>OX578147.1:140418894-141878894 GCA_951213105.1 Amaurobius ferox | reverse complement strand
TATATATATATAATGTGTGTATATAATTGCAATTTTTTTATTTTACTTGTACAGGGTTGATAAAATAAAACTGGCCCGGAAAAGTCTTCTAATGATCTCCTTGCTGTCTAGATTACGTTTCCACGAAACTCCGAAAAAACTTTTCCGGGCCAGTTTTATTTTGGCAACCTTGTATATATAAATACAGGGTATAAAATAAAATTGGCCCTGAACAGTTTTTTCGGAATTTCGTGAAAACGTAATCTAAACAGCAAGGAGATCATTAGAAGACTTCCGGGCCAGTTTTATTTTACCAACCCTGTATTATATATACCTGAGATGGATCATTAATAGAGAATGTTCTGTATAGCAAAAGTGAAAGGAAGACGGACAGAAATGTAAATGTGACATCCAAAATACTAGACAAGCCGTTGAATATTTTAAAAAACATGATAAGTAAACATTATAAATAAAACAGGTACTGAATGGGTATAAAGTAACCCTTTTTCCCTATTCCATATATAAGTTAAGGAATATATATATATATAATATTTCGTGGCGATAATATATTTATTTTGTTTTGACACTTCCATTTTCAGGTAATCCAAGCCTACGGTCAAACCGAGGCTACCGCTGCGGCTACTTGCACTCCGATTGGCGATTGCGCAGCAGGTGAGTCGCTTTTCCTTCATGACACATCATGTGCAAATGGACGATAAGCCAACAGAGTCATTAACTGCACTGGCAGCAAGAGAACTTTCTATGCCCATCGGCGCTGATGACTTCGAACAAAAACAATTTCGATAGTAGGGGGTTATAGGGGCTGCATGAGCTATACTTCACCCTATTACACAAGACTCACCCTATAATACAAGATGGTCTATACGTCGCGTGATTTTTCAACGATGAAAGGTGTTTTATCATTCAGATAAGAGCACAAAGAGGTGATTTTAATCAGTGGGTAGATAAGTAGTTTCTTAGGCTGTTTCAGGAGCAGTCATGAAATGTATATTTCTTTTTGTTTCGTATAACCTGAACATCCAATGTGTATATTTTTTTAATCATTTCAGTTTTATTTAATCTGTAGGCATCTTTACCCTATTGGTGTCTCTTTAAATAAATTGGGTTTTGCTACAAAGTAATTATGTAAAATGGAATGTATCTTAATATAATTTCGCATCATTCTACTTTATCGTAGCGCCTTGTAATGTTTGGAAATGAATTAAAATCTTCATTGTATGAAATAACCTAAAATAAATTTATTTTTTAAATTGGGGTCGCACTTACCGTATGAGTGGAATGTTCGCCGACTTTGGGTGTGTTCCTAGTTAAAAGTGCGCATTCACTCAATGGATACTTATTGAATGACCAGCCCTATTTCACTCACTTCGTACATTCTCAATAGCTAGTGGTACACATTTAATAAAAGTTCTGGACATCAGAAACAGCAAGGAAAACATGAGCAACCTATTGAATCGCAAATGACACAAAATGCAGCATACAGCTGTTTTGAGGATATGCTGGATCTCCTTCGTCAGTGCAAAAGAACTAAGAAACCGGAAAACAAAAAGACGAAATCTTTAAATAAATGAGGTTCATTTCGTCTTTTTCACTTCGGGTTTGTTGATTCTCTTGCACTGACGAAGGGGGATCCAGCGTATCCTCGAAACACTTGTATGCTGCATTTTATCTTATTTGTGCTATCTTATACGTTTTTCTTATCGTTTGTTCAAAGTGTTTTTACTTATTGATAAGAAACCGTTTCAAATTTAAGCATAACGAGAAAGATCACTCATGTACGAAGTGTTGATTATGAAACACTTTGCAATTTTATTTAAGGATCTCTAAAATGAGATACATTCAGCGCTGGTTATTTTTAATGTATCACATTATTATAAACTTAAAACTTCATCGAAAAAGACAATGCTAGTTACACAAAATTAACTTTATTCAAATGATGTCATGCGAAATATAAATCGTCTGCCTCTCTGCATAAAACCAATAAATATTTCCTTGATATCACTTATATTCCAGACTCCAGAGCTAAATAATTTTGCGTGAAAAAAAATTCAGCCATTCTTCAACTCGCCTTACAATCGTTCCATTTCTTTACATTCTGCATACGTTAAAATTAGGCTTTGTTGTAGGAATAATAAAAGTTTAGTGATCATTTAAAACAAAAAATAGTGTAACTGCGTTGCCACAGAATTTAGATACACGGAAGTAGTTGCCACAGAATTTATATATATATATATATATATATATATATATATATATATATAATAAATAAGATAAAATTAAAAATAAAAATAAAATAGTTATACTAATTTAAAACATGATAAGTGTCATACCCTGGTTCAAAAACAATACGGAGGAAAATTAATTAAATATGATATGATAGGAAATATCAGACAAAAGGAAAACAAAGCTACCATAAAAGACAAAATGATCTTAATTTCAAATATGAATAATACACATGAATTTCTCAGCATTCAAGAGCGAAGCATACTAATCAAGTTCAAACAACAAAGGATTATCAAAATCTGGAGGCTCAAAATATTAAAATGACAAAATAAGAGAAAAGATACAATCCGAAAATATGAAATAGGATAGAAGCTCTGTGAATCCAGCTTATCAAGGATCTTTGCATCCACAGAGGTTCCAAATGTGTTTCGCTCAACGATACAGCCACATGGCCGAAATAACGTCAAAAGATCCGACACATTTCCAGACAATAACATTAACGAAAAAAACAAAAATAAGCAAAAGGAAATAGGAAGGAATATAATGAAAGTGCATTAAGCAAACATATAAGCAATCTAACCAACAATCCACAATGATTCAGATAGAATTAAAGTCTTACCTTTCTTCACCATTATACAAGACACATTTTCGTTGCACTAAACAAAGTATTAGGAAAGAGTACAAGAGAGCGCCATCTGATGTGAATTATAGGAAATACTTCTGCATGTTTAAGCAAAGGACAATACAAAATTATAAGTTTCAAACCCAAAAATTAGAGATATAAAGATAAAAAAAAAAAAAAAAAAAAAAAATTATGCGCAATAAACTAAGTAATAATTAATAATTAACAATTATATAATATGTATCCAAATCTTATTATTAAGAAAATAAAATCTCAAAGAATATTTTAAAGTTCAAAGTATACAATAGCAATTTCAAATTAGACTAAAACAATAAATAATATATTATAAATAGTATTCAAAATTTCTAAAGTGATATTTAACAAAATTAACTGGATATGATTCAGTCTTACAGTATCGAAATAAATCTGCAAGATGGTTACTGTATTGTGTATTTTCACATAACCTAAAAATCCTATGAAATTGATTTATTAAAATATTTTTATATACCTGTTTACTCATACATGAGTTAAAATTGATTATCTTGTGAATTTTAAAAGGAAAACTTTTTCTTTTATCATAAATGTTTGACAAAAATGAATATTCATTATCAAGAGATAGAGTTATATCTAAGAAATTAACGCTAGACGAGAAGTTGCTTTCGTTTGGTAAAAGGGATAGATTTGGAGGATAAAAATCAAAATCTATATCATTTGATGAGGGAGCTATTTTAATGAGAATAACATCGTCAATATATCTGTAGAATGTATATGCAGAGTTTATAAAATTTGACTCGTAGAAGTGTAGATAGAGATTTGCGAGAGCTGAACTGGCAGAGCCACCCTGTGGAACACCCTTAATTTGCATATAAATTTTATTGCCTTGCATCAAGTAATTATTAAAAATTACACACTTGAGAAGGTGGTGCACGAAAGAATGATCTATATTCAAATTTTGTCTATTATAGAAAGATTTAATAATATCCCAAGTTACTTTATATAGATCTTTTATGTCAATATTGTTGAAAAGGTCCTTAAAGTCATACGTTTTAAAACCCAAAATATTAATCGTATCCAACTTTTGAATTAATTGATAACTGTTATTGATAATATGAGAAGTTGAATTATCATTTATATTAGAGATGATTTTATTAAGAATAACCAAAAGAGATTTACTAGCGACAGTTGCATATGATTTATGTCCTATAGTTACAGATCTAAAAGAGATAGGATTTTTATGAAATTTTGGGATCATGACAATATAAGGGAATCTTAGATTGTTGCAAGGTAATTTTAATAATTTATGAAAAGCAATAATTTTCTTAGATATGGATGTTGCTGAAGAATCAATTTTTTTAAAAATATCATTGTGATTTAAGAAATCGTTTAAGATTTGTACATAATATTTTTTACATATGATGGCGTAATTGTTGGCAGCTTTATCCACATATGTGATGACAAATTGTGATTTTAGTTCATTAATTTCCTGCTTCAAGTTTGTATAGTTTAATGAAGGTTTAGTTTTAGGCAAGTTACCTAAAAGATGTTTGATGTTTGTCAGAATGCTAACCTTCCACATATCGAAAGCTTCAATAGGATAGTTTTTACTGCAAGCAATTTTGTATATGAATTTTTCTAGATCAATATTTAGTTGTTTAATTAAAAGAGAGTGATTTAATGTATTTTGGATTCGGAATTTGGTACCATAAAGCATAAGATTTTTAAGTGCTACATTTTGAACAATATTGAGATCACCAGTAATTATGTGTTTATGATTGCTGTCTATATATTTAGAATAGTTTGGCTGGTTACAGACGCATAGTAAATTGGGAGAGGAATTTTGATTCATAATAGATTTAGATATATCATTGTAATTGAAAATTTGCCTACCTAAAGGGGTATTATATTTAAATGTTTTGAAAATTTGAGTATTAGGAACAGGAAAGCAGTGTTTATACTGCTGAAATAAATAATTAAAATTTATATTATTGTAAAGTGAATTTTTGTAATTAATTATACAATAAGTATTATATGTTTTATTTGGATGATAATTAGAGGTAGGAAAGGGTTGAATGTACAGATGGAGGTTTATAAAATAAGCTCGTGTTATAATTAGATCATATAAAAGGTGTGAAAAATGCTCATCCTGATTAAATGACTTTAAGAATATATTATAAACTTGATTTAATATTTGTTTTTTAATATTGAATACCCAGGTTTTTAAAGAATTTATGTTACATGAAGATTGAAAGTTTTTTCTTAACTCAGTAATTTTAGCTTTTATGTTCAGATTTTGACACTTTTTGTTGTTGTAATTTCCTCGCTTAGATCTTTTTGATGAGGCACTAAACGAATTATAATAAAGGATGTTAAATATAGAGATATCAAAATATGGATTTTTATAGGTAGTTTTTACTACATTTTTATTATTATACATTTGATTTAATCCATATGGAAAAATAGTTTTATGCTGTTTGATTAGTGAATTTTCAAAATATAATCTATCAGCCGGATTCTTTACCATATCTAGAATCGAAATTGAAATATTATCAATACCATGATGGTCAAAGTGGGCATATTCAAAATTATTACCAGTGTGATGATAAGCAGGAGGAGGAAGATGTGTATTGAGTGATGCTCGAGAACTAAATTTCTTAATATGGTTACGATGAACATTAAAACGAAGGTGAAGAGGGGTGCTTGTTTGTCCAATATATGAGATATTACAAGATACACAAGTTAATTTGTAAATGCAGTTATACACTTTACAAAAAGTTAAATATTTAGGGTTATTATTATTAATCTGAGAGGGTAAAGCTAAAGGACAGGTCTTACAACGTTTATCCCGGCAAGAACGAAAATACATGAGTTTTGGTGAGTTATGATGGCTTGGCATCGAAGAGTGTCTACAAAACACTCGTGTGAATGGTTTCAATGACTTTTTTTTTTTATTCTGAGTTCAAATTCAATTTGTACATTCATGGTGTTGTTTCTACAGCTTCTAACTACTTGGCTTCGTTTTTAGGAAGACTAGAGATTTTACTAATATGAGTGTTTTAATTCGCTTATTTGATTATACCATTCTTGGAATACAGTTCTTTAATTTGGAATCCTTATTATAGTGATTCAGTTCACGTGATTGAAAAGGTTCAGAATCAATGTGTGGGGTTCCTTTATTTTCAGGTCATCTCTTCTGTGTATCTCAGGGACTTGTTTTGGTGTTAATTCATTAAAATCTGGGCGGAATATGTTTTTTCGGAAATGACTCAACGATCAGATAGGTGGATTGGAGTGCACTTATAAATAGGATCGGTTTTTATGCTAACAAACCTAGTTTAAGGTATTATATGTTTTTTCACATTTCAGATAATGTTAATCGGAATTTTTACTTTCCCTGCAATACATGGTCATGTATAGGGAAAGTATCAGAATCATGTCGAAAATCGCAACTCGACGGATCGACACGTTTTGATACCTCTAGAATACGAAAAAATCATTTTTAGCGTGCCTTCTGTGTGTGTGCCTGTCTGTGCAATGTATGTATTCACTCTAACTCAAAAACGAATGGACCGAATTTCATAAAATTGGGTAGGTAAATCGCTTGGGGGTGACCCTAGTGCCGATTACATTTTGGCACGATTCGGGATAAAAGAACCCGCCTTTTACTGTGAAATGGTCCGCAAAAATGGCCTGAATCTACTCTAGCTGAAAAACTAATAGACCCAATTTTACAAAATGGGATAGATAAATCACGTGTGGGTGACCCTGGTACCGATTCGATTTTGGTACAATTCTGAAAAAAGTAACCTGACTTTTTTTGCGAAACGTCCCACAAAAATTGTCAAAATCTAAAATAAAGAACTACGTATGCTCAAATATATTAATTCAATGCTCGCATTATACGCCATTTTTAACGATGAAAAGAATAAGACCCATCCCATTCCACTAGGACTAGCCGTTCTCGAGATATTTTAGTTTTTTCGCATGTTCGCTACGCCACCTCTGAAAGTAAGTCCAGTTACCCAATGAGAACGAACATTGAATTCAACGTGCCACGTGCCTATTCGGTTTAATTGTAAATACTGATGGGTGTTATTTTGTGCCATGCAACTCAATATAATGAAATATTGAAAAAATAGCAGAACTGCATTTGAATAACAGTCTGCAGGGAAAGTCCTGTGCTGCCCACATCACATTTTCTGATAAACTTTTCGGTTTTTAACTTTTATACGTTATTTAATTTATGTTCTAATAGTATTGATTTGTTTGCTAACTTTTTTAAAAAGATGTATGCTTGAGGATTTTACTTTGATATATAGGGTTTCCTGTACTATGATCATTGTGATTGGACTTGTTCCGTTATGTATCGCTGACTGAAATAAATCAATAAATAAAATTTCATACTGATAAAGTCATTTTTACGCCAGTGATCGGACAGACAGAAAGAACAAAGTTATAAACACTTTTCAACTCTGTTGGAAAGCAGTGGCGCCGACTTCCAGACACTTTTTGAACCCACGATCATTTTCTTGTAGTTCCTCGAACCCCTCCTGCTTTTGTGCAAAATAAACGCTTACATGTATACGTTTTCTTTTTACTCTCCTTATATACATAGTATAATGTACACTGGCTTCCAAAAGTTAAGCTCGGGCGGTAACATCAACAAAACTGGAAAAGTAAAGCTTTGATTAACTCAAAATTATACATGAAGGTAGCAAATGTGTTTATGCATTCAAGAAAACAAGAATTATGTACAAAGATGAAAAAAATATTTACTTTTCGTAAGTTATAGGATGGCGTTACATTTGGGTCATTGACAAAATCATGTTTAAAGGCGAGCAAACCAAACAAAACTTACATTAATAGGGTATGCGACCACCCCGGACCTTCACTCAAATTTTACAACGATTTTCCATGCTTTCAATGAGGTGTTCGACCATCGCAGTTGCGAGCAATGGCCATTCCGCCAATAGAGCAGTTTCCAACTCTCTGAGACTGGCTGGAAAAGATAAACGGGCAGAGACAACACGCCCGAGGGCATCCCAAAGGTTTTCAATGGGATTAAGTTCGGAGAAATACGCCGGCCACTCCATACGATAAATGCCCCACTTTTCAGGTATTCGCCAACGATGTTAGCTCGATGGGGAAGGGCATTATCGTCCATAAGGAGGAAATCAGGACCAACCTCTGCAGCGTAGACTCTCGCAATGGGGTCTAAAAGTTCCTTCCCATACCGTGCAGCTATCACAGAACCGCCTTTAAAGATGTGAAGCTCTGTGCAATATCCCATATCCAGCCCACACCATGACGCTGCCACCTCTGAATGCGTGATGTTCGATGATGTTCTTGGCCTGATTGCATGTGCCTCGTTCTCTTCAGACCCTTACACGCTTATAATCTGATTCCAGGGCAAATCTGGACTCGTCCTTGAACAGGTCGTTGCACCAATCTGAGACAGTCCAATTGACATCTTGACGACACCACTTTAATCTTGCCCCTCTGGCTTGGACGGTTAGTGGAACACAAAAACGTGGTACTCGGGCGTACAGTCCCTTCACGTGGAGCCTTCGACGCACAGTACTGGCAGATATTGTCTTACCAAGTGCCGCTACAACCATGGATGTAACAGTTGTGGAGATTGATTGTCGATTCCGCTTGGCCACTATAAAAATATACCGATCATCAGAGGGGGTGGTAACCCTTGAACGATCGGGCACAGGTCTCCGGACAACTGTTTGACTTGTTTAAAATTGTTTCCTTAATCAAGAAATTACCGAATGATCAACGCCAAAAAAATAGCGACAATTTTGATTGACTGTCCTGCTTCAATGCGTCCAACAGCACGCCAGCGCTCACTATCTGTCATTCGTCATCTTTCAGCCATAGACACGAATATCATCAAAAATAATCCTACAAAAGTTATAAACACTTCGCATCAGTATTTAAATGCACCTCCTCAAATCCTTCAGAATGCTGGCGTCTTCAACGACTGCCTAATTAGCATATATCCGGACAGTCAATCGTGACAATCAATTGGCTGTAACATACGATATTTGCATACTGCCATCTACATCCGCAGCGATTTTCAGCCACTCAAATTCAAATACACTTTCTAAAAAGGAAAATTTGCATTGCGTGCTTAACTTTTAGAAGTTAGTGTATAAGGAAAGTACTGTGACAGGGTAGTAGAAGAGGAAGAAGAGTTCTGCACGGGAGGCGGTATGTGCGGTATGTGGTAGGGCCGCCATCTTGAATTCCGTAATCCTGGACGGGGGTGTAAAAGGGGGGGGGGAATGAAAAAGGTGGGGGTGAAAATTTTTCGAAACTTTTTTTTTCGGGTGGCAACGATGTTGTAGTCTTGTACGAGGGGTTTGGGGGGAGAAATAATTTTTTAAATGAGATTTTTTCTAAGTATGGAAGAAACTTTTCTCGAGGTGGCAACACCGTCGGAGGCGGTATGGAACCATAACCGCCTCCTAGCGTCTAAAAGGGGAATTAAAATTGGAACTTAGAAATATTTTTTGTTTGGGTTGCCATAGCAACACCTGTGGGGTAGAAACTTTTTTCAGGTTGGCAACACCATCGGAGGCGGTATGGAACCATCAGCGCCCCCTAGCGGCGAAAAGGAGAATTAAAATTGGGATTTTTCTGATAGTTGGGATTTTTTTTTTCTTTTTTCTAAATGAATTAAAGATGTTAATGAGGATAAGTAAATAAAGTAATTAAGTATATCAGGGTCTATGTTATTGCATGCTAGGAGCGTGATAAGAGCATGTTAAGGGTATACCAAGGAGTATGCTGAAGACATGCCAAGGTCATGTCAATATCTCTCCGCTTTCTAAGAAACGAGTGCTTGTCCTATTCGTAGGTTAAGGGGTATGCCAAGAGCATGCTAAGGTCCTTACACTATCCCTCCGCTATATCGCGGTTACGAAGTGAGCTGCGAGAATATCGTATGACGCAGGGTATGCCAAGAACATCGAACATTTCGGGAAATAATATATCTGTACTTACTTGAATTTTACACGTTTGTAATTTTTTTTTTTCAAAAAATGTGGTAATGGGAAAAATTAACATTTTGTTAAAATGTTCCAAAACCGTAAAAAAGTAACAAAAAATGTGGTAATGGGCAAAATTAACATTTTGCGACTTTTTTTTGAAAATGTTAATTTCTCTATGGGAATTAACATGGGTTTTCACACTTTTGTAATTTTTTTTCCAAAAATGTGGTAATGGGAAAAATTAACTTTTTGCACAAAATGTCTCAAAAACGTAAAAAAGTAACAAAAAATGTGGTAATGGGCAAAATTAACATTTTGCGATTTTTTTCAAAATTTCAATTTCTCTATGGGAATTAACATGGGTTTTCGCACTTTTGTAATTTTTTTACAAAAAATGTGCGTTTTTACAAAAATGTCACTAAAAATGTGGTAATGGGCAAAATTAACATTTCGCACAAAATGTTGCAAAAACGTAAAAAAAACAACAAAAATGTGTGTTTTTTGCAAAAATGTGATAAAAAAGCGTGTTTCCAAAGTAGCAGAATCGCGTGTATGGGAGGGGAGTGTTTCCTCAACCAGTCTTGGATTTCAAATATTCTCAAAATTAAATATTTTCAATAATCGTGACAGTGTACTACTACCATAGGGGGTTTCTTTATACCCACATGGTTTAATATGTGTGTTATTTTATACATGTGTATACTACCATAGGAGTTTCTTTAAACCCACATGGTTTAATACGTGTACCATTTTACAAGTGTACTACTACCATAGGGGTTTCTTTAAACCGACATGTTTTGAGGCGCCTTGTTTTAAAATGAAACCACAGAGAAAGAATCATCTGAATAAAACTTCTCTGCGATGCGTACGTTGAAAGTGTGTTCAGAATATTGGGTTTCTTACACTAATGCTGAAAAGCCCGTACATGTAATCTCTTAGAAAACCGTAGAGTCCATTAAATCACGATGACAGATCTACCCCTTCCCACCTCGCGTGAATGTGGTTAGTTACGTTAAAACATCGTATGGTCAGTGCGGGAAAGATGGGGATACTGCTAACAGAGCGTGGTTCTGTACCTGGATATAACTTTAGGCTATTTGCCGCGTTGGGTCGACTGTTTAGAACGGCTCTCGCTGCTATTGTTAACACCTGTGGTGGGGGACAGTTTTTTCGGACTCATAGAATGTTTGTGTTGGACCATCGCGAAATGCTATTCTCTGCTGGGAGAGGCTCTTGAAGTTCTTATGCATTGCTTGCTAATACCTGAAAAAGAAATTCTTGTGTTTCTACATTTCCGTTTAAATATATTTTTACCAAGTTGCTAAAGTACCTGAAACAAATATTTTATGTATTTTCATTTAAATTCTTATTTCCATTTCCTAATAATACCTGAAACAAATATTTTGTGCACTTGCATTTCAAATTCTTATTTTTAACAAGTGTTTATTCCATTTAAATTCTTATTTCCATTTCCTAATAATACCTGAAAAAGAAAATCCTGGATAGCTGAAACAAAGATGTATACCATGCGTTTTGCATTTCCTAATAATACCTGAAAAAGAAATATTTTTTTACCAAGTTTTTACGAATACCTGAAAGGTGTGTATCTGTAGTTTCCAATAAAAAGGCAAAGTTAAGAAAAAACACATTTATTAAAAAAAAAAAAAAAAAAAAAATAAATATTTACATATATATATATATACATTATTCTTCTTCTTCTTTTGCACATAGATTTTGAATCGTTTGAAAAAGTTCGGTAATATGAATGACTTGAAAAAAGTCATGGATAAACACCAGTTCTCCAAAATCAGGGTTATCCAAATTGTCTCTGGTAAATTGGTAGGCGACATGAAACCAATCCAAAGCATACAGAGCCTGTTGTCCGTATTGTAAGTATTTATCTAGTTCTGTAAAAGAAACACAATCGTGGCTCGATGCGTCGTCGTATCCAGCTGTACAGGCAAAACATTCAAAAAGTTCGGATATTTTTTCCATTAAACAGTTTTTTAAATGAATGCATAAAGCAGATTGAAGTTCATAAAATCCTTGAGGCTTATCAGGATCACCATTGGAAACACTGACTGACACTGAATAGCTGTTAAGTTCTCGTTTCACGAAATAATCCAAAGTATTGGAAATGACACTGGCTTGGACTTGAATGTTAATAGCATCGATGTAATCGCACAATTGCAGAGTTTCAGGTAGAGTTAGAACCACATATTCTGGAACGAACTGGAAGGAGGAGTCTTTCTTTCGAAACATACGCTGGAATGTCAGTTTGGGTTCTTCTTGGAGTGTATGTCGGGATATACAGAGATCTCTTTGTATAATATGCAGCATATCGTCTTTCAGGAGATTGACGAGGGATTCCAACTCGGTGAGAAGAGCAAACCATACGGTGGTGGAGAGGGAAACACCTTCCTTTGTAGGTTTCAGACTTCCATCAGCATCTGTTGTAAATTTACGAATATGTATCCGTGTTTGTCCAATAAAATAAACAACACTGGCAAATATATCACCACCCAGATGAAACAAAGTAGGAGGCAATGAATCCAATGTGATACGCTGAGAACAGACTCTCTTTGCTGAGTCATCCATAACATGTGTTAAAGTACGTTTGCAAGACATGGTTAACAGCGACGACCTCTCTCTATGGGTATCTAGCAGAAAGTAAAGAGTCCTTGCGAAAACACTCGCCAAAAGATATGTTGAAATCTCGCCAAAAAACTAGTAGGACTTGTTTAAAATCGCCAAAAAGTGGTACAGCGGGTTAAAAAAGTAGCCAATGCAGGGCACTCCCCTCTGTAAAAGGCGCCAAGGGCGTGTGACGTAGTCAGACAATGACGTCATCCGTTTCATGTCCATTCTTGAATGGCGCTTGTATTGCAGGGGTAGTTTCCATAGGGTTTGGTTCTGTAACACTGTCTCGTGGTGTATGAAATATGAGCTTATGGTTTATCAAGTATTCATGAAGTCTAAATCCCATACCACATTCAGAGCATGTGTTGGATTCTAAATGGATGGGCATATGTCTTTTAAGGCTACCCGATTGAGTATACTGCTTTCCACATACTTTGCAGTCATAAGTTTTAGTCGAAGGTGGTAGATAATGCAATTTGGCATGCTTACTTAAATTTGAAGGCTTGCTAAAGGCCTTTCCACACATACCACACTCATAATATTTCAGGGAATCTTCTTTAGGATGTTCCTTGATGTACTGACTTAAATCTCGCACCCAGCTAAAACCCAAATTGCATGCTCCACAGCCGAAGGATACCATATCTTTATGAGCCATTATATGCTGACTAAGAGACCACATCTTCTTATACACTTTTCCACAGGTGGCGCATGCCTATAAAAGATGAAAGACGGGAACTTAGTATAATTGATATATAAATTAACTTTAACAATTTATTACATAACACCTCACTCATTATAAATTATATAAAATAATATAATTTTAGCACATTCTAAAAAAGCATGACTTCATAAAATTACTTAATAGAAATATGTTAAAAGCAAATACTTACATATTTGTTCTTGTCTAGGGTTATATAATCAGCATCATCACCATCCTCATCAGTAGTATTAGATACAACATCCATAGAAAAAAGAACAAGAAAAATCGTTAAAGCCGAAATCCCAAGAAGTCATGATAGCAATTAATAGAGATAGTACAACTTAGCAGGATAGAATCTAAAGAGCAAGTAACCCATCTTAAACGCAATCCCCCACACCAGCGTTTCGCCCCTCCCACATGTTGACGTAACAAACCTGCTCTACCAATCCCCTGTAACCCGCTTCTAACGCGTGCGTGACCCCCGCTCGACAAGAACGGGCACGTTCAGTGACGTCACTGAAGCCTGTTTCGTATGGGTAGTATGCAATATCATTCGGAGCTCAGACTCCGAGCTACGAGGTTGTGATTTTGTGAAGCTGCTGCTTTTTGATTGTGGTGACTTTCTTTGCTTAAGTTTGGCGTGTTATATCTAGTTACGATAGAACACGTCGGGCTAAGCAATTACAGCTTTGTTGTGTACGGATTTCTCGCCATTTTGGATTCGTGCTTTTTCAACTTTGGAGTGCCACGTGGTAGTGCTATTGCTTTGATCGTTTCTACGCTGACGACATGGATTTGGATGCATTCGATACGGAAGCTACTCGCGGACTTGCTGGTGAGCTAGACGAAGATGGACTGCGGCCTCTCAGGGATGCCATGATTGAATATTGTGATACTCTGCCCAAGGATGGATTGATGCCCGCTTGGAAGGAAGAAGTGAAAAACGCTGTGAACTTTTGTGCACTGGCAATCTACACTCTGACGCTACACATCAGGGAGCTACTGACGAATGGACTACTCGGACGGGACGAGGACCAAGTCTCCAAGATTCTGGGTTCGTTTCTTTCTGTAAATTCTTTTTTGTTGGTCCAGAATTTGGATAGGTTTTATGCTAGTAATTTAAATGAGATTTATAACTGTGAAGGAAGTAATTCTAGTGATGTAATTAAATGTAAAATGATAGAACTAGGCTTAATTAAAGATGAAGATAAACTTAAACCTGTTGAAAATCCAAATAAAAAGAGGAGGATAGAGGGGCAATCTACTATGGATGCTCCTACTAAAAACCAGAATGGAGAATTAAACTTAAAATCTAATGACAAGGATAACATGGATTGTAGTGAAAAAATTGATAAAGATGTAAATGATAATGTTAAAACTAAGAGTTATGCTGAAATTATCGCGCAACCTATAGTGTTCAAAAGTGCACCAAAACCAAAAACGGTTCAAAATAGTGACAGGCAAAATAGTGTAGTGGTTGAGAAAAAAGACCCAAAAGCGGAATGTTTTTTCATCAAGTTTAATGACAATTACCAGGCTCTCCTTAAAAAATTAAATGAAATCTCAGGTAATAAAGTATCTGGCAAGCTCACAGGAGACATGCTAAAATTGATTCCAAATGACGCTGACGCCTATAGGGTTGTACAACGCCATTTATCTAGTGAGAAAATCCCCTTCCACAGTTTAAACTTAAAGACGGAAAGGCCCAAAAAGGTAGTTTTGAAGGGGCTACCAACAAACTATAACATTGAGGAAATAAAAATCACTCTAACATCCGAAGGATTAGATGTAGTCCGGGTTTCTCAACTGAGAAACACAAAAACGAGATTGCCCCTGCCGATCTTCTTAGTCAGCATTAGGCCTACGGAAGACTGGCAGAGGGTATACCGACTGACAAGATTAGGATACTTGGCTGTGAAGGTAGAGGCCTTCAGAGCACGGGGCTTCAAAATCTGCTACCGGTGCCAGCAATTCAATCATTCCTCTGAGAATTGCAGCATGCCACCAAAGTGCCTTAAGTGTGCTGAAGAACACTTCACACGTGACTGCCAAAGACCAAGGACAGAGAAGGCAACGTGTGCTAACTGCAATGGAGATCACCCGGCGAACTTCAGGCAATGCCCGAAGAACCCCTGGAACAGAGGAAAGGCACCGGGGTATGCCCCCCCTCCCCCCAAAAATCAGATACCCCCTTGGAGGCAAAAGGCCCTCGGTCTAAACCCTCAGACACCCCATCAGGACTCCTCGCACTCTGTGCCACAGGTTAAAAGAACTCAAACTTCAGCACCTACCAGATCGGTGCAAGAGCAGGCCCCTAAACCGTCGACCTCCAGAGAAATGACTGTGGAGGAAGTGAGAATAGCTCATGAAGACATAAATCAGAGGATAGCAATTGATAAAGCCGCCAAAGAGGCAAGAGAAGCAAAACAAAGATTAGAAAAAAAGGTTCAGGAATGGCAGAAAACTAAACGCGCCCGAGAAGAGCTCGCGCAAACACAGCAGTTAGACAAATCGGCTGAAAAAAAACAAAAGACTACCGAGGTCCAAAAGGATACTCACAAAACAGATCAAACCGCGGTTGAGGCTGAGGAAATTGTAGCTGAGACTGAGGAAATGGAAGCTGAGACTGAACTTGCTGATAAATCCAATGATGAAAAGATGGATGAAATCCTCAACCTCGTGAGAGGATTTATCAGTATGTTCAACCTAGACGATATAAAACATCTGTTGATGCAGCTCGCTGAGTTAATTCAAAAAAAGAGCGATCCAATGCAAATGGTCTTTGAGGCTTTTAAATTAATCGCGGAATTTAATAAAAACAGTGAGAAACAAACCCGCCATGAATAGGTCCCAAAAAGAAAGTTTTAAAATAATATTTTGGAATGCGAACGGCATATCTCCAAGAATAAATGAACTTAGGAGCTACGTAAATGAAAATGATGTAGATGCCCTGCTAATCCAGGAAACTAAAGTTAGAGAAAACAAAAAACTAAATATAGCAAACTATAATAGCTATCATACCCTTAGCTCAAATATAACTGCTAGAAATCCCCATGGAGGAACAGCAATATATATTAAAAGTAATATTCCCCACGAGGAAATAAACAACATAAATCTTCAAGGTATAGAAAATACTAGTATAAAAATTAAAATAAATAATGTAAACCCATTTATCCTAACTTCAATATATGTCAAAAACATGAGTGGTATAAATGTAGCTGCGCAGCTGGAACTGCTTTTCTCGCGATATCCAAACACAATACTCGCGGGCGACTTCAATGCACACCACCAAGCGTGGGGCAGCAGGAGAGCCAACACACGCGGTACACAGATACATAGATTGCTAAACACAACAAACACTGACATCATTGCACCGTCTAGACCAACCTGCTTCTCAGGTGCCAATGGCTCATTCATAGACTTTGTCCTAACGAGAAACATAGAATACGCTCACACAATTGATACCCTGGATGAATTCGACTCGGATCATCTACCGGTACTGGTGACATTCGATTTGAACACTCCCCTTCCAGCCTCTCTGGGACAAGAGAGGGTGAACTGGAACGTATTCAAAAGAGCACTTTTCGAGCCGCATTTAGCAGTACCCAACATTATGAGCACGGCGGATATTGACTCTGCCACGCACACACTCACAACAGAAATCAGGAGAGCTATTGCATCTGCCACAACACATCGTGAGTCACCAAAAATGCCCACACTTTCCCACCATGTCAAACAATTAGTTAGGCAAAGGAACAGAATGCGTAAGACATGGCAGGCTAATAGAGACCCTACCCTCAAAAGGGAGCTTAACAGACTCACGTGGAAAGTCAGGGATAAAATTGTCGCAGAAAAGCAGCAACAGTATAAAGAGTTAATTGAATCCCTTAGCTCGGAAGACGTATCGCTCTGGCAATTCGCTAAAAGACTCAGAAAACCTCAAATTAAACTCCCGCCACTAATAGATGGCGCTAATATTGCGTACTCAGACGAAGAAAAGGCAGAGGCGCTTGCTAGGCATTACGAAAAGCAATTTGAACCAAACCACGATCTAATGTGTCAGGACACCCTAAGAATGGTTAGGCAAACCCTAAACAATTTCAGGAACTCCCCGGTCACGGCTGAGATTAACCCAGCCACCCCGCAAGAAATAGTAGAGATTATCAAAAACCGTAAAAGCCCAGGGCACGACAAAATCAGGAATATCGCGGTAAAAAACCTACCCTTAAATATAATATTTTACTTGACCATCTTAATAAATAAAATACTAGAACTAAATTATTTCCCCAAAGAATGGAAGGAAGCGATAATTATAGCGATCCATAAACCTGGTGAGGATGCCTCAATTCCAGCCAACTACAGACCAATCAGTTTGTTGCCGACACTTAGTAAAATTACTGAGAAAATAATTCTTAAGAGACTGAACACGCACCTTAGTGAGAATGACATTATCATTCCGGAGCAGTTTGGATTTCGGCCAAAACACTCCACCACTCATCAATTGCTGAGAGTGGTAGAGTACATTTCTTCTGGTTTTAATAATAAGACACCCACAGCTGCGATTTTTCTTGACATCCAAAAAGCCTTTGATAAAGTGTGGTACTGTGGATTAGCTTACAAATTGATCACTCTAAAAGTCCCTGACGCACTTGTCAAACTTTTAATTTCATACCTAAATAACAGACACTTTCAAGTCAGAGTAAAAAATAACTTATCTACACCCAAGCTCATTAAAAGTAGTGTACCGCAAGGATCCATCCTGGGCCCGACACTCTTTAACATATATCTAAATGACATTCCCAGGACCCCAGACACGGAGCTGGCACTCTATGCAGACGACAGCGCGATACTTGCAAAACACCCTTACGTCTCAGTAATGCACAGACAGCTACAACAACACTTAGACATACTCCAAACATGGTTGGAAAAATGGCGAATAAAATTAAATCCCAATAAATGTCATTGGATTTATTTCTCAAGAAAACGTAAACCTCCGCCTCCTCTGTACATAAACAACCATGCCCTAAAAGCGGAAAAATCTACTAAATACCTAGGTGTAACGATAGACTCCCACCTAACTTGGAAACTGCACGTGACGAACATAATCAAAAAAGCGTATATAACCATAGGAGCCTTATACCCAATGATAGGAAACGGAAATCTAAGTTATCAAAATAAACTCCTAATTTATAAATCGGTCATCTGCCCGGGAATGCTGTATGCAGCACCCGTATGGGGATATGCCTGTAAAACTACCATAGACTTATTAGAGACAAGACAAAACAAAACCCTAAGGATTATAAGGAAAGCCCCTAGATACTTAAGAAACTCGGTAATTAGGAAAGACTTCAAAATAAAAGCTGTTAGAGCCCAAATCAAAAAGCTAGCGCTTAAATTCTGCAAAAATCTGCCATCTGTCCCAAATGAACTATTATTTAATCTGCATGCCTATGATCATCGCAAGGCTAAATCTCGTAAGAGACCCCGCTCGGTACTTAACTTTGATATTCGGTACTAGGAACGTCCCACCTTAATCAGTTGATATTAACGAAAACTCGCGATCTTTGGTTTTCTACAAAATGTTTAAAATCCTAAACTGCTAAAATTCTAGGTTACCCTCAGATCTGCATCAACCCCCCAAACTGCTTAAACTCTTAATGTGCAACAAACTGCCACACTAGGAGCTAGGACAAATAATAAAAACAGTAAATCAAAAACCTCGAACCTCCAACTATGGACCAATGAAATAATGTCACAGTATGAAGATAAGAACCACACCTAGAGATTGGAGATTAAAGGCGCTTCGCGCCTGGTGCTCTGTTCTGGACGAAACTCTATGAAGAAGTATGCAATGGTAGTATACAATACCAACACACACTTAGTTAAAAGAATGGAAACAATACACAGGTGATTATGAATGGAAACACTACACAGGTAATTATAATCAATCATTATTTTATTCATTATTATTCATAATTATCCCATTTTAAATAACGGGATGTTACAGGTTCTGCCTTAGGTGGAGTAGGAGTATAAGGCTGATTATACAAATTTTTGTTTTTTACAAAGTGGGTAGGTATATTCAGTTCATCTAAAGCTGTTAAAAACACTTGCTGTCCTGTTACAGTTCTTTTCTTTTGTCCAAATATCAGATTAAATAAATCTCCAATATTAGTCTTTGGAATCCACTGCTGATGATGCGAAATATGTCCTTTTTCATTCCATGAAATAATGTCGGGATGGCCTTTTATAATATCCAATAAATTGCTGGCATAGTTTCTCATGGTTCGGGGAACACTGTTTAAAATAATATCTTCATATCTTGAGATGTTCTGCTTTGGTAGGGCATCTTCGGATATTTTCGTCTCTGTATCCATATCTGTATCCATATTCTCGAGAAGGTCTTTGTACGATACTTGCGTATTCAGAAGGTCTTTGTGCAATACTTGTGTATTCAGAAGAGGTTCCTTGTGAGACACTCGTATACGTGTGTTGAAAGAATCCATCTTTATTTTCTTTTGTAAAAGTTCATAATAAAGTTTCACTTTATCATCTTCACTCAGGGAACTGTTGAGAATACGAGCCATTTCCTTATCGAAATGGGTTCTATACTTTTCTGTAGCAACATGTTTAGACAAAGAGTCTTCAGGAACCAAGGCATACTTTTTAGCGTGTTCCATTGAAAAGGGTTGTAATCACACTGAGGGCTGCTGGAATGAGTAAGTTCAGAAAACCGCCTTTCTGAATAATAAGCTTGCGTTTTAGGTACAGTGGCTTACGCTTGTCTGCCAATTCTCGTAAAACAGTCTTGTGATGTCGAAGTTTGCTCTTTTGTTGTGTCGTGAGTGGGATATTACCCTTTAATGTATTCAGGCTACACTCACAGATGGCTTTTATACAGGAACGAGGAATCTTTTTTAACAAGGTCTCTCGTAGTTTGGAGGGACAAGAATGAAGCAGCCGTAATTGCTTCTGTTGTTGCCTGCTGAGTGTCATCTTCACAACTGAGAGAATACTGCGCATGCGCATTCATTTATCCATTTCGAAAAAGGCTTAATGTCTCAGTTTATACACGTATTGTGTCTGATCGGGTAAAATCGAGGTGCGCAAACGCATCTCTTCTGGAGTCTCACTGCGCAGGTCTATAAACAAATAAGAATAAGGTTCTCGAGTAGCATCTTCGTACACCTCTTGGAAGAAAGGCAGATGTCTGGGAAACAGTTGTTTTCCCAAATGCATGATTTGACTCATATCTCTTCGATTCTTGCAGAGTAGCAGATAATGGGCATTTAGAGTAATTTCACGCATTCCTTTCCCTTTATGAAAAAAATTTTGTGTAATAAACACCACACTTAGATTTAAATGATGACTTCCTCTTGTAAACAGATGGGTTAATCGCTTATCGTTACCACATTCACTCATTAAATCGTCTATAATAAAGAGAGTATTCAATCCCAGATACTTTTGATAGTTTTTAGGCAATCCTTCCACAAACATAACGTTTGGGATTTCATCGTATAAAGGCTGGTGGATCCCATAGAACCACACGATTTTGTCCGGAGGAGGCGAAAACATATCCCGCCTGTGTTTAATCATATCCCGCACAAAAAAACTCTTCCCACATCCTGTGGGACCCGAAATAACCATAGTAAAGGGGTGTTGTAAGGATGGGAACTCCATCGTAAATAACAAGAACAGTATGTTGACATCTATATTTATTGGTAAAAAGGTGCACTTATGTGAAAGCGCTTGGTTACAAAGTTATATACATTAACATCATTACATACGTCGTGGGGTACAAAGGGTAATAAAAAGTCTTTCAAAGAAGATCCGCGACATCTTGAATACAAATAATAGATACAATAGTGTCCACAAACAGCTGTTACATTGCTTTGTAGAGGCATGGGGTTGTACTCTTGGTGCTGGAACGTAGAAACAAAGTCCGAAAGGGGTCCTTCAAAGGCTGTAGGTGGGTGTCCATAAGAATCAAAGAATTCTATCGAGTCTTTATCTTGCATGTAGAAGGCTACCCAATGGCTTCCTGAATCGGTCGAAGCGTCCACGTTGGCAACCAAACAGGCTGGGAATGTCACAATGTCTTGGGGTAGTAAATCACTCGGAAAAACGCCCAGAAATACGTCCTTGGTTATAGGATTCTTGGAGAGGGCTTTATCCAATTGCTGGCTTTCCATGATTAATTGGCAAAATCGCACAAAATATGTCTAGACTTGTTAATTTCAACCACGTTTTCAAATTCAGCATACAGTAGAATGGAGATGGTTTCCTTTAAAGCTTCCGAAAACTTGATTTCCAATCGTAAATTACCCTGGTGTTGTAGATTCATATGAGGGCCATCGCACATGTCAGGTGATAAATCAAATGCGTACAAGGTAAATCCTTTTGCAAATTCGTCTCGGGTCAGATGAATTCCTTTGTCTTGGTTAAATCCAGGGAATAAGGTATGATAGGCACGGATATAGTTGTTTTGGTTAAAGTTCAATTCCAAGGGCCTGCTGGGTACTGGAAGTCCATCCACGTAGACACATAGAAAATTCACGTTGTAATGGCCTAGCAGGAAAGGGTTAGAGTCTTACTGTCCATTCATACCCGCATTGTTTAAACAGGCAACGACCACTCTTTTAGGCATCACACCTAAAAAGGCATTATCCTGCATAAAAGACCAACTGCCTTTAGAAACAGAATACGTCTTACACAGAACGCGGTCAATGGGATACTTGGCCGTGGTGATGGGTTTCGTCCAGAAAAGAGCACCAGGCGCGAAGCGCCTTTAATCTCCAATCTCTAGGTGTGGTTCTTATCTTCATACTGTGACATTATTTCATTTGCCCATAGTTGGAGGTTCGAGGTTTTTGATTTACTGTTTTTATTATTTGACTTAGCTCCTAGTGTGGCAGTTTGTTGCACATTTAGAGTTTGAGTAATTTTGGGGAGTTGATGCAGTTCTAAGGATTTCCTATCAATTTGGCAGTTTAAGGTTTAAGAACATTTTTTAGAAAACATTGATCGAGTTTTAATTTAATATCAACTATTTAAGTTGGGACTTACCTAATTCCGATTTTCAATATTAAGTACCGCGCGGGGTCTCTTACGTGATTTGGCTTTGCGATGATCATAGTCATGTAGATTGAATAGTAGCTCATTTGGAACAGATGGCAGATTTTTATAGAATTTAAGCGCTAGCTTTTTAATTTGGGCTCTAACAGTTTTTATTTTGAAGTCTTTCCTAATTACCGAGTTTCTTAAGTATCTAGGAGCTTTCCTTATAATCCTTAGGGTTTTGTTTTGTTTTGTCTCTAGTAAGTCTATAGTAGTTTTACAGGCATATCCCCATACGGGTGCTGCATACAGCATTCCCGGGCGGATGACCGATTTATAAATTAGGAGTTTATTTTGATAACTTAGATTTCCGTTTCCTATCATTGGGTATAAGGCTCCTGTGGCCATATACGCTTTTTTGATTAAGTTCGTTACGTGCTGTTTCCAGGTTAGGTGGGAATCTATCGTTACACCTAGGTATTTAGTAGATTTTTCCGCTTTTAGGGCATGGTTGTTTATGTACAGAGGCGGCGGAGGTTTACGTTTTCTAGAGAAATAAATCCAATGACATTTATTGGGGTTTAATTTTATTCGCCATTTTTCCAACCATGTTTGGAGTATGTCTAAGTGTTGTTGTAGCTGTCTGTGCATTACTGAGACGTAAGGATATTTTGCAAGTATCGCACTGTCGTCTGCATAGAGTGCCAGCTCCGTGTCTAGGGTCCTGGGGATGTCATTTAGATATATGTTAAAGAGTGTCGGGCCCAGGATGGATCCTTGCGGTACACTACTTTTAATGAGCTTGGGTGTAGACAAGTTATCTTTTACTCTAACTTGGAAGTGTCTGTTATTTAGGTATGAGATTAAAAGTTTGACAAGTGCGTCAGGGACTTTTAGAGTGATCAATTTGTATGCTAATCCGCAGTGCCACACTTTATCAAATGCTTTTTGTATGTCAAGAAAAATCGCAGCTGTGGGTGTCTTACTATTAAGTCCAGACGATATGTACTCTACCACTCTCAGCAATTGATGAGTGGTGGAGTGTTTTGGCCGAAATCCAAACTGCTCCGGAATGATAATATCATTCTCACTAAGGTGCGTGTTCAGTCTATTAAGAATTATTTTCTCAGTAATTTTACTAAGTGTCGGTAGTAAGCTGATTGGTCTGTAGTTGGCTGGAATTGTGGCATCCTCACCAGGCTTATGGATCGCTATAATTATCGCTTCCTTCCATTCTTTGGGGAAATAATTTAGTTTTAGTATTTTGTTTATTAGGGTGGTCAAGTAAAATATTATATTTAGGGGTAAGTTTTTGACCGCGATATTCCTGATTTTGTCGTGCCCTGGGCTTTTGCAGTTTTTAAGGTTCTTGATGATATCAATTATCTCTTGCGGGGTGGCTGGGTTAATCTCAGCCGTGACCGGGGAGTTCCTGAAGTTGTTTAGAGTTTGCCTAACCATTCTTAGGGTGTCCTGACACATTAGATCGTGGTTTGGTTCAAATTGCTTTTCGTAATGCCTAGCAAGCGCATCTGCTTTTTCTTCATCTGAGTACGCGATTTTAACGCCATCTATTAGTGGCGGGAGTTTGATTTGAGGTTTTCTGAGTCTTTTAGCGAATTGCCAAAGCGATACGTCTTCCGGGCTAAGGGATTCAATTAACTCTTTATACTGTTGCTGCTTTTCTGCGACAATTTTATCCCTGACTTTCCACGTGAGTCTGTTAAGCTCCCTTTTGAGGGTAGGGTCTCTATTAGCCTGCCATGTCTTACGCATTCTGTTCCTTTGCCTAACTAATTGTTTGACATGGTGGGAAAATGTGGGCATTTTTGGTGACTCACGATGTGTTGTGGCAGAGGTAATAGCTCTCTTGATTTCTGTTGTGAGTGTGTGTGTGGCAGAGTCAATATCCGCCGTGCTCATAATGTTGGGTACTGCCAAGTGCGGCTCAAAAAGTGCTCTTTTGAAAACGTTCCAGTTCACCCTCTCTTGTCCCAGAGAGGCTGGAAGGGGAGTGTTCAGATCGAATGTCACCAATACCGGTAAATGATCCGAGTCGAATTCATCCAGGGTATCGATAGTGTGAGCGTATTCTATGTTTCTCGTTAGGACGAAGTCTATGAATGAGCCGTTGGCACCTGAGAAGCAGGTTGGTCTCGACGGTGCAATGATGTTGGTGTTTGTTGTGTTCAGTAATCTGTGTATCTGTGTACCGCGTATGTTGGCTCTCCTGCTGCCCCACGCTCGGTGGTGTGCATTGAAGTCGCCCGCGAGTATTGTGTTTGGATATCGCGAGAAAAGCAGTTCCAGCTGCGCAGCTACATTTATACCACTCATGTTTTTGACATATATTGAAGTTAGGATAAATGGGTTTACATTATTTATTTTAATTTTTATGCTAGTATTTTCTACTCCTTGAAG
Source organism: Amaurobius ferox (assembly GCA_951213105.1). Lineage (NCBI taxonomy): Eukaryota > Metazoa > Arthropoda > Arachnida > Araneae > Amaurobiidae > Amaurobius > Amaurobius ferox. The sequence continues at coordinate 141,854,233 of OX578147.1, read as the reverse complement.
ATTTATGTTGTTTATTTCCTCGTGGGGAATATTTCTTTTGATATATATTGCTGTTCCTCCATGGGGGTTTCTAGCAGTTGTATTTGAGCTTAGGTTGTGATAGCCAATATAGTTCGCTATATTTAGTTTTTTATTCTCTCTAACTTTAGTTTCCTGAATTAACAGGGCATCTACATCATTTTCATTTACGTAGCTCCTAAGTTCATTTATTCTTGGAGATATGCCGTTCGCATTCCAAAATATTATTTTAAAGCTTTCTTTTTGGGACCTAGCCATGGCGGGTTTGATTCTCACTGTTATTTTTAAAATCCGCGATTAATTTAAAAGCCTCAAAGACCATTTGCATTGGATCACTCTTTTTTTGTATTAGCTCTGCGAACTGCATCAACAGGTGTTTCATTGCATCTAGGTCGAACATGGTGATAAATCCTCTGATGAGGTTGAGGATTTCATCCATCTTTTCATCATTGGTTTTACCAGCAGGTTCAGTCTCAGCTTCCATATCCTCAGCCTCAACCGCGGTTTGGTCATTTTTGTGAGTATCCTTTTGGACCTCAGTAGTTTTTTGCCTTTTTTCAACCGTTTTTTCTAACAGCTGGGTTTGCGCGAGCTCTTCCTCTCTGACTCGTTTAGTTTTGGCTTCACGTGTTTTGATTTCTTCTTTTGATTTAGCATATTGATTTACAATTTTAGCTTCTAGTTCCGCCTGTCTGGCTTTTTCGGCTTCCTTTCTCTTTATAATGGCTATAGTAGCCAGTTTTACTTCTTCCGGAGTCAATTCTCTGGAAGACGAAGGTTTGGGGGCCTGCTCTTGCACCGATCTGGTGGGTGCTGGAGATTGGTATCTATTTAGCTGTGGCACAGTGTGCGAGGAGCCCTGAGGGGGTGCCTGGGAGTTTAATCCGAGGGCCTTTTGCCTCCAAGGGGGTATCTGATTTTGGGGAGGGGGGGCATACCCCGGTGCCTTTCCTCTGTTCCAGGGATTCTTCGGGCATTGCCTGAAGTTCGCTGGGTGGTCTCCATTGCAATTTGCACACGTAGCCTTCTCAGACCTAGGTCTCTGGCAGTCCCTTGTGAAGTGTTCTTCAGCACACTTAAGGCACTTTGGTGGCATACTGCAGTTCTCCGAGGAGTGATTGAACTGTTGGCACCGGTAGCAGATTTTGAAGCCCCGTGCTCTGAAGGCCTCTACCTTCACAGCCAAGTAACCTAATCTTGTTAGTCTGTAGACCCTCTGCCAGTCTGCCGTAGGCCTAAGGCTGACTAAGAAGATCGGCAGGGGTAATCTCGTTTTAGTGTTTCTCAGTTGAGAAACCCGGACTACATCTAATCCTTCGGATGTTAAAGTGATTTTTATTTCCTCCATGTTATAATTTGTTGGTAGCCCCTTCAGAACTACCTTTTTTGGCCTTTCCGTCTTTAGGTTTAAGCTGTGGAAGGGGATTTTCTCACTACTTAAATGGCGCTGTACAACCCTGTAGGCGTCAGCGTCATTTGGAATCAATTTTAGCATGTCTCCTGTGAGCTTGCCAGATACTTTATTTCCTGAGATATCATTTAGTTTTTTAAGGAGAACTTTGTAATTATCATTGAACTTTATGAAAAAACATTCAGCTTTTGGGTCTTTTTTCTCAACTTCAACTGTTGTTAGCCTGTCACTATTTTCGACCGTTTTAGGTTTAGGTGCACTTTTAAACACAACTGGTTGCGCGGCAATCTCAGCGTAAGTCTTAGTTTTAACATAATCATTGTCAGTTACATTTACAACATTATCAGCTATTTCATTACAGTCCATGTTATCATGGACATTTAAGTTTTCTTCTACAATCTGGCTTTTAGTAGAAGCATCCTTAGTGGATTGCCCCTCCATCTTTCTTTTTTTATTTGGATTTTCAACCGTTTTAAGTTTATCTTCATCTTTAATTTCCTTAATTAAGCCTATCTCTATCATTTTACTTTTGATTTGAACACTAGAATTACATCCCGATCCCTCACATTTAGAAATCTCATAAATATCACAATCAATAAACCTATCCAATTTCCGGGCAAACAAAAAAGAGTTCACAGAAAGTAACGAACCTAGCATCTTGGAGACTTGATCCTCTTCCTGTCCCAGTAGTCCGTTCATCAGCAGCTCCCTGATGTGAAGAGTCATCACGTAGACTGCCAGGGTGCAGAAGTTGACGGCGGTCTTGATTTCTTCCTTCAGTCCAGTCATCAGTCCATCATCAGGTAGAGTTTCACAGTAATTCATCAAGGCACCCTTGAGAGGCCCGAATTCTTCCTCGTCCAGCTCACCAGCAAACTTGGCCGTGTGCTTCTCCAGGGCTTTTATATGTCCCAGTAACACGCCGGGGCCCACTTTCACTTTTCGAATAAACATGGAAGCATGCTCTATCATCACTTTATAATCAGGTTTGGCAGCACTAGACACTAAACAAAAATCTGATTTGCTACGTGTCATCTTTATCTTCATGTCCACTAAATTCAATATAAGGCGATTCTGCTGAAAAATGTCTGAATGAATCTGTCCAATCATATCCACAGTTTGGCTTTGTTTGCTTAATTCATATCTTTGTTTCAGTCCTTCGTTAGCATCCTTTTCTGCAAGAGGGTTGGTATTTCTCAGATGGGTGTCTTTAAAAAAACATTCACAGGTCAATAAACTTTTCTTGGCATCGGCTCCATAGTTCAAGAGGGTTTCTATATAGGCTCTGTAGGGATAGGTGTTGGTCGCTGAAGAAATAACTCGGTCATTCAAACTCACATCCACTTGGGAGAACAGGGAATGTAGAAATAAGTTCACGGGGGCCACGGGTTCTTTGTCGGCTATAGGCGATCCATCCGATTTCACAATCTTTGCTTTCACGTATAGAAAGGAAGAACCCAGATCCATATATTCATCTCCGCTTCCAGATATGTTAAATTCCACGGGACCTCCATCTCGTATGTTAGAGAGGGGGTGGTATTCGATGAAATGTCCTTTTTCTATAGCTGTCTGAGTAGGTGGGGTCACGAATAAATCCAATTCGCTCTTGGTACAGGGTGAAGAATCTTTATGGATAGACATCTTTAGAAGAAAATATCTCGTGTTCTCGCTTTCTTTGCTGAAGTGGGAATGAAGTGATTCTCGGATCGCTTCCTCTTTTTATTGCTTTTTCCAGAACCAATCATAGTCTTCATCTGGGTTGCAGCCTTGTCTGTTAAATTACGACCTGCTTCTTTTAAATGGCGTTTGGCTGCCACTTTTAAATCTTCTCCTCTGGATACATCTCCCATCACATTGAGTCCACTCTGCCATATTTGCTTTCCCACGGCTTTGGCACCCGATTTTAGAATGGGCACAGCCGCTCTAAAAAAGGAACGAAACAAACTTCCAAATCCATATCCTTTTTGAAATGCAGATCCTTGATAATAATCCAATCCATTACCGGTTTGCTGAAGATAGTAGTCTTCAAAAGATTTCTGGCAACATTCATAAGGCACATACATCATGAGAGATACTTTTGGCGAAAGTGTAGCTTCACGTACGAGCGCCCGCGTTCAAATGGCGTGAGTTCTCCTGTGTGCGTCCTTATAACGATTTCCAAAGTGTCAATCATCTTTCTACTCACAGGTAAATAGTGGGGGCGGTCGAATGTTAGAGAAACCAATTCACCGTCGTTTCCGGCCACTTTCACTATGCGTAAAAGGGGTGCTAGTACATCTCCCACAATTTGGGGTTCCACAATGTCGGAATACACAAACAGTACATGATAATGAGCGTTCACATCTGCAACGTAGGGTCCTTACACACTGGTTTCTAAATGAGAGTCCGATTCAATCACCATGGGATTAAAACCCAGTACTTGGGCCATTCCTTTGTCTAAAATCACTCTTGCTTTGTTCTTTACTTTAATGCGTACTCGTTTCGTAACAGGATTATAATGAAAGGAGATCTTGTTTTGGTGGTCTTTGATAAAAATAGCTTTCAAAATGTCTGGGATGGTTTCGTAATATCCCGCTGGTATTCTACGTACAAGCATTTTACCATCTCCTAGATCAAATCCAATAAAATTGTTCTCGGCAGTTATATTCATCCATGTATGGGGGTATAAAAACTCTGTAATTCCAATCTCCCAGCTTCCCTTTAGCTCTATAGGGGTGGGTAATCTCGTAATAAAATGTGAAATTTTATTCTCAGGAAAGTAGCTCATCGAGCTATCACTAGGAAGTGTCACGTAGAAACTCATCGTATCAACTGATTTCAGAAACAGGCGTCCCTTGCTTTTATAGGGCGGATAAATCAGAGGCAGGTATCCACTGATTAAACTTGTGGGGATAACCTCGGTATTTTACAAAGTATTCCATATTATTCTTCTTGAAACGCTTCTTTAACACTTTTTCAATGGGGAATTCCTCTTTCATTTTCACTTTTTGTAGTTCTTGCAGGTAAAAGGTACCTTGTATGGGTTCTCCTAGTAAATCTTGGATTCTGTATACAGCAGGTTCTCGCTTCACACATTCTGTCACTTTAAATAATTCTTCCGACCAATTTGTTTCGTACCCCTTCTCAAAGGTCATTTTAATCTTGGATACTCGCACAGTGTCCCCCGGATTTAAAATACATTTGGATACGCCCTTAGGCAGGTTATCATAGAGCGTAAACCACACTTCTTGTTCATTGTCCGAATTCACATTCACAGGGGCTTTCTTAATGCTGGAGTGATAGGTATGATTATATAATTTGCCAAGTATTTAGTTTGACTGTGAAACAAAAATTTGGCTTTATAACAGGCTTAGATGTAACTTCGTAAGTAAGTATTTCATACCCTTTAGAAAGTTTGTTTACAATTTAACCCACTGTTTAAAATTTAACCTGAATTTGAGAATAAATTCAAGAAACACTACACATAAGTAATATTTTATTACATAAACTGATAAATCAAAATTAAAAAAAAATTGATAAAATTTATAAATAAATAATTTTTTCTGTAAGAAATTGCAATGTTCAAATGATGTATTACATCGAAGTTCATACATACAGTACAAATACATTCTACATATGAAGAGATTTAAAATTATGAAGGTAATAGAATATCTAGGAATTATCGAAGCACTACCAAGATGTTTAGTTTTAAACCCTCAAAATATACTTTTAATATTTTTTTCTAATTTTTAAATTATGGATCAAGGGTAAGCAATCTTTCTACATTATTAATTTATACTTCTAGCATTTTATATTCACTTAAATTTAATTTCTCAGCAGGTATTGATGTACAACAGTATTGGTACAATTAATTTTGAAAAGCTAAGACCAAATTATAGAGTTACTGAAAAAGAATATTTTTATTTTTAGTGATCAATTAAACCTTTTGATTACAAATATTAGGCTGTGAATTGCTAAATTCACCAATAACTATTATTTTAATTGGATGATGCATTCATGATTTTCGTGAGCATTTTTAAAGTTAAATTTTTTGAAAATTACATATATAACAATAGAAATATGTTTGGTATACATAATTTAATATGCATTTAAATTTTGATGTGAAATTTGCAATTCAATCAATTTTTTTTAAACTTTACAAAAATATTTTAAATAACTTTCAGTATGAATTATGTAATTTATAAGTGTAGTTTAAACATGATACCATATATAAGCATGAGATTAGGTTATGACTTAAATTCAGGCTGAGAATCAGGCTAGGAATAGTATGCTTAATGCAGTTAAAAGAGCTGGTTGATTTGAACCATAGTTTTTCAGGAAGAGGTGCTCTGGTTTAAAATGAACATGCTTTATATTAAAAAAAAAATCTAAAAAATTACATTCTGCATTGTGTTATATCAGCATACAGATTTTAAATCTTCACTTTCCCTTTGTTGAGAAACAATATTATTTTTTTTCTGAACTGATGATTTAAAATTCATTTTATATTTATGTTGCATCTACAACTGTTATTTTTTATTTGAACTGATCTGTGTACACATATTAATAGTAAAGCGACACATTTCCATTTTTATTCGTGGGGGAGCTCTCTCCAGTATATTAAAATATGTGTGCTGATGCAAAAATATTAAAAAAACATTATTTAACATTAGAATTTTCATGAGTAAAATGAAAATAACAGATATTTGATTTTTAAACATGTTGCAAAGTTAAAAATAAATTTCATCCCTAATTCTGTAACGTGTGGTTGAATTTCATTTTAATTCCAAAAAATGAATTTAAGCTACTTTCGTTTCGAACTGATAAAAAAAATTATCCAAGATCTTTATCAATCGAGCCCCCATTCCTGCACGAAATCGTAGATCATGTAATTTATTCTTTAAATCGTGAAATTTACTTTATAAAGCGGCGTAGAAATAGAAACTGGAAGAACAAACATATTGAGCACCGCGAAATCCACATCATTGCGAAGTTCACGCGCATGCGTAAAATCCGAAACTTGCTGCTGCAGCGTTTTTGATAAATCGAGAATCCGCGAGCTGTAGACGCTAGTTTACTACACCTTCTCAGTGTTTGTCCATGCTACTAGCATGGGGAAGATAGGACCGCACTCCCTCCATATATACTAACTCGTTGGTGTTTGGCTAAATCGGCTCTTTCAGACGATTCAAACATGTTAACGGAGATATGGGGTCGATGAAAACCCCTGGGAGCGAGTCCGAAGTATAATATATCATTGGCCCCTGGAGGTAGCGTCTTCTCGAAAACGGATTATTTGGGCTCTAAGCCCCACTGGTGACGACGCATTGCCCCACGCAAGTACGGGTAACGATGGGTGCTGTAAGATGCTGATGATTGCTGATACATTTAGCTTTGATGCAGCAATTGTTTAATCGCTAAGCCCTCGTGTTGACATCTTAAAAATGCAACCTTCGTGCAGATATCGGAGGGTTCTCGATCACCCCAGGTAGCACAAATACGTAATTCTTACGTATCAAGCAATACGCAATCTTTACGTGTCAGGCCATACGTAACTATTACGCGAAAACGATATGTTAGAATACAGTATACCAACGGTTATATAAAAGGTTAGTATTACGTATATCCATATACGTTATTATTACGTATATCCACATACGTTATTATTACGTATATCTACATACGTTATTATTACGTATCCACATACATTATTATTACGTATATCCATACGTTATAATTACGTATATCCATACGTTATAATTACGTATATCCACATACATTGTTATTACGTATCCACATACATTATTATTACGTATTTACATACGTTATTATTACGCATCACATACGTGTATATTACGTATGTCCACATACGTTATTATTATGTATCCACATACATTATTATTACGTATCCACATACATGTTTATTACGTATATCCACATACGTTATTATTACATATCCACATACATTATTATTACGTATTTACATATGTTATTATTATGTATATCCACATACGTTATTATTACGTATCTACATAAATGTTTATTACGTATCACATACGTGTATATTACATATATCCACATACGTGTATATTACGTATATCGACATACGTTATTATTACGTATCCACATACGTGTTTATAATGTGTTCCCGTACGTATTTATAAAGTATTCCCATACTTATTTGTAACATGTTCCCATACGTATTTATAATGTGTCTACATACATATTTATATTATGTTTCTACACGTATTTGGTACGTGTTTATATACAGGGTGGACAGAATTAAAACACCCCTACTCTGAGCTCTCTATAGATCGAACTACTCAGTGTAAAGGCTCCAAAATTGTTGAACATACTATTCAAGACACGGGGAAAGGATTACGCGAAAAAAAAAATAGTTCCAGAAACACCGATAGGTGGCGCTGTACAACAGAAAATATGCTGAAAAGACACAAAATACACATTTTATTCGAACGTACCAAACATTCATATCACAAGGACCTTATCGATGCAGGGAATCCTGCGTATAACGTTATCCATTGATTGTTCAACAATAGCGGTGGCAACATCGTCAACGACATCTGAACGAGTCGATTTGCGCCCTCGACCCGGCTGAACTCCAAGATGTCCAGTTTTCTCGAATCGAGCGATCATTCTCCTGAGAGCTTGTGGAAGTAATGGTCCTTTGCGCAAATTCTTAAGTCGACAAAACTCTCGAAGTGCAGCTGCAGCATGTCCTTTGTTTTCATAAAACAGCTTCACAAGCAAAGCGCGTTCTGGCAGTGTGATAGCCATCGCTGATAAGAATGAAAATTTCCCAGTTTTATCCCCTTTTATGCCCAGAACATAGTAGCTGCAAGTCAAGGGTTTATGCAAATTTTGTGCTTACAGTGCGAAATTGCAGTTACAATGACAGTTTAAGTTTCTTCACTTTGTTATCTTTTTTTTTTCATATCAGCAAAAGAAATTAAAAAGGAAAAATTCCATATCGCATGTGTTTGTTTTTTTGTGATTATTTTGTGTCTGTTCAGCATATTTTCTGTTGTACAGCGCCACCTATCGGTGTTTCTGGAACTAATTTTTTTTTTCGTGTAATCCCTTTCCCCATGTCTTGAATAATAGTATGTTCAACCATTTTGGAGCCTTTACACTGAGTAGTTCGATGTATAGAGAGCTCAGAGTAGGGGTGTTTTAATTCTGACCACCCGGTACATATTTATCACACATCGGCCAACTCTACAGTACAGTGCATGTTGCGAACATGACATTTCCAAAGTTTTATGCATCTTTGTAAACAAAAATATTGAGCTAGGAGAACACATTTTTACAACTATAATAGATGTCGATTCTTTAGATTGTGTTGATTTTAATAACGTATTATATAATTTTTATCATATTGTAATACAATAATTATAAAAGATCATAATTTTAGGAGTATTATTTTAAAATTCATAGATTATTCTTAATGCAAAAATATGTTTTTTTCCTTTATTTTCAGTTTATATTTAAATATATTTTTAATTCTAATTATTTCTAAAAAATTAAAAATAACTTCGGTTTTTAAAAATTTGCGTACGTTATAGTTTTTCAAAAAAATTACGTAATTTATCATTTAAAAAAAGGATTCAAGGACTTGAAAATTAATTTTTTTTTCAAGGACTTTTCAATGGTTTTTACAAACGTACGAACCATGCATACACATTTGTGTCCCCATACACGTTGTGTACCCATATACGTATTTATCACATGCTGGGTGATTCCATAAGTGTTGTGGACATGATATTTACAGTGTTATGCATGACGTCTTTATAAAAATATTGAGCTGGGAGAATAATTTTTTACAGCTGTAACACATGTCAATTTTTCAGATTATGTATTATTTTCAATAATATGCTTAAATTTATAATAAAAACATAATCTGAAACATTTAGCTATTACAGTTTTAAAAAAGCATATCAGCTTATTTTACAAAGATATGGTGCATCAAACTTGACATGTATGCAAAATTCGCTATACTATGGAATCACTCTGCTCACATTTTATTATTGTTAGTCACATTTAAGTGCAATATATAATTTTTCTCAACGGAATTTTTGTTTGCAATTTCAATTTAAAATTTAGCTTCATTTCATAGAAAAACAAATACGTTTCCAGAAAATTATTCTAACTTTTAATAAAAATATTAGTGTTGATATTACAAAAATTTATTAAAATCAGATATAAATTACTCATAAAATGTTTCATTTATATTTTATTATATTGTTAATAATATAATAATTATAAGGATGACAAAATAATATGTATACATTATTTAATTCATATTATATTGTTTTTAAATTCTATTCCATATAGTTTTATTAAAATTGCATTTAATGCAACCCATTAATTTCTTAAAATTTATAAATTACTAATTAAAAACAGGTTTCCTTGAAAAGATAAAATGTCTCTAAGAAATAAGTTTTTATGAAAATATTTGACTACCTACATTTATAAAAATATACTAGGGTTTAGTTTTATAGGTAGGTAGTAAAAAGTTTTGTAGGTAGTAAAATACTCTATTTAAATAAATAATGTAATTAAAAATTTTTACTTGAAATCATTTAATATAATTCTCAATAAAATTTAGACAAAATTAATTATAAGTTTAACTATAATATCGCTGGCAATTTTATTAAAAATTTATATCAACTAGATGAAAATCTGTTGGAATTAAATTTGTACGTGTAATAACACTAATAGAAGAAATACTGTATTGATACTTTTTTTAAATATGCAATATTATACTAGTTATCTTTTAAATTTAATTAGAATACAACTATTTGTAATGCTTTATTTTAGTGCATAATATAACATTGTATATGGAAAACAGGCTTTATTCTGCTTTACTTTCAATGAATAAAAATGATTCCATTTTAGCAATTCCTTCAATGGTATAATTTTTACTTTATTAAATATTTTCATTTCTGTTTTTATAAGTAAAATTTATATTGTGTTATTAACATACATATTAACACAATATTGCGTGGTCCTACCTCGCAATGACGGCAGGTCGTTGGCTGTTTTCTGTGAATATTTTCCCACAGCAGCATCTTGGAGTAACCTTTTCAAATGCCGACTTTCACTTCTTTTTTTTCAAATGAGATTCTCGGTAGCCAGTTGAAGCTTTCCATTTCTTGATTTCAGGTGTGGTCGGACCTCCGTTACCCTTTTTTAAATATGCAATATTATACTAGTCATCTTTTAAATTTAATTAGAATACAACTATTTGTAATGCTTTATTTTAGTGCATAATATAACATTGTATATGGAAAACAGGCTTTATTCTGCTTTACTTTCAATGAATAAAAATGATTCCATTTTAGCAATTCCTTCAATGGTATAATTTTTACTTTATTAAATATTTTCATTTCTGTTTTTATAAGTAAAATTTATATTGTGTTATTAACATACATATTAACACAATATTGCGTGGTCCTACCTCGCAATGACGGCAGGTCGTTGGCTGTTTTCTGTGAATATTTTCCCACAGCAGCATCTTGGAGTAACCTTTTCAAATGCCGACTTTCACTTCTTTTTTTTCAAATGAGATTCTCGGTAGCCAGTTGAAGCTTTCCATTTCTTGATTTCAGGTGTGGTCGGACCTCCGTTACCCTTTTTTAAATATGCTATACTAGTTATCTTTTAAATTTAATTAGAATACAACTATTTGTAATGCTTTATTTTAGTGCATAATATAACATTGTATATGGAAAACAGGCTTTATTCTGCTTTACTTTCAATGAATAAAAATGATTCCATTTTAGCAATTCCTTCAATGGTATAATTTTTACTTTATTAAATATTTTCATTTCTGTTTTTATAAGTAAAATTTATATTGTGTTATTAACATACATATTAACACAATATTGCGTGGTCCTACCTCGCAATGACGGCAGGTCGTTGGCTGTTTTCTGTGAATATTTTCCCACAGCAGCATCTTGGAGTAACCTTTTCAAATGCCGACTTTCACTTCTTTTTTTTCAAATGAGATTCTCGGTAGCCAGTTGAAGCTTTCCATTTCTTGATTTCAGGTGTGGTCGGACCTCCGTTACCCTTTTTTAAATATGCAATATTATACTAGTTATCTTTTAAATTTAATTAGAATACAACTATTTGTAATGCTTTATTTTAGTGCATAATATAACATTGTATATGGAAAACAGGCTTTATTCTGCTTTACTTTCAATGAATAAAAATGATTCCATTTTAGCAATTCCTTCAATGGTATAATTTTTACTTTATTAAATATTTTCATTTCTGTTTTTATAAGTAAAATTTATATTGTGTTATTAACATACATATTAACACAATATTGCGTGGTCCTACCTCGCAATGACGGCAGGTCGTTGGCTGTTTTCTGTGAATATTTTCCCACAGCAGCATCTTGGAGTAACCTTTTCAAATGCCGACTTTCACTTCTTTTTTTTCAAATGAGATTCTCGGTAGCCAGTTGAAGCTTTCCATTTCTTGATTTCAGGTGTGGTCGGACCTCCGTTACCCTTTTTTAAATATGCAATATTATACTAGTTATCTTTTAAATTTAATTAGAATACAACTATTTGTAATGCTTTATTTTAGTGCATAATATAACATTGTATATGGAAAACAGGCTTTATTCTGCTTTACTTTCAATGAATAAAAATGATTCCATTTTAGCAATTCCTTCAATGGTATAATTTTTACTTTATTAAATATTTTCATTTCTGTTTTTATAAGTAAAATTTATATTGTGTTATTAACATACATATTAACACAATATTGCGTGGTCCTACCTCGCAATGACGGCAGGTCGTTGGCTGTTTTCTGTGAATATTTTCCCACAGCAGCATCTTGGAGTAACCTTTTCAAATGCCGACTTTCACTTCTTTTTTTTCAAATGAGATTCTCGGTAGCCAGTTGAAGCTTTCCATTTCTTGATTTCAGGTGTGGTCGGACCTCCGTTACCCTTTTTTAAATATGCTATACTAGTTATCTTTTAAATTTAATTAGAATACAACTATTTGTAATGCTTTATTTTAGTGCATAATATAACATTGTATATGGAAAACAGGCTTTATTCTGCTTTACTTTCAATGAATAAAAATGATTCCATTTTAGCAATTCCTTCAATGGTATAATTTTTACTTTATTAAATATTTTCATTTCTGTTTTTATAAGTAAAATTTATATTGTGTTATTAACATACATATTAACACAATATTGCGTGGTCCTACCTCGCAATGACGGCAGGTCGTTGGCTGTTTTCTGTGAATATTTTCCCACAGCAGCATCTTGGAGTAACCTTTTCAAATGCCGACTTTCACTTCTTTTTTTTCAAATGAGATTCTCGGTAGCCAGTTGAAGCTTTCCATTTCTTGATTTCAGGTGTGGTCGGACCTCCGTTACCCTTTTTTAAATATGCTATACTAGTTATCTTTTAAATTTAATTAGAATACAACTATTTGTAATGCTTTATTTTAGTGCATAATATAACATTGTATATGGAAAACAGGCTTTATTCTGCTTTACTTTCAATGAATAAAAATGATTCCATTTTAGCAATTCCTTCAATGGTATAATTTTTACTTTATTAAATATTTTCATTTCTGTTTTTATAAGTAAAATTTATATTGTGTTATTAACATACATATTAACACAATATTGCGTGGTCCTACCTCGCAATGACGGCAGGTCGTTGGCTGTTTTCTGTGAATATTTTCCCACAGCAGCATCTTGGAGTAACCTTTTCAAATGCCGACTTTCACTTCTTTTTTTTCAAATGAGATTCTCGGTAGCCAGTTGAAGCTTTCCATTTCTTGATTTCAGGTGTGGTCGGACCTCCGTTACCCTTTTTTAAATATGCAATATTATACTAGTTATCTTTTAAATTTAATTAGAATACAACTATTTGTAATGCTTTATTTTAGTGCATAATATAACATTGTATATGGAAAACAGGCTTTATTCTGCTTTACTTTCAATGAATAAAAATGATTCCATTTTAGCAATTCCTTCAATGGTATAATTTTTACTTTATTAAATATTTTCATTTCTGTTTTTATAAGTAAAATTTATATTGTGTTATTAACATACATATTAACACAATATTGCGTGGTCCTACCTCGCAATGACGGCAGGTCGTTGGCTGTTTTCTGTGAATATTTTCCCACAGCAGCATCTTGGAGTAACCTTTTCAAATGCCGACTTTCACTTCTTTTTTTTCAAATGAGATTCTCGGTAGCCAGTTGAAGCTTTCCATTTCTTGATTTCAGGTGTGGTCGGACCTCCGTTACCCTTTTTTAAATATGCAATATTATACTAGTTATCTTTTAAATTTAATTAGAATACAACTATTTGTAATGCTTTATTTTAGTGCATAATATAACATTGTATATGGAAAACAGGCTTTATTCTGCTTTACTTTCAATGAATAAAAATGATTCCATTTTAGCAATTCCTTCAATGGTATAATTTTTACTTTATTAAATATTTTCATTTCTGTTTTTATAAGTAAAATTTATATTGTGTTATTAACATACATATTAACACAATATTGCGTGGTCCTACCTCGCAATGACGGCAGGTCGTTGGCTGTTTTCTGTGAATATTTTCCCACAGCAGCATCTTGGAGTAACCTTTTCAAATGCCGACTTTCACTTCTTTTTTTTCAAATGAGATTCTCGGTAGCCAGTTGAAGCTTTCCATTTCTTGATTTCAGGTGTGGTCGGACCTCCGTTACCCTTTTTTAAATATGCAATATTATACTAGTTATCTTTTAAATTTAATTAGAATACAACTATTTGTAATGCTTTATTTTAGTGCATAATATAACATTGTATATGGAAAACAGGCTTTATTCTGCTTTACTTTCAATGAATAAAAATGATTCCATTTTAGCAATTCCTTCAATGGTATAATTTTTACTTTATTAAATATTTTCATTTCTGTTTTTATAAGTAAAATTTATATTGTGTTATTAACATACATATTAACACAATATTGCGTGGTCCTACCTCGCAATGACGGCAGGTCGTTGGCTGTTTTCTGTGAATATTTTCCCACAGCAGCATCTTGGAGTAACCTTTTCAAATGCCGACTTTCACTTCTTTTTTTTCAAATGAGATTCTCGGTAGCCAGTTGAAGCTTTCCATTTCTTGATTTCAGGTGTGGTCGGACCTCCGTTACCCTTTTTTAAATATGCAATATTATACTAGTTATCTTTTAAATTTAATTAGAATACAACTATTTGTAATGCTTTATTTTAGTGCATAATATAACATTGTATATGGAAAACAGGCTTTATTCTGCTTTACTTTCAATGAATAAAAATGATTCCATTTTAGCAATTCCTTCAATGGTATAATTTTTACTTTATTAAATATTTTCATTTCTGTTTTTATAAGTAAAATTTATATTGTGTTATTAACATACATATTAACACAATATTGCGTGGTCCTACCTCGCAATGACGGCAGGTCGTTGGCTGTTTTCTGTGAATATTTTCCCACAGCAGCATCTTGGAGTAACCTTTTCAAATGCCGACTTTCACTTCTTTTTTTTCAAATGAGATTCTCGGTAGCCAGTTGAAGCTTTCCATTTCTTGATTTCAGGTGTGGTCGGACCTCCGTTACCCTTTTTTAAATATGCTATACTAGTTATCTTTTAAATTTAATTAGAATACAACTATTTGTAATGCTTTATTTTAGTGCATAATATAACATTGTATATGGAAAACAGGCTTTATTCTGCTTTACTTTCAATGAATAAAAATGATTCCATTTTAGCAATTCCTTCAATGGTATAATTTTTACTTTATTAAATATTTTCATTTCTGTTTTTATAAGTAAAATTTATATTGTGTTATTAACATACATATTAACACAATATTGCGTGGTCCTACCTCGCAATGACGGCAGGTCGTCGGCTGTTTTCTGTGAATATTTTCCCACAGCAGCATCTTGGAGTAACCTTTTCAAATGCCGACTTTCACTTCTTTTTTTTCAAATGAGATTCTCGGTAGCCAGTTGAAGCTTTCCATTTCTTGATTTCAGGTGTGGTCGGACCTCCGTTACCCTTTTTTAAATATGCTATACTAGTTATCTTTTAAATTTAATTAGAATACAACTATTTGTAATGCTTTATTTTAGTGCATAATATAACATTGTATATGGAAAACAGGCTTTATTCTGCTTTACTTTCAATGAATAAAAATGATTCCATTTTAGCAATTCCTTCAATGGTATAATTTTTACTTTATTAAATATTTTCATTTCTGTTTTTATAAGTAAAATTTATATTGTGTTATTAACATACATATTAACACAATATTGCGTGGTCCTACCTCGCAATGACGGCAGGTCGTTGGCTGTTTTCTGTGAATATTTTCCCACAGCAGCATCTTGGAGTAACCTTTTCAAATGCCGACTTTCACTTCTTTTTTTTCAAATGAGATTCTCGGTAGCCAGTTGAAGCTTTCCATTTCTTGATTTCAGGTGTGGTCGGACCTCCGTTACCCTTTTTTAAATATGCTATACTAGTTATCTTTTAAATTTAATTAGAATACAACTATTTGTAATGCTTTATTTTAGTGCATAATATAACATTGTATATGGAAAACAGGCTTTATTCTGCTTTACTTTCAATGAATAAAAATGATTCCATTTTAGCAATTCCTTCAATGGTATAATTTTTACTTTATTAAATATTTTCATTTCTGTTTTTATAAGTAAAATTTATATTGTGTTATTAACATACATATTAACACAATATTGCGTGGTCCTACCTCGCAATGACGGCAGGTCGTTGGCTGTTTTCTGTGAATATTTTCCCACAGCAGCATCTTGGAGTAACCTTTTCAAATGCCGACTTTCACTTCTTTTTTTTCAAATGAGATTCTCGGTAGCCAGTTGAAGCTTTCCATTTCTTGATTTCAGGTGTGGTCGGACCTCCGTTACCCTTTTTTAAATATGCAATATTATACTAGTTATCTTTTAAATTTAATTAGAATACAACTATTTGTAATGCTTTATTTTAGTGCATAATATAACATTGTATATGGAAAACAGGCTTTATTCTGCTTTACTTTCAATGAATAAAAATGATTCCATTTTAGCAATTCCTTCAATGGTATAATTTTTACTTTATTAAATATTTTCATTTCTGTTTTTATAAGTAAAATTTATATTGTGTTATTAACATACATATTAACACAATATTGCGTGGTCCTACCTCGCAATGACGGCAGGTCGTTGGCTGTTTTCTGTGAATATTTTCCCACAGCAGCATCTTGGAGTAACCTTTTCAAATGCCGACTTTCACTTCTTTTTTTTCAAATGAGATTCTCGGTAGCCAGTTGAAGCTTTCCATTTCTTGATTTCAGGTGTGGTCGGACCTCCGTTACCCTTTTTTAAATATGCAATATTATACTAGTCATCTTTTAAATTTAATTAGAATACAACTATTTGTAATGCTTTATTTTAGTGCATAATATAACATTGTATATGGAAAACAGGCTTTATTCTGCTTTACTTTCAATGAATAAAAATGATTCCATTTTAGCAATTCCTTCAATGGTATAATTTTTACTTTATTAAATATTTTCATTTCTGTTTTTATAAGTAAAATTTATATTGTGTTATTAACATACATATTAACACAATATTGCGTGGTCCTACCTCGCAATGACGGCAGGTCGTTGGCTGTTTTCTGTGAATATTTTCCCACAGCAGCATCTTGGAGTAACCTTTTCAAATGCCGACTTTCACTTCTTTTTTTTCAAATGAGATTCTCGGTAGCCAGTTGAAGCTTTCCATTTCTTGATTTCAGGTGTGGTCGGACCTCCGTTACCCTTTTTTAAATATGCAATATTATACTAGTTATCTTTTAAATTTAATTAGAATACAACTATTTGTAATGCTTTATTTTAGTGCATAATATAACATTGTATATGGAAAACAGGCTTTATTCTGCTTTACTTTCAATGAATAAAAATGATTCCATTTTAGCAATTCCTTCAATGGTATAATTTTTACTTTATTAAATATTTTCATTTCTGTTTTTATAAGTAAAATTTATATTGTGTTATTAACATACATATTAACACAATATTGCGTGGTCCTACCTCGCAATGACGGCAGGTCGTTGGCTGTTTTCTGTGAATATTTTCCCACAGCAGCATCTTGGAGTAACCTTTTCAAATGCCGACTTTCACTTCTTTTTTTTCAAATGAGATTCTCGGTAGCCAGTTGAAGCTTTCCATTTCTTGATTTCAGGTGTGGTCGGACCTCCGTTACCCTTTTTTAAATATGCTATACTAGTTATCTTTTAAATTTAATTAGAATACAACTATTTGTAATGCTTTATTTTAGTGCATAATATAACATTGTATATGGAAAACAGGCTTTATTCTGCTTTACTTTCAATGAATAAAAATGATTCCATTTTAGCAATTCCTTCAATGGTATAATTTTTACTTTATTAAATATTTTCATTTCTGTTTTTATAAGTAAAATTTATATTGTGTTATTAACATACATATTAACACAATATTGCGTGGTCCTACCTCGCAATGACGGCAGGTCGTTGGCTGTTTTCTGTGAATATTTTCCCACAGCAGCATCTTGGAGTAACCTTTTCAAATGCCGACTTTCACTTCTTTTTTTTCAAATGAGATTCTCGGTAGCCAGTTGAAGCTTTCCATTTCTTGATTTCAGGTGTGGTCGGACCTCCGTTACCCTTTTTTAAATATGCAATATTATACTAGTTATCTTTTAAATTTAATTAGAATACAACTATTTGTAATGCTTTATTTTAGTGCATAATATAACATTGTATATGGAAAACAGGCTTTATTCTGCTTTACTTTCAATGAATAAAAATGATTCCATTTTAGCAATTCCTTCAATGGTATAATTTTTACTTTATTAAATATTTTCATTTCTGTTTTTATAAGTAAAATTTATATTGTGTTATTAACATACATATTAACACAATATTGCGTGGTCCTACCTCGCAATGACGGCAGGTCGTTGGCTGTTTTCTGTGAATATTTTCCCACAGCAGCATCTTGGAGTAACCTTTTCAAATGCCGACTTTCACTTCTTTTTTTTCAAATGAGATTCTCGGTAGCCAGTTGAAGCTTTCCATTTCTTGATTTCAGGTGTGGTCGGACCTCCGTTACCCTTTTTTAAATATGCAATATTATACTAGTCATCTTTTAAATTTAATTAGAATACAACTATTTGTAATGCTTTATTTTAGTGCATAATATAACATTGTATATGGAAAACAGGCTTTATTCTGCTTTACTTTCAATGAATAAAAATGATTCCATTTTAGCAATTCCTTCAATGGTATAATTTTTACT
Source organism: Amaurobius ferox (assembly GCA_951213105.1). Classification (NCBI taxonomy): domain Eukaryota; kingdom Metazoa; phylum Arthropoda; class Arachnida; order Araneae; family Amaurobiidae; genus Amaurobius; species Amaurobius ferox. The sequence continues at coordinate 141,835,442 of OX578147.1, read as the reverse complement.
TTATTAAATATTTTCATTTCTGTTTTTATAAGTAAAATTTATATTGTGTTATTAACATACATATTAACACAATATTGCGTGGTCCTACCTCGCAATGACGGCAGGTCGTTGGCTGTTTTCTGTGAATATTTTCCCACAGCAGCATCTTGGAGTAACCTTTTCAAATGCCGACTTTCACTTCTTTTTTTTCAAATGAGATTCTCGGTAGCCAGTTGAAGCTTTCCATTTCTTGATTTCAGGTGTGGTCGGACCTCCGTTACCCTTTTTTAAATATGCTATACTAGTTATCTTTTAAATTTAATTAGAATACAACTATTTGTAATGCTTTATTTTAGTGCATAATATAACATTGTATATGGAAAACAGGCTTTATTCTGCTTTACTTTCAATGAATAAAAATGATTCCATTTTAGCAATTCCTTCAATGGTATAATTTTTACTTTATTAAATATTTTCATTTCTGTTTTTATAAGTAAAATTTATATTGTGTTATTAACATACATATTAACACAATATTGCGTGGTCCTACCTCGCAATGACGGCAGGTCGTTGGCTGTTTTCTGTGAATATTTTCCCACAGCAGCATCTTGGAGTAACCTTTTCAAATGCCGACTTTCACTTCTTTTTTTTCAAATGAGATTCTCGGTAGCCAGTTGAAGCTTTCCATTTCTTGATTTCAGGTGTGGTCGGACCTCCGTTACCCTTTTTTAAATATGCTATACTAGTTATCTTTTAAATTTAATTAGAATACAACTATTTGTAATGCTTTATTTTAGTGCATAATATAACATTGTATATGGAAAACAGGCTTTATTCTGCTTTACTTTCAATGAATAAAAATGATTCCATTTTAGCAATTCCTTCAATGGTATAATTTTTACTTTATTAAATATTTTCATTTCTGTTTTTATAAGTAAAATTTATATTGTGTTATTAACATACATATTAACACAATATTGCGTGGTCCTACCTCGCAATGACGGCAGGTCGTTGGCTGTTTTCTGTGAATATTTTCCCACAGCAGCATCTTGGAGTAACCTTTTCAAATGCCGACTTTCACTTCTTTTTTTTCAAATGAGATTCTCGGTAGCCAGTTGAAGCTTTCCATTTCTTGATTTCAGGTGTGGTCGGACCTCCGTTACCCTTTTTTAAATATGCTATACTAGTTATCTTTTAAATTTAATTAGAATACAACTATTTGTAATGCTTTATTTTAGTGCATAATATAACATTGTATATGGAAAACAGGCTTTATTCTGCTTTACTTTCAATGAATAAAAATGATTCCATTTTAGCAATTCCTTCAATGGTATAATTTTTACTTTATTAAATATTTTCATTTCTGTTTTTATAAGTAAAATTTATATTGTGTTATTAACATACATATTAACACAATATTGCGTGGTCCTACCTCGCAATGACGGCAGGTCGTTGGCTGTTTTCTGTGAATATTTTCCCACAGCAGCATCTTGGAGTAACCTTTTCAAATGCCGACTTTCACTTCTTTTTTTTCAAATGAGATTCTCGGTAGCCAGTTGAAGCTTTCCATTTCTTGATTTCAGGTGTGGTCGGACCTCCGTTACCCTTTTTTAAATATGCAATATTATACTAGTTATCTTTTAAATTTAATTAGAATACAACTATTTGTAATGCTTTATTTTAGTGCATAATATAACATTGTATATGGAAAACAGGCTTTATTCTGCTTTACTTTCAATGAATAAAAATGATTCCATTTTAGCAATTCCTTCAATGGTATAATTTTTACTTTATTAAATATTTTCATTTCTGTTTTTATAAGTAAAATTTATATTGTGTTATTAACATACATATTAACACAATATTGCGTGGTCCTACCTCGCAATGACGGCAGGTCGTTGGCTGTTTTCTGTGAATATTTTCCCACAGCAGCATCTTGGAGTAACCTTTTCAAATGCCGACTTTCACTTCTTTTTTTTCAAATGAGATTCTCGGTAGCCAGTTGAAGCTTTCCATTTCTTGATTTCAGGTGTGGTCGGACCTCCGTTACCCTTTTTTAAATATGCTATACTAGTTATCTTTTAAATTTAATTAGAATACAACTATTTGTAATGCTTTATTTTAGTGCATAATATAACATTGTATATGGAAAACAGGCTTTATTCTGCTTTACTTTCAATGAATAAAAATGATTCCATTTTAGCAATTCCTTCAATGGTATAATTTTTACTTTATTAAATATTTTCATTTCTGTTTTTATAAGTAAAATTTATATTGTGTTATTAACATACATATTAACACAATATTGCGTGGTCCTACCTCGCAATGACGGCAGGTCGTTGGCTGTTTTCTGTGAATATTTTCCCACAGCAGCATCTTGGAGTAACCTTTTCAAATGCCGACTTTCACTTCTTTTTTTTCAAATGAGATTCTCGGTAGCCAGTTGAAGCTTTCCATTTCTTGATTTCAGGTGTGGTCGGACCTCCGTTACCCTTTTTTAAATATGCAATATTATACTAGTTATCTTTTAAATTTAATTAGAATACAACTATTTGTAATGCTTTATTTTAGTGCATAATATAACATTGTATATGGAAAACAGGCTTTATTCTGCTTTACTTTCAATGAATAAAAATGATTCCATTTTAGCAATTCCTTCAATGGTATAATTTTTACTTTATTAAATATTTTCATTTCTGTTTTTATAAGTAAAATTTATATTGTGTTATTAACATACATATTAACACAATATTGCGTGGTCCTACCTCGCAATGACGGCAGGTCGTTGGCTGTTTTCTGTGAATATTTTCCCACAGCAGCATCTTGGAGTAACCTTTTCAAATGCCGACTTTCACTTCTTTTTTTTCAAATGAGATTCTCGGTAGCCAGTTGAAGCTTTCCATTTCTTGATTTCAGGTGTGGTCGGACCTCCGTTACCCTTTTTTAAATATGCTATACTAGTTATCTTTTAAATTTAATTAGAATACAACTATTTGTAATGCTTTATTTTAGTGCATAATATAACATTGTATATGGAAAACAGGCTTTATTCTGCTTTACTTTCAATGAATAAAAATGATTCCATTTTAGCAATTCCTTCAATGGTATAATTTTTACTTTATTAAATATTTTCATTTCTGTTTTTATAAGTAAAATTTATATTGTGTTATTAACATACATATTAACACAATATTGCGTGGTCCTACCTCGCAATGACGGCAGGTCGTTGGCTGTTTTCTGTGAATATTTTCCCACAGCAGCATCTTGGAGTAACCTTTTCAAATGCCGACTTTCACTTCTTTTTTTTCAAATGAGATTCTCGGTAGCCAGTTGAAGCTTTCCATTTCTTGATTTCAGGTGTGGTCGGACCTCCGTTACCCTTTTTTAAATATGCAATATTATACTAGTTATCTTTTAAATTTAATTAGAATACAACTATTTGTAATGCTTTATTTTAGTGCATAATATAACATTGTATATGGAAAACAGGCTTTATTCTGCTTTACTTTCAATGAATAAAAATGATTCCATTTTAGCAATTCCTTCAATGGTATAATTTTTACTTTATTAAATATTTTCATTTCTGTTTTTATAAGTAAAATTTATATTGTGTTATTAACATACATATTAACACAATATTGCGTGGTCCTACCTCGCAATGACGGCAGGTCGTTGGCTGTTTTCTGTGAATATTTTCCCACAGCAGCATCTTGGAGTAACCTTTTCAAATGCCGACTTTCACTTCTTTTTTTTCAAATGAGATTCTCGGTAGCCAGTTGAAGCTTTCCATTTCTTGATTTCAGGTGTGGTCGGACCTCCGTTACCCTTTTTTAAATATGCAATATTATACTAGTCATCTTTTAAATTTAATTAGAATACAACTATTTGTAATGCTTTATTTTAGTGCATAATATAACATTGTATATGGAAAACAGGCTTTATTCTGCTTTACTTTCAATGAATAAAAATGATTCCATTTTAGCAATTCCTTCAATGGTATAATTTTTACTTTATTAAATATTTTCATTTCTGTTTTTATAAGTAAAATTTATATTGTGTTATTAACATACATATTAACACAATATTGCGTGGTCCTACCTCGCAATGACGGCAGGTCGTTGGCTGTTTTCTGTGAATATTTTCCCACAGCAGCATCTTGGAGTAACCTTTTCAAATGCCGACTTTCACTTCTTTTTTTTCAAATGAGATTCTCGGTAGCCAGTTGAAGCTTTCCATTTCTTGATTTCAGGTGTGGTCGGACCTCCGTTACCCTTTTTTAAATATGCTATACTAGTTATCTTTTAAATTTAATTAGAATACAACTATTTGTAATGCTTTATTTTAGTGCATAATATAACATTGTATATGGAAAACAGGCTTTATTCTGCTTTACTTTCAATGAATAAAAATGATTCCATTTTAGCAATTCCTTCAATGGTATAATTTTTACTTTATTAAATATTTTCATTTCTGTTTTTATAAGTAAAATTTATATTGTGTTATTAACATACATATTAACACAATATTGCGTGGTCCTACCTCGCAATGACGGCAGGTCGTTGGCTGTTTTCTGTGAATATTTTCCCACAGCAGCATCTTGGAGTAACCTTTTCAAATGCCGACTTTCACTTCTTTTTTTTCAAATGAGATTCTCGGTAGCCAGTTGAAGCTTTCCATTTCTTGATTTCAGGTGTGGTCGGACCTCCGTTACCCTTTTTTAAATATGCAATATTATACTAGTTATCTTTTAAATTTAATTAGAATACAACTATTTGTAATGCTTTATTTTAGTGCATAATATAACATTGTATATGGAAAACAGGCTTTATTCTGCTTTACTTTCAATGAATAAAAATGATTCCATTTTAGCAATTCCTTCAATGGTATAATTTTTACTTTATTAAATATTTTCATTTCTGTTTTTATAAGTAAAATTTATATTGTGTTATTAACATACATATTAACACAATATTGCGTGGTCCTACCTCGCAATGACGGCAGGTCGTTGGCTGTTTTCTGTGAATATTTTCCCACAGCAGCATCTTGGAGTAACCTTTTCAAATGCCGACTTTCACTTCTTTTTTTTCAAATGAGATTCTCGGTAGCCAGTTGAAGCTTTCCATTTCTTGATTTCAGGTGTGGTCGGACCTCCGTTACCCTTTTTTAAATATGCTATACTAGTTATCTTTTAAATTTAATTAGAATACAACTATTTGTAATGCTTTATTTTAGTGCATAATATAACATTGTATATGGAAAACAGGCTTTATTCTGCTTTACTTTCAATGAATAAAAATGATTCCATTTTAGCAATTCCTTCAATGGTATAATTTTTACTTTATTAAATATTTTCATTTCTGTTTTTATAAGTAAAATTTATATTGTGTTATTAACATACATATTAACACAATATTGCGTGGTCCTACCTCGCAATGACGGCAGGTCGTTGGCTGTTTTCTGTGAATATTTTCCCACAGCAGCATCTTGGAGTAACCTTTTCAAATGCCGACTTTCACTTCTTTTTTTTCAAATGAGATTCTCGGTAGCCAGTTGAAGCTTTCCATTTCTTGATTTCAGGTGTGGTCGGACCTCCGTTACCCTCCTGTCTCGCCAAGTTAGAGGACGTTCCGGAGATGGGATACCACGCCTCAAAAGGAGAAGGAGAGGTGACAAAAATCATTTGTTTCGATTACCTTTTCTAGCCGTCTCTTTCGCAGAAATTTAAACACTCGAAATGCACACCGATGTGTGTCATTCCGTGGATTGCAGCAGAAGATTCATCGATAAAAGTTGGATCGGGAGATGTGTAGATTAAAGACATGAATGAATGAATTCAAGTGGAATATCTCGAATGAGACCCGCATTAAAGGATAGGATTGGCGACTGTCCCCAAAGCCTGATCGCCGGTAACTGCACTGGCAGAAAATAATGTTTTTATTTTTAACACTTTCCTTTACATTTACAGTCGAAAAGTGTTTAGGACTTTTTGTATGTCCGTTCGCACGATAACTATCGTAAAAATGACAACATACAAAATGAAATTGTAGTATGTTGTTCAGACGGTCTGTGGGACAGATGGAAATGAATAATATCACCCAATTACTTTTGGATTGAACCCGGGTTGAAAAAGGAAATACATTGAACCCTATGCAACCTCATTTTTCAAACATTTTTAAAGCGAAGTTAAAATTCACAAATTGCTTTAAAAATTTTTGAAAATATTCAAATGATCCCAGAAAATATATCAAAAAAATTTCAGCAAAATAGACTTGGTAATTTTTTTTTTAAATAAAAATTAAAATAACAATGACACCCATTTTATATGAAGAGATCACATGACCCACTTCTATATAAAATAGGGCATCCATCTTTTTCCCCAGAACATAAATCGTAATTTTTAAAGTTCTTTTAAATTTATATTGAGTGTTGCATTTGCATGCGTCCTAAAACCGCTTTATTTTTGCGTATTTTCTGTGCATCTACACTATATGATCAAAAGCATCCGGACACTTTGGATGTTAGAATGTTTTTCGAATTTCTAAACAAATATTTGACGAAGTGTTCTATAATTGGCGATGTGAAGAATATGCTTGAACGTAAAATTTTCAGTAAAGTTTCGGTGACTTGTGCATTTAGGGGACCACCAAGATATTGAAAAAGGGGAAAAATATATTGGATCACCCTGTATCATAAAAAGCTGGAAATGATTTGTAACTTTCACAATATAGTTAACTAGTTTTGTTCAATGTGTATAAGCATTTTCGTAAAACAAAAACGTATATTCATGACGATATAAACGTTTCTTTAAAAAAAAAACAAATTTTGTTACATGTTTTTTGCTTACAATATTCATGGGTTTCAATTCAATTTCACGAAACTTACAGAACATGTGTCAACGTCCAAGAAAGACATCATACTTCAATTGAAAATTAAAGCATTGAATATACGATGAGTTATAAGCATTTGTTATAAGCATTAGTCAATATACGATGAGTTATAAGCATTTGAAGAAACTAAGTTTTTACTGCGCAGGCGCGAAACATAGCAATATTTTCATGATTTTGTAGTGAATACTGTAGGGCAACTTCTATACAAAATTCACTGGAATATCGTGAAAATTCACAAAAATATCGACGATATAGTGATCAGTTTTTCTCTGACTCTTTGAAAGTACCTGGATGATAAGAGGGTTTCCACAAATTGACATTTTAAATAGTAAATCCTAAGATAATTAAACTGGAGTAAATTCAATTAACTAATATACTGAATACATACATATACACGATCTGATCAAAACTATTCAGACACCTATATGTTTTGCTTCTCCTTCAGAAAAGTCACAAATTTTATGAAATGGGGCCACCTTTTGCTGCAATGACGGTTGCTACTCTATCAGGGAAGCTATCCACTAATTTCTGGAATGTTGTGCAGGAAAAACACGCCATTCTTTTAGAAGAATACTGGTCAGCTCTGCCGTCGATGTGGGGTGTTTTGGCCTAGCTCACAGTCGACGTTCCAATGCATCCCATAGGTATTCTATGGAACTGAGGTCTGGGCTGTGAGCAGGACAGTCCAATTCCTCAACATCCATGTCAGAAAACCAGCTCTGCACAGCCTGTGCTTTATGGACGGGAGCACGATCTTGTTGAAACAAGAATGAACCCACTCCAAACTGTTGCCACAATGCAGGCAGCATGGAATTGTCTAAAATGTCGAGATATCCTTCCGTCTTCAGAGTTCCCTTCACAAGAATAAGAGGGCCAAGCCCGAACCATGAGAAACAGCCCCAAACCATTATGCTTCCACCACCAAACTTAACTTGCGGCACAATACAGTCACGTAAAAGACATTCACCCGGCATTCTACACACCCAGACTCTATCATCGGATTGCCAGAGAGTATACTGTGATTCGTTGCTCCATAACACTTGACGCCATTGCAGAAGGCCCCATTTTTTGCGCGCTTTGCACCACTGTAAGCGAAGCTTGGCATTGGTTCCGGTAATACTTTGTTTATATGCAGCTGCTCGCCCATGAAAACCAAGATTTCGCAGCTCCCGACGAACTGTCATTGTGCTGACGTTGCATACAGAGGCTTCCTGAAATTCGGAACAAACTATTTCCGTCCATTGTGATCCCATCCCATCCCTCCAGTTTCGTGAAATTTGATTCAAACCTATGGATATTGTAAGCAAAAAACATGCAACAAAACTTGGTTTTATTTTTAAAGAAACGTTTATATCTTCATGAATATCCAACTATCTATCTATTTATCTATCTATATGTATACTAATTGTCAAGTGTCTGTCTGTCTGTCACGCCTTTTTGAGGCACTTACCGAATGGATACGCAGACTTGCAATTTGGTACACGGGTCGATCGTTCGATAAAACTCCCTGGAAAAATAAGGGTATATGGTATGGTGGTATACGGGTTGGAAAGGAAGAAAACATGCAATTTCAGTTTTCCAACATTTACTATTGTAGGGGGTGTCGCACACTAAAATGTTCGATTTTACAAACAACTGAAAAACGTCTCCTTTAGAGTGTGATAGAAGCTTAAAATTTAGTATATGGGCTAATCATTTGATTAAAAAACCTAAGATTATTACGGTTTTTCAAAAATGATCACTTAAGGGGTTGCAACACAGAAAACGTTCGAAATCTGAAGTGATAGAAAAGCATGTTCCACAATAGGATAGAGACATCCAATTTGATGTACTGGTAGATAGTTTGAAAGGAAGAAAGTGTGCAAATTTCAAATTTCCAATATTTGCTACTTTAGGGGGGTGATGAACGCCAATATGTTTGATTTTCGGAATAAGTGAGACAAGCTTCCTTTTAAATGTGATAGAGGCTTAATATTTGATGTATGGGCCAATCATCTGATAAAAACCCCAACACGAACAGAGTTTTTAAAAAATGTTCAGTTATGGGTGTGCTCCAAAGAAAAACGTTCGAAAGGGGAGATGATAAAATAGTATGCTTCGGGATGAGATAGAGACTTTAATATGGTGTATTGGTAGATAGTTCGAAAGGAAGACGTGCGCAATTTAAGTTTTCCAATATTTTCTTCTTTAGGGGGTTCTGCACACTAAAATATTCGATTTCCCGAATAAATGTGAGACGCGAATTATTAAAAAAATGACAATATTCAGGGGTGCTTATTGCGAGACTGTTGATTTTCAACGGATGTTCGGCTAGTATATACTAATTGCCAAGTATCCGTCTGTCTGTCTGTCTGTCACACTTTTATTAGGCACTTCCCGAATAGATAGAGACTTGCAATTTGGTACAAGGCTCGGTCGTTCGATAAAAAACCCCTGGAAAAATTGGAATTTTTCGGAAACGTTTTCTAGAGGGGGTGCTCCACACCAAAACGTTCGAACAGTGAAATGATAGGAAAGCATGCTTTGCGATGAGACAGAGATTTCAAATTTTGTGTATGGGTAAATCGTTCAAAAGGAAGAAAATGCGCAATTTCAGATTTCTAATATTTTCTACTGAAGGGGGTGCCGCACACCAAAATGTTCGATTTACCGAATAAATGTGAAAAGGCTCCTTTAAAATTTGATAGACGCTTAAAATTTGGTATATGGGCTAAACATTTGACGAAAGCACCCAAAACAAATAAAGTTTTTCAAAAATGTTCGTTTAAGGGAGTGCTCCAGAGTAAAACGTTCGAAAAATGAATTGATAAAAATTCATTCTTCGGAATGAGATAGAGATATCAAATTTGGTGTAACGGTAGATAGTTTGGAAGGAAGAAAGTGTACAATGTCAGTTTACCAATATTTTCTACTTTAGGGGGTGCTGCACACAAAAATGTTCGATTTCCGGAATGAAGTGGAAACACGCCTTTTAGAACGTGATAAGAGGCTTGATATTTGGTATATGGGCGAATCATTTAACAGAAAACCCAAGAAGAATGGAGTTTTTCAAAAATATATATTTAAGGGGGGTGGGTACTCCAGACACCATTCGAAAGGTGAAAACCATTCGAAAACATTGGAAGAAAAGCATTCGAAGGATGAAATGATAGAAAAAGCATGCTTCGCTGTGAGATAGACTTCAAATTTGGTATACGTGTAGATAGTTAAAGGAAGAAAGTGTGCAATTTCAGTTTTCCAATATTTGCTATTGTAGGGGGTGCCGCACACTAAAATGTTCGATTTGTTGAACAAATTCGAAAAGTGAAATGATAGGAAAGCATGCTTTCCGATGAGATAGAGATATAAAATTTGGTGTATGTGTTGTAAATCGTTCGAAAGGAAGAAAGTGCTCAATTTCAGATTTCCGATATTTTCTGCTTAAGGGTGTGCCGCACAGCAAAATGTTCGATTTACCGAATGAGAAAAGGCTCCATTAAATTTTGATAGAGGCTTGAAATTTGGTATATGGGCTAATCATTTGACGAAAACACCCAAGAGATAGAGACCCAAGAGATAGAGACGGATATAGTTTTTCAAAAATGTATGTTTAAGGGGGTGCTCCAGAGTAAAACGTTCGAAAAGTGAATTGATAAAAAACCATGCTTCAGAATGAGAGAGAGATATCAAATTTGGTATAAGGGTAGATAGTTTGGAAAGTAGAAAGTGTATAATTTCAGTTTACCAATATTTTCTACTTTAGGGGGTGCCGCACACCAAAATGTTCGATTTTCGGAATAAAGGAGAAAACCCCTTTTAAAACGTGATAAAGGCTTGACATTTGGTATATGGGCGAGTCATCTGATAGAAATCACAAAAAGAATAGTTTTCAAAAATGTATATTTAAGGGGATGGGTACTCCACACAAAAGCATTCGAAAGGTGAAATACTAGAAAAGCATGCTTCGCGATGAGATAAAGACTTTGGTGTACGGGTAAAAAGTTGGAAAGGAAGAAAATGTGCAATTTCAGTTTTCTAACATTTGCTAATTTAGAGGGTGCCGCTCACTAAAATGTTTGATTTGCCGAACAAATGAAAAACGCCTCCTTTACAATGTGATAGAGGCTTGAAATTTAGCATATGGGCTAACCATTTGACAAAAAAACCAATGATGAATACGGTTTGACGAAAATATTCATTAACGGGGTGCTACACAGAAAAACGTTCGAAAGGTGAAGTGATAGAAAAAGCATGCTTCTCGATAGGATAGAGACTTAAAATTTGGTGTACGGGTAGATAATTAATTTGAAACGAAGAAAGTGTGAAATTTCAGATTTTATTTGCTATTTTACGGACGGCCTGGGCTTTCCACACTAATATTTTCGATTTTCCGAAATGAGGCGCGCTTCCTTTTAAATGTGATAGACTTGATATTTGGCATATGGGCCAATCATCTGATAAAAAACACAAGACAAAGAGAGTTTTTCAAAAATGTTCATTTATGGGTGTGCCTCACAGAAAAAAGTTCGAAAAGAGAAATAATAAAATAGGGGTGCCTCGGGATGAGATAGACTTGAATGTGGTGTACGGGTTGATTATTCGAAAGGAAGAAATGCGCAAATTAAATTTCCCAATATGTTCTTCTTTAGGGGGTTCTGTACACCAAAATATTCGATTTGTCGAATAAATGTGAAAAGTGAATTATTAAAAAATTTACATTATTCGGAGGTTACTTATTGCGAGACCGTTGATTTTCAACGGGTATTCGGTTAGTATATACTAATTGCCAAGTGTCCGTCTCTCTGTCACGCTTTTTACAGGAACTTCCCGAATACATACAGACTTGCAATATGGTACACGGCACGATCGTTCCATAAAAGACCCTGGAAAAATCGAATTTTTCGAAAAGGGTCTCTAAAGGTGGTGCGCCACACTAAGACGTTCGAAAAGTGAAATGATAGGAAAGCATGCTTTGTCATAAGATAGAGACTTCAAATTTGGTGTATGGGTAAATCGTTCGAAAGGAAGAAAGTGGGCAATTTCAGATTTCCAATATGTTCTACTTAAAGGGGTGTCGCATACCAAAATGTTAGATTTGCAAATAAATAAGAAACGGTTCCTTTAAAATTTGATAAAGACTTGAAATTTGGTACATGGAATAATCATTTGATAAAAACACGATTATAGTATAACACAAAACGATTATAGTTTTTCAAAAACGATCGTTTAAGAGGGTGCTCCAGAGAAAAACGTTCGAAAGGTGAATTGATAACAAATCATACTTCGGGATGAGATAGAGATTTGAAATTTGGTGTACGGGTAGATAGTTTGGAAGGAAGAAAGTGTACAATTTCAGTTTTCCAATATTTTCTAACTTAGGGTGTGTCGCTCTCAAAAATTCGAATTTCGGAATGAAGTAGAAACACTCCTTTTAGAACGTGATAGAGGATTAATATTTGGTATATGGGAGAATCATTTAATGGAAAACCCAAGAAGAATGGAGTTTTTCAAAAATGTGTATTTAAGGGGGGTGGGTACTCTACAGAAAAACATTCGAAAGGTGAAATGATAGAAAAAGCATGTTTCGCAATGAGATAGAGACTTTAAATTTGGTATAAGTGTAGATAGTTAGAATGGAAGAAAGTGTGCAATTTCAGAATTCCAACATTTGCTATTGTAGGAGGTGCCGCACAGTAAAATGTCCGATTTGCAGAACAAATGAAAAACGCCTCCTTTACAATGTGATAGAGGCTTGAAATTTAGTATATGAGGTAGTCATTTGACAAAAAAACCCTACGATTATTACTGTTTTTCAAAAATGATCATGGGGTACAACATAGAAAAACGTTCGAAATATGAAGTGATAGAAAAACATGCTTCACGATAGGATAGAGACTTCAAATTTGGTGTACTGATAGATAGTTTGAAAGGAAGAAAGTATGCAATTTCAGATTTCCAATATTTGCAACTTTAGGGGTGTCAAACACCAATATGTTCGATTTTCGGAAGAAATGAGACTAGCTTCCTTTAAATCTGATAGAGGTTTGATATTTGGTATATGGGCCAATCATCTGATAAGAATCCCAAGGCGAAAAGAGTTTTTTTTTTAAATGTTCATTTATGGGTGTGCTCCACAGAAAAGCGTTCGAAAGGGGAGATGATAAAATAGTATGTTTCGGGACGGGATTCAGACTTTTATTTGGTGTACTAGTAGATAGTTCGAAAGGAAGGCGTGCGTAATTTAAAATTTACAATATTTACTTCTTTAGGGGGTTCCGCACACTGAAATATTCGATTTGCCGAATAAATGTGAAACTTGAATTATTAAAAAAATGACAATATTCAGTGGTTGCTTATTGAGAGACCGTTGATTTTCAACGGGTATTCGGCTAGTATATACTAATTGCGAAGTGTCCGTCTGTCTGTCTGTCACGCCTTTGTTAGACACTTCCCGAATAAATAGGGACTTGCAATTTGGTACACGGGTCGATCGTTCGATAAAACCCCCTGGAAAAATAGAATTTTTCGAAAACGTTCTCTTGAGGGGGTGCTCCACACAAAAACGTTCGAAAAGTGAAATGATAGAAAAGCATACTTTGCTAATAGAAGATAGAGAAGATAGAGATTTGCTATTTGAAGATAGAGATTTCACATTTGGTATATGGGTAAATGGTTGGAAAGGAAGAAAGTGTGCAATTTCAGATTTCCAATATTTTCTACTTAAGGAGGTGCCGCACACCAAAATGTTCGATTTGCAGAATAAATGAGAAACGATTTCGTTAAAATTTGATAGAGACTTAAATTTGTTATATGGAATAATCATTTGATAAAAACACCCAAGATGAATACAGTTTTTCAAAAACGTTCGTTTAAGAGGGGGTGCTCTAGAGGAAAATATTCGAAAGGTGAATTGATAAGAAAACATATACTTCGGGATGAAATAGAGATTTGAAATTTGGTGTAAGGGTAGATAGTTTGGAAGGAAAAAAGTGCAGAATTTCAGTTTTCCAATATTTTCTACTTTACGGGGTGTCGCACACAAAAATGTTCGGTTTTCGGAATGAAGTAGAAATACCCCTTTTTGAACATGATAGAGGCTTGATATTTGGTATATGGGCGAATCATTTAATAGAAAATCAAAGAAGAATGGAGTTTTTAAAAAATGTATATTTAAGGTGGGGTGGGTACTCCACAAGAAAACATTCGAAGCGTGAAATGATAGAAAAAGTAGTTCCTTTATGAGTGCTTCGCGATGAGTTAGAGACTTCAAATTTGGTATACGGGTAGATAGTTGGAAAGGAAGAAAGTGTGCAATTTCAGATTTCCAATATTTGCTACTTTAGGGGGTGCCGAACGCCAATATGTTCGATTTTCGGAATAAATGAGACACTCTTCCTTTTAAATGTGATAGAAGCTTGATATGTTGTATATGGGCCAATCATCTGGTAAAAACCCCAAGACTAACAGAGTTTTTCAAAAATGTTCATTTATGAGTGTGCTCCAAAGAAAAATGTTCGAAAGGGGAGATAATAAAATAGTATGCTTCGGGATGAGATAGAGACTTTAATTTGGTGTACTGGTAGATAGTTCGAAAGGAAGTCGTGCGAAATTTAAATTTTCCAATATTTTCTTCTTTAGGGGTTCTGCACATATTCTATTTGCCGAATAAATGTGAAATGCGAATTATTAAAAAAATGAAAATATTCAGGGGGGGTGCTTATTGCGAGACTGGTTTTCAACGTGTATTCGGCTAGTACATACTAATAGACAAGTGTCCGTCTGTCTATCTGTCTGTCACGTTTTTTTAGACACTTCCTGAATAGATAGACTTGCAATTTGGTACACGGCTCGGTCGTTCAATAAAACCTTCTGAAAAAATCGAATTTTTCGAAAACGTTCTCTAGAAGGGGTGCTCCACACCGAAACATTCGAAAAGTGAAATGATAGGAAAACATGCTTTGTGATAAGATAGAGACTTCAAATTTGGTGTATGGGTAAATCGTTCGAAAGGAAGAAAGTGTGTAATTTCAGATTTCCTATATTTTCTACTTAAGGGGGTGCCGCACACCAAAATGTTTGATTTACCGAATAAATGAGAAACGGCTCCTTTAAAATTTAATACAGGCTTGAAATTTGGTATATGGAATAATCATTTGATAAAAACACCCAAGGCGATTATAGTTTTTCAAAAACGTTCGTTTAAGGGGGTGCTCCAGAGTAAAACGTTCGAAAGGTGTATTGATAAAAAAAAACATGCTTCGGGATGAGATAGCGATATCAAATTTGGTGTACGTGTAGATAGTTTGGAAGGAAGAAAGTGTACAATTTCAGTTTACCAATATTTTCTACTTTATGGGGTGCGCACACCAAAATGTTGGATTTTCGGAATAAAGGAGAAAAGCCCCTTTTAAAACGTGATAGAGGCTTGATATTTGGTATGTGGTTGAATCATCTGATAGAAAACCCAAGAAGAATGGAGTTTCTCAAAAATGTTCATATGTGGAGTATCCACCCCCATATATGGTTCATATATGGGGGTGGATACTCCACACAAAACATTCGAAAAGTGAAATGATAGAAAAAGCATGCTTCGCGATGAGATAGAGATTTCAAGTACGGGTGGATTGTTGGAAAGGAAGAAAGTGTACATATCAATGTTCCAAAATTTGCTATTGTAGGGGGTGCCGCACACTAAAATATTCGATTTTACGGACAAATGAAAAACACCTCCTTTACAATGTGAAATTTAGTATATGGTCTAATCATTTGATAAAAAAAAACCCAAGATGAATACAGTTTTTCGAAAATGTTCATTTAAGGGGGTGCTACACAGAAAAATGTTCGAAAGGTGAAGTGATAAAAAAACATGCTTCACCATAGGATAGAGACGTCAAATTTGGTGTATGGGTAGATAGTTTGAAAGGAAGAAAGTGTGCCATTTCAGATTTCTTGTATTTGTTACTTTAGGGGGTGCCTAAACCAATATGTTCGATTTTCCGAATAAATGAGACACGATATTTTTTAATGTGATAGAGGCTTGATATTTGGTATATGGGTCAATGATCTGATAAAAAACCCAAGACGAACATAGTTTTCCAAAAATGTTCAGTTATGGGTATCGACAGAAAAACGTTCGAAAGGGAAAAAAATGATAAAATAGTATGCTTCGGGATGCGATAGAGACTTTAATTTGGTGTGCAGGTGGTATATAGTTCGAAAGGAAGAAGTGAGCCATTACAATATTCTTCTTTAAGGATTTCTTCACACCAAAACATTTGATTTGACGAATCAATGTGAAACGTAAATTATTCAAAAATGTGCATTATTCAGGGCTTGCTTATTACGAAACAGTTGGTTTTCAACAGGTATTCGGCTAGTTGAAATTAAACCCATTAAATGTCGAAATGTATTTTTGTGATGAAAATAAGTGATTTAGAATACTCGAATGACAACATATATTTAAAAATTTCATTGGCTAAAGTGCACTTTAAGTAATTTTTAGTGAATGTACACTACAACTCAGTTTTACCATAGTCACTAAGTAGCCTTCTAAAGGTCTACTAGCGAATTCTGCAATGTATATGCGAGCGAGAAGGGAAAGTTTTCTTTAAAAACTCGTGTACATATTTTAAAGAAAGTGACTATTTTATTTTCCCTTTCATTCAAAATATCCATCCAAGAAGAAAGATCTGGATCTATCCTACTAAAATGAGAGGTTAAACGATTGTGCGTGTCTGAAGTAACCGTTTTTAATGCAGAAATGATGAACATTTGCATACTGTCATAAGGTAGAATTGTCCTTATCAAAATTACCACTATAGGACTTACCTATGATGCCGTCGCTAGGGGTGGAGCATGTAAGCTCCAGGTCCTCAAGCTGGAGAGACGAACACACAAAATATAAATAAATACACTTAACTTAATTGATCAATTTATTTTAATATTTTAAGTTATAGATATCCATTGTATCTTGAGTAATGATACTATTATTAAATCTATTATTATAAGACATATAACACTGACAATATTTCATTAATACATATTATTCATTAATACACACATAATAAAATTGACATATATTTTCAAAACAGTTTCTTTTAAGCAATCGACACTCAAAATAGTTCTTTTAGTTCAATATCTAAGAACTCGTTAATAGAATCTATACTCTTACGAACTGATTGTTCATTATTTGCATAATCGATAAAAATGTGTGCCTTCCGTGCTAATTAGTGACAAATTGAAGGTTGATTTACCTCTACTCTTTGTGTTAAGTACGTATTCGTGCAATCTCGATGATGTGCGAAACTGTTGCACATCTCATAACTGCAACAAGCTTCCATTTTATCGCTCACGTTCGATATACCTTTTTTCACAAAAACCAAGAAACATGATGTTAGCTCGTTCGAAAATTTTGATGTCGACTGAACTTTTTGGAATACGGCTTTGGGGCGCTTTTTTCTTTCCCCATTGATTCCCTACCACATCTACCATTCGTTGTTGATGCAGACGGGGATGACCACTGTTTATGTATGCATGTGTTGTCATTGGCTCCCTCCGCAGCATTTAGATAGTTCATTATTTTGGTTGGTATCCGTAATTGAAATTACAAAATGTCGTGCACGCCGTACGACACATACTGCTAAGTAAATGAGTAATTTGTTTTGGAAACGTGTCCGAGTGGCGCCACCTACCCATGTTCTGTTATTTCGCTATTCAATCATTTACTTAGGTAGGGAAAGTCATTTTCTGCTTTGAATGTAAGAAATGTATATCTTTTGTTGTTCTCCTTTTAGATCCTCCTGAAGGGCCCCTTGCTGACAAAAGGCTACTTCAAGGATCCCGTGAGGACGGCCGAAATCTTGGACGAAGACGGCTGGCTTCACACCGGAGACATCGGCCATTGGACGGAGGTGAGGGGGGAACTTCTTTTTTCCGACGATCGAGTCCACTCGTCACCTCCGAAAGCAGAGGCCGGGGGTGACGTTTCTACCGGGGGTGACGGTCCACTGCTACGTAGGATCATTTTGCCCGCTTTTCCCCTGGGATGGTCTATCTGCAGGTGTGTCTCAGTTGTAGTGCAATATCCCGCAAACAGATGCTAGCAAAGGAATGCAATTGGGTACGATTACTTCGACTGGTAAATGTCAGAAACGTTTCCGTAGAACTAGGAACAGAAGGCGGCTCACCTTTCAAAAAATAAACCGGTGTGTAGCTCCATTCAACTTTCCAGAATCAATCTATCTCTTATCTATCTTTATATACTAATTGCCAAGTGTCCGTCTGTCTGTCACGCCTTTTTCAGGCACTTCCCGAATAGATGGAGACTTGCAATTTGGTACACGGCTCGGTCGTTCGATAAAACCCCCTGGAAAAATCGAATTTTCCGAAAACGTTCTATAGAGGGGGTGCCCCACACCAAAACGTTCGAAAAGTGAAAAGATGGGAAAGCATACTTTGCGATGAGATAGAGACTTCAAATTTGGTGTATAGGTAAATCATTCGAAAGGAAGAAAGTGTACAATTTCCGATTTCCAAAATTTTCTACTTAAGGGGGCGCCGCACACCAAAACGTTCGAAAAGTGAAATGACGGGAAAGCATGCTTTGCGATGAGATAGAGCCTTCAAATTTGGTATATGGGTAAATCACTCGAAAGGAAGAGAGCGTGCAATTTCAGATTTCCAATATTATCTACTTAAGGGGGGGGTGCAGCACACCAAAACGTTCGAAAAGTGAAATGATACGAGAGAATGCTTTGCGATGAGATAGAGACTTCAAGTTTGGTGTGTGGGTAAATCGTTTGAAACAAAGAAAGTGTGGAATTTCAGATTTCCAATATTTTCTACTTAAGGGGGTGCCGCACACTAAAACGTTCGAAAAGTGAAATGATAGGAAAGAATGCTTTGCGATGAGATAGAGACTTCAAATTTGGTGAATGGGTAAATCGATCAATAGGAAGAAAGTGTGCAATTTCAGATTTCCAATTTTTTTCTACTTAAGGGGGTGTAGCACACCAAAACGTTCGATTTACCGAATAAATGAGAAAAGGCGCCTTTAAAATTTGATAGAGGCTTAAAATTTGGTATATGGGCTAATAATTTGACGAAAACACCCAAGACGAATACAGTTTTTCAAAAATGTTCGTTTAAGGGGGTGCTCCAGAGTAAAACGTTAGAAAAGTCAATTAATAAAAAAAAACCATGCTTTGGAATGAGATAGAGATATCAAATTTGGTGTAAGGGTAGATAGTTTGAAAGGAATAAAGTGTACAATTTCAGTTTACCAATATTTTCTACTTTAGGGGGTGCCGCACACCAAAATGTTCGATTTTCAGAATAGAGGAGAAACGCTCCTTTGAAAACGAGATAGAGGCTATATATTTGGTATATGGGCGAATCATCTCAGAGAAATCACAAAAAGAATAGAGTTTTTAAAAAATGTATAGTTAAGGGGATGGGTACTCCACACAAAAGCATTCTAAAAATATGAAATGCTAGACAAGCATGCTTCATGATGAGATAGAGACTTCAAATATGGTGTACGGGTAAAAAGTTGGAAAGGAAGAAAGTGTGCAATTTCAGTCTTCCAACATTTGCTATTGTAGGGGGTGCCGATCACTAAAATGTTCGATTTGCCGAACAAATGAAAAACGCCTCATGTACAATGTGATAGAAGCTTGAAATTTAGTATATGGGCTAACCATTTGACAAAAAAACCAAACATGAATAGAGTTTGACAAAAATGTTCATTAACGGGGTACTACACAGAAAAACGTTCGAAAGGTGAAGTGATAGAAAAAACATGCTTCTCGATATGATAGAAACTTCAAATTTTGTGTACGGGTAGATAGTTTGAAAGGAAGAAAGCGAGAAATTGCAGATTTCCAATATTTTATACATTAAGGAGTGCCGCACACTAAAATGTTCGAATTTCTCGAATAAATGAGGCAAGCTTCTTTTTAAATGTGATAGAGGCTTGATATTCAGTATATGGGCCAATCATCTGATAAAAAGCCCAAGACAAAGAGAGTATTTCAAAAATGTTCATTTATGGGTGTGCTTCACAGAAAAAAGTTCCAAAGGAGAAATACTTATATAGGGGTGCCTCGGAATGAGATATACTTTAATATGGTGTACGGGTAAATAATTCGAAAAGAAGAAATGCGGGAAATTTAGTTTCCCAATATTTTCTTCTTTAGGGGGTTCTGCACACCAAAATATTCGATTTGTCGAATAAATATGAAACGCGAATTATTAAAAAATTTACATTATTCAGGGGTTGCTTATTGCGAGACCGTTGATTTTCAACGGGTATTCGGCTAGTATATATACTAATTGCCAAGTGTCCGTCTGTCTGTCACGCTTATTTTAGGTACTTCCCGAATAGATAGAGACTTGCAATTTGGTATACAGCTCGATCGTTCGATAAAACCCTTGGAAAATTCGAATTTTCTGAAAACGTTCTCTAGAGGGGGTACTCACACCAAAACGTTCGAAAAGTGAAATGATAGGAAAGCATGCTTTGCGATAAGATGGAGACTTCAAATTTTGTGTATGGGTAAACCATTCGAAAGGAAGAAAGTGTGCAATCTCTGATTTCCGATATTTTCTACTTAAGGGGGGTGTCGCACACCAAAATATTCGATTTCCGAATACATGAGAAACGGCTCGTTTAAGAAGTTTTATATATGGACTAATCATTTGATGAAATCACCCAAGACGAATATAGTTTTTCAAAAATGTTTGTTTAAAGAAGTGCTCCAGAGAAAAAAGTTCGAATGGTGAATTGATAAAAAAAATTCTTCGGAATGAGATAGAGATTTCTAATTTGGGGTACGGGTAGATAGTTTGGAAGACAGAAAATGTACAATTTCAGTTTTCCAATGTTTTCTAATTTAGGGGTTGCCGCAAACTCAACTGTTCGATTTTCCGAATAAATGAGAAATTCTTCCTTTCAATTTTGATAGAGGCTTGAAATTTGGTATATAGGCTAATCATTTAATAAAAACACCCAAAACGAATAGAGTTTCTCAGAAATGTTCGATTTAGGCGGTGCTCCAGAGAAAACGTTCGAAATATGAAATGGTAAAAACATGCTTCGGGATGAGATAGAGTCCATGATCTAGGAAGTGATTGTGCTGTAGTTCATATGTTACATCATATGTTACATGTCTGCAAAGACCTAAATTTTTCTTTTCGTATCGTGTGGATTTTCAACGTTAGATTTTGTAGATGAAGTATCTAGTTGTTCCCATAAGCTTTGGTTTGTGAATCCCGAATCAAAAAAGATGGCAACAACTTTGGAATCCCATTCTCCAACTCGTTTATAATTGAAAATAACTTATATTTTAGTCATTCTCGCATCATAATGATAAAAGATTGGCTGTTTCCAATTGTGTGTATGCCCCCTTGCCAATACGACTTGAGCATTTTTATACTGGACTGAAATGTGGTCTTCAGAAGAGTCGTAAACGACTCTTCTGAAGTTCATTTCGTCAAAACTGGGACTGTTCCAAGGATACCCACAGAATTTCATGAAATTCGGAGCAGGAGTTCTCCTATGATGATGAGACAAACATACATACAGAAAGATTTTCAATTTTATTTATATAGATTCATGCGCCAAAGTATTTTGACTATTGCTCATATTGATAAAGATTTCTCTCTGTGCTTTTGAGATATACCCATAATATATTCCGCAACATATGAAATGAGTGTCAATAGCATTCATGAATCTAGGTAGTCAGTTTGAATTACTTTTTGAATGTGAACTCTTTCTGTATCCGCCAAACTAATGTGCCGCGAGAAGATATAATTCATTTTCTATCCCATCTAGAGGTTTTCAAATAGCAAGTTCTTTTGCTCGCGTTGTAGGCATCGGACATTCCATGCTGAAGAGTACATACAAAGCATGAATTAGGTTCATGGATGCTGTCATCTGCATTGGGAGTGCAGACCTAACTTTGGAAACCTGTCCTATAGACTGCGAGCATGCCTAGAGGAATTTTTTTTACAACCGATGTTGTGTGCTACAGCTACGATTTTACAAACATTTTTCTGTGCCACACTGAAACAAGTGTTTAATGTGTAGTTTATATACTGTATGCAATAGATCTATTATTTTACTAACATTTTTCTGTGCTACACTGAAACAGGCTTTCGGAAATCGCCCGTCCTCCCCGGGTTCGGACGGCCTTGAGATTAGATTCCGTTAAAATTGTGGCGAAAGCCGCCCTTTCCCGTGCCATGAATGAAAATTGAAATGTCGTCACCTGCAAATGCCCCCACCCCATAAACTTGGCTAGTGTGCATTATCAAAGCCTTCTTTCTAGGCGAGCCGTTAGATCTGCATTGTAACCACAGGCGCTAGTTATTTTCTCTCCCCTCAGTGAATCCGATGATCGCACGAAAATGCGATAGCGCACTCATGATCGAAGTGACATGTTCTGTTCTTCTTTTCAAGGTCTACATGTGCGGAATTTTCGGATTTTCACAAGACTGACAATGGGTGCGCGGTAGCCCATTGGTTAGCGCGCTGGAGTTGCACTCGGTAGGCCCGGGTTCGATTCCAGCCACTGCCAAAACTGCCGCCGTGTTCATGCGGAGTACGACAGGGTGGCCACTCTTCGGACATATTGAAATTCCCTGACTTTTCCAGGTTTTCCAGGCGAATTGAAAAGAAATTCCAGGCCAGTAATTTTAACATAAAAAGCGCGCACGCCGCTATTTAGTTACAAATTTGATTAAAGAATATTAACAATTTAACTCCACTATCCAAAAAAAGTTATATTAAATCAGGAGAAAAAAATACATGTAAATGCAGTAAAATTGGACTACTGAAATCTTTAAAAGAATTTAATGGTTTTCATTGAAGACAATAAAAAGAAATAGTCTAAACTGATGTCCTTAAAATGGGCATTGCAAATTGCTCGCAATGACAGAGATCATTAAAGATATGCAATAACTACACTATAACAAGCCACAGCCATTAAATAATTAATGTCAATTCAGCAATGTCAAAAGAAAGTCATTAAAATAGAAAAAAATATAGTAAAATGTATATAATGTACAGAAATGCCAACCTCTGAAAGGGATCATCAGTAGAAAAATCAGGAGTTTTCAGTAACACCGCATCGACCATAAGTAAGAAGATTTTACGTATATTGACAATATATATTTTAAAACCTTAGAATAAGTTCAAAATGTAGTCTTGCTAACAAACTGAGTTAATTACAACTGAATGGCACTATTTATGTGAAAATAATTAAGAAATTAACCTGTATACTTAACCAAAATATGAAAATAAGTTAGTTTAGTCAAGTTAATGTCCAACAATAGGGAGATGGAGATGGATGGAAAAGGATAATATCGTACTCTCGGCAACGCCCGAGGGGGGGGGGGGGACTGTATTTCACGATCGTACTATTTATATGAAAATAATTGAAAGATTAGACTTTATAATCAACCAAAATATGAAAATATGCTAGTTTAGTCAAATTAATGTGCAAAAATAGGGAGATGGAGATCGATGGAAAAGGATAATTACTTACTCTCGGAACGCCCGTGAAAAAAATACTGAATTTCACGATCGTATTATTTATGTGAAAATAATTAAAAAATTAACCTTTATAATCAACCAAAATATGAAAATAATCTTGTTTAGTCAAGTTAATGTGCTACAATAGGGAGATGGAGATCGATGGAAAAGGATAATTGCGTACTCTCGGCAACGCCCGTGACAAAAAAAAAAAAAAAAACTGAATTTCACGATCGTACTATTTATGTGAAAATAATTAAAAATTAGCCTTTATAATCAACCAAAATATGAAAATAAGCTAGTTTAGTCAAATTAATGTGCAAAAATATGGAGATGGAGATCGATGGAAAAGGATAATTGCTTACTCTCGGAACGCCCGTGAAAAAAATACTGAATTTCACGATCGTATTATTTATGTGAAAATAATTAAAAAATTAACCTTTATAATCAACCAAAATATGAAAATAATCTTGTTTAGTCAAGTTAATGTGCTACAATAGGGAGATGGAGATCGATGGAAAAGGATAATTGCGTACTCTCGGCAACGCCCGTGACAAAAAAAAAAACTGAATTTCACGATCGTACTATTTATGTGAAAATAATTAAAAATTAGCCTTTATAATCAACCAAAATATGAAAATAAGCTAGTTTAGTCAAATTAATGTGCAAAAATATGGAGATGGAGATCGATGGAAAAGGATAATTGCTTACTCTCGGAACGCCAGCGAAAAAAAAAAACTGAATTTCACGATCGTACTATTTATGTGAAAATAATTAAAAAATTAGCCTTTATAATCAGCCAAAATATGAAAATAAGCTAATTTAGTCAAGTTAATGTGCAATAATAAGGGGATGGAGATTGATGGAAAAAGACAATTGTGTACTCTCAGCAAAGCCCGAAAAGAAGGACTGAATTGCGTAATCTTATAATTTAAGTGAAATATAATTTTAGTAAAATATTTCTTTATTTTTACGGGCACTATAAAAATAAACTAGGTCTATTGTTCTGATATGAAATCATTAGAAGATGAAAATGGATGCAAACTGATAATTTTGGACTCTCAATACAGGTAATATGAATTGAATGGTAGGATGCATGGGTTTCACGGGATTTTCCGTAGTTTTGGGAGTAATGTCCGTAAAACGGTAAGATGAAGTAAAAATCCGTACAAACTACGGAAAATCCGTAAAAGTTGGCATCTCTGTACTTTGCGACATTTGTCCAAAATGACGCACAAACTCCGCATTTTTGCTTTTATACGGAATCAAATGGACACATGGTAACCTTTATTTAGCGGTTACGAGTACGGCGTAATACTTGGCGAAATTTTTCGAAAATGGCATACAAACTGGGCAGTTCTGTTTTTATACGGACAACTAGTAAGAAAGAAATTTCCAGTATTTTCACAAAATTCCCTGACTTTTCCCGGTTTTCCCTGACCATTCTAAAATTCCCTGACTTTTCCCGGTTTCCAGGTTGAGTGGCCACCCTGTACGATCACGTTAAACATGTGGGTCCGAAAGTCCTTCCAAGAGGTTGGTGGTAGGGGAAGGAGGGTACGGTTCCTGTGGATGCCTCCCCCCACTGGGTTCCGGTCTAAATTGGGTGGCACTTCCCGACCGTCCAAACAGTTACCTTACACCTTTCTGGTAGGTCGGACGGTCTGGGTTTCAACAACAACAACAACAACAAGACCGACAATACCAATGCTTAAATCCGGACCAGGCCCGAAGAAATTTATAAATGTAGAATGAACTCGGCCTGAAGATAATTGCGTCTCAGCAGGCCCGAAATGATTTGTATTCAAATATGTTAAAAATAAATGTGTCAAAATTTTGTACGGAGAATTTAGTTTGTTTTCTTAAAGATTTATCTTTACATAACTGAAATAAAAGCAATAAGTTCATGCATTCAATTTAAATCCATTTTAAAAATTTTCAAAAGAAATAGGTTCGACCCGGCCGTTTAAAAAAAGAAAAAGACTCAACCCTGCCCGAAACAATAGAAAACTCAAACCCAGCCCGGGCCTAAGCCCAAATCCCCTTTTAACTCTTTAAAACCCAAACTATAAAATTTTCATTTGCTGTAATAGACGGGAGTAAGTAACAAGTTTTAATTTTTGGAATGGATTCTTCTAGTTTCAGCCAGAAGTGTTTTATTTTCTTCCCCACTTTGGTTTCAACTTTAAAACTAAAACGCTTAAAATTCATTCATGGCATTTGTTCCAGATGTTTGACAACTGAAGTCAAGGTATGAAACATCTATTCTGTCCAAGAAGATTTTAATCTTGATTGACTACAACATTCCCTAGAAATGACGAGTACCGATAAAGTTTAAACTGTTTAGAAACAAGAGGATTTATATTATTTATTTACCGCTCCTTCAAGTTACCAAACATTGAAAAAAGGAGCGATTCCTTACATATCTTATCCCTTTGCCCCCACCCTCAGATCGGAATTCCGCCCGTCCGATTCTTTATAGGAGACTCCGCGTCGGCGACTTTCATCGCGGCGGTTAAGTGCTATGGGGGTGGTGTATGACTATGTAGTTATCGCACTTCATCGTGAGGCAGTTGCTTCTAATTTATTATTGTTGTGCGATGTATTTAAGCACATATATTAATGAATATAAAGTGAAAAAAAAATTCTTAGGACGGGTAAAAAATTTCAATAGCCGTCCTCGCGGACGGGCTAGATTTTGCCGATTTCCCGAAGCCTGCACTGAAATAAGTGTTTAATGTGTCTGCAATAGATGTATTATGTTTCTCCCCCCAGAGCGGATCGTTAGCAGTCATCGACCGCAAAAAGAACATTCTGAAGCTGTCTCAAGGGGAATACGTCTCTCCCGAAAAAGTGGAGACCGTCTACCTAGGCAGTCCTTTCGTGGAGCAGATCTTCGTCGACGGAGACTCCTTGGAGGTAAATGGGGCAGAAACTACATGCAAAATTTCATCCTAATCTTTTAGTTCTAAATTTCTGGTTCAAATCCAATAGGAAGGCATTAGCTGAAAAACGTTGAGTGCATTTCTTAATCTTGTAAAGCCACAGGATAAGCAAGTGCTCCATTCCTGAACTATTTTGTATCAAGTATTAACCCCTTCGATAAACTTAAGCATTTGTAAATTTATGACTAGCAACATATCAAGGCCAGAATGAGTCCCTTCACGACCACTTTGCATAAAAGGCAATGTTATTACGTATCTCTTTAAACCCATGTTGCACTTTAGGCATGTGGAAGATGAATCATAGCTTCATGACCATAATCGAATGATGCGGAACCCTCAGAAAAAAGTCCAGTAAAATTCTTTGTTGGTGTGAACCAGTGGCGGTATCTTGCTAAAATGTAATTATGCTATGAACGTGAAACTTTTCTAAATTATACCTATATAGTCATTTCATCAACCCCAAAATGTCTATGTTATTACATATATTTATGTTTCAAGAAGAGAGAGAAAAGTGTTTAGACACATTAATAGATAACTCTTAGTACATCAAGGAAAATTAATTTCTAGGTGATGATACTGGTCTATCTCAGATCATCATTTCAACAATAGACATGATTTCTATAATTTAATTGAAATTACTATCACTAAAAAGCAAATATATTGTTTTCACTAATAATTATTGTATTTGATACTTTAGTTCAATTTTATACAATGTTTAGTATGATTGTTTTGACCCGCTTCATAAATAAATCAGTTTAGTCAAATTATAATAAATCTATTATTTTTATTAATATTTCAGCAAATATGAAGCCAAGTAGTAAATGTATAATATGGACACACACACATGTTCAACCACTACATGATGCATAGCTGAGTGTATATTTAGTTGTAATTTATTTTATCTTTTACAGAACAGTGTTGTCGCTATAGTAGTGCCCGACAAGGCAGCTTTAAGGTCCTGGTGTGCAGACACGAGGATCAAAGGGGAATGGACAGAGATCTGTGAGGATGAAGTAAGTTACTGAGTGGAAATGCACCTCAATGTATATTTCTTCAGGAAGGAAAATTTTAAGACTAAAATGCATTTTTTTTTTTTTTTTTTTCCCCATTAAATGACTTCAGGGAAAAAGAAAGCAAATTGAGGTTTATGCTTTGACCAGGCAGCCGGCATTACATCTAAAGATCAAAAATTGTTAAATCAAATGCATTCAATTCATAGACATGTTTAAGTTGTTGCCAACATGCAAATAGAAATATTTTAAAAGAAAACTTTGAGTATGAAATTTGAGAAAGATGCATTTTAATTTTTCATTCTAATAATCTTTGTGATATAAATTTATTATGAATATGTGAGAAAGTCCATTGAAGATTCACACTTATTTTAAGGAATACTGGTTATGGGGAAAGAAGCACTGTTTGCAAATATAGGTAAATGATTTTTTATGAAATGACTCAACCCAATTTTGCCTAAATAAACAAAATGAATGTAAAAATGGTGCTTAGTCAGCTATAATACACGAATACACATTTTGAAATAAATCCACATTTTTTAAAAATATAATTTGCACTGCAAAATTTCAGAGTGCAACCTTCCTGCTTTTCTCATTTGGGTAGAGTGGAATTTTTTTTTTTTTCAATGCCTATATTTTTATTATTGTCTATTGGCTTATATAAAGTTTCGCCTATCTTCAGGTGATTTCGGGGGGGGGGGGGGGGGGGGGACCTTATCTCAAATTTAGGCATATAACTTGGGATGATTTCTAACAATGCCATCTTTCCTTTTCTCGACACCAATTGTTGCAGAAGCTTTTATTTTACCACCTTCACATGCAATTGTACAGTCAGAATAGCCACATTCGGCTTTTGCTTATAATTAATTCCCCTATCAATAATTTAAAGTGATTCTAATGTTTGAGAACTAGAACAAATTACCTGGTGTTGCACATACCCTAAATATGCAAGTGAAATTTTAAGGGACAAGTTTTCTATTCGCCCTATATAAATTATCTAAATGATGTGTCACATAAATTGAAACTATGTTAATATAAAATGCCTAGATATGCCTGAAAGAAACATTTTCCTTTATTATGTAAGATAGAGTGAGACTGAGTTGTAACATAAACAAGAGATTTTATATTCTTAGGTTAGTTAATATAAATTCTAATGATGTTGCATGAAATCCATTGATTCACTACTTAATGTTTTCTTATAAAGTTATTTACTCCTATATTATTTAGTATGTGTCCTATATTATTATTTGTCATCCTGTAACGTTTCATTTAAACCTAATGATGGTGAGAATTATTATGATTGTCTGAACTCTAATGTAAATAAGATTAAAAGGGTTATCTAATGTCAAATACAAATTTAGTTTCAGTGTTTTGATTTAGCATTTACACATAGTGGACCCCACATAAAATAAGTTGATTTTTATCAAAATTTCAGGGACCTTTTATTGGGTGTACAATGCTAATTGGATTGTTTTTAAATGATTCAAATTTAACAAGCATTTGAAGTAGTTAAATGGCGTGAAGTGTCAGAAAATAATAATAATAATTTGACTTGATTCTTGAATGTATGTATGGTATTGGTTGGTCTAATTAAATAGTTTTTCTGCAGAATGGATTTAGTAAATAATTGGGCCCCGAGCTTCTTGTTATAATCTACTGTATACACATATGGATGAAATGAATTCTATATGTGCAGATTATGTAGAGTGGTTCTTTAATTTCTGAGGAAAAATGATGAGCCAACTATTTTTAAACTTTTTAAAAAGTTACAGAACTTCAGTTCCTAAATTTTGCCTAAACATTCGTCACTTTCACAGTCATGTAGATGTGCAACAGCTAAGTCTACACTTGGCGAAAAATATATATTGTAAAAATTTTAGATGCTTACCAATATGTATATATAATTTATATAATAAAAGATGTGTGCAGGAAATCTTAAGCATTGTATGGCTATGAAATTTGGTCACCAGGTACTTTAAGGAATGTGTGGCTGCATAGATAGGAGCCATGCTTTTTCGTCTTTTCATGAGAGGTCAAAATGGATTTAAATGTTCATTGAGGCATGACTTATTTCAGGTGGTGGTTGTATCATGACTGTTGCTTTGGTGTACATGGATTAGATGCAAATTTAACTGTTTATATGAATTAAATTTATTTATTTTGTTATTTTTTTAGATGAATGAATTCCATTCATCCCTGCTTATGTTTCATTTCTATTTTTAGCAAGTCAAGAGATTTGTTTGGGAGCACCTGTACAAGCTAGGAAAAGACGCTGGCCTCAAAGGTTTTGAACAGGTATTTGCAATGCTTCTCTTAATTATCCAGAGTTCTTAATATATATATGTTACAAAATGTGTATCTTCTGGATAACTTACATTGATTGACAAGTACAAAGTAAACAGGAACAGTATACAATCGAACAGCACTTAAATGTTCCACTCATTTCACAGAATAAGCGATAATATTCTCAAAATACTGGTAAAAATAATTTCACAAAACAACCCCTACTATTCTAAAACATTGACAAAAGTCACAGTTCACTGTAGATCCTATATCTTCAACTGAACTCTGACGGAGTCTCTCTATAGAAACTTCTGGAAATCTCTGTTGAAATTTCCAGAATTATCTAATATCTCCTAGACTAATCGTTGTTTCATGAAGTTTCTGGAAACTTCCGGAAGTCAACAAATTGGCGCTAAATCACCAAATATGGCAACTCTTCTTCGACTTGAAATTCTGGAAACCATAGAGTGAAGTCAGGGAAAGAATGTTTGTACCATGCTGTCTTCTGGAGAGAAGACTCCAATGATACCATTTGGTCTGCGATAGAGACGAAAGACAAGACGGGGGACACCAGTGAGAGAATATTACATGTTCGCAACAATATATTATCAACACGGGTGTTAATAGCAATGACAGGGAAGTATCCCAATGTAGAAAATTATACAAGTTTTTATTGCACTCTAGAGCTTTAAACAGATTGTACAAAAATGAATCTCATAAAGACATGTTTTTTTTTAATACATACTATTTAATTTTAAGATAAGATTTTAAGATCCTATAAAAATACCATAATTAAATTCTCTCCTTAAGATTGCATCATAGAAGCTCTATTTTCTTACACTTTGAAATCCTTTTCTGCTTATGAAAACATTAGGCACAAGAGAGAAAAGGGCAGAGTTTCTCAAATTATTTCATACTTAACATTGTTAATTCATTTCATTGTATTCCCATAGGATAACTTTACTAAAAAAAATGTTGAATTTTATGCAGAGACATTTCGTATTTGGAACTAACAAAAGAGTCCATATGTGAATAAATACAAATTTAGAAACATTGCAAGCATACATAATTATTTAGCAAGAAGTTACAATCAAACTTCGGTAAAATAAAAAAGCCATCTTCAATTAATTTACAAAAGCAAGCCTTCAGAGGGCTGGCAAGCTTTTCTGTGAATTTTGTTTTCACTTTAACTTTTCTTCTACCATGTTCTACTGATTATGCTCCTGAATTTAGTTGAGTGTTATAAACTATTATATTTTGTGTTGTACATTAATATATGTATGTGTAGATTAGATCTTTGAATTCCACTACTTTAAAGTAAAATGGTGTAAATTATTGTATATTTTCTAGCAATAACATTTTATGCCAAATTATTTCCATATATTTAACCATATAGTGTATAGCTTTTGATATATCACTGTTACCCATACATTGATTTTAGAAGATCAACATAGCCTTTAATAATAATGCAATCCGATTATATGAACTTGACTGCAATCACTTCCAACTGCTATTCAATCTGGGCACTAAACTAGCCACTTTTTAAATATGTCAATGTTTAAGCGATGTTGAGCTTATTAAAAATGAAAACCTTTGAAAAAACTAAATTACATTCATTACAAGCAAATTTAGCAGCACATTTTTTTATTAGCAAATTTTATTAAATAACACTGTTTTGATCAAATGTATATGATTATAGCTTAAAGATTATACCTCTTTACTCTTCTAAATTAAAATCTTGGTACTAGTCAAGATTGGATTCTAATGATCTATTTTATGACGAGAAAAAAAGTTCTAGAGGCCATGCAGTCGCAAACAACTTGCATCGCTTGCTCATTAGCAACAACAGCTACCCTACAAATGGATTTTTTTTTGTCGTGATGGTGAGTATTTTAGATGGAATGATAAAAAGACATTTTAAACAATTGAGGTATAAGCCTCTAAAATTTTATTGAAATGAATCCATTTTCATTTGGAGCACACACTATGCGGGTTTCAGATTTTTTTAAATCACCATATGTACAGAGGCTGGTTTTTATAGAAAATTTCCAATGGGAACCCCCATTCAATGTCAGTTGAGGGTAAAATCTTATGCTTAGAATATCTTGTACTTGCCCGAGACAAATATTGTGACATTGGAAAGTCACATTTTACACAATGTAGGTCAATTCAGTATTAGGATTTTGGATCTATTTAAGTTGTTAAAAATTGAAGAAAAAAAATACCTATATATTTTTTACTAATACAAAAAAACAAAAAAATGTACAGAAAATCAACTTTCGAAAAGTTCCTACTATTCTCTAATTCTTATATAGTAAGTTGTTTGATTGTTTCAAAACAAGAAAATTAATACCTTTATCATCAGGTAATGTGGATCAGGTGGAAAGAAAGAAATGAGAAACTAATTTAGTGTCAATCTCTAAAAGAATAATTTTATTTAGATGAATTTGTTTACATCATAAAAGTGACCTATTTTATACAACACATTTGATTTGATTCTCTTTACTGCCAATAAAATGCCTATTTTAATGCATTACTGTTAAAACTTTCAAACATGAAATTTTTACACATATTTAATGCATTGCCTCTCTGGGTTACATTACAAACTTTTAAACATGAAATTTTAATGTACAGTAACTCAAATGTTTAACATTTAGATAGCAGAATTAATGTTAATATCTTGAAACTATTCCAATTTTTTTTGATCACAAGTAAAAAGTGTTTTATGATTGCATAACAAACCTTTTTTTTTTTGACTAACTGAGCTATGAAAATTTTTTTTTCTAACATAAAATTCACATTTTGCACATGAGAAGTCTATTTTAATTAAAGTATTTCTTAAATTGAAACCATGGGCTTACGACTAATCAAACAAGAGATATTTAGCCATCCAATCTTTTTGAAACACCCTGTATATAAGCCAGTGTTAGTTCAATTCGTTTGGGGTAATTTGAGGTATTCTGATTTCATTCAGACCTAGCGGTACGGGTGAATAGAGGTTAGTCCACAGAAGCTGGTGTGGGTACACAGAAGTTGTGAAACACCAAGATAGAGGTACACATGTGAACCTAAAAATTTATAAAGTATGTGCGTCAACAAGTGAGATTTTTCTCATGGTGTAAACCAACACTAGCTCCGAGCTAACCATTAATGCATTAACAAGCCAAGACTCCACAGCTTCAACATAAAGTGATGGATAACTTCTTTTTATTGTTTGAGATGTCTTGTATTTAGTAATTCTAATCATTTATTGTTGATATGTGTGAATTGCCCGTTTCTTATAAAAGTATTGGATATGACATCCTCCACAGCACTCGCTACAGGAAGCAATATGCCCACAGTTTGACTCATATTCATGATATACCGGAAATTCACAGATATCAATAATAAATGATTTATAATGTCTATTTAAAGAGGAATTGCCGTCCTCAGCCGTGAGGTCCAGAATTGTTAATGCACCAACACTTGGTCACTATTTCCGATATGAAACTCAATGACTACTATCACCACACCTTTAGCCGTAGCCAGAGAAGAAATTAAAGGAGGGGCTCACCCAAAACACAATTAATCATATAAACCACATAGTTACTATTATATATTTCGATTCATATAAATAATTGCTTATTTATATTTGCAAGCTAAGAGATGATTATTAATATCCATATAGCTAATATACATCCATATTAATATATAATAATTACAATTGATTTTAATGTAAGCATTAACTAGTAATAAAGCTGTTAATAATATTTGGAAACATTCTGAAAGTGGAATACAAGTTAATGCTTAATATTAACTCTTACCTACTTATCAGTTGATTGACTCTATAATGTATAAAAGTGAACCTCACAATAATACAAAAGTATCCTATATTGTCATAGTTTTTAAATATTTTTAAATTAACACACATTTAGCTAAATTAAAAAATCTTCAAAACAAAGTAATTTATACAAAAGATCTCAAATAAATTTTTATTCAAAATTTGAATGACATGTTATATGAAATTTTATATCGCTACTAAAAATTTAATATTTTTATCAGGGGGCTTAGCCCCCTGCACACTTTGTCTTACTACACTAAACAAATCTCATACATGCACATATTTCACAATTCTTTAGATTCACACACATGTACTCCATTCGGGGCCAACGGCCGTACCGTGCTGAAAACACCGGTTCTCGTTAGATCACCGAAGTCAAGCAGCATCGGGCGCGGTTAGTACTTGGTGGGTGACCACCTCGGAACACCGCGTGCTGTTGGCCATCTCGGGTGCGGTATCCCCGTGGTTTGCGCGCTAGATTTGCACGCTACCACAAATGCCGCCGTGTTCATGCGGAGTACGATCACGTTAAACATGTGGGTCCGTAAGTCCTTCCGAGAGGTTGGTGGTAGGGGAAGGAGGGTACGGTCCCTGTGGATGCCTCCCCCACTGGGTTCCGGTCTAAATTGGGTGGCACTTCCCGGCCGTCCATACAGTTACCTTACACCTTTCTGGTAGGTCAGACGGTCTGGGTCTCAACAACAACAACATGTACTCCATTCTGTGTTTCACATTCACCCACACCAGCTTCACCAAACTGATCTCTACCGATCAATTAAGAGCTCATTTGAAAGAGCCAATCATAAAGCAGAAAAAACAGTCTATCCAATCCAAAAGCAACCCCTTCTTCTATTTGTATCCATTCCTCTTTTGGACTCTGGGTTTGTTGGTTCCTGTTGTGTTTTGATGCACACCAATCTTGTATGTTACATCTCATTTTGGATTGACTGTTCCTTATTCTGCTTTCTGATTAGCTCTCTCAAGTGAGCTCTTATCCAGGTCTTGGGTATATAACCCCCTCTGTTTCTTGTATTTGCACCCATTCCTCTTTTGGACTCCGGGTTTGTTATTTTTCTTGCACTGGCTATGTTCAAATATCAAGCCCGGTCGGACAATTGAGTCAGCATTAGCCAATTGAATTACAATTTTGTGACGTTTCAATTGCGCAATCACCTCGGTCGTCAATTCTGAACATGGCCACTGTCTAAGGGGATCTAGCATATTCTCGAAACAGCTGTATCGTGTTATTTGCGCTTATATACATTGCTCAAGTTTTCCTAATCCTTAGCACTACTCAATAACTAAAATACACTTTGAGCAATCTGTAAATGTGTTATTTACATCGCGGGCGTTTATTTACGACCTGGGCAACACTGGGTAATTTGTTCTAGTAAAGGAATATTTATTAATCTTTCAAAACAGTATACAAAAATAAAATTCCAAATGAGGGAAATGAAAATAATTTGGAATACTATATGCAAAGGCTCAAAACTCTAAAAAACTAAGAAATAAAGCTAAGTAACAGGAATAAAATCAGAACTAAAAGTGAATAAATACCAGGAAAGGAGGAAATATTTCTAAATACACTGAAAGTTGCACTGGCAATGGATAAAAGTAATTTCAGATAGAAGAACTGAACACCCTTTTCTAGATGTTGCTGTTGTTGAAACCCAAACCGCCCGACCTACCAGAAAGGCCTTTTCTAGATGTGACACATCAGATAGGTAATGGTAATTTTTTTATTATAATTTAACATTTTGGGTTGTACAGTAAATGAATTGGTTCCCCAGTGCTTGTATTTTTTTTTTATTTTTGTGTGTGTGTAAGAAAAACACCAGAAGTTCTTCCGGTATACAGAATATGCATTTGTTCACAAGAATGCATAATGACAAATTAAATAAATTAACAGGTAAGCGAGCATCAGAAATTCATAGCAAAGTGCTACAGGAGATATTCTTCTCTCATTCTCTGAAACTGAAAGTAGACAAACTATGTAAACATGTGTTGATGTCTGCCACTGTAAGGTTCTAGAATACACATTTTTTGAGGGTGCAGATAAAGATTTTTTTCTTCTTCTAATATTTCATCTACGAAAAGTTGACCCATTTCTGCTGCAAGCTCGCATCTAGAGTTCTTTTAAACAGATTGTACATCATTTTCATTCCAAATTGCCTGTTTGCAGTGAACTTGCTTGTTAGAAGTTAAAGATTCTGTACTTTTTATTTAAACAGGAGTAAAACTGGGTCTGGTTGAAATTCTCTACTTGGTACTTGACACACATAAAATTCCAGACACCAACAGTATTCAGCAGTAATAACATCTTTAACTGCATTATTAAAAGGTGTATAGCAGAAAACAAATGTATAAGTGCAAACTCTGGACTAACTGTGAGGATTATCTTCTGTAACCTGGTAGTGGCTCACTCTCTCTAGATCATTTAACACCCTTGTACGCAAACTTTTCTTAAACACAAATTCATGGTTTCTATTTTAAAAGCTTTCTATTGTGGAAAGATACAAAATGGGCAAACAGATATTTTCAGGCCCGATATATTGAGACTCTATCTTAAGCTTCCTAGGGCGTTTGTGAAACTGACGCACAAAGTATAATTGCCTATGCAACTAAATAAGTAGATGCTAAAAACAATAGGAAGCCCATTTGAGATAACGGCAGTGCAATAGTTGGTAATTACTTGAAAACACAATCAGTGTTATGAAATATTCAATAAAGAGCTGGAGGAGCATTATCCCAGGCATGGACGAAAATTTTGGTTATCAAATTCTATTCAATAAACCAATGTTATTCCTATTGATATGTGTTCTTGTAAACTAGTACAAAACAAGTGAAGTGGGGGGGGGGGGGAGGCAGTTTATGAAGATTACCTGCAAAGAAGGACCCAAAGTCACCAACATCCTTTCTGAACCTTGGGGGCTCTTGTGGGGTCACCAGGAAAGAATGCATTTACACCCTGGATCCAGGTTGGGAAACTTTTGATATCTGTGAAATGTTCAGCAAGTTTATCAAATACTAAATAGTGGCATTTATAAACATTCTTAGAAGTCATTGCAAAAATATGTAGGAGAGAATATCTTGCTTGACAACATTAATTGAATAAAATTAAATTCTCCCATTACACCTTCTATTCTGAAATGGCATACCTTTCTTTTATCATACTTACCTACTCACCTCACTTTTTTTCCATACTATATAACGGTCACACATTAAATTTATACCCTTTTCTGTACCTTTCAAGGCTTAGAAAAGTCAGGGCCATAGTCAGAGAGGCTCACCAAAAGCGCAATTAATCATTAGCATTTATAAACCATAATACTTACTATTATATTTTCAACCCATATAATTGGATATTTATATTTGCAAGCTAATAGCTGATTATTGATATCCATATAGCTACTATACATCCATGTTAATATATAATAATTACAATTGATTTTAATATAAACATTAACTAGTAGAAAATCTGTTAATGAATCGAAGTAAATTTCTGAAAATTAATACAAGTTAATGCTTAATATTAACTCTTACCAGTTAATTTCGACTCTGTATGACAGTGAACCCCGCAATAATACAAAAGTATGCCATATACTATTGTCATAATTTTTAAATTAAATATGTAAATAAATGGATCATTATTCCAAATTCAGCTAAATTACACTCAAAGAAATTTTTTATGCAAAATTTGGATAACTTTTTAGATGAAATTTCATATAACTACTATAAATTTAACATTTTTATCAGGGAGGGGGGGGGACTTATCCCCCTCTGGCCCCTGTCTAGCTACGACCTTGAGAAAAGTACAAGAGGCTGCACTAAATACAACCTTTCGTATGTTGCTTAAATTTATCAAACTTGTTTGCAGTGATTATGTGCAATTCTTTATGTAAGCTCTTATGAATGACTGAAGTTAGTAAAGCAACACTAGTGCCAGATATATCCTCTTACATTTACCGTTTCATGATCCATGCTATTAAAACATCAATGAACAAAATCTCTGAAAATCCTTTTATTTGCTGGTATCACATGTATGTTACTGTACTTGTGTTAAAATTTTCTTACAGAAGATTATTATGATTAATTAGAGCAAGTTACATTAAATTAGCCTCCACACATCTTATTTTCACCTTTATTAAGTAACTCGTATATGCTGCATAATTTTTTTTTCCTGTAGGCTTTTACATAACTTTGTGAACCCATAATCAGCAGTAACAGTTTAGTTTCTTTTATTACATTTCCACTATGATTTAGTATTCCAAAGAACCTACGCAATACTACATCTAAATTATAGAAGAGTGCATGGAGAAAATCCATCTGATGTAAAAACAACTAAGGCCATGAGTTTCTGGCTACTGGAAGTGTATTGAAACAGTTTGGAGGTGAACATGTTTCTGATGAAACAGTGGAGGAAATTTGCATACAAAAAATCCACACAAATCCTTTTGTCAAGCATCAAGGTAATTTAATGGATTGGGAGCAGCATTGCATAGAGTACATTGCACAAAAGGCTTCAATCATATGCTTACAAAAATCAGATTGTGCAAGAATTAAAACTGGACAACAAGCCACATTGACACGAATTCGCTATGGATATGCTGGACAAAATCGACATGAACACTGACTTCCTTGGAAACATATTTTTCTCCAATGAGGCAACCTTTCAGGATAAGTCAATCACCGTAATGTTCGGATTCAAGGTTGCAAAATCCACATGCTCTCAAGGTACATTTTTGGGATAACCCAAAAGTGAATATCTAATGAAAGACTGGATTATCGGCCTGTTCTGTATAAACAGTAACTGGCACTATGGACATGATGGTGTACCCTCAGGTAGAAGATTTACAAAACCCAACATTGCTTTTCAGCAAGATGGAGTTTGGATATCCAAGAGTCATAAATAACACATTTTCTATTCATTGGATCAGACACGATAATCACTCCACTGGATTCCTTCTTGTGTGGTTACGTGAAGGACTTTTTGTGACTACAGTGGATGACATACCTATGTAATAAATTTGCATCAGTGGTGCAATTGTCACCATGACAATAGACATGTTAAGTCAAACATGGCGAGATATTGAATATAGGCTCAATATTCTTGGTGCCACAAATAGTTCACGTTCCACTAAAGGGTTCCCAATAAATATTTTGAGATGTTCTTGCATTCTGTATAATTTTGTTTGCCCATCTTTCATAGTTTCCTTTCTGGGATCTGTTGAAATGTGGAAAATTTGAAAAGGACACTCAGTATATTTAACATGCACAGAAAACACTAAATAAAATCAGGGTTCCCACACCTCAAGCAGAAAAAAAAGTCATTTTTTTTTCTTTTTTTTTATAAAGCTACTAAGAATTAGAGAGAGAAAAAAAATGAAAGTATTATTAAATTATTTTTAAAGAATGCTAAATATATTCTTCTATAAACACCCTTTTAAATACATTTTTTCTATACTAGACTGAAATAATATGGATACACGTCAACTAATTAAAACTTCAAAGTCAAAAACAATTAAAAATAGGTTAAAATCTCCTCTCCTCGACGTACAAAATTACACGATCAAAGTGCTTTCGGGCATCATTATGCCCTTCATCAGTGGAGAAGTCATGAATCGCCACTGATGAAGGGCATAATAAAACATAGAAAAAGAATATAAAAGTTTTAGTTGATTCAAAATTGTAAAAATGGAAA
Organism: Amaurobius ferox; assembly: GCA_951213105.1. Lineage (NCBI taxonomy): Eukaryota > Metazoa > Arthropoda > Arachnida > Araneae > Amaurobiidae > Amaurobius > Amaurobius ferox. The sequence goes on along the minus strand of OX578147.1, from coordinate 141,796,304 downwards.
ATATTTTATTGTAAAAATATACCAAGGATCATGTACAAATGCAGATTTCTACAATATTGCCGAATGATACTAAAAAGAAATTTTAACTAAATATGGATATGGAATTTCAGGCGAGTATAGCAACTTTTGCTAAAGTATTGGCTCAGGGGTTTCCAATTATTTTTTGATGGAGTTCAGTTCTAAAACTTGTGAAGCTTCCATGGTAAGACAAACTTTAATAGCATTTTGAGGTCAAGCCCTACCAGCTTACACTAATTGAAAAATATGATTTTTTTTTTAACTATTTTATTTTTTTACTCAAATCAAATTGCTTAAATTTGAGAGTGAAGTAGGTGCAACTGATTCCTCATTATATAGTACAGGTGGGCATCTGAGTTGAGATCTGAACATATTTTTCTATGATGTTCTTCTTTGAGAATGCTGCTCCATATATATATGTTAAGTCAAACATTATACACAGTTTAATGGCCCATATATCTACAGCTCACCAACCAAAAATTGTATAATTTCTTCTGCTTATCGCTAGGGGGAGAGTAGTGAGGTATAGGACAGTGGTTATTTTTATTCCATTAATATCTTTTGGTCTTGTCCAATTATCACCCTAGATGAAGCTGTAGTAGCCTCAGTTTCAGTTGTAATTGCTGCCTGATTTGCTGTGTTCTATTCCTGTTATAAAAGAAAAACCATTTTTGTCTGCTTAAAAGTAAGTAGATAATCTAATTTTTCGCATGATTACTATAACTTAATACCTTGCTTGAACTACTGTGTTAAAAATATATGGCTAACTAGCACAAATAATGTTTATAAATACAACACTTAAACTAACTGCAGCATGGTTTTTGTAATAAGTGTTTTATTATGTGGGAAGGCATGTGGGAGGAATGGGTCATGGTAATGAAGGGAAGCATGGGACACTGTCTCATACCTCCCCTCCTCATGTTTTTGATAACACATTTTCCCCCCCCCCCCGAAATAAAAAGCATAACTTTCTTTTTCAATGTAATAAAAGCATAAGCCACAAGGTGGAAAAATTATGGTAAGAAAATTTACTCAGGTATTTTCAAATCACATGAGTTCAAAAATGCATGCTTTATACTTTCGTATGAAACTAGTATTAGCATATAAAAGCATTATTAAACTATCAAAGCATTATAAAGCAAAACAAAAGCATCATAAAACAAAACAAAAGCATAATAAAACATATGTGCTAGCTATTTTGCCTTACATATAATGTTAATTTAGACCAAATTTCAAACTACTGGAAATTTTTATAATTCAGAGTTAGAAATAAACCGGTTGTAGTGCTTAAATCATTTCGTTTTCTCTTTAGGAACATGCCACGTAAATGGAAGAAGAAAGACATGGAGAGGTAAATGAAATCAAACAGCAAAATTCTTCAAGCTGTAAAAATGATTGCTAATGAAAACAAAAGCATTCCAGATGTAGCTCAAATTATGAACATTTCCAAATCAGCACTGGCTCGACATGTGCAGAAATATAGAATTGCCATAAATAAAGATGACGTAGTCTTTAAGAAAAACCTATGTGGAATGGTTTTTACCCGAGAGCATGAAAAAATGCTCAGTGACTACCTTTTAGCTGCAAGTAAAATGCATTATGGCCTCACATGCATTCAAGTTTGTTTATTAGCTTACCTACATGTGAAAGCGTTGAATTTAAAATGCCCAGAGTCATGGTAAATCAAGCAACCAGCTGGATTTGGATGGTTTATGGGCTTCATGGAATGACACCACTTAGATCACCAGAAGATACAAGCTTAGGATGTGCCACTAGTTTTAATGAATTCAATGTCAATCCGCCAAAAGTTATAGCGGCACGAGGGGACAAGCAAGTCGGTCAAACAATATTGTCTGAATGTGGAGGAGCTTATTACAGTATTATTCATTGTAAATGCGTTAGGAAATATAGTGTCACCAATTTTTTTAAGAGGATTTCAAGAATTTTTTTCTTAATGGGACTCCTGCTGGAAGTGTGGGTTTGGCAAGTAAAAGTGGGTGGCTGTTCCGTGAATTATTTCCACTTGCATTAGAGCATATCATAAAATATACAAATTGCTCCAAAGAAAATCCTATTTTACTACTGCTTGATAACCATGAAAGCATTCATGTCATTAATAAAGCCTGGGAAAATTGGGTCTGCATGTTAACTTTTCCTCCACACTGCAGTCATATATTGCATCCTCTTGATTTATCCATTTTTGCCCCATTCAAAGCCGAATATAATGCAGCATGCAATGATTGGCTTATAAACAATCCCGGTAAGACTATTAACATTTATGCTGTTGGAAAACTTGTTGACAATGCATACATATTTGCAGTAACACAGAAGAACATAATATCTGGATTTGAAAAACCTGGCATATGGCTATTTAACAGCGAACCACTCACAGATGAAGAGTATTTAATGTCATAAGTCACTGATCGTCCTAACCCTTCTACTAATGACTGTAAGTCTGATGAACCTTCTTCCAGTAAATGTGCATCTGGTGTATCTATCATAGATGCTAATGAGGTCAGCTGCCCTGAAACTCGGACTGATATTTCTTGTGAGACACCTAACCAAAATTCTGCAACTAATAACATTGTTACTGAAACTCCTTGCTCATCACTATCATCACCATGTCAGTTGTTTCTTCGAAATACTATTCCAATCAGTCCTGTAGACATTCGACCCTATTTGAAAGCAGAAAAGCATAAGGTATGGGAAAGCCAAAGGGATAGAAAGAAAGGCAGAACAAAAATTCTAACAGATACACCTGAGAAAGAAGCCACTGAAAAAGAAATTGCCAAAAAACTAATGAGGAAAGTTAAAAAATGCAAGCATGAAAAATTAGCTTAAAAACAAAAGAAATCATTTAACCATGTGCCTCAAACTTCCAAGTGATGAGCAACGTAGTGAAATGGCATCATCTGAAACAGATGAGGACGTGCCACCTCGCAGTATTTCTGAAAATAATGATTTTTTCACGAAGAAAATTGACTGGTTCTGTTGATATTAGAATACATGATTTTGTACTGGCGAAATTTTGAGCAAAGAAAGCAGTACTGCACTACATTGGCAGGGACATACATAGGCCATAGACACTAATTTTGGATTTAATTTGTAGTTCATGCGAAAAAAAGATGGAAACTGGAAGTTTTACTTCTCACAGCAAGTCGACTAAGTTTTGTGGACAAAGCTGATGTACTGTTTAAACTTCCTGCCCCACAAATAGTTGGTGGGACTGAATGTGCACAAGCTTTATTTTCATTTGAAATTGCCTATAATGTTCATTAGGTCTTGTTTGCAAACTTAATGTCTTTTATAACATTTGTCCCATATCACCCTACTTAGATGGGAGGTCTGGAACATTTTTCAAGTAAAAAAAGTATTTTATTTTGTGTTTTTTTTCTTAAAATTGTGCTTCTTAAATTTTTGGACATGATGCTAAATGTGTATTACTATGTTATGATAGCTGCATTTACTTTTTCTGTAGAAAATAATGCTTAAAAAATTGTTTGTATTAAAAGTGTCCCATACCTCACAACTCTCCCCTATCTCATTTATTTTTTTTACCCCCAGTCATTTTTAAAACCTTTAAAGACCAGGACATTTGCTCACAGATCGACGGGAAACTCAATTTGTTTCTAGAGAAAATGCCCAAGAATTGGTACCTAGGTATATGAAGAAGTCAATTCTAATTGTCTATCATGTTTTTCTTGGCATTTTGGTAAAGAATAACTCAACCATCACTAACCACCACTAGTTTTGAATTTAACAATTAAATTATTATACACTAGTGCATACACATGCGAACCATGAATCAGTGGATGACATACATCACTGATATATAAAGAAAAGCAGAAATAAGGTCTGTCTCATCTTCATAGAAACAAAAATCTTGCTAGAATTGTGATTTTTTCACAATGGAATTTACAATATAATTCTCAATACCGAAATACTGATTGTTATAGAGACTACAACACAGCCTATTTCAGTAAAAAAATTTTAAAGTAAAGAAATTTTAAATCTAGGAGCAAGAAAGTTACTTCTGATCTGAAAACTTCTGAAAAAATTGGCAACTATGCATTTGCTTTAATGTGCATAACAACATGAATGATACCAGCAAATTGACGAATTTCTATAATTTTCATAAGCAGAGTTAAGTTAAAAATAAAAGTTCTAGATTTGTTTATTCAAAAATAGGATTTGTAGGTTTCAACAAAATGGCACTCAACATAGATAAGTATCACACTTTCGTTTAAATGCTGAATAGAAAATTAAATTGTAAGATACTAAAGGACATGTGGCACTTTGTGATGCATAAAAGCTTACAGAAAGAATTTTAGTGGTACTTACAGGTAGTTGCTATGCTATATTTACAAGTTTTCCCACACATCAGATTCAATGTATTTCTGTTCTGCCCTAACCTTTTTTTGCAATACCTGAAATGGATAATAAATTTTTAAAATCTTATGAATATCTAACACAGTTATTGGATACATTATGATAAATTATCTTCAAAGATGCACATTCTAAAAGCTTATGGTCAATATAATGTTTGCAAAGAAATTAAAATGTATACTATAATCCCCGAAAGTTTCAGGGTTTTTCCCATTCTTGACTCCAAACACATTTCTTTTTGTTACTTTTAAATTTTTTATGAATTTCAACAACCTTTATGCAAAATGAATTTTATGTAACTTCTTTATAGGTAAAAGCTGTTCACCTTTATCCAGATATCTTTAGTTTGGAAAATGGTATTTTGACGGCAACCTTGAAGATCAAAAGAGTAGAATGTCGGCGGCTATTTAAAGGAGCCATACAGGCCATGTATGACAGCATGCAATAAATATATTTTTCGAGTGCATCACTTGAAAAAGGAAATTCACATATTTAAGTGAAAGTTGTCATTTGCAAAAATCAAAACTTTTCAATTTTAGTTTTATATCATATAAATAAAAATATTAGTGTTTATTTTTAGTTCTTTTTTACTCATGTTGGAGTTTAAATAATAGCTTCGGAAAAATTTGTATCTATGGCTAAATTATTCAATGCGCACTTGTAAAACTGAATTTTAACTTTCATGTTACTCATTACATTGTGAACATAGATCATTTACTGTTCAGGTCACAAAATTAAACTGACATTTTTTCACATTTTATATGCAAGAAAATTGACAAAATACAGTCTTCCAGAGGTAAAACTCAAAATATAAAAATGAATTTATTACTTCATAAGACAGGTACATCTCTTAAGAATAAACACCAAACACATACAGAGAGAAACAACCGAACAAAGGAAAGAAAAAATAGTTAATTGACTTAAATTTCAGGTCATCAGCTATTCACCTGCGACATAATTTTAGCTCTTCATGAAGTAAAACTTCAGTAACAACAAAATAATCCTTTCATTTTTTACAAGTATTCAAATTGTGCAGATAAATTGAGAGATATTTTCATTTAAGTCAATCTTATGGAGGTAACTCAAGTCTTAATAGATGCATTTTAGGGATTTAAAAATTATTTATATCTTAAATAATTACATAAATAAGTTATAAATGTATAAATAACTATAACCAAGATGCAAGTAAAACAAAAATTAAAGAAACACAAAAGTAGTTATTAAACAGCTGAAAAGGTAAAACAAACTAAAGAATAAAAAATATCTTAAAAACTGGATGTTTATGCACAATTTCTAAACAGTGTATATGACAACTCAATGATGAGCTGAAAAAGAATGAGCCAAGTCCACCTGAAAACACAAAATACTGATGGAGTGAGAAAATATTGTATTTTTTACACCCAGCTTAAATATAAAACCAGGTATCAAAGTTGAGGATTTGCAAATGATCTGTATGTACACCAAGACTCTTGCTATGCCCAGAAAGCAAACAAATTTCGCATTCTGTGATGATGACGATGATGATTAAAAGTTTCACAAAGGGGGCACAGCTGTTTAAAAGAGAAGCATGTGTGTAAGAGTTCAGTTTTTTTCTCAAGTGAGTGCCCAGCAGATCAAATCATCTGAAAGGAACAAATGTGGAAATTAGCAAATTGCAAATGGAACAGAAATTATAAATTACTTGAGGGAAGTTTTCAAATAGAATGCTTTTAGTTTTTATGTAATTTTGTAGTGTAATAAAAGATTGATAACAATTACTTTATTGTAATTTCAGTCTATTATAAGATCCTTTTGCTTACGGGTGGGACAGAGTCAATCCCGAACGAAGAACCTCTCAAAAAGACAGCTATTTGACATACCCTATCTCAAACAGTTAGATCCCCCTTTGCAGGCATTGGTATCCCTGGACACCAATGTCAAATACCTGTTTTTTTTTTTTTAGAGGTTCTTCGTTTGGGATTGACGCTGTCCCACCTGTAAGCAAAAGGTTAAAAAAATGAAATTACCAAATCCCTTTGCTTTGATGTTTACCCCAGAGTTTTAACCCTCTTTCAACATCAGAACAATAGTATAATTGAAAATCCTACCCTGTAAATACCCTGTCATTTGTGTGAAACCTATCCTAAAGGATAGACCTCATATACTAGATCTGCTATTGGATGGGGCTTACTGTTACAGTATTGAGGCAATGCTATCCAACATAGAGATCTTGTCACATGATCTAAAACCCACTGTTTCTGCCAAGAGCTGCAGCCTCCATGAATATGGCTACCGGAGGGTGAGTTTTACTCACTACAGCATTTTTCAACACCATGTCCTGAGCCTGTGAGTATTTGATCAGGTAACATATCTCATCTTGGATAGCAAAGAAAATTTCTAGCATATTTATACTTGTAAGATCTATGTCCTAAGCAGGGATTAAAATTATTACAATAGGAGTACTAAAAACATTTCGGGGGGGGGGGGGGGGGGGGGGGGGCACCCGTACAACTGTCATGCCAGAGCTGCTTACTGTGAATAGCTTTCCAGTGTAAAATCTTGTCTAGTATTTAAATATCACACACATGTGTAAAAAAGTAAGAAAGGAAACATTTTTTGGGTAAAGATGCTTAGCCTTCAAAACAAAAACTAAATGTTCAAAATTCTACACGTTCACAATGGGTTATTTATTATTTTAATTCTTTGAAGAAAGTTTGCATGCCATTAACGTCAGCATTTCATTAATAATGTGTTCTAAACATAATTTTCCTGTATGGAAAAATTCAAATTCTCAAAATAGGTCAATTCATGAAATGATGTGCTTTGAAAATGAAGGGATATCACAAAATTTCCAGAAACTATCTCTTTATGGAATACAAAAATATAAATAACTCAAACTGTAACAACTTCTGCACCCTTAAAAATTGCTGCATGCACAGAGAATGCAAGGGATATTTAGTAGACGCTCCCTACAGCACATTGTTATGCAAGAATATTATTCTTGATATAAATCTAGTTTTTCAAGACTTTGGAGATACATTCTTAGTTTACGAATATAAAAACAAACAATAATAATAATAATAAAAACCCATGGGAAATAATTTATGTACATTTTATCAGAAACCTTAAAACCAATAATTTAAATTTCATTTTCACAAAATGGTTATCACCACCATCAATGGTTATGAGACCCTGTAAAAAGTGAACCTATTCAAAATATGAAATAAAAAGTGTTCCATATACTCACAGCTGGATATTATACAGGTTTCACAATGGATTAGGAATACAATCATCATGCTGAGTTCCTGCATGAATAAAATATAATAATTAAAATTCTTTAACCAGATTAATTGACATTAAACATTCAATTATAGCCATACCAGTATTTCAACAAAGTGTACATCATTTTAACACATTTTCATAAAAATTGAATAGTAAATAATAGAGTTAAACAACTACAATTGCATTGACTGAAATTTGTAAATGTATCTATACTATTAGAAACCCACGTTTGTATGCATATATGCCAATAGTGTTATTTAAAATCTTTAAATAAAAACATTTCAGTGGCCATTTGCTTATACAAATCAATGGGCCACAGTGGCCGTCTCATACTCATTGCGCAGGTGCATCGGTGGGCCGAGGAAGGAGAAAGCTCTGTGTTGCATATACACACCACTGATCCTCAAGGGGTTAAAAGGGATCTTTAAGTACATAGCTAAAAAAAAAAATCTTGTATAATAAAAGAAAAATATCTGGGTGTATGTGTGCAGTCTGTAGAAGAAAATCGTAATGCCATGAAATTTGGTACACAGATACTTCAGGACCCAGTAGAGTACTTGGTGTTATTTTTTAAAATTCAAATTAGTATTATTTTTTCTTTAGTTATTTTATGCTTTAGCCGATTTTAGTCAAGACCAATTTTGAGCAATCACAAAAATCAGTTCCTGACCAGTCGAAAATATTATCAGAGTTTCTATCATGACATTAGAAAGACTGAAAAAGCTCTTTCAAACACATTTTGAATGGAATACATACGATTAATAGACAAATTTGCATGAACTTTTAATAAATATATACTTTTCCTGCATTGCAAATGCTCCCGAATAAATTGTGATATAAAAAATTGACCAGAAATCCAAAATTTCTTCTCAGCTTTTTTAAATATCACACACTTTTCAAATACAACAAATAATTTCCTGAAGCCATCCGTTCATTAATTATAAATTTTTTGAAACAGCAGACCGTTTCCCTATTAAGTTTGGATTGTGCGATCGAAGCTCCTTGACCTACTGTAGCTACGCCTATAATCGTACATGTGCATATTTCACATTTTCATTGGTTACGTGTTGAATGATATGATTCATTGTGATTCTAATTTTGTAATTTGGAGATCTTATTTGTATCGTGGGCATGCTTTTAATTCAAAACAGGTCATTTGGAAATTGATTATGGTGTTATAAGTATCTGTGTTGGGTTACTTTTGGCTATTTAATTTTAGGAAGCTTGTTTTTAATTTAAACATGTTCAGGGGTCTTATTTACATCGTCATTCTCTTTTAGTTATCCATTTTCCAATTGTTTAGGTTATTGATATTCTTCTGTTCCAAATAGGTTCTATTCCATAGTTATTGTGTTCAAAATGACGAAAGTTTATTTTTTTTAGGTTTCAGCAATTTAAATTTATTTAAATTGGCTAATTTGTGATTCCATTTATTGCCCTTTTTATTCCCTTTGATTTGATTCTAAATTTATTGTTTTCGGTTAAAAATTCGTTGATTTATCGCGATTTTTCATTTTTATTCTATTTTCAGCTTTTAAATCTTTCAGAATTGTCCATCTTTAAATTATTGCCGAATTCGTATATTTCAAATCGTTTCACTTCATTTCTTTTTAATTTTCATCTGCTTTAAAATTTCTATTCTTTTCTTTAAAATTTTGAGTTTTTTATTGTTTGACCATAATATGAAAATTGTCTGTCATTAATTATTTTATCGCTTATTGATAATTTTCTTTACAATGTGTGGCAGCGATGTTTAGCAGTATATAAATACATTCGATCTCTTTTCATGTTCGCTTCTCTTTTTATCGATTATAATTTAAGGATGTAAAGCTATGAAGCTGCCCTGTGCTGTTTGGCATGCATTCTGTGGAACGAAAATTTTTATTTCCCGGCCTATTAATTTTGTTCAGTTTATTTTTCTGCAGTGGAGGTGATGTTTAGTCTAAACACTCAAGAGCCTCTGAATTTATTATGTCTGCAAAAACGGAAATTATATTTTGATAAGAGCGATGTGGTCGATGTCCACTAAAGTATCATCGGCACCATTGGAATATTTGTTTAGTTCTGGAGGTCAGATTTGTTCCTTCATAATGAACTGAGTCGTTTAATTTTTCTGAGTCACAGGACCTGACCTTCAAATGTTTACTTCTCGGTTTTTGATGACGGAGTCATCTGTGTTTTTGGTTCCGAATGATGTCCACTGGCGCTCTGCTGGGTTCGACAAAGTTTTATATGATATGAAGGAGCTGCTCGTTTTTGTGCTGATCAAGTTTCGGGAGCGTTCTTTTCGTGAGGTGTTGGAGCACCATATTCCACTTAAATGGCTGGACTCACTTGATGTACCGATGCTTTATGGGAGATACGTCTCAATTGGCTTTTTCTGGAGCAAAAGAGGACTGCACCCAAGTTGATGATGATTGGCATCGATTTCCTCCGCGATGTTGGGTTATACTTTTGGATATTTAATAATTTTAGGAATTTTGTTTTTAATTTAAACGTGTTCAGGGGTCTTATTTACATAGTCACTCTTCATTTTCCAATTGTTTAGGTTTTTGATATTCTTCTGTTCCAAATAGGTTCTTTTCAATAGGTTTTGTGTTAAAAACGGTGAAAGTTCGTTCTTTTTAGGTTTTAGCAATTTAAATTTATTTACCATTTATTGCCCTTTTTATACCCTTTAATTTGATTCCAAATTTATTGCTCTCAGTTAAAAATTCGTTAATTCATAGCAATTTTTCAGTTTTATTATTCTATTTTCAGCTTTTTAAATATTTCAGAATCGTTCATATTTAAATTGTTGCTGAATTCGTATATTCCAAATCGTTTCACTTCATTTCCTTTTAATTTTCGTCTGCTTTAAAATTCCAATTATCTTCTTTAAAATTTCTAGTTTTTAACTGGTTGACCGTAATATTAAAATCGTCCGTCATTAATTATTTTATCGTTCATCGATAATTTTGTTTGCAATCTGGCAGCGATGTTTCGCAGTATATAAGTAAAGTCGCACACTTTTTCGATCTCTTCTGTTTTTTGCTTTTCTCTTCTGCTTTTCCCTCTGAATTAGAACCCAAGATGTGATCTACGAAGTCGCTTTTAGCGCCTCGGCGCTCTTATGCATTCCATTGCATTGGAATGAAATATCCTATTGCCTCATCTTTGTTGATAAACATGTGAATATCTGCATTTAGTTACTTTCAATGATGTTCTAAATGATGTTTATTCACGTCACGAGGTGCTTCTAACGGGCGGTCTGTGACGGAAGGTGTTGTTTAGTCTACAATTCTTGCTTGCCCTGTAGATTTGAGAAGTGCTATGACGCCAATTAAGCGGTTGTTTATCGTTATCCGTGTGCATTCTTTAAATGACGTATTGAGTCGGCATTTCCATATGTGATTAATGGACTATATGCTCGGCGTTAAGTACAGATGAGCGACGAAGTGTCCATTGTTTCCGATGAAGAAATCGTTAATTGAGGTTCGTACTGATCAAATTTTACGACGTTGATGAGTGTGCTGACATGTGAGTGGTCTGGTTTTGGGCTGGAATGGATGGTTTTCCTCGTGTTTAAGCGATTGGACTTTTTGCCTTTCCATCTTCGTCTCATCTGTTGGGATCTGATGCATCCAGCATGTTCCATGACAGCTCTACATCCAGGTGATATCTTTTAAATTCTAATTTTTAATTGTTTCTGTCAATTTGACATTCGTTTTAAAGTTTAAATTGAGTTGGCATAGAATAAGATCCCCTTTGACCTATATATTTTAGGTCACCTGAACTTGAGGTTTTTCTTTAACTTTTGTTCTAAATTTTCTGTTTGGCTAGCTGATGTTCTTTTTAATTCTAAATTCAAGTTTGACACATAATTGAATAATTTTAACATTGTTAACTTTAAATTTAATATTCTAACGTTTGTACTAACCACTAAACGACCGGCCTTTGTATAAATTCAATTTATTTAAATTATTTAAGATGTTTAATTTGATTTATTTAGTTAATGAGATGTTTAAAAGTTGTAAAATGTTTTGAAAATTCTTTAAAAATGAAGTTTAAATTTTAATAAACGTTAGATTTTGAAAACTAAAAATCTGTGTTCTTTCTTTTTACTTTAATGCATTTTTATTTTTAGGAAAGTGCCATTTTTAATATTTTACAGGATTAGCATATTTGTAAATTTAGGGAGAAACTGGTCAAATGGCACATTTTCAGATTTATTTTATATGAACTTTACAAGTTTAGGAACTTTTGGAATGCTTTCAGGAATTTAGAATGTTTTGAATGATTTAATGTTTTTTGATATATCATAAATCAGTTTTTCCTCCGGACAGCGAGATTTTATTTAGGCTGTTTAGCATTTTCCCATTTATGGGTGATATCTTTTTTTAATTCTATTCTTTTGCAGTATTTAAAGTTTAATTGAGTTGGTATGGAATAAGACCCCCCCCCCCCTTCACTTATATATTTTAAGTTCCGAATCCTGGATTATTGTATTGTAATTTTTCTTTGGGTAAAACCTTTAGTTGGATTTTTATTATATTCTAAATTTCCTTACTGATGTTCTCTTTTTATTTTAAATTCTAGTTTGGCAAATGTATAATTTTAACATAACTTAATTTAAACATTAAAAGCTGTTTTGTTTAACTGTTAATATTCTAGCGTTTTTACTACCACTATACGACCGGCCACTTTATAAATTCAATTTATTTATTTAATTTATTTATGATGTTTAATTTGATTTGTTTAGTTAATGAGATGTAAATTTTAATGGTTCTTTAAAAGAAGTTTAAATGTTAGTAAAAGTTAGATTTTTGAAAACTTAAACTCTGTGTTCTTTTTTTTTACTTTAATGCATTTTTATTTTTAGGAAAGTTGCATTTTAATATTTTACAGGTTAGCATATTTTTAAACACTTAGGGAGCAAGCACCCTTTCAGATTATTTCTCGAATATTTTCAGATTTTAGAAACTTTAGAACTTGCAAATTTTAGGTACTTCACAAGTTTTGCAGCTTTCAAAGATAGTTTTTCAGTATTCAGAATGTTTTGAATGATTTAATATATATTTTTGGACATCATAATGCTTTTTTCTACCGGACATCTGTATTATCTAAGTAGAGGGCACACATTTTATTTATGAGTAGTAGGTGCTTATTTAGGAACTGGGCAATGCCAATGCTGAGCAATTCATTCTAGTACAAAATAAAACCAGGATTTTAAAGATAGAGAATTGTTCCCTGTGAGAAAATAAGATAGTACATTATTATAAATAGTATGGATACACATCAACTTTAATGAACTATTAAATTAAAGAAAACCAACATAGGTTAAAAAAGTCATTCAATAAAACCATCTTCCTCGACGTACATAAGTTTACAAAGTCAGAGCGCTTTGGCTTTGTAAACTCATGTACGTCGAGGAAGATGGTTTTTTTAAATGACTTTTTTAAGCTATGTTAGTTTTCTTTAATTTAATAGTACACTATTATTATTTAGGATTGAGAATTAAATACTGACCCTTTGCTTTCAGTCTGAACTGAGTCTGGTTTTCTGTCTTCTTTTTCAGCTGTTGGAGAGAAAACAAAATATCAGAAATGGTTTATAAATTAACACAGAAGGAATATGACACTTTCCTTCTGAGAAAACGGGCCATTTCATTACTTTGTTTTAAGTACTAACAAAGGTGAGATAGAGTGAAAGACTGTGTTGAGAGTAGACCTTAGTCAAAAGCTGTTTGCGATTGATTCTCTAGATTACCCTCCACATCCCTTATATTATGCATTAGGATATCATGACTTTGCTTTAACATTTCTATAAGTAAAAAACTCTACATTTCCATTTAAGATAATTTGGATGTAACAAAAACTATTTAGTCCCTTGGGAATTTTCCATACATACTAAATTTTAGAAGAAACAGTAAATTGCTCCTTGAGTGTCTAACTATTATAGCACTTTAGAAGAAACAGTAAATTACGCCTTGAGTGTCTAACTATTATAGCACTTTAGAAGAAACAGTAAATTACTCCTTGAGTGTCTAACTATTATAGCACTTTAGAAGAAACAGTAAATTGCTCCTTGAGTGTCTAACTATTATAGCACTTTAGAAGAAACAGTAAATTACTCCTTGAGGGTCTAACTATTACAGCACTTTAGAAGAAACAGTAAATTACTCCTTGAGGGTCTAACTATTACAGCACTTTAGAAGAAACAGTAAATTACTCCTTGAGTGTCTAACTATTATAGCACTTTAGAAGAAACAGTAAATTACTCCTTGAGTGTCTAACTATTACAGCACTTTAGAAGAAACAGTAAATTACTCCTTGAGTGTCTAACTATTACAGCACTTTAGAAGAAACAGTAAATTACTCCTTGAGGGTCTAACTATTATAGCACTTTAGAAGAAACAGTAAATTACTCCTTGAGGGTCTAACTATTACAACACTTTAGAAGAAACAGTAAATTACTCCTTGAGTGTCTAACTATTATAGCACTTTAGAAGAAACAGTAAATTGCTCCTTGAGGGTCTAACTATTACAGCACTTTAGAAGAAACAGTAAATTACTCCTTGAGTGTCTAACTATTACAGCACTTTAGAAGAAACAGTAAATTACTCCTTGAGTGTCTAACTATTAGAGCACTTTAGAAGAAACAGTAAATTACTCCTTGAGGGTCTAACTATTACAGCACTTTAGAAGAAACAGTAAATTACGCCTTGAGGGTCTAACTATTATAGCACTTTAGAAGAAACAGTAAATGACTCCTTGAGGGTCTAACTATTACAGCACTTTAGAAGAAACAGTAAATTACTCCTTGAGTGTCTAACTATTACAGCACTTTAGAAGAAACAGTAAATTACTCCTTGAGTGTCTAACTATTATAGCACTTTAGAAGAAACAGTAAATTACTCCTTGAGTGTCTAACTATTATAGCACTTTAGAAGAAACAGTAAATGACTCCTTGAGGGTCTAACTATTACAGCACTTTAGAAGAAACAGTAAATTACGCCTTGAGTGTCTAACTATTACAGCACTTTAGAAGAAACAGTAAATTACTCCTTGAGGGTCTAACTATTACAGCACTTTAGAAGAAACAGTAAATTACTCCTCGACCGTCTCTCTCCTTTTATTTAAAGCATGTAATTCATAGAATTTTCCTAGTTCAGGAGAGGACAAATAATTCAGATACTAAATGACAAAAAGTTGAGCAAACAGTAAAGTTTATTAAGGAGATCTTTGATTGTTCTTTAAGTGATGAAGGAGTTTAAATGAACCTCTTGACAATCCATTAAGAATGGAAAAGGCAGAAGGTCTTGTCAGGCTCAGTGATAATTGTATCCGTGAACCGTGACGTTTTTCCATCATGAGATATCATGCAAATCAGATTCTCAATGTGTGCGCATCTCGTTTGCATATCCGGGGGCGTTTCCGGAACGGTCCATTTTCGAGAATACAGGGTCTGTCCGGAAAGTAATGTCAATGATTTTATTCCAAAGTGACTGTATGTTCTAGCATGCTCGACCGCTGCGGGAATTGTGGTGGGGGATCTCGGGAACGAATGCAGCCGGTCGCCAGTAGTCTCCGAGCAGCCGGAGAGTTCGGACAGGTTTTTTCATGAGAGTAGTTTTGGTAACCCGTACAAGTGAAAAATGCAGCATTCGCTCGAGCAACGCATGGCGATCAAGTTTTGCATTAAACTCGGCAAGACCACTACTGAAACTGTTCCGATGATGAAGAAGGCCTTTGGCAATGATTGCTTTTCGGATCGACAAGTTTACCGGTGGCACAAGGCCTTTGCAGAAGGTCGTGAGGAGATGAGTGACGAAGCCCGCGCTGGACGGCCATCGATGACCAACACCGAAGAAAATGTGACTCGTGTGAGGGATCTTCTGAATTCTGATCGTCGTTTAAGTGTTCGTTTAATTTCAGAGACATTAGGTATTCATGAAATTGTGTCGGACAATTTGCGGATGCGGAAGGTGTGCTCGAAGTTGGTGCCAAAAGTGTTAACGGAAGACCAAAAATCGCGCCGAATGGAAGTGTGCCGGGAACTTTTGGAAATGTGTGAAGAACAAACACTCCAACTTTTTAGAAAACGTTATCATAGGAGACAAGTCTTGGTTGTTTGAGTACGACTCTGAGACAAAAAGACAAAGTGCCGAGTGGCACATGCCTGCGTCCCCTCGCCCCAAGAAGGGCAGGATGTCCAAATCGAAAGTCAAGATGATGCTGATTGTGTTTTTCGATATCCGGGGACTCGTCCACCAAGAGTTCTTACCGCAAGGCACAATGGTAACAGGAAAATTTTACGTCGAAGTGCTCCAGAGGCTCAAGCACAGGGTTCAACGCGTCCGGTGCAACATCGCCACGGATTGGAAGCTCCATCACGACAATGCGCCTGCGCACACATCTTTTGTTGTGATGGACTACCTGGCCAAGGCAGGCGTGCCAACCATTCCCCAGCCTCCCTACAGTCCTGACTTGGCTCCCCCAGACTTCTTTTTGTTCCCGCAACTCAAAACTCCGATGAAAGGACTGCATTTCGCGGGATGGTCGACAACATCAAAGCGGCTTGTACCAGGGCTTTAAAGGACATCCCGGAGAAGGATTAATGTGCCACCTTCGATGTATGGAAATATCGCTGGACCTGCTGTATTGACGCAGGAGGAATGTATTTTGAAGAATATTGATGGGTTGTAACGATTGGATCAATAAATTCTTTGTTCTCGAGTCACTGACATTACTTTCCGGAGAGATCTTGTATAAGACAGAACTTTGTTGAAGCATTATCTATCTGTTATGATCAATCTGTTAGGATCAGATCTTACTTCAAGCTGTATCGCTATGATCAGTCGATAAATTTTGAACAGTTAAGTCGGATGTGTTTCGTGTATTTCTGCAGTATGAAGGCTATTTGTTAAGTTATGTGCAGTTTTTCATGACGTTAAGTGTTTAAGTTTGCTTACGGTGAATAGTGTGAAGTCATAGTAAAGTGTATCGGTGCTTCATTTGATGAAACTTTTCTGCCAAGTGATACCAACGATGGTGGCTTCAAAAGCACGCAAGATATTAAGGTAGTATAAGTTTTCCTAAATACTACAAATGCTTCAAGAAAGTTCTAGAATTTACTTCAGTCTTTACGAGCTTATGAGCTTTTTGTACATAGAATTGTTTACTATTGGCATGGAAATTACAGAGTTGTGTAAATTGCCTAATGTGCTTTATTTAGTCACTAAATAAATATGAATTGAGTTTTCTTAACCTACTTCGTATCTTTTAATTACACATGAACATTCACCTGGGGTTTTTGCTGCATTCAACTCTGCTATATTTTTCAAGCTGTTAGAACATTCTATCTCGATGTATTTTGCTCATCGACTTCAGATGAATTTACGATATCAAGAAGTGATATAGCTAGCTCTGCTTGACAAATCAACAACTACCAATTTCAACTTAAAATTTTCTAAATTTTCAAATATAATAATGATCAACAGATAACATGAACATTTTTTACAGCGCTCTACAAGTCAGAGTGCAACCTGTTTAATATACTCACTTCGCTGTTCAATTAAAGAAAAAAAAAATATATATATATTTTTTTCTACATCACACAAAAAAATGTATGCTTAAAAAAAAAACCTCACTATAACATTTGAAAATATTTATTGCAAAAATAAGTGTATATAGTATCAGTAACATAAACAGAGAAAATGTTTGGAGAGGGTTCACAGACTTCGAATGATCATTAAAAAAATTCTGTGCTTAGAAGCAGGCTCTTATCTTCTAGATACTGAATTGCACAATATACATCATACTTTAATTTAATATTATAAATAAAATGTAATGTAACTATAGCTGACATTCAAAGAATCAGAAAGATTTTAATGGTAACATACAGAAAAAATTATGTAACAAAATTTTGGTTCAGTTTACAATTTGTAAAAGTATAAAATGTCTTTTAGTAAAGTTCAATAATCTTTTAAAATACTAGTGTAAGTTGCCAGGTGCTGAAACATTTAATAAAGAAACAAAAGATGTTGAGGCTCTCTAGTTGTAATTTAGTACAATTAGACGAAGATAGATAGAAAAATGCATTTGGGACACTATTGCCTAGAAAATAAGGGAATGAAAATTATTCATTGTGCAATCACTCACTTTGAGTCTTTAAAGAAAATAATCCTTCATTTTTATGTAAACAGTAAAGATATGAAAGTTATGTTTATCTGATTTGAAATTCCATCAACAAAATAGATAGAAAAGGGTGTTTTAATATTACATGGGAATTTAACACATGAAATCATATATAAAAGATAATATTAAAAAAAAATATTAATTAACAATGAAACATATTGCAAATAAATGAATACTGTGCATTTCATAATTCACATAATTTGAAACTAAACATGAGTGAACAGGATGTTTCAACATTATCCAAGAATGCAATCTATACACACGGAATCCCACTTATTTGAATAACAGTATCTATCAATAAAGTGAAAATGATACAACTTAATGCAGGTGCTAGGTTCATGACCAGAAGAAATAAACTGGCGGGGGCAGTAGCAAGCTCAATCAAAATTCCCTTCGACACAGAAGTTTTACTAAAAATACCTAACTTTAGGGAAATTTTAAAAATTGGAAATTATCATTAAAAATCTGTAAACCAGGAGAAATCATGAAAAACTGGAGTTTCCAGGAAAAACCAGCCGAGTTGGCAGCTATGTGTGATTATCATGCAACCAAAAATTTTAAGGAATATTTAGCAAATTCAAACTCACCAAAAGAATACTACAAGCCACAAAGTTGTTCAAATGAGAAGCAAAGAAATATAGATAGAAATATCTTTACATATATCGAAGTTTTGAAGCCAATCTTGAACACCCATTGTGGTAATGACACGAAAAAAAATTAAAGCTAATATGTGATAACTCTCCATTGCAAATCCATATCAAATTAAGTTAAAAGCAATATCATCTGTAAATTTCTTTCAACAAATAAAGCGGATACTTTTTATTATAAAATATGTACTAAATATTTATAATAGGGTACTTAAAGCCATTGAAATTCACTATATTCTCATTTCTTAGTTTTATTATGCTTAGTTGAATGTTATAATAATTTGGTCATATATATCTCCATGTTTCTTAAATGTTTAAATAGTAAAAAATAAAAATGAAATTAAGCCATTCTTTGAATAATAATTCCAATAATTCATTTTATTCTTTTTCCTACACATTTCATAAACTAAGAACTATGTACCAAGTTTGATGTCAGACAAGGATATATTTCAATCGGAATAGAAATAATGAAATTCTAGCAGATTGAAATTGCTAAAAAATACAAGATAACAGCAGGAACATTCCATTTCAGCTAAATTGGACATGGATGAAACAAAATAGTTTTGTTCATGCAAGAGCACCTATGTAGAGAGGGAGATAAAATCAATGGAACAAACAGACTGCTTGCATATTAAATGAATAAAAGCTCATTTTCAATATCAGTAAGAGAAAACAAAATAATATATTTAACAGTATAAGTACACAAAAGTCCAAGAGAATGACTGGAAATACAATAAACTACATTCAATGTACAGCAAGCATAAAAGGAATTGGATGTGGGTAGTACATGACTTTCCTTACAAATTGAAATTCAATTTTTTCTACATTGTTTTCTGTTGGAGCACAAAATAACACATACTTATTACATTGAATTTGCAGTTTTAATTTTATTATTCATTTAACAAGCACGTGAAATTGGGTATACAGGTACTTCAGGACCTGGGACATTATATATAAAAGGTACCTGGGACCCTTGACGTTACTTTTTTTTTTTAATCGAATTATTTTATTAATTATTTTATGTTTTAGAATTTTCACACAAATCGGCTCCTAAGTGACTGAAAATATTTCCATCATCGGAAAGATCAAAGAATGTTCTTTTCAACCCTGTTTAAACTGAATTCCTTCCCATTTATTTATTTATTTTTTTAATATGCATTGAAATTTGAATTTATTATGCTGTCTGACATATATATTGTCGCATTCGAAAAACTAGGATTGGCACACATCTATAATTTGGCTTAAATTTCCACAAATATCATAGCATTCTAACAAATAATAATAATAAGTAATTTTAATTTTTGCTTCAGTGATCACAAAGCAACCAACGCATCTTCCACATAGTCTCTGTAAGCTTCATGGATTCAACCTTTCTACCAGTGGATTTTACTGTGCATGTCCACCTAGGAATTTCATCATTCCTACTACTTATTTATCATTTTTTGCTTTTGAGGACAGTATGCAATTTGGCGTATACAATTTCTGGATCAAACCCTTTTTAAAATTGTTTTCAAATATATTATTTATGTAGCGGGTTCCTATTTAATTATTTATAAGTAGTGGGCACTTATTGAGGACCCATGCAATGTAATTTTGTTTATTTCGCAGCCAAAATGAAGATTAAATGCAGTATTAGAAATATAAAAATTACATTATTTGCCACAGATATGGGCAATATATAAACTGTAAAAATTTAAATTATTGTTTGTAAGATAAGCACTTGCAGAACTTTTTAGATGAAAGCAAGCATATGTCAGTTAAGTGTTTACAATGGTTTCGAGGGTGTTATAAGCCCTCTTCTTCAAGGCATGAAAACAAGTAGAATACTAGGCGCTTTTAACTACAGTTAAGAACGAACTGTAGCAAGGTAGGCAATGAGCATTTTAAAATAGAGCTAGAACATACACAGCAAAAATTTGCATGTGGATCACCACACAAAAAAAAAAAAACCCAAAACACATTACCCAGACATGCCAACTTTCCAAACAGAAAAAGCAGACTATTTTGTCGCAAATATATTGTTTACTTATGACACTTAATATTTGCTTAAAACATTAAAATACTGTACCATTTAAGTACATTATGCTTTAAACTTATCCGAAAAAAAAATTAAAATTCATGAACTATCTTTTGAATTAAAATACTGTTAGTAACAAATTATAAAACAAAATAACTTGATAATATTAATTCTTGATTAATTTATTAAATCTTAATGCCCCCCCCCCCCCAAAAAAAAATACTGCATTAAATATCAGGCATAGTACTGGTAGAATATGAAAATTCAGGACACCAATTTTATAAAATTTCAGGACAATAAATTATAAAACAAAAATATAAAAAGGTAAAAGGTATCAGGTAAAAATTACTTAATGGAAACACATATTTATGTTTGGTAAAACACAGGTTTTCACTAAAGAGAGAAATAAATATTGATCTTTAATAAAAAAAAATATATATATAGCACTGAATTATATTCTTGTCAAAATGATTTCCTTTTTATTTGCTTAAATCATTGCTTTAATACCACTTTTTGGAAAATATCCCTTCACAGAGTTCATATCCATTTTTCAAAATAGAAAAATTTGTATTATGCAAATATAATTAAAAATCTGATGTGGGCAGCACATGACTTTCCCTGCAGACTCAAATTCATATTTTCTTTATTTCTTTAATAATTCATTAGATTGAGTTTAATTGCATCACATAACACTAAATTTGCATTTTTAATTCAATTTTTGTGTTTATCTGGTAATTGGACATTTTTTCTGAAATCAGCGTAACAAAAATGCAAGAAATCTCAAATATCTTGAGATCTTAGTCCTAAAGTATAATGGTGTGTGTTATATTATTTTCCTTGTCAAAAATTGCGTATAAAACAAGAATTTAATTGATAGATTTGAGCATACACTACTTAAGTCTTTTTTTTATATTTTGGTGAATTTAGCGAGCCATTTCATACAAAAATGCAGGTTGTTCTTTTCAGAATCGTACCAAAATCTAATCAGCACCAGCGTATCCCACAAGTGACTTATCTATCAAATTCAAATTTTGTGAAATTTGGTCAATTAGTATTTTAGCTAGGGTGGATACATGAAATTTTCGTGGGCCATTTCCTAAGAAAAGGCAGGTTGTCTTTTTCCGAATCGTACCAAAATCTAATCAGCACCAGAGTATCCTACAAGTAACTTATCTACCAAATTTTGTGAAATTTGGTCAATTAGTATTTTAGCTAGAGTGGATACATGAAATTTTTATGGGCCATTTCGCAAAAAAAAGGCAGATTCTGTTTTTAAGAATCCTACCAAAAACTAGTCAGTACCAGGACTTTCTCACCCAAGTGACTTTCCTACTAAATTTTATGAAATTCAGTTCATTAGTCTTTTAGTTAGAGTGAATACATACATTGCACAGACAGACACACACGCACACAGACGTCAAGCTAAAAATAGTTTTTCGTATTCTAGAGGTCTCGAAATGTGCAGATCCGTCGAAAACTCGAGTTGTGATTTTCAGTATGATTCCAATACTTTCCCTATACATTACCATGTATTGCAGGGAAAGTAAAAAATTGACCTTAAAAATTAGCCATAACATGAAAATAAGCTAGTTTAGTCAATCTAATATGCAACGTTTAAATGATGGAGATGGATGGAAAAAGATACTAACGTACTCTCGGCAATTCACACGAAGTAACTGAATTGCGCAATCACAGTGTTTATGCAAAAATAATTAAGAAATTAACCATAATAATTAATCAGAATATGAAAATAAGCTAGTTTAGTCTATCAAAAATGCAATATTTAGAAGACAGAGATAGATGGAAAAAGATACTATTAAACTCTCGGCGATTCATGAGAACAAACTGAATTAAGCAATCACAGTGTTTATGCAAAATTAATGAACAAAATACCATTTTAGTGATTTATGCTGAATTAGACAACCTTTGAAGAAGTATATTTATTACTTTCATAAAATAAGAGATCGAGATCTTAATTTACATTACACGCGGCTGTAAATCCCTGTTAGTTTGATGGACATTACCCTGCATTTTATTATGGATTTGCTACGATCCCAGGAATTGTAGAAATCAGTGCTAAAAAAGAGGAAAATCGGTGTTTCCGAGGGATTATACCATGTCTGGTTAATTGATAAATTTCAAATAAGAAAAGCCGGTGAATTTCGTTAGTAATCTGGAGGCCGGAAAAGTAACGAAAAATCCAGAGTCTCAGCCAAAATCCGGAGGTAACTTTCTATAAATAGTCAATTTCAGATTTTAATGTCTACTGCAGGTCAGGGTTCCCATTTCAGAGCGAACCCGCGAGATTCTCGCGCAATCCATGAAAAATCTCGCGTAAAAATTTGGACTGCGCGAGAATTTCTCTCTCTCCAGTTCCGGCCTAAAATTATTTTTTTCTTCAAATTTGATACCGAGAAATCCGATGCCCGATTCCGATCGGGCATCGGCCGAAGGATCGGGCATCGGCCGAAGCAATCTGCCCGATCCAGATCGGGCTGATTGCTTCGCGACCGCAAATCGCGATCAGTTGCCTCGTTGTTGCGAATCGCGGGCCGATTGCCGAGCGGTCGCGGACCGCGATTTCGTAGCTACGTCTGAATCGCAGTCAATCACGATTTGGGTACACTAAAGTACTACGTGTTTCTAATTAGAGAGATATTTTATAGAAAACTATAAGTGTCTCCTCAGCTTGCGCGGGTGGCAAATTCGATCAAATAAAATTTTGCTTTTTTTTTTTTATAGGATTCTTTCACGGATTTGAATTATGCTCTTTCCGCGTACTTCCCGCATTTTTTGTGTTTTGCTCGAGAAATTTTCTTCTTTCCGCGGACGAAAATCCTTTCCCCCGTACACAGTATGTCTACAGGTTACAAAAATCCCGAAAATGTCGTGAAATTGGCCATATATGCCCAAAAAATGTTACAAAATTTGAACAAAGCAACGAATTTTTTATCAAAGACATTCCTTTCTTACATGATCTGAAAATCTGTTTCTCCGCGATTGCGAAAACGGCGTTCGCATACGGCGATTCCCACATTTTCTGCCGAGAGATGACCAATGAATATCTTTTTGCCATTTTCACAATATATTTGCATCGACTGAATTTTTTTATAATTATGTCGTTTAATATACAAATAATAAAAACCAAACCATTTTTCTACCGTATTATTAATAAAATGAAAGGTTATTTTGCAGCAGCATCACGAAAATCTGCATTTGTACGCTATCCTCGGCATACCTCGTTTAATTTGAAAAATATTTCCCACTTTTCCAATCTGTTTGCATCGACTACAGTGTTTGTAATTGTTTCGCGTTTCATACAGAAAAATTATTTTACAAACGTATTATTTATGAAATAAAGGGCTATTTTGAAAACAAAAAGAAAAAAGTCGAGTCAAACAAAATGGCTAAAATCACATGACTGGCTTGAGATTCAACAAAAGGACGATGCAATCCTTATGTTCTGCAAGTTTTGTAAAAAAAAAGAAAAATCTATTTTCAAACATAAAGTCAAATTTATTACCTAATTCTATTTGCCTAGTGAAATAGTTTTCGGCGATCAAAAATCGTTAAAGTTTTTAATTGCTATTGCTGCATGAAAATTGATCATAAAATGATTTTAAAAATCAAAATATAAAGTAAATACAGTCGGCCCTCGACTTTTGCAGTTTACAGACAAAAAAATCGTAAATTCGCATGTGAGTCATTTTACATAAAATAACCCATGTAGACGTTTTTATGTCAGCAAATAAAATCATAACGTAAGCATGGGGGAAGTCAAGAATTTGAGTATTTTTGCTAACAAATGGGGGGGGGGGGGGGAGCTATGAAATTACCAAAAATGTGCTTACTTAATACTTAAACGACTCCTAATTAATTTTTAAAAAGAATGTTAGTAAGAATGTTAAAAGAATGTTAGTTTTAAGAATTAAAAAATTTAAATGTCGAAGAATATGAGTTATAGTTAATGCTTTCTTTTTTATTACTTTCTAAATTAGCATGTTAAAAAAAAAATGAAATTTTAAGTGTCTCTCCTTATAACAGAAAATCTCTCCCAAAATTTTTTGGAAGGAGAGAAATTCTCCCCCTCTTTTCCTGACTTACTGGGAACCCTGCTGCAGGTCATCATTTCAAAATAAAAAAGGGCTTTTTTTATTGTACCAAAATCTAATCAGCACTAGGGTAACTCATGAGTGATTTAACTACACAATTTCAAGAAATTTTATCAAATGGTTTTTGAGTTAGAATGGATACATACATTGTACAGATAGACATATATATATATATATATATATATATATATATATATATAACATAATAATTAGAAAAAGAAGAATGACATTGCATCAAAATTTCACCGGGGGGGGGGGGGGGGGGGAATTGTGACCCCCACTTTCCAGTTTAGCCAGCTTTATGTCATGACAACACTCCCGGAAGCGGATACAATGTCGCCAACCACGTACATATACTAAAACTTTAAATGTAAAAAAGAAAAAAGTTGAAAAACCTATACTGTCCCTACACATATACAATAACTACGAGCTTTACTACATCCAAACATAAACACATAATACTATAAAAATGATTTACATCCAATACCAATATACCAAGAAAAACAAGCCACACATATACCTCACCGAAAAGTAAAATACTCTTACTTTGTACAAAATGATCTCCCCCAGACAGTTAACCCAGACCTCCACAATGTTGCCGCTGTCCATTACCATCTCAGACTGAAAGTGCTTTCTCACTCAAATACAAGTCGTAACACTCAGTTACGGTTTTGCCATAAAATTTACATAAAATGTCACAGAGAAAACGTAGAGGGTAACCCATTTCGATTGCTTCTTTTAGATAGTCCAGATCACTTATATAACGATTTTCAGCCCTGCTATTTAAACGTTTGCTTCTTGTTAAAAAATTTATAATAATGTTCCTAAAAACATTTCTATGTAAACAAGAATGCCAATTAATAATGTAATTTATTTTAAAATGCAATATCATTCTTCTTTTTTCTTTTTCTAATTATTATGTTGTATAGAAATGTACTTGTTTGAGCAGCTTGGCGCCTTTGGGTATATTTTCAGTTGTTAGTTTTTAGATGAGATAAATGTTATATTTATGTGTGTGTATATATATATATATATATATATATATGTACACACACACACAAATGTCATGTGAAAGATAGTTTTTTCATGCTTTAAAGTGCCTAAAATGTATAAATTGGTCGAAAATTCCAATTCCAATGTTCAACCCTATTCTAATAATTTCAGTATATAATATCATGTAATGAAGGGAAAATAAAGTCATCAAGGAAAGCGACTTTAAATTGTAAATAATTCAACTACAACATAAGTTTAAAGATTTAGCACACACACACAAAAAAAAAAAGACCACTACCTTTTATGTCAGTGTCCTTTTTTGAAATATCTAAGTCATCATTCTTGTGCTTTTTCTTGGGACGGTGGGATCGAACATCTCTTCGCCCATCACCTTCATCTTCGCTATCAGAAAACTCCTCATCACATGCAATCCTTTTCTCAGAAGCCCTGATACTGATGCGCTCATCAGGGTTTTCCTTATCTTCGTCTTCACTCTCATTGTCTATAGCATCCTCAGGAATAGCTGCATATAAAAAAAGAACAAGACAAATGTCTCATTTAAGTCAATTTCTGCAAAAATCTATGTCAGGTAAAATAATTAAAAGAAAAAAATACAATCCAAACTGAGTCATATATAGTTGGGTCATTCCATGTCAAATTAACACACACATAAAAAAAATTAAATTAAATTAAAGAAAAACAAATTGACCTGACTGCTTTTGATTTTCATGAAAACTGGGGAACTTGCAGCCTTTCTCAGGACTGCATTTTAGCATCTACCATGTATCCTGTAAATTACAATAACTTCAGACCTTATTGGTTGGTCTAGAGAGCTTATATGGAACTCCTTTATAAGTTGCTTGGATGAGCTTCATATAACATGGAACACAAGAGCATTAATAATTTTTTTTTCTTTTTTTAAAGATCCAAATTAATATTAGTTTAGTAGCCATAAAATATATTTTGGGATAATAAGATATGGGAGGTAACAAATACTTGAAAATGAAACATTCAATGAACATAATACTTCTCTCACCTAATTTCAGCTGAATTTAAAATATTTTTATTACACAGAACATTATTATTCAGAAAAGAATCACCTGCTTTATCATTTGCCAATTATGCTTTAATAAATTCTGCATTTATTATGCAAAACAATTTTTTCGCAAAAAAAAAAAAAAAAAAAAAAAATTACATGCATATTAATTCCACTGAAATGTTGTTTTTTGTTAATATCTTGACTGAACTTAACTTGAAACATGGACATGGTTACTCAGATAGTTTT
Source organism: Amaurobius ferox (assembly GCA_951213105.1). Lineage (NCBI taxonomy): Eukaryota > Metazoa > Arthropoda > Arachnida > Araneae > Amaurobiidae > Amaurobius > Amaurobius ferox. The sequence goes on along the minus strand of OX578147.1, from coordinate 141,769,407 downwards.
GTTTATATATTTTCAAAGAATTATTATTAGACTGAATTCTTTTTCTTTGTGTTGTGAGGGTTTCCCTCCTTTTACAATTATTAAACTTCTTTATTTACTAAATTATAATTTATTATTTATCTTTAGGTTATACTTCTTTATACTTTATTATTTATTTATCTTTATTTTTCCATTAATACTTATTATTTATTATTCTTTAAGTTCTTTACATTACATTATTCTAAGTTATTAAGATTAAGCTTGATCGTATAGCTTTATTAATAAATAAAGTTTACTTTTATAATTATTATTTGTTTTGTTTCTCTATGTACCTTGTCTATTACCCACAGCTTGGTCTGTGCCCAACTAAGATACACTTTTGAAAACACTTCGATATCACATAACTTCTAAAAGATCCACTTACCTTTAAATAAATAAATAGCACAGCCAACAACAACTAAAGAATTCACAACTCATTTGTTAAATTAAAAATTAACTTTTATTTTTCAACAATAAAAAAAATATATCATCCTATTCATTAAAGTTTCACTTAAGTTGAATGTATAGTGGTTTAAAGTTAAGTTAGTACATTGCTCACAATTTAAATCTTTTAAATTTGTAATTTAATAAAAATAACCCTGGGAACAGAATCCACTCTGGTCTGAAGACCAGAGTTTGGTCTGCCTGAGGAGCTGTCCACCCAAACTTGAATTTGAAAATAAAAGGAAAATATTAAAAATCACATTTCTTTTCATTTACATTACAGCAATACAACTTTGTTAAAAATAGACAAGTAAACTCATTTTAAACATTTTTCTTTCTAGATACTAAATCTTTCTCGGTGCTGACACTTAAACAAATTATTCCCCCCCCCCTTTTTTTTTTTTTTCAAATTTAATCACTTTAAAAATTAGATGACACTGCTTGCACGCATACCGATCTCTGAACACTTGCCCTGTTCACTCAGGGCCCCCAAAGGCTTGAACACTTGATGGTACCAAAATGGTAGATATCACAAAGGCAATGTTTGCCTGCACCCGATCACTGAACACACACGATCGATGGCACGAAAATAGGTGATAATCTGTGTTGACCATTGTACGGCGGCAATGAGGTAGATGATAGAGCAATTGATACTGCCAGTGCAACTACGAGCGCTTCCCGAAGAGGGTAGTCCGTGGTTCATAGATTCAGGCCACCTCTTACGTTCTGTTGATACTCCGTGGAAGTTGTCCAAATATAAAGCACGCCCCTGCGACTCATATGACGCACGCCCCTGCGATGTCAGGCAATTCTGCACCATTGTAAAACATACTTCTGGCGACCGCGGGATACGGGCGCCCTTGCATGGGCCCGTTCCACGGAACTTCAAAGCGAAAAAAACAAGCCTCCTCACTCTACGCTGGTCAGGAATCGAATGTCCGGCAACACGCTTGCCTTCCCAGGAGACGCCAAACTTGGCGAGCGAAAACCCTGCGCTTCGCGCCGAGCGCTCATGCATACACTGCGGAAACAAAACGCTGTTATGCCAAGAATCATAAAAAGGGATCACTTCCGCCAAGGCGGCAACCACGAACCGTGGTGACGCATGGTCACTAGATGTCGTGAGGCAACCCTACTGGCACCCCTCTTGCAGGTGTTTTAACTGATAAGCGAGGAAAAGCCAAATTTCGTCTTAAAAAGTGCCTTTATTTTGCGGATTCGTGAATGAACTGAAATGAAGTTAACAGCTGAAAACGAAGATTATGAGAATTAACAAAAGATTATTTAACGTTTAAAGGCACATTGCGCACAATTTTGAATAATAAAACCATTAAAAAGATAACAAATTACGCTAAAGGGGAAATAAATCGCCGAAATATTAAAAACAACCAATAAATTTAGAATTTTGAAGGGAAAAGGGGAAAATAATGAATTTTAAGCTATTACAAATTTTGAACTATTAATTAAATTTAGAACTGTCAAATCTCGGCATAACATTTGTTCTGTAAAAAATATTTAAACAAAGCTAAAGTCAAATGATTTTTATTTAACTCATTCCAATTTGAATAATTAAACAAAAAATATTTCTAACGTGCTGAAATTAAGTGAGTAGTATTATGTAAGTATTATGTTTGGGCTTTCATGTTCAGTCTATCAGCAAAGTTTGTGGATACGACTTGCTTTTATTTATTTGTTGCTTATTTTTGTTGATATGTAACGCAAATAATTGTGAATGTGAAGTGATAATGTGAGGCAGTTTTTTGTTAGTGAGCTTTCAGCTAAAATAAAACAAACAAGCCATAAGTTGTTTGAATTGTTGTGTTTTTGAGAAAAACACTCTTTTTATTTAATGCCGTGATTATTAAAATCAGTGCCAACATGGATGATTCAGGACTTTTTTTCCTGAATTACCAATAATAGCCAAAGTTCGTGACAGTGAGATGCGAAAACATGGTACAAAGGATGAAAAGGATGAAATTACAAGTTTTCCAAATACTAGCCAGGATGTAGGCTAGTGCAGTCAGTGTTAGAAATTAGAATTTTGAACATTTGAAACTTATAGTTTTAACGCTAGGTGCCAAATAGATACAACTAGTTGTCATTTCTACATATCTAACAATAGCAACTATTTTTTAGATGTCCGTTTTTGTTAAAGATATAAGCAAAGATTAATTCAGATTTTAGTATTACAAATTGTTTTAAATTTTCTTAAAATATAAGATATAATAAACCCAAGAGAAAATAAGAACAGAAAAAATTGCTAATTTCTTTTCTACTTGGCAAAAAGGACATAAAAAAATACCAAGAAAAAACTTTTATTTAACAATTTCGAATGCTGGTCATTTAGTATGATCATTATTCCAATACCCCTTCACTTCGTCATTTAAAAGACGATATTAATCTTAAAAGTCCTGAAAAGAAAAGGGGGGGGGGGGGGGGGGGATTTGCATATTTGCCCACAGATCAGCAGCCAGCAGAAAATGCAAATATCGAAGCTTCACAAAGCAGGGTGGCCACTCTTCGGATATATTGAAATTCCCTGACTTTTCCAAGTTTATTGAAAAGAAATTCCAGACCAGTAATTTTAACATAAAACGCGTGCACGTCCCTATTTAGTTACAAATTTGATTAAAGAATCTTTACAATTTAACTCCACTATCCAAAAAAAGTTATATTAAATCAGGAGAAAAAAAAATACACATTTTTTTTTTTGTTTTTACAAATAAATTTTGACATTTTTAAATAAAAAATTCATGTAAATGCTGTAAAATTGGACTACTGAAATATTTAAAAGAATTTAATGGTTTTCATCGAAGACAAAAAGAAATAGTCTAAACTCATGTCCTTAAATATGGGCATTGCAAATTGCTCACAATGACAGAGATCATTAAAGATATGCAATAACTACACTATAACAAGCCACAGCCATTGAATAATTAATGTCAATTCAGCAATGTCAAAAGAATGTCATTAAAAAAGAAAAAAATATAGTAAAATGTATATAATATACAGAGATGCCAACCTCTGAAAGGGGTCATCAGTAGAAAAATCAGAAGTTTTCAGTAAATCCACATCGACCATCAGTAAGATGTTACATATATTTACAATATGTTTTAAAACCTTAGAATAAGTTCAAAATGTAGTTTTGCTAACTTAACTGAGCTAATTACAACTGAATGGCACTATTTATGTAAAAATAATTAGGAAATTGACCTTTATAATTAACCAAAATATGAAAATAAGCTAGTTTAGTCAAGTTAATGTGCAACAATAGGAAGATGGAGATCGATGGAAAAGGATAATTTCATACTCTCGGCAACGCACGAGGGGAAAAAAAACTAAATTTCATGATCGTACTATTTATATGAAAATAATTAAAAAATTAGCCTTTATAATCAACCAAAATATGAAAATAAGCTAGTTTAGTCAAGTTAATGTGCAATAATACGGGGATGGATGGAAAAAGACAATTGTGTACTCTCAGCAAAGCCTGAAAAGAAGGACTGAATCGCACAATCTTATAATTTAAGCGAAATATAATTTGTTTAGCAAAATATTTCTTTACTTTTACGTGCACTATAAAAATAAATTAGGTCTATTGTTCTGATATGAAATCATTAAAAGAAGAAAATGGATGCAAACTGATAATTTTGGACTCTCAGTAAAGAAGGGAATATGAACTGAATGGTAGGATGCATGGATTTCACGGGATTTTCTGTAGTTTTGGGAGTAATGTCTGTAAAAGTTGGCATCTCTGTACTTGGCGACATTTGTCCAGAATGGCACACAAACTCCGCATTTTTGCTTTTATATGGAATCAAATGAACATATGGCAACCTTTATTTAGCGGTTATGAGTACAGTGTAATACTTGGTGAAATATTTCGAAAATGGCAAACAAAAATGGCCAGTTTTGTTTTTACATGGACAATTAGTAAAAAAAAAAATCCAGAATTTTCACAAAATTCCCCGACTTTTCTCGGTTTCCAGGTTGGTGGCCACCCTGCAAAGAAATGCAGAGTTGGCAGCTAGGGTTCAGTATTTGAAAGTCAATCAGAAGTTTTTATGTTTTATAGCTGCTACTCTTTTTCTTGTCACTCTGACAAAGTATAAATTACACCCTTGTAACTGCTCTATACCCTTTGGATGAGCTGGATAGCCTGGGTAATAAAAAAGCAGTATAAATCACATTAATTTCAGGGGATCGATATAAAAGATGTCACCTTCAATGTCTGATAAAATAGTAGCTGAGCAAATTTGCAAGACATTGGAATGATTATCTGGTGTTTTCTATAACAAACTGACCAAATTTGCAAGACTCTGGAACAATTATGTGGTGTGTTCTATAACAGTAAGCAATTAGAGACACTCTAGGATCTCCCCCTTTTCTTCCAAGGGGAGGGCATGTAGATCTACAGCAGGATAAAAGGGAGGGGAAGCAACAGAAACTCATTACCCAGAGTTCTTGTCTTGCCTTCCATCTCGACCGCCAGAATGTCTGAGGAGATAAAGCAAACAATTAAGTCCTTCAGAAGTGCAATTTCAGGCTTGCCTTGAAGAGTGGGTGCTCTTTAGATGCAATACAATAAAGATTCCCAATGTTGTCCTTTGCTGAATACACAGAGGGGGATTTTACTGCTTGTGTAGTACCCCATTATGTCAGTCATTTCCAGCAGTTTTCAGTGGAAGGACAAAGTCCCGATAAGCCACACATCTGGGATCATAACAATGACTTGGAACGTGACCACCAGTAGATTTATTACTGTTGGTAGTTAGGTTAAAATCTGGTTAGTGTATAAAATGCTGCTGTTTTTCAACTGCTTCTTCTACCACAGTCAAACGAAAAGGGAAGAATGATTGTGAACAATAATATTGTTAGGCGCCAAATCTAATAACAAGGTTGAAAAATCTACAAAAGTCAAATTGAAATATTCTAGATGCAAATTAAGACTAATGCCTGCAATATATGTTCCAAAAATGATTTTGATGCATTATTCTACAGAAAACATTTAATACAGCCCTCCCAAGACCTAGGGGAATCCCCTATTGACTTAAAAGAAGCAGAAGTTTAATGATATTCCACAGATAAAGTTAAAAGAATTAATACTGCTGTACAGCACAAACTTTTTATCAATGCAGTCTTCCGACAGTGGTATTGAGTCCAAAGATAAAACTATTTTAAGTTTCCTAAAAGAAGTTAAACATGTGGGTCCATGAGTCTTTCCGAGAGGTTGGTGTTAGGGGTAGGAGGGTATGGTCCCTGTGGATGCCTCCCCCACTGGGTTCCGGTCTAAATTGGGTGGCACTTCCCGGACATCAAAACAGATATCTTACACCTTTCTGGTAGGTCGGATGGTCTGGGTCTCAACAACAACAGTAAGACAGTCAAAAAACTTTTGAAACAAAAAGGAATTCAATCTACTTCAGATCATAAACTTAGAAAAATTCTACTTGTGAGACACCTAAAACTATGAAAACATTGTATGTATGAAAGTGATGAAGTCAGCAGACATATGCCTAAGAAGAAAGACAATGTTTCCATGAAGAACAGCAGTGGTGAAAAAATTTATGTCTCCAAACATCTAATTTTATTTAATGAAAGATGTCTGTGGGTATCATCTGTAGTGGGAAATCAAAACTTAGGATAGGAGTGAAAACTCGTACAGAACTTCAAGACCCGAAAAAATATGGCTCGGCAAGATTAAAAAAAAAATTGAATTCGGTTTTTAGTTATTTTATGTTTTAGAATGATTTTGGCCAATTTTTACCCAAATTGGTTCTTTAGTACCTGAAAATATTTTCAGCGTTTTCACGGTGAGGTTTAAAGCATGCTTTCTAACCTAGAGAAAAGATTTCTTTCATATTTTTTGTTTTCCATGGTTGAGAAGCACATGCATGGGCATTTAGTTTGAAACAGAAATTAAAGAGGTTTGAAGCATAGATACAGATTGAGGTTTGGAAGAGGTGATTTGCAAATTGAGTGCTGCTATCTGTAAATGTATTATTTAAGTAGCAAGCACTTATTTAGAATTCAAGTGATGCCGAGTCATTCGCTCTAGCGTTTGATAATTTAAAGGAGGTGTACAAATTATTTAAAGAAAAGTTTCCAAATGTAAACGTGAGTATTCTACACAAACTGCAGGGGTCAAATTGTATTCTAACTGGTTAGAGTGATGCACACATAGTTTGTGTCTGTACCATACATCAAAATGTAAAACTTATGATTGAAAATTTCAAGTTACTTCAATAATGAATTCACTAATAATGAAATAAAAATTACAAAGATGTCCTTGTAAAGATAGTATGCAGTCCAGCCTCATTTGACTGCTATTTTAGTTATTGTATATTCTGCTCTAAAATTCAAGTACCTCAAAAGAAAATGTGATTGTGACTGTAACTTTTCACCAATGCATGTCTGTAGAGAGATACACCTTAGAAACATTACAAAACACAATATCTGAATTTGGCACCCTATGTTGAGAGAAAGTATTTTTTTTTTACTTTGCCACGACTTCATAGCTTAACAATGATGTTCATTAATGATTTGAATTTTCAGAAAACTATTCTTTTGTTAAGTTTGAAATATTAAATAAAAAAAAAAAAACTGAAGTAACATATTTTAGAATCAAATCTTTAATAGAAATAAATCCGCAGAAATTGGTCAAGATGAAACCCAGTCCTATACTTGGATAAGCAAGCAAGTTACAGTGCATCTATTTTCTGTATATTTTAAAAAACATGTGAAAAAACTAAGCATGTCTGCCTGTGATTTCAGAGTGTCTTAAACAGAATACTTTAGGCATGTATTTATTTCAACAGAAACTCTTAGACTTGAAGCGCAGATAAGAAATTGCCCAAACGAATCTTTAAATTAACTTTTCAAATTTACGCCACCATAAAAAATATATTGATGTTGCAGCTGAGTGGGGCATCTTTCTGCTACAGCTAGTGCATGGCATGTGATGGTGTTGGAGGATTGTAAAAAGGTTGGCAGCTATAGCAAGTCTCAAAGGATCTCATAAGGATCAAATAATAATGCTGAGAAAACTCTATAAATAGGCAAAAAAAAAAAAAAATATATATATTTCAAAAACTGACTTAACATTTACTACACAGGCAGAGTACATTCCAAACAGATAAGTTGCTACCTTGTTACTAGAGAATTACTTTGTTACTACATAATACAATTATTAATAGTTGTATTTTCTCTAATTCAAAGGGTATGTGAATGTTTTTAAATTATATAATAAATAATTACTTACGATGCATCTGAACACCTGGAGCATGGGGTAACATCCTCAGGTTTTTCAAAAAGTCTTGTCCTGAAAAACAATACAAAACTCATTCACTTTGAAATACAAAAACTTTTAAGTTATTTATAGTTTTAATTATTTTTTTTTACAGTGAAGGAGTTTTTTTCAATTTTCTAAAGAAAACTTGATTAAAAGATAATAAAAACTTATTGCAAAATAACTATACATATACAGTAGTGCTTTTATACAGCATACATTTGACTTTTATCATGGAATTTTATTCTATTTGACTCTTTTATGTGCTTGTTAAATCTGGCAATCATAAAAAAATGAGCAAATGAAGCAGCTTTAACTAACATTGTATCAATTACAAGTCCATAATTTTATCATTAAATCCATAATCTTGCTAAATGAAGGCTTGTTATATGCAGGTTCTACTGTATAAGTCACATTGCTTTAGTAAACATATAATAATAAATAAAAAAAATTACGCACAAATTTACAGTAGTGATGGCCATAGAATAATATATTAAAGAAAAAGCATTACCTGATTTTTTCTAAAATACTCGGGAGTATTTTGATTAGCCATGTTGGAAGGACTGATATGCAACTTGAAGTCAGGTCCAAAGTACTCAAAGTAGTCATTATATGGAAGTTCTGAATAATAATAACAATAATAAAAGTCAATTGAAAGTTTAAAAAATAGTATTAACAGAAAATTTCTGATTTTTACAAGAATATGAACTCTTTTCAAGTATTTTCTGGGAAAAATTAGTTTCAAACTCATTTGAAGTTTAGAATTCTATATTTTAATACATTTTTAGTTAATTACATAGAATGGGTTGAATTTTAATCATGATAATTTATTACATAAATCATATATATACACCTTACAGAAATATGTATATATACTTATTTCTGTAAGGTGTATATGTATAATTAGTAAAATTATCCAATCATTAATCATACACAATAAAGGAAAATGTCTCTGTGTGCAGCCTGCAGTGGAAAATCTAAGTATCATACAGCCATGAAATTTGGTACAGGTACTACAGAAACCTTCGAGTTATTTTTTTAAATTTTGAATCAGTTTTTTAGTTATTTTAATGTTTCAACATTTTTGCACAAATTAGTTCCTTAGTGACAGAAAATAATCTTACTCACAGAGTTTCCATCTTGACACAATCGGAAAAATCAAAGAACGTTCTTTTCAACAATGTTTAAATCAAATCTGTGGAACAATTCTTTTATATTTATTTATTTCTAAATTTGAATTTTTACATTATCTCATATACAGGGTGTCCAGTGCTATCGATGCCCAATGGCTATTTCCTCAACCGTTAGTTACAGAGATATACTTCCAATTGCAAAAATGTTTTAAATTTAAAATCTATTATCTTAGAAACAGTTTAAATCAATAAATACATTTCTGAAAGAAATATGAAATATAAATTTTATACGGCCCCCCGGTCCTACCAATTATATTTAGGAAATTCATCTTCATATAATTTCATGTAAAATAAAAAAAAAAAATCTTCCTTTTACGACCAAAATTCACAAAGTTATGAAGCATTAAACTTTATGACAAGTCACTTTTCTATGAATAAAAATGTTCCGTTTCAAGCAACCAACCAATCAGGGACCGTATTGACCATTTCTCAGCACAAAAAGTGCTCCAACTTTAAACAGCTATAAGTCGGTCAATTTTGGCCGTAAAAGGATGATTTTTTCTTTATTTTGAATGAAATTGTAGGATGATTTTCCTAAATATAATTCATAGGACCGGGGGGTCGTATAAAAATTTATATTTCGTATTTCTTTCAGAAATGTATTTATTAATTTAAACTGTTTCTAAGATAATAGATTTTAAAATTTAAAACATTTTTGCAATTGGAAGTATATCTCTGTGACTAACGGTTGAGGAAATAGCCATTGGGCACCGGTAGCATTGTACATCCTGTATATATATATTGTGATTGTCGCATCTGAAAAAATAAGATTAGCACAATTTTATAATTTAGCAAAAAGTTCCACATATATCTTAGCATTCTACCCCCCCCCCCCACCCATTTTTTTTTTTCACAAATTATTTTAATTTTTGTAATTTTTAAAAAGACTTTCCTAGACATTCTAGCTCACTTTTAATTCCCGGTTTTCAGAGTGCACACAGGCCCAGAAACTAGGCAAATAATTTGCGTATCAGGCATTTTTTTACATTATACTGCACATTATTCTTTCATAAAAAAGTTTTCTTTTTACTTTATTTGCATGAATGAGAAACAAGGATTTCATGGCCTGACTCATGATCCAGGCCAGGCTTGAGTTTTCTACACTGCTTTGAGCTTGATTTTAATTTTAATTCTTTACAAAAATTTCACAAATTTATGTTTTCAACATATTTAAATACACACATCATTTCGGGCCAGATCTGGCCGAAACTCAATGGTCTTCGGTTCTACATTTATAAATTTTTTCAGGATTGAACCAGATTTAAGCACAAGTACTGTCAGGCTGGACCAGACAAAAGGTTGAAATTTTGGCTTGTGCAGACCTCTTATTTAGAGTTTTATCAACCTCATCTTCGTATTTGTTCCAACATAGAAAATAAAGCTACCTTAAAATTCTGTAGAACCGCTTTTCCTTGGAAAGTTCTCCTCACCCTCTATTCTAAACGCTAGAAAAAAATATTCGAAAATAAATGTATTAATAAAAATATACTTTGTTTTTTTTTGCTAAAAATTCCAAGCCTCCCCTTACACACTCTGCATTTTTTTGTCCCATTTGAGAGATTGAATCAACAGAATTCTATTTGTTCCTTTTAATAAAAAAGTCCAGTAAGTGTCACCCTACAATTTTAGCGATTTTCAGTCACATTTGAGAAGGCAGATCAATGAAATTCTATATCCAGATCCGAGAAAAAATAAAGGTCTTCCAAGCTTGTCACCAGGAACATCAAAGAATCGGGTCTGCCATTCATCCCAAAAAAAGAAAAGCCCACCTCCAAACCCTCTTGGTGATGTCACACAATAGGAAGCGTGGTTCTTATCAGGCATGATGGAATTTTAGTGCAAGACGCACAGTGAGATTTAAAAATGGATAGAAATATAATGCTGAGCAATTCTTTTAACATAGGACGGACAAAAAAAAAGCAGTTGTTTATTCTAATAGTTGTTTTGGGGTACATTTTGATTTAAAAAGTCGCTATAGTCACCTTTCTTTCAAAATAGTTTCTTTAATGACCAGTGGCAGTCCTGTGATTTTCCATCGACTACTATCACTCCACAGGATAGCAAAATCATTTTGGAAATGCAGAATTGCGAACGAGAAATTACACATAACATGATAAACAATAGTTTTAACACACAGTTTTTACCTTATTAATATTGTTCTCCATTATTGCATGAAGGATTACTCAGTCTGATCTTTTTCTGTTTGTGAGAGAAGGAAGTTTGCGTGAAGGCAGGCTTTCGGAAATCGTCCATCCTCCTGTCCTCACCGAGTTAAAATTCGGCGAGGAAGGCCAATTTTCGGAAGTTGCCATCCTTTCGGACGGCCTTGAGATTAGATTCCGTAAATTTTTTTTAAAAATAAATAAATAAATTGTTATTGTAAAATTATGGCGAAAGCCACCCTTTCCCATGCCATGAATGAAAATGAAATGTCGTCCCTGCAAAATCGCCTCCCCTCCCCCATAAACTTAACTAGTGTGCATTATTAACACTTTCTTTCTAGGAGAGCCGTCAGATCTGCATTGCAACCATAGTTATCTTCCCTCCCCTCATCCTCTACCGATGCGATAGCACGCTCATGATTGAATACAATAGCATGCTCATGATCGAAGTGACATGTTCTTTTCTCCTTCTACACGTGCCGAAATTTCAGATTTTCACCGACGGATAAAACCAATGATTAAACCCAGGTCAAACCCGAAGAAATTTATAAATGTAGAATTAACTCTGCCTGAACATAACTGCATCTCGACAGGCTCGAAATAATTTGTATTCAAATATGTATGTTAAAAACAATTCTCCATACAAAATTTTTGTGAAAATTTTGTATGGAGAATTGAGTTTGTTTTCTTAAACATTTATCTTTACATAGCTGAAATAAACGGAATAAGTTCTAAGTTCATGTATTCACTTTAAATATATTGAAATTTCTTTTCAAAATAAATATGTTCAGCCCGACAGAAAGAGACTCAACCTGGCCCGAAACAGCAGAAAACTCAAATCCAGCTCGGACCCAAGTATAACCCTTATATATAATACCCTTTTAACTCTTTAAAACCCAAGCTATAAAGTTTCCATTAGGCAGTAGAAAACTCAAGTCCAGCCCGGACCCATGTAGAGCTATCCCCTTTTAACTCTTCAAAATCCAAGCTATAAAATTTCCATTTGCTGTAATAGATGGGAGTACGTAACAAATTTGAATTTTGGGAATGGATTCTTCTAGTTTCAGTCAGAAGTATTTTCTTTTCTTCCCCACTTTGGTTTTAACTTTAAAACTAATACGTTTACAATTCATTCATGGCATTTGTTCCAGTTGTCTGACAACTGAAGTTAAGGTATGAAGCATCTATTCAGTTCAAGAAGATTTTAATCTTGATTTAGTTACACTTCCTAGACATTAAAGAGTGCAAATGACTGCTTAGAGACAAGAGGATTTATATGATTATTTATTTACCACTCCTTCAAGTTACCAAACATTGGAAAAAAGAGCGATTCATTACATCTCTTACCCCCCACTCGTAGATCGGAATTCCGCCGGGTTCAGTCCTTCATTAGAGCCTCCGCGTCATCGAGTTTGATTGCGGCGGTTAAGCGCTGTGGGGGTGGTGTATGAATATGCAGTTATCACATTTCAACGTGAGGCAATTAGTCCTAATTTATTATTGTTGTAATAAACTACAATACAATGTAAGCATGTATGTTAATAAATATAATGTGAAAAAAAATTCTAAGGAGGCCGGGTAAAAATTTTCGAGGACGAGAGGATTTTACCGATTTCCTGAAGCCTGCGTGAAGGTGATTTTACATTCATCCTTTGCTGTCATTCTTACGAGTCATTTTGTTGTTCGGTAAAAATTGTGTGTATGGCTAGCTATATCTCAAGTTTTATAGGTTTTTTTTTGTTGTTTATTAGATCCACAAGTTTGAAATAATGCACATGAATCGTGAGACCATCCAATCGTGATACCACAGAAAGCTTTTTTAAAATTACACAGAGAATCATTTTATTCGTCATTGGAGTTGAATACAAACCAATATTATTTGTTACAATTTTGTTTTTTACACCTATTTAAACTGATTAGAGAAACATACAGGATAATTTTTTAAAATAAAACTTGGACCTAAACCAGACTTTCTTTCCTACTAACTAGCAACTTTTGTAATTTATACCTGTTTGATTATTATATTACTTTAAAGCACAAACCTGTATATAAAATAAATACACAATGTAGTGCTAGTTAAGCCATGGTGTAAATTTCGATAAAATTTGTAGCAAAAGGCCTAATATATTTTACTGCAAACAATTTAAAGAATAAGTGAGATAAAAATGACCACGGTATGTACTTCCAAGGATGATTCTTATAAAACTTACCATTTGCAACATCAGTGTTGAGTGCCACAGATGTCTCATGAGTCCAACACCGAGCTACATTACGAATGGTGTAGCCTCCACCGCCCAATAGCAAGAGGGGCAGGTTGTACTTTTTCACAAATTCCACACACTTGCCATGGCCTTTCAGGGTGAGGTTAAAGCAGCCCAAACGGTCACCTGATAAAGAATCAGCCCCACATTGCAAAACAATAGCACTGGGTTGGTACATCTCCATAACCTTTGAAATGAGCTAGAATAAAAATACAATTAATGGCTTTACGTACAAATACAAACATATCAGTTGGCAGCTATGTAAGCTCCTCCCACATTTTCCCTGATAAGCCTGTAATTGGGGGGGGGGGGGGGGAAACTTTCAAATGTGGAAAAGTAAGAAAAAAAAAAGGTAATAAAAAAAAAGTAGGAAAAACAAAGAGCTGTGCAATCCCTGTATTCACTATCATTTTGTTTTTAGGGAAGGGGGGGGGGGGGGGAACAATGCCTGCTGATTTTCATTTTACAAGCACAGACTTTTCTTTTCAAGACTCTTTTCTATGTTTTAACATATAGCTTTAATTCTTTCTTTAGTTAATAGTCTTGACACCCATAAGCATACTGTGAGTAAGTTTCCTTCTTTTATGTGATTTTTTCTAGAGCCTTTCTTAGAGGATTGGTAGCTTCTACAAACAAATTTTCAGCAGCTTCTTTGATCTCATTATGTACCCTTTTCCTTTCCTTCAGTTCAAAACATTCAGCCACTATAGCATTTTTCAATTTATCCACTTTTTGAAATTCCTCTTCCATGGCCTTCCCCTGTTTTTATTTCCCCCCCTTTTTTTCCTCTTCAATTATCTTTTGCCATTCGAATACTTCCATGCAGGTTACATATTATTGATAAGCTTGTAATCCATATTTAATTAAAGTATCAATCATTGGCAAGAAATAAGTACTCTTTTCTTCTTTTGGTCAAAATTGCATTTAAATATCTTTATTATTGCTATTTTATCTCTCACTTAAAGTCTAATTTGACATTCTCTCTATATCAAACACCTCTACATCGCTCTATCAGAATTGCCATGAAACAGGATGAGAGCTGCTTTGACAACTTTCCTAACATTTGAAAATTTGTAAGGGTGATGCCAATAGGCATCAATCTTCATATTTTCACTAACATCTTTTTCCAATTGAAGTAATTTTTACTTATCAAGCAGAACATCTCCAGGAACATAAAAAGGCAATATTTTAGCAAATTAAAATCTCCACAACTTTGTTTCTACCTCTCACTTAGATTTAAAAATCTGAATGTTTCACCGACACATTTGACAAACAGTTTTTTCAATAGCATGTTTACCACCACCAATATAATGCTTTTATGCCTTGAACAAAAATAGTCTGTCTACATCTGATAGTTTGATGATTTCTTCTTAAACTTCTCTGCTAAATACAACTGATTCAAATGGGAGAAGATTTACTAATAAAAAGACTGCTTCACTACTTAGACTTGGGAAATATTTTAATCCCTTTAAAGCTGAATCAAAGTGTATTTCATTATAATCTGGAGCACACAAGAAGCTTCATTTTATAGCTTATGTATTAGAGGTTCTTCTCTTTGAAATAAATGGTTCTGTGAATTTAGTGAACAGTTTAAGCTAATGTGATTACAAAATTGAGTTCTGCTTTGATAGTTCGCTGTTTCTAACATCTGAAAACTTGCATGTGTTTGCAAATAGACAAGTTAACCACGGCCCGGGCTAGGAATTCCAAACTGTTAGCCAACAAATTAGCCAAATTGAAAAATCATTAGCCAAATTTCATGATTATTAATCAAAGTTATCATCGTCATTGGCAAAAAAATTTCTACTTTTAGCCAATTTTAAAATGCAGCTAACATTATTAATTTCATTCTAAACAAGATATAAAGATAGGTAGATTTAATTTCTTTAATTCTTAAATAGATTATTAATAAATTAAACTTGCATTTACCAATGGAAGATCATAATGAGTTACAAAACTGATAAATTTATTTTAAAATTCACATAGTCTCATTATCATATAAACCGGGCAAGCTTCGAATTTTTATACCATTACACCAATTTTCAAAAGCTGCCTCAAAATTAAAATCTTTCATATCAGGCCCTTCACTATTTATAAGAATCAGGTCACTGAGATTTTTTACTCTGATGTTACTACATAATGCAGATTTTATAATGTTCTGTTTACTAAAGCCTCTATCAATGTTGGTTGTTGTCAATTTTAGAAATTAGTCACCGACAGAACCACTATTTTAAAGCCACCTAAGAAAAAAAAATTAAATAGACTAAAGAATTCGGGCAGGCGTAATGATCGCATAAAAACTACAAAGATGATGAAGAAAAAACGGTAAGAGCCGGGCAGTCTTAAAAAATCGTAACAAAATAATAAACTACGATTCAACTTACGACAAAAACAGCAAACCGCAAGATGGGGAAATTGGTAAAATCTAGCCTGTCCTTGAGGACAGCTATTGAAATTTTTTACCAGTCCTCCTAAGAATTTTTTTTTCACATTATATTCATTAGCATATGTGTTTAAATACATCGCACAACAATAATAAATTAAAACCAACCGCTTCACGATGAAGTGCAACAACTACATATCCATACACCACCCCCACAGCACTTCCGCCGTTCCGCAGTGATCAAACTCACCGAGTCTCTAATGAAGGTCCGAACCCGGCGGAATTCCGATCTAACCGGTGGGAGCAGAGGAGTAAGAAATGTAATGAATCTCTCCTTTTTCCAATGTTTGGTAACTTGAAGAAGTAGTAAATAAATAATCATATAAATCCTCTTGTCTCTAAGTGGTTTAAATTTCATTGACACTCTTAATTTCTAGGGAATGTGACTGAATCAAGATTAAAATCTTCTTGGAGTGAATAGATGTTTCATACCTTAACTTCAGTTGTCAGACAACTGGAACAAATGCCATGAATAAATTGTAAACGTATTAGTTGAAACCAAAGTGGGAAAGAAAAGAAAATATTTCTGGCTGAAACTAGAAGAATCCATTCCAAAATTTCAAACTTGTTACGTACTCCCATCTATTACAGCAAATGGAAATTTTATAGCTTGCGTTTTAAAGAGTTAAAAGGGGATAGCGTTCTGCACGGGTTTGGGCTTGGGTCCGGGCTGGAGTTGAGTTTTCTACTGTTTCGGACAGGGTTGTCTTTTCTTTTTTTTAACATCCTTTAAGACCGAGACAAACATATTTATTTTGAAAAATTCTTCAATGGATTTAAATTGACTACATGAATTTATTCCGTTTATTTCAGCTATGTAAAGATAAATGTTATAGAAAACAAATTCAATTCTTCGTACAAAATGTTCACAAATTTGTTTTTAACATATTTGAATACAAATCATTTTGGACCTGACAAGACGAAGTGGCAGTTATCTTCAGGCAGAGTTCATTCTACATTTATAGATTTCTTCGGGTTTGGCCCGGGTTTAAGCATTGCTATTCTCGGTTGGTGAAAATCTGAAATTTCGGCACATGTAGACTTTGAAAAGGAGAACAGAACATGTCACTTCGATCGTGAGCACGCTGTCGCATTTTTGTTCGGTCGTCGGATTCACTGGGTGGAGGATGAGAAGAGGGAAAATAACTAGTGTCTGTGGTTATGCAGATCTGACAGCTCTCCTATAAAGAAGGTGTTAATAATGCACACTAGTTAAGTTTATGGGGCAGAGGGAGGCCATTTCAATTTTCATTCAAGGCACGGGAAAAGGCAGCTTTTGCCATAATTTTACGATGACAACTTATTTTTCTTTTACAGAATATCCAATTTCAAGGCCGTCCGAGAGGACGACAAGTTCCAAAAATTGACCGTCCTCACCCAATTTTAACCTGGAGAGGACAGAAGGATGGTCGATTTCCGGAAGCCTGTCAGCAATGACCTTTTCCCAGTTGGTTTTAACTAAAAACAAATGCTTTTTTTTATCTATTATAGAAATTTTTACGCTTCCTAAAAAATATTTACGAAATTTTCACAGTTCCCAAAACATCATTTGCCATTTTTTTTTGCCAAAGTATTTTTTTTTTGTTGTTGTTGCCAGTTTTGTGATTTTTTCGTATTTGGCACATAGGCGAATGGCTAGCGGGAACCCTGGTTAACTGCAAAAACTGTCTATTAATATTTTTATGAATATATAAATCTGCAAAAATGATCTACAAAATCTATGAAAAAGAGTCAAGTGACTAGCCCTAAAAAAAGGAGACAAAAGGTGACTCACTCCGCACTCTGAAAATACTAATGTGTCGAGTTGATTCACGAGAACATACCGTGAATTGAGCAATTGTGCTGTTTATACGAAAATAATTTTAAAATAAACTTTAATAATTAACTAGAATATGAAAATAAACTAGTTTAGTCAATCTAATATGCAATATTTAGAAGATGGAGATGGGTGGAAAAAGATACTAATAGACTCGTGGAGATTCACGAGAACATAAAGTGCATAGTTCAATTGTGCTGTTTATTCAAAAATAATTTAAAAATTAACTAAAATTGGGAAAAAACTAGTTTAGTCAATTTATTATGCAATATTTAAAAGATTGAGATAGATGAGAAAAGATAATTATGGACTCTCGGCGATTAACGAGAACATAAAATGAATTGTGCAATTGCACCATTTATACGAAAATAATTAAATTAACCTTAATAATTATTTATTTATTTATTTATTTATTCAATTTACGTGGCAACTACAGATGAAATCCAGTTACAGTAGCCACACAAGAAATTAAAAAGCACAGAACATAGGATACAAGAATACTAATTAGTAAACATGTCAAGCGCATTGAAACAGGCTTTTTTAAAACAGGCAGGAGTCAAGTTAAATATATCAATATCAGCACAATAGGTATTACATAGATCAACAAATTTATAGATAAAATAGCATTTAATGTAGTTGTGTTTAACAGTAGTATTGTGAAAAAGAGTTTTTTTCCTGGTATTATTGACAGGTATGTGGAATTCCAGGCAAGAAAGTAAAGTAGGGCAATCAATAGTATTATTTAAAACCTTATAATAAAACAAGAGGCAGGACCAGCTTCTTTTTTTAAGAGACATTAAACTATATTTCTGTCTGAGTTCCCTTGTATGCATATCATAAGGATAATAGCCAGTCAATCTGTAATCAATAGTACGTAATAGTTTATTTTGCACGATTTCTATCCGTTGAGAATGTAGATTGTAAACAGGGTCCCAAATCATTGCACAGTATTTCAAGATTGGTTTAACAAGAGTATTATAAATACAAATAATCGTATCAGAACTGGCAAAAACACGAGATCGTCTTAAGGTGAAACCAAGTCTTTGGTAGGCTCTTTTAATAATATTATCAATATGTCTCTGAAAGTTAAAAGTATCATCGAAAGTGACACCTAAATCAATAATATGAGTAAATATGAGTAATATACTGAATTAACCAGAATATGAAAATAAACTAGTTTAGTCAATTTCTTATGCAATATTTAGAAGATGAAGATGGATGGAAAAAGATACTACTGAACTCAAGGTGAATCACGAGAACATAAAAAGAATTGCACAATTGCACTGTTTATGCAAAATTAATTTAAAAAGTAACCGTTTAGAGATTTATGCTAAATTTGATAATATTTTAAGAAACAGATTTATTACTTGCATGAAAAAAAGCAATCTTAAATTACATTACATGCAACCATAAATTAACCATTTAGTGATTTTTGCCAAATTTGAGACATTTTAAGAGGTATATTTATTACTTTCATGAAAAAAGCAATCTTAAATTACATTACAAGCATACATAAAACCCAGTTGTTACGTTGATTTGATTAGCATGCACGTGTCAGCATATTACAGTCGAGATAGGAAAATTTACAGCATGACAACTGATGAGTAAGCAGTGGGTATGACACGTAGTGTTGTAAAAGTACTTCGATTGAGTAAAAGAAAAAACTGAATTTATTACTCATAAAATGAAATCAAACAGAAATGAGAATAGCATGCATCCTTGACTTTGATGCAGCTTAGATCAAAGAACATCACTCCAATACTGAGCCTAGCCATAATAAATCGGCTATTGATATAACATAGCTCAACACCAGCTACTAACATTACAAGAACTATCCAAGCAAGCTCAAAGCAAAAACTTCAAAAGCCTCAAAAGGTAAGCCATTCTCATCTCTAATCAAAGCTAATCATGGATAAAGTGTCTTTACCAGCACTGGGCATTTATACCTATCATCTGTTATGACGCTTCAGGAGTGTGCCAATTTCCAGTGATAAAAAAAATTAGCATATTCCGGCCAGCTAAGATACAATCTGCAGGAACTCAAATGTGTTTCAACTCAGACACTAGACAAACAATGAGTAATCCAAACAGTTAACCAGAAATATCCAATACTTAAATTTTGACAGTAACGCTATTGCGATACATCGTTTGTTTATTTTTGTGGTGTCTAACATTCAGCCCCCTCCTGCAAAATGTGTCTAAGACACTGAAATGTATTCAATTTTTATAAATTTATACTGCAAGCTAACATGCTTAGTGGATATCATGAAAAATTTTAGTGTATAAATGTAAGTTATAAACAATGCCAAATCTGATATATAAACACATTTATGAAACACTTTTACATGACAAAATTAAAAATATGTAAAAAAAAATCCATATGCATTTAGCAGGGAACTCAGTTAATTACATTATTTTATTTCTTCCCCACACAGATAAAATCAACAGTAACTAATCTACTTGTTGAGGAATTTCAAAAGTTTATATTTTATATTTAGAATTTTTAAGAAGTCTAAATGAGGCATGACCATACAGTATCTTGTAACATGATCCATATTTCCACAAACTCTCAATTCAGAAACCTAAAATTTTACAGGGCCTTAGGACACAAATAACTAAGTTTCAATAAATTCTACTCCTATAAAACTGAGAAGGGGCAGGATGTTTGTGTGGCAGGATCACTGTATTTCTACAACTGCTCAAATTAGAAATCCATATCTTGGAAATTTTTTTTGGAAGATGCAAATACTTACTGGCTGAAATATTCCTTGTTCATAAGACTCGTCATCAATTCCATCTCTAAGTGGAAAATTCACAGCATAATATTTACCTTTACCTGCACCAATGTCCTGTGAAAATTTAAAGAAAAATTATGAGCAGAGTAGAAAAAATCATTTATAATAATTACATTGTAATTAATACAGCATCACTTTAATGGAATTAAAAAAAAAAAATTTAAGCATTTTCTGTCGGAGTGAAGGAAGGGGGAAAATATATATACATATATATATATATACATAACAGTTAAGTACATGATTGAAAAAATTTATAAATTGGCTCTAGAAATATTTTTTTAATTTATCTTAAAAAAATTATTTTTTACGACAAATAAAATAGCACATGAATGGGATGTATGATGGATGGGTAACAGCTAATGAATATACTAATTTTGCTTTGCATCAAGGCTACTGAGTTGGAATCTGAATTGTAGAGTTAACAGCAGTTTTGGTGGAGCTGGAGTCAGAGTTGAAAAAAAAAATACCAACTCTGATTCTGAAATATTATTATTTTAAAATAATTTTATTATGTACTTAATTACTTATGAATACTTAACTTTTAATATGTGTTAAAATAGCTTTTAGGCAATAAATTGAAAAATATCATTCAAA
This sequence comes from Amaurobius ferox, assembly GCA_951213105.1. Lineage (NCBI taxonomy): Eukaryota > Metazoa > Arthropoda > Arachnida > Araneae > Amaurobiidae > Amaurobius > Amaurobius ferox. The sequence goes on along the minus strand of OX578147.1, from coordinate 141,748,393 downwards.
TGTTTCCACATTCAAAAACCACTACAGAATTATGTGGATCTGCTTGCTCTCCCCAAGAAATCACCACATCTTAATTCAATTTAAAATTTGGAAAATCAGTCTGAAAAAGTACCCCCACCTCCAAAAAAATACATTTTATATCTTTTAGTTGAAAATACTGAGTAAGCATCCTCCCCCTTACATACTCAGCATTTTTCTGAAGCATATGAAGGGGTGAATCGAGGGAATTCTACTTATTTCTTTCAGCAGAAAATTATCAGTACATGATAACCGTACATTTTTATAGATATTCAGTCACATTTAAGGGGGCGGATAGACGAATATCTACAGTATTGATATGAAAATTTATTTTAATCAGAATTCAGAGCAGAAATCCTGTTGCTTTAGCTATGGGTCAGAGTCTCATATGAGAAGAGACTGCCTACTGGGCAGTTCTGGGGGACCGGGGTTGATAAATGAGCCAAAAGGGGTTTTAGGAATGAAGTTAGGGAGCAACAGTGCTCCAGGGAAACAGCACACATTGCGAGCATTGAGGCCGTGAGTATGGAATCTGGAGAGGATTTGGATTGTGATGAAGAAAGGTTCAGTGAGGAGAGCGATTGTATAGTTCGGGCTGAATTTGTACAGATATGGAATCCAGAGAAGGCAATACAGGGACAGCATTATGAGGCAGAAAGGGTTCAGGTGAAAGTTGAAGAGACCCTAGTAAATGCTGTGAGTGATACGGGTAGTGAAATGGCTATAATTAAGGAGGAATTTCTGCAGGGTAAATCTTTAGAGGATGAGCCCAAAATTCATGTGAAAGGGGCTTTTGGGGCCTCTGAAAAGTGTACAGTGACAAGCGTGGCAATGGCCATAGCTGCTAAAACAGGGAAGGAAAGGATACCACAGGAAAATCTGTGTGTAGTGGTCAAGGCACTTCCCACCAATCTGATATTACCTCCAGGGACTATAAAGGAATTGTCAAGATATTAAATCCATATATTACGGATAGCAGCAAGGGATGGATGAGAGTAGGCGTTATGTGTGTTGAGAACTAACAGACGAAAGCAATTTGGGAAGAACATCAGATCCAAGTAAGGAAAGTTACTTCCATGGGTGCAGTCGCGTCATTCGCTTCTACTTACCTCGTAAAGAAAACATTCCTGTAGGTTACGTTTCAGCACAGTGACTAGGAATAGTTTGGGATTATGGATCAGAGAGGAGAGTGGGAAGCAAGAGAAAGGATGGTTGGAAAGAGCATGAGAGATGATCATTGACACTGCCCCCCCCTCCCCCAACTTCAGCAAGGTTGTGGGGGGAGGGATGAAAATATAGTCACTGCATTATAATCAGGGAAAGTAGAATACGAACAAGTTATGCTTTCACCAGGGGCACTGAGTTGATAGTCAGGGATAGATAGATTAGGATTAGGGTAGACCTGGGATCTAGGTCAAATAGCTCTCTCTCTCTTCTGTCTGTACAAGCCAAACTAAATGTGCATTTTGAGTCAGTGTTCGTTTGTTTAGTTTTAGTTTTCTATCTTCTCGTGATAATGTAGGTAGGGTTAGGTTCTTTTGTAATATGCGATTAAATGTCAGAACTTTAGAAAGAGAAAGCGTTTACTTATTTTTTCTTTTTTTTTGTGTGTGTGTGTGTCCTGATTTCTATATTGGTTTAGAAATGTGTATAGGGGGGTAGATTTCAGTATATGTTTCTTTAAATTTGTGTGGAATTTTGGGCTAAATAATCCAGCATTTTCACCCAGAAGTGGCCACTTTTGTCCAATTATAAGGTTTCATTAAAAAATAAATAGTAAGGAATTTAATCTACACTTAAAAAAAAAATATTTATGTTTAGTGACAAAATTTTAGGACTAAATCTGCATTCCATGATGATACTTTTTAGCCATAAATTAAAAAGATTGAAATCTGTTAGCACTATATGTTCCTTTTTTATTTTTGTGAGATATATTATTTACTATCATAATGAGATTGAAATATATACATATTTATCAAATTTATTGTTTGTTTTTAAACATTTGCCTGCTATCGTTTAAACATTAATATGCAACTTTCAACAGTGACCTCTTTTCATTCAGTTTTATTTCTATGTAACATATCAAAACCAATAAAATATTAATTCAAAAATACAAAACTAAATTTGAAGAAAATCTGATATGAGCAGTTCATGACTTTCCCTACAAACTCAGCATGGTCTTTGTTTAATTCTCAGCCTCCTTTTTTTATAACCTGTTTAAAGTTCATGATTGTGGTGCAAGTAAATTTCATATTATTATATAACAGAAACTCAAAGAAGGAAAAACAATAATCAAATCACAAATTTCAGTACAATAGTACTTAAAACCATTAGAAAATAAACAAATTTACATTGGCCTAGACAGAAGGCAATTTTCAATAGAAAATTATGCGAATTCCGTAACCTGTAGTATGAGATGAGGATGTTTTCTGTAGAAACTACGGAGAATCCATAGTAATCGGCATCTTTACTTTTGATAAGTAAAATTTCAGGAATTTCAAGAAGGTACATAAAAAATAAGGATATTTTAGGACACAAATGTTTTAATGAAAAACATAACATTTTAGAAATTTATGCTGAATTTGAAGAAGCATATTTATTACTTTCATAAAACATGTGATCGCGATCTTAATTACATGTGGTCACAAATCCCCGTCAATTACCGTGCATGTGGCCATAAATTTACATTAGCCTAGCCAGAAGGCAATTTTCCATAGAAAACTATGCAAATTCCATAACCCGTAGTACGAGATGAGGATGTTTCCCATAGAAACTACGGAGAATCCGTAGTAATTAGTATCTCTACTTTTGAGTTTAAAATTTTAGGAATTTTGGGATGGGACGTAAAAAATAAGGATATTTCAGGACACAATTAATTTTTGGGGGAATTCCAGGAAAATTACGACCCCTGAACATTGAAATGTGCATCCAAGTCAATTGTAAACGTAAGCAACATGCTTCATTCATGTATCTAGAACTTTGTATTAGGACTAGCGTTTGATAAACAAAAACTCTTGTTGCCTCTACTCCGTTTTTTGGACACTGAGTGCTAGGAGTAAAGGAATGAATAGAGCTTGTCATACGAGAACGTGGACAGTTTCATGTGACAAGACCTATTTATTTTATTACCCCCAGCATGCAGCGTCCAAAGACGGACAGGAGACAAAGCTTGTGTGCAATTCTAGAAGTTGGAAAAACATCTGCATCACAGGAAAGTAAATATGTGCACTCCCATGATAGCCATTCATCGGGGCATTTCAATGACACCGGAAACCTCCGAGAATTTCGATTGTTAAGAAAATGAATATTTTCTCAGCAAAAAAAGGGGGAAAAAGGATATGATAATGAAAAAAGGGACCTCGGGGGCAAAAAGGGACCATTTGTGAGACCTGTAGATCATTTTAGTCATGATGTTAAAGCTTTTGAATTTACCCGGTGCTTTATGCTTTACAGTTTTAATCGTTGATGTGTCATTCAGTAATGTATAATAAGTCATTCTAGTCATCTCCAAAAATATGTCAAGTTCTAATCATGTTCCAGTATGTGACTTTTGAAGTGGTGGAAATAGAACAACATACTGTGGATGGTAAAGTCTACTAATGTTTTTCCAAGCTGAGCTTCTTAGCCAGTCTTTTCTAACTTCAAAACCTGTACATATGTTAACGGCTGCTTACTTGTTACCACAGCTAGCCTGTACTAATAGGCAAGACTCTGATGTTTTCAATAAAACACTGATTTCGTTTTCACGAATGGACTCTGTCTTTTGTCCACTCACACTTTGCTACAAGTAAGAAAGTTTAACATTATCTACATTTACCCTGAGAGGAAATGATGTTAAAATTACAGGAATATATTCAGCGGTAATTTTTTTAAAATTATCACAGAACTACGATAATTTATTTTACTTCAAAACTTAAAACTTCATAAAAAAAAAATGAACTTTATTCAAATGATGTCATCCAAGTATAAATCATCTGGTTCTCTATGTAAAAGCAGTGAATATTTCATTCATACACTTTTATTCCAGACTCCAGAGTTAAATAATTTTGAGTGAAAAAAATTCAGCAATCCATGAAACAATACTTAGTAAATAAAAGAAAAGTAAAAATCAATGGTTTCCAATTCAGTTTTAGAAGAAAAGCAATCTTTCTTTGTTATGAGGAAATCAGTTATTACACCAAAGGCAGAAATCTATCTGTAGATACCTCCAGATCTTTAGCAGTGTGTGTGCTATGCATTTCTTGTTGTGACAAAGAACACATATTTTGCTTCTAAAACCTGTTGATATTAATAATTTTTATATCCTGTTGTTTTTAAACTAAATAGCTTATTGCTGCAGTGGGAACAAGGTTTTTGCAAGATCATTTATGTCCCAACAGAACCAAGATTTCCAATAAAAGTACTGACCCTGAGATCTCCTGTTCCGGGGAAATACTCTCCATATTTATGAAAAGAAACTGTCATGACACGGTCTGTTGTATAGAAGGCTTCCTCTACCCCATCTCCATGATGAATATCAATGTCGATATACAACACACGCTGGTGATACCTGCAAGGAATGCCAAAGATAATTAGTACAAAATTTACATGTCAAATGGTTAACAAAATCGAGGCTGCCACTCTAAAAGAATAATAAAATACAAAGAATTCCAGGTTTTTGAGATTTTTTCAGATTAAAAACCCCAACAGATGTATAAACTGAAATGAATAGCAAAATGATTTTCTTTTTCTTACATTTGATCAGAGACAACCAAACTATGCAAGATAAGAATGTAGCAGGGCTGGGACTTTTTCTATTTAGCCAAATGGCTAAAGACTACCAAAGTAGTTTAATCACTTTGAAATTTAATTATTTTTGCTACTTTTGACAAATATTTATAGTGTATCAATCAGGGTTATCAGCTTGCGACAAACTTAAAAAAGAGCAATGAAAGGAAAGAAGCTAACACAACCATACCTGCCAACCTGGGAAAATTTGAATGTGTAAAATTTTGCGTGAACGACATTTATAATGATTTTTTTTTAATTACACGCGCGAACGACATTTCTAATGAATTTAACTATGTACAAGTACCTGTATTAAAAAAATACTGCATTAAATATCAGGCATAGTACTGGTAAAATATTAAAATTCAAGACACCAATTTTATAAAATTTCAGGACAATAAATTATAAAACAAAAAATATATAAAGGTTTTATCTGGTGAAAATTACTTTATAATGAAAACAAATATTTATGTTTGGTAAAACACAGGTTTTCACTAAAGAGAGTAACAAATATTGATCTTTAATAATAATAATAAAAATATATAGCACTGAATTATATTCCTGACAAAATGGTTTCCTTTTTATTTACCTAAATCATTGCTTTAATACCACTTTTTGGAAAATATCCCTTCACAGAAATCATACCGATTTTTTAAAATAGAAAAATTTGTATTATGCAAATGCAATTAAAAAATTAACCTTAATAATTAGTTATAGTATGAAAATAAGCTAGTTTAGTCGATCTAATATGCAATATTTAAATGATGGAGATGGATGGGAAAAAATACTGACGTACTCTCGGCAATTCACGCGAAGTAACTGAATTACGCAATTGCACTGTTTATGCGAAAATAATTAAGAAATTAACCGTAATAATTAATCAGAATATGAAAATAAGCTAGTTTAGTCGATCTAATATGGAACATTTAAATGATGGAGATGGATGGGAAAAGATACTAACGTACTCTCGGCAATTCACGCGAAGTAACTGAATTGCGCAATCGCACTGTTTATGCAAAAATAATTAAGAAATTAACCATAATAATTAATTAGAACATGAAAATAAGCTAGTTTAGTCAATCAAAAATGCAATATTTAGAAGATTGAGATGGATGGAAAAATATACTTTTGTACTCTCGGCGATTCATAAGAACAAACTGAATAGCGCAATCGCAGTGTTTATGCGAAATTAATGAACAAAATAACATTTTAGCGATTTATGCTGAATTAGACAACCTTTGAAGAAGTATATTTATCACTTTCATAAAATAAGCGATCGAGATCTTCATTTACATTACATGCGGCTGTAAATCTCCGTTAATTTGATTGGTATTACCCTGCGTTTTATTATGGATTTGCTACGATCCCGAGAATGGTAGAAATAAGCGCTAAAAAAGCGGAAAATCGGTGTTTCCGAGAAATTATACCATGTCTGGTTAATTGATAAATTTAAACAAAAAAAGCCGGAGAATTTTGCCGGAGATTGATTTCCTAGTAATGTTAAAACATTCAAATAAATGCGAAAATGCGTAAAATATAGCAATATATGCATAAAAGCGTAAAGAGCAGTTAAAATGCGTAAAAGTTGGCAGGTATGCACAACCACTAACAGAGAGAGAGAGATCCTCTACTCATAGTACACTGCACAACTCACCCATGTTAAAACACGTCCGTAAAACATGACATAACTTTTAAACCAAGCATTATACAAACAGGAAACAAAATTATCTTGATAGAGCCTTGCGTCAGCTTTAAAATGAGATTTAAACTTTTTATGCTGAAAATCAAAAAAGATACAATGTTATAAAATTTGAATAGATTTAGACATAATTCTGTTTTTTCTCCTCCTCCTCTTTAAGACAAAAATTTCCATTAAGCTACACAGGCATGGTGGATTTGTTTGAAGTTTGATTTATCTGACAGATAATGAAATAACTTAAAAACCTTTGTAAATTTTAATTAAAAAAAAATTAAAATTTATAATTTTTATTTACAAAACAAAATTTTAAACTAAGCTACAGAGAGATTTTTTATAGGATTGATTTAGTTGACAGATAATTAGCTAATTCAGAATCTTTCATAAGTTTAAACTTCAAAAAATATAAAATTTTCTAATTTTAATTATTGAAAAATTGGTTATTTAATACAATATTTCGGAAGAAAGTAGTAAGATTATTTCATGTTCCCCCTTCCTCTGTGTAATGGAAGGAAATCCCAAAATTCATTCGCAGAGCCAAAAATAATTATTGGATCGCCAGCTACATTTGTCAAAAATGTAAAAATTGTCTCACAGAACTAGCAGTTAAGTTTGTGATCATCAGAAGACATGTACATTTTACAGTGTTTCAGGGTGAGTACACTTTCCTTAAAAAAGAATTTCAAGCACTTTTCAAGGACTTTCAAGTACCATGCAATTATTTTTCAAGGACATCATTTCTCCCATATTATGAAGTTGTAAGAGTTTCTGGGAGGAACATCATAGCAAATTGACATTATTTTTTAATGTTGAAGCCATTGAGGAAATTTTTGGGAAAAAACAATGTTGTTTAGGAAAATTTTAGCAACATCGTAACGGCTAGGGAAATTTCCAGAGAAAGCAGAACTTCTCAGAAAAAACACAATGCTGTGAATCTGCAGAACACTTTCAATCTTGCCCTTTTCAAGCACTTTCAAGGACTTAATCAAGAAAATGGGAATTTTCAAGTACTTTCAAAGCCTTGAAAATGTTAATCTAAAATTCCAAGTATTTCCCCAATTTTCAAGCACTCATATGCACTTTGGTGCTTGAATATTTCATTTGTGAAATAGACTGAACATGAAGGATCACAATTTAAAAAGAAATTTCAATTTTGCATGCTGAAACTGTTTTGTTTTTTTTAATTGATAAAAATTTGAAAATAACGTCAGATACAGAATAAGTTTTATTAGCATCAAAAAAAATTTTTTTTTTGTTTCCTGAAAATATTACATTTAATCGGTTAAATTTCACAATTTAACTGCAAAAAATGCACGAAAACAAACTTCAACATTTAATAATGTCAAAGTTAAAATCAGAAAAACTCGAGTGAATATGATTTTGAATGATAATTGTACATACTTTAATTTAAGATACAGAGAAATTGAATAATTATTTTTTAACTACACACTTTACCATAAGTTAAACTTACAACATTCTTTTACAGTCATAGTTTTTATCGTACCTATTTTAATCAAAATTAATTTGAAGGAGAATTTAGTACTCTTAAAAATAATGAGGATTGAAAGAAATGGATAATTGAACACACACTAGTTAATAACAAACTCCCAGTATTCACAATCACAGCATAATTGAGTTTGATCACTTGCATATGCACATCAGTCTGATTCCCACACTTTTTGAGATAAACCTCACCCTTCGTCATGTGCTGTCTGCATCATGCACTCAGTGATTGAAACAGCGAATAAACTCCTCTTTTGATATGGATATTTAGCTTACAATTAAACAATTTATACACATTTAAAATGTATTATTATTTCTTAGTTAGAATTAAATTTATTCAATATTGGCTAAACTAAAGAATATTTTTATTATTTTCACATACAAGAGAAAAGTCCCAACAAATTTTGTTAACCTGAGATTTAGATGAAAAACTGTATTTAAAGACATCATGAACATTTATGGAAATATTTCCTCAGTATGTGTGTATGTATCTGTGAAGTGTGTAAACAAGTATTCAAGAACATGTACGTATCATTATGAAATATTATGTGTAGGTATATTCTGTAGAAAATTGTAAATAAGGCACTTAAAAACATCTTCACCCACTGTGTACATGCATATGCGACTTTGCCACGTCAACTTTACGGATGCTTAATAAGCTATGTAGGTGCAAGAAACATCAACTGTTACATCCTGATACGATAGTGTTTTACACCTACATATACCCTTTTGCCCCTGAGAGCATAATGCCATAAATAAGCTCCTTAAATATGCCCTAAATCAACATGTAGGTAAAAAATTACCAGAATCGGAAAAGTAAAAGCTCACAACATTTTTTACACCTACATACACTCTTTTGCCTCTGAGAGCATAATGCCATAAATAAGCTCCTTAAATATGCCCTAAATCAGCATGTAGGTAAAAAATTACCAGAATTGGAAAAGTAAAAGCTCACAACATTTTTTAGACAACTTTCTATTTTCTTTAATGGAGATTTTCTTTTTTTATGTTTTAAAGTTTTTTTTAAGATTTTTTTTAGGACTCATGCTTGCATTAAAAACTACAATTTTGTTATTGTTTATTTAAGTTTGATGCGTTTTGTGATTTTTTTAGTACTTTTTAAATTTATTTCTATTTTCAACTTGTTTTCACACTTTTAATTTTTTAACGGCTTTAATAAACAGTCATAAGACTGCAGAAAGATTAAAAAAGAGGCAATGTTAAATTCATGTAAAAGTGTGGATTCACCCAATTCCATTATTTTGTAAATTGTAATTTAAAATGTATCCGTTCCATAGTGTATATAATAATTAAATCTATGACAATGGAAACATCGAAATTTAAATACACATTATTTTTATGAAATTTTAATTTCTTTATGATACAAAATTAAAATATCTCATCTTCAGCAATTCTTCCACATAAATAAGATCTCTAATATCTTCCACATAAATAAGATCTAGGCCAATCTTCCACATAAATAAGATCTAGGGCCAACGGCCGTACCGTGCTGAAAACACCGGTTCTCGTTAGATCACCGAAGTCAAGCAGCATCGGGCGCGGTTAGTACTTGGTGGGTGACCACCTCGGAACACCGCGTGCTATTGGCCATCTCAGGTGCGGTATCCCCGTGGTTTGCGCGCTAGATTTGCTCGCTACCACAAATGCCGCCGTGTTCATGCGGAGTACGATCACGTTAAACATGTGGGTCCGTAAGTCCTTCCGAGAGGTTGGTGGTAGGGGAAGGAGGGTACGGTCCCTGTGGATGCCTCCCCCACTGGGTTCCGGTCTAAATTGGGTGGCACTTCCCGGCTGTCCATACAGTTACCTTACACCTTTCTGGTAGGTCGGACGGTCTGGGTCTCAACAACAACAACATAAATAAGATCTACATAGGTTTAAGTTTTACCTATAGTTTTCTATACAACTGATCTGATATTTCTGCACAGTAATACTACTGTAAAATAGCCCTAATTTCTTTAATATTTGAAAAACAACTTTTTATATACAACTCGTAATAATTATGAAAATTTTAGTCGATGCAAATAGTGCATAAATGGAAAATATTTTCACAATTAAATAAGATATACTGATAGTCACATATAAATGCCATTTTTTTTTGTGATACTGCTGAAAAATAGAAAACACATATTTTCCAGAACAATGATGATGGTATACAGAATGATTACTGAAGTCCTAATTCAGCTAAATAACTTTGGAACAAACACTGCTATAGTAAAATAACCATGCACTATTAAATAAAAATGACTGTAACTCCTTTAATAGCAAAATTTGGAACTTATAACTTCCATCTCAGAAACTATAAGAGATACGGAAAGAAACTAGTAGAGCATCCACGAATTAGCTGGAAATGACATAGGGTGCAAAAGGGTAGTACAATTAGAAGGCTGTAAATGTAAGGGAAACACAAGATTTATAACACACAGCCATGAAGAAAATTGAGTACATTGTTAGTATTTAATGCAACAGCAGTACTTACATGACGGTACTCCAAGGTATGTGATCAGACACAAATTTCTTCCTGTAGTATGAGTTTTGTCTGCTACATTTTTGCTGTGACAATGGCAATAATTAGCTTCTGAAAAATCAGCCTTCTAAAGTGCATCATACTTTTGTAACCTACGGTATTTCCTACTAATTCGTGAATGCTCTACAAGTTTCTAATTTAATTTTTTTCCGTATCTCTCATGGTTTATAAGATGCGAGTTCTAAATTCCAAATCTTGTCACTAGGGGCACTGTGGTTCCTCTCATCTGATAGAACATGGTTATTTTATTATACCAATATCTACCTTTCATTGCTGTAGCTGTGTTTGTTCCAAAGTTATTTAGCTGAATTAGGTGTTTAGAAATCACCCTGTATAGTGAATAGGGGTTATTGATAATCTGAATTAAGCTATGGATATTTGGGCTAAAAATAATTACTATTTTAGATAAGCAAAATGTATCCAATTTACGGCTGCTACTAAACTATTGCCACTTAAGAAACTTTCAATGATTTTTTTTATAAAAATTTTAAAAACATAACTTGGTACAAAATATGTAAAAGTGCATTGTTTTTTCATTCTGAAGCTTTTAAAGTAAGTGAAACTAAACTCTATGGAATAGAAAATGTATGAGAAAGTTGAGTGGAGATGTCCACTCTAGATATTTCATTTAGACATCAGCAGAAATGTTGGTTGTAAATCTTATTAATAACCACAAAAATGAACGATTTATCACAAATTATAGTGAGATCAAAATCACAATACTTTTGGATTGAAGGGGGGGGGGGGTATGGCCTGACTATAATGATAGGGTAAATGTAAGTCAGATTTTTTTTATACCACACCACTCTTTTAAAATAAAAATAAAAACATCCATTACTCCTGCTAGTCAAATTAAAAAGGTAAAATCTAAGATGCTACTGTATAGGCAGCAATGAGTAAACTCACTTCAGAAGCTCCAAAATAGCAAGAACAATATCATTCACATAGCAAAATCCAGATGCTTCCGACTTCTTGGCATGATGCAATCCTCCAGCCCAGTTGACAGCAATCTCAGCGGCTTGCTTGTTCAGCTTCACAGCACCCGCTAAAAAGGGAAGAGAAAAGATTGGGAAAATGTGTATATCAACAAAAGTACAAAGCAAAATAACACAAAGACAACCAAAAAATAGGTTTAAAAGGCTTTTATTAAATATATATTGGGTCATTCCATGTGAAATCAACAAAAAAGAATATTTGGTTGCATGACCATTTCTAAAATTTTTTATATTTTCCACATATGTTCCTACATATTCCAAAAGATAAAAAAACAATTTTTAAATTTTTTTCCATATATTTGTTTTTTAGGTACGGCCATTTTTCGAGATGGCTGATTATAAATTTGGCCAATTTTGATGCTCACGTAAACTTAAATATCTTGGAACTCAAAAAAGATAGAGACTTTGCATAAAAACTATTTTACTGGTCTTGCCAAACTCCTAAAATTTCAAAAATGAACACTTTTAACACTCCCAAAACCCCATGTGGAACATAATTTAAAAATTTAAAAATTGGTTCAATAAAACAATGCCAATAATAGTATGCCGTACGGGCACGGCTTTCGGGCCTTTACTGATTTGCCCGTACGCCGTACGGCCAATCTGATTTCTATTTCGCTTTCACTGTTTCACCCACATCTTTTCTATTTATAGTAACAAATTATTCGTATAGATGGCGATAGTTGTCCAGTAAATGATAGTTTGCAGTCTATTGTGTTTTCTATTATGATTGGTTCAAAAGCGTGGTTTTTTTTCCGCATATTTTGTATCAGAAGACGAATTTTTATCTTTCAGTGTATAGCTTTTTGGTTATATTTTACTAATCGCCTGATAATTTTATCGATGTAAGAGTTGAATAATGTATTTTTACTTTTAAATAATGAATAATTCAGAGCGTATGGAGCTAATATCTTGTGATTCGGACTGTGACTGGGAATCAGAATCTGAATTATCTCTAAATGATAGTAGTGAAAGTTTACTAGATGACCTGGATAGTAGTGACTCTGATAGTACAGATGGAATCAGTCAAGTAAGACAATTTTTTGAAATTAATTGTGATAATCCATCCGATCCGCCTCCTAGATTTGCTTTCACTGGAATTCCAAAAATTAACTTGGATATCGATGAGACTAATGGTAAACTCCTGTTTTATGATGCTTTCATAGACGATTATTTGAAATCAGATCTTAAAAGAAGGGTAAGTATGTTTTATATGAAAACATAATAGTAAATGTAATTGAATTGTAATCGAAAATAACTGTTAAGTAATTGTATTATTTTAACTGTAAATGTAACTTCCCTGTTTGGCGTTCATGTAGGGGAAAAAAACAACTTGCAGGGAAAATTGATTATTTTCATTAAAGAAAAAAAGTTGTAATAAATGCTTAAAAATATTAGAAATGTTAATTTTAACAACATATTTTTACTTTAAAATGTAAAATGAACAAAAAAATGCAATAAAAAAATGTGACATTTTTTGGAACGAATTCTGGAAAAAAATGAAACTGTTAAAGGGTTAATACATAAATGTCTATTTAAAAATGAGTTGTTTTGCTCGTGCATTTCTTTCTTTATTATCATTAACATTAATTTAAAGGTGATTTCATATATTCTTGCTTATGATTGGGCATGGGGGGGGGGGGCAGGGGGAGAAGAGAAGTTGTCTTAAAAAAAAAAAGGCATATCAAAATATTATTTTTACCATGTTACCTCAAACAAAAAGTTCTTTTAATGTTCTAACTTTGCATTATCTTCAACTGATATGAAAATTACCAATTTTACCCCCCCCCCCCCAAAGAAGAAAGAACAGTTCAGGAGTTAAAAATATAAAAAACTGTTTCAAAAAAGTCACAAATACATATAGATGATCATATGAATTATCAAATTTTGTATATTTCTTCCATTCTATTTATAAAATTCAAAAGTGACATTTTCTATATTAAAAATTTAAATGATAGGGAATTAGTTATTCATATTTAATGTTTGTACAAAAAATGCCATTTTGCTTGTACATTCAAATATATGTTTAATTATTTAAATTAATTATTCATTAGATTTCATATTTTTTATCTTTGGAAAAAAATCCAAGAAAATAAAATAATAAATAAATGTTAATGTTTCCCACCTAATTATATATTATGAAAATATATTTAAAATATCTATAGATTGAAAAAATGTTAAATTTAATAAAACAATTATTTTTTCTCTTAATTGCTTTGGAAAACATCTTTCTCAGATATGCTTTGATTCTTCCCCAACAGCCTTCATTCTGGACAAGATACCCCACTGGATTACAAATAAGGGAGGAATAGGTCAGAGGTCATATCTGGTTTTAGAATCACTGGGCATTGGATTAGTTTTGTAGGTTTGTGAGTTAGATCAATTTGCTGTGAAACATTGAGATGAATAGCAGTCTAGTTGCATTTCTATTGGAAATGATGTCTACCATTGGAAATGCTGCTTTATATTTTATCAAATAAATTTTTAAATTTTGATTCTTAAATAGATCGTTCTTGCTGTGATCCATTTTCATCTCATAAAGCTCGAGTAAGCAAAAGCCTGAGAACAATTACTTTAGAGAACTACAAAAAGCAACAAACTTGTGTGATCTTATACCTGGTAAATCTTTATGCTCATTTGCTCAAGTAAAGGTCACCACTGAGAATTTCAAAAAGAGTAGTTCCGATGAATATCAGACTAGTGAAACAGCTATTGAAACAGTCAACATAGGTGTCTCACTCGTTAGAAAAACCTAAGTCAATGGAGGGGGGGGGGGGGGGGGGGAAATCACATGGAAAGACAAAACTCAAAAAGATATGTTAACTTGACTCAAAAAGCTGTTAAACTAAGTTGGCAAAAAGTTTAGATGTTGAACTACTACCTTCCAAACAGTCATTAGAACTCTTCACATTTAGCTCACAGTGTGAAGACTGCACTGATTTAATCACAAAACTAAAGGCAAAATAACAAAAGCAGTTCAACACCAGAAGAAATTAAAAATTAAAGTCTTATGCCTTAAAATTGGGCTACTAAAACAACTATGAAAGAGTTTGGAGCTAGCCAGTATCTAGTTCACAAAACTAAAGACCTCAAAAACATGATTCTTTCCTCAATTAAAAAAAGTAGGACTCTTGATTTGAAAGTGAAGGCAAGTGAAGTGCAGTTTGCACATTTTTTACATGTAATGAAATGCTGTTGTTTTCCAGGGAAGAAAGAGTGTTTATCGGTACAATCTACTGACAGGAATACTAGAATTAAAGCAAAAAGGTTTGCTTTTAGGAAATCTTAAAAAATTGTATACTGAATTTAAACCATCTAAATTACAAGATAGGCTTTTCGCAATTTGCAGAGCTATGATTCAAATGGTGTATCTTAACTGCTGATAGTGGTACTCACAGTGTATGCAGCTATCATCTAATATAAAACTAATGGTTTCAGCAATAAATATAAAGGCTGAGATATTACTTTATTGCTAAAAACGATAGTTTGCTCAACAGAAGATGAAAGTTGCATACTTGGTGAAACTAGATCTTGGAAACTGGACGATCATCCGCACCCTCGAATTGTAACAGCCAATGAAAATGGCCGTTACTTCAAGGTAGCAGCCAATGGATTAGCAGTTTTTATATGATGAAACTCAAAAACCTTACTAGAAATTCAATCCATTTTACTATTTTAAGTATTTTATTTACAACTTTCAAAACTTTTACATGGTTATATTTATATACAAAAAGAATATTAAACTATGTGCATTATGATACGAGAAGTCAAAATTCTAGAATGCTATCCAAAGTCTAAATATTCTTATGCTGATGTTGCCATCTATGAGACTTAATAATAACTAAATATTGATTAGTATAGATATTTTGATGATAAATTTACAAGTTATATGTAAAATATATGATGAAAATTAAAGAACCCAGCAGAAATCCATAGTGACATCTGCTCAGTGATTATCTTGATTCCAGTTTAACTATTTCTAATGTAATTTGTTTCTGTTCTGATTTAACTTTCAGATATCTGGCGAAAAATATAAAACAAGATGAAAACTTATATCAACAAGTGATAACTTATATACATTTATTAATAATATCTAAGATATTTATTGATATTCTCATGGAATGAAACATGCTGTTAATATATGTATATACATGCTATGATACAGCATATATGTAATGTTACAACACCGCACAAGAATGTAATCTATACCCGTGAAATCACACTTAAAAAATAATCAATATTTTATAAAAATAATAATTAATAATGAAACCTACTACAAAGTTGTGTATTTTTCATTCACAATTTAAAATTAAACATGGATGGAAAAGGAAGTTTTAACCTTACATGGCAGTGTAATCTATATACGTGAAATTATACTTATACGAAACAGTATCCACTAATAAAGTGAAAATGGTACAACTTGGTGATGGTACTAGGTTCATGCATGGAAGAAACAAAATGGCGGCCGTAAGTTTGATTGAAATTCCCTTTAGCAGAGAATTTTTATTGAAAAATCCCTTAGGGAATTCTAAAAAAATTGACAAAAGCCAGGAGATTCTCATTAAAAAATTGAGAAATCGGGAGCTTCCTGGAAAAACAAGTAGAGTTGGCAGCTATGTAAATGCAAAAGATCTTTAATGTTGATTTCTTTATATAAAAGATATCTTCAAAAATAACATTTTAATATAACATTTTATGTAGTATTATTTACATTAGTAAAACAACTAAAAATTATCTTATTAAATCGGTTTTGATATACTCTTCCACAAGTGACCAGAAAATGAAGGCAGAAACGCAATGAAGGGTATAGTCTCTACCCTACATGAAGCATTAAGTGCTGGTTGGGCCTAACTGTATGCTTAAGCACAAATCTTCGGTTAACATGTTGAACTTTCTCTCCGGTTTAAGATTTAATTAATCAACTGAAAGTTATAAACACTGACAAAAAAATTTTTGTATAAAGTTTTAATATTGCAAAAAGGTAAAATAACAATTTCTTATTTTATTAAAAGCGAATAAAGTAAATAAGCTCAAATCATTGAACATGTTGCCATTTGGGAAAAGACAATAACATGTGTAAATTACTCACACTCTAAATTATGTTGTTTGATGGGACAAATCTTAGAAATACAGCAACCATTAGAAATACTGACTTACCTACAGAACCTCCTGTAGATAGCTGGCAGAACTCATAAAGACCATCAAACACAGGGCAATCCTCACCAACATTGACTGGAAAAAGACATGGAACTTATACTGATAGAACACAATGATTATAAAGTACAAATAAGAAAATTAAATTTAAAAAGTATCATAGTGATGTAATTTGCTGTGTCAATTGCGCCATACTGATACAAAAAGCAAATTTTAACTAATTTTGGCCCAACACTGCGCCATTTCATAAAAATACCAGAAAACATAATTCTTCTCCGTAACTCTTGGAACGAAAAAAAAAAAGGATTGAATCAGAAATTTCATAGAAGAGTGTAATCAATCTACCAGCAAAGTCAGAGGATTAGACTTCTTCCTTTTTAGACAACTCTAGTTCTTATCAGTTGTGGGGTTGTTTTGTTCGGACTAAGGCATTACTCCCTACATCTAGTTCTCCCGGTGTCTGGAGTCAGCGAGTACTATTCCATGTTACATGAACGTGATAGGGACCGTTATATTGAACAGAAAAAAGAAAAACAAACTCCTCTTCTATTATCTATTTTGAAAGGTCATTGTAGGAAAAAAAGGAGAAGCGATTCCTTCCTGGAACATGCTATAATTTGGATCATTTGGAACAATGATACAGATTTTTCAAAATTTTCTTATGAAATTTGAAAATCGAAAAAATCCAAATTCTATAATTCAGAAAATTCCGGAATCGGTAAAGTCCAGACTGGTCATTATTTTCAAAGTTGTACTGTATATGTAAACAAAATTGTATAAAACATTTCAAGTTATTTTGAATGGTTTATTACACTGTCATGTATTCATGGTATTAATTAAATCTAAAGTTATTTTTTAAAATTGGCATTAAAATAGCAGTATGCAGTACTTAGAATTTTGATACAGATGACAGGGAAAACTTGTGGGATTTCACGTCGTATTAACGAAAGTGTACCGAATTTTTTAATATTTTAAAAAATTCAGTTTTTAAAATAAATTCATTTAAATTTTGAGCGTAATATTTATTTGTTTTAGCTTGATTAACTTATACAATTTCCCTTTCGATTTAATGGGGGACTTATCTTATTATGATTTTTTTTTTACCGCGCTATATTTATTCTTAATTTTATGATTTTATTATTTTCTTACGTTATTTTATTTTTTTTAGCGCAATATAAAAGACCAGTATCCATTAAAAAAAATATAACATATTTTAAATGTTTGGTGTTTCTTTAGATTTTTCCTTAAATTATTTTAGATCTTTTTAAAAATTATTTATTGTAAATTTTTAATTTTGTAGATCTTTCTTAAAATTATATATTTTTTCTAAGTAATATTTTTTGCCTCCTAAAATTATTTATTTCATTTTGTTAGATCTTTTTAAAAATATGTTTTAAAATTCTTTATTGCAACTTTTTTTTTTAATTTAGATTTTTTTCTAATTATTTAATGTAATAAAATTTATTTAGATCTGGAAAATTATTTCTTCAATTATTTTTTATATCTTTTCAAAAATTATTTATTGCAGTTTTTTATATTAAAGAATATGTATTGAAAATAGATTTTTTTAAATAAAAAATAAGCATTTTTTATTAATGTAATTTATATACTATTTTAGTTTATTAAAAGTTAATCGAAAATTCTAAATGTTTATACTTAAATTCTGTTAATTAGATTTTTAAAACTTCATTGCCTTGAATTTACTTATTATATATATGATAAACTGTTGAAATAAAAAAATGTCTTGCATCGAACTGCTACAATGTCGAAAAATCTCTTGCTACAAACTGCTACAATTTCGAATAATTGCCTGCTACAAACTGCTACATTTTCGAAATATTGCCTGCTACAATTTCAGAAATTTGCTGCTCCAAAAAAGGTTTTTGTAATCACATCACTGATCACATAAAGACATACTGCGGGCATGGTAGCCCGGTGGTTTGCACGCTGCCACAACTGCTGCCGTTTTCATGCGGAGTACGATCACGTTAAACATGTGGGTCCGTAAGTCCTTCCGAGAGGTTGGTGGCACGGGAAGGAGGGTACGGTGCCTGTGGATATCTCCCCCACTGGGTTCCGGTCTAAATTGGGTAACACTTCCCGGCCGTCCAAACGGTTATCTTACACCTTTCTGTTAGGTCGGACGGTCTGGGTCTCAACAACAACAACCTCCTAAACTGCATTAGCTCCCTAAAACTCCATGTCCTCGTATGCCATACTTACGCTGGCCTGTAGGGGGCATGTTATTGGAGCTCCATGTTGGTGGCCCTTGCAACCACTGAATATAATGGAGCTGTGAGAGTTGACTGCTATGGTTCAATATTTGAAGAGGTTAGTCAGTTCAATATTTGCAGGAGTCAATCAAAAGAGGTTTCTTTTTGTTGCTAAATGTATTTTTTTACATTTAAGCAAAGGAAAACTCATATTAATTTTGGTAATCAGTAAAAAAATGGGATATTCGGTGTTCAGCGGCAAAATTTTCACTAAAAATTTTCACTAAAAGTATTCAATCCATAGCTGCAGTGATGAATGACACTTTTTATTGCATTATCACCAAACATAACTGCCAACTCTGAATAGCAAAATCTGTAGATATTTTTCTCGTAGAAAAAATTAGCGATGCTCTGAAAAATTATTGTAAGGTGAATTCACAATCATGGAAAAACGAATTTTCCAGATGCAAGAACAGAAACACTCCGATCTAACAATTCGTGACATTTTTAGGACTTCTGTAACCTATTTTGTGATGTTCCGAACCTGTAGACACCTTGCTAAGATATTAGGGACTTTTTGTAGCAGAATCAGGAAAAATAGGGATTTTTGGTTTCTGGGTGAAAAAGCTGAAGAATTGGAAAGATGCTTGAAAATTGAAAAATTTTCAGGTAAATCGGAAGGATTGGTAGCTATGTCCAAACAATTTGCATTAACTACGCGTAACATTGCACACCCTGCAAGACACATCATGAGACCTGCCAACCCTGAAACTTCAAAATTATGGACATTCATATGAAAATTAGAAATGTGATTACAGCCCATTATTTTTGGCTGAACTTAAAGTGTCTTAGGGATAGATTCCCTAAAAAAGGGAATTTAAAAATTGAATGAAATGCCTTTAAAGTTTTTTTTTTAAACAATTACCCAACACCTAGCATCAATTTTTTTTACAAATAGCAGTAAAACAAAACAAAAATTCAAAAGGTAGAAAAAATAGACATACTAAATTTGAAGTAGGTATAAAACATTTACCATACAAGTCTCTGAATAACTAATTATTCGATTGAGTAAAAAAACTAAATGCTTTTTTTTTTTTGACATCTGTGCATCAAAAGTCCTCAGTAAATAAAACTCAGTGAAATTTGATGAAATATATATTTTATGAGTTTATTTTACAGATGTGACCAAAGCATTTTAAATACTTTTAAAAACAAATATCTAGGAAATCTTATTTTATGCTACGAATTCTGCTCTTGGGGTGAATATTGTACAATTCTTCTGTTACTTTTTGAATGTTGTTTGTACCTGTTTCAATTATTGTTAAAGCAATTCTCATATCATTAAAATATAAATATCTTTTTAATGGAGACTGCTAAATTAACTTCCCGCTACATAGTTGTTTGCAGTGACCAAATCTTTTTATGAAACAGTAATTATTTTAATTTATTCCACTGATCTTCTGTTCTTTCTTCTCTTCTTCCTCCAGTTTTCAATGAATGCTAAAACTAACAATTTCTGACAGAGTTCAAAATGTCATGATTTTTGAGAAAAGACGCTAAATTTTGCAATTTTCTGAAAAATATAGCTGAAATTCGCTATTTTATTAGAAAGCACAAAATTCCCAAGTTATTTAAAAGTGCTAAAATTTGCAATTTAATTTAAAAAAAATTCAAGCTTGTGGAAATTTATTGTATTTTAAAGTGCTAAAACTATCTTATTAATTTCGATTTTTAACACTTTGTTTTATATAAATCTTGAATTTATACTTTTAAGTTAACTCCAGCTTTAGCACCCCGAAGTTTAGTGATTTAAAAAAATAAATTGCAAAGTATAGCATCTTTCTTGAAAAGTGCGAATCTATAGGGGAATTTCATATTGTAATTTTTAAAAAGAATATTCATGATTTTAACAGCACTAATATTCACAATTTTTTAAGTGTAAAATTTCATAATTTTTGAGAAAAGACACTTAAATGTAATTTTTTAACACAGAGCTAACATTTACTATTTTATTTAAAAGTGCTAAAATACTCTATTTTGTTTAAAAACCCTAAATTTCAAATTCATAAAGCACTAAAATTTATGACTTTATTTTAAAAAAAGGCTTCAATTCCCGATAATTTATTTAAAAGCACTAATCATTATCGTGTATTTTAACACTTTTCTGTTTATAAAAATCACTTATACTTTTTAATTGTGAGTTTTAGCGTCTTTTCTGAAAAATCACGAAGTTTAGATATTCTCCATAAAATTGCAAATATCAATACCCTTTCCCAAAGTGTTCACATTAATATGGGAAATTCAGCACTAATACTGATGCTGAAATAAGTGCTAATAAGCCCCACAGTCTCATTTTAACTGCAATAGGCCAATTGAGAAACTAGCATCACCAAACAGCTTTGGCTAGCTACAGAGGTTTTGACGTGTGTGTTTAGAAATTCATTTGTGCATTGCAATCAACATTTCCCCTTTTCTTTCTTCACAATTGACCGCTGCAAAGCACGGATCAAAGATTTTTTGGAGGGGTAAAAAGGAAACAAATTATAAGTAAAGGTAAAAATAGAGATATGTTACTGCAATCATTGAAATTCGTAATTTTAAGGATAAGATTCGAATTTTCGTATTGAGAGCTAAAATTCATACAGCCAAATACAAAAAATTCAGGACACTTGGCATGTCTACATCATGATCAAAAGTAACAAATCACAAATTTTTCTTTCCTATTAAAATAAAGTGCACAGCAGAGTCTCATTGTATAGCACCTTCTTATGATACAGAATTTAATAGAGGTAGATGTAATCAGTGTTCGAAATTAGCGGTCGTTAGTCGTAATTTGCGACTAGATTCTTCAATCTGGTCATCAAATTTGACGCCTAACAATGCTATTGTTAAATATCAGTCTTTCCTTTCCCTTTGACTAAATTACGATCCCTGGTAGAGGGCTGGACAGCGGTCGAAAAAAAAAAGCGGCATTTTATACACGCCCACAGTGATAAATCTGCAGGTGGTAGACAGACAGTAAAATCCCCCTCTGTCTATTCAGGGAAGGAAACATTGGGATCTTTACTGTACTTCAACTCATCCCCACCCTTCAAGACCTGAAATTGCACTTCTGAAGAATTTATTTGTTTGCTTTATCCTCAGACATTCTGAGGTCCGAGATTCCGGGTATTTAACGAGTTCCTATTGCTCCCCTCCCCTTTATTCCCTCCTAGATATACGTATCCCACTTGTAAGAAAAGGGAGTGATACCATGATCCTGCAGTCTTTACATTCTAATTGCTTACTATTATAGAACACAGTGCATTCCAGATTAAATCGTCCCAGCGTCTTGCAAATTTGGTTAGCTAATATTTTGTTATTAGACATTGAAAATGACATTTTTATAGCTGCCAAGTGTTCAGATTTTTATGTACTTGTTCCGGGAATCCGATTTGGATCCACAGTAGTGCGATTTTTCTTTTCCATAACATTTATATTTTACTGTATACAAATCTGCATAAGAATATCTACAAGTCATGAAATCGGAAGTAGGTCACGAAATGAGAAACAAAGTCAGGAATTTTAAGATGGATGTTTTCTGCGTTTTCAACTAAAAATCCGTTTCCATGTGATTGCATGTGTTTCTAATTAATGTGGGAGAAACACATTTGCATCGAATAAAATTTTTATGATTATTCCTTGTTATATATAAGAAAACCATTTTTCAGACATATTATTAAAGAAATGAAGAGCTATATTGTACGAGTACCGGGTACCGCGATAAACGGCATTTGTCCGCGATCTTCTTTATATTTCGTTTTATTGTGAAAATACTTTTCCACTTCTGCAATCTGTTTGCATCGTCTACAACGTTTGTAATTATTTCGTATATACTATATTATACAAAAAAACTATTTTTCAAGAGCATTTTTAATGACATGAAAGGCTATATTGCAGCAGTATCGCGATAAACGGCATTTGTGCGCGACCCTCTATATTTCGTTTTATTTTGAAAGTATTTTTCCACTGTTACAATTTGTTTACATCGTTTAAAATGTTTGTAATTATTTCGTATATTATATAGAAAAACTATTTTTCAAATGTATTATTAATAAAATAGAAGGATATTTTGTAACAGTATGGGGAAAAATGGTATTAGTGCGCGATTTTTCCTCATGCAATATGTTCCTATCTTTCTTTTTGGTAGGTTGGCATCTATGCATTTTTTATATCAATCCCTGAAATTAATGTGATTCATATTTTTTTTATTATTACGCAGGCTGTTTAGCTCACCCAAAGGGTGTAGATGAGTTTTAAGGGTATGATTTATATTTTGTCAAAGTGACTAGAAAAAGAGTAGCAACAATAAAACAAAAACTTATTATTGACTTGCAAATACAGAACCCTAGCTGCCAACTCTGCATTTCTTTGTGAAGCTCCAATATTTGCATTGACTGCCGATCTCCGGACAAATATGCAAATCGAACCCCCCCCTTTTTTTTTTAAACTTTTAAGATAAATATAGTAAACAGATTTTAAAATGAAATTCCTTACTTTGACAAAATTGGCCACAAAAAGTGACTAAGTTTCGTTCAAGATTCCCGTATAATATTTTAATTTTAAATGTGTTTAAGTCTTATATTTGTAAGTAATATGAGAAAGATTATATGGAAATGTCATTAAAATGTGCATTTATACGTGATTATCGGTTTATCCCATTTTATTATCATGTATTTTCCATTCTCGCAATTTGTTTTCATCAACTAAAACTTTTATATTATTTGCTGTTTTAACTCAGGAAAATTATTTTTCAAGGATGAATTGAAGGGGTATTGGGGCAATGACTGTATAAGATGACCATAATTGAAAATTGTTAAATAGAAGTTTTTTTTTTTAATTTGTTGTTTTTTTATGCCCTTTTTGCCAAGTAAAAACAAATTAACAATTTTTTTTATTTATTTTTTCTTGAGTTTTTTTTTCAGTTTATTTTAAATTTTAAGAAAATTTAAAACAATTTTTAATACAAAAATCTGAATTATTCTTTTTTTTATATCTTTGCGTCAAATGATGCCTAGTTCAAATTTTTAATTTCTAACACTGGATGTAATAACAAATAGTCAATATTATGAATTTACCATGCCTACATTGATCAATCAAGTTGAGAATTTCCCATTTATCACTATATTAGTTAGAAAAATTTTACTATATATAATAAAGTAACATGTGTCTAAATAAACTATCTAGTTTAGAAGAATGTGCAACTTACATCTCTGCATCTGTTTATTGTACTCTGACATGTTATCAGGACGAATACTGCGAAGAAATCTTACATAATCATCACTGTGGTACTTGGTCATTTCTTCTTGAGTGGCTTTGTGGGGCCTCTGAAAGCATTAATACATTTATAAATCTTTGAAATTAATAAAATGTAGATCTTTTACACATAAATAAAATGGGAGGGATGAAGATATAAGTGTAAATATAAAATTGTGTATGCTTAAAATTCTTCCAACAAATAATTTTGAGTCTTATTCATCATTTGAAATTATAATATGAAAATCCATTCACTAAAAGAGAATTTTTATTTTGGAAAGGGAAGGGGGGTCTGAAGGGATTGATAGTTTAAGAAAATTATAAACCCTTCAGCTTTTTTTTTTTCAACATCTATATAAATAACATTGAAAATCTGCCTGTATGTGTGTGTTTGTCTTGAGATGAATAAGTCTCAAGATCATGGGAGAACAACGATACAGAATTTCATGAAATTTTGTGGGTAGCCATGCAATAGCCTCAAATAAAATTTTGTCCATGTTACAAGTTGCTGGGATCAGGGTTTGTTGAGATATTAATAAAAAAATGAACCTCACATAGAGATCATAGCATGCAATGATATTGTTTCCGCAAATTTATTTGAAAAAATATATATATATATATATATATATATATATATATATGTGTGTGTGTGCGTGTGCGTGTTTGTTAAGCAACAGAATTAGACCCAATGAGTTTATACAACAGACTATTTTTATTAAATCTTTTCCAATTTAAATAATTAAGAAATTTTTTGGGTTGAAAGGCTACCGTAAAAATTGATATTTTTAATATCTTTTAAGTATTTTTACTTATAATATTTTTATATCACAATAAATCAAACTACTGCTTGTGAGAATAAAACTTTCTAATCCTTGTTAAAATAAAGCAAGCATATGTATATTATATATTTAATAATTTATTTTTTACACCTATAATAAACAGTAAATTATTTATGATTTACAAAGGGTTTAGCAAATTTAATTTTTTTTTAAATTTTTCTTTTGTGCATTGTTTTAAATTTGTGATTTAGAAAAATATGTTTTCTATTGTAATAGATAAAATAAAATAATTTTATAACTTTTAGAAGCACACATATTTAATAAAAAATATTAAATTACAGCTGCTGACTGCAATATATAGGAATATTAAAAATTTTTTTGCATAAAATATTTTTATATATTTCTAAATTTAAACCTTTTTAACCAGATTTAATATATATATATGACTGCAACTGTAATGTAAGAATAAATACTTTTAAAAGTCACGAGACATATTATTCTAGCTTAAATGTAATATGCCCAAAATTTTCAGGAAAACCTACATCTCTACTTGCACATTTTTCAAAATCACTGATTCAATTGATTTATCATCGAATGTCATGAAACAATAAAGCAAATAACAAACGGAGCTAAAGGTGGAGTGCCATGTAATATAATGAGTGGTGTCAGACAACTGTGATTAATAAAATGCCCATGCAGGATTAAACACAAAGTGTTTTAGATGTACAGTGACAACCTCTGATAATTAGTGGTTTGTTGGCAAAATCTGCAACTTGAAATGTGATTATATGTTTAATCTTAAATCTAAAAACATGTTTATCCATTAAAATCTGGAAATCAAAAATATTCAGGAAAAATTCTTCCTATACAATAGTATGAGAAAGTAACAAAAGTGCATATGCTATGATCGAAAGAAACTGATGTAATGAACTGACTTGGCAGATACATTGCGAAAAACAAGTGTGAAAGAAATATTGCCATATAGGTTTCATAATTTTCAAGTCAGTGATACCTCATAATTTCCCAATGTATATAGCCATCGCTAAGTTCAAATCAGGGGGTCCCGTTTCAGAACGAACCAGCGAGATTCTCGCGAAATCCATTAAAAATCTCGCGGAAAAATTTAGGCTACGTGACAATTTCTCTCTCGCCAGTTCCGGCTTAAAATTATTTTTTCCTTCAAATTGGATACCGCGAAATCCGATGCCCGATGACCACAAAGCCTAATTTCTCGTGTTCTAAAAATTTCTACGGAATTCTAAAAATAGCCACAGGGAGAGTTGATTGACGTCTCGCTCGCACTTCCTAGTTACTTGGGGGAAGCTAGAGGGGGGTGTTGTGATAGCAAATAAACAGTAGCCCTAAATACTTATATAGCAGAAGATCGCTGGTATTACGAGCTGGTGACCACAATGGATAAATTTTTAATTAAGAAATATAATATTTATCAACAAATATGCTGATTTGTATCAATACTGCAATAATTTATGAATCTTATCTAGTCATACCTATTAGCTCTGCTTCTGTAGAAAGGAATTTTAGTACTCAGAACAGAATAAAAAGCAAATTTCGAAAAAGGCTTAATTCAGAAACTCTCAGTAACCTCATATACATTTCTGATGAATGTGTTGATTTAGAATCTTTCAATTATGATGAGGTTGTGAGAATTTTTAATGAAACAAAACTTCATCGGTACCAATAAGTCATTACATTTGGTTCTTGTACTTATTTTCTTTTTGTACTACAATTCAGATTTTCCCATTTGTGTGTGATGTTATTTTTTTATTAAAGATTAGCTCTTTTTAAAAATTAAATTTAAATGTCGAAGAATATGAGTTATAGTTAATGCTTTCTTTTTAATTACTTTCTAAATTAGCGTGGTAAAAAAATGAAATTTTAAGTTTCTTTCCTTATGACAGAAAATCTCTCCCAAAATTTTCTGGAAAGAGAGAAATTCTCCCCCTTTTTTCCTGACTTAGTGGGAACCCTGGTTCAAATCTTGAGATTGTCTTAGCACATACACAAATTCCCAGTGTTGCCACCATCAGTACATCATTATTTCCTGATATCACAGACATCGCTTAGTGCCCATCTTGAGTCCAATGTTTTCGGCTTGGGATTTTCTTAGCATATGCACAAATTCATGGTGCAAACCAGCACCATCGAGTTTTAAACTAACAATTTTGATATTTCTACATGATTTTTCACCATGGTAACTGTTTGATTGATGCTGTGAAACTTCTGGGAATACAGTACGACGATACACACAAGAACTGAACAAAACAGTTTCAAACTGCGAGAGAGAAAAGAATTCTACTCGCTGAATTTATCTTGTGGTCCTTAAAAATACTTAAGAACTTATTTCCGTAAAATGTGAGAATTTACGGGAAACTGTCATATCTTGTTACGCAATACCACGAGTAGTATGTATGCTGCAGGAACTACAGAAATACAGCAATCACTTTATAAATTCGCATATTATTAAATTTAAAATTCTCGGATTTCGGACTAGCTTATTTTTACATTTGTTAAAGTTCAAAGTTTAATTTTTTAATTATTTTGACAAAAATAGTGTGATTGCACAATTCAGTTTGTATTTTGGCATGTTGCCAAAAGTGCAGAAATGTCGTATTTCATTCATCTTCTTTTAATAATTATTGTATATTAAACTGACAAATTAGCATTTTCATATTTTGGTTAATTATTAAGGTTTCTTTTGGTTTATTATTTTTATATAAGTAGCATCTTTATGCAATTCAGTTTGTATTATCGTGCATTGCATTAGTATATATTTCTATCTATCTTTAACCCTAATTATTGCACTTTAGGTTGCCTAAATTATAGATTACTTTCATAT
This sequence comes from Amaurobius ferox, assembly GCA_951213105.1. NCBI lineage: Eukaryota > Metazoa > Arthropoda > Arachnida > Araneae > Amaurobiidae > Amaurobius > Amaurobius ferox. The sequence goes on along the minus strand of OX578147.1, from coordinate 141,720,568 downwards.
TTTGGTTAATTATTTTTGCATATAGCATTATTGAGAAATTCAATTTGTATTCTCTAGCTTTGCTGAAAAACCAGAAGTATATTTTTTTATCCGTTTCCATTCAATAATTATTGCACATCAGATAGACTAAATTGGTGTATTTTCTTAATTTGGTTCAATAGTTATGAAATATTTCATCTAATTTCAACAAATAGCATAAAAGTTAACTATTTTAGCAATGAGATTATTATATAGTTAACATTCCATTGCTATGCTATGAATATGCTAGACATCTTTTTAGTTTTAAAAATTTTTGGTTGAGAAGTGGTAAATTAATTTTTATTATTGCAATGTTTATTCTAAAGTATATTTTTATTTGAATAATTCATTAAATAATAAATTAAGTAATAGCAATAAATAATTAAACAATATATCTCAAGCATTTATTGGACAGAAAAGTAAATTGTGCGTTGATGTTTATCACTGTAACAGTTGGAAAAAATATTCCCTATTTGTTCGAACTTCAACTTTTTCTGTCTTAAAAAATGTCACTAAAATCTGGATTCCCCCCTAATTTAAGGTGTCCGTTAACAAGTTTACTTTTAGCAGGAACTAACTTAACTAGTTTAACCAAACTGTAGAAAGTAAAAAAAGACAATTAAAATAATTAAATTTTTTTAGATAATTGCTATTTGTGAAATGTTTAAAAATAAGCATCAGGTCCTTATAAAGTTCTTAATTTTTATTACTTAAAATGAATATGAACCCTGGGTAAAAAATATTATATCTATTTAAAAAACAAAATATTGTTACATTGGGGGGTTGGGCTATAGAGCAAAGTAACAGACATCTAATTGTGGGTGCAGTTTCAATATTTTTACTTTGACATTAAAAATACTTTATAAATGCTATTGCAAAATCTGATTGCTGAATTTGTTTTTAGTTTCAATTTTCAGGAGCCCCAAACTAATGGCTAGATATATTGCTTGGCTTGTCCAAACTATGACAAGTTAATTACTAAAACAAGAAAAATTAATCATATATAAAGCATTGATTATGAAACACTTTCCAACTTCAATGTAATTTTATTTAAACATCTCTAAAATGCAATACATTCCTCGGTAATATTTTAAAAATTATCACAATACTACATTAATTTATTATATTTGAAAACTTAAAACTTCATAAAAAAAAAATGAACTTCATTCAAATGACGGCATTGAAATATAAATTGCCTGGTTTAAACATCTCTAAAATGTGATACATTCTTCGGTAATATTTTTAAAATTATCATAATACTACAATAATTTATTATATTTGAAAACTTCATCGAAAACAAATGGAACTTATTTAAATGATGTCATCAAAATATAACACGCCTGGCTCTCTCTATAAAAGCAGTATTTCATTCATAAACATTTTTCCATTCATTTTATTCATCACAATACTATAATAATTTATTTTATTTAAAAACTTAAGACCATGGAGGTACAAGTAATTAAACTCTATGCTTAACACTTCATTGAAAAAATCGTCCTTCTCTCTGTAAAATCAATGAATATTTCATTCATATCAGCTATATTGCAGACTCCATGAGCTAAATAATTTTGCGTTAAAGAAATGCAGCAATTCTTATACAACTCATTCTACATATTTTGCTGTTTACATTTTCCATAACTGAAAATTAGGCTTCATTGTAGAAATAATCAAAGTTGGATGATCATTTAAATTCCAATATATTGTAATTGCATTGTTTCAGTATGTAGATGCACAGAATTTAAGTAAAAATAAAGCGGTTTTAGGATGGATACAAAACTAATTATGAATTAAAAAGTACTTTAAGATTTTGACACAAGATGGATACCATATTTTATTTTGAAGTGGGTCACGTGATCTCTTCATATAAAAGATGTAATTATTATTTTAATTTTTATTTAAAAAACTACTGAATATATTTTGCTGAAATTTTTTTTTAATATATTTTATGGGATTATTTAAATATTTCATAAAACTTTTGAAGCAATTTGTGAATTTTAAATCCACTTTTTGAAAAATTAGGTCCCGTAGGGTTCAATGTATTTCATTTTTTCAACCCGGGTTCAATCCAAAATTAATTGGGTGATATTATATTCATTTATATTCCCATAGGTCCTATAGACCATCTGAACAATATACTAAAATTTCATTTTGATAGTCATTTTTACGGAAGTTATCGTGCTAACGGACAGACAGACAGACAGAATGAACAAAGTCATAAACACTTTTCAACTTTGTTGTAAAGTGTTAAAAAAATACTAGTAATCCGATTTGGGATCATTTTCGATTACTTGCTGATGAAAATGGATTGGTTGTTGACAATAATATTGCAGTTTGCAAGATCTGCATAAATCCTGTTTTATCAAATAGAGGAAGCACGTCTAATATGATTAGGCACTTGAAATTTCATCACCCATCAAAATATATGGACAGCTAAAGATTATGTTTCCCATTGCCATTCCATTCAGAAATTAAAGATGCTGATGATCACTATTCCTGTAATTCCGAAGAAAATGTGTAATCTACTATGGTACCACTTGATAGCAATCCTATGCAGAAAAAACTGAAAATTTTGCTGGACTTTCAGCCAGATTCCAATTCCTCGAAATTTTGCACCGAATCTGTGACAAAATTTCTAGCTTATACAATACAGCTTATACATGTTGTTACAGTACAGGATCTATTATCCGGAATGCTTGGGACTTCAGGCATTCTGGATAAGGGGTTTTTCTGTAATTCGGAACACTTTTTCTAAAACTTACTGGAATGGTCTCAAATGTCGTTATAAAATTATAATTCATTTTAAAAACATAAATGTATTAAAAAAAGCTTTTTTACAATCTATATGGGTTAACTAAAATGCAAATTACATGTAATTATAGTATCAAATTTAGTGATTAAGAAAAATTTTGAAAGAAAAAAATGTCTGAAAAAAGTTGATTATTCAGGGTAGTTATTAGAAGTCTTTTTTTTTAACATTTCAACTAAAGTGGGCCCTCACCATATTCATCTAATATTTTGGCAGAAGCACTTTTGTTCATATGTTTCAAAATATTTTAAAGTACTTTTAATAAAATTAAGATGAGAAGGATGTTCATTTTCAATTGAAATGAGATTATTCAACTATGGGTGCATATATATCAAATTCTAATTTATGCTCTTCAAATGTTTCTAATAAGCCTTATAATTCTAAATGCCTGCATAAATAAAAAAATTTTAATTTCGTTATCCTAAACATATATCTCATTTTCACCAATAATATGTTTAAAAGATAATATCCCAGCATAAAAATATTAGTGGATGGAAGCAGATTGAAAAAATGGAAAATATTTAAAAATAAAACGAAATATACCGGCGATCGTGTTTAATTCGCGATATTGCTAAACTGTCTTCTATAAATTACTAATTAATAAAAGAAACCTGTAAACCCATGAATATACTGCAATGGAACTTTTTGCTAGAGTCAATTTTCGGTCCAAAATAGCCATTTTCATCCAAATAATAGGATTTAATTGAAAATGATTTTGATCTTGGAATTCCATCAACGTTTTCTAAAATATTGAAGATGTGTATATTTCCACGGAGATGAAAAAAAAAAAAAATAGATTTTCCCGAGAAAATGGCAAGTTTATTGCTTAGGTTAAGTATTTAAAGAGAACAATCAGAAGGTCCTGAATGACATTTTATAGCTGCTATACTTTTCTCTGCATTTCGGCAAAAGTTAACTCTCATTAATTTCGGAAATTCCTTACTTAACATACTTTCTATCATCTCGTAAATGCGCTGATGACTCTCTTTTTTTAATCTTTTCCAATAAATGTTTATTAAATTGTGCAAAATAGTGTGAATTCTGCGCGGCACATCGCGTTTGAAGAGCATAGGATTTCTTTAGCGATATTGGGATATTTCTAATGAAAAAGTTGGAATGCTTTTACCGAAAATCAAAGTCCCGGAGCAAAGCGCAGAAAAGAAAATGTAACGCATTCGGAAAAATCGAAACCTTTGTGCCTAGTGTGCTCTGCCCTATACACCGAGAAAAAAATGAAACGCCATTAAATATGCACCTTGCAGCGACTTGTCCGTAACTAACTCCTGTATTATACTATACAGGAGTTAGTTACGGACAAGTCGGAGACTTATCCGAAACTAGTGAAGAATGGAATGACGCGTCTCGCTGTCAATGTGACGGTCTCGCCCGTGCCGGATCGTCACCTCCGAGAGCTACTATCGGGGGTGACGGCCGGATGCAGCCACTTAGGAAATTTTTGGGAAAAACGGTTCTACTTCGGATGTTTTCCAGAAAAGAGGAATTGTGGAATCTCTCGGAAAAACATGATCCACGGAAGATTTTCATTCACTATCGCGAGATTTCTTCGCGTTCGTTTTCGAAATTTAAGAAGAATCAGCGGCTGCGAATGCGCATGGCATTTTTTTCTGCGCGGGAATTTTGAACTTCGTGCGCGATTTGCGCGTCCTATTTCAAAATCCTCTAAAATAGCAGGTTTCAATGCATTTTTTTTTTTATTGATATTGCAAATTAAAGCATAAAAGCATTTGGCGGGATTTTAAACAAAAAATCGCTATTTGGCGCAATATTTAGCAAATAATCGCTTGTTGGCACAGAATTTGGCATTATTTTGCCGTATTCCGGTTTTGGGAGAGTCCGGATATTGGAACGCCGGATAAGAGATCGCGTACTGTATTGATACAGGAGGTATCAATAACAACAGACTGATGGGCATCTGTGGCAAACACTCCATACATTGCAGTCACAATATATTTTATTAACCACTAATGATGATCTCTTTTTTTTCATTTCCAATTGCGGGTACAAAAGACGACTGGAGAAAACAAAAAAAATATAACATGAACAGAAATAAGAAAAAATTACAGCCACAGAGGTCTATAGACCACTCATATGGTCCCTTGCTTCCCAGTATCACTCGCACTCAGATGTTGGGGAGAGAGCCAGGCAGTTGTTGAGGCCCAGACCGTCTGACCTACCAGAAAGGTGTAAGGTAACTGTTTGGACGATCGGGAAGTGCCATCCAATTTAGACCGGAACCTAGTGGGGGAGGCATGTATCCACAGGGACCATACCCTCCTTCCCTTACTACCAACCTCTCGGAAGGACTTACGGACCCACATGTTTAACGTGATCATACTCTGTGTGAACAAGGCGGCAGTTTTGGCAGTGGCTGGAACTGAACCCGGGCCTACTGAGTGCAACTCCAGCACGCTAACCACTGGGCTACCGCACCCAAGAGAGCCAGGAAGTGGAGAAGGTGAGGGAAATCTACGATCTGCATGTCTGAGTTGTGCACATTTTGAAGTGAATCATACTTATGATAATATATATGATATGTTGCGAAGTCTTTTGTCGGATCGGGGTCTTAATATTAAAAATATAGCATGCTGTATTACAGATAATGAATCAAACATTTAAAAGCCATATCACATCTTCAGTTGAGACATATTTCCTGTTTTGGACACAACATACATATTGTCCTTAATCGGGCTATACAAATTAAAAAAGGCAGTTGCAAGGCTAAAGAAGCTTCAAAGTACAATTTCACATAGCTGGAAAATGAAATGGGACCTTTAAGAATTTCTCTAAATGGAAGTTATGAGACTTCCCAGTACTTGTCCAGCAAGGTGGTTGAGTATACTAAAACTTATCCATAGATTCCTAGAAAATCAACTGCCTATATGTAAGATGTTACAAGAATACCCTGATGATCATGCCAGAGGGTTAGGATGTATCAGCATTGGAAAATTCTGTCTCCACTACAAATTTGTTAGAAGACATCATAACTCTTTTTGGAGAACAATATATAATTGCCTCATCTATTCTACCCATTTACAGAAAAATGAAAAGAAGCCTCCAGATACAAGAGGGGGATGGTAACCTGTGCAAAGAAATCAAAATTAAAATTTTATCTGCATTAGAGGAACACTGCGAGAAAGAAGCACTGATGCCTATCTTATCGATGTCTTTACTTTGTGATCCAAGAATCCAGTTTAAATTTACAGATTCTGGAGGTGAGATTAAAATAACTGCCACTGAAAAGATGGCTGCCATCTATGCATCCCTTGATAAGTCTTCTGCATTCCAACCTTATACCTCAGACAGTCAATTGTATGCACCAGCGAAAAAGGTTTAGCAAAATTACTTGAGGATGAATCTGCTGATGATTTTGATTCAACACTGCCAGAGAAAAAGTCTGAAGCTGAATTGAATAGCTATCTGGCAACGTCTAGGGTTGGTTTAAATATAAACCCATTAACATGGTGGAAGTTGCAAGAAGACTCCTTTCCAGTATCAAAATCTCTTGCCAGAAAATATTTGGCAATGCAAGGTTCGAGTGTTCCTTCGGAGAGAGTATTCAACACAGGGGGGGAATGTAATTATGAGGCAAAGAGCTGCAATGCTTCCAAATAATGCAGAGATGTAGGTTTTTTTGACCCAAAATAGAGAGAATATTTAAATGTTTAATAACTCGTATTTTATTCTGTTAAGTTTTTTAATTGTTTTCATTCCCTTTTTTAGACTTTTCATTATACGTAGTAAAGAGATACTTATAACTCTATTTGTATGTTTTCCTCTTTATGCAGCACATAGATAAGAATGCATATTTGGCTGGTATAAATATATTATATACTTATGAATATGAATTCCACAAAATATTAAAAAAAATTACACATAGACAGCATCACGGCCGTCCAAATAGTTGCTCTTAGTCCTCAGGACGAGTCGGACGGTCTGGGTCTTCTACATAGACAGCATCAGGGCGCGGTAGCCCATTGGTTAGCGCGCTGGAGTTGCACTCGGTAGGCCCGGGTTCGATTCCAGCGACTGCCATAACTGCCGCCGTGTTCACGTGGAGTACGATCACGTTAAACATGTGGGTTCGTAAGTCCTTCCAAGAGGTTGGTGGTAGGGGAAGGAGGGTACGGTCCCTGTGGATGCCTCCCCCACTGGGTTCCGGTCTAAATTGGGTGGCACTTCCCGGCTGTCCAAGGATCATTCCACAGTATTCATGTGTTACGTACGGGACATTTCACAGCAAAATTTTGAGATATTTGTACATTTTTTAATGTCAAAATATAAATGAGAAAGTTTGCAATTATTTTTAATGTATTATATACCACTTCATCTAGATTCCTGTGAAGTTTCTTTTTGTTGGAGCCAATAGATTTTTTTTTTTTAATTAATAAAGTTTTGTTACGTACGGGACATCACAAAAAATTGTTTTAAAAGTACTTCCAGCAATTTGGATTTTGCTCTGAATTTATTAAATATTTTCACAAATAAATTTAATGAGTAGAAGCAGAAATATACATTTTATTAATTAACTTTAAAATTATTTTTTAAAATTGTGTCATTAATTAATGAAAGCTAATTACTTCTGTTACGTACGGGACAAGCCTGTTTGTTACGTACGGGACCTATGATTTGAAGTAACAGTACTATAAGGAATTGTGAACTAAAATGTATACAAATGTTAATTTAATGAATTTACTAGCTCTATTAATGTATTCAAACTTATGTTTAATTATGGAAATAAAAATAATTAAAGATTTCTGACATATTTTAATTGCTATTATATAAATTAGGATTTTCCATGCATAGCTCCATTTGAAAAAATGGTAAACATTTAAAAATAAAATACATGTTTTATACAAGTCCCAGAACATCAATAATGTCTTCAATTTTTTTCACTTCCTCCATTGGCAAAGAAAAATGTCCCCGGCTATTAATTAGACTTTGTGCTTTTTCGAGCTTAGTAAAAATATTTTTTTTTGAGGTTTTATCTTTTTCTGGGATGTGTGGCCAGGAAAACTTGTTTTTACCTAAAGGTTTCATAAAGGATAGATAGAGATATTAACTCCTGGCCACCAATAATCATCGTACATCACCAATACCCAGTCTGAGTTTTTCAGTAACTCAGTACATGCATCTGAGCTAGGCTCTTTATCTTCTACAGGGCATAAAATCTTTATCTTTTCATCAGGATCCTTTTTATCAGAAAAACAAGAATGCTTCCAAAGGCCCAGACTCTCCAAGTCTATTGGTTGGGCCAAATGCATGCTATGTATACCTGATATCGAAGTAGCACTTTCCCCTTTTTCAATGAATACAAACTTAGTTATGCATATCTGAATGTCCGCTCCACTTATGTATTTAACATTTATACAGGGTACCTCTTTTTCCACGACTTTAGAAAACTCCATAGCTGTATTTATTACGTACTGCTTGCGCAATATACTTAACCAAAAGTTTCTCTTAACTACAGCTCCTAAACCATCCACTGCACTAACCCCATGGTAATGCATGTGAAGCATTAAATTTTGCACGTTGTACCGATTCTTAAACTGGGCACCACATCCATCCGACCAGAAATGGATGTGACTAAATGTCACTGTTTGTTTCAAATCTTCAATTATTGCAGAATTGAATGCAGATACTGCATCTTTTGTATGATTAAGGTCGTCAGAAATGACAACATAGTTTTTATGTTCTAGTTCGAGAGTTTCATTATTTCTATAATATACAATACAGGTAAATAATGTTACTTGGGTTGAGTTCCAGTGAGCTGCTATAATTTCCCCTTACTGTTTTAGCGTAAAATTTTCCGCAAAGTCTTCATAAATAATTATATGCCCAACCTGTAAGGGTTTTTTGAGGTATTTAAACTCTGCAAGTTGTTTTTGTGCAGTATAAACATGCAAAGCAAAAGGGTTCAAAAGGCTGATTAATTCTTCCTTTGCCTGAAGTAAATAGTAAACAATTAGTTCTTTCTTCATTTTTCCTTCAATTCATTTCCATTGATAAAAGTTATAGTCTAAAAATTAAATTTTTGATAAGTTTTAAATCAAAATTCTGCATTTTTTCCCATACGTAACAGATTTGTCCTGTACGTAACATATTTTTATTTATCATACCCAGCTTCTAAATGAAAAGATACAATATTTTAATTGAATAATTTAGGAAGCTAGTTCATCAATTGAAGAGAAAAAAAAAAAACTGTTCAGTTGTCATCAGTATTATTAGTTAAAAAATTAAAAATAAGCTCAAGATTGTTTCGTACGGGACAAAAAGAAAGTAATCATTGAAAGTTTATGATAAAATATTTTTTTAATTTTTTTCTTTTTATTTCATATAATGCTACTATTAAAAGGGTTTAATGAAACATAGGAACTTTGAAATAAAATAAAATATTTTTTGAGTTATAGTTAAAAATATAATGTCCCGTACGTAACAAATTTTTCTATATGGCTGCAAACAAAACCCTCTAATTTTTATTTGGTTAAAAATATAGATTTTCTATTGATAAACTTTAATAGAAGGGATTTCAAGCTTTAAAATGGTGTATTACACTTAATTTTTTATAAATTTTTTTTTTTCAAACTTGTGAAGCCAAATACTGTGGAATGACCCCCAAACAGTTACCTTACACCTTTCTGGTAGGTCGGACGGTCTGGGTCTCAACAACAACATAGACAGCATCGGTAGGCCCGGGTTCGATTCCAGCCGCTGCCAAAACTGCCGCCGTGTTCATGCGGAGTACGATCACGTTAAACATGTGGGTCCGAAAGTCCTTCCGAGAGGTTGGTGGTAGGGGAAGGAGGGTACGGTCCCTCTGGATGCCTCCCCCACTGGGTTCCGGTCTAAATTGGGTGGCACTTCCCGACCGTCCAAACAGTTACCTTACACCTTTCTGGTAGGTCGGACGGTCTGGGTTTCAACAACAACAACATAGACAGCATGGTTTATATCAAAAGTCTTGAATAATCACTTATGTGCATACAGTGTTGTAGGAACAAGATTTTACTATGTACAAAATATGTGATTAACATCATGATGTATCGTCATATCACACTGCAGATGTATTGCAATGTTGAAATAGACATATCGCCCAAACCTAGAAATGAATGATCTAGTCTCTTTTCATTATTTATCATCTCTAAAAGTTCTTTAAGTTTTTTCTTCAAGTTAGAAGCTGGTAACATTCCGATCCTCACAAGTACATCAGCTGAGCTTGCAGCACAAATAAAAATTTCAATTTGTCCTGGTTATTTGGGTTTGGTCATGGAGGAATGATTAGGGACTAATCTCTCCTCCTCATGAAGTTTGTTCATAAGGGGAGGATTAGCATGCTATTCGTGTGCACAGCAGTACAGGCTCAGGGTCTGCTTCGTTCTGATTGGTTAGAGAAGGCTGAAAACTGGAATTTTATTATAAAGAAATTATTATTCCATATACGATCTATAAAATACATATTTAAAATATTATGCACACAAATATGCATTATTACCTTTTGCATAATTGGAGAATTGTTCAAACAAACAAACAAACAAAAAAATAATAATAATTATGAAAATTTCTTTTGCGTCACACCTAAATTCAACCGTTATCACTTTCTTAAATACATTACACATTTAAAACACTTACATAAATTTCCATTTTTCTGTACAGACCATAGTTAAGTATCAAATTATGAGTCATACGTATCCTATGAGGTTTCATGGGATGACCTTGTCCATAATAATAATTACCAATATCACCTAAAACAAAAAAATTAGAATACAATAAATACTAAGAGCATTTGAAATGTTACACATTTTTAGAATATATGATCCTTGCAATTGGAACAATGAAAAAAATAATGTAAATATTAGCATAAAAACTCTCTACTAAACAGTAAACAGACCACCCTATATACTGACAAAAAATCATCATTTAGAGTAGTTGTCTTTGAGTAAAAGATATCTTAGTGCTGTCAAGAGAGAAGGAAGCCAGGGCTAGAGCCTACAGGTTCGGTTCAGCCCTGTTCAGGGGCCCCGGGATCCAATAAATTTTTTAGAAAGTGGCTGTAGTAATGGTGTATTGAATTTGTCAAAAAATACAACTTTATTAAATAAAATTATTCCCAAGTCTTGTGGTATTCAAATCAAATTTCTTGTGCCATTTGCACAATAACAGAATAATATACATGGCACACAATATTTCATTGAATAGATAAATAACTCGGTAGTTCTGATTATTACCTAAGAAATTATTATAAAATGAGAGTGAAACTTGGGAACCTGAAGATTTCAGGAATATTGAAACAATGGTTCGGTTTATAAAAATAATCTAAAAAAATCTGATGTGGGCAGCACATGACTTTTCTTATATAATGCAATGAACTAACTTCTTTAACAGTTAAAAAATGATGAAAAGATCCATGGCACAGTGTTTACAACATTGAATTGTAAATTTGTGGCCTTTCCAGATGTCAACATGTAAGCACAACAATTATTTTCTACCCAATAAACTTATATTTCACGCAACTCTAAATTAACAATTATTAATATTGATAGCATCCTCAATAAGCTACATATTCTATATTTTAAAATGTTTTAATAATAAATTCATCAATTAGGCATCATTTTAATTAATTTGGTGTCATTTTTGAAATTTTGATGATATTTTTGTTAATCTGGGGCTAAATATCACAAAGTTGGTCATATTTCGCTAGAGTATACACGTTCACCACATGTATCACCACTATATAAGTTCACCATATGTATCGTTAAATGTTACAAACAAATGGAAGAGAAGACATTTCTTATATACTAGCATATATGCCCATCATATGATGGAATTAAAAATTTGCAAAGCATTGCCTCCTATTTAGCATTATTTTTATCAATTTGGTGACATTTTCGTCAATCTGACAATATTTAAAAATTCATCAAGTTTGAGACATTCCACCAAATTTTTTGCAAAGCATTAGGATAGGGATGGACGAAAAATTGGGTTATCCTTAGTCATTTATTATGTTCTTTCCAAGATTCAAAATTTTCATAAGTCGTCATTTCGATTAATTTATTGTCATTTTTATACAATGGCAATATTTAAAAAATTCGTCAAGTTTGTGATATGCCGGCAAAATTCGTCCGTATGAGAATTAATATGTGCACAAACTGCATATGCCATTGGACTAAAGAAGCTTTATTTTCTTAACAACAGCAGGGCTGGATAAATCCCAGGTCACTGTAGTGCCTAAAAAATTAGTGATGGCTACTGGGAATTTGGCATGTAAGTGAAAGAAAATAGTTGATCATCAAAATATTTAACTTTTGAGCTGAGTAACAATTCAGAGTTAATCAAAGAATTGTCAAATTTTGATGGCAGGGAGTGCGCAACATAATCTACTGCACTTAAGCAGAGAATCGGGTGATTTCTGTGTTCTACACCATTTGCAGTAGGAACCAGCTTCATCACGCCTCATTTGAAGTGGGAGAGAGAAAGCTTTAGTTCTTTACACTGGTCGCTTATGTCATGGATGAGAATTATTATGTGCAGCAATTGCATATATCACATGCCATTAGACTAAAGAAGTAATAGCATGTGCTTTGACTTTCGCGAGTACTAAAGTAGGATTTGCATCGTATAAATTTGCCCGTCATAGTATACTAAAAGTTCCTGATTTTATTTATATGTAAAATTTATTAAAAATGAAATGCAATTTGATAGAGAATTATCTATTTTAAAACTGATTGTTGCAGCTAATGAGTATTTTTGTTATTCCACAATCAATGGGAAGAAATGGTGAAAAAAAACTTCAGATTACAGAAATAAATTAATTTGAGTGTGGCTCCAATTGAATTTTTAATACCAGAATCCATTTTTAAGTAGTTTGTCATTTTTTCTTTGTTCTTTTGCAAATTTTGCAAAAAAAATGAAAAATCTTTATTTTTGGTCTAAATGATCACAGAGCTGTTTCAGCTGAAGTCAGCCCCCAAGCTGCCAACTAGCTGGTAGACATACAATGCATGTTTTTCAGTTGAGTTTATAAATATACTCATATGCAAGCATTATAAAAACTTATATTTGTTATTATGCCTATCATCTGTGGTGTTTCCATATCCAGAAATCGTTCTGATAGAGACAGTAAATCTTGTTTTTAGATTCCTTGCTGCATTAATTAGAGATGAATTTAAAAAACATATTAGTGAAGAGCGCCAAGAGAAGTAAGTGGCTGTCGGTCATCAAAAGAGCTGAACTTATTGAAAATATAAAAATCTGATGTGAGCAGCACAACTTTCCTTGCAGTCTCATATTCACGTAAAACAAAGTACATATTCACGCCACACAAAATAACACCCATAATTATTTTAAATTACACTGAATTGGCATTTTCAATCCCATTTTCGTTTTCATTTAGTAACTGGGCTTATTTTCAAAGGTGGAGTAGCGAAAAAATGAACTATACCAAAAACTGAATCATACCAAAATCTAATCAGCACCAGGGTAACCCAAAAATGATTTATCAACCAACTTTTGTGAAATTTGGGCTATTAGTTTTTTAACTAGATGGGATATAGATAATCTTAATGGGCCATTTCGCAAAAAAAAGACAGGTTTTTTTTATCCCGAATCGTACCAAAATCTAATCAACATCAGGATAACCCACAAGTGACTTATCTACCACATTTTGTGAAATTTGGTCTATTAGTTTTCCAGCTAGAGTGCATACAGCTAATTTTTTAGAGCCATTTTGCAAAAAAAGACAGGTTCTTTTATCACGAATCGTACCAAAATCTAATCAGTACTAGGGTCACCCACAAGTGACTCAATTAGTTTTTGAGTTAGAGTGGATAGAAATATTACAGAGATAGACACACATACAGATGTTACGCTAAAAATATTTTTACCGTATTCTAGAGATCCCCAAACCTGTAGATACATCAAAAACTCGAGTTGCGATTTTCGACATGATTACAATACTTTCCATGTATTGCAGGGCAAATAAAAATTATTGTATGTGAAGATTACTTTATTTCAGGTAATTATTACTCTTTTATCGTCACTCCATTTATTAAAAGGAAATTAAGAATTGTTTCTTCTTTAAAGTAATGATGAACGTCTATGTTGTCAACTTAAAATACTCGCAATGATATATAGAACAAAAATAAGTGTATGTTTAAAATTTTGAAGTGTTATGCATTGAATAAGTATTAAGTTTTACACTTTTACACATTGAATACGGATCTTTGTTTCCTATTGATGCAATCTTTAGAACATATCGAGCTTTATGTCAATCATCCATACCCTGAAAATATTTAGATAACATAAATATTACTTAATGTTTCAAACATACTTGACGCAATGTACAACATGTACACCAATGGGCGATCTATGGATTGTATGTCTACCAGCAAGCGTTGTCAAGGCTCGTTACTAAGGGAATGCCACATGGTTGAAACAGCTCTATTAGAGCATGTTAGCTATTTTTCACTACAACCTGTGAAAGCTAGTGTGTCTATTTTATGAGGTGCAGTATTCTCCTTGGACCCATTTTAATAGATGCGCCACCTGGCTACAGTTTGTATCTTACGATTGGCTATACTAATAAACTGCTGAGTGCTGTTGTTGAGACCCAGACCGTCCAACCTACCAGAAAGGTGTAAGGTAACTGTTTGGACGGCCGGGAAGTGCCACCCAATTTAGACCGGAACCCAGTGGGGGAGGCATCCACAGGGACTGTACCCTCTTTATCAACTTTAAAGTGAAGAGAATCGTATGAAGCAGAACACTCTAAATAATCTAATACTGACGTCACTAGAAGAGCCAGATTTGACTATGAAAAAGATGAAGAAAACTGGCAGAAAGAAGAAAAGAATTAACACATAAAATGTTAAATTTACTTTGATGTTTAATAAATGCAGACGTTGCCCCCTCTGACCTCAGTATCCTATTTTTCTTTTTGTCAAGTTGCCCAAGCCGACAATTTTTTCGGACCAACCGGCTTCAAAATTTTTCTGGGAAGAACACATAGGTGCACAACTTCAAACGTAAAATGAGTACTAATACGCAATAAAGCATTAAATTTGTGCGTTTAATTTGTTATTATCGTTCAATTACAAGTCGACGATATAACGACGAACATGTAAATAACGGCATTTCGGAGAAAAAATAGTTAAAATAAATAACAACGTATTTCAATGAAAAATAAATATCTGAAGTACAAAAACAATCTGAAAGTTACAAAACTCAAATGATTTGTAATTGTGATCAATATGAGGAACAGATTCACTTTCAGAAGTGCACTGAATTTGTGTACAGCGCAGGAAAGCATTTAAAAAAAAAATATACAAAAATTTACAATTTGACCAAATTTATTTCTTTTCAAAGGCCCTTTAATTCTGATTCAGATAAAAAACTCAACGTCAAAATTAACATTTTGTTATTTTAGGACCTTCCAAGTTTCTATAGATCAGGCTTCCAAGACTCTATAGATCAAGCAAAAATTCATAAATATAGTAGAGTAAAGAAATAAAACATACTACCATCGTAATAATAACAAACACGCTTTTTAGAATGAGGTGCAGTCATAGCTATCGTAAATATATGAAATTTATTTATTAACTTTCTCGGGAACAGAAAACCGAATTTCTGAAAGAGAGGATGCCAGTTACACTAGCAGTATTTGTGAAGGAACCGCCAGTTCTTAAAATAATATTCACGGCTTCCCTAGTAGCATTGCTAAAGCACGATTTGTAAATAAAAAATTATTCAACATAAAGTAAGTAAAAACCATTTCGAATAGAAAAATAGCTCCAAGGTGTTTTAGTACCTAACCTAAAGTATCATTGTACTGAATTTCATAGCATGCGGGTCACTTAGATTTTTCGTTGAGTGACCAACAGACAAACTGGCAAGCATAAATATTTTTTTTATGTCAATTTCAAATTGGATCAAATGAAATAAGATGAAAATAAAAAATTAGTTTACTTGAAACACAAAACAACCGAGTTTCGATATGAAGCTAAACGATGATGTCATCCTTATTTTCAACCAATTAAAATGCATCATCAGTTTGTGCTTTTTGCGTCAATGGTGAACTGCGAAATTGATAAATTTTAATTTTTGAAAAATTATAAACTAAAGAAAGAACACAGAATAGTATTATAAATATTATTCCCAATTTTCAGCATTTTTGTCGGTTTTTTACTCCCATTTCAATAGTACAAATTATTTTCTACAACTGAAAAGTTCAGCAATCAGCCGTCGCCGTGAAAGAAACCTTGGATCCTTGGATTCGGTTTTGATCAGAGGCAGGGGCAAGAAAGTTATTTAGTTGGGCTAGTTGATGAGTAGTGTTTATTTTTTATGTAATTTATAAATAAACCTAATTTTTATGGATATGGCAACTACTTAATATAAAAATTAATATAAATTAGAAACAATTTTACTTTTTAAAGAGAATTTTAAGAATGTTTACTTCCCTACTAACCCTAAATGCACTGACGGATGTATGAAGTAGGGTAAGATGTGGCTTTGCCAAGACTTTACTGTTTTATCTTTATTTCTGCCTCTAATATCCGTATTACTGTGTATATAATGCCTAGACTTTCCGGGATGTATACGTGAATACGATTTGTATGTTTATGACTAATTATAAGATTTATAAAAAATAGTGTTTACTATGCTTCTCTGTATCGCAGTAGAAAACAAAGTTGTTATATAAAGGAAATGTTGGAATCATGAAAGATTGCAATTATGGGATTTCCATACTTCTTTTCTATAAATAATTTCATTTATTTTGGTATATTACAGTAATGCCTCTAACTTTTCTTCAATGTTTCAAGTCCATATATTTTTCATTTCAAAATAATATCTTCATCTGTATGATTGAATTGATATAATTTACCACTTAATATGATTTTGTTTTCGAAATTTCATATAAATTTGGTTGTGATAATTTTGTTTATAAGCAGATTAGAATTGAACTATTACTTATTGATATTAAGCAGTACAAATGTAGTACTATCTATAGCTTGCTTATGTTGCCACAGTGGCGTCGCTAAGGGAAGGGGATGTTATGAACTCATACCCCCCCCCCCCCCCCAGGAACACATTGAATTTCATTGAAATTGTATATGGAGAAACAATTAACAAAATATTTGTTACCAAGCCCCTCCCCCTCCCAAACACTTTTTCTGATGATACTACCATGTCACCATATTTGACACTCGAAAATGTACTCGGCATTGCCCGGGATTTAAAGAATTCATTCATTAAATTTTTCAGAAAACAACAAGGAATAAATGAATCCCTGCTGTGGATTATGGCCAATGTCGGTCACTAAGTAAATTTAAAATAATTGAACTTTTTCAGGTTTTTATAAAAACCTGACTATCTGTCTCTTCTTGGTTTCTCAATTTGGCATTTTTTTGTTTAATTCAGGTTTAAGTCCTCTTTCTAAATACTCTTAACATAATGTCAATGAACAAAAAAATATTTGCTCCTGTTTACAGCAGGGATTTTAGTTTTACAAATGATGCAATATACATTTATTTTCTAAGCGAGTTAAAAAATTTAGAAAAAGCACATCAATAGAAAACCAATTGTGTGCTTTCTGATGACAAAGATTTGATGAAACATACAAAATAAACAAATTAAAATTTAAATTTGATGTGAAAGAGCACTCAAAGTATCAATAAATTTTTTGAACTGAAAGCATTTATCAGAACATTTTAAATTTAATGCTGTTAAATCCAAAAATTGTAACCAATACATTTGCATATGTTTTAATGTTATAGCATTTGCAAAATTCAAAGTAGTCAATAAAGTTTCAGGAGTAAAAGTTAGGTACAAATACTGCCAACAGAATTGTTGGAGATTTCTCGGTGGTTTAGGCCCGTTGAACTTCATTTTTGTCCTTGTTAATAATATGTACAATGGATCAAAATGGAAATGGTCGGTCATGCCCCATTATACTGTATGTAAAATTTAAACATAGCTTGAGCAATAGGACACTACTGATCAAATTTGGCTAGAGTTCTTTTATATATTGCAGTAGGACCAAATTTAATTAAATTCTTTATTTTTAAACTAATTTGAATTTTTAAAAATCTTGACAACCTTTTGGGAGTCCAGGTACCAAATTTCATATAAGTAGGTTACTTTGCTTTTTAACTACAGATGGCACAGACACAGTTGGCTGAAACGTATACTGATTCAGTCAAATTCTTTCACATCACATGCTGAAATTGACTGGCTTTCCAAGAGTTCGCCAAATGTATCACATATGACACTTGGAGAGACTTTTCACTCAAGGTTATTTCTGAGCAAGTCACGTGATATTTCTCCTTTTCTATAAGGTGGAAGAGTGTGGAGGTGCAAAAAAATCTGTATTGATGGTGGAGCAGGGTTGCCACTCAACCGGGAAATGTCAGGGAAAACCATGAAAAGTCAGGGAATTTTGCAGGAAACTTGGAATTTTTTTAAAATTTAAATAATGCAAATAAAATTCATGATATTTGCAAAAAACGATTGTTCAAAAGATCAAGGATCGGAAAAACCAGTTATTAGCTCGACGAACGCAAACATTTCTGGCCGCCCGCTTCCGTCTAGGCTATGCGAAATGCATATTTCATCCCAATATACCAACAATCCAACTTTTGACGGCACCGGCGCGGCGTGGAGTCTGCGTAGTACCGTGCATTTTGCTGGCTTCAGAGTATTGGTTTTGGTTCTCGTTTGTTCATGAACGGTGCGTGGCATAAGTGATTCGATTGCACCGGATTTGGGCTTAGATCAGAAGACTGGATTTTTCACACGTACTAAGCTGGGCACGTGATTAGCCGGAGGAAACAGAAAAGTCATCGAACATATTATTTTACTGAAAAGTAAGTGTTTTATTTTATTTTTTTAAATCAGTCCTGCACAACTTTAAATTATATATATATTTATATTTATTTTCCTTGTAGTTTCACTATGTCAAAGAAGACTCTGTTTCGAAAAGAATGGACAGTTATGCCAGCTTTCAGTCCATGGTTAAAAGAAACTACAAATGATAGGTTTTCTACAATGTGTGTGTTTGGGCGCGGTAGCCCATTGGTTAGCGCGCTGGAGTTGCACTCGGTAGGCCCGGGTTCGATTCCAGCCACTGCCAAAACTGCCGCCGTGTTCATGCGGAGTACGATCACGTTAAACATGTGGGTCCGAAAGTCCTTCCGAGAGGTTGGTGGTAGGGGAAGGAGGGTACGGTCCCTGTGGATGCCTCCCCCACTGGTTTCCGGTCTAAATTGGGTGGCACTTCCCGACCGTCCAAACAGTTACCTTACACCTTTCTGGTAGGTCGGACGGTCTGGGTTTCAACAACAACAATGTGTGTGTTTAAATAGATACTCAAGTCCTCAGGATGAGTCGGACGGTCTGGGTCTTCTACACAATGTGTGTGTTACTTTGCTTTAGCAATAGTGTCATCTACCTGAGTAACATGAGCAAGCAGGCTCTTGCAAGCCATATGAAATCAAGGAAGCATCAAGGTGCTATAAAGAGCCAACATATGTTCCATACTTTAAAATCTTCATTGAAAGCAAGCACTCCAAACATAAATCTTTCCACTACAACCACTGCAGAAGCTGGAACAACAACAACCAACTGAAGTTATGACAGTCAGTGCTAAAGGATATAAAGGACATTTGTCATCATTCTTTTCAGAAGAATTTGTAGCTAAAGCTGAGATTCTGTGGTTTCTTTACACTATAGCCCAACATGCTTCAGTTAATGCGTCGTCAAAAGGTGTCAAACATTTTCCTTTAATGTTCCTCGTTAGCGACATAGCAAAAAAGCTGTCTTTGCAAAGAACAAAACTTTCTTATACAGTGGTTCATGGTCTTGCACCTTATTTTTCATCGAACCTTTTAAATACATTAAAAGAGTGTTCGCATATAGTTTTTGGGTTTGATGAAACCCTTAATAAAGTGGCACAAAAACAGCAAATGGACATTTCAGTTAGGTTTTGGCACCCTGAAAAAAATCAGGTATCGACTTGATATTTAACATCAGAATTTTTAGTAGGCCATACATGTTCAAAATATTTGTGGATTCCTTTAAGACCGCTCTTTCTTCTGTTGGAATAGATAAACTGGTTTAGGTTGCTATGAATGGACCTAATGTAAATTTGAAATTTCTGAGAGATTTGAATGATGAACTTTCTACTTTACCTACTCATCCTCAGCTTTTAGATTTGGGTACTTGTGGGCTACACACAATCAATTGCGCAACGGGCTACACGCAATTAAGTCTGCAATTACAGTGACTGGTTGGCAAGTAGTGTAATTTCTTAAAGCTGCCTACTACTTACTTAAAGACATTCCAGCTAGAAGAGCTGATTATACTCACTACACTGGTTCTACAGTATTTCCTAAGAAGTTTTGTTACATAAGGTGGATTGAGGATTCGGATGTAGCTAAGAGGACTTGAGCAATTTTGCCTCATATGATTAAATTTGTTGAATGTGCTATCTGGGACAAAAAGAAGTATTGTAACTGTAACAATTTTAAAATTGTCTCCGAATATTTAAAGGAAAACTTATTTGGTGCAAAATTGGCATTTTTTGAGTCACTAGCTACATATATAGAACCATTTTTGACTGAGTTTGTCTGATAAACCACTTGCACCATTTCTTTATGAATCTGTGACAACTATAGCACATTCAATTTTGCAGAGATTTGTAAAGCCTTGTGTTTTAGAAAAAAATGCTTCATGGCTTTATAAAATTGATGTTCTTGAAAAAGATAACTTGATACCAGCCTCTGAAGTGACACTTAGTTTTACTGTAAAAGATGAATTGAGAAAGAAAAGAATATAGACATTTTAGAAATGTGACAATCGTGTCTTAAAGCATATCAAATATTTGTGCATAAACTTTTTGAGCGTTCACCTGTACGATTTCCATTGACTAAAGCAACATCGTTTCTTGATCCTGCAGTTTTTCTTCAAACTGATTTGGCAATTAAGTGTTTGTCAACATGTCTAGAAATATTGGTTTCTAAAAAATGGCTATAAGGATTAAAAACTGACAACATTAATCAAGAGTTCCAAAAATTATTCAATGAGCCTTCAGTAGTAAACATGATGAAATCTTACAAAAGAAGTGATACTAGGCTTGACGATCATTGGATTAGTATACTGCATCTAAAACAAGCTTCTAATGATTTGACCTGTTTTATAAAATTACTTTCCATTTTATCACATGGTAATTCATTTCTTGAAAGGGGATTTTCCATTAATGCAGAATGCATTATTGGCAACCAAACAGAAGAAAACCTTGTAGCATTAAGACAAGTTTATGGGGGCAATAAACAATGCTGGGGGAGTTGAAGCAATTGATATAACAAAGGCCATGATTCAGTCAGTAAAATGTGCTCATTCCAGATACATTGATACTATGCAAAGAAAGAAAGAAGCAGAAAGTAATAAAAAACAATTGGAAGACAGTTGAATACGTGTTGTTTTAGAACTGAAAAGTTTAGAATGGAAGAAAAGCAAAATAATGGTAGATGCTCAAAAAGAAGCTGCACTAATTGAAGACAAAATAAGAAATCTCCGAAAATAATATTTTTTCTACATACTATATTCACTCACTATCACATAACTTGTATATTAACATTTTTGGTAAGTGTTAATTTATTTTACCACTTTTATTATAACAAGTGTACATGATTTGTCTAATTTACCAAAGCAATTAGATTTTTTTATTTGTATATATATGTCAAATATTATTTATTTATCCCAATTTGTAACAAATTTTTAATTGAAGTGTAAATATTTTAATATTTACACTCCAGTTACTATATTCCCAATTATAATGTTATATTCTCTATGTTAAAATACAGAGAAAAGGTATATGTGTAAGCCTAGGTCAGGAGTCGGTAGACTTTCGAGAGAAAAGAGCCAAGTTGTCAAGGAAACAAGATAACGAAGGTATCAGAGAGCCATATATATGTATACTTGGGCGCCACCCCCCCCCCCCCCCCCCTCGGTAGTAGCAGTCGCAATCCAGAATGTCATGTCATTATCAAATTAAAATTTTTATATTTAAATAAAGTTTTACAATGCAGTAACATTTTTCATTCCTTCAAAAACTAAGAACTATCAAACATATATTTTTATTTTAAGTACTCCTAATTCAGATCCTCTTGGTCAAGATGCTGGGTATGCCCATGTATATATATATAGGTATATATGGATTTGTAGGGCAAAAAAAGAAGAATGTGATAAGTGCATGATTTTTTATTTAAAACTTAGTTAGAAGGGTGACTTTGCATCACTTTTGAAAGCTTTGTTATGACCGGCAAATAGCTACTTGTTTTCAATTTTTGACATGATTGTAAATTATCGTCTGTTAAATTGCTTCTTGCTTACTTTTTAACACTTTACAACAAAGTTGAAAAGTGTTTATGACTTTGTTCATTCTGTCTGTCCGTTAGCACGGTAACTGCCGTAAAAATGACTTTATCAAAATGAAATGTTAGTATGTTGTTCAGACGGTCTGTGGGACATATGGGAATATAAATAAATAACATCACCCAATTAGTTTTGGATTGAATCCGGGTTGAAAAAATGAAATACATTGAACCCTATGGGACCTAATGTTTCAAACATTTTTTAAGCGGATTTAAAATTCACAAATTGCTTTGAAAGTTTTAGGAAATATTCAAATTATCCCATACAGTATATAAAAAAAATTTCAGCAAAATATATTCAGTAGTTTTTTAAATAAAAATTAAAATATTAATTACACCTTTTATATGAAGCGATCACCTGACCATTATATGAAAAGATCACGTGATCCACTTCAAAATAAAATATGACATCCATCTTGTGTCAAAATCATGATTTTTAAAGTTCTTTTTAATTCATATTTAGGGTTGTATCCATCCTAAAACCGCTTTATTTTTGCTTAAATTCTGTGCAACAATGTTCTGAAACAATTCAATTACAATATATTTGAGTTTAAATGATCATCCAACTTTGATTATATCTACAACGAAGCCTAATTTTCAGTTATGGAAAATGTAAACAGCAAAATATGTAGAATGAGTTGTATAAGAATTGCTGCATTTCTTTAACGCAAAATTATTTAGCTCATGGAGTCTGCAATATAACTGATAGGAATGAAATATTCATTGATTTTACAGAGAGAAGGACTATTTTTTCGATGAAGTTTTAAGCATAGAGTTTAATTACTTGTACCTCCATGGTTTTAAGTTTTTAAATAAAATAAATTATTATAGTCTTGTGATGAATGAAATGAATAGAAAAATGTGTATGAATGAAATGCTGTTTTTATATAGAGGTGATTTATATTTCGATGACGTCATTTGAATAAAGTTCATTTGTTTTCGATGAAGTTTTCAAATATAATAAATTATTGTAGTATTATGATAATTTTAAAAATATTACCGAGGACTGTATCGCATTTTAGAGACGTTTAAACCAGGCAATTTATATTTCAATGCTGTCATTTGAATGAAGTTCATTTTTTTTCGATGAAGTTTTAAGTTTTCAAATATAATATATTAATGTAGTGTTCTGATAATTTTAAAAATATTACCACAGAATCTATCGCATTTTAGAGATGTTTAAATAAAATTGAAGTAGTAAGTGTTTCATAATCAATGCTTTATACAGGATTGATTTTTCTTGTTAAATCTATTAAGTGCATCTGAAGCGAAGCAGCATCTGTGTCGAACGGGGCTAGGTTAAGTTCGTTGATTTTTATTTTGAGAGGATGTTCGATGAAAGCTAGTGTTGCCTTATTTGCTCTGAATTCTTGAAAATGTTCAGTAAAACTGTTCATCATTTTTTTTAATACCGTGCTGAAATAATTTGTATCAAAACAAGCCCTTTTTTCATAGTGATACTGTTTTAAATGCTTGAAGTGAAATAATTAACTCAATATCCATTTCGTCCAAGAGTACCTTAAATTGGCGATGATAGAGTGGTTTGGTCAAGATGCTGTTAGTTACCTTGATAACGAAGTTCATTATTGTAACCATTTCTTCAGGAAATGTTTGGGCTCGAAGCGCTTCTTGATGTATTAAGCAGTGGAATGTGAGAATTTCATGGTCAATTCTTTCCCTTAAAATTGAAATAGCTCCTTTGTTTATACCTGTCATACTTTTAGCACCATCAGTAGCAATGGAAATTATTTTATTTAAGTCAATTCCAATGTGTTCCAGATATGTTTCTATAGCATTCGCAATATCTTCTCCACGTGTTTGTCCCTTGAGCGGCAGCAGTCCGAGAAGTTCTCCTTTGGTACAAAGAGTGATACTTGTGTCACTAATAGTGTGCTGTGTCACTTGTGGCGTGTGTGTGTGTCAATCTCTCGGGGTGGCATGGTAGGGAGCGTTGATGATCTCTGATTGGACACTTATCTCCAATAGAGGGGGGGGGGGGGGGAGATGCTCCGCACAAAATTTGGTGGGAGCTTTACCTGTTCACATGTTTTTACCGACTTTCTCTACCTATATATTTCTATTTCAATTTGTTTATTGTTAATTACTTTTTTCTTGTAAAGCTTGGCAATATAATTATTAATAATTTTTTAGGAAGATGGTGTTGCTTCTAAGTGAAACATTGTTAATAAGATTTAAAAGTAAATACTAGGTTTTTTCACAAAAATAAATATGTTTTCAGGTTTTATCTTGATATATATTTTGGGGTGTCAGCTCATCATCAGGAGATACAGAAGTAACTGTCTTAAGCCAGTCAAATGTTTAAATATATATGCAAATACAGGTAGAATTTTTCAGTATATAATTTTAAAGGAAAAGAGAAAGGAACAACACCTTCTTGTATCAATATCGGTAAAAAAAAAAGATAATAATGGGAGGGAACAATAATTTTTTGTTCCATTTTCAAGTTTGTAGAAATAATGGTCAAAGATAAAGATTTGTTTTATTTTTGTGGAACTAACCTAGTATTTGCTTTTAAATATAACTATTGATAGAGCACAATGGTCTTTACAGGACAAAAGCTGATTAAGGTCTCTTCCTTTTTTTTTGAACAATAACTTGAATTTTGAAATGGGTTCTGGTCATATATTCAGTAAATTATTATTCTAAATTTTATTTTAGACTAAAACTATTTGTACGCCGCTAGTACACGCCAAACCAATCTAATCAAAATTGCTTGCCCATCCCACTGCGAACGCTACACATACAATACATAGAGGCAGAAGTCTGAAGAGCCGCCGTCTTCCGACCCCTGGCCTAGGTTAACTGAATAGTTTATCGCACTGTTTTTTAAAAACCTGGAAAAGTCAGGGAATTTCATATTCTCTGGAGAGTAGCAACCCTGTGGAGAGCTTCAAATACTTCGGATTTGATTAATTTAATGCATTAGTGACTTTGCATTTATGTTCAAGTTATAACTGAATACTGCATTAAAGTTATAGCTCTAAGGCAATTTATTGAGTCCTTCAGATCCATAATTGTTATATTAGATCCATTCATGTGACGGCTAAAGCGGAGTTGTTGAAACCTGGAATGGCTAAAGCGGAGTGTAAATGTGTGTTGTTCACAATCGACTTAAAATTGACTGTAAGTCACAGACAATTTATCTCATGTGTGTACAAAAAATAATATAATTTTACTCTAAATAATTTTGAAATGCAGATTTTGGTGGGAAAATTTTACAATATACCATTGTTTTTAACAAATTTTTAAACGTAAATTTCGTAGGATATAGATGTTTAAAAAGATATAGTGGGTAATATGGATGCAGCATAAATTTATGGAGGAGGTAGGGTTTATGAAGGATTTCCACTTTTTGTTCTGTAGAGAGATGTCACTTCCTATTCAAAAAATAAAATTTTCATTTCAACATCTGTTTCTCAGACTTGGCTTTAGGTACAGCTGAGATGAAGACTGATATAGATTAAACATTGAATTCCGGAGGGGTTAGTAGGGTTCACTAAGGATTTCCGGTTCTGAATATGTAACTTCTGGTTTTTCCAAAAATTCATATGACTGTATGAAATAAGTGTACAAAAAAGTATAGAAATATTTAATAGTTCTTTCAAAATTGAAGTGTACACATCACTTTCCATTGCATAAAGCCTCTTTCATATTTTTATAATTTTTTGTATTAAAAATTTCAATTTTGCCAAACTTGGACGTAAAAATAATTGTAAAATATATTACTACTTTGAATGAACGATTACACGTACGTAAGTTGCTGGAAATGTAATTGATCTTTAAATACAAAGTGCAATTAATTTTGACATTTGTTTACTATATTTAAATTAGGAAATATTTTTATTTATTTTCCAATAACATTTAAAATTCTTTTATTTAATAATAAAATATTTAAAATTAAAATAATTTAAAAGCATAGAAGCATTAAAATTTTACCTATTTTTAAGAAAATTTACTTGAAACTATCACGTCGCAGAACCCCAAGGGTTCCGCAGAACACATCTTGAAAAACTCTGCATTATCCTATGTGTGTCAGAAAAGCAACATTGCTCCCACAAACTGAAAAATGTCAAGCAATGTAAATACAAATGTCAAGTCGTGTTGAAGAGGTTGATGTATAAGATGATGTATGTTTTTGATGAACATTTTGGACAATTATATCTAACAAATCCAGGCCTGCCACAACCAAAACAAGTAATTGGCTGATAAGAGCTAATTTCAATAATAGATTTCGATGTTGACAGATTTGTAATTATGTTACGAATGTAATATTGGGAGTAGCATTGACTCCTTGTTTATTATTTACTGATTATTGGGTTCTACACTGTGTCTTAACTTTCCCAAATCTGTAGCAGAATTGGCAATGTTTTCTTTTAAACTCAATTGAGTTTTGGTTAAAACTATTTGCTATGGCATTAAATGTATGTTTGCTATCATACATCAAAAGTTTTGTAAACACTAGTTCAACGGATTTACTCAAATATAAAACTTCATTCAACTAACATATTTTCAATGTTTCTAACTTGATGAATGGGATTGCCATATGTTTTGAAATCATCATAAGTAAGATGGATTATGCTGATTTAATCCCTTATAAAGCACACCCGTTACGATTCTTCATCTTCTTGTTATAAAACGAGAAAATAATGTATGAATACATTATACAAATATTTTCGTTAATGTTTTGTCATCATGCTTCATAGAAAATATTTCATGATAAATTTTATATAAAGACATAGTTGGACCCAATGCAGATTTCAGAAGTTTTTCTGCTTCGTCCTTTGTCTTGACATTGTCTTTTTGACCTTGTCATCAATTGACAGTTTCATGTGTTAACAACATAGTCAATCCAGTAACTGCATTAATATCGCTTACTGCTGTAAACAGGTGAAAAGTACTTATATTATCAAGACAGAAGTTCCAGAAGTCAAATCCAGCTCTTTATTTGGTGAAATTGCCTTCGCGGATTAGTGTATGAATAGAGACCACTTTGTTAGCTTCAGTATTAGAAGTTGATGAGAGGTACTTTCATTTGCAAGGCCAGTTTGCTCCAGCATTGCGTCAAATTGTCCAAAAGTTAAATGAACGCTCATCATTGTAACTAATTCTATATTAACATAGAAATAACTTACATAGTATACAGAAGTAGCAATATGGGGCAATATCAGATGACATCAATGTATATAAAGTTGACTCATGAGCATATTTCTTTTGCTTACCTTTTTATATTTTTTTTCTGCCCCTCATTTGAGTCCCAAGTTTGTAGCATCAGTAATTCACCTCCAACTACTAAAATTAAAGGAGGCCAGTTAAAAGAGAAGGATTGCATTGATGTAAATGAAATTGCATCCGAGAAAATGATAGAATGCTCTTTATTCATTTTTAAAAATTGCCATTTTTTTATACACACACTTCTACAATAGGGTAATAATTCTACACTTCTATAATGCATGCCAAATCTACAAATGGGGGTTATATCATAGTAATGGATTTTGATCAAAAATTAAAATTAGCTTATATACATGGAAAGAAGGCAAAAGCCAAAATTTCAATTTTTTATTAAAAAGTAGCAGGGGAGATTTTGCCCTTTGAAACATCGTTCAAGGTCATATTTCTGTGAAAAGTGATTGTCATTCTTTCCAAAGTAAAATCACTTGTATTTGTCACAAACCAATGTTTTAGGTTTCTTTTTAAAGCTAATATTCCAGGCTTTCATATGATATAAACTAATTGTAATATTTTGTTTTAATGAAACCCTTTTTAATCACTTTAAAATTTAAATTTTGAACTTTTTTCTTATGTTTAAGATTTTTTTTAATTTAACTGGTGAAATTAAAATAGCAATAAAATATGGTAAATTTAAAGAGTTGGGAGTGTTTTATAAACACAAAAAATTTTGTTTTTCTAATCGACTTTTTACTTGGATTTTAGGATCAACAGAATTTCAAAAATGATCACTTTTAACACCCCCCAAAATCCCATGTGGTACATAATTTAAAAACTAGTTCAATAAAACAACAAATCTATATATATATATATAAGAGAATGTGACATTTTCAGCATTATGAAAATTTTTTGCTATATTGTTATTTCTTTATAAAAAGCTGATACTTTCCCTGAATGCAAAAAATAAAATAAAATTCTAATGTATAAATATATAAATTCTAATGCATAATTTCCCCACAAATTAAGAGAGTAGTATTACTCTACTATATGACATGAGATTTGCAATAGAATCTAAGAGATAAAAAGAATTTGTTTATGAAAGCAGGAAGGAAATTGTAACTTCCACTTTCTTGTTTGTCGTTACTTCCTTCATTTATAATTTTTTTGCCATTCATTTTTGTTTGATTGATTCTTTTATTTATGTTATTTTTATGAATTAAAATTTATAGCCTTATTAAATTATTTTTACTAGTTAACTGTAAGCTATATGCTTTTTTTTTTCTTTTAATAAATTAATTAAACAATTTAAACAAATATGTTTAATAGTGTTAAAGCTTCTAATAGCTGTCTTTATATTTTCCCAGTGTACTAAATGACTTGTGATTTATAACATATGCAAGAGTTCTAAAAGCATTTTAAATCATATTGTCAATATTAAAAAATTTCCCTTGTCAAAATAGGTAAAAAAAAAAAAAAAAAAAAAAAAGGAATGTTATATATAAGAATCTGTTTTCACTGTAGAAAATTGACTTCCTTATACTAATATGCTAATCCATAATGCTAAAAGATAAAACATTCTGCCCTTTATTGTTAACAAATTTATGTAAAATGTGAAGTTTCTTAATCTTTTGCAAAATGAAATGCTGTGGTGTGGAATTACCAACAAATGAATTTCCAAGAGAATGGTAATAGTTATAGAAAATTCAAATTACAAAATAAATATCAAAATATTTTCCAATGTAAAGTATGGCCAGGATATTCAAAATAAGAAAATTTCCTTAATCATTATTTTTCTATTTTGCAATCTCTTTTAAGAATTTATCAATCATGGTAGCTTGCGGGATTTGGGATAACCCACTTGGTGTATTTTTAAAATATGTCCATTTACTGTATAAATTACATATGTATATGATATTATCAAGACATTTCTGCCTATTACAAATTTTTTATACATACGAAAAACCTTCAAATATAATAATAAAATTATTATGTAATGAAGTAATATAGTATTATGTATATACAGTAATATACCTTAAATGAAATAAATTTGTATATACATTTATACACAAGTTATATATAAAACATCATAATTTAATAAGTGTATTTAACTTACTGTAAATATTTCTGTAGTCTCATATTAAAAACCATTAGTTACAGCACAAATAGTTAATTAAATATATTGGGGGCAAAAAATAGCCCCCATAACAAAGTATTTTTAATTTCAGATTATTTAAAACAGAAGGCTAAGCAAATAGTTTAATTTATTACAGTGCTTTGCATGTTTCTATATTATTTCATTAGTTTTAGCAGTCAATCTTTAAATTACATCATTATCAAATAAAATAATATTTAGTATTAAACATCTTTTGATTTAAATAATCAAAATATGTTTAATACTAAGTATTATTTCATTATTATATTAATATTCATTATTAATATTCATTCATTTGATGAGCCAGGCTAATCTTTAGAAAGAAAAATATACAGAATTTTAATTCTGCATGAAGATATCTGATTAGAATTAGAACAACTAAAGTATATACTGAGTGATTTCAGCCTTTTTTTTTTTTTTTTTTTTACAAAAATTATATACTACTAGGGTCTAATGAAGTCATTAAATTGATGACATCACTCCCTATAACATTTTTGAGATAACATAATTTCAGTACTGACAAAATATTATTTCATAAATTAAAATAACTTAGATAAATCTCTAGATTATGGGATAGACTGTGAAACAAGGATTGCTATTTCTAGTTAGCAACATATAAATAGTTATTTGTTTTAGAATAAAATATCATATAAAATAAATATATTTTCCTTTCACATATTTTCCTCTACAATACATAGTATATATAAAAGGAACATATTGAAGTAAAAGAAGCCAACCATTGGATATTGAGGGATCTATGCATATTGAGTATCCCTAAATATAAATCGATCACTTTTCAATGATGCCTCTGAATTTGTAGTCATGACATCTCCCTAACAAATTGAGATAAATGAATGGAACCTGGCATGATTATCTTCATTAGAAAATGGCAGAAGCCCATCTATTTTCAAAGTGATTTATCTTTTTAGTTACTAATTTATGTACCCTGTTTATCAACTGTGTAATAATTTATACGTAGCAGACACTTATACCAAGACTGTTATGCAGATTAGATATAGTACATGGGGGCCTAGGATCTATATGTACTTTAAATTAAATTAAATTTCAATAATTTTATTTTCAAATATCTGATTTGTAATGGCTTTCTTTCTGTTTAAATTAGTCGATTTCAGTGCCATTGCCAATGGCAGGATTTTAGGGACAATTATATATGGTGAAAGGGTTACCAAACACCCTCCCGCACAAATTTTTGTTGTCTGTCAATGCTATTGAAACACCCTAGTTTTCTGAACCTGGGAAAAATCATAAATTCATGTCCATTAGGTTCTGTCCTGTGATTGATACATAATAAATAATATAATACATAATATGTGTAACACAAGCATTACAGGATTCAGCTTTCTAGATCACCAAGTGGGATTCTGGTAAAAAGGAGACTGTTTCCCCAAAACATCCATTTTTCATGCACCAGGGTTACGGCTTATGAGTCTCATTACGGCTTATGACACAATGGCAGGGTTTTAGGGACGGTTATATATGGTGAAATGATTACCACCAACCCCCTCCTGCACAAATTTTTGTTGTCTGTCTATTGAAAAACCCTAGTTTTCTGAACCTAGGGAAAATCATAAATTCACGTCTGTTACGTTCTGTCCTGTGCTTGATACATAATAAATAATATAATACATAATATGCATAACACAAGCATACAGGATTCAACTTTCTAGATCACCAAGTGGGCTTCTGATAAAATGGAGACTGTTTCCCCAAAACATCCATTTTCCATGCACCAGGATTACTGCTCCCCCCCCCCCCCTCCACACACACACACACTCTTTGGTCCTGAGCCCAATGCCCCTACTGTGCTGAAAACACCGGTTCTCGTTAGATCACCGAAGTCAAGCAGCATCGGGCGCTGTTAGTACTTGGGTGGGTAACCACCTGGGAACACCGCGTGCTGTTCGCACATTTCGGGCGCAGTAGCTCGGAGGTTTGCGCACTGGATTTGCACGTTGCTACAACTGCTGCTGTGTTCATGCTGAGTACGATCACGTTAAGCATGTGGGTCTGTAAGTCCTTCCGAGAAGTTGGTGGTAGGGGAAGGAGGGTACGGTCCCTGTGGATGCCTCCCCCACTGGGTTCCGGTCTAAATTGGGTGGCACTTCCCGGCCGTCTAAACGGTTACCTTACACCATTCTGGTAGATTGGACGGTCTGGGTCTCAACAACAACACTCTTTGGTCCTGTTTGTATGTCTAACCTTATGATAGCATTATTCGTAGAATTATAATTGTTTTCTACAGAAAAAAAAATGCTTTGAAAATCTTAACATTT
Source organism: Amaurobius ferox (assembly GCA_951213105.1). NCBI lineage: Eukaryota > Metazoa > Arthropoda > Arachnida > Araneae > Amaurobiidae > Amaurobius > Amaurobius ferox. Next base: position 141,688,666 of record OX578147.1, on the reverse strand, counting down.
TAATTGAATACTAATCATGCAAATTAATAAAAAATATATTTAAATTTAGTTATTTGTACACCTGCTTATTCTGTCATTGACAATTTGGGTATAAGATGTGGTTTTTTTTAGAAATTTCGTATTCAATATATTTTGATGAAAAATCACGTTTATAAGTACTCTTGAACATACAACACAGATGGGCATCTCTATGAAAGTCTCCAAAATGTCTTCAGAAGTTATGGAAATATACTTATCAGTCGATCAAAATCTAAGTATAATGTATTGTTTTCTGAAATATTTTGTACTTGAGATTTGGGTGAAAATATACATTATACAAACTCCTGAATACATTTAATCTGCAGTTCCATGGAAAAGCAATTGCGGGCCCTGCGGCTAGGGCCTCTCCCTGTAAGTAGGCTTGACTTCAGCCCCCCCTCTCGTCGATCCTGTTTGTATACCTAACCTTTTGCTTATCCATCAATTAAAATTTGGAAATGAGATATTTTTACTAGGAATTTTGTATTCGATGACGATATTTTGATGAAAAGGCATGAACAGTTGCTAATAGAAATTGCTTTGTGATCAAAAATTGTTAGTTTTGAGAGACCCTCTTCACCCTCAAAGCACTCCAATTCTAATTTGTCTTTGCATTTCAAGTAGTCTTTATTTTCAGCTAGACAAGAATTTTGATTCTTAACATTCAATTTCAGTGGTTGTGTATGGGGGGGGGGGGTCATATTGTAAAGAAGATTTTACTATTACATCATCATTCTATTAATTGGAGTATAAAGCCCACTCTGTCCTTCTGTCCCAGTCCGCCTCTGATTAAGAGAATCAGTTGACTCAAATATGATTTATAAGGCAAAAACTAATTGATATACCAAATGGGGACTGGATTTTGAAAATTTAATAGATTTCAATATGAAGCTTAAATCTTATTAATTTGTGTTTATTTTATAACTGACATTGATTATTATTTACTTTTCTAGACACTTTTGTACGTCTATAATGAGAATGCTGCCTTCATCTAGTGGGATGGTTCTATGCAGTATGTTCTTGACTGCATCATTCATCTACATACCTGGCTGATGACTTAGCCAAATTGTGAGTTTTTTTTTTTCTCCCCAAAATATTTTCCAAGACACTTGTATATTATGCAAATCATCGTACAATATTTAAAATCATGACAGATGCTTTATCACCAATTCAGATATTCAATAAATTTTAAAAGTAAATACAACAGTTTTAAATTTAAATATTTAGATTAGAATATTTAAATATTTAGATTTTCTATGCAGTATGTTCTTGATGACATTATTCATGTACATACCTGGTTGATACTTAAGCCAAATTGTGGGTTTTTTTTTTCTTTCAAAAATTTTCATTAATATATTTTTAAAAGGCAATTGTATATTATAACAATCGTACAATGTTTAAGCAGTCTATATACCGGGGGTCGGCAACTGGCGGACCTCGGTCCAGGTCCAGACCGTGGAAGGTCAAAAACTGGACCGCCAAACATTCTTTGATAGTATAAAATAAATGAATCAAATTATTTAAAAACTATTTTTCCATATTATAGAAAAATATATTTTAGAATCAAACTTATAGAATCTATAAGTTTGAGCGCCACCCTTATTATTTTTATTTAATGAAATTATTTTTATTTAATCAGAGTAGGCGTAACTCGAACGAAAGCCTAACGCCACTTTATGAAACTTATCTTTCGGGCGGGTCTACTCGGCGGCGGCGACCTTGGCCATGGATGCGCCTCCCCTTTGCGGTGCGGTCCTTTGTTATGCGCCAGCATTACACTTTGGCACGGAAGCGGTCGTCGAATCACTTCGTCAGTAGTTGTTGCGATCTCGTACGGAGCATTTTGTTATTATCGAGGCTTATAACATTTCGTTTTCATCGATATTGATCCTAAAAAGCGTAAAGTTGATAGTGAAAATAGGAAGTTTTTGACTGAGTGGACGGAACAATATTGTTTTACGCTGCCTGATAGACCTGGAACTGTTCCAGTTTGCCTCATATGCAACAGAACTGTCGCTCTTGTTAAAAGTGGCAATTTAAAGCCACACCACGAAACAACTCATCAGCAGTTCCCTAAAAATTTTCCTCTGGGTAGTGAAGCTTGTCAAGAAAAACTCAAGGCATATCTAGCTTCTTACAAAAAAAACATGGTCTTACTAGTTCGCTCAATGAGCGAACAAGAAAAATCTGCAGAGGCAGCGTTGCGTGTGTGTTGGATGCTTAATAAACACCAGAAGCCATTTTCAGACTCTGAGATAGTAAAAAAATGTATGTTGGAAGTGGCCGCGGCACTTTTTGAAGAGAAAAGGATGTTGTTGCCGCAATTCAAGGTATTCCATTGTCAGCAAGAAGAACCGAAATTTTGGCTGCTGACAATAAAAGTAGTTTGCTCGAACTTCTGCAGAAAGCGCCTTGCTACGCCATAGCACTTGATGAATCATGCGACATTGTTCATGAGGAAAAAATGTCTATTTTCGTGCGATTTTTGGATATTGAAAGTAAATCGTTTAAGGAAGAATTGCTAGCAATATTGCCGTTTAAAGGCAAGACTCGCAGAGAAGATTTATTCAAGGCTTTTGATGACTTCGTGACAAAATCAAACATTAGTTATGATAAAATGGTGTCTCTTTCAACTGACGGGGCCCCAGCGATGATCGGCAAAGAAAAGGTACTAGTAAAGAGAATCAAGGATAAGAATGCTGGTCTACTATCTTATCAGTGCATAATTCACCAGGCAGCCTTTTGTGGAAAACTTAGTGTCACTCGGAAAGAAGTAATGGACAGCTTGATCAGGTTGATTAATTTTATGAGGTCTCATTCTGCTCTTCAGCACAGACAGTTCAAAGAGTTTCTGTCTGAGTGTGATTCGACGCATTCTGACTTACTGCAATACAACAATGTTCGTTGTCTAAGTAAAGGTCAAGCGATTGAACGTTTTTGGGAAATAAAAGAAGAAGTAACCTCCTTCTTAGAAAACTTGGATACACAAAAAGCAGGAAAACATTTGGAGTTCCTAGCAAACGAACCCAATATGCTAGCTGTGGCTTTCCTGAAAGACATACTTAAACATTTAAATGCGCTCAATACCGAGCTACAAGGAAATGGGAAATTGATATGTGATCTGATACAAAGTGTGTTTTCTTTCCATCGCAAGCTGGATATCTATGAAAAAGACATTGCAAGTCAAGAATTTATTCACTTTCCAACAATTTTTGAATATAAAAATAATTCTGAATTAAACATTGCAGTATTTTCAAATTTTATGTAAGAACTTAAGAAGGAATTTTCAACAAGATTCCAAGACTTTGCAGAGATAGAAAAGTTGTCACGATTCTTAAAATCGCCATTTGAAGTTTCTCCAGCGGCAGAATGAACAGACGTAGCTGCGAAGTTGTTCCGCCTTTCAAATCCTTTACTCCAAATGGAGATAATAGACTTGCAGGAAGACATTTCCTTGCAAACGTATAAAACTGCATCCTCCGAAGAATTTTGGAGTAAAACATGTCCCAGAAAAATATAGAAATTTCAAAAAATTAGCCATTTACCTGGCTACTCTGTTTGGTTCCACATATGTCTGTGAAACTTCATTTTCAAAAATGAATTTTTTGAAGAACGAATATCTCTCAAGATTAATGGCCGCCCACCTTGAAGACATTCTTTGCATAAGCTGCTTCCCGCGTGAACCTAACTTTAAAAAACTGGTTCAAGGATGCAAATGTTATTTCTCCCATTGATTTTTGAATACAAATATGCCTATCTACTGTATTTCATATTATTTTGTGAGTGAAAATTAAAATAAAAAACTAGTAAGGTATATGAGTTTTTTTTTCTGGACCTCGATAAAAATTTTCAAAAGTACCCGGACCCCACCTAAAATTACTTGCCGACCCCTGCTATATACAGTCTATAAATGATCATACGGAAAATATACGATCATATGCAAAATAGAATGGCATTAGCTATAATTAAAATAAATAAAACCGCTGCTTGAAAGACAATAACTTAGGAAACTATATTCATAATGCCCAATAAAATGACAAGCAAAATCATCGGAATTTTGTGATCACTATGATTAAAAAATTACGGAATAAGTTATTAGACGATAAAAACAGAAATATAGATTAATAAACATTGAGAATTATTAGTAATAAATATTAATTTAAACAAATTTGTGTCTGGTCTCCTTAACTATAAAAAGAAAAGCAATAAGTTATTGCAAATGGTACTTCAGTTGGGAAAGTAAAGAATAAGAAGATTGATATGAGAAAACTTAGAAACAAATAGGTGGGGGGCAAGCAATATCGGAAATAATCGGTAATATTGCTAAAAAATATAATCTGAAAAATACTGAATGATTAAATTGTTGTGAGTGAAACACCTGAATGTCTTATAATGAAAAACATTGGTGCAATTTTGAACAAGGTTGTGAAATACTTAGTAATTATAAATGTTTAAAATGGTTAGAAAACAAATCTGTCAATTTAGGAAACTTTTAAGAAATGGAAAAAATAATGAAACATATGATAACTTAAACTTTAAATTAGGAAAGACAGACCCGGATTAAGCATATCTGTGGCCCCGGGCCAGAACTTAGAGTGGGGGCCCCTGTTCACTGTAAATTTTGCAAATTTCTTTCTTTGCAATAATATACGTACAGTAATAGTACTAACTTGTAAAACGTATACTTAAATATGTACAAATGGCTAAAATTGTTTTAATAATCACCAGATGGATGATTCCAACGAATATTGCATTTGTTTTTAACATCAAATGTTTACATTCTTTACAACATATAAGGGGGGATATTTAAATATAAAAATGGAACTGTGACATAACGATTTGTTGAAAAATAAGTTACAAGAAGACTCAAGACACATTCTGGCTTACATAATCTTTTTTCTTGACTTTTTAGTAGCAAAATCATCAATTATATCGTTAAAGTCCATGACTTTAAGTAACTTGTTTTCAATGCTTAAAATGCTTAGGTCGTTTAATTTCTCCTGCTTCATCACACTGCGTTTTTCGGATTTTATAATTTTTAACTTCGAAAATGAGCGTTCACCACTTGCATTGGAAACCATCATGCAACCATTCGCAACCCTATTTCTATGTTAGTGAAAGCAGATGAAATTCCACTTCATGCATATAGCTATAAAGGTTTTGTAGGTTCAGTCTCCTTCTTTTCTCCTGTATGTATCTCATCTGGAAATCGATGGATCTGGAACCTGTTTCTCCATCATCGTCTTCATCACTCTCCTCTTCTTCGTCATCAGCAGAGATGTCCATAAAGAGCACTGCTGTCTCAGGATAATTTGGATTAATGTATACTTTGATATGGATGCATTCTTCTGCAAGTTCTCTTCCATCAACATCATCTTTGTATATTTTTGAAAAACATTCACTATGCTTCCTTACAGATTCTTCCTCTAAGAAAAGCAGAACCTCAAAGAATCCAAAAATCTCAAAGATGTTTCGGTAAGCTTTAGATCGAGCATCCAAGTTATTGATTAAACTGTCTTCCACAGGAAGGAAAGTTTCAATCTTCATCTTTTCTTTACCAGATAAAACAACATCAGGGGTACCTTTGTTATCATAAAATGTCAATCTAGAACTTCGTTTTTTTTGTTCGGATTATGGAATCCTGGTAATTAGGCTCTTTTTTAGATGTGGCCAAGGCTTCATACCAATCATAGCTTTCCCTCTTCTCCTGAATATACAATGTGAGAGATTCCAGGAGTTGCGCTGCAACATGCAATGTTACAGTTGATTTTTGCAGAGAAGTATTGACTTTATTAATTCTTCTCAATAAATCACACCAAAAGTATGTGAGGAAGAGTGTCTCAAATCTCTCCATATACTGTTTTAGGCCTCCAGCTTTCAATCTCGTTTCAGATGATTCAAACAAGTCTGATGACATGGAATTTAATGTTGCCTCAATAGCTGGGTAGCTCTCTTTCAAGGCTATGACTGCATCTGCTCTAGCAGACCACCGGGTATCAGATAAATTTTTCAGAATTTTCTTTTTTGAACCTAACATGGATGAGAGAATTCCCCATCGATGCGTTGAGGAATTAAAAAAGGTGTACAGATTCTGTACGAAGTCAAAAAATGCAGCAATTTGTCTGCAGCTTTCAGCTGCTCTGACACCCACAAGATTCAAGGTGTGAGCTGCACATGGTATGAATAATGCCAAAGGGTTTTCCACCTTGATTCTGGCCTGAAGTCCATTGTACCTGCCACTCATGTTAGACGCGTTATCGTAAGATTGACCTCTGCAGTTAGACAGGAAAATTTGGTTTTCCTTCAGAAGTCCAGTACCTTCATTGAAAAGATTTTCAGCACTATGTCTATAAATTGGTATGAACTTTAAAAACCTTTCTACAGAGACGTCACTTCTTACATATCTAATTATGAAAGTCAGTTGATCTATGCGAGATACATCAGGCGTAAAGTCCACAGATATCGAATAGTACTTTGCTTGTTTCACTTCATCCACAATTGCTGCTAACAACTTCTGACCCATGACGTTAATGACCTCATCACAAATTGTGTTATTCACTAAATTTTTTCTACACTTTATTAACTGTAAAGTGTGTTTCGAAAGTTAATTCTCTGAAAAATGTATAAGATAAATTTTTATTTTGGAAGAAAAGCTACATGTTTATACCGCCGAAATTTAATTCATAAAATATTATATTTATATTATATTTTTAATTTATATATAATATAAATTTCATGCCACTTGGGGGCCCCGGGCCATGGCCCGGTTGGCCCTGTGGTTAATCCGGCCCTGAGAAAAGGTTAAGTAAAGGACCAGAATAAGTTTTTAAAATTTAATAAATACCTAAAATGAGAAGATAGCAATTATAAATGCATGTTAATAATTAATATTGCTAAAAAATATAAATATTTCTGTGAATTTTGACATGCCTTATTTTCAATTAAAAGTAATATGTTTTATATTTTGTGAATCTTTTGAATCTCCCCTGATATTTCAAGCTATTTCTCAAACATATAATCAATGAAATAAAGGGTATTCTCCTAATGTAGTTAAAACAATGTACTTATAAATATGTACTTATAAATATAGTCATTTGATAGCATAAACTAAAATTTAATATATATGTGGGCGATTCTACGCAAATAGGACAAGATGATGTAACAAATAGATATATTGAATTTGCAATAGAATTATATTTTTAACATATAGTTTGGACATTGCTTTATTATATTAACCCATAGATTAAAAAAAAAAAAATAATAATTATACATTTTTCCCCCTTTAAATCTGTAAAATGTCATTCCCTCACCTGTAACCAGCACAATTTAAGATATAAAAAATGTTATAATGTTATTTCTTATTGAAAACTTGTGGTTTCCTTTTTCATCTTTCGTTATTTTAAAACTAGATATGTAAACTGTAATTTTGATGTGTTAAAATATTTTTTTTTGTGCTGCATGCAATTTTTATATGGTAAAAAAACCTTGAACCACCTTGAAGCACAATAGACATATAGCACAGCACACAAGTTTGCAGCAATAAAAAAAAAATTAAGTCGTCTTTGTCAGAAAACACTCTTGCTGCACACAGATTTTAGTGAAAATTTTAACTGCAAATATGAAGAAGAAATTCAGGCTGTTCACTTTGGAGGAAACAGGAAACAAATAACCCTTCATACTGGAATTATGTATTATAAAATTTTGAAAAATTAATCTTATCTGAAAATTGATCTTATGAAATTTTGAAAAATTAATTGCTGTATTACAAACAAAATGCACTGTCATAAAACTAGAAGAGGTGGCAAAAGCAGAAATAAACCAGATTGATACCATTTTAAGTAGACAAATTATAAATGCATTTGATGGAACTTGCAAGGTCCATCAAGTAACATATTCAGTGGACATAGGATTTCTTGAATTTAGGTCGCTGTCTTGTAACGTGTTTGCCTGGAACAATTTGTTCCCACTTTCATTTAGGTGAAGGTTTCAATAAACCATGATGTGCAAATTACAAAAGCAGAAGGTATGTTTATAATTATTTTATGTAACAATATTTTAAATTTAATTCATTTTGAAGTGAGGGATGTAATTAGTTTAAATATTAATTAAACAATAGCCTATATCTAAAAGGCAATATTTCTTTAACAGGATCTTATAAATGTTTAGAATGGGTAGCTGTCAAGTATGAAAATAAAATATATCCAGTAGAGGTCTTAAAAACTGATGGAACATATGTGTGTGTGTCATCATAAATGCAATGGAACCAACAGGAAATGGGAAATTCAAGTGGCCTTCTAAAAAAGATGTCCATGAATACCCAATATGTGACATTGTTAAAAAGATAGAGCCTCCAGTCCCATGTGATAACTGAGGAAGCAGAATTGTTTTTCATGGCCAAAATTTTAATTAAAATAATTGTAAAATAGCAATAGGAGGAATTAAACATATATTTAAATTTAAACATAGTTTTCATTAAACTTTCTAGTAATTTTCTTACCTAAAATTGCATTTTATATGTTCTCAAATAATTTCATCATTCCCTCACTGTTGTAATCATTCCCTCATTTTAGTGAAAAATTGAAAACCTAATAACTATGATATTTTTTAAGATTAAGCTGAACCACTATTTTTTTCACTGCAAGCATTTTGGACAGTACCTTGTATAAAAAAATTAGAAAATAACATGTTTATTTTATTTTTCGTGTCACATCAGAAAATGGCCTATTTGCGTAGAATCGCCCATGTGCATCTGTATTTACATGTCCGTAATTTTAATTTAATATTAATATACTTTTCACTTTAATAAATGTAATTGAAATAGTTATTAAAATCATAAACAAAAGTATGTAAAACTTGAAATATATAAAGAATACAGAAGAAAATGACCATTTTATGAAAAAACTAATGAAAAACATGAAGCTAAGCCGCAGATGAATTTTCAAACCCTTAATCTTTGTCACAGATTAGCTAGAAACATTATTTTACTGGGATTCAGATACTCAACACTTTATATCATAATTTACTTATTCCTATGTATTAATGTGTACAAAGTTTGGAAAAGTAAACAAGACACTTCTAAACTTGAATATTTAAATTTTAAAACATTCCAAAAGTTTTTAGAATTTAAATCATTAGGTAAGAAATTGAAATGGATTTATTGAAGCTTTTTTCTAGACCTCTTATCTTTATTTTAGAAGCAGCCTTAAAAATTTTCATTTTCTGTGGAGATATGCATGTAAAACATTTTGTCAGTGGTTACCTGTGAGGTTTTAATAAGTACAAAATCTTTCAATACAAAATATTTGTGTAAAATATCACATATAACATGTATGTGTAATATAATTTTAAAAATCTCTCCTTTTCTAAATTGTCTGTTTTTCAAATTTATATCTATTCATACTTTGAAGCCATATGCCTAAGCTAAACCACCTGCTGATACTGAGTCTATTTCTAATAAACCCAGAGCCAACAATATCATTACATTGTAACTGGTAACCAGGATTTAAGCTGGCTTGATTTAACAATTTTACTAATTGCTAGCAAAAAGTTTTGTAAAATGAAAAAAAAAAATGTGATGTGTGCAGCACATGACTTTCCTTATAATTGAATTTACTACTTTTACAGTAAAAAAAAGAGGTTATTCTTATCAGGGTTGCAAAAAAGCCAGCTAAAATTAATAAAAGCCACGCTAGTGGCTTTTATTGGTTTTAACCGGATTTTTTTGGCCAAAATTGGCTTTTTTTTGTTGTAAAAAAGCATGAAGAATTTTAATTTTAAATTACACATTTTTAAGTGTTCTTTAACTAATTTTAAAGGCATTTTATTGGGTTAAAATTTAATAAATAACTTAATTTCTCAATAATAAAATCATTAATATGGGAATATTTGCTAGTGATTTGTTGGTTGCAAAAAAGCCAGCTAAATTTTAAAAAGGTATACCAACTGCTTTACTTGGTTTATATTGACCTTTAACCCATCTTTTTAAAAATGTTATTGCTTTACATAATAAAATATTTTATTTTAGGACAATAGTTCCTTAGTGATATATTTTACTAGTTAACTAATTTTTAGAACTTCATTGATACGCAAGAGTCTTATTTTTACTCATAAATATTTAAAATCATTCATAAAGTCATTTAATAAAAAACACTATTTATCACTATTGAAAACAGTATTGGGAATAACATATGCATGAACAACTCTTTTGAATAGCATCAAACTTTTCAAAAATTTATTTTAACAAGTTTTAATTTGAGAACCTTTTTTGATTGCTCACTCTTTTGTTCTGAACTTAGATGCACCAAAATTTCTTCAAATATAATCGCCATCTAAATTCCTTTTTCAACATTGAACATTCTATGATTTAATCCCAACCCCATATCTTATATTGAGAAATTAAATGCTGAACAAGAAAAATTTGCAAAACAGTGGCTTCTCGACAGGCATCCTGATTTTTTGCCATATATATTGAAATTGAAAATAAAAGATGAAGATATGTTTCCAGCGAGCATGTTTTCGTTCTCAGAGGAAGTAATGGCACAATTTACAGCTAAAAAGTGGTGGCAATTGATGAAAATAAAACTGAACAAGCGAGAGAAAAATCCAATATCCCAGAAATTTTGTGACTTTCTGGTGAAGCTTCACAGTTGTCCGCCAAGCTCTGCTGCCATAGAGAGAATTTTCTCTTCATATGGACTTGTCTGGAATAAATTACGAAACCGCTTAGGAGCAAAAAAAGTAGAAAAACTTGTTAAAATATATCTTTTTTATAAGTCATCAGAAGCCAATGATTAGAACTAAAATATGGATGTTCTCAAATATTATGTCGGATAATTTCATTTGTTAAATACATAAATTAATGTGCTGTAATATATATTAAAAGTAAATAGCAGTGTGTAAAAAGATGTTTTACCTTTTTGAAGTAAAATTGATTTTTTTTTCCTTTTTGATGTATGGTGATTTGTCTGTTTAATTAATTATAGTCTTTAAAATGTGTAGTATATGTACTATAGAGCTATGCATTATGTAACATAGGCTTTCAAAACACCATCTTGGTGTCTAATTTAATGCATTCTCCTCACTGTATATATATTTTTCTTTTAGACATATTACCTTCATAGTATTTTTCTAGTGGTCATAAAATCTTGTGTACTTGGTAATATTTAGTAGAAGTTTATAAACATTTTAGTAAAAGACATTTAGGAGTGTATCAAAGATAAAAGTAATGCAAATGTAATGTGAATTGGCTGTAAACCACCTTTTTTTTTTAATAAAAGCCGGCTTTTTTTAAGTGGTTAAAACCAAAAAAAGCCGGCCGGCTTTTTTTGGTCTGGCTAAAATCCGGCAACTCTGATCCTTATAGATACTTATATCTTTTCTAAGATATTGAATTTTCATCAATGAGTCACCATTTTTATCCATTTGTCGATATTTTCGTTAATTAGCAACATCTAAAAAAGTTGCCAAGTTGGCGACATTCTGCCAAATTCGTCACCAAAATCTCACTAAGCATTATGGACAGAGAAATAAGTTATTCTTATAACAAATAAATGACTATTGTCATTCAAATACAAAAGTATTACTCAAAGTATCTTTTCTCATGAATGGAACGAGCTGGACCCACGAAAATGATGTCACCAAATTTATCGCATGATATTATATATGAAAAGTGAACGTGTTTCTCAACAGTTAATTTTTTTTTTTAATTTATGGGATTTTTTGATACATTTATTTGAAAAATGGGTAATATATCGAGAATGATTCATGTTAGCATTCTAAAGTTTGTCAATCGTTTTCTAAGAAAAAAATTACATAAGAAATGTCTATTAGATGTCTATTAAATGTCTATTAGTACATAAGAAATGTCTATGTCGTAACCTTATTAAAGGCTTTGATTTTTTGATGATTTTTTCAAAATTTCACTTGAAAATTTAGGGGGGGGGGGGTCTGAACATTCGATTGTGTTTAAAAACAATAGGCTTCCAGTATTCACAGATTGTAGTTTTTGTACCAAATTTCATTCGAATTGCTCCATTTGTTCATGGGTTATCGTCTCCACTGACTCACTGACACACACGCACAGACATCACCTCAAAAATGTTCGATTCATAATCAGGGATGCTTGAAATGTACTCTCCCGTCGGAAACTCGAATTCGAATTTTCAAACCTGTCACAATATTTTCCTTATACATTATACTATGTGTATAAGGAAAGTAAAAATTGGTAAAAATTCAGCATGAGTTTTTATATTGTTTAAATTTATTTATTTTTTTAAGTATGCCAATAATATATAATTAATATAGCCTAAATTATATGGCAGCCACGAGCTAGCTGATTAATTACATTCAAATTTGGCTAGTAAACTTTTGTGTACTAGTAGCCACTGTGGCTAGTAACTTTCTGCCATGCAGAACCTGACCAAATGAATGGAAAATAAAAGTTAGCGAAATAACTTTTTATATGTTAATGTTAATTTTACATGTTAATAACTTAAAGTAATCTTAAATGAAATTATGAAATTATTTCTATATAATTTCCATATTTTAATTATTTCATTTGAAAGAATTATTTTTGCAGTTTATATTGCTACATTTATAGTAACTTGTGCCTAAATTATTGGCTATTAATAAATCGAGTGGCTAGTAAAAATGTGGCTACTGAATTCTAGAATAATGATTTAAGCTATAATAATTAAGACAGCTTCTTTTATAAGTTTGAAACAATTGTCATGTATTTCAATAATGAAACAAATTTGCATGATAAAATAACATTTTAAATGAAAACTTCAAAAATAACAATAATAAATTTAAAATTGTTTTTAATATACCACAAGTATTTAATGTATTAACAATATGGTGTCAATGGACAATTACAATAATATTCTTTAGAATATTTTACTAGTCCATTCTTCAAAGTCCTTTTTAAAATCAAAGCTTTTGAATCATTTAAAAAATAAATAAATAAAAATTACCTAATGTTTATCTGAGAATTTTTTTTTCTTTGTTTTGATGCAGATTTTTGTGTTATATTTATGATGTTCACAATTTATTTAACCCTCCAAAGAGTTTATTTCAAAAGGCCCCAAAAAGGTTCAAGTATAATGCTGATAAAACTGCCCATAGTTGTAAAAATCATATATTATTTGATCGAGTGTAGGATTTAAATAAGATAGTCAAAACTAAGACCAAAAATGTTGTGCTGCCCATGATTTAGTGGATGTATTTTTACACTAAAGTTTTCTTTATGTGAATATTTTAGGCAGGTTATTTTATATTAGGTCTTATTTCTGCTATTTAAGCTATTAAAATGCTATATATTAAGTTATTAAAATGCTATACTTGCTCAAACTATGTATCATCTATCTTTACATCTATGGACTAACATTATATCTAAAACAAATATGATTTTTATCCATATTCCTTTGAGCATTCTAAATCTTTAATATTCGACCCAATATCAATCCTTTTTCATCATCTTTTGATGGTTTTATATTTAATAGGATATTAATTAGTTAAATATATAAAAAAGTCATTAACATACTGACTTTTGATAAAAAGCCAGTATGTTAATGACTAATACAATGTTTAAAGTTGGTAGTGTTAAATCTGGATATTGAATATACAAAGAAATTCACAATTCATTATTTGGTCCATCTTTAAAACTTATTTAATAACGCTTTCATAACACTTTCCAACATAGTTGAGAAGTGTTTGACTTTAGTCATTCTGTCTGTCTGTCTCTTTGCAAGATAACTGCCATAAAAATGACTTTATCGAAATGAAACTTTAGTATGTTGTTAAGAAGATTTTTGAGACATATGGGAATGAAAATGAATAATATCACCCAATTAGTTTTGTATTTAACCTGGGTTGAAAAAACGAAATACATTGAACCCTATGAAACTTTATTTTTCAAATGTTTATTAAATCAAGTTAAAATTCACAAATAGCTTCAAAATGTTAGGAAATATTTTAAAATGTATAATACATAGTGTGTAAAAAAAAAAAGTCAGCAGAATATGTTTGGTAGTTTTTTAAATAAAAATTGAAATAATAATTGCACCCATGATATATGAAGAGATCACGTGACTCATTGCAAAATAAAATATGACATCAATTTTTTTCCCACTGTGTAAAGATCGTGATGTTTGAAAATCTTTTAAATTTATATGTAGTGTTGCTCCATCATAAAACTACTTTTTCTATTTTTTAATATTATCTGTGTATCTAAATTCTGTGCCAACGCAATTTCGATATTTTTAATTTGAAATGATCACTAAACTGATTATTCCTACAATGAAGCTTATATTTAATGCTATAATATAGTATGCAGAATGTAAACAAGTCAATCGATTGTATGGTGAATTGCATAAGAATTACTGAAGAATTTTTATGCAAAATTGTTTACTCTGGAGTATGGAATATAAATGGTATGAATAAAATATTCATTGATTTTATATAAAGAAGCAGACGATTCATATTTCAATGATGTCATTTAAATAAAGTTCATTTTGTGTAACTAACAACTTTTTCAACGAAGTTTTAAGTTTTCAAGTATAATAAATTACTGTAGTACTGTGATAATTTAAAAAATATCAGCATTGATTGTATCGCAATTTACAGATGTTTAAATAAAATTGCATTTCAGTTGGAAAGTGTATTTTAATCAATGCTTTATGCATGATTGATCTTTCTTGTTTAAGTCATACTGTCTATTTATAATAAAAAAATTTAATTATTAATAACTTAAAACTATTACACAAATTAAAATTAAAAATTTGTAAATAAAAAAATTAATTTTTTGTAAAATAATTTTTTTTCCAGCTGAATTACATTTGGTAGTTCCAGAAATGGGCAACCTGTGTGTCAAGAAGAAAGATCCACCCCACAGTGTGTCTCTGCCTATTAACATCAACTCAGAAATCCCTGTGGATCATCTGTCGTTTGATAGCGATAAAGATGAACCCAAATGTCAGCCGCCAGAACGTAATTTTCCCAAACCACCTAATGCATCATCTGTACCTTCATTTTCACCAGATGGCATCAGGCTCACTAGTAATTGTAAGTTTTGCTGTTATATAGATTAATTTACTCATTTGTGTCAACTGTGGTGTAAAGAACATCAAGAAGCAATTATTTGAAAAATTAATGGTTTCCCCTATCTGGATTTGGCCGGCAATCTTTGGGCCAACAGATCAATGGCCTACCATTTTTCAAATGATTTCTTTTTTTTTTTAATGAGGAATTTGCACACGTGGGGAAAATGCTCAATTTTATATTTTTCTGGTAATTTTAGGCTTACGATTTTCAAATATGTCACATTAAATATCAAAATGATTTTGAATAAATTAAAAATCAAAGTTTAAATAAGCGAAAAATGATGCCATGTCATGTGATCTTGAAATGCTACGTGATTGGCTCTGACGTCACTGTGCATGAAGTATGTGTTTACGTTTTAAAAATAATGCTAGATCAATTTGTTTCTTCGCATTCATAGTTTAGAAATCATTTTTTGAGCCGTAAATTTTATAATCTTTTTTTATTGTACCGTATATTTTAATTGTATAACCCATCCATTTCATTTTGTTTAAGATGTCGATTTTTCCGGGATTTGTCAAAGGACAATCCGATAATCTTCCTAAAATTGACGCTATATGTATATTTTCGTTTTTGGGAACGAATCCGAATTTTATTGGAGCAGAAATGCGAGAAGTTAAAACTAAGAGGTATGTATGATCTTCATTAATATTGACAAATAAATCTAAAACTAATTCAAATGCATGAATAATTCTTTTACATTTAAAACTTTAATTTTGATTGCACATGGAAATAGTCCCACACTACAATGTCCTATTCTGCTTAACCCGATAATTGACTTTTTATAGTAGTTTATAGTGTAGTTTGAAATTATGTAAAGACAAATAAAGCATGCCTGAAATACTCAAGAAATTTAAATACAATGCAAACTACAAAAAACCAAATTTGAATGACATAGTCTGATTTGTGAGGTTCCATTGCCAATAATTCTCCATATCTTCCTTTAACTGAAATATAGAGAGGAATCAAGAAACAGTTCTAAGAAAAACAGTTACATTTCTAGTTTGATTTAATGTCTCCCATTACGAAGTTAAAAGGATTTTTCGAAACTTAAAAAAAATTTCGTAGAATATTCTGTAATATGTCAAATTATATTATTTTAATATAATTGGAAGAATAAAAGCATTATAAGAGATAGTTTATTTTAATTTTCGTCTCCCCCCGCCCTAAAAAAAAGGAATATTTTATTTAGCAGATGAAGCGGGGGGGACACTGGGATTTTGTGTTCTGTATATGGGGATAAAAGTTGATAGAACCATTACTGTATAAACACTGCATAAGTTGAAGATATAATGCATTTATACTGACAAATAATAGTTAAAGTAGTGTATATATATCAGATAAATATTGATCAGATAAATATTGATAAGATATATTTTTATTTCACAAATGAGGGTTGCACAACTTATGATCACAACTTATTTGTTACACAAGGAATGACAGCCATTTATTATTATAAATTACTATATAATGTTAACATTTCTATTTATACAATAGATATCATCAAAAATAAATAATTATAAATTAATGTGCCATTGTTTATTTCAATAAATTGTTTGGCTTAATAACGGGTGGCGCCAAAAACGCTGGCGTCATTTTAAGATATGTATTACTGCCACCTCTTCCCCCTCCCTCGGGCAGATTCTAACACCACCCCTGTTTAATAAATTGTGAGATATTTTTAAGGTTTGATTCTATCTTTTTTAAACTTATTATTTTGAGATACAAGCTAGAGTATGTTTTATTGTTCAATCCCTAACTTGACCACAAAATTCTTTAATTTTAAATCACTATTTACACAGGATTATTTATAGTTTATTATTGATCCAAGCAAGATCATATCCAGGATTTGATTTCGGGGGGGGGGGGGGGGAGGTGTTAAACCCACATTTCATATCTTGGTGGATCTTTACCTTTTCAATGTTAACTTTTTCATTTTGGGGGGTTTGAACCCTCGAAAAAAACCTTGGTTACGGCCATAAATCCAAGTAAATAATATTTAAACAGAAGCAAATGTTTACTTACCGAAAAATTATCTTCACAACAAAGAGATGTTTCATTCGATAATTTTGGATTTTTCTACTCGTACCTTTTCATTGCTTTAGTCCATGCTTTTCGTTTAATTGGATCTCTTGGAACATTAAAAAACAGCTTATCAACTGAATTAACCGTTGTATTTGTGCAGCAAGGTACTAAACAGTACTTGTAGGTCGGTTTTAGAATCTCACTCATTATAAAAATATGATAAATAAAATATTTTGTCGGAGAATCAAGTGAGTACCTCTCGGAATCCACTGTAAAGAGTGTATTGAGCTCTTTGTTTACATGCATAGTGACATCACAAGAGCGGCATTACAGAAACAGTGTTTTCACGCTGGATTGCTAAGTGCGAGTTTAAACATTTTTATATTAACTATCTAAATTCAAAAATTAAAAAATATATATACTATCATTCATGATTTTTTCTCTACTACACGATAAAAATAAAAAATAAAATGTGAAAATTCCTCATTATATTTAAGTTATTATACAGGGTGATTAAAAAAAGATGGACCAAATTTTACGAGGGGGTAGTACACACCAAACCAAGCATTTCGCGTCACAGTTTACCGGGTTGGAAGTGAAACGTAAAGGCACCAGTGGGGGCTTAATGGTGAAACCGATGAGGTGAGGCAAAAACACAAGAATGACTTAGAAGTTATAAAATGACATTTAATAAACAATTACAGTAATGGCTCAAAAGAGTGACCATTAACCTGAATGCATGTCTCACATCGGCGATGGGGGGGGGGGGGGGGTTAGCAAACTCTCTTGGACTAGGTGTGTCGTGCACTTTGGCAGCAGTGACCGAAATTTTGGCGATGTGTTCCTCTTCAGATTCAAGGGGAGTGTCATAGGCAAGACTCTTGAGATATCCCCAGAAAAGAAGTCGACACAACAGTTCAGGTGATTGTGACCACCTCTCCTATTCCATCGGCCTGGAAAAGTGACGTCCAGATAGTTAGTCTCTTACCTCTCACCCTAAGTGGTCTGGTGCTGCATCGTACTGGAATCACATACTCTGCCGGTTGTCTGTTGGAACATCTTCCGGCAAGACCTTCTGCAGGAAAATACAGTACATTATCCCGTCAAATCATTCCAGCATAAGATACGGCCCCATTAGGCAGTCGCCTATAATTCCTGCTCACATGTTGACATAGAATCGCCACTGATGCGCATGTGGATGTGTTGAATGTGGGTTTGTTCATTGCGGATTTTAAATGTGCCATCACGTGCGACGGAGGCTTCATCTGTGAAAAGCACAGTCATTGAAAAATCTGACTGCACTGCACTGCACTCTGTCCCAGGAACCAGCAATCAAACTCCACGCTACAAGGATAATCTGCTGCAGTGATTGCTTGGATTCGCTGGAGATGGTATGGGCTGTTCCCCATGCAGAATCTGCCATACCGTGTGTTGTTGCACACCAAGAGTATGGGGGGCGCGGTAGCCCATTGGTTAGCGCGCTGGAGTTGCACTCGGTAGACCCGGGTTCGATTCCAGCCACTGCCAAAACTGCCGCCGTGTTCATGCGGAGTACGATCACGTTAAATATGTGGGTCCGAAAGTCCTTCCGAGAGGTTGGTGGTAGGGGAAGGAGGGTACGGTCTCTGTGGATGCCTCCCCCACTGGGTTCCGGTCCAAATTGGGTGGCACTTCCCGACCGTCCAAACAGTTACCTTACACCTTTTTGGTAGGTCGGACAGTCTGGGTTTCAACAACAACAACAACACCAAGAGTATGCCCCCATTGCTCTTGTACTTATGCCTGGCTGAACTGCTACTGTGTTCAGAATCACCTGGTCTACATTTGATGTTCTAGCTCCTTGCACAGCCTGCATCAGACCGAGTAGTGAGAAAGGATTCCAATTCGCAGAGCTGCTGATGCAAGCGTTTGAATGTTTTATGATTAGCCAACTGTCTATGGGGAAACGTTCCCTTGCAGTCATTGTGCCTCTCTGTCATTCCCATTTACAGTTCCACAGATGAAATGCATATCAGCTTTTTTCCCTATTTGTAAATTCCTCCTTCGTTTCAAAATTTGGAGCTGCGGATAACTGCTGCAAACTGATAAGGCTGTATTACAAAAATTTGCATAAGGGTTCTTCTTCTCCAGGTGAAATTTGCATACATGGTTTCATTTTAACCAGAATGATGCCTTTAAGTTTGCAGAGTTCTGAACGAGCAAGCGCCCTGTAATGCCTTTACATTTCATGACAAAAAATGCTTGGTTTGGTGTGTACTACCACCGAATAAAGTTTGGCCCATCGTTTTTTAATCACCCTGTATAACTAATTAAATATTTCTGAACTTTATGGTTGTCATTAAACTGCAGTAGACTTGGATGCTCTTTGTACCCAAAGTTCTACCAATGAAAAATATCTACAAATTATTTAAAAAGCATTAAAATTTGAATGAAAATAATGCTAAGAATTTAATTTTTTTTTAGAGTGTAAAAAGGATGAATGATAATATGCTAACTAGTCAAAGCTTGAATCATAAATGATTGATCACATGCTGTATTGCTTATGCAAACTTGGTAAAACAGCTTGAGCTACTAGACATTATTCAGCAGTACCAATCATCAATCGATAAATTTGCAAGTGTTACTGTATTTAATATAATGAATTTATTGGTGTATGTATTTTAAATTTTTATGTGCTTTTACCCTTTTCCTTCTAGTAAAAATTGTGGTGGCTTTATATACTTACAATGCCCGTGACCGAGGTGATTTAAGTTTTCGGAAAGGTGAACGTTTGGGAATTCTAGATGATAGGTAAGTATTATCCAGTTCATATGTATGACGCACTTTGATTTTTGATAATTCCCTATCTATGCATATGTTATAAATTTGGAAATTTTATCTCAATACGCTTAATGCTTTTATTGCAATACTATGAGCATTTAGTTACTGAAGTTTAGCCATTTCTGTCTGTTAAATCTGCGGTTTATTTCCTATACAGTGATGCAGATTGGTGGCGTGCTTGCCACCTCACTCAGATGAACGAAGGTTTTGTTCCACGCAACTATGTCGCACCCGAGAAAACACTCGAGAGTGAGGAGTAAGTTGAAATCTTTCTTTTAAAACAGAGAATGGAAGGAATATTTTTATCACGCTAATGTTTAGTAATCTATAATTCACTCTCCAAAAAATAAGTACGAAATGCAAATTCTCAGATCACGAGTGAACGAATGAATTTTATTGGACGAAACTTGCTGTATACTTCAAGTACACTATGCAAATATAGAAATGCGTGTATAATTATAATTGGCTATGTGCCAAATACGTAAATCAGCATCTTGGTAAAAGCAGGTGTTTCTTTCTGTGCGTCCTTAATTATACTACGGACCTCAGGGTGAAAATCCGAAACAGCCATTTCATTTGATATGTCCAAAAGAAGGCATTTAGGTGATGGTCAGTGATGGTGAGCCTTGGACAGGTTAGAATCCAGCCAATCTATTGGAGAAATTACTGAATTCTTCAGACCACCATTCTGTTATTTTACGATTATGAATCCAATTCTAAAACAGCGGAATAATAAGTAGAAGGCCAGGCTCAGGTTGCCCTCAAGTTACAACAATTTCCACTGACCACTACTTAGCTTTATTGGTCAGATGCAACAGGCAGGCACCTGCTTTACATTCTAGCCTCCTTGCTGCTGCAAGAAGGCCTGTATCAGTTACAACTCGCATAAGGACGAATGTAGGGATCAAGGATTTCGTCGCAATATCTTTGGCCAGTCACAGTACTGTTGAGGAAGAAATGGAGGTCAGTATGTGCACCGTAGGAAATCCCAAATCATACAAGGATACCACCACCAAAAAATGAGTGGCACTGGACGATGTTAATTGCTTGATACCGTCGAAAGCCCAGACCGTCCGTCTCATCCTAGGACAAAGAGCAGCAGAGTGGGCGGCCAGTTGCTTGATACCACGTACCAGCCTCTCTCTACATAAAAATCTGTTGATTGTTCAACCTTAAAGCGAATTTGGACTCATCGGTGAGTACGTGGACATTGTTCCAATCGTCTATGGTTCAACTGACATATTCCTGACACCATTGGAGACAGGCTGCTCTGTGCCTTGCAGACAATGGAACACAAATGGTTGGTCTCCACGCATAAAAGCCATGCACATCATGTTCTCATAGTTGTAATGGATACAGGCTTACCTGTAGCTGCAGTTAAGTTGGAACTTAAAGCAGGTGCGGTGCTGTTGCTTACCTGTTGCATCTGACCAATAATGCTAAGTAGTGGTCAATAACATATGTTGTAACTTGGGGACGACCCAAGCTTGACCTTCTGCTTATTGTTCTGCTGTTTTGGAATTGGGTCATAAGCATGAAATCATAGAATGGTGGACTCTGAAGAATTTAGCAACTTCTGCAATAGATTTGCCAGATTCTAACCTGCCCATGCCTCGTCATCGCTGACCATCATCTAAATGCCTTTTTTGGGACAACATCGAATGAAATGGCTATTTTGGATTTTCACTCTTACGTCCGTAGTAGAAGTAAAGATGCACAGAAAGAAATGCCTGCTTTTAAAGATGCTGATTTACATATTTGGCATGGAACCAATTGCTATTATACACGTGTTTCATATTTGCATATTGTACTCGAAGTATACAGCAAATTTCATCCATTAAAATTTATTCGTTCGCTTGTGATCTGAGAATTTGCATTTCATGCTTATTATTTAGAGGGGAGTGGAATAAAGGAAGATCTAAGAACCATGCTGCTCTGAAATTTAGTACACATGTACTTTGGGACCCGGGACGATGTGCCTCAGTAATATTTTTTTTCAAATTTAAATTAGTTTTTTTTAGTCATTTTATGTTTTAGCATGTTGAGTAATTTTCATGATTTTCACACAAATTGGTACTTTAATGACTGAAAATATTATCACTGAGTTTCAATCTTGATACCAGAAAGATCGAAGAACGTTCTTTCCAACAATGTGTGAACTGAATCCGTAAAACGGATTTCTTTATTTTTATTTTTTGTATACAATGAAATTTGCATTTTTTAATTATTTGATACTTCTTTTGTGGCATCTAAAACACTAAGATTAATATGATTCTATAGTTTGACAAAAAATTGTGCATATATCTTTGCATTCTAACAAAAACAATGGTTTTAATTTCATACGGGTCATTCCATATCAAATCATCCAGGTCATGGAATCCACCACCTAGGAAAAAAATGAAAATTGGCCCTATGAGTCTCTTGAAAAATTCAAAATTTTAGCTTCCTGCTTAAGGGGACGGTGGACATTGAAATGAGCAAAAATTGACTAAAAAAAAGTTTTTAATATATAACATTATTTTACACATTTAACATTTGCTTATGGGTGGGACAGCGTCCATCCCAAACGAAGAACCTTCCAGAATTACAGATATTTGACATACCCTATCCCAAACAGTTCGATCCCCCTTTGCAGATTCGATTCCCACATTGCACCTGCTGCAGCAGGTGCAATATTTCTGTCAGCAATTTCCATGGATGCCAATACCTGCAAAGGGGGATCGAACTGTTTGGGATAGGGTATGTCAAATAGCTGTCTTTTTGGGAGGTTCTTCGTTTGGGATGAACGCTATTCCACCCGTAAGCAAAAGGTTGAATGCATTTTTTTTCAAAACGGAATTTTCAAAGGTTTTACATTATTAAAATGCTCCATGCTTCTTAATTTTTGTCTGAGATGCATGAAATTTGGCAAGAAGACACCTCTCATACTTTTTAATGAAACTGGGTATGCATTTTATAATTGGACTTTATTAAGGTAATTAAGTGAATAAGAACCTAATTAAATGATAAAAATTAAGTTTTAATGCAGAAAAATATTCTTAAAAAATTAACTTTCTAAGGGATTTAAAAATGAATACCCAAATTTGTTCATAATGTGTTTTTGAGTGATCATAATGTAAAATTAATCAAAAATGTGAACAAATGGCACGCAAGGAGCATTTTCAAATTTTTGTTAAAAAAATTAAATTTAAGAAAAATACAAAATTATAACAAAATTGAAAAAAAAATTAATGATATTTTATATAGTAATGTTAAGAGGAATATTTTTACAAATTTTCATGTTTCTAAGTCAATAAATAAATAAAAAAAATGTCAACGTCTACTGTCCCCTTAAGATAATTTTGAGAAATGCATATCCTTGAAGTTTTGCAGTAGAGCCAAAATGGCTGCCTAAAAATTTAGTAGTGATACTTTGAAAAATCCCATTTGTTCATCTATTTTCAAGCCTATGCCGATGAAATTTTATATGCTTATAATATTGAATATGGGGATTGCAAAAATAACAGAAAAGTTTAATTTTTGTGGACTTTAAGTACTTGAAATGAAGTGAGATGAAAAAACTCATGCTAAAAATGAATAGCAATAAAACAGTTCATACAGAAAAAGGCACAGGTGACTGGAAGTTAAATCATTTTGCTCAGCGACTGTGATGATGTAAACTAATTGATTGCAAAACTGTTGAGTCCTTTACCTTTTTAAAGGATAAATCAGAAGTATAATTTAACTAGGCATGTAAAATCATGATATTTTTTCCCCCCCAAATTTTGAAATTTTTGTAGTAATAAACAATATTTTTCTCATTCTCTATAAACTGATTTTTATGCAAACCTAATCTTAAAAATGATTCTTTAGATAAATTTATAGAAATACTCAATTAAAATTGTTTTTGCATCTTTATATAGAAAAATTTCAATTTTCTTCTTACACGAATCAATGTTTACACATTCTCAAAAATTACCTGAATCAAGATATTTAAAATTAGCAAACATTTCAAAGAATTGAGAATTATTGTGATTAGTATCGGCAGATCAGTTTCGCTTTACACCTGGAGTACAATTCCTGGAAATGAAAGCCTTTTGTAAAATGAAATGAAATTCCAGGCAGTGCCGAGTATATGTTAAACCATAAAATTATGTTGATTTGCAAAATGAGGACTCATAGCCATCTAGTCTACATGATTTTATACCATAATTACTGGGTGTTCAAGTGATATAAATTTGAAAACTTTTCATAAAAAACGCTGCTATGATCTTTAACGATATAATATCTTGAATGCATTGTTAAAGATATTTTAGAATTTTAGAAGTTTGGCGGACCTGAAAGCACATTTAGCATGACAACATGAATATAAAATCTATTGTGAACATAAAATTGTCTCTATTCTCAGTGTTGAACAAAGTTCAGGAACATAATAATTTCACATTAGTGTAAAAAGAAAAAACTGATTTTCACGAAGTTTATTTATTATTATTATTTTTGTTGTTGTTGTTGTAATTCCGTATATTCTTTATAATTGTAATCTAAGATTTATCCAAGGATTTTTATGCTCCTTGAAAATGTGTAGTCCTAACTTTAGAATAACATCTGACATTTTGAGTTGATACGAAATATTATATATAAAACAGCATACATTATTTTGCTGAAATTTGATCTTGAATGTAGCTCATGAAATTAAAATGGCTTCTTAGAAAAGATTTTAAAATTCAAATTTTTATTTTTTATATATATATTATTAGTAATCATAATTTTAAGAAAATGCAATGCATTGGTGTATTGGGAAACATAAAACATTTGTTGATTTAACATAGAACTCCCTAAGAGTTTTCAAAGGATATTTTGAAATAACTATTTTTTGTTCCGCTCTAATGCCTATGAATGAAATTGTTTTTAGTTGGTTTTTTGGAAGACTTCCCCGCAAAGAAGCAGAAAAATTGCTAATGGATGCTTCAAATCCAAGAGGTGCTTTTCTCATCCGCAACTGTGAACAAACAGCAGGTATTACAAAAGGTTGATAAAAATTTTAATCTTAAGCATGATTAGTTGTTGCATGTAATTGTGCATGTTTGTTGTCGTATTCAGAATGTCTATATTCGTGATTGATAAAATTTTCATAAATTTTTGACTGCATTTTCGGTATTACTAAGTTGTTGGCGTCCATTTTGTTTCTCGAAGAGGGGCGAGGAATATTTTTTATCCACAAGCCATTAAATGAGACATGTAGAATGCTACTAAGCAAGCTTATTCAAATTTGTGAAATGTGCTCCTCACAAATTCCCTTCCTAATAAATTATGAATAGTCAGATTTAAACTTATGGCCGCTGTTGGGTTGAAAAAGATTGATATACTAAAAATATTAAATCATTCAAAACATTCTTAATATTGCAAAGTTCCTGAAATCTGAAAATCATGTGAAATTCTAAAATAAACTAAAAGTGAAAGTGTGCCATAAGACCAGTTTCTCCCTAATTGTACAAATATGTAACTATATAAATTAACACTTTAAAAGAAAGAGAAAGGAAGAACACAAGTTTAAGTTTTCAAAAATCTAACGTTTATTAAAATTTTAACTTTACTTTAAAGAATTTTCAAAACATTTTACAACTTTTTTCAAAACATCTCATTAGCTAAATAGTTCAAATTAAACATCAAAAATAAATTAAATTTAGAAGGTGGCCAGTCGTTTTGTGGTAGTAAATACGTTAGAATATTAAATTTAAAGTTAACAATGTTAAAATTATACAATTGTTTACCAAACTAGAATTTAGAATAAAAAGATCATAAGTTAACCAAACAGGAAATTTCAACTAAAAGTTAGAGAAAACCACAGGTTCAGGTGACCTAAAATATATAGGTCAAGGGGTTTTATTCATTTAAAACTGTAAACAATTAGAATAAAAACATATTTTAACTATTGAGAGATATAATTAGAAAAGGTTTCACCAAATGCTCCAAGGGTAAACAGCAAAGATCTGCAAGAGAGGACATCACAGGGAAAATAAAGTTCTGGAAGAACACTTCTTGAAAAGCTAAATACGGCAAAGGAGGATTGTGTCCATCAGAAGTAAGAAAAATCTTTGACCGGATTCATTTTGCAAGGGGATATTCCAAAATAGGACGTTTAGTAACAATGAAATAATTTTTCCACACAGCTGCACCGGACCTTTGACATCAGAACTGAATGCACAGTATTGTTATGCCGAGATTTTTGGTTCAAAATTTAATTAATAGTTCAAAATTATGTAATAGTTTAAAATTTGTTATTTTCCCCTTTCCCTTCAAAATTCTAAATTTATTTGTTGTTTTTGAATATTTCGGCGATTTATTCCCCCTCTTAACGTATTTTGTTATCTTTTTTCTTTGTTTTATTATTCAAAATTATACGCAATGCTTCTTAAATGTTAAAAAACATCTTTTGTTAATCTTTCGGCTTCTCGCTCTTAGGTTTAACTTCAACTCACTTCATTCACGAGAGTGAGAAAAAAAGATGCATTTTTAGGAAAAGTTTGGCCTTCACACGGCTTATCTGCTGGACACCTGCAAAAGGGGTGCCATCACATCCGGTGGGGCTGCTGCGCGGAGGGTTGCCACTTGGCGGTCTGTTTAATGGTTCTTGGCATAACAGCGTTTTTATTTCCGCAGTATATGCGTGAGCGCGAAGCGCAAGTTTTCACTCACCAAATTTAGCAGCTTCTGGGAGGCAAGCGTGTTGCCGAGGCATTCGTTTCCTGAGCGGCTTTTGAAGGAGGTGTAATTTTTGCTGCTGCTAAGATCCGTGGAACGAGTCCCCCAATGCAAGGGTGCCCGTATCCCGCAGTCGCCGTAAGAATGTTTTTAATCTGATTCCAAGCCAATTTATGCAGCTGACTAAGATATAGAAATGTGCTTCTAATGAGGACATTGTGACTGTCAAAGTCCAAGTTGATGCTGTCACAGTTACCCTTGTCTGTAAATCTCCTTATCAAGAAAAAAGGCAGGCCTAAGTGTATCATTGTTCATAACCGGCCTTTCCATATCCACATTTTTCACGATCTCCGTCAAACTGGCGGCTCTGTTTAAATTGCCGGTACTAAAGATGTGTTCAATTTTCTGCAAGTGCTGTCGGCACCAGAAGTGACTGTCTACAAGTTTCGTTTCGTAAATAACAAAGTGAATTTTCAACAACATATTTTCAGTGCTCGCAGTTAGTTCTTAATGTTCCTCCCAAGTGTCTGTGTACAAGCTTCATTCCACAAAAATAGCGATATCCGTTGTTCATAATGTTTCTCCTAAGTGTCCGTCTACAAGTTTGTATCACCAAGGCGGAATGCCGTCAAAGTGAAGTGCTTCTCAAGTGTTTTTTTCTTCCTGCTTTATTTACTGGCCCACTCAAGTATTCCACAGCGATAAGCCTTTACCTTCTCGTTACAAGTGATCCTAAAAAGGGGGTGCTCAGCTAATTTTTAATGTCATCTACTGTTGGAAGCGAGAACATTCGCTGACCCTAAATGATTTCTACCCTTTTAATTTGTTTAGATCCTTTTTGAGTTCTTGAATGATTCAATTTTCAATATATATGTTCAAATATATATGTTGAAAATTTTATCATTCACAATTTACGTTTGTTTTGTTATTTTGAGTAACTTTTGACATTTTTTTTGGTGGTTGACAGCCAGCTTCAGGCAGACGAAACTCTGGTCTTCAGACCAGAGTGGATACTGATCCTGGGTTTTTCTTAAAATTGAATTCTGAATTTAATTGAATGGATTACAACACAATTTACCTTAATTTTTACCTCTATGCACTTAAGTGAAACTTTAATGAATAGGATGATATTTTTTTAATTGTTGTTAATAAAAGTTAATTTTTAATTTAACAATAGAGTTGTGTTTCTTTAGTTGTTGTTGGCTGTGCTATTTATTTATTTAAAGGTAAGTGGAATTTTTAGAAGTTATATGATGTTGAAGTGTTTTAAAAGGTGTTGCATAGTTTAGCACAGACCAAGCTGTCTTAAATAATAAAAGGCAATGTCTGTGTGTCTTATACACTATACGTTTCGCGACCGCGCGTCGGAGAGCTACGAAATTTGGCAATCGGAGACCCGGGGGGGAGGGAAGGGGACACGTGAAAACCGATTTTTAAAATTTTAATTATTTTTTTTGTTATTTAATGTTTTATGCGATTTCGACCGTTTTTTGCCATTTTTGCCCTTTTTTTCCAACGATCCGGACATCGTAGGAAAAAACAAATCACACCATCGGAAAGAGCTGACAATTGCGAGTAAAAATATATCAATTTCAAATCTGAATTTCGATTTCTAATATTTTTTAAAGATTTTAAAACAAAAGTCACTTTTTGCTCAAGAAAAGTATTTTTGGTTTTTAAATTCTCACATAGTAAAAAGTACTCATAATTTCGACTAATAATTTACATTTTTAGAAAGGTCAAACATCTGGCATTCTTACAAGACCAATCTGGTCAGGAAATATTCCGTATTGCCCACAGGATCGGGATTTTAAAAGTTTCCGAATTTCAATTTCTCGGCGTGCCGCTTCTTAACCGGCGTTTCTCCCCCGCAGAAGGAGGGAAGGTGGTGGGTGGGGACGTCAAGGTGGAGGTGACGTCACGGTTCTGAATAGAGCTCCTTTACTCCATATAAATTATTATATTTATATTTTAAATGATGGAACGATATGGATTTTTTTAAATGTATATTTTAACTTTTGGATATTTTAAATGATGGAACAATGAAACAATGGAATGAGGATGATGGAATTAAGCATATGGTCATTTTAAATTGCAAATTAGCGCGCGGGAAGTTAGCGGTAGGCCCGGGTTCGATTCCCGCCACTGCCAAAACTGCCGCCGTGTTTATGTGGAATACGATCACGTTAAATATGTGGGTTCGTAAGTCCTTCCGAGAGGTTGGTGGTAGGGGAAGGAGGATACGGCCCCTGTGGATGCCTCCCCCCACTGGGTTCCCGTCCAAATTGGGTGAATATATAGAAAGTTATGGAGATTGTCGCGGAGGGCGCGGCAGCCCAGTGGTTAGCGCGCGGGAATTGCACTCAGTAGGCCCGGGTTCGATTCCCGCCACTGCCAAAACTTACGCCACGTTCACGCAAAGTACGATCACGTTAAACATGTGGGTTCGTGAGTCCTTCCGAGAGGTTGATGGTAGGGGAAGGAGGGTACGGTCTAAATTGGGTGAATAAAAAGAAAGTTATGGAAATTGTCGCGGAGGGCGAAGTAGCCCAGTGGTTAGCGCGCGGGAATTGCACGCGGTAGGTCCGGGTTCGATTTCCGCCACTGACACGGAGTACGATCACGTTAAACATATGGGTCCGTATGTTTTTCCGAGAGGTTGGTGGTAGGGGAAGGAGGGTACGTTCCCTGTGGATGCCGCCCCCACTGGGTTCCGGTCTAAATTGGGTGGCACATCCTGGCCGTCCAACCAGGTACCTTACACCTTTCTGGTAGGTCGCGCCAACGAGTTTGCCACGGTTGGAATTTGCCACGATCAGCATTTTCAAGGGTTGCGAACAGGCTGGTCGCCAAAGGCGGCTAGTAGGTAATAAACTAAGTAAATAAAGAAACAAATAATAATTATAAAAGTAATCTTTATTTTTAAAACTATACGATCACAGGCTAATGTAAATAATATTAAATAAACATAATGGTAAATCAGTAATTATAACATCAATATAAAAACAATAACATAATTTAAATAATAACTTAGAAAAATTAAATGTAATTAAAATAAATCTAAATCACAATCTAAATAAAATAATTAAATAAATATAATTAAGTAAAATTAATGTATAAACTTATAAATAGTAAATAAGCTTTAATAATAAAGGAAGGGCAATCCCTTCCCAACAGTATATGTCCGGTGTTTTTCACCAAAAATGACGCTCCAGTTCTTCATAATAAGAGCAGCATAGCGAGGTAGAAACAAACACTTAGCTGACCGGCAAAACCCTCTTGGCAGTTATCGCATAAATCATGGAATATTTCTTGAATAAACATTTGCCTCCACGGCAGGAAATACAGATTGAAGAAGCTACAACTTTATAACAGATCAGATGTTTAATTAGCCGGAATAAATATTTTATTTTTTTATGCAGCGTTAAAAGTACACACTTAGGTCATAGCAGGTAGTTAGCAAAACATCTTAAATTAAACCGAAAAGTGAAAAGGCCGCGAAATAGATCGTTTAGTTCCAATCAATAAAAAGAGAAGAGAACACAAAAAAGAGCTTGAATCTATTTATACTGCGAAACATCACTGCCACATACTGTAAACAAAATTATCGATGAGCGATAAAATAATTAATGACAGACGATTTCAATATTATGGTCAACCAATCAAAAACTCAAAATTTTAAAGAAGAGAACAGGAATTTTAAAGCAGACGAAAATTTAAAAGAAATGAAGTGAAACGATTTGGAATATACGAATTCGGCAATAATTTAAATATGGACAATTCTGAAATATTTAAAAAGCTGAAAATAGAATAAAAACTGAAAAATCGCGACAAATCAATGAATTCTTAACCAAGAACAATAAATTTAGAATCAAATTAAAGGGAATAAAAAGGGCAATTAATGGAACCACAAATTAGCCAATTTAAATAAATTTAAATTGCTGAAACACAAAAAGAATGAACTTTTGCCATTTTTAACACAAAAATATGGAATAGAACTTATTTGGAACAGAAGAATATCAAAAACCTAAACAATTGGAAAATGGGTAACTGAAAGAGAATGATGATGAAAGAGAGTGATATGTAAATAAGACCTTAAAAGAGGATAACTGTGTAAATAAGACCCCTGAACACGTTTAAATTAAAAACAAACTTCCTAAAATTATTAAATAGCCAAAAGTAACCCAACAACTCCTTCGAACGTCCCAAAAAAATTTTTCATTTGATAAATGAAAAATTTTAACTATGACATAACTATGACATGACTGTTACCTTACACCTTTCTGGTAGGTCGGAAGGTCTGGGTGTCAACAACAACAACTATGACATGACAAAATTCGCGAAACGAAGGAGAAGAAGAAAAAATATCAAAATCACAACTTCAGCTGTAACATGAGCCATATAAATCACATAAAAAAAAAATCAAATCCCTAATCAATTCATCAAAAATCAAATATTCATTTCACCACACACTTCCATAATATCAGATCACATATTATTCAACTCTAAAACAAACATATAGATTCAACATTAAACTTTCCAACTTCATTGTAACTCCACGTTAACATAAGTTCATTATATTCATTTCAAAAAACAATAATGCTCCACAAATTGGAAATCAAAAAGAAGATGTAGAAAAATAATAAATAGAGCTCTATATCATTAGCTGTTACAAAAAAACATAAATTTTAATGAAAACTTTGGACCAGCCAAAGAATTCCAATAATCTAAACAACAAATTTTGAAAAGACTATAAATAACAACCAATAATATAAATCAACAAATTCATCACCATCGCTATCCACTCCAGAAAGAAAACGCAATTATTTGAAGCAAAATTACTCTATTTAAATAATATCAATGTTGGCTCAAGTTACAAACAAAAAAAAAATTTGTGGAATATTTACCCCAAATAACAAACTCAATTCCCTAACAATTTGGAACTGAACACAAGAAATTAACCGAATTGTTTACAAATAATACTATAAACTGACTACTTGGCAAATTAGGTCATTTAAAAGACAAATATACACTAAAATGACCTTATACATCATTTTACACTGATATCAATAAACGCGATTCCAATTAATATGGTGCAACATCTTGCACTCTCAACAACAATAAATATCTCAATACCATAACTGCGTATCGGTAACCTAAAAAAAAAAAATTCTCATATTTAAAAAAAAAAACTAACACAAGGGGCTGAGAGTTGTGAGTCCTCACTAAGGTTGTGAATCTTTTTTGAACCCCCCAAAAATAGCACAATTCAAAATTCAGGAATATATCTCATGTATAAGTGGTACATTTAAATTCACAAAGAGCTAAGTTTATCAAATTATTTTAAACAAAATACCAAATAAAAAATCAAATTACAAATCCCCATTTAAATATCAAAACCAAACAACTCAAATTGCATTGCACAATTTGAAATATTCCACATAAAAAAAAAAAATTTAATTTTCCTATAAATAAAATTAATTTTTTACTTTAACGACCAAAAATTTAAAAACTGTATTAAAAATAACAGATTTAGAACTAAGAATAAACATTCAACTAATTTCATCACCACTCTATTTGAGTGTGAAAACTAAACACATGATCAATGTAAAGAACAAGATAATTCAATTTGACATTTATGTCACACTCATATGGGAGTGTAAAAAACAACTGATATCATCAAATTTTCAATTAATCAATCAACTTCTCATAAGCTACATTCATACATCTGTGAGCATTTAAATCTCAATCCCAAATCAGAACATACAAATTCGAATTTAAAAAACTACTGCTTTAATTCAATATAATTTAACTTAATAAAAAAAAAATTCTCATTAAATTTGCTCAATTAATTTCATTCTATTTCATCAAAACAAATTCTAAGTGTTGCTGGGAGCGTGGGTTACAAAAACAACAAATAAAAAAACAATTGTTAATGAGATGGGATTAGAACAAAAAATGTAAATACTATAAAGTGCGTTCCTCGCATGCCTATAATTTCCTAAATTTATAAATTAAATTCAATTTCAAACTACTTCAAATAATAAAACTGAAATCAATTTAACTTAAATTAAGAAATGTTTAAATAAAAAAAAAAATTCAAGTTCAAAAATTCTAAATGAAAACCTTTAAATCAATCTTAAAATTTCAATTTTAATGAAAATATTAGAATAAATTCCACTAGTTTAGTCCAAGAACATTCTAAAATATCAACATCAATCACTTTCATAATAAACAGGCCTAGAATTAATTTACTGAAATTTCATGTTTAAGAACAAAAATTATTAAGAACAACTATTACATTTCAGTTGGCATGAATAAGCCCCTAGACTGGTCAAACGGCGCCAAATTTGTCGGGTTGAAAAAGATTAATACACTAAAAATATTAAATCATTCAAAACATTCTGAATACTGCAAAGTTCCTGAAACTTCACTTTAAAGAATTTTCAAAACATTTTACAGCTTTTTTTAAAACATCTCATTAACTAAATAATTCAAATTAAACATCAAAAATAAATTTAATTTAAAAGGTGACCTGTCGTTTAGTGGTAGTAAATACGTTAGAATATTAAATTTAAAGTTAACAATGTTAAAATTATACAATTATTTGCCAAACTGCAATTTAGAATAAAAAGATAAGTTAACCAAACAGGAAATTTCAACTAAAAGTTAGAGAAAACCACAGGTTCAGGTGACCTAAAATATATAGGTCAAGGGGTCTTATTCATTTAAAACTGAAAACAATTAGAATAAAAACATATTTTAACTATTGAGAGATATAATTAGAAAAGGTTTCACCAAATGCTCCAAGGGTAAACAGCAAAGATCTGCAAGAGAAGACGTCACAGGGAAACTAAAGTTCTGGAAGAACACCTCTTGAAAGGCTAAATACGGCAAAGAAGGATTATGTCTATCAGAAGTAAGGAAAATCTTCGACCGGATCCATTTTCCAAGTGGATATTCTAAAACAGGACGTTTAGTAACGATGAAATAATTTCTCCACACAGCTGCACTGGACCTTTGACATCAGAACTGAATGCACAGTATATGTCTGGTGCTTTTCACCAAAAACGACGCTCCAGTTCTTCATAATAAGAGCAGTATTGCCAGGGAGAAACAAACACTTAGATGACCGGCAAAACCCTCTTGGCAGTTATTTCATAAATCGCAGAACATCTCTTGAATCAACATTTTCCTCCACGGCAGGAAATACAGATTGTAGACTCTACAACTTTATAACAGATCAGACGTTTAATTAGCAGGAATAAATATTTTATTTTTTTATGCAGCATTAAAAGTATGCACTTAGGTCATAGCAGGTAGTTAGCAAAACATCGTAAATTGAACCGAAAAGTGAAAAGGCTGCGAAATAGAAACATTCCACAGAACGCGTGCCAAACGGCACAGGACAGCTTAATAGCTTACATCTTTTAGTTCCAATCAATAAAAAGAGAAGAGAACACGAAAAAGAGCGTGAATCTATTTATACTCCGAAATATCGCCGCCATATACTGTTAACAAAATTATCGATGAGCGTTAAATAATTAATGACAGACGATTTCAATATTATGGTCACCAATCAAAAACTCAAAATTTTAAAGAAGAGAACAGGAATTTTAAAGCAGACGAAAATTAAAAAGAAATGAAGCGAAACGATTTGGTAAATATGAATTCGGCAGTAGTTTAAATATGGACAATTCTGAAATATTTAAAAAGCTGAAAATAGAATAAAAACTGAAAAATCACAACAAATTCTTAACCAAGAACAATAAATTTAGAATCAAATTAAAGGGAATAAAAAGGGCAATTAATGGAATCACAAATTAGCCAATTTAAATAAATTTAAATTGCTAAAACCCAAAAAGAACGAACTTTCGCCATTTTTAACACAAAACTATGGAATAGAACCTGTTTGAAACAGAAGAATATCAAATACCTAAACAATGGGAAAATGGATAACTAAAAGAGAATGACTATGTAAATAGGACATTAAAAGAGGATAACTATGTAAATAAGACCCCTGAACAATTAAAAACAAACTTCCTAAAATTATTAAATAGCCAAAAGTAAACCCAACACCGTCCTCGCACCTTCAGTCACAAGTTTTCCTAACAAACCTGTGACTGAAGCTATAATATAGCCTATACTGAAGCTATGATTTAGTCTTGCAGCTCAATATGTCTTGTTGACAAATTGTCTCAATAAAGCTTCGACTCTTCTGAATGACATTTTACATGACTTTATCATAAACTTTGAAAAATAATTGAAGTTTGCAATTTTGTAATCAAATAGTGAAATGGCTCCTTTTCTCTGAATGACATTTTTTGGTTTAAAAAGTTTTTGAATGGAAGCTATGAAAAAGTCAAACTGATTAAGTATTTTATACTTTTAACAGGTTTTACTCTATTATAATTTGAAATAAAGGCACATTTTTTTTTCTCTTTCACTATAAGCTATAAAAGCCATCTTTAGTGCTTAATGTGAGGAATTTGCTGAAATTTTTTAGATATGGCTAAGTGATACAAGTTAAACTTACCAACTCTTAGTGTTCAAAGTACTCCCACCAACATCAATGCACTTTTGAAGGTGAATTTTCCAAAGATTAAATACTTCAAGCCATTCATTTCTTGGAATCAACAAAAATGATGCTTTTATAGCCTCATCTAAGGAATGAAAACTATGCCTACGTAATTTTTTTTTAGATTAAAAAATAGATAAAAGTCATACATAGCAGGATCAGGAGAATAGGGTGTATGTTCTGTCACTTTGATGTTTTTTCGTTCAAGAAATTTGACTGTCATTCTTGCTGAATGCATAAGTCCCCTAACATTCACTTTCTGAAGAATTTCTGGAAGACACTTAGTGGTGTACCAGTTAGCTGTAACTGTCTTTTGTCCCTCTAGCTTTATGACTTTGACCAGACCTGTACTTCTGAAGAACATGGCATACATTACTTTTTTCATTGCTCGTTGTCATTTCACCATTGTTGGTTTGGGGTCATCTTCAAAGACCCATATTTTACTTTCTTGATGTGTTGGAATGTCAAAAAACAGTATGTACGTTTCATCACCAGTTGTGATTTTAGAAATAATGCTGTGTCCATCATCATTAAATAATTTTAGAGTTTCTTTAATGATTGACATGCTCTGCTTTTTGGTGTTCTGTTAAATTATGGGGGACCCAACGACTAACTAATTTTTTCATATGCAGTTCTTCATGAATAATTTTATGTATAGCTGCGGATTCAATGTTAAGTTCCTTCTGTATCATTTAGTAGGGACAGCGTTATCTTCGATTAACATTTTTCGAATGGCTGACACATTTCCTGAGACTACAGCTGACAAAGAATTTCCTGTGTGTGAGAGAATTTTGACCTCTTTTAAACTCTGTAAACCATCTTAATACAGTGCCACGAGATGGAGCATCATTTCCATATGCTAATTGCAGATGTTGAAGACATTCTTCTTGATTTAACCCCACTTTAAAATCATAGCTCGATAATGCTCTTGCATCAACTCCATTTTCTTTTCTTTCAAAATCTATTCCACGATAGCTAAATTGTAATTGTTGCCACAAATTATCGTCTATGGCAGTGGTCTTCAAACTTCTAACGCCTTCGGAACCCTACGCTTAAAAAAAATTTCTTTTGGAACCCTAGTACAAAAAATATGCCCCGTAAGCATAGTAACGTAACAGAAAATCTCGGTGCCCCCTCTCCCCCTGCAAAAAAGTTTTGAGGCTACATTTACAAAAATTAACTACCGAAGACTGCAAATTAATTTTGACCATTATAATCATAAAACCAAATACTAAATACAAAAATAAATTATTAAAAACATGTTATTCAGATTTTTTATTGAATACAGCTGAGGTGAATTTGCTGGCTCTAAAAAGCTGCCACTGCAGTGAAACATACAAGCATATTTGTAGGCATAAATGCAAGAAAATACAAAATTCTTAATATATCTAATTCAGAAGTAATACTAGAAATAACTAAATTTAATGACTTGAATGCGCTTGCTTCTTGCTACACAACTTTTAAAAATCAGGCTTAATTGTTGTTATTTGCAAACGCATTTCAAATTCTGTATCTAATTTGTTCCTGTATTTAGTTTTAGTGCTGACATAACTCGAAAAAGATCGTTCGCAAAGATAGGTAGTAACAAAGGGCATAAGAATTTTTACTGCTCGATTAGACACTTCCGGGTATTCTTTGTAAACTTGCAGCCAAAAACCCAATAGTTCTTGTTCAAATTGCATTTTTAAAGTCGAATCCATGGATATATCGATCGGTTGTTCTCTTTCCATCGGCGGTAGATCAGCATCTTCGACTTGTAGAAATGGATTTTGAACCAAGTTATATGACTGTTTGGGAGTCGGAAAATATTCTCTGCAACTTTCCTGCAAATTCGATAGATGTTCGATAATGAACATTTGGACAGTTTCATTAAGACTAAGAACTGAAAACTTTGAGCAGCAAGAGGAGAATATATTAGTAATTGGAAAAAAGAGAGGGAATCAGTATCTACAGCACAGTATAGATATTTTAAAATGTGCATACAATTTATGAATTTCAGTTTTTAAAAAAAAATTACATTTAATTATCGAAATTTTTGAATAACAAAAAATTTAATAAAAGTGTTATAAAATCTTATAACATAACAAAAATCTAAAATTTATTAAAAAAGTCGCGAAACCCCTGAAAACGTTTAGCGGAACCCCGGGGTTCCACAGAACCCAGTTTGAATATCACTGGTCTACGGATATAAAAGAGTTCAAATTTAAATATCCCAACTGATAATTTTTTTCTGGCGCATATCGTCTGTCCCTGTCTTAAAAATTTCAGTGTGACCCTCATATAAAATATGTAGCATTACTTTTGAATGAAACAAAATTATTTTTTTAGGAGCTTATTCTTTATCCATACGTGATTGGGAACATCAAAAAAGTGATCATGTGAAGCATTATAAAATCAAGGCCATGGACAATGGTGGTTTTTATGTGACCACAAGAAAGACATTTGTGACCCTTCAAGAATTAGTTTCTTACTATTCAGGTATGTTTCTTCTGTTTCACAGTCCTTGATTTATATCTACAGATATGTTCTATTACAGTGCTTTGGATAGATACAATCAGACTTGGATGTAAAATTTGGGAAATTTGAAATAGCTTTCTACGGGGCAGGTGCACGGATGTAAACAATTTGTGTTTCTCCCAATTAGACTCACCACTGCATTCTTGTACTTGGAATACATTGAAAAACAATTTCAATATATTCTGAGATTTTGGACAATAAACTTTGGAAGATTGTGGTTATTGTGGGACACTTCAAAGTATATTAAATTGGCCAAAATTAATAAAAACCAGTTTCTTTTAAATTTGCATATGTTGCATCTTAATTTAAAGAAAATCACGTCGCAACACGAAACAAAAGAAAATCATTTTATTCTTTACTTTTATCAAACAAAATTGTGTTGTAATAAGATGGCAGATGATTTTTTTTAAAATTATTTAAATCTAAATAATTAGAATTACATAAACTAATTTAGTAAAGAGATGAAGGGAGGGGGGTGAGCAAATTGTGGCCAAACTGTCAAGGTGAATTTTTTTTTTACGGTAGTCAATTTAAGGGGAACTACACTATATTACGTTATATGCCTGCCAGAAATCTATGGAACCTAACACGCAAAACTTGTCAATCGCATCTGATTTTTAAATTACTTTATATTTTTGGAATTGTGCTTTTTTGAATGGAATAGGTAAATATATACAATTATTAGAATTGTAATATCTTTATCTGCTGTTCTATTTTGACACTGAATATGAAGACTTAAGATTTTTAGGAATATATTAGTAATGGTTACAGAAATATTTTATGGATCAGATTTATAGATTTTCAAAGGAATTAAAATTGTTTCAAAAATTGAGATTAATAAATAAGATTAAAATTGCTTTAAGAATTTTTTAAACTAAAATATAATTTCAAATGTTTTTACAGTTGGTATACAAATCCTGAGCAATGTCGCGTACCTTTCTATTCTGTGGTTGATTTGCCACAGCTCTTTATCATTGATGAGTAAAAAGTCCTTTTTTAAAGTCTTATAATTTATTAAGAATTGAAAATTTCCCTTAATCCAAGTTTTTTTAAATAATGAAAGCTTATATTAAAAAAGAAGAAAGACTTTGTATTTTAAGCATTCATCTGAATCATTATAAGTTTCTTTAATTGACCAAAATTTAATTCTTAAGTTTTAAATGTAAAAAATATATATAAATCTAGGATAACAAATGAAAGTGCGCAAAATGGCATCAATTGAAACTATTTTCTCTTTGCATAATTGTTGAATAATTACTATTTGAATGTAATTATAAGCATTTAACATTGCAGTATCCATCTAGTTCTATTGACACATCAAAGCTATCAACCTGAAATCAACTTCATAAATCAAATTTCAGGCAAAAGTATACGGTAACGCAGATTTTATAATGAAGCAATGCATTGACCACCCAAATCTACCCAAACACTGCAAAGACGAGTTTAGGACATCATGTGCACCTGGTCTATTTACTAATAATTGTAATACTCACCTGCAAAACTTTATAAGATATCTTTTGATGCAATTCTATTAGAGCAGAGTTCCCATAGCAGTGACTCAAATTATAAAATGTCTCAGCATGTGTTACTTCGAAATATTTTAACCAATTTCAATGATTTTTGGCCCATAATTATATTTTATTGAGATGAAGGTCTTTACGAAGTTTGAATTTTGAATCAATAAAATAAGTAGTGTTTTTATAAACTTTTTTTTTTTTTTATGCTTATAAATTCATATGCAACCAATAGAAAATATGTTTTTTACTTGGTTTGTACATTTGTAAAAATACTTGGAAAAGTGCTTGAAAAATAAAAGTTTATTTTCAAGTGCTTGAAAGTCCTTGAATTTGTTAAAAAGTGGAATTAGTCCTTGAATTTTGTTTTTAAAAATGATAATGAGTTTAATTTTTTAGCAGAAACTATAATGTGTGCAAATTTTTAAAAGTCGCAGTTCAACCCATATTTCCTGTACTCTACACACTACCCAGGGTTCTAGCTGTGGATCACCATTGCTCCAAATGACGATAAAGTGTTTCATTTAGGGAGTATACAAATGATCAAAATGAAATTGCAAATTAAAAAATATTTGCAAGAACAAAAGCAGATATCATTACACCAAAATAAAAGTGTGAAATTGATTATTCAAAAATAGAAATATTGAAGAAGAAAAAATGTTTGAAGAAAATAGATATCCATGCATTGACAGAATCTTCTAATGAATTAGCACTAAAGACTATAAAGACTAAAAAAATATTGCTTTCATTTCAGTCAAATAGTTTGAAGAAGATTGTATGAACCATGGTTTATATTCATGTCACTTTGTCATTGGTACTTTCAAGTTCATTTTCTGACACTAATTGCACGTCTCTGCATTCCACTCCTGTATGTGCAAACATGTTATGAACTGTTTGCAAAGCAAATAAGAGTTGCAGATTAGGAATGTAGTTTACATATGCATGAGACTTGCTTTAATGAGGACTGAATTGAAAAATTTTAAATAATTTGTAATGGTTTTTCATCAAACCTGTTTGTAGAAAATCAGAGACCCCGCAAAGATTTTACCAAACAAAGCCTTGATTCATTATAAAAAATAGGCCCATAAAATGCTTAATATATTATATGTATCAATTTAATGTAGATCTCAATGTCTTTTATAAATTTTAATTTCAGTTATTAATTTCTAAGTTATTAAAATTCATTATTTTATATTCTTAAATTAAAATGAAATTTTTTCAAATAACAGATATTGAGTAAAACTTTATTTGAGCAAACCGTTAAAATCAGTATATGGACCGAATAAATTGACTTTGAATTTACTTATATTTGTATTCTAAACATCTTATATTAAAAGCTTTCATAACTATGCTATAATATAAAGTAATATGTATGTACGTTAGAAGTTTAATCCCATTAAAACTGTTTTGCTGGCACTGCAGTTACGCATATTTGGTGTTGATGAGCTCCAACAAGGTTCACCGATGAATAACTTAAATGGATGAAAAAAGGGTGCATTTTTAAAACATAATCTTAGTCAAAAGTCATTTTCTCTTTTCATCTCTGATTATTCAACCAAAGTGATGAATGAAAACTCACTTATAGCAAAGCTTATTCTTGATTTGTACAGATTTTTTAACATTTTACAACATAGTTGAAAAGTGTTTATGGCTTTGGTCATTCTGTCTGTCTGTCTGTTTGCACGATAACTGCTGTAAAAATGACTTTATCAAAATGAAGTTTTAGTATGTTGTTGAAACGGCCTGTGCGACATATGGGAATGTAAATAAATAATATCACTCAATTAGTTTTGGATTGAACCCAGATTATAAAAATGAAATACATTGAACCCTATGGGACCTAAATTTTCAAATATTTTTTAAGCAAAGTTAAAAATCACAAATTGTTTCGAAAATATTCAGATTATTCCTTAAAATATATTAAAACAATTTCAGCAAAGCATGTGTGGCAGTTTTTTAAATAAAAATTAAATTAATAATTGCACCCATATAATATAAAGAGATCATGTGACCCACTTCAAAATAAAATATGGCTTCCGTCTTTTTTCCCAAATTAAAGATTATGATTTTTAAAGTTCTTTTAAATTTATATTTAGTGTTGCATACAATCTAAAACTTCTTTACTTTTGCATATTTTCTGTGCATCTATATTCTGCGCCAACACATTTACAATATTTTTGAGTTTAAATGATCATCCAACTTTGATTATTTCCACAACGAAGCCTAATTTTAATGAATGCAGAATGTAAACAAGTGATTGTAAAGATGAGTTGTATAAGAATTGCTGAATTTTTTTTCATGCAAAATTATTTAACTCTGATGTCAGGAATAAAAGTGTATGAATGAAATTTTCACTGTTTTTACATAGAGAGCCAGACAATTTATATTTCAATGACGTCATTTGAATAAAGTTCATTTTTTTCGATGAAGTTTGAAGTTTTCAAGTAAAATAAATTATTGTAGTTCTGTGATAATTAAAAAAATATCACCGCTGAATGTATTGCATTTTAGAGATGCGATACTTTCAGATAATTGCATTTCAGTTGGAAAGTGTTTCATAATCAATGCTTTATGCATGATTGATCTTTTTTGTTAAATTTGTATTCATTTTATTATATTTTTCTATATTTAACATAATTTGTGTTTAATTCCTTGAATGGAAAATTTTGATCATGATGCAAAGTAACACTGTTCGCTTTAGGCTGGGTTAAATCTTATGTTTTCATACCAAAACTTGTAAAAATGCTTACATTTGGCCATGCAGATCTATAATGGGCATATCTGTTGTTTA
The DNA here is from genome assembly GCA_951213105.1 of Amaurobius ferox. Taxonomy (NCBI): domain Eukaryota; kingdom Metazoa; phylum Arthropoda; class Arachnida; order Araneae; family Amaurobiidae; genus Amaurobius; species Amaurobius ferox. Next base: position 141,646,626 of record OX578147.1, on the reverse strand, counting down.
CGTTAGCTTCTGAAACAGTCACTGCTAAAAATAGATTTTTATGTGCATTCACTACAACTAGTATTACATTGTTTATGTCAGGGTGCAAAATAAGGGAATATTTCTAGTAGCAAACTACTAATCAAAATTTCATTTGTATAGCAGTTTCGATATAAGTTTTTAAAAAATGTACCTATAAGTATATTGAGATGTCAGGTTTAAAATATAAAATAAAACACATAAATTATTTTTATTTTATTTATTTATATTTATCTATGTGAAACAGACCTTGTTCTCTTTCTGTGTTGTTCCATACTGAAAAATCTGCTGGCTCAAGTGAAAACATTTCAAGTTTTTTCATGTCTATAGAAATTCTAAACAGGGTGTTCAAGATTTCAGTATTTAATCTAGATCTGTAATCAGTTTTTACTCTTTTCATAAGTGACAGCTTTTTTTACTGTCGTGAATCATTTGATTTTTAAAATCACGTAGCAAAATGTGATGCGAATTGCTTTTTACATTGCAAAACACAAATTTTCCATCATGATTTGCAATGTTATACTGCTTATTTTGCACCCTGGTTTATGCTGTGCTATTATTACATGGTATGAACAATGTTTCTAATAATAATCATTTACTTTTGTCCATATATGCATTTTATTCATTTGCAAAATAAGCGGTATCATATTGCAAATCACAATGGAAAATTTATGTTTTGTAATGTAAAAAGTAATTTGCATCGCTTATTTTGCACTCTAGTTTATTCTGTGCTATTATTGCATGAAGTGAACAATGTTTCTAATAAAAATCGTTTGCTTTTGTACAAGTTTCGTTTTGATATAACTTGAAATTGACAGCATTGTGCAAAGCCATCTGTTATAATTTTGTATTTACTTCTCCCCAGAGGGTGCAAATGGTTTGTGCCACAAACTGACGGTTCCGTGTCCCAAGCGGAAACCTCACCTTTGGGACCTTTCTCCTGATACTAGAGACGAGTGGGAAATATCAAGGTCATCGCTCTTACTCATTAGAAAACTGGGCAGTGGAAATTTTGGGGATGTTTGGTATGGTAAGTAGTGCTTCAGCTTTGCATAACAATGATTCCAATAGAAATTAAATTTGTTACATTGATGTACAGTGGGAATAAAGATACATTTATTACCTTCATATAAATGAAGATTTATTTTGCCATACAAAGATTTTGTGAAAAATCGCTATATTTCTGATTATGTTGGTTTCTTGAAATTACATAAATTTTAAATTGAGAGTAAATCACTCAAACTGCTGCAAAAATAACTAAAAAGTGAAATCTTCTTTGGGAAAACAGCATAAATCAAATTAGTATCGGTATCAACAAGTTTCAGAGGCTAAGAACAGCGTTCTTCTTCAAGTTACAGTCGATCTTACCTTAAACGGAATTTCAAGGTACCAGAAGAATTTTCCCATCTTGAAAAGGTTTGTTTCATATAGGTTATTTCAGAAAAGCTAAGTTTAACGTTTAACTAGAAATTCAGACTGTCCATATGTAATTGCTTAGCTATACATGACTTTAAAAATTCTGAAATGTTTATTTAGATGCACTGAATTAATACTATATTATACCATAATACGTAATTTAATTATTCTAAATATGTATATACGTACATTTTTACATACCGCGATCACAGGAGTATATGTAAATATAAAAATAGTATATCCCATGTCTGTGACTGTTAGCTTATTACCATACCTTAAAATAAATTTACTTACCAGAAAATATTACTGCTTACCATGAAACAGCTAACCAAAATAAAAAATAAAAAACACTGTAATTTTATTGAGATGAACTTTTAAAATATCCAACATGATATTTTGAACATATGCTTTACTAATGATGTTCTTTTCTCTTCATTCCTCTAAATATCTTTTCATCCTATTTTGTTTGAAAAAGCTGCTTTTATTGCTTATTTTAATAGATCCTTTAGCATTAGCTTTATGCTTAAATGAAAATATGTGAAATGTGTTTTATTTTCTGTCTTTGTTTGCAAGAGCACTCAAAAATTAGAAATTATATATTAACTTATGATAACAAGTAGAAAATCCTAAGCTTTTGAATGAGTAGAAATTCATCATTGTAAAATCTTTTAGGGAAGGCACAATTTCATTTTCCAAATCTTTGAGCTTTTATTTAGAATCAGTAACAGCTTGGTGGAAAGTTGTATTTTTAACACTTTACAACATAGTTGAAAAGTGTTTATGACTTTGTTCATTCTGTCTGTTCATTCGCACAATATTTGCCATAAAAATTACTATCGAAATGAAATTTTAGTATGTTGTTGAGACGGCCTGTGGGACATACAGGAATGTAAATGAATAATATCACCCAATTAGTCTTGGATTGAACCCAGGTTAAAAAAACGAAATACATTAAACCCTATGGGACCTTTTTATCATTCTTTTAAATTTATATTTAGTGTTGCATCCATCTTAAAACCGCTTTATTTTTGCGTATTTTCTGTGCATCTATATTCTGCGCTAATGCAATTACACTAATTTTTAGTTTAAATTATAATCAAACTTTAATTATTTCTACAACGAAGCCACATTTTAAGGGATGCCGAATGTAAACCAGTGATTGTAAGATGAGTTGTATAAGAATTGCTGAATTTTTTTTCACACAAAATGATTTAACTCTGGAGTCTGGAATAAAAGTGTATAAATGAAATGTTCACTGCTTTTACTTAGAGAAGCAGATGTTTTATATTTTGATGATGTCATTTGAATAAAGTTCATTTTTTTTAATGAAGTTTTTAAGTAAAATAAATTATTGTAGTTCCGTGATAATTTAAAAAATATCACCGCTAAATGTATCGTATTTTAGAGATGTTTAAATAAAATTGCATTGAAGTTGGAAAGTGTTTTATAATCAATGCTTTATGCATGATTGAGCTTTCTTGTGTTTTATGCACATTTATTTCTTGTAGGTAAATGGAAAGGCACAACAGAGGTGGCTGTTAAAACGCTTAAGTCAGGTACTATGGCGCCCTCTGCCTTCCTCCAAGAGGCCACCATCATGAAGAAGTTTCGCCACGAGAAGCTGGTCTCCTTGTTTGCAGTGTGCTCCAAGGAGGAACCCATTCTCATTGTGACAGAGTACATGGTGAACGGGAGTCTCCTGGACTATTTGAGGAACAGGGAAGGGAGAAATTTGAGGCTGCATGCACTCATTGATATGGCAGCACAGGTAGTGTGTGCGTTCCTCTTGCTCTCTGTTGGGATTTTGAAAATGCACACAATTTATTAAGGAATGTATCTTGCTACCTTCTCTGTGAATTGGGAAAAAGTGTTATCAGGGATAGCAGGCCTCTCAAATGGTCCCTTTTTTCGTGATTAGTCCCTTAAAGTCCCTTTTTCCCCTTTCTTGATGGGAAAATATGTATTTTCTTTTTAACAACCAAAATTCTCGGAAATTTCCAGTGTCATTGAAATGCCCCGATGAATGGCTATCGTGGGAGTACACATGTTTACTTTTCTGTGATGCAGATGTTTTCCCAACTTATAGAATTGCAGACGAACGTTGTCTCCCGTCCATCTTTGGATGCTGTGTGCTGGGGGTAATAGAACAAATAGAGCTTGTCACACGAAAACGTCCGTGTTCTCATATGACAAGCGGTATTCATTCTTTTACTCCCAGCATGCAGTGTCCAAAAAACTGACTAGAGACAACAGGGGTTTTTGTTTATGAAACGCTAGTCCTAATACGAAGTTCTAGATACATGAATGAAGTATGTTTACGTTTACAATTGACTTGGATGCACATTTCAATGTTCAGGGGTCATAATTGTCCTAAAATTTCCGAAAGAAATAATTGTGTCCTGAAATATCCTTATTTTTTACTTACCATACCGAAATTCCTGAAATTTTAAACTCAAAAGTAGAAATGCTGATTACTATGGATTCTCCGAAGTTTCTATGGAAAACATCCTTATCTCATACTACGGGTTATGGAATTTGCATAGTTTTCTACGGAAAATTGCCTTCTGGCTAGGCTAATGTAAATTTACGGTCGCATGCATGGTAATTAACAAGGATTTACCACCTCATTTAATATAAATTAAGATTGTGATCGTGTGTTTTATAAAAGTAATGAATATGCTTCTTTAAATTCAACATAAATCGCTAAAGTATTATATTTTCATTAAAATATTTGTGTCCTAAAATATCTTTATTTTTTTATGTACCTTCTCGAAATTCCTGAAATTTTAAACTCAAAAGTAGAGATACCGATTACTACGGATTCTCCATAGTTTCTATGGGAAACATCCTCATCTCATACTACGGGTTATGGAATTTGCATAGTTTTCTATGGAAAATTGCCTTCTGGCTAGGCTAATGTAAATTTATGGCCGCATGCATGGTAATTAACAGGGATTTACGGATGCATGCAATGTAAATTAAGATCGTGATCGCGTGTTTTATGAAAGTAATAAATATGCTTCTTCAAATTCAGCATAAATCATTAAAATGTTATGTTTTTCATTAATTTCGCATGAACAGCACGATTGATTCAGATTGTTCTCGTGAATTGCTGAAAATACTTTGTATATTTTTTCATCCATCTCCATCTTCTAAATATTGCATATTAAATTGACTAAACTAACATTTCTCCGTATTCTGGTTAATTTTTTAATTATTTTCGTATAAACAATACGATTCTTTAATTTAGTTTTTCTCATGAATTGCCAAGAATACATTAGTATCTTTTTCTATCCATCTTCATCTTCTTAATATTGCATATTAGATTAACTTTACTAGCATATTTTCATATTCTGGTTAATTATTATGGTTAATTTCTTAATTATTTTTGCATAAACAGTGCAATTGTGCAATTCAGTTTGTTTTCATGAATTGCTGATAGTACATTAGTATATTTTTCCATTCATCTCCATGTTTTAAATGTTGCATATTATATTGATAAACTAACTTATTTTCATATTCCGGTCAAATTTTAAGGTTAATTTCTTTAATTATATATGTAAAATACACATTTTTCTATTTTGAATAATGAGTATGAATCCTGTGACAGGATATTTTCCAAAAAATGGTAAAGCAATGTTTTAGGCAAAAAGGCAACCATTTTGGCAGGGATATAATTCATTGCTATATTTTTGTTAAATGGAGATCAATATTTTTTATTCTCTTTAGTGAAAACTTGTGTTTTACCAAACATAAATGTTTGTTTTCATTATAAAGTAATATTCACCGGATAAAAACTTTATATATTTTTTGTTTTATAATTTTTTGTCCTGAAATTTTGCAAAATTTGTGTCTTGAATTTTCATATTCTACTGGTACTACCCATGGATGTTTTACATGTAATGTTTCTGTATATATTTTTATAGTTGTCTTAATCATTTTCCCGAAAATATTACCAATTTTTTTTTCTAATATTGCTATTTAATATCAAAATATCCCTACTCCGATTGTGTATATTTCTAGCAATATTTTGCAAAATTATCATAGAATTCCATCCATCCGCCCTCCCCGTGAAGCAACCTTCTTCCCTTTTCCGTTTCAATATGAAATTCTGAAAAATACAACCCCAAGCAAAATCGGAAAAAATTAAAAGAATTCACATTGAATTTGATGAAAATACAAATTGCTTCTTTTAGCTGAAAATTTTGAGTAATCCGCTATTCTTCATGTTTTTTATCACATTTGAAGGGGTGGATCGACAGAATTCTACATGTTTCTTTTAGCAAAAAATTTCCCAATAATTACATCCCCCCTGCATTTTCCAAGATGCATTTGAGGGGTGGATTGCTGGAATGTTACAGTAATACAAAGATGATAACCATTACGTATTTTCCGTAATTATGAATTCCTGAACAAAATTACTGTCTACTGAAAATACCTGTAATATTACGGAAAACACCTATTATTTCTCATCTTTAATTTTTCATAAATAGTGGGATTCCACAATTCAATTTGCCCAGGGGAATTTAACAGTTTATCTAGAAGAATTTAATATAATCTGGTGATCAAAACTATATTACACATTCCTCATAATAATGCTGTGACAGAACTACTGAACAGAGTACTACTGTTTTTATCATCTTGAAAATTTATTTTTATAATAAAGTCATAAAAATCTTTATTTCAATAATATTCTATAAAATACAATAAATAGTATTTAGCTTTTTTTTCTTCCTTGGGGAGGACACAAATTGCTGATGCATTATGCAAAATGTGGTTCGGTTTGAACAATGATTCCCACCTACTGTCCATACACTGAAGACACAATGCCACACCCTGCTCCAGAGATGCAATAGAGATGAGAAAAACAAATTTGTAGTTCATATTTGAGCAACATATGAGATGCAGTGCATGACATACAGTGTATAATGAATCCTCAGTGCTTTAGAAAGAAAATCTTTCTTTAAAAAAGCACAAGTACAAGCAGATATATTTTATATCTGCTTCTTTAAAGAAAATCTTTAATTTAAATGCACTTAGAATTAGCTCTTGTGTACATAAAGCAACCATGAAACAGTTCCAATCTGTCCAGTTTCTTTGCACATTGCTAATGCAGGGTGACTGACCGCAGACCTGGAAAACGAGAAAAACCTGGAATTATCATTGAATTTTATGCTTCTGGAAAAATCGGGCAATTCCTTTGAAAGTCAGTTTTTTTTTAGCTGATTCAACAATGCTTGTTCATTCCATAATGTCATATTTTTCTTCTCGCATTACAAGATCCTTCACTCATTGCCTTTAAATATATTTTTAAAGTTCTTTTAAATTTATATTGAGTGTTGCATCCATCCTAAAACCGCTTTACTTTTGTGTATTTTCTGTGCATCTATATTTTGTGCCAACGCAATGTAATGTTTTTTAGTTTAAATGATCATCAAACTTTGATTATTTCTACAATGAAGATTAATTGTAAAATATGCAGAATGTAAATAAATCAAGCTGTGGAATGAGTTGTATAAGAATTGCTGAATTTTTTTAATGCAAAATTATTTAGCTCTGGAGTCTGGAATATAGGTGATATGAATGAAATATTAATTGATTTTACATAGAGAAGCAGACGATTTTATAGTATTGCCTTTTTAGATGAAGTTTTAAGCATGAAGTTAAAAAGTACTTTTGCCTCCATGGTTTTAAGCTTTTAAGTAAAATAAATTATTGTAGTACTCAGATAATTTAAAAAGCATCACCACTGAATGTATCGCATTTTAGAGATGTTTAAATAAAATTGCATTGCATTTGGAAAGTGTTTCATAATCAATGCTTTATGCATGATTGATCTTTCTTATTTTATCTTTTAAATAATTAAAAATTTACTTTTTCGTGAATAGCTAATGGTCTTTCATATAAAAGAAAAATAAACTTTCAGTAAGCACTAACCACGATTTTGTAGAATGCCAGCTGGACATACATAGTCACACATATTTGAATAGTGTAGATTATAATAATTTTGTGAGTAAAATTTTGCTTATTAATAAATTTTAAAGTACAAACTTCTTACAAATTTTATGAAATGTGGTTTGAATGAATTAAATAATATGGAGTGAAGATACCTTTGTTTGTTCAAAATCACATTATTGATTATATAATATATTATTAACTGTAACATCTAGTTCATTTTTTAACTGTAACAGTGCTTAGTTATTTAGTAATAGAATAATGGTAACTAACTTATTCAGTTACATTTTCAAGAATCTTAAAACTACTCTGGGTTTTAATTTGTTCAGTTTTTGAAAAATTTTCAGGCTATTTTTTACCAAGTATATATACTATGAAGAGAAATGGTTTTTTTTTAAATGTGATAAGTAAATTAGAAGTATATTCAAATGTATCTGTGTTGATATTTTAATTATCAGTTTATTGAATTCTTAAAATAGCACAATCATTTTTTGCTGCATATATGCTTTGCAAAAAACAAGAGAAAAAAAAATTCCTTAAACAAAACAAGTTAGATACTTAACACTTTTCTCCCTGCCAACTTTTACAATTTTTTTGTAATTTTGGGGAAAGTTGCTCTGTTTGAGATTTTATGTGGGCGAATCCACTTTTTAGGATTTTTATTGGTTATTAGTAATATTTCTCATAAAATCATGTCAACTAATGATTTATCACAACATGTGCTTTCTTTTAGCACCACAAACCTTCCAGGGCTGCCTGGAAATCCAAATTTATGAAATTGTATCCAAAATCACAGATTTTAGTACTTCTCGATAAAATTTCGATTCTTAATGCTTATGTAATAAAATTGCATATTTAACATTCTTAGATAAAATCATCTATTTTGGTACTTGAAAATAAAATCACATATTTCACCACTTTTAAATAAAATCATAAATTTTGAAGCTGTTTCTTAAATATCACTAATTTGAATGCTTTTAAATAAAATCGGGAATTTTAGCACTTTTAAATAAAATTTACAATATTTTGGAGACATGGTTTGGAGTTTATGCATATAAGAAAATTGGTGTTTTTGTCCTTAAAATGTTGTTTCCTGAATGTTATCTAAAATCATCTCAAAAGGTTGGCAAATATGCCATGGATTATCATGGCAAAAAGGAAACATGGAATCAGAGAGTAAATGCACTCTTTATTAATTTGGTTGACAGATGTTGCATTAATATAATCTTTCTTATATCAGAATTTTATTAATGTAGTAGTCGTTTATTATTGCTGGTTGTATAATATGCATATTTTGTACTTTAAGCTATTTTCTTGGTAACCTGGTGCAAGTCATTCAAATTCATCATTCATTATCAAGAGCCATTCAAATTCATCTTGAGCTCGATGGTTTCTTGATTGAGAAAGTGCCTAGCACATTATGCTTTAGACTTCGGACTGTGGCTGGAGTATCCTGAGGATATGGTATTAGTTGTACGGATTGCAGGTTGACTAATGGAAATCCTCTTGGAGTGGAGGTGGGCGGTCTTTAGTTTCCAGTGTGGGCGGTCTTCCAGTTGCCGAGGTGGGCGGTCCTTCCAATGGAAAGAGTTGCACGAGGAGTACTGGAGAACTGCTGCCTGCCGCAGCTGTACAAAACCACAGCAAACACATTAAGAATTGTACTGGGGGGTTTCCTGACTTTTAAGATTTGAGAGGTACTTTATTAACTCGAAAGTTTTAGCCATGGGATCTCTGTCGGATTTTAGTATATTCATGATTTCCCGAAGGGCAAATTCATCATTTATTATCAAGAGCCATTCAAATTCATCATTCATTATCTAGAGTCATTCAAATTCATCATTCATTATCAAGAGTCATTCAAATTCATCATTCATTATCAAGAGTCATTCAAATTCATCTTTCATTGTAAAGAGTCATTCAAATTCATCTTTCATTATCAAGAGTCATTCAAATTGTTAACAATAACAGCAGGCTGTGAAAGTGTGTGTGTGTGTGTTTGGGTGACTTGAACTGAGTATCAACTTCACATTTCAGATTGCCAGTGGCATGGCCTATCTGGAGAGGGAACAGCTTATCCACAGAGATCTTGCTGCCAGGAACATCCTTGTGGGCGATAACAATGTGGTGAAAGTGGCCGATTTTGGCTTGGCCCGCATCATAGAAGATTCAGAGTACACAGCACGGCAAGGTATGAACATTTCTTGTTTTCTGGGTATTCAAGATGGCTTGTTTCTGTATTTGAGCCTTTTTAACACTTTCCAACATAGTTGAAAAGTGTTTGACTTTGGTCATTCTGTCTGTCTGTCTGTTCGTTCGCACGATAACTACCGTAAAAATGACATTATCAAAATGAAATTTTAGTATGTTGTTGAGACAGTCTGTGAGACATATGGGAATGTAAATGAATAATATCACCCAATTACTTTTGGATTGGACCCTAGCTGAAAAAATGAAATACATTGAACCCAATGGGACCTCATTTTTTAAACGAATTTAAAATTCACAAATTGCTTCGAAAGTTTTAGGAAATATTCAAATTATCCCATAAATAGGTTTGGTAGTTTTTTAAATAAAAATTAAAATAATAATGACACCCAATATGAAGAGATCACGTGACCCACTTCAAAATAAAATGGGGCATCCATCTTTTTCCCGAGTAAAAATCGTGATTTTTAAAGTTCTTTTAAATTTATATTTTGTATTGCATATGACCTAAATCCGCTTTATTTTGACGTAATTTTTGTGCATCTATATTCTGTGCCAATGAAATTACAATATTTGAGTTTAAATGATCATTCAATTTTGATTATCTCTACAACGAAGCCTCATTTTAATGGATGTGGAATGTAAACAAGTGATTGTAAAGATGAGTTGTATAAGAATTGCTAAAGTTTTTTCTCTCAAATTTATTTAACTCTGGAGTTTGGAATAGAAGTATATGAATGAAATATTCACTGCTTTTACGTCATTTGAATAAAGTTCATTTTCTTCGATTAAGTTTTCAAGTAAAATAAATTATTGTAGTTCTGTGATAATTATCACCTCTGAATGTATTGCATTTTGCATTGGAAAGTATTTCATAATCAATGCTTTATGCATAATTGATCTTTCTTGTTTGTATTTTTCTATAAACTTGTTCATAGAAAGTTATTAATGTTAAGAATGGGAAAAGTTTTAGTGCCAACTAAATTAGAAAGTATTCCAAAATTCGATTAATGACTGAAAAACATACTCTTCCTTTCAGGTATACATGTAAACTTTGATTATTAATTTACAAGAATATACACACCACTTTGCAAGTTTTTTTTATTATTATTATGGTGCTTCAGAGAAGATTTTTGTGCATATTTGTAACATTAGTATTTTGTTGACATTTCAAACATGTTTTATTTGTTGCTTTTTTTGTTTTGTCAATTTTTTGCATTCACTATCTATACTTTGTAGTTCCTTTGTTGTTAATGTTCTTTCCTATTAATAGACATAGTTATAATTTAAGTGAAAAAAGTTATCAATAATTCAAGTAAAGAAAATATAGAACATTTTTTTTTTTTTTCTGATTGCTGCCAGGACTTGGAGGATTAACATTTTGTTGAAACATTTTTGATCAGCATTTACAGCGAAGCTTAAATAACTCAAAATCAAGGGAAATAAATTTTTTCAACATAACTTCAAGTTATCAAAAAAAAGAAAAAAATCCCATTTTAACTTGTATATGATGAAAATCAATTAAAATTACATGATATTTCACTTTGCTTTGTTTCAAACTTCCTTTTAGAAATTAGTGTCATTATTTGGTTAATGAATATCAAAATTCTCTTGATTTTCAACGAATTTTCTCACTATCTGCAAGAGTGTCTGCCATCAAATCAATCAAAACATATCTTCATCTGATTAAAATTGTTCCTACTTTTGTCGCTGTGATAATTCCCGCATCTGTTATCTCTCTGCATACTGCAACATTTTCATTAATGTCAATGGACACATCAAACAAATATCTGTCTTGTCTTTCTGAAAGTTAGAGCTATTCCTCTGGAGATTCCATGGTATTGCTCTTATTGTGACTTATTCACACTTTTTCCTTTATGTATTTAACAAGCCAATGCATGCATGCATGCATTTGATAAGTCTAATCAAGACCTATAAACACTTTCCATTATCAGGATTTTGCATCTGGAGTATTAAAAGTGACTTCTTTTAAATTGGCAATAAAAAAAAATTCTAATTATGCAAAATTCTGCATAATACAAAGTTATTAACAATTATTCTGCAATTTTAACGTATGAAAAATATTTTAAAATTCAAATAATCCATAATTTTAAATTATCTGTGTTCGAATTAAACAAATTATACAGTATATTTAACTCATATTTTTATCTTTATTTTATACTTCCCCAAAATAATTGAGATTTCATGGTAAAACAGTAAATTTAAAGGAACAAAGTTTTTTATTTTTCCAAATTCATTTGTACTTTTGTAATAATTTATGATAAACTAAGTATACAACATCCAAATTTCCTGCATTATTTTTAAAATGTTATATTTTTATACCAGAATTAAGTTGCTATAATTTTAAATATTTTCAGAATTTGGCCCCATCCCCCCAAAAAAGTAACTCTAGATGTAGTAAAATTAATATATATATATATATATATATATATATATATATATGAGTTAATTTTTATTTACATATTTCATATTCTAATCCAGCAGGTTTTATAATTCTCTCTCTCTCTCTCTGAAATATTTTGGAAGTAAAATAACACCAATATTCTCTGCAATAAATATCATGCATAAAGAGAAATCAAGAACTGGCATAAAAAATATATATTTGATATTTTTCTGCACCTATTAAAAATAAACTTTTACATGAGTATTAGGTAACACGAGTACTTTTAGGGATGGGTCCTAGGTATTATTGATTTTTTGTGATAAGTAAAAATGAATGTCTTACATTTCAAGAAGTAATAAAACATCAATAAAGTAGCATCTACTTTAGAAGTAATAAAACCTCATATAAAGTGGTGTCGCAAATAAAATTAATCAAGGAAATGAATCGAGGAAAGGGGGTGACAAGGATAAGAAAAGAAAAAGGTGGTAAAAAACATGGTGAAGGAATGAGTAGCAAGATGCTATGAATGAATGACCAAAAAAAAATCAAAATCAAAACATCTGTTTAAAGAATGTGAACATGTGATTTTAATTTTTTTTTTCTTCTGAACTTTCACATTCCTCCTTGGTTTCTTGCCATTCACTCACAATATCTGCTACTCGTTCCTTCCTCCATAGTGTTTACCACTTTTTTCTCCTTTTACTATTGGCAACTCTTTCCTTGCTTTCTGCTTCAGTAATGTTTTCTATTCTACCAAAAGTTGCCGATTTTGCTTTGCCAGGTATAGATAATGCTTTTCATCTGCCCTGACAAAGACTGCTGTTTTTTATTTTCAAAACCAGTTGACACCTTTAATTTTGTGACTTATGCTGCTTTATATGATATTTCCTTACTTTCATTGCATTAACAGCAGTTTTGAAGTATACGAATATTTCATATTTGTTTTATATTGAGTTAAAAATGTGTTAACCTTTTAAAATGTCTCTGCCTCAGGAGCCAAGTTTCCTATTAAGTGGACTGCACCAGAAGCTGCTCTACTGGGCAGGTTCTCTATCAAGTCGGATGTCTGGTCCTACGGCATCCTCCTCTATGAACTTATTACGCATGGCCAAGTTCCTTATCCAGGTGAGTTTTGAATGGACGAAGTTTGTTTCCATTCAGAGAAAATATTATTTTTGTAGATTACGATAGATTTTTTCTCTAATAGTGGTAGTCAGATATATTGTGTAAGTTGCTTTGTTATATTGTTTTATGTTTTACATCGGTGTTTTTTAAACTTTTTTGGCCAATGAACCCTTTTTGAAATTCAATTTGATAACTGAATCCCAAAAATGAAAAGTCCAGTGTGCTCTAAATTATGCATCCAGATTTTATGCATTTTGTTTTTTAAATTTTTACACGAAAGCGTCATGTCATGGAACCCCTGGAATACTGTCAAGGAACCCTTGGAGTTCCATGGAACACTCTTTGAAAAATGCTGTCTTATATAGAAAATAACACATCATATATTCAAGACTCGCATATTGCATATTTCAACTGAAAGGTTCTGAGCAAAATCTGTTTTTGTCCCTTCTTAATGACAGAATATATATTGCAATGCATAAAATTACTGTAGTGTGTATTTTATGCATTGCAACTCCAATTGGCACAATGAAATTCAAGGTATGTGTATTTTTATGCGATGGTAAAAAAAAAAGCCATATCTAATCATCAAATGAAAATTTTCAGCGTCATTTATTTTTCTTTAATTGTAGTTGACAATGTGATTACATTTTATTGTGTTTACATTTTATAAGACTAGAAAATTTTTGATTTTGCACCGCAAGGGAATATGCTAAAACGTAAAAAGACTTTAGAAAACTCTTTTGGTAAGAACATGGAGGCATAAGCTAGCAATAAATCTGGTTTAAACGACAATTCAGAATTAATTCTCGTTTAGCAGCTACATGACATCAAGTTTCACAAGCCTGGTTTGAGCTCCAAACAAAATGAAATATGTGTCACTTGGAAGTTACAAAATATTTTTTTTTGATTGTTTGTTTCACTAAAAATAGTATTTATGCAATATTTTTTTATCAATCATCTAGGTTGTATGCTGTGTGTATTTGAAATAAATAAAAAAAGCAATACCATTTGATTAAGAATTTACCCTTTGAAATTGAAAACTACACCTTAAAATAATGTTAAAGCATTTTTTTACTCCCTTGAAAAAAATTTCTTGGGAACACTAGGTGCACACATCCAGGGAGAGCCCAGGCATACCTTAATGAAACTGATTTTCTAACATTTGTTGCATTTCTTACTTTATTTTTCTCATAAATATATAAATTATAAAAGATGTTTTACATAATCAAGGTGACCACAAACCAGGAAAACCTGAAATTATCAGGGAATTTTATGCTTCTGGAAATATTAGGGAGTTGCATTAAAAGTTGGGGGGAAACTGTGAATCTGTGCAGTGCTTGTTCATTCCATGATGTCACATTTTTATAACCCATTTCCTTTAAATATACTTCTGAACAAGCAGCTGGAGGGAGAGTTTTCATCAACAGGTGACATGACCTTGACAAACATCCTTCAAGGGGGAACGTTTCAGGGAAATATCGTGGAATTTCAAAATGTGTTTCTTGTGACCACCTTGATAATACTTTGTATCATGTCTAACAGAGTGCATACGGGTGCCTGAAAAATGGGAATGTACTTCAATTTTAAATGACGAAGTCCTTGAAAAAGGCAAATGTTCCGCGGATCCGTGGTATTGTTTTTTTCTCAAGAAGTTCTACTTTCCCTAGAAAATTCTCCAATAGTTCTGCTGTTCCCAAAAATTTTCTAAACTGTATTGTTTTATCCAAAAACTTCCTCAACGGCTTTAACAATAAATAATAATATTAGTTTACTATTTATTTTTCCTTCCAGAAATACATACAACTTCATATTGAGGGATTGAAAAAATTTTTAAGGGAAAGTGTACTCACCTTGGTCTGATTATATTATTGTGATTAGAGTATAAGAAATCAAACTCATTAATTATGTAGTTTCAAGTAAAACCTCTAATGAAAATGTATAGCTTCACCACTGGGTACACAAGTCCATTATATTCGTTTTGGTCAACCCTTTAATTTATCCCATTATAATGCTACATCAGTGCACATTTACTGGTGGATAGATTGTTTGCCCAACTTTACCATAGCAACTACTCGAAGTTACAAATTTCAGATAATGGCACTTTTGAAGCAGAGATGCAACTTATTTCTGTGTTACATGTAGTGAAAATATTGTTTAAAAAGTAATTATGATTTTGAATGCTTTTAGAATTTGCCTATTATCCAATCATGAGTAACACGTATTTTTTTCTAGTGAATATATTGTCACTGTTTGTCCAATAAATTGTTCTTTTAATAATGTTTAAGTGTGCACTTAAAAAATATTCCACTAATCTACAATAATCCCATAACGATTTGTCAACAGGCATGCACAATCGAGAGGTGATTACCGAATTGGAGCGTGGTTACCGAATGCCAAAACCTACCAACTATGAATGTCCGGACTCTGTATACTCCATGATGCTCCAGTGTTGGGATGCGGATCCTGAAAAGCGGCCCACCTTCGAGTTTCTTTTCGGCTTTTTTGATGACTACTTTGTCTCAACGGAGCCCAGCTACCGGAATGCAGAGGATTTTTAAAACTATTTGAACACACATATTTAAATGAGAAAAGACTACTTTTTTATCATGAATGTTTTATATATTTTGTAGATTTTAGCTGAATCGGTGTTTCTCAGCCATGATTCTACAATTTTTCTGCTGGATTGCTTCCACTGGGACACAATAACTGTGTTCTAAAACTGAATCTATTTTGCAACAACAGAATGCTTTTATACGTTTACAAAAGTGAAAAATTAGCAATTGCCATATAATTACAAGAAAAGTTTATGTATTCAGAGTGGAATTTTCTTCAGAGATCAGGCTCAAGTAAATGTGGCCAAAAGGATTTGCAGTGCAATGTCTTCTGCATTCATTTTTAAAGAGAAATACTGAAATGACTCGTAGCACACTACACTTTTAAATAATGAATATCAAAACTGACAACTAACGGTGGTCGAGTTATTTTTCTTTTTTAATATTGTTTACATATAAATATACAAATTTCTTAATCATTTATACAGTTTCTATTGGATGAATTAACACTGCCATTGCTGTCTACTTTACAAAGTATTTAATATTTTTTACTGAAAAATAGTATTGGTTGTCTGTGGAAAAAAAAAAATAACATATACTATTAGTTTGTACGTATTCTGGGATTTTGTTAATTTATTCTACATTACTATAGTAAAAATTATACTTAAATATTATACACTAGAAGATATATTTTTAGGCATGTTGAAAAGTTAATTCCCCTGGCTAGAAATTGTACCTTAGTCATTTTGACTTGAGAGTATTTAACCTTTTAACTATCCTAGCTTATCTGTTTGTTGTACTGTTTTTATCATTTATTTATTTCATTTGATTTGCTATTAAATGATACAATCTTATACATTATAAATTTTATAGAAGATTTTACTTTTCTTTGTATATATATCAATAACTGTTACAAGTATCAATACTGGGATTGAAAAATACATGGTAACTCATTGTATATTGTAAAGCAGCCCATTATTGCCAACCCTTTTATCACCGGGAAGACAATCATTGGTTGAGAAACACAGATTAAGTGATTTGGACTTCCACAAAAAAGATTTGTATAAAATTGTCGTGTAAAATGCTCAAACCATAATGGAATGAATTACTTTTCACAATTTATATATTGCTTTCATTATGAATTTGTTGCAAATAAATAAACTAAATTGTGGGAATAAATAAATATGATTTTAATCCAGTTTTCTGGGGAATATAGAAAGAGCTTAGTACAGAAAAATCTAGAACAGCTTTCTGTTATCCCCTTCCAAAGATGAGGTACTTGATAATCACGTTTTATGAATGCAGTTCTTTATTTTTATATTGCAGTACCCTTTTCAAATTTGAAACAATTTTGACTAACAGTCTTAACCTTATGTTTTGAAAAATACAATCTTGATTCGAGTAGTATCTGGTACATGCATTATAGCCACAAAGCAGATGTCAGCATTTCATACCTGCAAACACTTGTCAACAAACTGAGCTAAAATTTCTCTCAAATTCCAAGTAGTGCATCTTGAAAATGTGTCGCAATTTAATATAGGAAGGGGGGTTATAGAAAATCACAAAGCACTAGTCAGTGGAGTTGTTTAGATATTCACTTTATCCTTTGTCATTTATTATTTCTAAAAAAAATGAAAAGGTTTACAAAATATTTTTCTGCAATAATTATCTCTCGGTGCAAGTATACTGTAGAATAATATTTGCTTCGTGTTTTTTAGACCCCTTTTCGGCATTTATTATGCATGTGTGGGGGCAGCATTGCAACATGCACTGCTATGAAAGACCTCGGCCTCAAAGAATTCCTTTGGACCTGATGGCATAGCACGGGATCAGCAATCTAAAGGTTCCAATATTTTGCTCACTTTTAACAGGCAAAATTATAATTATCGGATTTAGCAAGGTTATCAAAATAGTAATGTATAAAATATGAAAATAGATCATAAAATCATAAAAGTAAAAAAAAAAAAAAAATCTTTACTTTATAAATGAATTTCAAAATAATGAAAGAGAATGTAGGTTAAGGCGATAGGATAAGAAAATCGAAACATTAAACATGCTGAAAATATCTGTTCCGGAAAGCATATAAATAACAAGTCTTCATATGTGATAGCATTCCAAACTAATCTGTTGGGTAAAATTCGTATGAATGGTCTTGTTGATATGAAATGGAACTTTCCTTGGGAAGGAATATACCTTAAGAGGTATATTCCTGTTAAGAGAATATTCTTCCAGTCGCCCATGTCATTTTTCACATTTTAACCTGTGAAAATAGTCCCTAATCCTAATTGGAAGCACATATTAGCTGAGAAAAATGCTGGACATACACACATTTTAATAGTATAAACAAATGGAATTTTAACAATTTTATAGGGATAGGGAGGCGGAGGCAAATGAGTTGTGATATGAATGAATCCAATATAATGAAACCTGAGTAAAGTAGTCACCTGTGGGACCCATCAAATTGGTCACTTAACCCTTTGCGGACGGTCTGAAACTACATTCAAAGACGATACTTACGCATTCATGTGCAGGAGAAATTTACCCTAAAGGCTGGTGGAGAGAGACTAATGCACATTTTCATATGGAATGTTTTTATTTGAATACTAAATGTCCATTGTAACATTTACAACGCATTTTGTTAATACTTGACCTTCGGTATAGGGTGGGGATCCCTATGAATCATCACTTCATCTAGATCGGTAAAACATGGTTTTGTTATATAAACAAACAGATCATTTCTCACAAACTCTGTTATGCTATAATTGAGTGTGGATTCTCATTTTGATTGCATTGGTAAATTATTGGAATGCAAGAGAGTATTTTTTTTTCAAGTTTGGATTTTGGAGGAACGTGCAGTAGTGGATTTATCAGGTTATTTCGGATGGAAGAATGGCTGGGTCAGGATGTTTTTTGTGTGTGGAAGAATATACTCACATGGTAAACGAACCAGATAGTTATAAAAGTAATGCAGATAGTGAACATTCATGGAACTATGGTAAAGTATTGAGTGCAATCATTTCGATATTTTTCCTGTGTAACAAGTAACCATTTTAATCATGTTAATTAATCATTTTTAATCATTTAAATTTTTAATATTTAAATAAAAGATAATTTGTGCAGAATGTATACATCTAATGGAAAATAAGTATTTCCTTTATTCCTGAAAAAGTAGAATTCTGTATTGAATGGGTGGTTTTTAGTCATTTTTTTTCTTGAGTTAGGCTTACTGCAAAAAATTTACAGTCCTTTGGGAACAGTTTGGAAGCAAAACAATCTGTCCTTTAGGCCACAGCAGTTCCAGAATGCCGCCGTCCGCAAAGGGGTTAACCAGACAAAAAAAAATAAAGCTCTGAAATTTTTTTTTTTTTTTAGAAATATATATTTGTAGAAACACCATCTGTCTGAATTCTGACAGATGTAAAGGAATTATATTTCTATCTATGTTAGACAAAACAATAAATAAATAAATAGTATAGGGGATGTTTTTTTTAGCCATGTAGCTGATTCTTTTATCCATAATATGTTTTAAAATTTGAAGCAGTGTCAGAATTCAGTATATAAGTGCTAAAGAAAAAATAATACTCTACCCATGATCCTAAAATTGGAAGCATAAAGATGAAACCATAACCAGGGTTTGCATAATCCTTAAAAATATTAACAACTTTTTAGATTTTGGTGGCCCATTAAAGTCCTTTTTTCTTACCACCCGAAGATGCCATTTGCTAGGAACCCAGTCCATCTCACTTTCTTTGAAGTTGCTTATTAAAAATCCATAAGTAATACTACCACAAGGTAGGATTTCCAGCGAGAAAAATAGCACAAACTCGTTCTATACATCCAAAAGCATTATTTCCCATTCATGTTCAAATAATTCTAATTTAAAATATTTAATTGATTTTTTTAGTATCCATTATCAAATCAATACTTTATTTAAATGATTATTTTCTTTTGTGCGTGTATATAGTGATTGTATTCTAACAGTTAAGTCTTAGAGCCAAATTGATTCTTTACCACTCAATTGAATAATGTTAATGTTTTTTTTTTCTTTTCTAATTATATGTTCATAAAAACTATTTATTTTTTATTTTTCAAAAACTGTATGAACCGTGATAATAACTTATTTTTTGTAATCATTAAATATTTTTATTGGCTTTCCTATTACCATCCTTTGATCAATTTTACATTTATTGCTACTCCTAAGAAAAAAAGGGGTTATCAGTAGAACAACTAAAATATGGAAAATTTTCATTTGACTTTTTTTTTGTTTTTACCAAAAAAGCCAACTTGCTACAGTAGAAGTGAGATAGTCTATGGAATATCGTCTTACTTGGTTGGCATTGCCTTCTCCAAGGACATAGACTTTTTCACTGATCCTTTTTGTGTAGGAAGTAAAAGTTAGCAATTGACACCTGTTTATCTTAAGATAGTCTATGCTATTTATTAATAGATTAAAAACTGAATTCCTATTTTGGTAGAAATATTTTTTTTATTATTTCTTAATGCATGTACATGAATTCTTCTGGTTTTGGGAGGATGCATTTTCAATGTTTAAGATAAGAATAATACATTGTAAACAGGTTTTATTTTTGTCATTCTGCATATAAAGTAAAATTAAGTTTTAAAACGTCAAAGACAATCTGGGTCGAGTGCTCTCTGATGAGGATTGGAAGGGGAAGATCTGTCATTTTACGAATAGCCATGCAACATGAATCATTGATCTTCAGTTGAAAGAATCATTATCTTTAGCATTTGAAAATAATGTGTGTACATATATATATTTTTGTCATAAACTCAATCATATTGAAGATCCCTTTTTGTTTTGTAGTTTTATAAATTCAATCAATAGAAGCAATGCATGTATGTGAATCTTCCAACATTTGTGCCAAAGACGTTTTCTTCCGTGGGGAAAAAAATAATCTGTAAATGGATTCTTTGAATATAAAAAATGAATTGTATTCATCAAGAATAGGGGTATAGTGTTTATGTACTTTTTTTTTTATTATTGTATATTACAATTTATTTTCCTGCTTATGTTGTTAATATTTTAAGAGTATATTGCATATAAAATCAAATAATTTTAAAGCTTTGTTCTCTGCAAATAAAAATCTTTTTAATAGAAGATTTTTGCACTCTGACCAGATTCAGGCTGTGTTGTCTTTCCTATACTTAGAATAGTAATATTCTTCCACTTCTCACTTTTATTACATTCATTAAATTTTAATAACATGAATTTACAATTTCCTGACTATGAATTTTGGGAACATTATGAACACTGGATTAGTTCATTTTGTTACATTCGTGATCTATGTTAGCAATTATTATTAAACCAAATAAGAAAAATGTATTCCCATAATTTTTAGATATCTTATTAAAATTTTTTCATTCTTAATAGTAATTTTAAAAGTGAGAAAATGGTACTTATTTATTTCTGACTCATTTTCCTTTAAATGCTTGTGGAAATATGTTTGGTTGATATTTATTATATGTTAATGGTGTGCAGGGAAAATGAGTCTTTTTTTTATTTATTGCAAAATAAGCTGTTTATTATTTTTTTTAATATCCTCCATGAAATTTGAGAAACAAAATATTAATACTTATGTATAGTGAGTAGTTCTGTCAACCCTGTAAAAAAAAATCCACCCTATTTGTTCCAAGTTCAGTGTTTAAAGTATCCACCTGTATTTTCTAATTTGCTCAAATAAGTTGGCATTTAACTTGGAGGTCTGCAGTGTTTACACAGATTAACCCGATTCTGAAAGCATTTTCAGGCAGATCATTCCAGATCAAAGACTCTTTAGTCGTGATCTGCCATGAAAATTAAATCAATAGCATTTTTATGTTCAGAATTAATTAAAAGGTGTTATTAACATGTATTTATTATGAGGTTATAAGCAAACTTTGTCCAAACCAGTCTTGAAGCTTAAGAGAAATCTGGCTACACCTGGTCTGTGGAATAGATCGTGACTAAGCCCTCCAATTTAACTCATATGGTGGTATATAGGGGGCAACATATTGTCTTACTCATGACTGGTGAAAGCTAATCTATAGTTGCGTTTGCCAATATAACTTGAAAGTGAAAATAATTGAAACATTTTCTCGCTTATATAAATATTTTGATCAGATTGAAAATTTGTGATAAAACTAAGTAAGAGGAGGCGACTGCTTCCTTAGCCTTGACCGATCCTGATCCAGTCTTTTTTAACTTTGTGAATGTCAACTCTCAAGAAAAATATTTGTTAATGGTTTTTATCATGATTTTGGTACTCAGAGTAAGCTTGAAATGTTATTGGATGAATTTTATAGGATGCCAATTATACTGGTTGTTTCCGAGGGACTAAATCAGTCCCCAAGCTCACTGCCTCTACAATACTGTATAAAACATACATAAAGTTTAAACTGTAGGGAAAAAAATGTAGTATATCTTTGTATTTGATAACAATTGCTGTTTATTTCACAACAGGATTTGAAAGTGTTTATAAAGTGGAACCATTTATTGTTAAGCGCATTTCTGAAACTAATCAAAGTTCTTTCGTAATCCTATTTGTACTTAAGCATTGCTTCAAATATTTCTACAGAGGCATCCCATACATTAAGCGGGCCTTTAAAAAAAAGAAAAAAAAAAGCTTTGTGATAGTTGGCAACTGATTGAGGGGGAAAAGTTATTTTTTCATTGTATTATAAGAATGTGGTTGGAATTGAAATAAAATAGATTTCTGTAAATCTTGGTCATGTCTCTTAACTACATTTACTCTACTCTTACACTTTAGTAATCAAGTAGAGTCGTTCCTGGTGAAGCGAGCACAGCAGGTTGCTTGACCATTTCATTATATTCCTACCATAGTTAGTACTATTTGTGTGTATGCCAAAACCATTTTTGATCTGGGCCTTTTGATACTGGCCAGGGCATGTCGAAATTCAGATTTTCTGGGGTTCGCAGAAATGACTAACTCACTAACTGACCCCCCCCCCCCCCCTCCCTCAAAAGTAAACATTTTGAGCTTTCAGAATAGGTATTTAAGTTGCATTTGGTTTTTAATTTAACAAGCTTAAAATGGACTGAAATTTAACAAACATGATCACTATTTTCAGGTGCCTATAACTCCAGAAAGACTAAATACCAAGAGCTAATATTTTTTCTTCACAAACTAGAGGAAGACAGCTACAGCTTTTAGCTCATTGAGGGGGGGGGGGGATCGATTTTTAAAATCCCTTTAACTTTTTTTAACACTAAACTTGCCAAAAAAATTCAAAAATGGAATATTTGAAAGTTATGGAATCTTGAATGGTTATCGAGTTATAGTCATTTCTGCGAAGAAAATCTGAATTTTGAGTCACCCTGGCAAGTAAAAATAGGCCCAGATAAAAATAACAGCAAATAATAAAAAAAAAAAATTAAAAATGGTTTTGGTATACACAAACTATGGTAAGAATATAAAAAAATAATAAAATGGTCAAGCAACCCGTTGTGCTCATTTCACATGGAATGACTCACTAATAAGTCTGGCAAAGTATTAAAAGAACTTGAGGAAATTTTAATATGGATATCATAACAAAAAAATCATAAAATACTAAATGAATTTCAAAAAATTTCTTTTCTCTACAAAAGTTTGTACAGTGTTTATTTCTCTTTTTACCATATTTTAAGTATAAGAATTTTCTCAAGTATTTAGATACGTTGATGAATTCTGGGCTGCAAATACATGGTCAATAATTTTTACGTTCTTAAAAACATGAGTTACAAGCAAAGCCTGGAAGTTCAGGCAGTAAGAGGTACTAAAATAAGCAGGTAAATAAACAGAATAAAACATCAATAGGCATTTTTAAGTGCATATAGTGTTTAAAAAAATGTCAAATTATACAGAGGTACCTAATTTTACAAAATTATGTATTAGATCCTTGAAATATGCAATTTTTGGCAAATTTAGTATTAAAAAAGGGTAGAAAGGGATTTTTTCCCCCCTCGATGATCACTTATTTTTGTGGTTACACATAATTACTGTTTCTTTTTTAAATTATAGAAAGTTAAAACTTCCATAATTGACATAATTCCTTCTGTGATGGTGTTATTCTAGAATGCATTAGCTAGAATCAAAAATGATCTTTAGTCTTCAACAAAGGTAGCAGTCGTGTATTTAAAACTTATATTTGTAAAAATTGTTCCACTAACAGCTGAACTTTCAAGTATTTTAGCAGTACTTTTTGATTTTCTTTTTCACTAAAAGAAAAATCAGTTTTTGCTAAAAAAGAACTCATTTTTCACTCACAATTTCGTTTGGGAACAGATTTAATTTCACCAACTACAGCATTTACAAACATTTTGTTCTTTTTTTGAAAAAGTAATAATATGAGCAACTATGAAAAGTGTACTAGAAGGAAAGTTAAAACGTAATGAATAGAATCTTTGGATAGTATTTTTTTAACAATTCGTTTTAAGCTGTTTTTTTCCCTCAAAGAAACTGTTAACAATGCTCAATCAAATCAATATCTCAATAAAAAAAAAAAAAAAAACTTGTGAATGTTTGTCACACAGTAGTTCAACTGCGCTTTTGTTTTCATGAAAAGAGGAATGCCAATATAAGCAAAAAAAACATTAAAAACATAAAAGGGCATTTTCTTAAATATGATGGAAAAGAAGCATTTTGCCTCAACTTCTGGGCTTTATTCTGAATTTAGTACATGATGCTATTCAGTGCCTGTGTACTTAATACTAATATCTGTTTAAAAATCAAATAATTTAAACTTCCACACATGTGTGGAAATACTAATCGGAATTTGCATCACTAGACCTGACTATCATTCTAAAACCTAAGAAACCAAAGGGCTCATAAAAATCTCAGTAATGGTGGATTTGTAATTTTTACCACTTCACAACACAGAATGAACAAAGTCAAACACTTTTCAGCTATCTGTCTGTCCGTTCCCACAATAGCTGCTGTGAAAATATCAAAATGAAATTTTAGTGTGTTGTTGAGACGGTCAGTGGGACGTATGGGAATAACATCACCCAATTAGTTTTGGATTGAACCTAGGTTGAAAAAATGAAATACATTGAACCTTAATGGACCTCATTTTTCAAACATTTTTAAGTAAAGTTAAAATTCACAAATGGCTTCGAAAATTGTAGGAAATATTCAAATTATCCCATAAAAAAATTTCAGCAAATTACATTTGGTAGTTTTTAAAAAAAAATTAAAATAATAATGACACCCATATAATATGAAGAGATCACGTAACCCACTTCAAAATAAAATATGACAACCATCTTTTTGTCCCAGAGTAAAAATCGTGATTTTTAAAGTTATTTTAAATTTATATTGAATGTTGCATCTATCCTAAAACAGCTTTATTTTTGCGTATTTTCTGTGCCAACGCAATTACAATATTTTTGAGTTTAAATGATCGTCAAATTTTGATTATTTCTACAACGAAGCCTCATTTTAATGCATCCAGAATGTAAACAAGTGATTGTAAGATGAGTTGTATAAGAATTGCTGAATTTTTTTTTTCACGTAAAATTATTTAACTCTGAAACCTGAAATGAAATATTCACTGCTTTTACATAGAGAGCCAGCTGATTTATACTTCGATGACATCATTTGAATAAGGTTTTTTTTTTTTTTTTTTTTTTTTTTTATGAAGTTTTAAGTTTCAAGTAAAATAAAGTACTGCAGTTCTGTGATAATATAAAAAAAATATTAGCGCTATATGTATCGCATTTTATAGATGTTTAAATAAAATTGCATTTCAGTTGGAAAGTGTTTCATAATAAATGCTTTATGCATGATTGATTTTTATTGCTTTTTCTGTTTTAGTTTAGAGAAATTTATATCAAATGTTAAAATTATATTTCAAATACTTCTCTATAGACTAAATGAGATAATGTTGAACTAATTCCAGATGCATAATATGAACCTTTTCTCAGGACACAGAAATACAATCTTAACAAATGCTGAAACAAGAAGGTGAAGCTTTACAAACTTATGATTTTTTTTTTTAGGATAAAGATTACACATATAGGTGCCAATGTTTTGCTTCAGTATTATTTCTCAACATTTCCAGATAACATTACACAGATAAATTTTCATTTTAGGTCAGGTCTTTATACACAATTCATAAATATTCTTATAAAAACTTTAAATAACCTTTTTTATTCTACTGAATTTATTATGTTTAAGACTTTTAAAAGGTAGAAATTAGTGTTAAAATTTATATCCCTTACAATATTCATTGGTTAGCAAAACTAAAAAATGTGAGGCCATGAGAAAAATAAAAGCTGAAGTATTCGTGTAGCAGGAGCATTCCTAAGTAAGTAACTTCTAACCTTTAAATCCTGGTTTAATATCTAGAGCTGGCAGAAAAAGCACAAGGATTTTGAAATATCGAAGCTTTCAGGAGAACCTTTTTTTTTTAATTTAATTTTTTTTTTTTTCCAGAATACAAATTTAATTTTTATGGAGTTTGTTATGCATTTATGAGCTAAATAAATAACTTTTCTTAATATTTTTTACCCCACTGCTATCCATACAAGATTTAATAAATATTTAAAGTTTTTCTTTTTTTAACGTCTTAGCCTAACTGATTTATGTGCTTCTCCCACAACAAAGATCATAAATTTTTTAAATCAAATATGTTATAAGAAAAAATTGGAATTTTTGACGCTTTTTCCCACCACCCCCAGATATATTAATGTGAATATTATCAATTCACCAGAAAATTACAAATTTTTAAAATAAATAAATGCAATAAGTTTCGGTATTCAGAAAGTAGTTCTCCATGAATATGTTAATCAGAAAATTCATAGCTATTAAACAAAAACTGAAATTTTAAAAAAACTAATAATTATTTACAATAAATATACAATTTAAGGCTTGTGCATGAGGTCCATGTCTAAGACAACTTTTCCAAACATCCCTGTACGAAAAGCTTTCAAAAAGTGTGTACAGCACTCCAAAAAGTCAGGCACTTGCACAAGGGATCCTGTGAAAAAATAAAAGAAATTAAAATATGTTTCAACCAAAACCTATGAATCATCTTAACAGATTTCAAATTCCTAACTTCTGTGTTTAAAACAGGGCTGGACAAATTTCTTCTCAATTTAGGAGCCAGGCCAAAAAGTTAGAAGTAAGCTTTTAATTGACATTATTTTGTATTTTGACATTTGTCAGAAAGTACTTTAGTACAAAGTCACACTTTAGTACATTTGTCAGAAAGCACTTTCGTAGTTACAATGGTATAATGCATAGAGGTTAACACTAAATCTTAAAATATATTTTAATTTTTTTTTAACTAATACTTAATATTGATTGTTTTCAAATTTCAATGTATAAGAGAAGCAAAAAATTTTAGCATTTTTTTTTTAAGAACAGGAATTTTAGCATTATTTCTTAAAATTATTTCTTGTTGCCCAGCTCAAGAGTTAAATTCTTCGCTGATTGACGATTTTCTTTTGTTGATCTACCAAAATTCTAGTCGCAATCACTAATGTTTCAAACACCACAGCGAACTAGCACTCAGGGTTTGTCCAGCCCTGGTTTAAAGATTGAGATTTACTATCCAAATCAGTTCAAATTATTGAGCTCTTTATACAACCAGAGTGACTGATAACATCGCTTTCGCAAGTTATTTTTTTCGCCCGGCACCTCCCTATGGGAAAGCATGTATGGCAGAAAGATAAGCACATTACATTAGGTAGCATGGAGATGGGATATGTTTGTTGCATATTTTTAGTCATTATTACACCATTTTGTACACCAGTCACACATACATTGATGGATTGTCTCAAAGGACATTCTATTTAAATACTGTCTTTCTGGTGCATTGGGCGTTTTTAAATCAATACACATTTCAATAATGACATCTACACTAGGTGATGTGAGTCATTATGATTTAAATTTACTTTTCAAGACACTCATTTTATGCAATGGAAAAGTAAAAAATATACTTAATACTAAAGTTCAAAAAATAGTAAAACTTATGAAAATAGAAATTAATTATACAGTTTAAGCACACAATATACTGTTCTATCCATTCAATCGAACTAGAAAATCAAAACAATGAGTATGATTAATAAAAATAAATGAATGAGAAAATAATAGAATTACAATACAATTTTATATACTAAAAGATCTCTATACTAGAACGAATTACCCGGCATTGCTTGAGTTCTAAATAAGTGTCCACTACATTATAAATAATTAAAATAAGCGTCGCAAAGAGCACCTATACATACCCCGTGAATAAAAATAGAATGCTTCACCAAAAAAGTGAGGTGAAATTGCCTCAAAATTTAGCTACCTTGAACCCACGTTATGACACTCCTAAGGAATGCTGCGAGGCACCCACAAATATCTGGATTTCTACTTATAGAAGGCGAAAGAGGCTTTTTATTCTTAAAAAAGATGCACATTTTCAGCAATCTGGTAAACAAAGTTTCCAACTGAAAGGGAAAGAGTGAAGCGGCAAAGGAAAATGTACAAGGGACACTGGTGCATTAGCAAAGGATTGGAAGGATAATTTATCATTTGCAAATACATTTGCACGTAATTTAGAAAATTGGAATGTTAGAAAGGGAATAATAAATTAACATAAGATATAAATCACCGAAATACGCAATAACAAGGAATTAATTTAGAATTTTGAAAGAAAGGGGGGAAATCATGAATTTTGATCCTTAATAATTTAAAAAATAAAGAATCTGAAACTAAGCACAACAATGTCATTATTTTAATGCTAAAAATAAAATGAAATCATGTTGCTTGCTTTGCGTTTGATCAGATATTTTGATCCCTCACCCTCTTCCTTCTGGCATCTATTGAATGATTTAAGCGTAGAGCAACAATTGCTCATTTTAATTAATATATCAGGCAAGAAATATGTTCTATTGTGCATAAGAGGTGTACACCAAACAACTCAACAAAAGCAGATATCAAAATACAATTTTAATAGTATAGATACCCGTCAACTTATTAAACTTTAAAATTAAAGACAATCAAAAATAGGTTTAAAAGTCCTTTAATAAAATTTCCTTTCCTAGACGTACAAAAAATACATGGCTTTCGGGCATCACAATGCCCTTCATCAGTGATGAAGTGAAAATACGGTCCAAACATATTTGCACCATATTTTCACTTTGTCACTGATGAAAAGCATTGTGATGCCCAAAAGTGTTTTGGCTGTGTAATTTTTATATATCGAAGAAAGGAGATTTTATTAAAGGACTTTTAAACCTATTTTTTGGTTGTCTTTAATTTTAAAATACAATTTTAAGTTTAGGAAGATTATGTAATATGTGAATTTTTTTTTTTTATTTGCATGATTAGAATGCAAACTATTAGAAATTAAAAATCTTGATAGCATTATTCTGAATGGAAAAAATAGGAAGTCCTGTTGCACATGCTTCAAGCGCAGATGATTTTTGCAAATCCGAAAAAGATGATAGCCGAACAATGTTAAAATATGGTAAGCACTCCAGTTGTATGCTCAATGGTTTAAATCAAATCTTCATGTCCTCAACATAAGTTCTACAATTTTAAGCACATTATACAGCATTCCTAGAAAAGTCTGTATCACCCCAATAATTTAGGAGTTACACATTGATTGGGTTTATTAATAGTAAAATGGCCAAATGAAGATGATTACAGTTCATTTAGCAGAAAGTTGAAATTACTTTATAAAAGGGATATAAAATTAAAATCATTAGATACAGTAGTCACGTCAAGAAAATTTATCAGGAGCCCCAACTGACCAAATTCTTCCTGATGGCTCTCATGCTTTTAAGTTTAGCTTTGGCAATTTTACATCAAATTTAATGACAGTCTGTTTTTTTTATATGTACTTTTATTTAAATAAATTAAATTCTAATCCAACAGCTACTATCTACAAAATTTACATAAAACTTTTTGACTGTAAAAAAAAAAACTAAAGAAGTTTGATAAATAAATAAATTTTTCTGACCCAGACCTATCAAGTGTAAATATATGGGATAATTCCTGTACATTTAGAAACACATCTAATAAAATATATGTGTCTAAAGAGAATGTAATACAATCCATAAATAAGAAAAATAAAATTTTCTTACCACTTAAAGCTTCTGTATATTTATTTTATAATACAGGTACCACACAAAAAGTATTATAAAAAATAATAATAAACTTCCACATAAAAGTAAAAAAAATCTAAAATTGATTAGTTAGAATTTTTTTTTACAATAAATGAAATAAGTGTGAGTAATAATTGCGACAGTTCACGCAGATAAACTATTTTTTATTAAATTGATAACTTTCCAAATTTAAAAAAATCAATTATTTAGTTGAAACATTTAGGCTCAAAAAAACTGACACATAATGTGAGGAAATGAAAATATTTTAAAATCCAATCCATTTAAGTTAAATATATTGCTTTCAAAATCAATACAATAAGGATCAAAATCAATACAATATTTCGATATGAAACCACTTATTTCAAAAATGCAATTACTATATTAAAAAAAAATACCTTCAGCATTTTTTATTTTCTTGATTTTATCCAAATACCTTGCCATATGAACTATTAAAAACCTAATATCATCTGTAGGTTCTTTCAGATTAAAGTATTTCACATAGCTGAAATAAATGCCAAAAATTAGAGGAAGCATTTTCTAACATTTCTAATAATATGAGAAAATAAACAAAATGCACTTAGATGTACATGCATTTGATGAAGAGAAAGGAAAATTAACAGGCAAAACTCATAGGTGGACATAATGGCAGATGCCTCTCTGAAAAAAATTGACGTGTTTAGGTTACATGGATACAGATACTGTTAACAAATTGTATTTTAAAAAATCATAAAGTTCAGGGGGAAAACATCATAAATTAACTTACTTTAAAAATCATGAATAATATAAACCTATACTTTAAAATTAAAGACAACCAAAAAATAGGTTTAAAATTCTTTTATTAAAATCTTCTTTTAATGACGTATAAAATCACACGGCCATAGCGCTTTCAGGCACTATTATGCCCTTCATCAGTGGCGACTTCACCACTGATGAAAGGCATATTCATTTCAAGTTCATTTTGGCAAAGATTTTTCAAACTCATATATTATGTTTACCTGATAGTTGAAACAGAATAAAAGTAGTACAGGTATATCTTTTATTCAATTTTAGCACTTTCATTTTGGCATCCAATTTTATATTTTATATAAATTTGTTTATAAATGGGATCAGGTTACATTGTTTACAAATGGGATCATTATTCTTCAGATTTGCATGTGAAAATAATTTTGTACAGCAAAAGCAGAGATACTTCTTTATAAGAGAATTAAATTAAATATTTTAATAGAATGTTTTTTCATACTTTTGGAAATTTGTTTTCAAACGAGACTAGGATATTTTGTTCTTCAGATGTGCCTATGAAGATAGTTTTGTACAGCGAGAACAAAGATTCTTATACTTATTTTTATGAGAATTAAATTAAATATTTCAATAGAATGTTTTGAATAACTGTCATTTAAAATACTACAGGAATTTGCACATAATTGTGAATTTTGTCCAGGGTTTCCAGGATTTCCTAGTTAGAAGAAGGGTTGCCAGATTTGGTGATTTATCTCCAATTTAGCAACTTCCAGAATGTTCCAGAAACTTCATGAAATAACTAGAAGATAGAGATTTCCAGAAGTTTCTATAGAGAGATTATAAAAAGGACTCATCCCTCCGTTGCAGTTGAGCTGACGAATGGACTGTGACACAAAGCGATTTTTGTCAATATTTTGAGAATAGTAGCAGCTGTTTTGTGAAATTACTTTCGTCAACATTTTGATAATAATATCGCTTATCCTGTGTAATGAACTTATCCTGCATAATGAGTGGAGCATTTAAGTGCTGTTCAATGGTATACTGTTCTGGTTTACTTTGTACTTGTGAATAAACGTAAGTTATCCAGAAACTTGGACTCATTCTAGTATCCTGTGTGTACATCCACGATTCTAGAGGATATGTTCATAACAGCATCAATTTTGAGATATATAAATTATTTTACTGTGCACCATTCAATTGTAATTTGTTTTTCCTAACTTAATTACATTGCAACACTTTTAAAACAACAAACATAATAATCATAATTAGTAGTGGTCATTGCAGTTAGATAGCAGGATGAGGCCTAAAAATAACATTACACAAAGCTCTTTGTTAAACTTGAACCATACACAGCTTTACAAGTTTTTATTTCAAGTCGTAGAATTAAAATCAAGTTTTACATCTTTAACATCTTTTGTATTTTTTTATCTACACTTTAAAAATGTGCCCACCATGTGTGTTGGTCTTTCCAGGGATTTACCATGTGAAAACTGGGTCTAGACAGTAGAGGTTGGTCATATATGGATCTTGAAACTATAGTTCCAAAGTGGAAAAACAAATTAACAGATCTTTAATTTTTTGCAATTAACCAGCATCCTTATTCCTCTTTTCAACCTCACCATTTTTTAAGCACATTTTTATGGATCAAAGTTAATAGATGATGTGAACAAATTCCAAACAGACTATTGCCTGCCGCAGGAAATTTCCCAAAGCCTGCCCGTGTTCAATTGAGTGGGAATTAAGATTTTTTTTTTTCAGATATATTCTTTCACCACAATGTTTTTATTTAATTCCATACATAATATTTTCAATTGAAAGAAGTTAAAGTGTAGTTAATTAAATTTTGTTCTGGGGTGAAACATCATGTGGTTATATATATACCAGGGCATGTATCTATACTATTAAAACTCGAATGCCTTTGTATCTATGTATGTATATGTAAACTAAATTGCAAAGCCCCTACTCGGCCTAGAAGCATGCAGGTTCTTTTGAAGCATAGAACTTTTTTTTTTCCAAATATATTCTTTTGCCACAATGTTTTTATTTACAGACAGGAATCAAACTAAAAAGGGTTCAGTGACTTTCAAAAATTCGAAAAATTTGATAAATTTTTAAATGCTTGTAAAAAACATCCAAAATCAGAGTAAAAGTGGGGTGTGCAGAAAATCTATCTTTTCATTCAAAAATGAAGTTAGAGCCTCGTTTTTTTTTTTTTCTTAAATGATAGACAGATACATTTTGAAAGGCCTCTAGAGCCTGGATAGAATGATTCCTATCTTGTTTAGGATTCTGGGAGCTGGCAGTCACGAAGGTCAGACAATGGGCACCAGTCCAACTAGGAGACTAAAATATAAATTTCTAAAATCTCCAGTTTTACAAATAGGAATTTTAAATTTTAAATATAAGATTCTAACATTATTATAAGCATTCCCTGAAAAAATTGTGGTATTCTGACAAAAACTTTGTTTTGCACTTTTTCGGTGTATTGCTCAAAATTAAAATTAAAAGATATACATTTTTTACATAAAGTCTTCAACATTTGTCATCATGAAGTGTCAAGTCTAGTCTCTACAGAATTTCTATCTTTTCCATTAAAACTTTATTTGTTATTTAAAAATTAAAATAACAATTGTCATGTCTTAGCTCTGCAAAACATCAATTCCTTTTATTATAACTTTATTTGTTTAAATTAAATTCATCATTTGATAACTTTTGTCTTCAAATTTCCTGCCTTTTTACTGGGTTTTATTTCTGCTCCTCAACATAGGGTAGAAATCACCTGACAGCACTTAACGGGTGAGTTAAATAAGATTTTTAATATATGGGAGTAACACTTTTCACTCGCCTGCTGAAGAAGCGATTAAAATGCAAAAGTCTAATTTTGCAAATTTAACACATTGAAATTGGTTCTTAAAATATAAAATTGTCACATTATTATAAGCATTTCCTGAAAAAAATCTCATTTCTACAATATTAACTTTAAAAATTAGCAATTAAGATTAAATATCTACTAAGAATTAATTCATATTAAAACGGCGCCAGAGTAAGACAAAGGTTATTTGTTTGGTGAAGCTCACTTTGATTTTAATGTAATATTCACATATTTTCGACTCTGAAATGGACCCACTCAACCGGCTCACACTAAATTTGAACCCATTTTTGCTGCATTGCAACTTTTGCACCTGTGCAAGAAGGGGGCAGGGGTAACAGAAGGAAAATGTTAGAGGGAGTGGGGGGGGGGGGGGGCACGACAGCCTAGTGGTTAGCGATTAGGGATTGCACTCTGCCCTGAGTTCGATTCCCGCCTCTGCCCAAACTGTCACCATGTGTACGAGAAGTACAATCACATTAAACATGTAGGTCCTTACAAGAGGTTGGTGGTAGGGTAAGTCCCTGTGGATGCCACTTCCACTGAGTTCTGGTCTGTAAACCTTGCTTGTTCTTTAATACACTGCAATTTCATACTGACTTAATGCTTGGGGCGCGATAGCCCAGTGGTCAGCGCGCAGGAATTGCACTAGGTAAACCCGGGTTCGATTCCCTCCGCTGCCAAAACTGCCACAGTGTTCATGCGGAGTACAATCACATTAAACATGTGGGTCCATATGTCCTTCTGAGAGGTTGGTGGTAGGGGAAGGAGGGTATGGTCTCTGTGGATGCCCCCCCCCCCTCCACTGAGCTCTGGTCTAAATTGGGTGGCTCTTCCCGGCCGTCCAAAACAGTTACCTTACACCTTTCTAGTGGATCGGACGGTCTGGGTCTCAACTGACTTAACACATTACTATCTTTTAAATGATCTGTCACATCATGAAAATAAAATAAACAACTAGCTGAATTACAATCTAGCTATGACTATGAGAAAAACTTACCTGAAGTTTTTATGTTTATTCAGCCAATATAATAAATAGTCAGCCATTAGCTCCTCTCCTATAAGACTATCTTTCAAAGTCCCTAAATAGAAGACACCAAAATAATTTATCACAGATTTATTTAAACAAGATATCACCTTTTCATATAAAATAAAAGAGAATAAAGAAAATTTACATAAAGCTGTTTTATAATGTCTATAAGTTACCAAAAAACGATTGCATTGAAGGGTTTAAAAGTAAAATTTTCATTGCATGTGTGGTGTTTTGGGTCCTGCAGAAAATAATAAAATTGTGTTTCTTCTAGCATTAATATGGGCAAATCATAATGAAGAAATGTGAAATTCTAAGTTCACAATGTGTATCACTTTACAGCTAAAAACTAAATAAATCTAAATGGCACCATTGTAGACATTTTTGAATGGACTACTAACTTTATTTTAGGGTGAGTACACTTTCCTTAAAAAAAATTTCGAGCACTTTTCAAGGACTTTCCAAGTACCAAGCAATTATTTTTTAAGGACATCATTTCTTGTTGTATGCGTTTCTGGGAGGAAAAATCATAGAAAACTAACATTGTTGTTTAATGTTGAAGCCATTGATAAAATTTTTGGGAAAAAAACAATGTTGTTTATGAAAATTTCAGCGACAGCGTAACTGCTAGAGAAATTTCCAGAGAAAGCAGAACTTCTCAGAAAAATCTGCAGAACACTTTCAACCCTGCCTTTTTCAAGCACTTTCAAGGACTTAACCAAGAAAATGGGAATTTTCAAGGCCTTGAAAATGTTAATCTACAATTCAAGTACTTTCCCAATTTTCAAGCACTCGTATGCAGCCTGATTATATCAGTAATGTAAGTGTACGCTGAATGTTTCTGACATCAACACTGAATGCTATAACCGGAGAAACTAATATTTCCAAACCAGTCTCCCCACCCTTCTCTTCTGAAGAATATGTACATAGCATAAGTTAATAGAATATTTCATTACATTTATTGCATAATTCTGTTAGTGTTACAATATTTTGTTCACAATTATTTATTTAGACAAAGAAATATTAGCTTAAAAGACATTTTGTTTCAAAAATATTCTCTTTCTGGTGCATTTCACAACCCTAAATCAATAGAAATTTCATTAACTACGCAAATACTAGGTGATACAAGTAGGTTAACAAAAATAATATAATACAAAGCATAATTTAAATTTCTTTTTTATACCACTTTTTGGAATCAAAAGACAAATAATATACTTTTCTATAACCAAATTATTTAACAGAATAGTGATGCTTTTGAAAGTTAATAGAGGTTTGAATTAAATTCATCTTTTATTTACAGATCAGCCCCAAAATATTTAAATAAAATATACATTTTAAAGTAAATTAACTTAAGTAGATAAAGTATTGTATAAGTAATTCGAATTATTGCATATATTTTATTACAGCAGAACCCCACAAACTCGACTCTTGATAATTCGACACTTCATAAAACTCGTCATCCAAATAAAGAAAAAAAAAGGAAATCTTGCGTGTTGTTTTCAAATGTGTCGTTCGATAGAAAAGTTTATAAAATCCAAAACTCTGTCTGAGAATGTCTCATCACACTTGATGCCAAACAATTTTTTAGATGGAGACATTAGAGCCACTTTTTTTCCTCCAAATGAACTACAGGGTGGCTACAGAATCTCAAATAAAAAATTTCCTGATATTTCCCTGATTTCCAGATAATATCTTCAAAAATTCTCTGATATGTATCACTATCTACTTTTACTGAATATCAGTTTAGCACGCATAAAAAAGTTAATAAAATTGAAAGTGATAATTAGGAATAATTAAAATTAAATACTTTCAGCACTGAAAAGTATAATATTTATGCAAGAG
This sequence comes from Amaurobius ferox, assembly GCA_951213105.1. Taxonomy (NCBI): domain Eukaryota; kingdom Metazoa; phylum Arthropoda; class Arachnida; order Araneae; family Amaurobiidae; genus Amaurobius; species Amaurobius ferox. The sequence goes on along the minus strand of OX578147.1, from coordinate 141,610,371 downwards.
TTATATAAGAACAGTATTTTTACAAGAATATTATTCCTTCAAGCATGAAAATTCTAGATAAGCTCTAAAACTCAGCTATAAACTCAGCAGTGTTCCTTAACCAGTCAAGAATTCATATAGTTAAATATCACTTACTGTAATAAAATTATATATAAGCAGAAAAAGTATTTTTTTAATCTGCTTTTCCTGTCATATGAAATATCTTGACAATTTTTTAAAGCAATTAAAATGAGAGGGATCTCAGAAACATTGAAATTTTTAATTCTTTTTATTGAGATGTCCAACAGGCTGTCTCTCATCACATGAAACACAAATAAGGAATTCTATACATGTGTATTGTCGCGAGTCAGAAGAAAGCTGTGATTACCGAGAAAAAATTTCAATTTTCCTGATTTTACAGGGTTTTTTTTTTTTTTTTTAGGAATTCCCTGATTTTTCTAGAATGTTGATATTCCCCGATTTCCCTGAATTCCAGGTTCTGTAGCCATCCTGAACTAAATTATGTTAGCCAATAGATCAGGGCATTTTCACAGCATTGAAGAAAAATACAGGTGTAAACTTCTTCCATCGCTATAGTCTCAGCTATGGAAGAAAGCATGAATGAGATGATCGAAAAATTAAAAGAAAAGTGACTTGGATACAGTGGGGAGGGGATTGCCAAATCTTGGGATGAGACTGAGCCTATACGCTTCATTTGTTCTTCGAGAAAGTTGCTTGATCATTCAGAAAATGAGTCCTAAGAGAGGAGCTAGGAAATTCTGGCCTAGTGGACTAAATGAAGACATTTCCAAGTTGAGAGGAAACTTCTGACAGTGGTGTTAACGAGTGGATGAGGCAGGGTATAAATGATTACGTTCTAGGAGATACTGGTGAAGTGAAAGAACAAAGCGATGGAGAATCAGAGGATGAGGAAATGGAAGACGGTGGAAAAGTTAAGATGTTGCGCAGTGTAGGACTGAGGAAACTTTGCATCATTTTGAAGAGCAAGGTACTTCTTCAATGGACATTTTGTTCCCTCCTTCACTTATGGGATGAAACAGAGCGAAGAAGGAATGAATGTGAAAGACAATCACCAGATTTTTCTCTAAAAGGGACTAGTTATATTGTCTGGAGATGTATAATTTTTATATCTTTCTTTTGTAGTAATTTCACTTTAAATCTTTTTTGTTAGATCACAGATTTTCCTTCGTTCTGCATGTGAGCTTAAAAGATTAATTTATAGCAACATATTATGAGTTGTGTATAATCCATAAAACTTGTCACCTACACAGTTCAAATTAAGCCGAGTTTGTGATCAAGTTTATGTTGAGTGTACTACTGTATTATATATTTTTATTTTTCAACATCTTTATGGTGGTAATTATGTGTTTTTATGGATTAGTTTTAACTAGCTGGGCAGGTCAAATGGTGAGGTGTATAAAGTTAACAAATATTCTAACTGTTTTACATTGAGATTTAGCTTCAAGCTTCGACAACATGCATCAAGTTATGCATTAATTTTATTATTTTATAAAATGTTATAAAAATTATCAGTTTAAGAAATCAATTTTGAGTGTTAAAATACAGCTAAAAGTAAAATTTTATATTCTTTATTGAAAAAATGGACACAATATTTTTATTAATTTGAAAATGTGTAACTTTGTAATGAGTCTGAAAATATTTTAGTTATAAACATTTTCCAATTATGCTTAACCTATGCATTACAAAAGTATGTAAACCAGTTAAGCTGTATTAGAGTTAAAATTCAAGGGTCATTCCATATCAAATCAACACAAAAAAGTAACATTTTCAACCCGACCGACACCGATTTTTTTAAAATTAGGCTATTTTGTTGGCCATTCATATATAAGATACTGTAGGAACTGATGTTGCTAGTCCCGAGCCAGGCCCGAACTCAGTACCTCATGCTTATAAGACCGACATTATAAGATTAGAGCAAAAACTAGCTTCGACTCTGAACTTATAATTCGGGTACAGGTTCCCAGCATCTTTCAATCGTGTCTTTGGCAGGAGCAGAGTCGTCTGCTGCCACACACTCCCTCACCTGATAGGAAGGCCCTAGTCGAATTTTGGCGAGGAGGGAGGGGCGCCCAGAAAAACCCCGTGCGTCTCCATCCGAAACTCAGTCGAGAGGCTGAATGGCCGGGAGGTGTTGAAGACCCAGACCGTCCGACTCGTCCAGAGGACTTAGAGTAACTAGTTGGACGGCCGGGAAGGCGGCCGGGAGGTGTGTCGTACCTCAGGCATGATGTCTGTTGTGGTCAACCAGGAAGGGAGTTGTAGGGCCTCTGGCTCCGTGTGGTGCTGCCATCTTGTGTTGAGATCATTGAAGAGAGAAGGTTGCGTGTTTCAAACGTCCAGGGTCGCCATTGTAGGAATTGATGTTGCCCGATTAGTCCCGAGTCAGGCCCAAACTTAGGACCTCGTGCTTACAAGACCGACATTATAAGATTAGAGCAAAAGCTAGCTTCGACTCCAAACTTATTCGGGTACAGGTTCCCAGCATCTTTTGATCGATGTCTTTGGCAGGAGCAGAGTGGTCTGCTGCCACAATACTATACAAAATTTTAGCCCCAATTCTCATTAGTTTTTTATTTATAAAAATTTGAAGTTTGGAAAATATGGTAATTTTTCATGATTCTTGACATATTCAAACATCTGTATATTTTGACCAAATCAACAGATTGCATTGAAATAAAGCTTATTTTTTAGCTTAAGGTATGACCTGTCTTATGATATGTCACAGGACCCTGCAAATAATATTTTTCATTTCAAGGTCACTTGATTTGACCTTCGACCTTGCATTGGAAAAATCTTTAATTTTTTTTTTTTAAATATTTTGTTAACACGCTATTTAGAAACATTTTACAGACATAAGTATCATTCCAAACCTATTCAAAACTCATTCAAGAAATTTAAAATCATGTAGTTATTTTCATCAAATATTTATTTATTTTATTTTTTAACAATATTTGATCTTCTTTTTGTATGAAAAAGTAAATATAAACGGTTTGAAGCAACTAATAGAAGTGAAAATATATAAAGATTGCTGGAAGAATATCTGAGAAAGAAAACTAAAATATTTAAATATATAAATATTTGTAGATGTGTAATAATGAAGATATTTATATTTTCAAGCTAAGAAGTTGTTAATATTTTCAAAGTTAAATGAGGAAGTTAAAGTTTTGATTAAAATATATATAAAATGTTAAATCCTTTTGGGGTCCAAATAAAATAAAAGATTATGTAAAATACTTACTACAAAGTGCTAGTTTAAGACAAACATCTAAACTCTCAATGTTGGGCTGCATAATACCTGGAGTATCAAGTAGATAAATAGTTGGATGGTCGCATACCTAAAAAAAAGTAAATTTTTAAATAAAAAAAAATAATTTACCAAATTAATTTTGTTAAATAGAAATAACTACATGTTAAACAGTAATATGACAGGGTGCGTAACAGTATGCAAAAGATTCCCAATCCACTTATATCATAATAGCAATCATCTTGCATGTCCCTAATATAATATACATTGATATAATTTTTCAAAAACATTTGGTTACCTATATAGATTATTTTATAATTTTCATTTATTATGCTTAAAAATCAATCAATCTTGTATAATTAACTACATTGCCATTTAAAATGCTACAAGCATCACAATGATAAAAATGGCAATTTAGAAGTTCTTTCATTGGTTCGAAATGAATGTTCCAAATTACTTTAAGAATTTATTTTCCAAAGTTCATGATGGCTCAAGTTAATGCCATTTAAAATGCTACATGCATCACAATGATAAAAATGGCAATTTAGAGGACCTTTCATTGGTTCGAAATGAATGTTCACAATTGCTTTATTTTCCAAAGTTCCTGACAACTCAGTTAATCCTATATATTGAATGCAGTCAATACGGGAGGAGATACTTTATCAGGTCCTTTAAACACAGTGGCAGCAGCTTATAAGAATCACCATTATCCTTGCCTACTTTCATTCATATAAGCAACTGATTCTTATAAGTAACTAAAGCCCGGAAGTTAAGCAAAATGCCTTAAAATGTTATTTTTGCTTTTATAGCTCATATTTAAAGAAAATGCCTTTTATTGCTTATTTTGGCTTCAATTTATTAACACTTTACAACATAGTTGAAAAAAATTTATGACTTTGGTCATTCTGTCTATCCATTTGTAAGACAAATGCCGTAAAAATGAATTTATCAAAATGAAATTTTAGTATGTTGTTCAGACAGATGGTCTGTGGGACACAGAGGTATGATAATAAATAATATAACCCAAATAGTTTTGGATTGAATCCAGGTTCAAAAAGTGACATTGAACCCTATGGGGCCAAATTTTTCAAACATTTTTTAAGTAAAGTTAAAATTCACAAATGGCTTCAAAAATTTTAGGAAATATTCAAATTATCCCATAAAAAAATTTCAGCAAATTACATTTGGTAGTTTTTTAAATAAAAATTAAAATAATAATTACACCCATATAATATGAAGAGATCACATGACCCACTTCAAAATAAAATATGGCATCCATCTTTTTTGTCCCAGAGTAAAAATCATGATTTTTAAAGTTCTTTTACATTTATATTGAATGTTGCATCCGTCCTAAAACAGCTTTATTTTTGCATATTTTCTGTGCATCTATATTCTGTGCCAAAGCAATTACAATATTTTTGAGTTTAAATGATCGTCAAATTTTGATTATTTCTACAACGAAACCTCATTTTAATGCTAGCAGAATGTAAACAAGTGATTGTAAGATGAGTTGTATAAGAATTGCTGAATTTTTTTTTCACGTAAAATTATTTAACTCTGAAACCTGGAATGAAATAAATATTCACTGCTTTTACATAGAGAGCCAGATGATTTATACTTCGATGACATTTTAATAAAGTTTTTTTTTTTTTTTTTTTATGAAGTTTTAAGTTTCAAGTAAAATAAAGTACTGCAGTTCTGTGATAATTTAAAAAAAAAGATTAGAGCTAAATGTATCGCATTTTATAGATGTTTAAATAAAATTGCATTTCAGTTGGAAAGTGTTTCATAATAAATGCTTTATGCATGATTGACCTTTATTGCTTTTTCTTTTTTAGTTTAGAGAAATTTATATCAAATGTTAAAATTATATTTCAAATATTTCTCTATAGACTAAATGAGATAATGTTGAACTAATTCCAGATGCATAATATGAACCTTTTCTCAGGACACAGAAATACAATCTTAACAAATGCTGAAACAAGAAGCTGAAGCTTTACAAACTTATGATTTTTTTAAGGACAAAGATTACACATATAGATGCCTTTTTCCCGGGCATTCATCCAGCTGCTCTATGTCCTAGGATGAGTCGGGTGGCCTGGGCTTTCGACATATAGATGCCAATGTTTTGCTTGAGTATTATTTCTCAACATTTCCAGATAACATTACACAGATAAATTTTCATTTTAGGTCATGTCTTTATACACAATTCATAAATATTCTTATAAAAACTTTAAATAGCCTTTTCTTTTATTCTACTGAATTTATTATGTTTTGTGAAGACTTTTAAAAGGTAGAAATTAGTGTTAAAATTTATATCCCTTACAATATTCATTGGTTAGCAAAACTAAAAAATGTGAGGCCATGAGAAAAATAAAAGCTGAAGTATTTGCGTAGCATGAGCATTTCTAAGTAAGTAACTTCCAACCTTTAAGTTAAAATTCATAAATTGCTTTGAAAATTTTAGGAAATATTCAAATTATCCCATAAGATATATAAAAAAAAAAATTAAGCAAAATATGTTCGGTAGTTTTTTAAATAAAAATTAAAATAATAATTACACCCATATTAGAGGAAGAGATCACATGACCCACTTCAAAATAAAATATGGCATCCATCTTTTTTCTCAATGTAAAAATTATGCTTTTTAAAGTTCTTTTAAATGTATATTTAATGTTGCATCCATCCTAAAACCACTTTATTTTTGCGTATTTTCTGTGCATTTATATTCTGCACCAAAGCAATTACAATATATTTGAGTTTAAATGATCATCAAACTTTGATTATTTCTACAATGAAGTCTCATTTTAATGTATGCAGAACATAAACAAATCTTGCTGTAAGATGAATTGTATAAGAATTGCTGAATTTTTTCAAAACAAAATTATTTAGCTCTGAAGTCTGGAATATAGGTGATATGAATGACATTCATTAATTGATTTTACATAGAGAAGCAGACGATTTTATAGCATTGCCTTTTTTGATGAAGTTTTAAGCATAGAATTAGAAAGTACTTTTATCTCCATGGGTTTGAGTTTCCAAGTAAAATAAATTACTGTAGTACTGTGATAATTTAAGAAATATCACCGTTGAATGTATTGCATTTTAGAAATGCTTAAAAAAATTACATTTCAGTTGTAAAGTGTTTCATAATAATGCTTTATGCATGATTGATCTTTCTTGTTTTTTATATTGACATACCTTTTCCTCAAAAAAAAAAGTTCAGTTGAAGTGTGTGAAACAAACATTTGCAAGGAAAATGAAATTATTTTCGAATAAGTTACTCTCTCGCCGTGACTGTTAACGAAGGAGAGATGCATGCAGATCCCAGCAGCGCAGGTAAGCATATTTTGATTTGTTACTGGTACTATAGGCACATTGAATTGGCATCAGTATGACCTTGAAGATTAGGACAGAGCAAGAGGCTGCTACCTTTCTCTATTTACAATAGGTTTAGCATTGTGTCAAATAGAAACAATGCCAAAAAGTGCTTCATCGACAAGTACGAGACTAAATTGTTGGGTTCAAGAATAGGAAGTCACTATCTACTTGCTTGTATCTTATCTACAGATGGAAAGATTTTGTTTTGTAAAGTAATTAATATGAAAGTGAATTTTGAAAAGAAATTTTTCATTTCACAACTTTTGGAAACATTACATGAAGCTGCGCTTAATTGTATTGGCCAAGAAAAGACATGTCTCATTTCATCATTCGCCTCTACTTTCAGAAAACAGACAGAGTTTTTAAGTGATTTATGCCATGATTTTACAGATACCAGAATACCTTTAAGGAAGCTGAAAAATAATTCACTTAAGAAATTTTTGCAAAAATATACAAAGGAAACTATTCTTTGTGAATCAACTTTATGAAAACCATATTTAGATTCGTAATACATCACTATTATGAAAATAAATAAGAAATGATGTTAGAGATAAAAATATTTGAATCAGTATTGTTGAGACAACAGACACCATGGGAAGGTATGTGGCAAATGTTGTTATATGGAACAAACATACTCTGCCCTCTATTATCTACTGTTTGCATCAGAACATTTCTATAATTTTTATTATATATATTGTTTATAACAACAACTGCACTCGAAATAGTTGGTGGTGAGCTGTTCCGAGACCAGTAAAAGTCTGATTGGACCAGAGGAATAAAAATATGAGCGGTCCAGTAGACCAGTAGCTTACAGGATCACGAAAGTCCAATATTTCATTTCTAAACAGAAATTACTCTGCTCCTCTCTTTTCATCTTTCGGAATATGCAAGGAATCTTTACTTATGCACGTTCCATTTAGTGAAATGTAAAAGCACTTTTAGCAAGCTCTCAAATTCACTTTTCAGCTGTGTCATCACTTGTCACGTGCCTGCTTACTCCATGGAAAGACAAGCAATTTCATTTTTTACACACCCGTCATTTTCATGTACATCACGATGGTAATACTTTTTAGAGATCTGTATAAACCTTATCTGACTTGTGGGCTGGGCACAGTCCGAGTTTTTAACACTTTTACCAAACGGACTCAAGCTTAGTTTTAAAAAGTCAGGTACAATTGGGCCGAACATATTTAATTAAAAAAAAACATTAAATGAATTTTAAGTAAGTACATGAATGTATAGTGTTCATTTTAGCTATTAAAGATAAATAATTAAATAAAATAACTTTTATCTTAATTCTTTGTACACAAATTCATGTTTTAAATGCATCTGAATACAAATAATTTCGGGTCGAGCTCTATATTTGTAAATTTCTTCAGACACAGGCTGGGTTTATGCACTAGGTTTATGCACATAGCAAATGTATGTTATGCTGACACAAAAAAAAAAAAAAATTGTGCGACTTTAAGCACTTTTTAATAAAATTATGAATTTTAATACTTTTAAATAAAACTGTGAATTTTAGCACTATTAAATAAAATTGCAAATTTTATCGCTTTTAAATAAAATTTCAAATTTTAGAGCTTTTACATAAAATCACTAATTTTAGCACTTTTAAATGAAATCATAAATTCTAGCGATTGTACATTATAAAATCATAAATTTTGACACACTTCTGTAAAAAATCATGACTTCCCTACTTTAAATGAAATTAAGAATGTTAGCACTTTTAATTTTTAAATGAAATTTGAAATTTTAGTGCTTTTATGTAGAATCACTAATTTTTACATTTTTAAAATAATCGCATTTAAATAAAATCGTGAATTTTAATTTTTTTAAAAATAAAAATGGCTAATTATATTGCTTATCACTTTTTCATAAGAATCGCAAATTTTTGCACCCTTGCTAAAATAAATCATGAATTTTAGCGTTCTCTTAAATAAAAAATGGTGCTTTCTTTCAAAATTAGGAATTTTATAGCACTTTCTCAAAATACATAAATTGCTATCTAAAACAACTTTGTTATCTCAAAATACATATTTTGCTATCTAAAACAACTTTGCTATCTCAAAATACATATTTTGCTATCTAAAACAACTTTGCTATTTCAAAATACACTGCTGGACAATTGCTAAGGATGGAAGACACTATCACCCATAGCAGGCTTCTGGAAATCGCCCGTCCTCGCCGGGTTAAAATTTGGCGAGGACGACCAATTTTCGGAAGTTGCCGTCCTCTTGGACGGCCTTGAGATTAGATTCCGTAAAAAAAAAGAATTCCATAAATAAATAAATTGTTGTCATCGTAAAATCATGGCGAAATTTGAAATTTCCCGTGCCATGAAGGAAAATTGAAATGTCGTCACCCCCCCCCCCACACACACACACACCCTTAAACTTAGCTAGTGTGCATTATCAATGCCTTCTTTCTAGGCGAGCCGTCAGATTCGCATTGTAACCACAGGCGCTAGCTATTTTCTCTCCCCTCATCCCAGTGAATCCGATAACCGAACGAAAATGCGATAGCGCACTCACGATTGAGGTTACATGTTCTGTTCTCCTTTTCAAGGTCTTCATGGGCCGAAATTTCGGATTTTAACAAGGCCAACAATACCAATGCTTAAACCCGGACCACGCCCGAAAAAATTTATAAATGTAGAATGAACTCAGCCTGAAGATAACTACGTCTCAGCAGACCCGAAATGATTTGTATTGAAATATGTTAAAAACAAATTTGTCAAAATTTTGTACGGAGAATTTAGTTTGTTATCTTAAACATGTATCTTTACGTGGCTGAAATAAAAGCAATAAGTTCATGTATTCAATTTAAATCCATTTTAAAAATTTTCAAAATAAATATGTTCGGGGAAAAAAAAAAAAAAAAATGACTCAACCCGGCCTGAAACAACAGAAAACTGAAGCCCAGCCGGGCCTAAGCCCAAATCCCTTTTTAATGCTTTAAAACCCAAACTATAAAATTTCCATTTGCTGTAATAGACGGGAGTAAGTAACAAGTTTGAATTTTTGGCATGGATTCTTCTAGTTTCAGCCAGAAGTGTTTTATTTTCTTCCCCTCTTTGGTTTCAACTAAAATAAAACGGTTCAAAATAAAACGGTTAAAATTCATTAATAAACGGTTAAAATTCATTCATGGCATTTGTTCCAGTTTGACAACTGAAGTTCAGGTATGAAACATCTATTCAGTCTGAAGATTTTATTCTTGATTCACTACATGCCCTAGAAATTAAGAGTGCCAATGAGGTTTAAACTGCTTAGAGACAAGAGGATTTATGATTATTTATTTACCACGCCTTCAAGTTACCAAACACTGGAAAAAAGAGAGATTCCTTACATATCTTACCCCTCTGCCCCCACCCATAAATCGGAATTCCGCCGGTCTGATCCTTTATCGGAGACTCCTCGTCGGCAAGTTTGATTGCGGCAGTTAAGCGTTGTGGGGGGTGGTGTATGAATATGCAGTTATCGCACTTCATCGTGAGGCAGTTGGTTCTAATTTATTATTGTTGTGCAATGTATTTAAGCACATATATTAATGAATATGAAGTGAAAAAAAAATTCTTAGGAGGACGGGTAAATATTTTCGAGGACGAGTAAAAAATTTCACTAGTCGTCCTCACGGACGGGCTAGATTTAGCTGATTTCCCGAAGCCTGACCCATAGCAATCACAAAATGAAAGGAAGCAAAATATTTAAAATTAGAATAAGTGAGGGATACAGTAAGAGGTGTGCATATGCAAATTTTTCATTTCCACACTTGTTCGTCACATGATAGCGCTGATAAGAGATTTAAAGAATTTGACGCATGTGGACAGTTGTTCCAAGTGAAAGCTTCATGGGAAAGATTTATTTAACTGACGAACTTGAAATTTTCGGTATGTCTTCCCGATGTCACTTAAATGATTTTACGTGTGGCGGTATTATTGAAAAGATCGCAGAAGGGTAAAAAATAACAGATGTTGCCAGGGAATTCAACATCGCCCACAGAGTTGTTTCACAGCTGTGACAAGCATTTAAAACAACTGGAATATGTAGCAAGCATCACAGGGGAGATCATGTTAGAAGTACAAAGCCTGCAGGAGACAGGTGCATTGTCCTATTGGCAAAAAGGGACAGGTGCACCATAGCTCAGCAGGTGGCAAATCAGTTTCTTGTTACCACAGGACAGTGGATCCCTCAAAAACTGTAGCCAGACGTTTGGGAAAAGGAGGACTATACGCTTGCAGAGCGGTTGCGAGTCCCCCATTGTCCAGACTGCACCATACCGCCCGTTTGCAATGGTGTTGTGAGCATCGCAATTGGATCGAATAGACCTGGGCTTGCTAACTATTCTCAGATGAGAGTAGGTTCAGTCTGTCATCAGATGAAAGTGGTATTGCTTACAGTCCAGAAAATATCCAGGAAAGAGATCGATATCTGACATGCAGTATCATGGTATGGGCCGGCATCATGATCAATGGCCGCATGCCCCTAGATGAGGTTGCAACTGGGACAATAACCGGCCAATGATACATTGATGGAGTTCTACTGCCTCATGTTCGCCTTTTTCGTGATGCTGTCAGTGATAAATTTGTTTTTATGGACGACAAAGCACCATGTCATTGAACACTCGCTGATCAGGATTGTCTAGTCAGCAAGGGAATTCAATGTCTCATATGGCTAGCACGTTCTCTAGATCTAAACCCCATTGAAAATGGTTGGGATGCTTTAGAGAGGCGACTGGCTGGTCGAAAATATCCTCCAAACAAGAACACCCTCATCCATGCACTGACAGGAGTGGGATAACTTGCATCTCAACAGCTGCTGGATAATGTTGTGCAAAGCATGACATGTGGAATGTTGCATCATACTCCACGGTGGACATATCCCGTACCTTTCTCACCTTTCTCAAAGGTGCATGCTGTCGTTCATATGCATTTTTCCATTTCTCCGTACACAGCATCAAATGAACACTTTTTTCCTTTCAGATGTTTCAAAACCTTCTGTATTTTCCAGAACAATAAATTATCTCTATTCTAATGTCCGAACAATGTGGCAACACTATTTTATCCTGCTGGGCCTCCACCCCCGCTTACTGTTGTGTTACATTGCAATTTGTGATCCGTTCTTAGCAATTGTCCAGCAGTGTACACATTTTGCATCAATGCATACATATTTTGCTATCTATACCTATTGACAGAGAGAGAGAGAATTTAGTGAGAGTTAAAAATGTTTAGTGGCCTTTAAGTGAAATTTAGAAAATTAGATTGTATTTGTACATTGCTGCATGTTGTTTATAAACTTTGTGAGTCAGTCATGATGGCTGCGGACCAGTGCTTTCTTGTATACACTGTTTCTTAGGACCAGTGACTGTTATTGTTAACTTCTAACATTAACTGTTATTGTTAACTTCTAACACTAACTGTTATTGTTAACTTCTAACACTGATACACTAAAATTTATATCACTAATTTGTATTAAACAAAACTACATAATGTTTAGGGAAAACTATATAAGAAAAAACAAATATAAGAAAAAATAAGACAATAATACAGCATACAACTATTTCGAGGATATGCTGGATACTATTCGTTACTGCAAGAGGGCCTACAAACACGAAGTTGAAGAGACAAAATGGGTGCAAATAAAAGAAACAAGGAAGGGTGGATATATATCTAAGACTTGGATTAAGATCTTACCTGAGAGAGCCAATCAGAAAGCAGAATGAAGAAAAGTCCAGTCAATCCAAAACAAGAAATAACAGACAAGATTGGCAAGTGCCAAAACACAATAGGAATATTGCAACAAGTAAAAAAAAAAAAAAAAAAAAAAAAAAAAAAAAACCACAGCAAATAAGATCATTATTGTCTTATTTGCGCTTATATACATTGCTCAAAGTGTATTTTACTTATTGAATACATAAAGTTTCATACTACAGAGAAAACATAGTAATAGTAGGGGGAAAAGTATAGACAACTGCAAACACCTACTTTTATTTTTTCCAGGACTGATTTTGTGATCCCAGGTACAGCTCCTACAGCAGAAGCACTCTCTACAATAAAACTGACAATTAGGCTGAGGAATTTGAACATTCATAAGTAATGGATCAATGCAAATACAATAGCTAACAAAACAGTGAAAACCATTAACACTAAATGCAAAAAATTTATGTTCTAGAAATTTTCTTACTCAATAAGAGGCATTCACTTTATTTTAAATAATGTATGCGTTCGTGACATGACTTTCTCTGAAGATTAAGAAATTTCCATATTGGGAGAAAACAATAACACAGATGAGAACATTTTTTATATCTAGATATTGCTGAAAACCAACAGATTTTTGTATGATGATCCATGAAAATAAGAATAAGGAAAATAACCACATTCCATATAACTTACTCGACTATTTTAAGAGAGCACACACACTTACAGTGAAAAAAGTGAAATTTTTATTATATTGAGATTGTTAAAAGTATTTACATAGCATACCTATTTAATACTGAACATTTAAATATTCTATGATTTTCTCAATTTTACATTAAAACATCCAATCTTCAATATAGAATCTTTTAGTTATTATATTATTTGCTTTAAAAAAAAAATCACATTAAATGGTTATTTAAAAAAAATTAACATAAATGTTTTTATAATTATAAAAAGAGTAAGAGCCTTCCTGTGGGCTGGGCTCCCCAAAAATCAATAGACCTCTAGCATTTATTGATTGAAACAATCATACTAAATTTTATTGGATTTACTTAATTTATATAATTATAAATTAAGTAAATTCAATAAAATAGCGATATAACACCCCATGTGGAAAAGTAGAATATCCAATGTCTTGAAAACAAAGTACTTAAAAATATTTATAAAAAATTTCACTCATTTGATAATAGTGGTTATATTTAGGTTTTTTTTATGATCTTTTTCCCCATCTTAGATAAAAAAAAACATGCAATATTTAAAGAATGATGCATGTTAACACTCTATCACGTTATTTGCTCTTAAATGAAAATGTATATATAAAATAGCTACTTTTATAACATTCTAAGACTTAATTGTTTTTATAATGCTTCTATTTTTAATTTTTGAAAAAAATGTTTGAAAAATTGAGAGTTTCTTCCTGGTCTATTTACTCTGCAAATCATAGGCCTTTGATATTCACCAACAGAAATAAGTGTACAGAATTGCATTCAATTTGCTTAATTTCTTCCATAGTTATTGTACCCAGCCACACAGAGATCATTTTTAAAATAGTTGATTCACATTCAGGAACATTTAAAATACGTCTATACACCGAAACCACTACCATACTTTTACTCCCATCACAATAATTTTCCTTTACACATACTATGTACTGTAGAGCAAGTAATAAGTTAAAACACACCCTGTGCAAAAATAATTGATTTGTATAGTTTGTGCTTATCAAGATTTTAAGGAATACACTTCTTCCAAAGTTTTGGTGTACTTGATTTTATATCTTTTCATAAACTGACAGTAGACAGTAAAGAGATGCAACTGTAATGGTCTTGAACGATTTCTCTATGGTCGCATATATTCCATTATGGTCAATTCCTCTATGGAAAGTAAAGAGATGAACTGTAGTGGTCTTATACGATTCTTCTATGGTCTCATATATTCCTCTATGGAAAGTAAAGAGATGCAACTGTAATGGTCTTATACAATTCCTCTATGGTCGTATTGATAAGCAACATTATCTTAAAACTATATACCAAAATGTAGCTTTTATGAAATAAAATTTTAATTTTTTGTGTGATTAAAGAAAGCTGTTTTACGCACGCATACACATTATATATATATATATATATATGTATATATAGAAAGAGAGAGAGAGTGAAGAATGGCAAATTCTAAAGAAATTTCATCAAGTTAATTTTAATATTAAGACAAACGTATATCCCAAATACTAACAATGAATTTGAAAGAAATTTTAAGATAACAGGGCATGTTTTGGAAACAAGTTTTCTTTTCTATCACTTGGAAAATCTGTTATCAAAGATGTCCTTCACAAAATATATTCTTAACAGTAAAACAATAGAATAAAAATAATTAGATATCACAACAATTTTCTATAATTTTTAAACATAATAAAAAGACATATTTCACAAACAATAGCAAATTATATCAAAACAGATGAATGGGAATTTCACAACAAAAAGACCATGAACATATGGAATGATTATTTAGGGTGCCGACTTCCGAATGGACAAAAGAAAATATTAGTCAGTTATGTTGCACTTTTAGTATGCGATGTCATTGTGCAAGAGCCATTTTCAGTAATAAACAAAAACTTTTTAAGATTTAAATCATTACAAAATTGCTTTAATTTAATTTATCAAAATGGAAACAACAATTTTGCGAATTCAAACTTTTGAAAAGTAAATAAAAGTTTTTAAGAATTTAGACTACTGAAAAATAAAAGTTTTTACAATTTAAATTAGCAATAAATAAAGAAACAAACAAAATTTTTAAATAATATGAAGACTGAACAAGGTATTTTTGAAATTTAAATCACTGAAAAAAGCTCTTCAAGTATAAATTAACAAAGAGTAAACAACAGATTTTTAAAATTTTCAAACTTTTCTATGACAGTACAAAATTTTTTAAATAATCTAATTTTGTTATGCATATAGTATATTTAAAGTTGTATTTCTAATATAACCCAAAATGGCGGTAGTTTTTTAAATATGTCGATGGAGGTCAATAAACTACACAAGTACCTTATTATGGTTATAACAGGGTTGGAACAGCTGTAGAAGCAATTTGGAGCAGCTTTGGGAGCAGCAAAATTATCAATTTGGAGCAGTTCGGAGCAGTAAAATTGCCAATTTGGAGCAGTTTGGAGCAGCAAGATTATTAATTTGGAGCAGTTCGAGTAGCAAAATTACCAATTTGGAGCAGTTTCGAACATAAAATTTTTCTTGGAACATTGAATTTGTTTGGAACATAAAAAGAAAATTTACATTTTATCATTTTGTATAAACATTTGAACTAATGTTTGTTGTTTCATTAATTTTTGTCTGTGGGAAAGCAGGTTTTCTTTTATCCTGTAGGTAGATAGGCATTATTTCTTGTTTGGTTACGAAACTTCTTTGTTCAAGACTTTTAACTGCATGATCGACTGTTTGTACATGATTATCAATAGGTATTTTTCTGTCGACCCCCCCCCCTCCCCTCAATTCACTGGTGAAATGTTTCCATATCTTTACTTTCTTATACAATAGAATAGAGAAAGTATTGTTTTCACGAGTATTTTCTATTTTGAAATTTTGATGGCAATACATGGTTTAGGACCTCACCTGTTGAACACATTTCGACTATTTTAAAGTAATGTCCATCTGTTGTCGACTGCTAGTGTACATGATAGCTGCAATAAACACTGATGGATTTTCACGAAATTTTATATCCGGCGTTATTATCAAAAAATATAGAACGAGATAGAATTTTTGAAATTCGAGTGAAATTTCATAATTTCTATGGCAGTATGAGACAAAAGTTTGCATAATCATGCATAAAAGGGATTATTTATGACTCAGTGATCATGAAACTTAACAGCTTCAATCACTGTAGTGATGCCACTTAGCTGATGGAGATTTCAGAAGTAAAAAAAGAAAATATCAGTAGTTTTAAGACGACTTTTTCAGTAGTCAGGTTAAGAAATGAAATATATATGCTCACATAACACAAAAAAGCATGTACAAACAATTATTTAAGCATATATATTTTTATTATAAGTTTTATCCAGTTAAAAATACTTTATATTGAAAACAAACATTTCCGTTTGATAAAATACAAGTTTTCACTAATGATAATAACAAATATTAATCTTTAACAAAAATTAAATATAGCAATGTATTTATAGATGTAAATATATCAATTTTAATATAACCTTACCAAAATGGTTGCTTTTTTATTTGTCTAAATCATTATTTTAGTACCATTTTTTGGAAGCTATCCCTTCAAAAAGTTCATACACATTTTTCAAAATAGGAAAATATGTATTATGCAAAAAATAATTAAAAAATTAGTCTTAATAAGTAACCAGAATATAAAAATAAGCTAGTCTAGTCAATCCAATATGCAACATTTTGATGATGGATGGGAAAAAATACTAATTCTCTCTCCGCAATTCACGTGAACATATGCAAAAATAATTAAAAGATCAACCCTTAATAATAGCCAAAATATGAAAACTAGTTTAGTCAATCTAATATGCAATATTTAGAAAATGGGGATGGGTGGAGAAGGTACTATATAATGGACTCTCGGCGATTCACGTGAACATATGGCAAAATAATCAAAAATTCAGCCTTTAATAATAGTCAAAATATAAAGAAAAACTAGTTTAGTCAATCTAATATGCAACATTTAGAAGATGGCGATGGATGGAAAATATACTAATGGGCTCACGGTGATTCACGGGAACATAAAGTGAATTATGTAATTGCGCAGTTTATGCGAAAATAATTAAAAAATTAACCTTAATAATTACTCAGAATATAAAAATAAGCTAGTTTAGTCAATATAATATGCAATATTTAGAAAATGGAGATACATGGAAAAAGATACTAATCAACTCTCGGCAATTCACAAGAATTGAATTGCGCAATTGTACTGTTTATGTCGAAATAATTATAAAATTAACTAAATTTACCAATTTTAAGAAGTACATACCTACCAACCTGGGAAAATTGGAATGTGTAAAATTTTGCGTAAATGACATTTATAATGATTTTTTTAAACTACACGTGCAAACGGCATTTCTAATTAATTTAACTATGTACAAGTACCTGCATTAAAAAATACTGCATTAAATATCAGGCATAGTACTGGTAAAATATGAAAATTCAGGACACCAATTTTATAAAATTTCAGGACAATAAATTATAAAACAAAAAAATATATAAAGGTCTTATCCGGTGAAAATTCCTTTATAATGAAAACAAATATTTATGTTTGGTAAAACACAGGTTTTCACTAAAGAGAGTAACAAATATTGATCTTTAATAATAATAATAATATATATATATATATATATATAGCACTGAATTATATTCCTGCCAAAATGGTTTCCTTTTTATTTACCTAAATCATTGTTTTAATACCACTTTTTGGAAAATATCCCTTCACAGAGTTCATACCCATTTTTCTAAATAGAAAAATTTCTATTATGCAAATATAATTAAAAAATTAACATTAATAACTAGTCATAATATGAAAATAAACTAGTTTAATCGATCTAATATGCAACATTTAAATGATGGAGATGGATGGAAAAAGATACTAACGTACTCTCGGCAATTCACGCGAAGTAACTGAATTGCGTAATCGCACTGTTTATGCGAAAATAATTAAGAAATTAACCATAATAATTAATCAGAATATGAAAATAAGGTAGTTTAGTCGATCTAATATGCAAAATTTAAATGATGGAGATGGATGGAAAAAGATACTAACGTACTCTCGGCAATTCACGCGAAGTAACTGAATTGCGCAATCGCACTGTTTATGCAAAAATAATTAAGAAATTAACCGTAATAATTAATCAGAATATGAAAATAAGCTAGTTTAGTTCATCTAATATGCAACATTTAATTGATGGAGATGGATGGGAAAAGAAACTAACGTACTCTCGGCAATTCACGCGAAATAACTGAATTGCGTAATCGCACTGTTTATGCGAAAATAATTAAGAAATTAACCATAATAATTAATCAGAATATGAAAATAAGATAGTTTAGTCAATCAAAAATGCAATATTTAGAAGTTTGAGATGGATGTATAAAGATACTATTGTACGCTCGGCGATTCATGAGAACAAACTGAATTGTGCAATCGCAGTGTTTATGCGAAATTAATGAACAAAATAACATTTTGGCGATTTATGCTGAATTAGACAACCTATGAAGAAGTATATTTATTACTTTCATAAAATAAGCGATCGAGATCTTAATTTACATTACACGCGGCCGTAAATCTCCGTTAATTTGATTGGTGCATTTTATTATGGATTTGCTACGATCCCGGGAATGGTAGAAATCAGTGCTAAAAAAAGCGGAAAATCGGTGTTTCAGAGGAATTATACCATGTCTTGTTAATTGATAAATTTCAAACAAAAAAAGCTGGAGATTGGTATTAAAGCGCACACGCCCGTAAATCTCTGTTGTCATGCTAATTTGGTTGGCATTAATGAAAATGCGGACGTAAATTCCGTTGATTTGGTTGGTATTACCGTGCACGCGACCGTAAATTTACATTAGCTTTCACAGAAGACAATTTTTCATAGGAAACTATGAAAATTCCGTAATCCGCAGTATGAGGAAGTTTCCCGTAGAAACTACGGAGAATCCGTAATAATCGGCATCTCTGTGGGCAAGCAGGTCGGCAAGTTGGAAATTCATTGATTTTTCCAGAATTTTGAATAAAAAATCAAATTCCCGATTTCCAGAGTGTGCACAAACCCTGTTTACTTTTCTCTACTGACCCATCATCAAATCAACGGTCAGCGCAGTGACATCATTCTTCAGATTCCCTGTCCGGCGATTCTACTGTTCAGTCACGCAGATAGCAACTCACTTTGGGCGCGAAGAAAACTGGAAATGTAGCAATTTTCGGAAAAACTTCGTACCTGGATTTCGCGGGAAGTTTCGGAAAGGCGTAAAGAAAAAAGCTTAAATTCGGCGCAGTTCGGCTCTCGGGAAAATTAATATTTTGGCGCACTTCGGCGCTCGGAAAATTTAATATTTCGGCGCAATTTTAAAGAAATCGTTAAGTTTGGCGCAGATATGCGCAGCAATGTCATTTCGGCGCAGTTAGGCGCAGCTGTTCCAACCCTGGTTATAATGGTAAAGTAACATTTCTCACTGTAGTTATTCCTACTAAATTAATCAAAAATGTTAGTGTACGAAAAGCTGAAAATCTCATAGACCAATATTTTGAATCCCTGGCTTATAAAAGGTAAAAGCTCTTGCCACAAAATTTAGTGATGCACTAAAAATATACAGGGTGATTAAAAAAAGATGGGCCAAACATTAAGAGGCGGTAGTACACACCAAACCAAGCATTTTTCATCATAGTTTAAAGAGTTGGCAATGAAACGTAAAGGTGCCAGTGGGTGCTTAATCGTGAAACCGATGATGTAAGGCGAAAACACAAGAATGACTTTAATGCTAATCAATAATGATGACTTTAACGATAATCAATATTACAGTAATGGCTTAAAAGAGCGACTGCCAATCTGAATTCACATCTTGCGGCGATGACGAGATTGGCAAACTGTCTCAAACAGATCAGGCATGTCAAACACTTCGGCAGCAGCGGCCAAAATTCTGGCAATGAGTTCATCTTCAGATTCAAGGGGAGTGCCATAGAAGAGACTTTCAAGACATTCCCACAAAAAGAAGTCAAGAAATAGCAGATTGAAATAAAACCAGAAAATAACAACCATAATAAAGCTTTTAAGTTTGAGGAGCGGTCGCTTCCTAACGAGGAAGTGCCCTGTAACGCCTTTACGTTTCACTTCCAACTCGGTAAACTATGACTAAAAATGCTTGGTTTGGTATGTACTACCACCTCGTAAAGTTTGTTCCATCCTTTTTTAATCATCCAGTATATAAACATAATCTTGTTTTCAATAATAAATACATTTATGAAAAATGAGAATAGCTTTCTATATAATGCAAAAAAGATATTGCTGACATTAGCTATTAAAAATATCAAAATTCCCATAATCAAACTCATGTTGTAGTTGTTGCTAAGCCCCTTGACCTAGAAAATGCTAGGTCAAGTCCAAAAGATCATGCTACCCATAAAGCAATGAGACTACCCTATCCTGGTCCCTTACTAAAAGATTTAAAGAGGCTCCCATGCAGTCAAGGAGATGAGAGTGAGAAACCAAGGAAGAAACAGGTATAAAGAGTGATAACTATGTCTCTTCGTTCAAATATCATATCCTCAGTATGACCGCTCCTTAACCTGACCAAAACTGCCTGAATGGATCTAGGGCCATCCTACTTGAACAATATCCAGGGCTCTTAGTCGAGTACCAGTGATGACATGAAAGAGTGTTATGACAATTCCTAGATTTAATCTAGGTTTGTATTTCAGAAGCAGTGAGAAAATGGTTTGAAGGCGAGCTTAGATGACAAGCCTTATTGGCCAAGAAGTCTTGTTGCCACAAACGCCAATATGAGAAGGAATTTATTCCCATGTAACCCATAACACACAATGAAAAAAAGAAACATCAATATCAAATCAATTTATTTTCCAGAATCATTAGTACTCAAATTGCCAACTCGTTTCAATACAGATGACTGTTTGTTTGTTTTTTAAATTGTGAAACACTCAAAACAGTACTTGTTGCTTAGGAAACATAACTTTTCTCAAATTAGTTTTTAAGAGAACATATTTGACAAATGTTAATTCTTTGGTGAGAGCTGTTTTTCTGAGTTTAGGAATTTGAAACACAGACAAGTTGGCTTACCCTGTCATAAAGAAATATTGAAGAAATGTGACATTGTATAAAGACAAGAAAGAAATATTTTAAATGTATATATTTAAAATACATTTTATTAAGCAAAAATAGAAGATTTCAAAACTATTAAGCAGCATATTGATTAGCTTGAAAAAACTGAATTTAACTTTTGCAAATTAACACTAAAATAATACAATGCTAGAGGCAGTAAAAATTACTTTTGTTCAAATGATGGTTCCGCAACCTATTGATGAGGGATGACTTTCCCACGTTAGGAATTCCAATGATCATCAAGACAAAAGAAGTTCTCTGTAAAGACATTTAATTCAACAAGCATTTCAATCCAACGATTATAAACAATAATAAAATAATCACCGAAATTGTATGGCAAAAAACTTCACTTAATGCTTGAAGCACAAGCAATAATGAACTAGAACACAATGTAAAATGCAGCACAAATAAAGTTAAGTAACTCTATTGGCGATGTATTTTGCATTGTGTTCTAGTTCATTTTATTAATAATCTATATGCTACAGATGCACTTTTGCATATTATCAATCATTTTATACTTACAAGGAAAGTTAAGGGAACTGTCATTTTTCTAGATTAATTAAAAAGAATGTATTCTAATGACAGCGACTTTTTTTTTTTTTCATTTTCTGAAAGTTTCCCAGAATATTGTGATCCCAATTATGAAATAAGAGCTAAACCACTTTCTTTGTTTACTTTTTTGGTATCTGCATCACAAGCTAATTAAAAAGAATTTATTTTTATTAATATAATAATGTGATGCATTTTAAACATTCTAAATAATGGAGACAAAAAGTATACAGAAAATATCTATCCGTCATTTGATTACAGAATATAACTATCAGTAATTTGATGTATTCATTTTTTACCAATGAAGGATTTTATGAAGATACTAACAGAATACATAATCATTCAAAGACCTGACATTGTATCCCAAAGAAACAGAACCTTGACATTATTGTCTATATAATCAGTTTTTATCTCCTCATTAGATTGAACATACCGTAGCCCCCGTCACTACATGCCCGCCGTATTCTGCAGTTACCAGGCAACATTTGCTGCTTAGTTTCCTCGCTAGGGGGCAACGCAAGCGAGCCACGATTTATAGCACAGTAACGGGGTTTGACGTGTTTAAATTTCGATTGTTTACTGTGTAATTCCTGGTTGTAAATCATCCAATAAATCTACTGGCACTGCATTTCATGAAATACCTAACAGAGAACCACAACGACAAATCTGGATTAAAGCTATATCAAGAGAAGATAAGTTTAGATTATTATTTATTATTAAGCGTATCCATATCCTGAAATCAGAAGAGAAAGAGTTGGAGAGCGTGCATTTTTAGTTAATATCTTGGCCACTTTTAAAATTTTTATTATAGTATAGGAAATATAACAGTAAGATGGGGAGAAGGGGATTTTTCATATGCAATTGATAAAAGCAGTTTTATATGTATATTATGCAACATTCCCAAAGGCAGTTAATCATGAACTGAAAAATTGAAATTGTGATTTAAAACTTACTTTAAAAAACTTTGAATTCTGCCCCCCCCCCCCCCTTCCCAACAGATAGACTGTTCACACAATATAATGGGGGAAATGTTACCAGTTGTACATATATTTTACTCTCTGGCAGTGTTTCTCATGAAGTGCAATAAAAATATTAAGTATTTTCCTATTATGAAAGTATTTTTCGTAGGTTGTTTAACCATGGCTGATTGATTTTACTAACAAATTTATGCAATACAACTGAAACACCTCTACATTAAAACTTTAAAAGTGTAATAGAATTAATTATTTTTATGATCATTTAATAGAAGATTAACATAGTTAAAGTTTGAAGAAAAAGTGTGTGTATTTTTATATATACAGGGCTGTAACAGGGGGAGAATAATATTACCCATAGACTTAGGATTAGAGGGGGGGGGGGGAAGCAAGGTCAGAACGAATTTATATACTCCACCAAATACTTTGGGTCATAAAAAATTTGTTTTATATATATATATATATATATGTACGCGTAAGCAGCTCTTAATTTTTTTTCCCGAAAAGTCCTTTTAAAAAACCTGATTTTTTTTCTGAAAAAGAGTGAAAGCCATTTCCTTCCTTTGATGGATTCACCGGAAACTAAAATTTACATTTAAAATCGGTTTATTGATATCACTTCCTATGATCTCCCCTTACCTAGGCCTTTGAAATCAACAATCTAAGGTAATTTTATTACCTTCCAGTAAGTACTATCTCCCCCTCCCTTTTTAAGAACACAAATAAAAATATTCCATTCATTGTCGTAGTATAATTATACGAGTAGGTAACAAATAACTATATAAATAAAACAATAATAATAAGCTTACGTACATGTACATAATTTATGGTGATTTTTTTTTTCTATGAACGATCGGAAATTCAAAGTGCATGTTCGGAAAACTCGCAAGGTGCCAGAAAGTGTATGGTGTACATATCGTTCTTTAGGTTAAATAAGTATTAGGTAAAAAGAAAACAAGCGAAAAAATAGCAATAAATGAATCAAAATACGTCAATGAAAAAGCAAGAAACGTCTAAAATATTTAATGAGAAAAGTAGCGGGAGCTTGAATCGTATGAATACATACACTGGCGCTCTGCTGCCTTTTTTGCGGAAGAGTGGCCCGCTATCCCTGACCTCTAGCGGTAGCGTCCCTCGTTGCTATGTTGCCGTTTAAACAAAGGAAACGGCGAAAGTCGGAGGGCATGTAGTAACGGGGGCTACGGGGCATACATTCAAGACAGAAATGAGATTAACTGATTACATACCCTATTTGCCACACCCCTGTCAAATTTGAATTCAGAATTATTGAAAAGCACAAAACTGGAGACTCTGAGACACACATGGAATGATTGTTGTTCTTATTGTAAAATGGATTGGATCACTAAAGGAACACTTAAGTAGGTCAGTTAAGTTTAATAACTGATTAATTTCATAGACTAGTCTTTAATAACTAAACTTTGATTTGTCTTAGACTATTGCTGTTATTCCATGGAAACCAAAAGACAATACTAATTAATAATAATAATATACAAGTTCACTTATAGCCCTCAGAAGAAAGGCACCAAATCCTTGGAATCATCTCATCTTGTATATATTCTTGTATATATTTCTTCTGCACAGTCTCCCATATACCTTTCATCATATACTTTTTATTTACAGCAACTTTATCCACTATCTTGGTTTTCAAGTCTGCACCTATCATAGCCGATAATTTGTTGGACTTTTAAAGTTGCAGGTGGAAGATCTTTCTGTGTATGATTCTTCTGATGTGATCTCTCAACCCATCTCATACTTCCTACTTCAATATATATTCGTGATAGAAGTTCTCTTTTGCTCTAATTTTTATCCTCATTTTTGGAATTTTATTCCATTTTATTATTCCCCATACTTATTAAACCTGGGAACTATAAAATTTTATTTATTAGAAAAGGAGTAAATCAGACTCCAATAAACATTACACCATTGAAAAAGTTTATAATTTCATTATTATATCAGAAATCTAGCTAAATGTTACTTGTTTTAAATGAGTTCTATATATATAAAAAATATGACAAATATTATACCAACTTATAAAATAGACAGAATTAATAATTAATGAATCCCAAGTAGCTAAGAAGAACATATTAGTTTGAAAACAAAATATTTTACAGTAAAGAAATATTTTTTTTTAAAGATACCAAAAATTATACTTACATTACCACGATTATATAATTCAGAATTTTTAACCAAATCCACTGTCAGTGGTATAATCTGAAAAGCAACTGTCAATTAATTTACTACTGTATTGATTAATAGAAATTAAAAATAGCATAAAAGTTATAAAACTTAGTAAAAAATGAAAATGAACTCAAAAAGAAACAAGTAAAAGCAAAAAACGTAGTTTACAAAGTACATCCTTTTGTTGTTTGCGTGCAACTTAAATGTTTGAGAAAAAAGTCCGAGATTAACCTTCATTTTATATATATATATATATAGTATATAGCATTAGAGATCTTTTGAGAGATAACACTCTAGTTATTTATATGGATGACATGATTATTCCATCACGAAACCAAACAGAAGGAATAAAGAAACTTAGACGAGTTCTGAACGTAGCATCAGATTATGGACTAGAACTTAATTTTAAAAAATGTCAGTTTTTAAAATGGAAAATTGAATTTCTAGGTTATTTGATTGAGAATGCAACGGTCCCACACTTTCCAGCTAAAGCTTTAGCCATGAGAAAATTTCCTCAGCCAACAACGACGAAGCAAGTACAAAGTTTTCAAGGATTATCAGGATATTTTAGAAAATTCATACCACAGTATGTCAGAATAGCAAAACCGTTAAGCGATTTGCTTAGAAGTGAAACAGAATTTTGTTTCGGTACAAAACAGAAACAAGCTTTTAATACGTTGAAAGAAATGTATCAAATCAAAATCCAATTCTACACATTTTTAAACAAGAATCGACATTAGAACTACACACAGACGCAAGTATATATGGAGCAGTTCTTTTACAAAGGTCAGACAACGGAAAATACTATCCAATTTATTACATGAACAAAAAAACAGCACTTCAACAGGAAAAATATTGTAGCTACGAGTTGGAAGTACTCGCAATAAGCGAAGCTTTAAAAAAGTTTAGGAATTACTTGTTGAGTTCAAAATTGAAAGTTGTGACCGATTGCAAAGCATTAAAAAAAAACAATCGATAAGAAAGATCTTACTCCAAAAGTCACCAGATGGGCATTATTGCTGGAAGAATTTGATTATGAAGTTATTCATAGATCCGGTAAACTGATGAAGCATGTGGACGCACTAAGTCATAATCCTGTTTTGATAGTTAATGGTTCTCATGGTGAAGTAACCGCGAAAATTTATCTGGCACAAGAAGAGGATGAACACATAAAAATAATAAAAACCTTAATCAGTAAAGAAGAAAAAAGCGATTATCTAATTGAAAATGATGTTTTATACAAATATGTAGATGGAAGAAGTGTTAGTATTACCTCAAGCGATGCAAACAGAAATGATCGGAGAAGTACACAAAAAAGGTCATTTTGCCACAGCAAAAACTGAAGACGTTTTGAAGCAAAACTTTTATATTCCAAATGCAAGAAAGGAAATAGAAAGTGTTATAGCTAACGCTGTAAAGTGCATTCTTTGTAATAAGAAGCGTGGGAAAGGCGAAGGGCTCTTACACCCAATACCAAAGGAAAATGTCCCACCTACCACATTGATTTCGTAGGACCACTTCCATCTACAAACAAACAATACAAACATATATTCACAGTGATAGATACATTTACTTAATTTACATGGTTCTATCCAGTAAAATCTACATCATCAAGAGACACAATTGAGAAGTTAAAATTACAACAAAACGTATTCGGCAGTACCTAAAGAGTGATTTCAGACAAGAAAACAGCTTTCACGTCGAGCAAGTTTGAAAATTATTGCCGTAAACAATTAATAGAACATGTTAAAATAATCACAGGAATACCAAGAGGGAATGGACAAATTGAACGAATACACAGTACTATTATTCCCGTGGTTTCAAAACTTTCAATAAAAGATCCGTTAAAATGGTTTAAATACGTAGCTGATCTTCAGCACATTGTTAAGAGCTCCACTACAAAAAATACAAAGTATACATACACCTTTTGAGTTAATGACGGGCGTGAAGATGAGAAACAAAGAAGACATGAAAATAGTAGAACTTCTTGAGGAAGAATATCTAAATTATATGGCAAAAGATAGAGAGAAAATGTGAGATGACGTCAAGAACAATATATTGAAATTGCAAGAAGAAAACCGTCGGCAATTCAACCGAAAAAAAAAAAAAGCGCAAATATATAGGATCGGTGATATGGTTGTGATCCAAAGAATTCAATTTGGCATAGGTCTGAAGCTACGACCAAAATTTTTTGGGCCTTATCGAGTTAGATCAGTAAAATCTAATCAACGTTACAATGTGGAGAAAATTGGCAGCCGTGACGGACCCAATATAACGTCGACTGCAGCTGATCACATGAAGCCGTGGTCCGGGCAGAAAAAACACCTATTCAGATGCCATTTTTGTTCTTGTTTTTTTGTTCTTTTTTTTCTAATTTTAGGTTCCACAAAACTTTCGGGGACGAAAGAATTGTCAGAATGGCTGAATGTGAGATTATGGCAACCAGGACAGTAGAGGACATCACTAGAGGTCAGCGCCACCTACAGACAAGAGACTATATAAAGGAGTTGACGCTAGCCAGACGAAAAGGAAGGAGCGAGAAGTTGATCGTGGAGGTCACTCAGACGAGCAAGAGGTTGGAAGCAAGAGTTCACTCAGACGAGATGCTCTTAGTTGCTTAGACGCTATTGATTGCTTAGACGAAAGCGAGACAGAGACAAGAGTGAAATGGCAAGAACGAAGTACAGATATGGAAAAGGAGCATGCAGCGACGATTGCCTGTGACGTTCAATATCTTTAACTTGTAAATAGATGCAAATAGCTTAAACCGTATGCATAGCTGAATGTCTTAAGTAAAGGTATGAGATTGTGCAGAGTGGAGTCGTCTTATGTCAACTTCTCACCTGATATATTTTTGGAACACACTTGGACTATTAGATAAGCCAAAAGGAACTTTCAGAAATTCTTATTGTCCTTCATGTGTAACAAAAGCTGTATATTTGGTACTTTTCTCATTCACGTCTACATGAAAAAATGCGTTCTTTAGATCAAGTGAAGTGAATACTTTCGCATGTTCTAAATGATTTAAAGTGTCTGCTATTAGTGGCAATGGAAAACGATCTTTAATTATCTTTTTATTTAGTTTATGATAATCAATGCATAATCTAAAGGATTCTTCTTTTTTTTCTTACATAATACTACTGGAGCTGTGTAATCTAAACAACTGGACTTAATAATACCACTATCTGGCCATTCTTGTATTTGTCTTTCAACAATTTTTTGGTCTGTGATCGGCATTCTACGTGAACGCTGACTAACAGGTATCTCGTCAGTTAAAATACAGTGTTTTTAGCTTTCTGGGGTTCTCTATACCCTCTTAGTCCACATCACTTTCTACATTTATTTTTGAAAATAAATTTACAAACTCATCATTTTTCCTTGCAAGTTCATTAGCCTTTTCTTTCCAAAATCCGCTACTTAAGTTTCTATTGAAGCTATTTCTACATTCATCCTTAAGAGATTTAGTGCGTAAGCAGAATGAATTCGGCATGTTTAAGTTGATTCCGTTCCTTTCTCTCAATTTTTCTGATGATATTTCACTACTTTGATCAATTGGTATTTTTGTTTTATGAACAATTCGTGCATAATTCACTTGAATATCACGTCTTTCCAAATTTTCTATGCCCTTTCCAGTTAGAGAAAAATTAAGTTTATTTATTACATCATACATCAATACTAATAATAACTTGATCACACAAATTTTTCAGAACATAAATATTTGTAAGAATTGCACATTTATCAATGATTATTTCTGCAGGAAAAAAACCTAGAGGAGCTATCTTGTGTCTGCTAATGCCGATTAGAGTTACATTGTCAACAGTTAATGTAGATGATCCAATCTCTACATACAATTCCCATTTTATCATTGTAACATCACTTCCAGGATCAATTAAAGAATCTGCTTTTTTTCCCAATATTTCAACACGTTTTTGCAATTCTCTCGGAAAATTAAGGGTATTACGAACTAGAGTTCTATTTACTTATTTTCGATCACAAGCGTTAGCTTTATGCCCGAAATTTTTACATTTGAAACACAGGATTCCTTCTTTTTTACTCTTACAGTCAATTGATTTATGACCTACTTCATTGCAATTGAAACACTTGATAAAGGCGACGTTTTCATAACCACGTACATACGCTCGTATCTTAGTTTTGTCATAATCTTTACTAAAGCATTTTTTGTACTTTCCATCCGATATTTTTGAACCCATTTTCAACTGATATCGTGCTGCTTCATATTCATTTAACTTATTTACCAATTCATCAATTTGCTTTATCTTAGGAAGGTAATCAATGAAATGTTCGCTTATTTCATTAGGCAATTTTCGTTTCATTTGATCTACGATCATAAACTCTTTGAGATTGTCGTAATTGGATATCTCTAAACTTCCTAGCCATTCTTCGAAGTAATTTTTTAAGTCAAACGCAAAATCACTCCACGTCGCAGTATCGACTTTCCTATGTGATATGAAATTTTGATGGAACTGAACGCATTTAGTTTGAATCCTTTTAGTAACAATTTCTTTACATAATTATAGTCATTAGACTTCTCATCTGACTCTCGTGTGATTACATTCACTAACTCTAATGAGAGTAAACCCAACAAATAAGTAACCTACTCTGGTTTATGTAATTTGACTCGATTTATTTGTCTTTCAAACAGAGCTAAGTAAACATTTATATCACTGTTTTTCTCGAAACAGTTAATCAATTTAAGTAAATCGTTGGCTTTCCATGTACCAGCTACCTCGGCATCATATTTCCTTTTGCTTGCCGCTTCAATTTCAATTTTTTCCCCTCTAACTCTCGTTCGAGCTCAGCAATTTTTTCTTCCTGTTCTTGTTCAGCTGTAATAGAATTCAAAATATTTTTCGTGAATTCCTCATCATAACTTTCAAAACTGAGTACTAATTGCAATAATTGGGAAATCTTTGGATTTGTTGGCGTAGTAAGGCCTAACCCACCAAACTGACTAAATCTGCTTTTCGTGCCCTCGCAAGATATGCCACAGTTTTAGAAAAAAAATTCTGTATTGACCGTCAGAAGTTGAAGTTCGTCGGAGTATCATCTTGTAGTAATAATTCGTCACTCACTATCTCGAAACCAAAATTAAAGACCAACTTGAAACTATCTTCATCTTGGTCCACTTGAAACTATTTTCAGATCTCGGTCAACTTTATTTGATTCCAGTCTAGTTGGTTTTCGGATCCTGGTCTAGTTGGCTTGATGATTCCAGTCTAGTTGGTTTTCGGATCCCAGTCTTGTTGGCTTGATGATCCCGGTTTGGTTGGTTTTCGAATCCCGGTCTAGTTGATTTTCGAATCCCGGTCGAGTCTCCATAATGTGAGTTTTTCAGGTGAGAAGTTGACAAAAGATGACTCCACCCTGCACAACCTCATACCTTTACTTAAGACATTTGGCTATACAAACGGTTTAAGCTATTTACATCTATTTACAAGTTGAAGATATCAAATGTCACAGGCAATCGTTGCTGCATGCTCCTTTTCCACATCTGTACTTAGTTCTTGCCGTTTCACTCTCGTCTCCGTCTCGCTTTCGTCTAAGCAATCAATAGCGTCTAAGCGACTAAGAGCATCTGGTCTGAGTGAACTCTCGCTTCCAACCTCTTGCTTGTCTGAGTGACCTCCATGATCAACTTCTCACTCCTTCCTCCTCGTCTGTCTAGCGTCGACTCCTTTATATAGTCTCTCGTCTGTAGGTGGCAACGTCTTCTACCGTCCTGGTTGCCACAATCCCACATATATATATATATATATATAGTATATATATACAGAGTGTCCAGAAAGTTCCGGAACGGCGCAATATCTCGAGACTAACACTTCGGATCAAAAAATAAAAAAACATGTATTCGATATTTTTAGAAAAGCTATCTCCAATGAAACCAAAATTTACCCCCCTCCTGGGGAGAGGGGGGTTGAGCAACTTTGAAATCTTCAATGGGAACCCCCATTTTTTATTGCAGATTTGGATTCTCCAGAAAAAATTACATACATTTGACCTACGATTTTGATTCAAGCACCCCGATCATGAGAGGGAAGAGGAGTTACAGAAAAAAGCAGCCTAATCATGAGAGGCAAGGGGACTCATGTTAATCAAGCACCCCGAAGGGAACAGAAAACTACTACGTCTACATCATTGTTACTAGGTAGCGCTAAAAGTAGTTTTGAACCGTTTTCTAAACTGAAGTCAACAGTTGTCGCTGAAGTGAATGGTTAGCGGGGGGGGGGGGGGGGGGGGGGTCAATTTTAGCATCATTGGATAGTTTTTCTGAAAATGGGTATATCGTAGATCTATTATGAAATATGCTCACTTTCAATAAGTAATATTATGCGATAAATTTGTTAATAGTTTGTGTAATAGTTATGTATTTTGGCATCTAATAATTCACCAACCGTCATTTATGTATAAAAAATGCTCTACTTCCGTTTGTCTATTATGCTTGACAATACATTTAGCAAACTTGGTGACTATCACCAACATGGTAATATTTTGTCCTAGATTGACAAAAATACTGTTAAAATTACAAAAATAACACTAAGTTAACAAAAATTATGCAAAATTGATGAATTAATTATTAAAATATTTTAATATATGGACTATATTGTTTATTGCGGATGTTATCAATATTGAAAATTGTGAATTATTGGGTACTTTGAAATAGTTTTACATGTTGTCAGTTGGAAAAGTGCCAAATGTACAACTTAACATTAAAAACATTGTGCCGTAGATCTTATACATCATTTTCTCACTGTGAAAGAAGTGAATTCATTGCATTATATAAAGATAATCATGTGTTGCCCACATCAAATTTATCTTTCATTAATGGTATATCATATCACCATTGTTGTAAGCAAACTGTCACCCAGCTAAAAACAAGCTTGAAGAGCCAACTAAATGGTTAACATTCTATGTATGGTAGGCTCAAGACAGGTTGGCCCGATAAAGTTTAAAATTTAAAGAATTAAAATGTGCCATAAAAAACGATAAGCTAAATTTTATGTTGCTACAATTAGTGGAAATTTGTTAGTTAAGGCTTCACAGATTTGAAATGTGACAAATATTCACTATAAGAATAACCCATTTCTCCTCCTGTGTTGCTTGGTGAAAAATTTGGCAAGGAATTCGGCAGAATATCACCAACTTGGTAACTTTTCTTTAAATGTTATTAAACTGACGAAAATGTTACCAAATTGATAAAAACAACACTAAATCAATTTAAATGATGCCTAATTGATGAAAATTCAATATCTTAGAATAAATATAAGAATAATCCATTTCTCTAGCTGCCTGTTTATAACGCTTGGCATAAAACTTAGTGGGCTTTCGCCAACTTGGTTTATTTCTTTTTAAATGTTGCTAAATTGACAAAAATCATGCCAAATTAATAAAATTGATGCTAAATCAGTTAAAAGGACACCCAATTGATGAAAATTTAATATCTTGGAAAGAATATGCAAGAATAACTCATTCCTCCGTCTGTCCCATAATGCTTGGTGAAAAATTTGGCATCTTTTTATTAAATGTTGCGAAACTGACAAAAATGTGACCAAACTGATAAAAATGACATTAAATCAATAAAAATGATGCATAATTGATGAAAAACAATATCTTGGAAAATAAAAGTTCATTTTCTTTGATAATCCCTGTCAGTTTGCATTTTGTTAGGGGAATATAGCGCCTATGTTTTGATAGGGAGTTGCATAGAAAATAATAATATTGATTGGGAGAGGTGCATATGGCTTGCATATGTTTATGGATAGTAGAAGTTTAAGTGTTGTCAATAGGCGAATGGGATATAATGCTTTGCAACTTTTTGAATCCCATCATTTGACGGGCATACCTTCTATCTATTTGAAGTTAAATAAAAGGTTGTTAAAAAGATTCACTGATGCTTGTTACTACATTGGAAACCAAATAAATACCATTAATACCACTAAACCACTAAAATACCACTAATTATGAGATTGTGAACTCTAAAACTAAACTGTTATCTTTCCATTTCCAGATAGGAAATTCTCCTTCGCAGATGCAATATCTCATTCTGAATGAATACTTTGAAACATTGGACCTTGTGTAGAAGACCCAGACCGTCCGACTCGTCCAGAGGACTAAGAGCAACTATTTGGGCGGCCGGATTGGACCTTGTGTGAAAATTTTTAGTAACCTCAGAGTGACTTCTGAAAATTACCAACATGACAAATCATTGAAGCATAAAAAATATATATAAGTATAAACACATGCAAGCATGTATTACATTTTATCCAGTGAATGATGTTCGCATACGTTCAATTACAGAAATTTTTTCAAATTTATATATATTCTATCAATGGGAATAACAGCCACAAGAAAACATAATATTTTGTTTAATACTTAATTCATCATTGTCTTATATGTAATCTATCATGGGAATAATAGCCACAAGAAAACATAATATTTTGTTTAATACTCAATTCACCATTGTCTTATATATATTCTTTCATGAGAATAATAGCCACAAGAAAACTTAATATTTTTTTTAATACTCAATTCATCATTGTTTGGTAAATGCATATTCTGATCAATCCATTTTAATACTAGAAATGTAGTCATTTTTTAGTTAATTATAGAAAGTAGAATTTAAAAAATATTTTGTTCATAGAAGCCAATCATAAAATTCATTGGTCAAAAGAACCAGAGTATACAAGAAAATACTGGGCCACAACCATCATGACAATCTAATAATAGCCATATTTTAGTAAAACTTTTTTTTTTCACTAAATATTTACACTACAGTTATTTTTAATACTGTTATTTGCAATAGTGAGTGTAATCCTAACTATGGATTTATATAATGCATTTTTATAAACATTGTCTCTTTTCTCTTACTTTATAAGCTTAGATCTTATTTTATCCCAGGTTCTTAGATGAATTGCATATTTGTTTGTCTCCTGACAAGCAAACTGTATGATATTATAACTCCAGCAAAAAAAATTATCAAATTATCTTGGATTTTTTAACAAACATGTCTGACAGTTGTAATGTAAGAGAATATTAACACATAGATCATTCACAATAATATTAATAGTTAAAACTTATTCTATACAAACCTTTTGAACACCATATTTTTCTTTGCAATTGGTGAATATAACATGCTGAATGTTCTCTCTCTGCAACCCTCTAATAATATGATCCCTATATGACATATCAGCAAGGTCACATTTGTTTAGAACAAGTATGTGGGGCCTTATGGCAGAGAGCATAGAATAAAATTTTGGATTTCTTCCACTAAAAGGAATGTATTTAAGTTAAGGTATTAAATTGACAATAATGTACATAAAAAAACAATCACAAATAGTGTACACATATTCAGTAGGAAACATTTACTTCAAAATCCTCTAAGAAACTCCATGCTTCTTAGAGGGTCTTAGAGTTTAGAGTGCATATTTAATAGCATTCATTTACTGTACTGTTGTGCGCATGCTAAAATTCTGCAATATTTGACATCACTGTAACCAAATTTAAATTATTTGTATTTTGAAAGGGACTGATAATTCTTAGACAATAATTTTATCATCCTGAAATGAAGTACAACAAGTTGTGTTTTTAAATTAGGATCCTTAACAATATCTTTATATAACAGCAGCAAGAATTATTTAGATTAACTAGATAACAATCTAAAATGCTATGCAAATAAAGTAAGTGGACTCACTTCTCAGAAAGCTTTAGATTTCCTTCTTTAGTGTGAACCTTTTCTGGACCAGAATGCCCAAATGGGCACATTTATGCTGTGATCTAGTCCATTTTTAACACTTTACAACATAGTTGAAAAGTGTTTATGACTTTTTTCATTCTGTCTGTTCATACAATAACTGCCGTAAAAATGACTTTATCAAAATGAAATTTTAATATGTTGTTGAGACGGTCTGTGGGACAGATGAGAATGTAAATGAATAATATCACCCAATTAGTTTTGGATTGAACCCGGGTTGAAAACGTGAAATACATTGAACCCTATGGAACTTCATTTTTCAAACATTTTTTAAGCGGAGTTAAAATTCAAAAATTTACTTCGAAAATTTTAGGAAATATTCAAATTATCTTGTAAAATATATAAAAAAATTTCAGCAAAATAGGTTTGGTAGTTTTTTAAATAAAAATTAAAATAATAATTACACTCACATAATATGAAGACATCACATGACCCACTTCAAAATAAAATAGGGCATCCATCTTTTTTACCAGAGTAAAAATCATGATTTTAAAAGTTCTTTCAAACTTATATTGTGTTGCATCCATCCTAAAACCGCCTTATTTTTGCGTATTTTTTGTGCATCCATATTCTGCGCCAACACAATTACAATATTTTTGAGTTTAAATGATCATCAAACTTTGATTATTTCTACAATGAAGGCTTAATGGATGCAGAATGTAAACAAGTGATTTTACAGATGAGTTGTATAAGAATTGCTGATTTTTTTTTTCATGCAAAATTATTTAACTCTGGAGTCTGGAATAAAAGTGTATGAAAAAAATATTCATTGCTTTTACATAGAGAACCAAACAATTTTCATTTCGATAAAGTCATTTGAATAAAGTTCATTTTTTTCGATGAAGTAAAATAAATTATAGTATCGTAGTTCTGTGATAATTTAAAAAATATCACCGCTGAATGTATCGCATTTTGCATTTTAATTAGAAAGTGTTTCATAATCAATACTTTATGCATAATTGATTTTTCTTGTTAATTGTGCACAAAGTCATATTCTGAACATATTCTTCATCTTAGCTACAGCAATTTTATTACCTTTATTTTTTATCAAATGTTTTCTCACTGTAGTATTTATAATTTAAAAATGAACCAGATTTTATTAGCATTAAATTATTTATGTGGTCTTTCTGCTGGGAATAATGAAATTTAACAGTGTATAATGTATATAAACATTAGAATTATATAGAACTTGAAAAAATTATCACTTGTTGGAATATGGTATTTTAAAAGTCAGAAAATAATCAAAGATTTTTTTTCTTCTATAATTTATTGATTTACTGTAGGGTTTCTGGAGGGTTTGAAAAGAGTGTATATGAAATTATATATGGGAATGGGTAAATTATAAAATAAACTCAATTTAGATAATCTTGTTCCCATATTAACACATTTGAGAAAACATGGAAATTAGATTGCCCAGTGAGTTTATTTAAAAGAAATCTAAACAAAATTCCTCATTTTTAAGATGAGAAATTTGGTTCTGAATAAAGGAACCATCATAAAATTCCAAATAGGGAAAAGTACCCTTTGTAATAAAAAAAGAGACTATTAACAAAATTCTAAATGTGAAAAAAAATAACTTCTTACTAAATTTTAATATTTTAAAATTGAAAAATAATAATAATAATAATAAATATCATTTTCTATGAATGAGCTAATTAGAGTTCCATCCAATAGTTGGGTTAATAAGCAAGGACCATATAATTATATATTTACTTATTTATTTTTTGGGAAATTAGCAACTTTGAATTATTTTACTATTTTCACAAATGAACTAAACAAAGACTGTTTTCTGATAAAATGAACTTGTCAAAAGGATATTCGAGCATCATGAACTTCGATAATACAGTCAACAGTAGCTAATTTGGCTTGCAACTGTAGTGTACCTGTAAAATAAAGCAATAACAAATATTCTCATTAATTTATCTAGACATATTAAAAATAGAAGAAAATTTTACACACAGTTGGAATCACCATAATTTCTCAAATAACTGCAATTATGTAACAGGAAAAAAAAAATGAATTAAAAATATCTTAGTCAACACAGACCTCACTGCTAAAATAAATAATACTAGCTGCCATTATTGTATGCTTCCAATATATAGCTGAATTTTGATTTATAAGGTCAGAGGTGTCTTTAAAGGGGGGGGGGGGAGGGGGAGTCAGTTGGGACCATGGTACTGGGGCCTAGCGAACGATAGGGGCCCGCGAAGGTGCCTGGAGAAAATATTTTTTACAGTATTATTTGTGCATATGAATTTATAATAAAAATTCTTTTATAATACAATATAGCATATTTTGTGCAATTATAAAATTACAAGTATAGAATATATAGGAAGCAAATGCAAGTCTTTTGAAACCATAAAAAAAAACCCAAAGAATTGTAGAAACTAAACATGTGATATGTGAGGGAACTTGCTCTATTTCTTTGATTCCACATTTGTTGCAAAAAAGTGAAGAAAAGAAAAAGACTGGGGCTCTTACCATACAAAAAAGATGCTTTGTATGCTATCCCATCAACATAACAATAAATACTTCTTGTGAATTGTCCGATTTTGAAGGGAGGGAAAGAACCTTTACAAGGCACCATCTCCCAACAGAGAGTCCTCTTTGGTTTCCAAGGTACTAAAAATAATTGTTTGTTATTTAGCTTCCGAAATTTGCAAGCATCATTGATCTGATAAAATAAATGCCTTTACAAAAAAAAAAAGATTTATTCACAGAGAGTGAGCACTGTGTCATGGTCATTACCTTTGTCTAGAGGGGCTTTTTCATTCCCGTACAAATGAGATAAAATCTTATGGGAACGGTCAGTTGTCCCAAAGCAACAGTCTACGGACTCTCTTTTGCAGTTCTGGGGGACATTCTGGGTGGCAATATTTTCAACTCTCAAGTTCTGTAGCAGATGCTTAAAGGCAAAGTGTTGTAATTCATCCTGGAAGCCAAGGGTCATCCTTGAAAGACCTTTTGTCTAACAGAATGTCCCTATGCAAGGTTCATGTGAGTAGGTTCTCTGGAAACAAAGTTGTTCAGTTTGCGTTGATGAGTAAAATCTCAGCATAAGGGGATGTAAAATATTCTTTTATTTGTCAGTAATATTTTATCACTCAAATAAATTCAATTAATCATTTGTATTTAAGAAAATTTAGTACAGAGGGCTGATATTAAGGTATGTTTATATTAATTCTTATTTTTTTTTCAACATTATTTTTAATTGCTTTAAAGTCTTGATCTTAGAATGAAAGTTATTTATTTTATCAGAATTTTATATAGTTTTGTAAAATTATTCTTGTAAAGTAGTTGCATATTTAAAATTTGTATAAACTTTTGGATTGATTTACTCATTGAAAACATCCCAAAAATGTATAAACTAGTGATATCTCTCGAACAGATTGAAATATTCAAACAAAATATCGTATGATTATTTATCGCCTAAACATAACAATTGATTTTCAGTGAGGTCGGACAAAGAGAAGGCTTTTTCAAATATTTATTCCTAAAACTGAAAAGACACAAAATAATAATTTTACCAAATATATGTACAGAAATAGCTATCTAATATTGAATTTTCTTTTAATTTAAAAGCAAATGGCATCACTTATAGGATGTACCATTGTCCAGATATTGAATTTTTTTTATCAGTGTTAAAAAATTAAAAAAAAGTTAAATATGATATTTTTTATCATTTGGGTGGATACTTTAAATACTTTTAACCAAAAATAAATTGAAAATGTATTTAGGAAGAGGGCCGAGCAGGCTCTTATGAGGATGCCAAGCAGCGACATTGGTTCAATGATTAACCAATGGAGAAACTTCTTGTTACGTCATACTGAATGCTGTAAATGAAAGCAAAGGGGGAGTGACACCCCCAAGGGAAAAAGAGAGCCACAGCCTGTGACCGAAGAAGGACAGTAGGAGCAGACTTTGACAGATAACTTCGACATCATGACTTAGTAGACTTGTGCTAATACTCGGGTGACATTATGACTTGTGCAGATACTACAGAGATGACTTGATATACTAAGAGAATGAAATAAGTGTGAATGTTCACGCCAGCAGTACAAAGTGATCGTAAGTATTACGGGTCAGTGAATAAGTACTTCGAGTCTATTCCAGTAATATGATCGGCGTAGTACCTGGTGGTGAAAAAGTACAAGACAGATTTGAGGATATGTGTTCCTCAAATAACTTTAGGTCTAGAAAAGTTTAGGCAATTTAAGTGGTCTCACATGTTCCCCCGCCAAAACTAATATAATTGATTGTGTAATGAATAATGAAGTATTTTATGTTGTTAATAAATGTTTTATTGTTAAAGTTTAAATGGAGTAATCAATTTAGTAACATATTAATTAATATTCCTTTACAGGACTCGGTAAATATTCGGACATATTAATTAATATTCCTTTACAGGACTCGGTACGCAAAAGGTAAATAATTGGAGTTTTAATTGCGGCACAACATACGATTTCAATAATAAGTCCACTATGTACGAATTTACGGCCATGTTAAAATATGATAGATTAATGATAATTAAGCTAAAAGTTCAACTTTAAGTTTCTATTTTATTTCGGTTACCACACTGAGAAGTAAATAAAACAATTAAAATTTACAGAAAAGTTGTAGTTTCTTCCAAATTATCAAATAACTCATAATATAACTCATGTATTGTTGAACATAAAATTAAAAATAGTTAAGGGAGATAGGTCTCAAATACCTGTCATACTACAAAATGAATCATATCAAAAGATCGTAGGATGCAAATAGGACATTTTTCTTCTCCGGTTGGACATTTATATACTACTAGAACAAATTACACACCATTGTCTGGATCCTAAATAAGCTTCCGCTACTTAAATAATACATTTACAGAAAAATCACTCAATTTCCATATTGCCTTCAAACCACCTCAATTTCCTCCTTCCATTTCTCAACTGTGGAAAGCAGGAAAATAGAAATAAATAAATAAAATAAATAAAATGGAATCCTTTCTTAGGAAAGAAGACGTGGCTTAAACCACACCGTGAGTTCCAAGGTTTTGACGGTCATGCGCTCAAATATTCACCAGGGAGAAAAAAAAGATATGCACTTCATTAAAGATACCTAAAATTTTAATTTTTATGTGTTTGTATGAAAATTCATAAAAATTAAAATATAGTATTTTTTTTTTTCATTAGAATGCAAAGATATACACACATATTTAAGTATCAAATAATCTAAAATATGCACATTTTGATGTATCTAAAATAAATAAATATAAGGAATTGTTCTACGGGTTCGGTTCAAACATCATTGGAAAGAACGTTATTTGATCTTTTCGATGGTGTACAAATAGAAACTCTGTGACAAAATTTTCGATCGCTAAAGAATCAAGTCGCATGAAAATCGTGCTTCAATATAAAATAACAAAAAAACTAATGTGAATAAAAGAAATTCGCTGAGTCGTATTTTTCCGGGTCCTGAAGTGCCTCTGTAATAAATTCCGTCATTGTCCGCAGCTTAGATTTCCCGCTACACACCTTATATTAAGTAAAATTAACTTTTTTGTACCTCTATGGTATGTTGAAATAGAGACCAGATGATTTAGAAGATCCAAACTGCTACCTACTTTAAAAAATCGTTTATCGCAAAAACCAGAAACTTTGCATATATGAGATCTTGATACAAAAAATTGATTAATACACAA
Organism: Amaurobius ferox; assembly: GCA_951213105.1. NCBI lineage: Eukaryota > Metazoa > Arthropoda > Arachnida > Araneae > Amaurobiidae > Amaurobius > Amaurobius ferox. The sequence goes on along the minus strand of OX578147.1, from coordinate 141,570,017 downwards.
AATCAGTTTCTTACCCTGCTTTTGTTAAAAGAGTGTCAATAGGAATAGAAGTTGATCAAATAATGATACTGGAAGATATTTTGGATAGACCTTTTTATTTTACTTTATTGATGAATATACATTTACTTTTTCATTTTTATGATCGTTATTTCTGCTGTGATTTACTATTTTGTAACTGGAGAATGCAACTTTAAAATAATTAAAAAGATTAAGCAAAAATTATTTTACTAAAGTTAAGTTTGCCGAAAATACAAGGGGAGATAAATACAAGATACAGAGGGGGGGGGGGGGGGGGGTAATCACTCCCTTAATTTACATGGGGCCCACAACACTATCTGGTACCCTGTCCCACAATTTGATGTGAGGGGCCTGGCTAGAGCTTCCCTTTTAGGGAAGCTCTAAATGGAGGACATGGAAATTTTAATAGAGCGCTAAGCTGACATTTGTAACCAATTATATTAATATACAATTAATACCAATTATAATTAATACCAATTATATTAATATGACAATTATATTAATATTTTAGAGGTATAATGATGTAAACACTGAAGTGGATTCCGAAAAATATTGGATCTTGGGTCCTCAAAAACTTAAACACGACTCTGAACATACATAGTAATAACAGGGTTCATAACACTTTTGAAAAAAAAATAATAAATAGTTCTTAATAACTCTTTAGGTCAGTTAAATATGAAGATAATCTCAGTTGTTTTTACATATTATTTCAAAATAGCACAACTGCACAGATAATTACAGTATAAAAATGCATGCCCTTCTTTTCCCATATATCAAAAGAGATAAATGCTTTATAGGCTAAAAATTTATCTTATATAATTTGTTCTCAAATGTGAAAACCTTGTTATATTTATTTAGCTTTGACTTGATGTTAAAATTTTTATTCTCTTACAGTCACTTGGAAACCCTTAAAATCTACCAGTGGGCTACACACACTTTAAAAAATACTGGCCATGCCAAAGTCTTTCTTTCAACCCAAATTGCCCAACTTACCCAATAGTGTAAGATATCTACTGGATGGCTGTGACAGTGCCACCCAATTTTGACCAGAACCCAATGAGAACAACAACCATAGGGGCTATACACTCCTACCAACCTCTCAAAAGGACTTTCAAATGTACAGATTTAATGTGCTGATACTTCGTATGAATGTGGGGGATAGTTTGAGAAGAGTTTGGTATCGAACTCAAGATCTCCAAGTACAATCGTCGTGCCTTAACCACTAAGTTATCCCACTCTCCATGTCGAGGTCTTTCTTTCTTTTGACTCAGACTGTCTGACCTACCTGAAAATGTAAGGTATCTGTTTGAATGGCCGGAACAATGCTACCCAATTTAGACAGGAACCCAATGGGGCGACATCCACATAAACCATACCTTCCTTCCCCATCCACCAACCTCTCAGAAAGAGTTTCAGAACCACAAATCTAACATGTTTGTACACTGAATAAACACAGGCACAATTTAGGCAGAGCCACGAATCAAACCCAGATGTTCAGAGTTCAATCCCCGCTTAACTATCCCACCCCCCATGTAGGGGGTCTTCATTAACTGATAAGTTAGACATTTAGAAAGCTCATCCATGCTTGATTTGCTGTAATCTCAAATATATACTGGAAACCACATTATGTCCAGTCATCTGTGTACATAGACATTTGGACACACCTAACATTGACGCTTTTGATTCTGTACATGCTGTATCATCTCTCTGGTTGGAATGGGGCACAAGGTAAAGAAAGGTTGCCATTAAGACTCATAACAAGGAGACTTTAAATAACAAATTTTAGTAATTAAAAAAAAATCTATTTTGCAAGTCAACAACCTTATAAATTCAATTTACATTTTACAAAATAACAAAAAAAAATAGATCCTGAATTCTGAAAATGTTGACAGAAAAGAAAAAAATTGGCAAAATATGTGGAAACTTGTAGCTTTTGTTATTATTCATAGCATATATATTAACTGATTTGATAATTATTTAGGATAATTTATTATATACCTATTTAAAGGTAAGTCAAACTTGAACATGCATATTTATTGTGTTAAATATCAGAGTATTTATTTGTGTACTGTCATCATGTTTATAATCTGTGTTTTCTTGTACTCGCACTGCAGGACTAGAAACTTTTATGGTTAACTTCTAACATTGCTTGGGATCTTAAATCAAGATCTAATGATAAACATTTTTATTTATTTGGTTTGTATGATTAAAAAATGTTATCAATAAAATTTATCATTAGCAATTGATTAGTGACTTGGTTACCAAGTTGTAGTTACTTTAGGTACTTCATCTATATTTCAGTGGGCTAGGTTAGAAGATTAAAAGAGGGATCCGTCTTAGCAGCTGTTATGACAACTAAAACTGGAAGCAGGACCATATCACGGTATGGGTGGCATGCTCATGGCCCCAAAACAGGCACAATATAAAATTTATTCTTCTTTTATTGCTATACGATCAATTTAAACAAAAGGATTTATGGAGATTTTAATAGTTAACTTTAGTCATTTCACATTAAGGGATACTTTCAGGTATAACATATTACCTATTATTGCTACTGCAAAATGTGCAGCCAGTCACAGCAGTGAAGAGAGAGCTTGCAACCAATTATATTGCACTTACCAACTTTATTGCACTTACAATCTACTGGATTTTACACTTGAATATGCCCTTAAATCGCTAGGGCCTGATTACAGTAGAACACCAATTATCTGAACCAGTTGGGAGCAAAGGTTGTTTGGATAATCAAAAGTTCAAATAATTGGACAGATATTTTAAAAGTAGTAGTGTATGGATGTAAATGTATACTTTATTTTCCTGTACACTTTCTCCAGATACAGAACTGACTGGCAGCACTAACTATTAAGTTATACAAATAGTGCTGCTATGTTTAAAAGTTTATATATCTTTTTAATTTTTTTTTATAATTTATATATATACTTTTTTTATTCCAATTTAACATATGGCACTAATGAATGACATACCACCCCATTCACGTGTAACTATTACTCTGGAACCAGGGTCTGATTAAGCCATGTGGAGCCCTGGGCCTGGTGTTAATTGGGAGCCCCCATACACTCACGGCATACCAAATACATGCAAAAAGACATCACTAAGCAAATTTGAGAGTTTAGGACCCTTGTCTCGAAGGCATTTTTGTACATGTAGAACTTTTTATTTAAAAGTAAAACTTTAAAAGATGTATAATATTTAAAACTATTAACATATTTTCAAATTTTAAAATAAAAACTAACATTATCAGCTTATATTATTCAAATAATTAGATATATACTTATTTCTATGCATTAAAATGTTGTAACATACGAAATTTAATGCACGGGTCTCTGGGGCCGCAGCCCCAGAGACCTGTGCATTAATTAGGCCCTGCCTGGAATGCATTCCAGTTTTATTGCCCTTATCTCCCCACATTTTATAGAAAAGTGGCATTCAAAACAACCTCTACAAAAATTAGAAAATTATTTTGCAAACATGGTTGCTCAATCATAAATCAAACCAATCTGTCTCTGCGCATGATAGAAGGAAAAAAGTGGAAGTGGAAGGTTCAGATAATCAGCACTTAATTGTATTTCATTTGTCAACCATTACAAAATATTGAAGATATATTTTATAAAACAGTAAAAATATGAAAATTGTTTCTTTTCCTGAGCTTTGTTATAATAACACTACTTCAGGTACTTCGAGGATAATGGGTAAACAGTATACTGGTTTATTATTTTTATATTCAATTACATGTTACAGAATTCAATTTCATTTTCTCATTTTCAGTATGGACTGTCATTTTTAACAAAATCTATTCACTTAATAACTGCTAACCAGTTACTTACAAATTCTATAAAAGATGCTATGGTGGATGCAATGATTTCTCTGATCAGGACCCTCGGTTGTCATACTTGAGCCCTGACTGGAGGTCCTAAAGGTCGATAATCTTTTCTTCAAGCAAATCCTCGCCATGAAAACACGATCAATGGACACTGGACAGAGTATTGAGAATACTTAATAAGGAAAGTCTCCATTTACTGATGACTTTAGGCACAGATTAAGTCCATATCACCAACCGGACGAGTCCATATGTGGTATGTGAGACAATATATCTGGGGAGCCCGTTACATCATTGCAGATTCGTGTTACTCTTAGTAGAAGCTACAGCTACTAACCTTTATACATGCTACTCTTAGCTAAGGCTACAAAACCAATGCCTGTCAGCCCTGAAAAGGGCTATGTCTCCTTCAAATGGGCCATCACAGTGGTCGAAAAATGGGAAAGACATCCAACGCATTGAACTTGGGGCTTTACACTAATGGTTACCGACAGGTCTCTTATTCAATGATTTATACTTCCAGCAAAACCCTGGCCACAAGGCATTTGGTGGACACAAGGCACTGGCCACAAGGCATTTGGTGTCTTACCAGCCCATCGGGCTGGTAAGACACCAAATGCCTTGTGGCTAAATATACGCCTTGTGGTTATTGCTGCTTCTAAAAGCAAATAATATTTTTGAAATTACTTCCGAAATGTAATATTTGAAAATGAATCTTGAAATATTCCCATTTTCATGGAAATTTAGTGACAACTAATAAAAGAAAAATAGAAAATATTTGAAGCCTTTTAAACAAACCTTTATACATGTGACCAGGAAACCATGCTGTAACGCTATTAGAATTCCCATAAGCGCTAACAAATTTTTCACGAAACTTCGTGAAATGACGATTTAACGATTGATGAAGCTTGTTCCAGTTTCGTAAATGTGTAAAAAATAAATGCGAAGTAATACTCATTCTGTTAAATATTTTAATATTTAGCGAAATTAGAAAGTTATATTGTATTTGGAAGTTGCATTTACTTGAAGCTTAATTATACCGTAAATATTAATATTATCCAATTAAATTCCTTTATCTATTCAAAATGTATATTAAAAATAATATAAATAACCGTACAGCCTTCATGCCGGACAACGAAACACAACACAAACAACAGATCAAATCATGGGGTTAGATCAAACTTTACAGTATAGAATAATTTCATTCTACAAACATTCACTGATCGTTTGATGGAAATAACGGATTGATCAGATTCGGTTTTCTATCATTATTAAAACTAATAAATAGTAATAAAAACGTCATAATTATTTACCGATAAACTATAGATCTTTATTATTCAGTAAGTTACCGATAAATAACTTTAAAGTGACAGATCGGGTCGGATCGGTTAGATAAACGAACACATCAAAAGAAAACACGAGCGCTTATTCACTGCAATGCACTCCCGGGAAAATACACCACGTAATAAGTACGTCAGGCGCGAATTTCATCTGACCTTGTGGCGGCAGTTGAATGATGAGAGGTCTTTGTTTTCTGCATGCGGAAATTTATAGTTCAATTCGTCTATACGCGATTTTGATATTGAAAACACACGCAGATATATATATATATAATCTAAATTTTATTTTATTATTATTAATTTTTATTACTTTTTTCTATTATATTATTTATTTTCTTCCTATTTAAAGTCTTTTCAAGGCTATCAAACTACTAGTATTACGAGTTACTTCTGCTTTTATTAGATGAGAGAGTATCATAAATATTGCACTATCAAGAACATAGTGTGGTAATTGTAGGAGGGAGTCGACCTTGTGATCAAACTAAAGTATAAGACGGAAAAATCGACGTGCTTAATATTCACATTTGTGACCTTAAACGGCCAGGGGAGGGTAAACGAAAACGACCCTCTTACACTTCCCTGTGGGCGCCCATGGCAGTCCTCTACGGGCTCTCATTGCATGAGCTCCCTGCTTAATGCTATTGCCCTCAGGACAGAACCTAACGGAGCCGAAGTTTCGATTTCCTCGGGGTAGTAAACAGTCTTTCCAGACTCTCCAAAAGTCTCTGTGATATAAGAGGCTGAAACATTGCACACTTGCCATGGGATTGGGCGCGACAGCCCAGTGGATAGCGCGCGGAAATTGCTATGGGAGCTCATGGCAAGAACGCGCATAGAACTAATTCCAGGGGTGACAAACTCAAGGATAAGGCGTTCCATATTGACTTGCTTGTAATCTGCATTTATATCTTTAAATGTACACGGTATGATAAGTTCCATCAAGCGTTCTCTTATGGGCGCCCATAGCAAGGACACCTGTAGAACTAATTTCATCGGCGATAAACTCAAGGATGAGGCGCTCAATATCGACTAGATTGAGACTTACGTGTCTAACCCTGAACGTCTATGAGAAGGCAAGTGTCATCCTTTCCCTCCACTATGGACGCCCATGTAGCATTTTCCAAGAGGGAACTCAAGGATGAAGCGTTCATATATCGCTAGCTTGTAACCTACATTTGTAACCTTGAATATCCAGTTCAGCTTAAGTGATCCCTTGCAGTCCTCTATGGGCTCTCAGCGCATGAGATACCAGCTTATATATTATTGCCCTCAGGACAGAACCTAACGGAGCCGAAGTTTCGATTTCCTCAGGGGTAGTAAACAGTCTTTCCAGACCCTCCAAAAGTCTCTGTGACATAAAAAGCTGAAATACTGCACACTTGCCATGGTTCCCGGCCGTCCAAATAGCTGCTCTTAGTCCTCTGGACGAGTCGGACGGTCTGGGTCTTCAACACGTGCCATGGATCCCGGCCACACATCTTGCTACCATAAGCCTTCGGGTTGGTCGTGTGGTCTGGGTTTTCAACACTCAACACTTGCCATGGAGTGGCCGGCCACACAAACAGCAACCATAAGCCTTCAGGTTGGTGGTGTGGTCTGAGCTTTCTACACTTGCCATGGAGTGTGGCACGACAGCCCAGTGGTTAGCGCGCGGGAATTGATTGCACTCAGTAGGCCCGGGTTCGAATCCTGCCACTGCCAAAACTGTCGCCGTGTTCACGTGGAGTACGATCACGTTAAACATGCGAGTCTGTAAATCCTTCCGAGAGGTTGGTGATAGGGGAAGGAGGGTACGGTCAATGTGGATGCCTCCTCCTCTGGGTTCCGGTTTAAATTTATAAGGTCTGATTGGTGTGGCAAAAATCGTTTGCATCTCAATATCAGTAAATGTAGTGTGGTGTCTTATACTCGTAAAAAAGTGCCTATTTTATTTTCGTATGCTATTAGCAACTCTGTTTTAACTAGAAGGTTTTCCATTGCTGATCTTGGGGTCACGTATACATCTGATTTTTCTTTTTCCACACATATCTCCAATATTTGTGCTAAATCATACAGAAATCTAGGCTACATCAGGAGGATTACGCATGATTTTGTAAATGAGGATTCCAAAATAGTTCTTTTCAATGCCTTGGTCAGGTCTGGGCTGGAGTATGCGTCTGTGGTTTGGAGGCCTTTTCAGGCCGTTCACTCTAGAAGGATTGAGGTCATCCAGAATAGTTTCTTGAGATATCTTTTTTATAGGAAAACTGGCATTAGTTGTTATGCATTGTCTTCTGCTTTTTTGCGTGGTTTGTTTGGTGTTGTAAGCTTACAGAGAAGAAGGGATTTTATTATGTGTTCTTTTTTCAGGGGTTTGTTTCGTGGCCGGGTTGACTGTTCCCATGTCTTGGGTGGGATTGGTTTTCATGTCCCACAGTATAGAACTAGAAGCTTGAATTTATTTGCCATTAGGAAGTTTGGGTCGAGTATTGGCAATAATTGTGCTATAAATTGCTTTTCTAAATTATACAATGGTTTCCCTGATTGTCTTGATATTTTTTATTCTTCTGAGGAGGATTTTAAAGAGCATTTGTTGTGAACATCTTGTGTTTTATTACATGTATTCTTCTGAAGTGTTTTTTAATTTTAATGTTTCAACTTTTTAATGTATTTTAACTTTTTTTATGTATGTCATGGTATTTTGTATGAGTTTTGCTCCTGCATGCTGTAACTGGGACTACGTCCTGTTGCTTGCAGTCTTTGTAAATAAATAAATAAATAAATAAATAAATAAATTGGGCGGCACTGCCCGGTCGTCCAAACAGATACCTTACATCTTTCTGGTAGATCGGACAGTCTGGGTCTCAACAACAACACTTGCCATGGGCGCCCATAGGGATGTTGAACGTCACGAATATCAAACTAATGAATACTTACTGTACGTCTCGTCCGTGAGATTGTCCCCGCTGGAAAAAGTTCTATTGGCGTCCTTACCATGGGCGCCCATAGGGGAGCATAAGGGAGCACTTGCCTTCCCGTGAACATCAAGGTCCCAAATGTTGGTGTCAAGCTAGTCTATATCGTGCGTCTCATCCTTGTTATGCTTTTGTAAGAAACTCTATGGACGTCCTTGCCATGGGAGCCCATACAAATTTTGAAAGCCACAAACGTAGGCATCAAGGTAATCGATATTGTACATTTCGTCCTTGAGTTCACCCCGTTTTAATAAGTTCTATGGCCTCCTTTGCTATGGGCGCCCATAGCAAGAGCACCCATATAACTTTTACAGGCGGAAAACTGAAGGATGAGACATACATCGACTAGCTTGATATCTACATCTGTGAACTTGAACGTCGACGGGATAGCAAGTTCCCCCTCAAGACCCCCTATGGGCGCCCTGTCCAAGAGCGTTTATAGAACTTATTCCAGCGAGGTCATATTCAAGGGCGACAATATCGACTAGCTTGACACCCTGTGGGCAACACCTTATTATCAGCATCTCGTATGGGCGCCCATGGCAATGGCGTCAATAGAAATTTTTCAAGAAGGGTATACTGAAAGATAAGTAGTACAATGTCTACTAATTTGGTACCTACATTTGTGACCTTGAACGTTCACAGTAGGGCAAGTGACCCCTTGCGCTTCCCTACAGGCGCCCATGGTGAGGGCGCCAATAGAACTTTGACCAGTGGGATAAACACAAGGATGTGAAGTACAGTATTGATTATATTGACATACAATATTGATATCTATATTCGAGTATTGTTAATATTATTGTATAAATATTGATAAATGTTATTGTCCCCTATGGGCGCCCATAGGAGAGCGTTAGGGGGAACTTACCATCTCGTGGATGTTCAAAGGTAGGTATCAAGCTAGTCGATATTGTACGTCTCATCCTTCAGTTCACCCCCTGAAAAAGTTCTATAGGTGCTCTTGCCATGGGCGCCCATAGGGAAGCGTGAGGGGCACTTGTCCTCCCGTGGACGTTTAAGGTCTCAAATGTAGGTATCAAGATACTAGATATATTTACCTCTCATCCTTGAATTTGGACATTCCGCGAAAAGTTTTATGAACGCCCTTGAATCCCACTCCTTTTGGACAAGGTGGACCCCCTCCTGCAATTACAACACTATATTTTGACATTATTTCTCTCATCCGAGTTCTAATCACGTTAATTACAAAATGTTCTACCTAATTCCATTTTTTTTTTACAGAATGCATATGCATATAGAATTTCATGGCTGTACGTACTCTCTCTCTTAAAATATCTAATTTCGAATTATTCGTGTTTTAATTAACTGTTTCTAATTTCCTACAGAATGGTAGAATATTTTGAAATCTATGTGATTAAAACACAGATTATTCAAAATTAGAGATTTTACAAAAGAGAGAGAGAGAGAGAGAGAGTACGTATAGCCATGAAATTCTATGTGTAGATGCAATCTGAAAAAAAAAATCAGAATTAGGTATAACATTTTATAATTAACGTGATTAAAGCCCGAATAAAAGAGAGGGTGTGTGTGTGCGTGTCAAAAATATTGTGCGATCAAAATATAGTGTTGTAACTGCAGAAAGGGGTCAACCTTGTTTCGAAAGAGTAGGATTCAAGGGCGAACATAAAACTTTTTCCCGGGATGGCCAAACTCAAGAATGAGACATAATTATGTACTGGCTTGATATCTACATTTGCGACCTTGACCGTCCACGGGAGATCAAGTGCCTCTCCCGTTCCTCTATGGGCGCCCATGGCAAGGGCACACATAGAATTTTTTTAAAGGGGAAAACTCAAACTCAAGGATGAGACTTATAATATCGACTAGCTTGATACTTACTTTGGGACCTTGAACGTCCAAGGGAGGGCAAGCGCCCCCTTGCTCTCCCCTATGGGCGCCCATGGCAAATATGACCATAGAACTGATTAAAACTGGGGCAAACTCAAGGACAAGACGTACAATATCGATTAGCTTGATACCGACATTTGTGGCTTTCAAAATTTTTATGGGCTCCCATGGCGAGGGTGCCCATAGCACTTTTTCTAAGAAGAGCGTACTCAAAGATGAGACGTACAATATCCACTAGTTTGACACCTACATTTGTGACCTTGAATGTTTACGGGAAGACAAGTGCTCCCTTACATCTATGGACGCCCCCTTACGTCTCCCTTACGTATGGATGCTCCCTTACGTCTATGGCGCCCATGGCAAGGACGTCAATAGAACTTTTCCCGGCGGGGAAAATCTCATGGACGAGACTTACAGTATTCATTAGTTTGATATTCATGACTTTCAACATCCCCTATGGGCGCCCATGGCAAGTGTGCAATGTTTCAATATGTCACAGAGACATTTAAAGGGTCTGGAAAGACTGTTTACCGTCCTTGAGGAAATCGAAACTTCGGCTCCGTTAGGTTCTGTCCTGAGGGCCATAGTATAAGCAAGGAGCCCATAGAGCACGGCAAGGGAGCACTTAATCCCAACAGGATATTCAAGGTTACAAATGTAGGTTACCAGCTAGTCGATATTGAATGCGTCGTCCTTGAGTTCCCTCCTGGAAAAACTTTACATATTTTCGCAGCTGAATACAGAAGCAAAAATATTTTAGCTACATGAGTATTTTTTTTAACCCCGACGAAAAAAGACGCCAAAGGAAAATAAATCTGTGCCAAACGGTCATTAAACATACAACCCTTCAACAGCAAAGGCGACCGTCCAAATATCAAGCAGGACGAAGGAAAATGTTTCGCGTGCTCTCACCACCACACACAGGGAAACTTAACTCTCGCCCTTTGATAAATCCCGCTGTCTGGAAATAAAACTCTAGGCATGTCCTAGAGTTGTTTAAAGTACCTTGAGGCATGTGGGGGCTTAAGACAACTCGTTAGGGTGGTCCTGTACAGGCGATAGATAAGGTAATTTTTTTTTCATGCACCACTCAGCTCATCCCAACCACTCCCTTATGACAAAATAAGTGGTTCCTCCATTACGACCTAGAAGGGGTCCGAGAAGTCCCAATACCTACGTGATTCGCTCGAAAGAAAAAAAGTCAAATACATGCTTTGGATTAAAAATTTACAATTACTGGATGGGCTTATGGAATTATTTTTTTCTAAAGCAATCTGTGATCAAGAAAGTGACTGTAAAAAATGAACGATGGATGGCAAGTCAAATTCTGCATATCGTAATATAAAAATCGGCGATGTTTAAAATGTACGAAAAGTATATATTTTTAAAAAAATGCACTAAACATCTTCTAATAATCGTACGGAATTTATTCACAGTTTGTTTGAAAAATAATTTTTCGATACTTCCGAAGATGTCAAGATGGAAACTCTATGATACTATTTTTGGTCGCTAAGGAATCGCTTTGGGGCGAATATCAGCCAAAACCGTTATTAGGCTAAAACATAAAAAAACTAATTCGAAATTAAAAAAAAAAAATAATGTCGAAGTGCACCTACAGTGTGCTACATATGTGGGAACATCTCCAGTGGTTTGGAACCTCTGTCACAGTCTGGAGATCACACACTGAGGCACATTCAGAATTCGAGATGCTTCAGTTTAAGATCGACCGGATTCCAGCATTCCAATAATTCGTCCCTTCAAAAACATGTCCAGTTAACATCTTTGGGACATTTTTCGTCCTTTTTTATTGTTAACAGCGCTCCGTACCACAGCAATTGCAAAATTCTGCCTCAATTGGCCATGCCGCTCGAGGCCGTTTTATATTCGTTCCGACGTGCGCCGGTGCTTTGCACATGTCGACGTCGACTGACCTGTTTTGCATATGCACAGTGATTTACGTTATTCTCCACAACTGATTGTGAACCATTGTATCCATATTAACTCCGAAATTTTATGAATTATGCTTAACTTTTGGGCATTGTATTTTATAGTAGATTCTTATTTACTTTCCAAGATATTGCATTTTCATCAATTAGTCTTCATTTTCATTGATTTAGTGTCATTTTTATCAATTTGGCGATATTTTCGTTAATTTGGCAACATTTAAAAACTCGCCAAATTTGTCGCGCATTGTGGATGCAGAAATATGTTATTCTTATAGCAGATAAATTTTAATGGCGTCAAATTAGAATACTACTAGCCGAATGCCCATTGAAAATCAAAGGGTCTCGCAATAAACAACCCCTGAATAATGCAAATGTTTGAATAATTCGCGTTTCACATTTATTCGGCAAATCGAATATTTTGTTGTATAGAACCCCCTAAAGAAGAAAATATTGGGAAACTTAAGTTGCTCTCATTTCTTCCTTTCGAACTATCTACACTTATACCACATTAAAATCTATCTCATCCCGAAGCATGCTATTTTATCATTTCCCCTTTCGATCGTTTTTTGGTGAAGTATACCCATAAATGAACATTTTTTAAAAACTCCGTTCGTTTTGGATTTTTTATCAGATGATTGGCCCATATACCAAATATCAAGCCTCTATCACATTTAAAAGGAAACGTGCCTCATTTATTCGGAAAATCGAACATATTAGTGTGCGGCGCCTTTTAAAGTAGCAAATATTGGAAATCTGAAATTTCACACTTTCTTCCTTTCAAACTATCTACCCGTACATCAAATTTGAAGTCTCCATCCTATCGCGAAGCATTCTTTTTCTATCACTTCACCTTTCGAACGTTTTTCTGTGTAATACCCCCTTAATGCATTTTTTGTCAAACTGTATTCATCTTTTTTATCAAATGGTTAGCCTATATACTAAATTTCAAGCCTCTATCACATTGTAAAGCACGCGTTTTCATTTGTTTGACAAATCGAATATTTTAGTGAGCGACACCCCCTACAATAGCAAATGTTGGAAACCTGAAATTGCACACCTTCTTCCTTTCCAATTCTTTACCCGTACACCAAATTTGAAATCTCTATGTCATTGCGAAGCATGCTTTTTCTATCATTTCAACTTTATAATGTTTTTGTGTGGAGTACCTACACCCATAAATATACATTTTTGAAAAACTATATTCTTCTATCAGATGATTCGTCCATATACCAAATATCAAGCCTCTATCCCGTTTTAAAAGGGGCGTTTCTTCTTTATTCCGAAAATCGAACATTTTGGTGTGCGGCACCCCCTAAAGAAGAAAATATTGGTAAACTGAAATTGTACACTTTCTTCCGTTCAAACTATCTACCAGTACACCAAATTTGATATCTCTATCTCATCCCGAAACATGTTTTTTTTTTATCAATTCACCTTTCGAATGTTTTTCTCTGGAGCACCCCCTTAAACGAACATTTTTTAGAAACTATATTCGTCTTGGGTGTTTTCGTCAAATGATTAGCTCATATACGAAATTTCAAGCCTCTATCAAATTTTGAAGGAGCCGTTTCTCATATATTCGGTAAATCGAACATTTTTGTGTGCGGCACCCCCTTAGTAGAAAATATTAATCTGAAATTGCACACTTTCTTCCTTTCGAATGATCTACCCATACACCAAATTTCAAATCTCTAACTTATCGCAAAGCATGTTTTCCTATCATTTCACTTTTCGAACGTTTTGGTGTGGAGCACCCCCTCTAGAGAACGTTTTCGAAAAATTCGATTTTTCCAGGGGGTTTTATCAAACGACAGAGCCGTGTACTAAATTGCAGGTCTCTATCTATTCGGGAAGTGCCTAAAAAAAGCTTGACAGACGGATAGACAGACGGACACTTGGCAATTTGTATATATAGATTACCCAATTTCTGTCATGAATGGAACCAGCTAGATCTACGAGAATGATGATAATAGATTTATTGCATAATATTACGTATGAAAAGCGAGCAGATTAATAACAGTTAATACTTTTTTTTTTTAATTTTATGTGGTTATTTGATAAATTTACTTGAAAAGTGTGCAATATCCCGAGAACGGTTCAGGATAGCGTTCCAAAGTTTGTCACTCGTTTTTTAATGAAAAATATAAGAAATAATTATTTGCGTAACTTTATTGAATGTTTTAGTTTCTTGAAGAATTTTTCAAAATTTCATTTCAAAATTGAAGTGGGTTCTGAACAATCGATTGCATGTAAGAGCCTTCCAGTATTCACTGATTGTGCTTTTTGTACCATATTTTATTCGAATCGCTTTGTTTGTGAGATATCGTCTCCACTGACACACACACACACAGACATCACCTCAAAAACGTCTGATTCGTGTTCAGGGATACTTGAAATATGCTCTCCCGTCGAAAACTCGACTTCGAATTTTTGACCCCGTCGCAATACTTTCCTTATACATTATACTATGTATATAAGGAGACTGCTCAGCTGACTTGTATGGTGAATATACAATGAATAAATATTTTTTTCTCAATGCCGTATTTTTATTTTTTTCAAACCAACATCAGTAACATCAATGTAATAATACAATAATCCATTTTATTTGGAATAGGTAATATTATACATTTTTGGTGATCAGAATGGAATATGTCAATGAAAATCAACACAAATTCGTTTAATGATGTCGGTTTGAGAAAATTACAACATGCCACACGATTTCATGAATTTCAGTGATTGATAACTTATTTAAATGTAATTTTAGATGTGTCAACATGCTACAACGTATATACATAAATGTACTAATACGCTTTATGATTCTGCCATGATTAATCATTAATACTTATATTAGTTTAATGTGTGAACTCAAATTGAGAATTAGAAAGGTACAAGTCAATTTGTCGAGACCGCCGGGCCGTCATCTTATAAAAAAAATAATTTTCCGGGTCGCGATCTCACAATTGTTGAGAAGCACTGCATTATATTATGTATGTATGTAGGGAAAATAATAGCGAATATGTACTTGACGGGGAAAAAACATATCCAACAGTATTTTAAATTTGAACCGTTACATATTTTGTTCTGACAGCGTACAAGATAAGTAAGTGCTTAGTATTATATAGAACTGCTCTGAAAAATTGAAATTATACAAAGCACTAATACTAACCAAGTTTTGTTCCCTATATTTCGATACGAAACTGCGACTGTTCAAGCTTTACAAAATCCACTCTCACTTTACCATGGCGATTCTTTAAAACTCGCGTTCTATTTGGCAGTTTAATATATCGTCTGCTCATTTATTAATTAGAAAATAAAATCGGATCGCTCTATAATATTTCAGTTATTTTGTCTTCTGTTTCTGGATGGAACCGTGACCGCTTGCATGAAATAAATTGTGCAACGTAAAAATATATAAGACAAAATTAAATGAAGATTACATTCGCCGTTTATTCTGTGGAGTGCAGTAAAGAAATTTTATTCGTAAGTAACACTTTCAAAGTAAGCCCTTGAAATGATATTTATACTTGATCACGTAAATCTATTTGATTTATTTTTATTTCAAAAGAACTGTTGTAATAAGATACTTGTTTATCATTAGATGAAAAGTTCTCATGTTGAACGATTAAGTCTGACATTGTACATTGGTTAATCAGCATCGTTTCTCCTGACGCATGAAATCTAATGAGAGTTCTTGCCGTTCCATTTGGTTCCTATTAAAACTATAAGATTTCATGTGTTTCCACATTGGAATAGGCTCTAAATAGGCTAAAATATTTAGTTAAATATAAAAACTATGATGTAACCAACACAGGAATTTCTATATAGGCTGATAATCTGTATTTATGTTTTTAAATTCATGGAAATAAGTTCTATAAGTTGTAATTTTATGACACGATTGCTTTTAAAAATGAACTGGAGTGTGGATACACTCGACTTTCTTATATTAGAATTCATTTTTAAGTAGCTTGTGTTTTGTTCTTTTTATTATTATTATTTGTTTTGTTTTTTGCAAATTTTGTTAGAAAAAATTTGAAAACGTTGTTCAAAATGATCAGAATTGTAGGTTACCCTTTCATTTTAAAGGGCTTGAAAAAATGTTTCGATTGATACAAGTTTGACAATGTACTCCTTCGGGTGTGCGTGTCTGTCGAGGGGGCTAATGACGTCTGTCTCTAACACAAAAATTATATCGCAGCTATTTTTCACTAGACTGTTTAAAACTTAAGTTCCTTGATCACTGAGCCACACATAACCCCTTTTGTGCATGATTATGTCAAGATTTTTCCTATGCTGCTGCGCTAAAAAGTATAGAATTTTGAAGTTTTTGCTCGAATTTGAGAAAAAAAAATTCAATCTAGTTCTAGATTTTTTTCTTTAACAACATCGGATATAAAGTTTCCTTAAAATACATTTTGTGCACAAGGCATCGACGACAGACAGAACGGACCTTCTCTATATTACTATTCTCTACATATTGAAATTTTTACTTTCTCATACGTAGTATTGAGAAAGTATTGTTTTCACAAAAATTTTCGGCTTTGATGCCACTATGTTTTAAGACCTGAACACGATTTGACTATTTTTGGAGTGATGTCCGTGTGTCTATTTCTTGTGTAGACGATAGCTGCAGCATATATTAATTGGAATTGGCGAAAATTTATATTCAGCTTTGTTAACGAAAAATATAGAATTAGATAGAAATTTTTGAAATTTTATATTTTTCTAACATAGCAGCATAAGGACAACATTTGACATAATCATACATAAAAGAGGTTATTTATGGCTCAATGATCAAGAAACTTAATTGTTTCAATCATTGTAGAGAAAAACAGTCGCTATACAACTTTTTTATTCGTGAAGTTATTCTTTCTTTCTTTTTATCGACTGCATGGGCGACAAGGTGTAAGGTATCTGTACGGGCGAGCGGGGAAGTGCCACCCAATTTAGACCGAAACCCAATGAGGGCAACGTCCACTGAGACCGTATTCACCTTCCCCTGACACCAACTTCTCAGAAGGACTTTCGGGCCTACAGATTTAATGTGTCCATACTCCGCGTAGACATGGATATAGTTTGGGCAGCGTCAGAAATCGAACTCGGGTCCTCCGAGGGCAATCTCGGAGCTCTAATCGCAGGGCTATCCCACCCTGTGACGTTATTTGTTCCCTTCGGGGTTACGCCCAGGGGGGGGGGGGGGTGCATTATAAAACTTTGCATCAATCGAAAGATTGATACAAATCAAGTCCTATAAAATGAAGTGTAACATGCTGTAATTGCGGTCATTTGTCTATGACTGGGAAATTTTATTTGTAGAAACGTTGTGTAAGGTACTCCAACCGAGTATTAAACTTTGTCGATCGCATGATTAGAATACAGATTATTTTATTTTTATTTTTTTATTTTTATAGCATCTTCTGAAGAACAATAATATTTCTAATGATTACGCTAGCTGAAACAATGGTGAAGTAAATGCAGAGAAATAATAATTTTGAACTACGTTATGGATATTGTTACGAATATGTAAAATGTTTCACTGTGATTTGCCTGTATTCAAATAATACATAGCCGATTTTTGCTTCTATTCAAGGAGAAAACACCTTTACAGGCAGCCATTCCTCTATTACGTAACTGTAGGGTTGCCATGTTTTGGATTATTGTAACGGGGTTGACAGATTGGGTGATATATCGCCCACTTAGTGACTTTTCGAATATTCTAGAACTTTTTGGAAATAATGAATATCCTTGAAGATACGAGATCCTTCTGGAAGTTCCTACGGCGAGTCTATAAAAGGAGTCACCGCTCAATTGGAGAGTGGTTGACGTAATACGAGCTGTAGTGAATTGTGAGATCTCACAATTCAATACAGCTCGGTATGCGTCAGTGTTTTGAAAATAGTACCTGCTATTTTGTGAATAAACTAAGCATTGGATGGCTGCTTTATTGTATTCAACAATTGTTTAAGTGATCTTGCGAGATAGTTATTGATTCATTTATTCTCTGTATCAGTTTACGCTTATGATAGCTTTTAAATAAAAGCGTTTGGTTATCCAGAAATTTGAACTTTTGTATCCTAAGAGTACACACACGATTTCAGAGAATACGCCGTAATAATATACTGTTCAAATCATATTGACACACACCACTCAAGTGTATATTATCCAGCGCATCAAAAAATTGAAAGATTGACAAAAAACTGATGTGGGACTTTCCTTACAGAGGATGTATAAAACTCATAATATATAATATTCATTGAGGATGTTTAAAACCTTTTTTTAAATTTATTTATTTTTGTTATGCGACGCTTGCTTTGATTTTCATGCAATTTTCAAGTTCTATTTTTGACTTTGCAATGGACCTACTCACGCTGAACTTGGACTCAGTTTTGCTGCTTTGTGACTTTTGCGCCCGCATAACAGGAGCGTTTAAGAAGTTTTGCGCAGACCTTTGCTAAAATACTGATTGCTACAAAAACTGTTTGCTATACATTTCGTGACCACTAGCTGATAAAGCCCTCCCCCCTTCCCCAGTAATTCATTAAATTGAGTTTACTCAAATACATGGTAAAATCAATACATGGTAAAAATGGTAAAGTTTACCCAATACATGGTAAAAATAACCCGGATTTAAAATTACTTTGAAAGTGCAGTTTAATTTAAGTTGCATTTTCATTTGGAGACTGGACGTATTTGCAAAGATGACGTGGCAACAATGCGAAAAACTGAAAACTATCTCGATAATGGTCCTAGTGTAATGGGGTTGGTCTTATTCTTTTCGTCGTTAAAAATTACGTATAAAACAAGCATTTAATGGATGCATTTAAGCATATGCAGTTTTTTATTTTAAATGCTAACGATTTTTGCGGCTCTTTTTTACTCGAATCGTACCAAAGTCTAATCAGCACCAGGGTAACCCACAAGTGACTCATCTACTAAATTTTGTGTAATTAGATCCATTAGTTTTTGAGTTAGATTGGATAAAGACAATTTTTTAGGGTTATTTCGAAAAAAAAAATGCAGATTCTTTTATCCAGAATTGTACTAAAATCTAGTTAGACCAGGTCATCATCAGCACCACAAATAGACACAAATACGTCATGTTAAAAATAGCGTTTTCGGGTTTTGGAGTGCTCGAAACATGTAGACTCGTGTATTGGAATCGTGTCGAAAATTCGATTTTTGACACGATTCCAATACTTTTTCTATACTACCATATATTGTAGGGAAAGTAATAAAACGTTTTTCAACATAAGTGCATATATTTCTCTAGAAAGAATATTAAAACTGGAACATTTTCTATGCATAGTTGACTTCTTTCTTCTAAAAAAATCGGATGTGAGCAGCACCTGACTTTTCCTACAGACGTAATTCGTAAGACGTACATTCGTTTTCTCCCTTTCTTTCACAATTTTTACATTGAGTACAACTGCACAAATTAACATGGATAATTACTTTAAATTATATTAAATTGGCAGTTTTAATTCAATTTTTTTTCATTTGGCAGGTGACGTGTTAAAAATTCGAAAAACTAAAATATCTCGAGAACGGTTAGTTGTAGAGTTATGGGGTTGATCTTATTATTTTTTATCGTTAAAAATTACGTATGCAATGGATACATTTGAGCATACACAATCTTTTATTTTAGATTTTGACGATTTTTTATGGGCCATTTCGCAAAAAAGGCGGGTTTTTTTTTCCGAGTCGCACTAAAATCTAATCAATACCTAGTACATCTACTTATCTACCAAACTACCAAATTTTGTGAAATTGGGTTCATTAGTTTTTTAGCTGGGGTGGATGCATACATTACATAGACAGACAGACACTAAAAACAGTTTTTTCGATTTCGAAAGTCGAAACGTGTAGATTCGTCGAAAACTCGAGCTGTGATATTCTATACGTTTCCAATACTTTCCCTATACATTACCATGTATTGTAGGAAAAGTAAAAATGTGATGTGGACAGCACATGACTGTCCCTATAGGATCAAATTAATTTTTTTATTTCATTGGGTTTACAAAAAGTACCATAGATACTTTTCTGATATTATATCCAATCTGGAATTCTAATGCGTCTTCGTTGCATTTGGCAAATTAATGAACTTAAAACTTCAGCTCCTCAAAATTCCAAATGAAAATAAAATATCTCGAGAACGGTTCATCCTAGAGTCATGGGGTCAGTCTTATTCAATTTGTTCTCAAAATTTACATGAATTACGAGTACTTAATATATTTCAACACTTTTAGTCATTTATTTCAGATTTTCACGATACTTGTGGGTCATTTCACAAAAGAGGGCCGATTATATTTTTTCGAATGATTTCAAAATATAATCAGCTCACGATAATCGGTCAAGAAATTTACTTACTCATTTTTTTAAAAATTCCATCAAATAGTTTTCTTACTACAGTGAAAAACAAAAACGTCTTCAGTTCCTCAAAATTAGAAAACTTAAATATCTCGAGAACTGCGCATCTTAGAGTAATAGTTGTTAGAAACTTGGTTTTGTTTACATCGCGATTCTCGTTTCGCGGGAGCGTGACGTCATTATTAAAATGATTATTCCGTTCTCGTGAACGAATCGCGATGTGGACAAAACTTGGCTGATCATGCAAATCACCTTTCTCGCCGCTCACGCATCCTGTTTTGCATATCCAGAGGGCGTTGCCGGCAACGGTTATGTTCCGGAACGCACCCATCTTCGGGTATAAAGGCTAGACACTTTTCTGGTTTTAAGGTAGATCGCTTTAAATAGATCGCTTTGTCAGTAGATCGCTTGGAAAGCTCGTTGGATAGCTTGCTTATACTGATCGATGGAAGGATCTAGATCGGGCAGACGGATCTTCGTAAAGTCATGTTTCGATGTTGTCGAAAAGTTACGATAAAGTGTTTATCGGTGAACGCGGATATTTAAACTAAACTTAGTAGTTTTGATGGTTCTCAGTTAAGGAGACCATGTTTCCCGTGTTGTGGACTTTATAGTGCTGATCCGGAAAGTTTAAAGTTTTTGCCATAGCGTGTGCCCAGCTAGTGGTGGCGTCGGAAAGTGCACGTGGTCACGTAAGTGTGAAATGCTTTTATTCCACTTACTTGTGTAAATAATACGTAAACCAGAAACGTGTCTAGGCATGGAACTTACACTGAAAAACTTTCATATGAGCTGTAGTGCTCATGTTTTGTAAATAGTATGCTTTAGTTTTTGCTTACCTGTTCTCATGATATATACTGTAAGAAAATACAATGGATTCACTCTTCAATAAAAGTGATTTTGATTTAAACTGGAACTGTTCTCATTTAACACTTCTACTTCTACTTGTATTCCTACAACTACTATCTAACGTTTGTTATAGCTGCAACACTCTGTTTTAAATTTTCAACGAAGTTGTGTAACCAGAATTTCGTGGCTCATAGTTATTCTATCACCAGCTTCATCAGAAATTTAATTATACGTTAATTTACAATATATAACTTATGGAAATGATACATATTTCCGTCAAAGGTTATGGGCCAGTGCTCCCCATAACAACGTTAAAAATTTAGAAGTGTTAGAGTTCCAGCAACGAATCCTGTCGACGGGGGCCGCGGACGGCGCCATTTGCATGTCGACGAAAGCGTAAACAAAAGGTCTGTTCAGCTCAGTTCCAAAAGGCCACCTTGCCATGGAGGCAAATAAAATTACTGCATTAACTAGAGACAATTACGTCACTTGGAGGAATGAAGTCTCATTCGCTCTTAAAGGAGAGGGCTGTTTCGGATTTGTAGACCGAACAGCGTTACCGGTAGATGAAAAAACGTCACGCCGTGATTATGAAGATCACATGCGAAGAAAGGACCGCGCGTTAGCAATCCTGTTCCAGAATGTTTCATCTGATTACCAAGAGTTAATTGACATTAACGACGATCCGGCAGATGCGTGGGATAAGTTAAATACGCACTTCGACGCGCCGACTCGCGCCAACCTGGTGCGTTTATTGGATGAGTTCTTCAGCCTACGTCCGGAGCCAGATGAACCGGTGGATATCTTCTGTACGCGTTTGAAGAAGGCGGTCGCCAAATTGAAGGACGTCAAGCACCCGGTGGAAAGCGTCTATGTGGCATTCCAGGCCATAAGATACCTCTCTGATGACTTCCAGGGAATAGTTCAGCTAATCTACAGATGGGAGGACAAAGATTTCACTTTGGAGAAAATCCAACATGAATTGTCTGCGGAAGAAGGACGTATCCGGCAACTCCGTAGTGATAGAAACAATGTAAGTCAAAATTCATCTGTATTCTTGTCTCAGAGTAATGTAAATGTCAAGTGTAAAAATAACAAAGTGTTTAAAAGTGTTAAACCAGTTAAAAGGGTCATAGGACCATGTTATTTTTGTAAGAAGGCCGGTCATTTAAGGAAGAATTGCCCTATTCTTAAGTCTAGCTCAAATATAATTGAATTGTATTCATCTGCTAGAGTTGAAGCTAATACTGTGCAGGATCCTAGCGATAGACTCAGCTGGGTAATTGACACCGCTGCTACGCGACACTTTTGCAATAATATTAATTTATTTTCAAAATTTAAGGAAAGCAAAGGTGCATCTATGTCGCTAGCAGTGGGTGATATTGAGAGCCCAGTTGAGGCTATCGGTACGGTCAAAATGTATGTTCAGTTTCAGAACATAAGAAGTAATATTGTTTTGTCTGATGTAATGTTTTCGCCTAAGTTAAGACGAAACTTATTAGCCGCATCTGTTCTTGAGGAACAGGGGTATACTTTTAAAGGGGCTAATGGGGTATTGTGGTTTTACACTCCAAAGGGAGAAAAATTCTTCTACGCTAAGCGAAAAGAAGGGTTATATTTTTTAAAACCTCAATACGAAGTTCAGACTGCAAATAACAATATTGAAGACCGTAAAACTAAAGGAAAGGATCAGGGT
The DNA here is from genome assembly GCA_951213105.1 of Amaurobius ferox. NCBI lineage: Eukaryota > Metazoa > Arthropoda > Arachnida > Araneae > Amaurobiidae > Amaurobius > Amaurobius ferox. Next base: position 141,547,146 of record OX578147.1, on the reverse strand, counting down.
AGGGATAAAAATTCTAAGAAAGATAGAAAACCCCTAAATAAGAAAAACAGTATTGACAAAATGAAAAATTTGCCTAGAATAAATAAAAGTAAACGTAACTCTGAGGTGAAGTCGAGGTCAAAAGAAAAGGTTAATGAGAAACCAAGTTGTGCGGTTTCTGAGGTTTTGAATAAAACGGAACTCTGGCATAGGAGATATTGCCACATTAACTCTGATTATTTATATCAGACAAGTAAAGTTTCCGCGGCTAATGGACTCCCTAGACTAAAATATGCAAAAATTAACTGTACACACTGTAAGTTAGCAAAGTCTAAGAGAATTTCTTTTAAGCCAATTGGTAGGATAAGGTCCACTAAACCTTTACAATTACTCCATATGGATGTGTGTGGTCCCTTACCTACAGCTTCAATGGGCGGAAACAGATACTTTTTGACAATCACTGACGACTTCAGCCGGAAAGTGTTTGTTTATATAATGAAACAAAAATCAGAGGTGTTTAAGATATTTAAAGAATTCCAAGCTAAGGAAGAAAGGCAGCTAGGCAAAAAGATTTTGTGTATCCGTACGGACAATGGTATGGAGTTCTGTCACAACCAGTTCAAGGCATACTTAAATAAATTGGGGATTAAATCAGAAAGGTCAAATGCATATACACCCGAACAGAACGGGGTTTCTGAAAGATTTAATCTGACTGCACTAGATTGTGTGAAAGCTATGCTTGATCAAAGCCAGGTTGATAACAGAATGTGGGCAGAAGCGATTTTGTGTTTTACACACACCAGGAACAGAATATGTCATAAGTTCAAAACCAAGACTCCACACGAGTTATATTATGGAAGGAAGCCAGCCGTTGCTCACCTCAAAGTTTTCGGGTGCAAAGCCTATGTGGGCACAGCCAAACAAATTAGAAATAAGTTGGATATGAGAGCCCAAATAGGAATAATTGTCGGATATGCCGAAAGCACCAAAGGCTATAGGATTTATATAGCGGGTAAAAAGAAAGTTGAGGAAACTTCTAATGTAAGGTTTGAGGAAGGAGTGGCAGCGGAAGGCGTCATGGGCCCTAATTACCCTAAAGGAATCACCTTGAGAAAATCGAACGTTACTCAGTCGATTGACTCGGAATCAGAATGCTTAGGAGGAGTGTCAGAGGAAGAAGCAGGTGAGAGCCGTGACACTAGTAAATCTAGTGGGGAGGAGGACTCTCCTGCTGATTCTGGTCTGACACCCTGCTCAGATATTGACTGGATACGGAAAGCAGTACCTAGGCCTGATGGGAGTAGGACGGATATTTACTACTCAGTAAAAGGTGAAAATAAAAGGCTGAGATCTCATAATGATGTCAGAAAGTTTTGTGGAAAAGCTAACATTCATTATGATCAGCAATTGTTTAATTTTAGAGAGAAAAAGGGGGTAAGTGATATCAAAAGGAAACCAGAAGCAAGCAATGTTGAGATCTTGATACCCAAGAGCTATAAATCGGCAATAGAATCTCCCCAGTCCGATAAATGGCAAGAAGCCATGGATGATGAAATAGCTACAATGCAAGAGAGGGGTGTCTGGGACTTAGTGCCTGCACCCATCTCACAACAAAAAATTATAGGAAGTAGATGGGTTTATACCATTAAGAAGGATGAAAGGGGAAATGTTAAACGATTCAAAGCTCGCCTAGTAGCTCAAGGATATACCCAGATAAAAGGGGACTCATATGATGAAGTGTTTAGCCCTGTGATTAATTTTAGTTTAATCAGAGCTTTCTTCTCCATATTCGTTTGCATGCTTAAATGGAAACATTTTCAACTGGACATTAAGTCCGCATATCTTTATGCCAAGTTGAATGATAAAATTTTCTTGAAACAACAAAATGATATAGACCATACAGTTTCACTTTTGAGTAAAGAATTTGATATCAAAGAATTGGGAAAAGTCAAAAGACTTTTGGATGTGGAATTTAAGGAACTTAGTTGTAAACGAGTCTTTTAAAATTAACTTTGTTAATACTAAAGATAACGTAGCAGATTACTTCACGAAGCCAATGACTAAAGATAGAGTTTTAAAATTTAGTAAATGATATCTTTAAAATATAAAATTTAACTGTTCAAATAAAAATTTTAATTTAAATTTTTTTTTCATATTTTCAAAGTATAAATGGTTAGGGTATTTTATAATTTATTCCTCTCTCATTGATACAAGTGAAATGTATCTTGAGTATATATTGTTATGTGACAATGAACTGTTACTTTTCTCACATTACACTTGAAAAAAAATATATATATCCATTTTTACTACACGCATAATGCATTTTCGCTTATGTGAATAAAATGTTATCTGAATGTACATTATTGATATAATTCACATGAAACATAAAATTTTTTAATCTGTGTTTATCTCATATGTATATTTACCTTCTGTATCTTTTATTATCATTGCCATTGTATTGGGTATTTAGTGTGTATACTAGTCATGGGCTAAGATAATAAAACTTAAATTTTTAATCTTAAATGTTAAATTTCATAGTTATACATTAAATTTTCTACAAACTTGAATTTGATGTTTAGACTTAAATTTTTAATCTTAAATGTTAAATTTCATAGTTATACATTAAATTTTCTACAAACTTGAATTTGATGTTTAGACTTAAATTTTTAATCTTAAATGTTAAATTTCATAGTTATACATTAAATTTTCTACAAACTTGAATTTGATGTTTAGATTTAAATTTTTAATCTTAAATGTTAAATTTCATAGTTATACATTAAATTTTCTACAAAACTTGAATTTGATGTTTAGACTTAAATTTTTAATCTTAAATGTTAAATTTCATAGTTATACATTAAATTTTCTACAAACTTGAATTTGATGTTTAGACTTAAATTTTTAATCTTAAATGTTAAATTTCATAGTTATACATTAAATTTTCTACAAACTTGAATTTGATGTTTAGACTTAAATTTTTAATCTTAAATGTTAAATTTCATAGTTATACATTAGATTTTCTACAAACTTGAATTTGATGTTTAGACTTAAATTTTTAATCTTAAATGTTAAATTTCATAGTTATACATTAAATTTTCTACAAACTTGAATTTGATGTTTAGATTTAAATTTTTAATCTTAAATGTTAAATTTCATAGTTATACACTAAATTTTCTACAATTTGATTTTGATGTTTAGATTTAAAATTTTAATCTTAAATGTTAAATTTCATAGTTATACACTAAATTTTCTACAACTTGATTTTGATGTTTAGATTTAAATTTTTAATCTTAAATATTAAAATTGATAACTATACCTAAAATTTTTCTAGAGCTTAAAATTTTTGATATCTTTAGACTTTTAAATTTTAAACTTAATGTTTGTTTATAAATTTTCAAAATAGTAAAGAAATAGCTTTCTTCAGTATGAGCTAGTACTTAAGAAAGGGCAATAGTATGGTTATACTGTTTTCTTTGACTATGTTATCCTTAAACATGTAATTTAAAGAATGCTTATGATCTGCATAATAGATAAGTGTGCTCATTTGATTGTTGCCATTTTGAGAAAAGGCTATTCACTTTCTAAATGTTATAAGTGTTATAAATTTCTTTAATGTATAAAATTTTGTGTATATATACATACATTATGTTTTTAGGATACTAAGAATTTTGATTCTTAGAACCTTTTTGTTGGATGAAAGCATGGGCGCCGAGAGTTGGTGTTTTTGCATGAGGGGGCCGATTGTTAGAAACTTGGTTTTGTTTACATCGCGATTCTCGTTTCGCGGGAGCGTGACGTCATTATTAAAATGATTATTCCGTTCTCGTGAACGAATCGCGATGTGGACAAAACTTGGCTGATCATGCAAATCACCTTTCTCGCCGCTCACGCATCCTGTTTTGCATATCCAGAGGGCGTTGCCGGCAACGGTTATGTTCCGGAACGCACCCATCTTCGGGTATAAAGGCTAGACACTTTTCTGGTTTTAAGGTAGATCGCTTTAAATAGATCGCTTTGTCAGTAGATCGCTTGGAAAGCTCGTTGGATAGCTTGCTTATACTGATCGATGGAAGGATCTAGATCGGGCAGACGGATCTTCGTAAAGTCATGTTTCGATGTTGTCGAAAAGTTACGATAAAGTGTTTATCGGTGAACGCGGATATTTAAACTAAACTTAGTAGTTTTGATGGTTCTCAGTTAAGGAGACCATGTTTCCCGTGTTGTGGACTTTATAGTGCTGATCCGGAAAGTTTAAAGTTTTTGCCATAGCGTGTGCCCAGCTAGTGGTGGCGTCGGAAAGTGCACGTGGTCACGTAAGTGTGAAATGCTTTTATTCCACTTACTTGTGTAAATAATACGTAAACCAGAAACGTGTCTAGGCATGGAACTTACACTGAAAAACTTTCATATGAGCTGTAGTGCTCATGTTTTGTAAATAGTATGCTTTAGTTTTTGCTTACCTGTTCTCATGATATATACTGTAAGAAAATACAATGGATTCACTCTTCAATAAAAGTGATTTTGATTTAAACTGGAACTGTTCTCATTTAACACTTCTACTTCTACTTGTATTCCTACAACTACTATCTAACGTTTGTTATAGCTGCAACACTCTGTTTTAAATTTTCAACGAAGTTGTGTAACCAGAATTTCGTGGCTCATAGTTATTCTATCACCAGCTTCATCAGAAATTTAATTATACGTTAATTTACAATATATAACTTATGGAAATGATACATATTTCCGTCAAAGGTTATGGGCCAGTGCTCCCCATAACAACGTTAAAAATTTAGAAGTGTTAGAGTTCCAGCAACGAATCCTGTCGACGGGGGCCGCGGACGGCGCCATTTGCATGTCGACGAAAGCGTAAACAAAAGGTCTGTTCAGCTCAGTTCCAAAAGGCCACCTTGCCATGGAGGCAAATAAAATTACTGCATTAACTAGAGACAATTACGTCACTTGGAGGAATGAAGTCTCATTCGCTCTTAAAGGAGAGGGCTGTTTCGGATTTGTAGACCGAACAGCGTTACCGGTAGATGAAAAAACGTCACGCCGTGATTATGAAGATCACATGCGAAGAAAGGACCGCGCGTTAGCAATCCTGTTCCAGAATGTTTCATCTGATTACCAAGAGTTAATTGACATTAACGACGATCCGGCAGATGCGTGGGATAAGTTAAATACGCACTTCGACGCGCCGACTCGCGCCAACCTGGTGCGTTTATTGGATGAGTTCTTCAGCCTACGTCCGGAGCCAGATGAACCGGTGGATATCTTCTGTACGCGTTTGAAGAAGGCGGTCGCCAAATTGAAGGACGTCAAGCACCCGGTGGAAAGCGTCTATGTGGCATTCCAGGCCATAAGATACCTCTCTGATGACTTCCAGGGAATAGTTCAGCTAATCTACAGATGGGAGGACAAAGATTTCACTTTGGAGAAAATCCAACATGAATTGTCTGCGGAAGAAGGACGTATCCGGCAACTCCGTAGTGATAGAAACAATGTAAGTCAAAATTCATCTGTATTCTTGTCTCAGAGTAATGTAAATGTCAAGTGTAAAAATAACAAAGTGTTTAAAAGTGTTAAACCAGTTAAAAGGGTCATAGGACCATGTTATTTTTGTAAGAAGGCCGGTCATTTAAGGAAGAATTGCCCTATTCTTAAGTCTAGCTCAAATATAATTGAATTGTATTCATCTGCTAGAGTTGAAGCTAATACTGTGCAGGATCCTAGCGATAGACTCAGCTGGGTAATTGACACCGCTGCTACGCGACACTTTTGCAATAATATTAATTTATTTTCAAAATTTAAGGAAAGCAAAGGTGCATCTATGTCGCTAGCAGTGGGTGATATTGAGAGCCCAGTTGAGGCTATCGGTACGGTCAAAATGTATGTTCAGTTTCAGAACATAAGAAGTAATATTGTTTTGTCTGATGTAATGTTTTCGCCTAAGTTAAGACGAAACTTATTAGCCGCATCTGTTCTTGAGGAACAGGGGTATACTTTTAAAGGGGCTAATGGGGTATTGTGGTTTTACACTCCAAAGGGAGAAAAATTCTTCTACGCTAAGCGAAAAGAAGGGTTATATTTTTTAAAACCTCAATACGAAGTTCAGACTGCAAATAACAATATTGAAGACCGTAAAACTAAAGGAAAGGATCAGGGTAGGGATAAAAATTCTAAGAAAGATAGAAAACCCCTAAATAAGAAAAACAGTATTGACAAAATGAAAAATTTGCCTAGAATAAATAAAAGTAAACGTAACTCTGAGGTGAAGTCGAGGTCAAAAGAAAAGGTTAATGAGAAACCAAGTTGTGCGGTTTCTGAGGTTTTGAATAAAACGGAACTCTGGCATAGGAGATATTGCCACATTAACTCTGATTATTTATATCAGACAAGTAAAGTTTCCGCGGCTAATGGACTCCCTAGACTAAAATATGCAAAAATTAACTGTACACACTGTAAGTTAGCAAAGTCTAAGAGAATTTCTTTTAAGCCAATTGGTAGGATAAGGTCCACTAAACCTTTACAATTACTCCATATGGATGTGTGTGGTCCCTTACCTACAGCTTCAATGGGCGGAAACAGATACTTTTTGACAATCACTGACGACTTCAGCCGGAAAGTGTTTGTTTATATAATGAAACAAAAATCAGAGGTGTTTAAGATATTTAAAGAATTCCAAGCTAAGGAAGAAAGGCAGCTAGGCAAAAAGATTTTGTGTATCCGTACGGACAATGGTATGGAGTTCTGTCACAACCAGTTCAAGGCATACTTAAATAAATTGGGGATTAAATCAGAAAGGTCAAATGCATATACACCCGAACAGAACGGGGTTTCTGAAAGATTTAATCTGACTGCACTAGATTGTGTGAAAGCTATGCTTGATCAAAGCCAGGTTGATAACAGAATGTGGGCAGAAGCGATTTTGTGTTTTACACACACCAGGAACAGAATATGTCATAAGTTCAAAACCAAGACTCCACACGAGTTATATTATGGAAGGAAGCCAGCCGTTGCTCACCTCAAAGTTTTCGGGTGCAAAGCCTATGTGGGCACAGCCAAACAAATTAGAAATAAGTTGGATATGAGAGCCCAAATAGGAATAATTGTCGGATATGCCGAAAGCACCAAAGGCTATAGGATTTATATAGCGGGTAAAAAGAAAGTTGAGGAAACTTCTAATGTAAGGTTTGAGGAAGGAGTGGCAGCGGAAGGCGTCATGGGCCCTAATTACCCTAAAGGAATCACCTTGAGAAAATCGAACGTTACTCAGTCGATTGACTCGGAATCAGAATGCTTAGGAGGAGTGTCAGAGGAAGAAGCAGGTGAGAGCCGTGACACTAGTAAATCTAGTGGGGAGGAGGACTCTCCTGCTGATTCTGGTCTGACACCCTGCTCAGATATTGACTGGATACGGAAAGCAGTACCTAGGCCTGATGGGAGTAGGACGGATATTTACTACTCAGTAAAAGGTGAAAATAAAAGGCTGAGATCTCATAATGATGTCAGAAAGTTTTGTGGAAAAGCTAACATTCATTATGATCAGCAATTGTTTAATTTTAGAGAGAAAAAGGGGGTAAGTGATATCAAAAGGAAACCAGAAGCAAGCAATGTTGAGATCTTGATACCCAAGAGCTATAAATCGGCAATAGAATCTCCCCAGTCCGATAAATGGCAAGAAGCCATGGATGATGAAATAGCTACAATGCAAGAGAGGGGTGTCTGGGACTTAGTGCCTGCACCCATCTCACAACAAAAAATTATAGGAAGTAGATGGGTTTATACCATTAAGAAGGATGAAAGGGGAAATGTTAAACGATTCAAAGCTCGCCTAGTAGCTCAAGGATATACCCAGATAAAAGGGGACTCATATGATGAAGTGTTTAGCCCTGTGATTAATTTTAGTTTAATCAGAGCTTTCTTCTCCATATTCGTTTGCATGCTTAAATGGAAACATTTTCAACTGGACATTAAGTCCGCATATCTTTATGCCAAGTTGAATGATAAAATTTTCTTGAAACAACAAAATGATATAGACCATACAGTTTCACTTTTGAGTAAAGAATTTGATATCAAAGAATTGGGAAAAGTCAAAAGACTTTTGGATGTGGAATTTAAGGAACTTAGTTGTAAACGAGTCTTTTAAAATTAACTTTGTTAATACTAAAGATAACGTAGCAGATTACTTCACGAAGCCAATGACTAAAGATAGAGTTTTAAAATTTAGTAAATGATATCTTTAAAATATAAAATTTAACTGTTCAAATAAAAATTTTAATTTAAATTTTTTTTTCATATTTTCAAAGTATAAATGGTTAGGGTATTTTATAATTTATTCCTCTCTCATTGATACAAGTGAAATGTATCTTGAGTATATATTGTTATGTGACAATGAACTGTTACTTTTCTCACATTACACTTGAAAAAAAATATATATATCCATTTTTACTACACGCATAATGCATTTTCGCTTATGTGAATAAAATGTTATCTGAATGTACATTATTGATATAATTCACATGAAACATAAAATTTTTTAATCTGTGTTTATCTCATATGTATATTTACCTTCTGTATCTTTTATTATCATTGCCATTGTATTGGGTATTTAGTGTGTATACTAGTCATGGGCTAAGATAATAAAACTTAAATTTTTAATCTTAAATGTTAAATTTCATAGTTATACATTAAATTTTCTACAAACTTGAATTTGATGTTTAGACTTAAATTTTTAATCTTAAATGTTAAATTTCATAGTTATACATTAAATTTTCTACAAACTTGAATTTGATGTTTAGACTTAAATTTTTAATCTTAAATGTTAAATTTCATAGTTATACATTAAATTTTCTACAAACTTGAATTTGATGTTTAGATTTAAATTTTTAATCTTAAATGTTAAATTTCATAGTTATACATTAAATTTTCTACAAAACTTGAATTTGATGTTTAGACTTAAATTTTTAATCTTAAATGTTAAATTTCATAGTTATACATTAAATTTTCTACAAACTTGAATTTGATGTTTAGACTTAAATTTTTAATCTTAAATGTTAAATTTCATAGTTATACATTAAATTTTCTACAAACTTGAATTTGATGTTTAGACTTAAATTTTTAATCTTAAATGTTAAATTTCATAGTTATACATTAGATTTTCTACAAACTTGAATTTGATGTTTAGACTTAAATTTTTAATCTTAAATGTTAAATTTCATAGTTATACATTAAATTTTCTACAAACTTGAATTTGATGTTTAGATTTAAATTTTTAATCTTAAATGTTAAATTTCATAGTTATACACTAAATTTTCTACAATTTGATTTTGATGTTTAGATTTAAAATTTTAATCTTAAATGTTAAATTTCATAGTTATACACTAAATTTTCTACAACTTGATTTTGATGTTTAGATTTAAATTTTTAATCTTAAATATTAAAATTGATAACTATACCTAAAATTTTTCTAGAGCTTAAAATTTTTGATATCTTTAGACTTTTAAATTTTAAACTTAATGTTTGTTTATAAATTTTCAAAATAGTAAAGAAATAGCTTTCTTCAGTATGAGCTAGTACTTAAGAAAGGGCAATAGTATGGTTATACTGTTTTCTTTGACTATGTTATCCTTAAACATGTAATTTAAAGAATGCTTATGATCTGCATAATAGATAAGTGTGCTCATTTGATTGTTGCCATTTTGAGAAAAGGCTATTCACTTTCTAAATGTTATAAGTGTTATAAATTTCTTTAATGTATAAAATTTTGTGTATATATACATACATTATGTTTTTAGGATACTAAGAATTTTGATTCTTAGAACCTTTTTGTTGGATGAAAGCATGGGCGCCGAGAGTTGGTGTTTTTGCATGAGGGGGCCGATTGTTAGAAACTTGGTTTTGTTTACATCGCGATTCTCGTTTCGCGGGAGCGTGACGTCATTATTAAAATGATTATTCCGTTCTCGTGAACGAATCGCGATGTGGACAAAACTTGGCTGATCATGCAAATCACCTTTCTCGCCGCTCACGCATCCTGTTTTGCATATCCAGAGGGCGTTGCCGGCAACGGTTATGTTCCGGAACGCACCCATCTTCGGGTATAAAGGCTAGACACTTTTCTGGTTTTAAGGTAGATCGCTTTAAATAGATCGCTTTGTCAGTAGATCGCTTGGAAAGCTCGTTGGATAGCTTGCTTATACTGATCGATGGAAGGATCTAGATCGGGCAGACGGATCTTCGTAAAGTCATGTTTCGATGTTGTCGAAAAGTTACGATAAAGTGTTTATCGGTGAACGCGGATATTTAAACTAAACTTAGTAGTTTTGATGGTTCTCAGTTAAGGAGACCATGTTTCCCGTGTTGTGGACTTTATAGTGCTGATCCGGAAAGTTTAAAGTTTTTGCCATAGCGTGTGCCCAGCTAGTGGTGGCGTCGGAAAGTGCACGTGGTCACGTAAGTGTGAAATGCTTTTATTCCACTTACTTGTGTAAATAATACGTAAACCAGAAACGTGTCTAGGCATGGAACTTACACTGAAAAACCTTCATATGAGCTGTAGTGCTCATGTTTTGTAAATAGTATGCTTTAGTTTTTGCTTACCTGTTCTCATGATATATACTGTAAGCAAATACAATGGATTCACTCTTCAATAAAAGTGATTTTGATTTAAACTGGAACTGTTCTCATTTAACACTTCTACTTCTACTTGTATTCCTACAACTACTATCTAACGTTTGTTATAGCTGCAACACTCTGTTTTAAATTTTCAACGAAGTTGTGTAACCAGAATTTCGTGGCTCATAGTTATTCTATCACCAGCTTCATCAGAAATTTAATTATACGTTAATTTACAATATATAACTTATGGAAATGATACATATTTCCGTCAATAGTGTTGTTCCTATTCTTTGTGTCATCGAAAATTACGTGTAAAACAAGCGCTTACTTAATGCATTTGAGCATTGTAGTCTTATTATGACGATCTTTGCGGGTCATTTCTCAAAAACAAGCTTTTCTGCCGAATCGTAATTTTTGACGATGAAAAGCATGATTCTAGTCCCATTACTCCACCATTAGCCGTTCTCCAGAAATTCAGGGACCTCAGAGCTCCTATTTTATTTTACATCCATTATCCTTTTCCCTCCTATTTCCTGGTGATTTCTGAAAGAAAGTTATAAAGCAATGATCCATATCTCCTCAATGAAGACAAACAAAAAAATATATATATAGAGAGAGAGAGAACTCTCAAAATACCTTTATTTTCCTTTTCTATTGCCTCCAAATCAGTACTTCATTAGTGGAATTAAAAGTAAGAAAGGAAGAAGCCCCTTTTACCTACCTCTCGCCTGAACGCGATCATGGGAGTGTGGATCTGGGAAAGGAATTGAAAGGACTGCATCATAATAAAATTGACATATTGGGTTTCTGTTTATGCCACTCTATACATTAATTACCCCAATATGTTTATAGGGACTCATTTTAAGTATCACCATCCTGTTATTTTTATACATTTTTATAGTTTTGTAGTACTTTAGTAGAAGAGTATAAATCAGTAAATATTCTTCTGAACCAGATAATTTTTCTCATAAATAGTGTGATTGAACAATTCCTTTGTATGCATTACTGAGAGTCCATAAGCATCTTTTTCCATCTGTCTCCATCCTTTAATTATTACTCAATTATATAATCTAAACTTGCTTATTTTCATATTTTAGTTCGAAATATTTTGAATTAATTTAATACGAGTGTTAATTGTGATGGAAATAAGAGATTATTGTTAAGAATAATGCGAATGGGCTTCTTGGCATGCCGTCTCCCAACAAGGAGAAAACACATTTACAGGCAGTTATTGCTATATGTGAAAGTAGGGTTGCCTGACATGGGGAACTTTTTTCCTGTCCTTGATTCTAGATTTATTGAAAAATCACCAACTTGGTGTGTTTCTGAAGGCACTAGACCTTTCTAGATTTATCCATTAGTTTCGAAGGTACGCCCTGTTTCTAGCGATATCTATGGAGAGTAAATAAGAGGGTCATCGCTCAGTGGGACATAGCTGATCTGATTCAAATTGAATGGTGAGATATGTCAGTGTTTTGAGAACAGTTTTGACAGTTAGTTGAGCATTTTCTTACTGTTTTGATGTAGCTGACAGTTATTCTGTGATCTTGTAAGATAGCTATAGAGTTATCAGCTGTAAATTGTTCCTGTTTGTGCTTTTTGGTGCTTTCAAATGAAAACGTTAGTTATCTAGAAATTCGGACACATTTTTGCATTCTGAGAGCACGCTCATGATTTAAGAGGATATGCTGTATCATTATTAATAGTTTATAACCATCATCTCATTTGGAATCTAAAACTTTTTTGAACATGTCAGGTTTTTAAATAGTTACTATGTTGAAGTTCATTTTAGCACACACACACACACACACATATATATATATATATATATATATATATATATTCTAGAAGGTATGCTCATCATATTATAGATACATAAAGTTGCAAAATATTACCTCTTGCTCTCCTACTATCCATGGACACATGAGAGTCATGCAATCAATATTATTATTTACTATACATATGACTAAACTACCTAATGAAACATATATGTTATATCTTCCCCTAACAAAAGGCAATTCATTTACGAACTCTTAACAAAACATATCTGTTCCACGCTTAAATTTGAATAATTATGTATTTAATATATTTAATTCAAATAATAAGTCCTACAAAGTGACAGGGATTATCAAGGAAATTTGAACTCAACTTTGTAAAGTATTTAATTTTCATCAATTATACATCATTTTCATTAATTCAGCGTTATTTCATCAATTTGAGAACATTTTCGTTAATTTCGCGATTCAATGTGGTAACATTTAAAAACGTAACCACATTTGTCGTCAAGTCAGTACCGACAGATATGATGACAGAAATGCCATCATAACCGACGGATATGTTATCCTTTAACAAAACACAATTTAAGTGATTTAGCTTCATTTGGATCAATTTGACGACATTTTTATCCATTTCGTGACATTTTCATCAATTTGGTAACTTTAAAAAAAAATCTGATGTGGGCAACACATGACCTTCCTTATATAATGTAATGAATTTACTACTTTTGCAGTAAAAAAAAATGTTTTTCTTATAGTAGATACTAATATTCTTTCCATGATATTGAATTTTCGACAATTAGTCGTCATTTTCATTGATTTAACGTCATTTTTATCCATTTGGCGAGATTTTCGTTAATTTGGCAGCATTTCAAAAAGTCACCAAGTTGGCGACATTCCGCCAAATTCGTCGCCAAAATCTCGCCAAGCGTTATGCACTAAGAAATAAGTTATTCTTACAGCAGATAAATGACTATTGGCGTTCAAATACAAAAGTATTACTCAAAGTCTCTTTTTTCATGAATGAAACGAGCTAGATCCAAGAGAATGATGTCAACCAATTTATCGCATGGTATTACATATGAAAAGTGAACATGTTTCTCAATAGGAAATATTTTTATTTTTATTTTATATGACTTTTTGATAATTTTTTTTAAAAATGTACAATATCTCGAGAACGGTTCATGTGAGCGTTCTAAAATTTATGTCAATCGTTTTCTAATGAAAATTTACATAAGAAATGTCTATTTGCGTAACTTTATTAGTGGTTTTGATTTTTTGACGATTTTTTCAAAATTTCATTCGAAAATTTAGGGGGGTTCTGAACATTCGATTGCGTATAAAAACAATAGACTTCCAGTGTTTACGGATTGTGATTTCTGTACCAAATTTGGTTCGAATCGGTCCATTCGTTCGTCAGTTATTGTCTCCACAGACTCACTGACACACACACACACATACTTTCACACACACACACACACACACACGCACACACACACACACACACGCACACACACACACACAGACATCATTTCAAAAATGTTTGATTCGTGATCAGGGATGCTTGAAACGTGCTCTCCCGTCGAAAACTCGAATTCGAATTTTCGACCCCGTCACAATACTTTCCTTATACATTATGTATATAAGGAAAGTAAAAACTGATGTGGGCAACACATGACTTTCTTTATATAATGCAATGAATTTACTATTTTTACAATAAAAAAAAATCTGATGTGGGCAACACATGACTTTCCTAATATAATGAAATGAATTTACTACTTTTAGAGTAAAATAAATAGGTTTTTCTTCTAGTAGATACTAATATCCTTTCAAAGATATTGAATTTTCGACAATTAGTCGTCATTTTCATTGATTTAGCGTCATTTTTATCCATTTGGCGAGATTTTCGTTAATTTGGCAACATTCCAAAAAGTCGCCAAGTTGGCGACATTCCGCCAATTTCGTCGCCAAAATCTCGCCAAGCGTTATGGACGAAGAAATAAGTTGTTCTTACAGAAGATATATTGGCGTTCAAATGCAAAAGTATTACTCAAAGTACCTTTTTTCATGAATGGAACGAGCTAGATCCACGAGAATGATGTCACCCAATTTATCGCATGTTATTATATATGAAAAGTGAACATGTTTCAATAGGAACATGTTTCAATAGGAAATATTTTTTTTTCTATTTTATATGACTTTTTGATAATTTTTTTGAAAAATGTGCAATATCTCGAGAACGGTTTATGTTAGCGTTCTAAAATTTACGTCAATCGTTTTCTAATGAAAAATTACATAAGAAATGTCTATTTGCTTAACTTTAATATTGGTTTTGATTTTTTGACGATTTTTTCAAAATTTCATTCGAAAATTTAGGGGGGTTCTGAACATTCGATTGCGTATAAAAACAATAGGTTCCAGTGTTTACAGATTATGATTTTTGTACCAAATTTGGTTCGAATCGGTCCATTCGTTCGTCAGTTATCGTCTCCACAGACCCACTGACACACACACACATACTTTCACACACACGCACACACACACACACACACACACACACACACACACACACACACACACACACACACACACACACACACACACACAGACATCACTTCAAAAATGTCTGATTCGTGATCAGGGATGCTTGAAACGTGCTCTCCCGTCGAAAACTCGAATTCGAATGTTCGACCCCGTCACAAGACTTTCCTTATACATTATGTATATAAGGAAAGTAAAAATGTTATTCTTATACTAGATACTTATATTCTTTCCAAGATATTGAATTTTCTTCAATTAGTCGTCATTTTCATTGATTTAACGTCATTTTTATCAATTTGACGAGATTTTTGTTAATTTGGCAACAATTAAAAATGTCGTCAAGTTGGCGACATTCCGCCAAATTCGTCGCCAAAATCTCGCCAAGCGTTATGGACGTAGAAATAAGTTATTCTTACAGCAGATAAATGACTATTGGCGTTCAAATACAAAAGTATTACTTAAAGTATCTTTTTTCATGAATGGAAAGAGCTAGATCCACGAGAATGATGTCACCAAATTTATCGCATGGTATTACATATGAAAAGTGAACATGTTTCTCAATAGGAAATATTTCTTTTTACTTTCCTTATATACATAATGTATAAGGAAAGTATTGGGACGGGGTCGAAAATTCGAATTCGAGTTTTCGACGGGAGAGCACGTTTCAAGCATCCCTGATCACGAATCAAACATTTTTGAAGTGATGTCTGTGTGTGTGTGTGTCAGTGAGCCTGTGGAGACGATAACTGACGAACGAATGGACCGATTCGAACCAAATTTGGCACAATCCACAAGCACTGGAAGCCTATTGTTTTTATACGCAATCGAATGTTCAAAATCCCCCTGAATTTTCGAATGAAATTTTGAAAAAATCGTCAAAAAATCAAAACCACTGATAAAGTTACGCGAATAGGCATTTCTTATGTAATTTTTCATTAGAAAACGAATGACATAAATTTTAGAATGCTAACATTAACCGTTCTCGAGATATTGTACATTTTTCAAAAAAATTATCAAAAAGTCATATAAAATAAAAAAAAATATTTCCTATTGAGAAACATGTTCACTTTTCATATGTAATACCATGCGATAAATTGGGTGACATCATTCTCGTGGATCTAGCTTGTTCCATTCATGAAAAAAGATACTTTGAGTAATACTTTTGTATTTGAACGCCAATAGTCATTTATCTGCTGTAAGAAAAACTTATTTCTTCGTCCATAACGCTTGGCGAGATCTTGGCGATGAATTTGGCGAAATGTCGCCAACTTGGCGACATTTTTGAAATGTTGCCAAATTAACGAAACTCTCGCCAAATGGATAAAAATGACGCCAAATCAATGAAAATGACGACTAATTGTCGAAAATTCAATATCTTGGGAAGAATATTAGTATCTACTATAAGAAAAACCTATTTTTTTTACTGTAAAAGTAATAAATTCATTACAATATATAAGGAAAGTCATGTGTTGCCCACATCAGATTTTTTTATTTTATATAACTTTTTGATAATTTTTTTGAAAAATGTGCAATATCTAAAAAACTGTTCATGTTAGCGTTCTAAAATTTATGTCAATCGTTTTCTAATGAAAAATTACATAAGAAATGTCTATTTGAATAACTTTATTAGCGGTTTTGATATTTTGACGATTTTTTCAAAATTTCACTCGAAAATTTAAGGGGGTTCTGAACATTCGATTGCGTATAAAAACGATAAGCTTCCAGCGTTTACGGATTGTGATTTTTGTACCAAATTTTGTTCGAATAGGTCGATTCGTTCGTCAGTTATCGTCTCCACAGACTCACTGACACACACACACACACACACACACACACACACAGACATCACTTCAAAAATGTTTGATTCGTGATCAGGGATGCTTGAAACGTGTTCTCCCGTCGAAAACTCGGATTCGAATTTTCGACCCCGTCATAATACTTTCCTTGTACATTATGTATATAAGGAAAGTAAAAAATATGTTGCCAAGTTAACAATATCCCACCAAATTTCTCGTCAGTCGTTACGGACGGACGGACGGACGGAGAAATGGGTTATTTTTATAGTAAATATTATTCAAAACGTATTAAGTGATGAATAAAAATGAAGAATAAGGTAATAAAAAATATTTAAGCTCTTATTTATTCTTGTACAGAAAAAATTTAAGTGTTTTGATAATTAGTTAGTAGAAAAATATTCCATTTTCACTTTCCTAATATGCATAATGTATAAGGAAAGTATTGTGACGGGGTCGAAAATTCGAATTCGAGTTTTCGACGGGAGAGCACGTTTCAAGCATCCCTGATCACGAATCAAACATTTTTGAAGAGATGTCTGTGTGTGAGTGTGTGTGTGTGTGTGTGTCAGTGAGTCTGTGGAGACGATACCTCACGAACGAATAGAGCGATTCGAATGAAATTTGGTACAAAAATCACAATCCCTGAATACAGGAAGCCTATTGTTTTTAAACGTAATCGAATGTTCAGAACCCCCCCCCTAAATTGTCGAGTGAAATTTTGAAAAAATCATCAAAAAATCAAAACTTTTAATAAAGTTACGCAAATAGACATTTCTATTGTAATTTTTCCTTAGAAAGCGATTGACATAAATTTTAGAACACTAGCACGAGCCGTTCTCGAGATATTGCACTTTTTAAAAATAAATTTATCAAAAAATCCCATAAATTAAAAAAAATATATTAATTGTTGAAAAACATGTTCACTTCTCATATCATGCCATGAATTGGGTGACATCATTCTCGTGGATCTAGCTCTTTCCATTCATGAGAAAAGATACTTTGAGTAATACTTTTGTATTTGAACGCCAATAGTTATTTATCTGCTATAAGAATAACTTATTTCTCCATCCATAATGCTTGGCGAGATTTTGGCGCCGAATTTGGCGGAATGTTGCCAACTTGGCGAATTTTTTAAATGTTGTCAAATTATCGAAAATCTCACCAAACGAATAAAAATGACACTAAATCAGTGAAAATGACGACTAATTGACGAAAATTCAATTTCTTGGAAAGAATATAAATAACTACTATAAGAAAAACCTATTTTTTTTTAATTGTAAAAATAGTAAATTTATTGCATTATATAAGGAAAGTCATGTGTTGCCCACATCAGAGTTTTTAAATCATTTTTGAACAACTTTTTACTTTTTTATAATTCGTATAGTATAGAGAAAGTATTGGTTTCATGAAAATTTTCAAATTCGAGATTTTAATCTATATAAATAAAATTGAAAATCTGTCTGTCTGTCCCGTCATCACGAGAGAACGGCTGAACCGAATTTGATGAATTTTTGTGGGTAGTCTGAAAATAG
The DNA here is from genome assembly GCA_951213105.1 of Amaurobius ferox. Taxonomy (NCBI): domain Eukaryota; kingdom Metazoa; phylum Arthropoda; class Arachnida; order Araneae; family Amaurobiidae; genus Amaurobius; species Amaurobius ferox. Next base: position 141,528,906 of record OX578147.1, on the reverse strand, counting down.
TTCCACTTAAAATTTAGTCCATGTCTACGATCAGTGGTTCTCGAGATATTAGTAAAAAACAACATTTTCGTTTGTCTCATCATCACGGGAAAACGGCTGAACCGAATTTGATGAAATTTTGTGGATACCTTTGAAATAGCCCCCCATAAATTTAGCCCAAGTTTCGAGTATCTAAGACCAGGGGTTGTCGAGATATTAATGAAAAACGAAACTTTTTCCCAGGCACTCTACTCTCTGACTCCGTGGTTTATCCAAACGAAAAGCTTGAAAATCGTTTGAAAGTGAATTATCGCTGCATTTGATGGGAGATTTTTTGCGCTAATTAGTCACTTTCTGAAAACATGAATTGTTTGAAACATGATTTAAATGGGAAATCTATCTCCATGGTTTATTTTATACAAGCTTTTATATTGAATAATGAAAAGTATAAAGAAATCAAAATGGCTCTTTAATTTCGCAGTTTATGAGGAAGATTCTATTTTATATCATGTTGCTCAGAAACGCAATTAAATTAAATCTGTCTGTTCATTTTAATTATTATTTTTTCGATTTGAATAATAAATAAATGGATATAAAAATATATTTTGGAAAAGAACGATTTGATTTTTCTTATAGCTTTTTTGACTGGATAATATCAATTACGATCTTCAGGTTTAAACGTTATTATTACTGATATTTTCGGGGGTTATTGATTCAGGGATGATTCTTGATATTTTCTTGTTATTATGCAATTGTTTTATTATGACAAAAATTGTTTAAACTCATATATTGTACGTTGTACGAGTATCTTCTACAAATACACGGGTATATCTTCTTCCAGTTACCTTACACCTTTCTGGTAGGTCGGACGGTCTGGGTCTCAACAACAACAACGGGTATATCTTCTAATCTACGAGAATATAAGTAGTAGGTATATTGGCATATGTTTTGATATATATTGGAATCCATTACGACCTTCTGGTATAAAGAGTGCGGGGATTATTGATATTTTCAATTCATTACGTCATGTTTTTTATTTTGGCAAAGATTGAGACTCATATTGTAATGCGGGTAGTCTTCTACTAACACACTGGCATATTTTCTAATCTGCGATAATATAAGTAGTACGGGGTTGCATATATTGATTCAATTCCTTTTTTTTTTTCTGTAAATTTGCTTACAAAAGGGGCCAGGATGTTTTATTCTTCAGAACTGCCCGTGAAGATAATTTTGCATAGTGAGAACAGATATTCTTAAACTTCTCTTTCGGAGCAATAAATTTAATATTTTAACAGAATTTGCACATGATTGCGAATTATAAGTTTCTTTATACTAATACTCCGTACGAAGAACGGGTATGCTGCTAGTACCAATATATGTTTCAAGACGTTTTAACTATTTTTGGAGTGATTTCCCTCTGTCTCGGTTTGTGTACACGATAGCTGTCACACATATCTTCACGAAGCTTTTTACCCCTCTTTGTTATCGAGATGTCTAGAACTGGATGCAGTTTTTTGAAATTCGAGCGAAAACTTCGAAATGTATTCACGATTTTATATGTTCTTAACATGACAGCATAGGGGGGAAAATGACATAATTATGGATAAAATGGATTATATATATGGTTCAATGATCACGAAACTTAACACAGTTTTAATCATTGTAGTGAAAAAAAAACCGATACACAATTTTTGTTTTTGTGATGTCATTAACTGCGTCTCGAAGGGGGGGGGGGGAGTTACATTTCTCTGTGGGTACAATGTCAAACTTGTTATGAATCGAAAATTTCTTTCAAGCCCTTTAAAATGAAGGGTAATATGCTATAATTAGGATCATTTGGACACACGATACATATTTTTGAAAAAATTTCTTGCAGAATTTGTAGGAATAATAAAATGATAGGTTACTAGGTTACTTAAAATTGGATTCTGGTAAAGTTTAACCACACTCCAGCTTATTACAATAGTTTAGGATGCCGTAGCCTTAGACTCGGAGGAATAACCTTCCATTGACGGAAAAATTATATAATAGTTCTCCATAGGCAAGATATTGCTTCCCCATTTTCCGTTTTATTTTCAAATAATTTGAGAAGATGAGCATGCTTGCAGATTTAAATAATGGATTTTTAAAATGTCCTTTGAAAGTCTAAAGTAAAGAAGTTATATTCAATGTATCTAAAAATTTTCAAAAGTTCTGTTTGCAAATGACTTGGTTATAGTTACTTATGTTATACATAAACCTATGTTAATTTCTTCTAAAAAAGCTATTAAAGCTTTGATTTTCTTTATTACTGGAGTACAAAGATTGTGTGTGTTAAGATATATTATTACACAAAACTGAATAGTATTCATAAAAGTAAATCTCTAACTATGATTAACTACTGAATTGCTTATATGTTTTATGATCTAAAATGCAACTGGAAGTTATAGTTACTTATGTTATATTATTATTTTCCCTACAATACATAGTAATGTATAGGAAGAGTATTGAAATCATGTCGAAAATCACAACTCGAGTTTTCTACGGATCTACACGTTTTGAAACCGCTAGAACATGAAAAAAAAAAAAAAAACAATTTCAGCGGGACGTCTGTATGTGTGTCTGTCTGTACAATGTGTGTATCCATTCTAATTATAAAAACTAATTGGCCGAATTTCATAAAATTTTATAGGTAAATCAGACTTGTGCTGATTTATTTAGGTACGATTTTATTAGGTACGAACCTGCCTTTTTTACGAAATGGCCCGCAAAAATCGTCAAAATCTAAAATAAAAGACTACGTATGCTCAAATGTATCCTTTAAATGCTTGTTTTATACGTAATTGTCGACTATAATAATCACTCTAGGACTAACCGTTCTTGAGATATTTTTGTTTTTTCGCTACCCCGCCTTTGAAAATGCACACCTCTAGTTTCCAAATGAAAAGGAAAATTGAATTATAAGTGCAAATTCAGTGTCATTTCAAATAATTACGTGTGTTATTTTGTGCAATAAAACTCCATTTAATGAATTATTAAAGAAATAAAGAGAAAATAAACTTGGACTGTCTCATAAACTTGAAAGTCCTGCGCTGTTCACATTAATTTTTTTTTCTTGAATGCTTGATTTTTGTTTTCTATTCAATACATGGTGATGTATAGGGAAAGTATTGGAATCGATGTCGAAAATCCCAACTCGAGTTTTCGTCGAAGTTACACATTTCGAGCATCCTAGAACACGAAGAAACTTTTTAGCGTAACATCTGTGTTGTGTGTGCCTGCCTGTCTGTGCAATGTATGTATACATACCAAATATTGACCAAACTAATTAACCAATTTCCCCAAAATTTGATAAATAAGCCATTCGTATAAGTTACTCTGGTGTTGATTAGATTTTGGTACGTAGCATTAGATTTCGTGTGATTCTGAAAAAATAATTTCCCTTTTTTTGCGAAATGACCCTCAGAAATCGTTAAAATCTAAAATATAAAATGACGCATTTTCAAATGTATTGCTTTATACTCAAATTTTGACAACGTAAAGAATGAGACCACCCCCATAAAATGAACCATTCTCGAGATACTTAAGTATTTTTAATTTTGATGAGCTTAATGTTTATCACTGCAGTTAAAAAACTACGTGATGAGATTTCTTAAAATTTAGTAGTTATGTCCCTTGATAGTTAACCTGATGAGATTTTGGCATAATTCAGAAAAATATAACCGACCCTATTTTTTTTTTATTTGGCCCATAGATATTGTGAAAATCTAAAATAACTGACTAAAATTGCTGAAATATATTAATTTTATACTTGTTCTTCAAGGAATTTTTTTTACAACAAAGCGAATCAGACTGATCCAATGGCTCTAGGTTTTCGAGACATTTAAGTCGTTTGGAATTGGAGAAGCTGAATACGCTTTAAAATGCATTAAGTTGCCAAATGAAACGAAGATGCATTGAAAATAAAAATTAGATAGGATATTAAAAAAGTATTCATGTTATTTTCTGCAATTAAACTCAATTTAATATATTTTGAATTAAAAAAATCTGATGTGGGCAGCCTATGACTTTCCTTGCAGACATTCATTTTCTCTATATTTCTTTAACAAATCATTAAATTGAGTTTAATGAATCAAGATAACACTGAATTTGCACTTTTCACCGAATTTACAATTTTTGGTTTTATTTGGTAATTGGACCTTTTTTTAAATGCAGCATAACAAAAATGCGAAAAAACTCAAATATCTCAAGTCATATTCTTTTCCTCGTTTTGCGTCTAAACAAACATTTGAGAGCACGTAGTCTTTTAATTTAGGCTTTGGCAATTTTTGTGAACCATTTCGTGAAAAAAGAAGGCGGGATCTTCTTTTTCGAATCATACCAAAATCACCAGGGTAACCTATCTATCAAATTTTGTGAAATTGGTTCAACTAGTTTTTTAGCTTTGCAATTTTTGCGAGCTATTTCGCATGAAAAGGTGGGTTCTTTCACCTACCAAACAAATGACTTACCTACCAAATGTTTTAAAATTGGGTCAAATAGTTTTTCAGTCAAATACATTGCACAGACAGACACACATACACAGACGTCACACTAAAAATAGTTTTTTCGCGTTCTAAAGGTCTCAAAACGTGTAGATCAGTCGAAAATTCGAGTTGCGATTTTTAGTATGATTCCAATACTTTCCCTATACATTACCATGTATTATAGGGAAATAAAAATTAGAAATTGAATTTGAGTCTGTATGGAAAGTTATGTGATACCACAACAGATTTTAAAATTTGTTTAACATAAATCATTATTTACCATTGGCCATAGAGAGTCAAGGAGCTTGTCCAGTTTACCGGCCAAATTCGGCAGTTCTCTAACTCCATGTAAATGATGCTGAGCAGAGCGGACTTATCTTTAACGATTTGGGAGAACTGCCTATGACCCGAGTTGGCGTTACCCAGGAAGAAGGGCTGAACACAAGGAATAAAGTCTCGAACTAAGTATCATCTTATGTAAATATTATGATGTTTTTAGCACGACCCCTGGACGAAGGTTGATGGACATTCCATTAAAGTTACCAAAAACACACCTACACAGTTACTTGTTTAAAAGTTCATGACCGTAATACTCTGACCTACCTAACCCAAACTGTGCCGAGCTAACTAATTAGCTCACAAAACAAGAATATTACAAATCAGACAAACACAAAGCCCAATGAAAAGAGATCGAAGAAGGGACAGTCCATATAAGTTCTAGCTTCCCAATACAGTCTTCAAATATCACCTTGCTGCTAGGAATCTTTATCCTGGGCACACTGAAAGATGACTTCAGTTTATAACATCAGCACTACAAATGGGACACACATTTGTTGGGCCGCGTGCTGCTGGCACATTTCGGGCGCGGTAGCTCAGTGGTTTGCGCGCTGGATTTGCACGCTGCCACAACTGCCGCCGTGTTCATGCGGAGTACGATCACGTTAAACATGTGGGTCCGTAAGTCCTTCCGAGAGGTTGGTGGTAGGGGAAGAAGGGTACGGTCCCTGTGGATGCCTCCCCCACTGGGTTCCGGTCCAAATTAGGTGGCACTTCCCGGCCGTCCAAACGGTTACCTTACACCTTTCTGGTAGGTCGGACGGTCTAGGTCTCAACAACAACAACACATTTGTTGGGGGGGGGGCGGCCACTCAACTACCTGCTGTAAGCCTCAGAGCCAGCCGAGTGGTCTGGGTCTTCAACACATTTGTTGGGAGAATTCTTATCAAGGTTCAGCCATTATAACCCGTTTTCAATTTAAAATTGTCCACTGTCTCCCTGCAAGTTTGGTTGCTAAACGCCTTCCAGCTATCTTGGATATTTACCCAAACTTTGCCTCTTGATTTAATGTCCAGGTCTATTTTACAATTATCCATAATTTTGCTATAAACTAATTTTCTGCGTGACTCCGGTGGAATAGGGGCAAGATAAACTAGGGTAACCTTTTTTTGCCAAAACTTCAGCAGACTCATTACCGTCAAATCCTATATGTGATGGTATCCACTGAAACATTGATTTGTTCCTACTTCTAAGAAAATCCAGAATTCAGTTATGGTCGATGTCTCGATAAGATTAATTTCCGAGACAGCTTAAATGGCTGCTCTGGAGTCCACCACTTTTCAAAATGAATCGCTTCTAAATTTAAGGTAATTTAATTGCCAAAAAGATGGCATAGATTTTTGAATTAAAATATATGGCCCGATAAGGGCATATTGAGCATACCCGTCTGTATTTATATTCCAGTCCACTCAGGTTCTGAGCACTTTTCGTTAATCATGCATAGTGCAGTTGCTCTCAAGATCTGGGATGTCTCTTTTCCCAGCAGCGTTTGCTGTCATGGCTTAGATCTATATACTTAAGGGTCTAATCTTTTTGTACTGTACATTTGCATCTAGATCATTTAGTATCTTTTGACACGCCTCAACAGGAGAAATTTGCATCTTTATGCAACTTGGTTGACGGTCTCGAATCCAACTAGCTCGCTTTTGACTGCTCCCTCCAATAATGAGATGTCTTAAAGTTGTTTGGGTACAGACAACTTTAAATAAGGCCTCGCAGCGAACAACTTGGCACCGGCTAATCTTAAGATTGGTAATATCTTTCTTTGATAGCTTCAGTGCTTGTAATTTAACATTTAATGAATAGTGATCAACAATGTGAATTTGTGATATATCATGCTTATTATATGTGTATGGCATAAGATTGAGACTCTTGAAAACATTACGAATGTGTTTGAAGTATGTATTTGTTGTATGTAAATAATATGTATAAATGTTTTTGTATCGGTGTGGGTTTCTTAAATTGTTAGAAATCAGTTTTCAGTGTGTATCTCTATCCTTTGGGGAGGTTCCGTCAAAATCAGCGAGAAAGAATGTGAAAACTCGCACACACACACACACACACAACGGGCGCTTCTTGGACTGACTTAAAGGAAATATGAAATTATATGGCTTTATTGGAAATTACATAACTGGCACATCATAAAAATATAAAATTAGATGTGTAAAGTTCTCGTATTTAGTAATTCTATGGGAGATTGGGATCAGGTCAAGGGAGTTTCGGATCAGGTCAGGGGAGTTTGGGATAAGGTCAAGGGAGTTTGGGATAAGGTCAGGGGAAAACGGGATCAGGTCAAGGGAGTTTGGGATAAGGTCAGGGGAAAACGGGATCAGGTCGAGGGAGTTTGGGATAAGGTCAGGGGAAAACGGGATCAGGTCAAGGGAGTTTGGGATCAGGTCAGGGGAAAACGGGATCAGGTCAGGAGAGTTTGGGATAAGATCAGCGGGAAATCGGGATCAGGTCAGGGGAGTCTGAGATTAGGCCAGGGAAAATCGAGATAAGGCCAGGGGAAATTGGGATATGACCAAAGGGAGTCCGGGATAATGCCAGGGAAAATAGGGATATGGCCAAGGGAAAATTGGGATCTGAAATAAGGTTTCCGAAAACTGAGTTTTAAAATTATTCTTTATTTATCTGCCTCTACACAAACATGATGTGTCTCAAACATCCCCATACACAAGTCTGCCCTACTTTTACAGAAACATGATGTGTCTCTAACCTCCCCACACACAAGTCTGTGGAGAGATTCAAGACATCCAGACGTTGAGTGCCATCGAGACCAGACCTGTAAATCAATAAAGTAAAATAAAAATATAATAAAATAGCAAAAACATTAATCAAATTAGCATAATAATATATGTATAATATGTGTGTATCATAATGTAAAAGAATATATATATATATATAAAATAAATATAATATAATATAAAATAATAATATAATATATGTAAATCAAAAGAAATATAGTGAGAATACAAAAAAATAGACTTTTAGCTCAGGATGCAGCGGTGTTCCGTCACTGCTTCCGTTGACAAAAGCCATTGTAAGTATCCACAAAATTTCGGTCATTACATCTCAAAATCGACATAAAAGAAATCATAATATAAATCAAAATATAATCATAAAAGAAATATAAATAAATGGAATGCAGTGTGCGTATCGAAAACTTTGTTATGAAAGTAGTATGATTTCGGAAACAGAACGGGTATTTCTTGGGACGTATGTCAATATAGTTTCTAAAACTCGCCACACAGAAGTTAGAAATCAAACTAACGAACATCTGATTTTAATAAGTTGCTAAATGAAATTCATTTTGTATTTATTTTATTTAACAAAGTATTTTGTAAACTTTTGCTCACTTTTAACATTTTTATTATGTGTAGCTACAGAAAAGGAGAGATTTTCGAGAAGTGGAATACGATTATTATTATTATGATGCATGATTAATAATGATAATGAGTATGTACAATTATGAGACACAAGAAAGCAACATGACCCTGGGTGCACTGCCAGGGCTGTTGAAACGGGTGAATGGACGTGAACCTGACCCGATTGATGGATCCATCGTTATGGAACTTTTACCGTCAAAGTCCCCACGATCGTCCCCTCGATTTTTGGAGCCTTTTTTTGGCATATCCGTCCTATGACCGTCTTATTGCATGCCCAATATTTTAGAATTTTATTTCGACTTCCGGATAGTTTTTCAGCAAAAAAAGTCTTGCACGATTATGCTCTTTGACACATCGATTGTCTTCATTTCATGAACACTAGATGCGGATTTGAAATGAGCGGTTTCTGGCGTAGCCTTGGGTACACCCATCTTTGTTATAAACGAAACGTTTATTGAAGCGTCCGCTATTTGGTTCCGGTGTTGTGTGAGGTTTGCCACCGGGGAAATGCGCCCGGGAAACGGCGGGTACATTTTCTATTCATAAATAAGGAAACGCCTGTTTTGAACAAAAATCGTTCCCATACTCGCAATCAATAATTTCGAACGCAACTGCTTGTTGAAAATCCAGTGTGAGCCGTATGAGCGGCACTAGATAACGCCATCAACAATCGCACAAATCTGCCTTGGAAGAGAAGTTTTTCGACTTCTCTTCTCAAATAACTAAAAAACTAATTCAAGTTTATAAAAAATCTCGCCGCCGTCCCAGGTCCTGTTAGATTTTTCGCTACATCTTACTTTATTATTATTATAGATATCTTCTCCTGTAAGTGGGATGAGAAACTTTATTATTGCTGGAGTTTATTACTTCAAGATATCGACTTTATTTTCTTTTCATTTCTATTCTATTGCGAATTTATAAAGAAATAGTTTGAAGCATATTCTTCCTAAGAATGAGGTATTTTTTTTCTTATTGATTCCATCAATGTCATTATCCAATAAATGAAAATGATATATTAAAAAATTACAGAGTCCACGACGTTCTGCGTGACGTTACGACAACGTTACAAGCAAAAGAGAAGAAATTTGGATTGAGAGGCTTGAGCTTAAATTTGGATTAGACAAGCACATCTCAATTACAGAGTAATTGAGATAAAATTTTCGATAGATGTTTCGATGAAATTCATACTTCAATTTCAGAATTGTCTAAAGCTTCGATTTTAATTTTATCTCTGGTGGGAAAACTTAGCGTAACGGACGTTACTTTGAACGCTTAACCTAATATGATAAAATGTTGTTTTATGTTTTGTCGTATTATGAATATATAAACATTATTTCAATTAAACTTTATCGAACTTTTTCAAAAAAAAGTATCTGTCCGAACGAGTTCTTTCTTTTTCATTAGGATACTTTTACTCGAAATATCTTCGAAACTAGACAAAAATAAAAAAAATTCTGAACCGAATCCATAGCACAATTTCTTCATAATAAATTTTCATAATGAAAATACATTAAAGTCGACGCTGTTTCATTTTTATTTTGTAACATTGTCGAATTGAAGATTCGCAATTGTTAATCTTGATTTTGCTTTTGAAAATACATCGCACTATGCGTATTTTAAGCTATTTCATTTTTATTTGGGTGCATCTGAGAATTGAAGATGTAAAGAATGTGAGAACTCTAGTTTTGGGCAGGAATATCTTCTCATTCTAATGAAATTTTATATATTTCTGATTTAAATCTTTCACAATAGCGAAAGGTTCAAGCTGCCGATAACCGAGAGAACTTGGAACCATGGACAAATTTTAAAAAATTCGAACTGGTTTTTCAGTTAAGCGAAATTCTGAGCCTTTTTCACACAAATCGGTACTGTAGTGATCGAAAATAATATTATATAATTTTCATCTTGACACTATTGGAAAGATGAACGCCCTTTCAAAGCGTTTTGAACCGAATGCATAAAACCTGCCTATTTAATTTTCATTGTGAAAGTACATTCAAACATGCTATTTCAGTTTTATTTGGTTACAACAAAGAATTGAATTGCAACACGGTTTTAATTTTTAGCAGGAATAAGGAGTATCATTTTAATAATAATAAAAAAATAATTACTCTATTTCTGAAATATTTTATGAATTTTTAATAGAGACATCATTTAAATGTGATATCGTTGACTTCTCTTTCAACAGATCTTAAGACGCAAAGACAAATCAGATCTCCAGAGTTCAGGGGCCGAAGGAAGTAAATTTTTATACGTTCCATGTAAAAATCCAATTTGAAAATAATTTTTATAAAATTACAGTCAATGGTTAAATATAAGAAGAAAGGAGAATAAAAATGATGTAAAATAAAGAGATAACGGAAATAAATTTAACTGTTTTATCTAATTGATTTTATTTTAATTGGACAAGGCAATACAAAAATCCAAAATTATATTTGCTTCCTTAAATGATTCGTTATGATAATAGCCGATTGAGGGAATAGGGATATATCCAGGAAATATGGATGTTTAAAAAAGTATTTAGACATACTTTTTTAAGTGTGATCGTAAAAATAAGTATTCATATATATATATATTTTAAAGTTAAATACTTATATATATATATATATATATATATCTCCCAAAAAGGACAAATACCTATATACCCATAAAGATGTTAAAAGAGTATTTATGATGTGACGGCCGAGGGGAGTAGTGACCCCCAACTCTCCGGTTAAAGCTTTTACTGCCATGGCGAAACGCTCCCGGTAGCCGAAACCTTCAAACCACATCCAACAAGACACTCACCATTACCTCAATAAACGTAAAAACACTTTCAAAACCAAGTCATTAATATAAAAACCCTTAAATTACTTTAAACAACACTTATAACTATCCAAAGATTTGAAAAGGTAGGGGGGGTGGGGGACAAAATCCCACATCAGCATATTAAAACTATTATATGGAATCTTTAACTAAGTGGTTATATTATGTATTTTTAAAACGATATTAAAACACCATAAAAGAAATGTAGAAATAAAATATTTTTCCCAAACCTGACTGTAATAGCCATGGAAACTATATTGACTCGAACCTTGAAACTACTAGTGTATGAAATCATTAATAATGTGGTTATTTTTATATACTACAAATAAAAACCAAATATCAATTTGAGGCCATATAACGACTAATGTATGAAATCATTCCAAGGTGGTTATTTAGTATAATTCAATAAAAAAACCAAATAGTAATTTTGCCATTTCAAAAAGTGAATAAAACCCAATTTTTGAAATTCACCATAATTTTCACACTAAAAGCTAACTACTTTTAACTACTTTTTCTAACTACTTTTTAGTGTGAAAATTATGGTGAATTTTAAAAGTTGGGTTTTATTTACTTTTTGAAATGGCAAAATTGCTATTTGGTTTTTTATTGAATTATACTAAATAACCACCTTGGAATGATTTCATACATTAGTCGTTTTATGGCCTCAAAATTGATATTTGGTTTTTATTTGTAGTATATAAAAATAACCACATTATTAATGATTTCATACACTAGTAGTTTCAAGGTTCGAGTCAATATAGTTTCCATGGCTATTACAGTCAGGTTTGGGAAAAATATTTTATTTGTACATTTCTTTTATGGTGTCTTAATATCGTTTTGAAAATACATAATATAACCACTTAGTTAAAGATTCCATACAATAGTTTTAATATGCTGATGTGGGATTTTGTCCCCACCCCCTGCCTTTTCAAATCTTTGGATAGTTATAAGTGTTGTTTAAAGTAATTTAAGAGTTTTTATATTAATGACTTGGTTTTGAAAGTGTTTTTACGTTTATTGAGGTAATGCTGAGTATCTTGTTGGATGTGGTTTGAAGGTTTCGGCTACCGGGAGCGTTTCGCCATGGCAATAAAAGCTTTAACCGGAGAGTTGGGGGTCGCTACTCCCCCCCGGCCGTCACTTCATAAATACTCTTTTAACATATTTATGGGTATATAGGTACTTGTCCTTTTTGGGAGATTATTTAGTTATACACTTGTATAAAGCAGCATGGCGCTTTACCATTGTATATATAATGTTCTTTTAAATATTTGGAAGGGAATTTGGCTTTTTGAATCATTTTATGTATTTTTTATTTTATATATATATATATATATATATATATATATATATATATATGTGTGTGTGTGTGTGTGTGTGTGTGTGTGTAATATAAGCTACAATAGTCCATGGAAGAGACATTTCACGTTATCAATATCTACTTTAATATATGATAATGGAAACATATATAGTTACATAGGCTGACCGAGTTCCCGATCGTCGACCTGCTCTCACAAAATCTCATTGCAATCTGCGTTTGTTCACATAATGTACAGTTACATCAGAGGGGGGGGGGATATGAGGTATGGGACACATGCTGTCTTCGCGTTTTTTAGGTTTTAAAAAATGTGATGATGAAGCAGTTTCATATGAGAAAGTTTACGCAAAGGTTAAGATTCGTGACTATATATGGTATGGTCGAGGTAAAGAGGAGGTATTGGTAGACTTTGTTAATATTAGTGGCGTGGGATAGAATTTAATATAGCTGCAATACATGCTGGACATGAAATAGGAATTTGGAATAATAAGTATGAAAGAAAATGGCGCGTTATTGGGAAAGGCTTAAAATTTCTGTATCATATATATACTTTAACACAAAATGCACAATTTATATAAAGCTCTCAATAAAATTCCACAGCACCTGCAAGACCTTTTTGATGTGCACACACATAAGCTAATAACATAAATTGTGGTTACGTGAGGTCTGAAACAACCCGTACACATTCGTGCAATTCTAATAAATATTTTTCTTACCTTCAGAAATGGAATCAAACTTGAGTTTCTCAGTTTAAAACCTTGAATGAGCTATTTCAACTTCAGGCACTTAAAGAATAAAGAAACCTCTCGATAGGTTTCAGCTGCACGTCTTGGAACCTGTATATACAGACATAAGTTAATGAAATAGGTTCTATTACCTGAAGTTTGAAAGACACTGTACATACTTTCTTACCTCGAGGAAATGAGCTCTTTCAACTTCAGGCACTTGACGAATAAAGGAACCTCTCGATAGGTTTCAGTTGCACGTCTTGGAACCTGTATATACGGACATAAGTTAATGAAATAGGTTCTATTACCTGAAGTTTGAAACAAGCTGTACACGCTTTCTTACCTCGAGAAAATGAGCTCTTTCAACTTCGGGAATTTGACGAATAAAGAAACCTCTCAATAGGTTTCAACTGCACGTCTTGGAACCTGTATATACAGACATAAGTTAATGAAATAGGTTCTATTTACTGAAGTTTGAAAGACACTGTACAGACTTCCTTACCTCGAGATAATGAGCTCTTTCAACTTCAGGCACTTGACGAATAAAGAAATCTCTTGATAGGTTTCAGCTGAACATCTTGGAACCTGTATACACAGACATAAGTTAATGAAATAGGTTCTATTACCTAAAGTTTCAAAGACACTGTACAGACTTTCTTACCTCGAGTAAATGAGCTCTTTCAACTTCAGGTACTTGACGAATAAAGAAACCTCTCGATAAGTTTCGGCTGCACTTCTTGGAACCTGTACATATAGACATAAGTTAATGAAATAGGTTCTATTACCTGAAGTTTGAAACAAACTGTACACGCTTTCTTACCACAAGAAAATGAGCTCATTCAATTTCAGGCACTTGACGAATAAAGAAATCTCTCGATAGGTTTCAGCTGCACGTCTTGGAACCTGTATATACAGGCATAAGTTAATGAAATAGGTTCTATTACCTGAAGTTTGAAAGACACTGTACAGACTTTCTTACCTCGAGTAAATGAGCTTTTTCAGCTTCAGGCACTTGACGAATAAAGAAACCTCTCGATAGATTTCAGCTGCACGTCTTGTAACCTGTATATACAGACATAAGTTAATGAAATAGGTTCTATTACCTGAAGTTTGAAAGACACTGTACAGACTTTCTTACCTCGAGTAAATGAGCTTTTTCAGCTTCAGGCACTTGACGAATAAAGAAACCTCTCGATAGATTTCAGCTGCACGTCTTGTAACCTGTATATACAGACATAAGTTAATGAAATAGGTTCTATTACCTGAAGTTTGAAAGACACTGTACAGACTTTCTTACCTCGAGATAAGGAGCTTTTTCAATTTCAGGCACTTGACGAATAAAGAAACCTCTCGAAAGGTTTCGGCTACATGTCTTGGAACCTGTATATACAGACATAAGTTAATGAAATAGGTTCTATTACCTGAAGTTTGAAAGAAACTGTACACGCTTTCTTTTGTTATTATTTTACAAGCAGCAGTTTTAGTGTGGGATAGCCCAGTGGTTAAGACACGAGGATTGTACTCGGAGGACCCGAGTTTGATGGGCCGAAGTGGAAAAGGACGATCATGGGCCAATCTCGGAGCCAGTATCCGAGCCTGATCCACACCTACAGAGTGAAAAATAATAATAATAATGTTGAAAAACAATAATAAGAAAGATCAATCATACGTAAGGCATTGATTATGAAACATTTCCAACTGAAATTCAATTTTATTTAAACATCTCTAAAATGCGATACATTCAGCGGTGATATTTTAAAAATTATCACAATACTACAATAATTTATTATATTTGAAAACGACATCGAAATCAAATGAACTTTATTCAAATAACGTCATCCTAATATAAATAACCAGTCTCTACATATATAAACAGTGAAAATTTCATTCATAAACTTTTTTCCATTCCTTTCATTCAACGGCGATATTTTTAAAATTATCACAATACTACAATAATTTATTTTAATTTAAAATGTAAAACCATGGAGGTAAAATTACTTTCTAACTCCATGCTTAAAACTTCATCAAAAAAGCAAAAATATGGAATCGTCTGCATCTCTATGTAAAATCAATGAATGTTTCATTCATATCAGTTCCAACTTCATTCATTGCAGACTCCAGAGCTAAATTTTTCGTTAAAGAAATTCAGCAATTCTTATGCAACTCATCTTACAGATGTAAGATATTTACATTCTCCATATGTGAAAGTTTGGCTTCGTTGCAGAAATGATCAAAGTTTGATGATCATTTAAATTCTAAAATATTGTAATTTTGTTGGCGCAGTATATAGATGCACAGAAAAAAAATAAAGTGGTTTTAGGACGGATGCAACACTAAATATAAAACAAGAAAGATCAATCATGCATAAAGCATTGATTATGAAACACTTTCCAACTTCAATACAATTTTATTTAAACATGTCTAAAATGCGATACATTCCTCGGTAATATTTTATCACAATACTACATTAATTTATTATATTTGAAAACTTAAACCTTCATCGAAAGAAATGAACTTCATTCAAATGACGGCATTGAAATATAAATTGCCTGGTTTAAACATCACTAGGCTAGGAAACAGCAGTGCGGACCTGGCCTACCTCTCGGTTTACAGGTTTAGTTTCGCACCCCTGAGGTTCTTACGGACCCACATGTTTAAAGTGATAGTACTCCGCGTGAACACGGCTGCAGTATTTTTTTTTTTTTTTTTTTTTTGCAGCGGAGGGAATCGAACCCAGGTCTATCGAGTGCAATTCCCGTGAGCTGACCAGTGGGCTACCGCGCTGCGATACATTCCTCTGTCATATTTTTAAAATTATCATAATACTACACTAATTTATTATACTATTTGAAAACTTCATCGAAAACAAATGAAATTTATTCAAATGACGTCATCGAAATATAACACGCCTGGCTCTCTCTATAAAAACAGCATTTCATTCATAAACATTTTTCCATTCATTTCATTCATCACAATACTATAATAATTAATTTTATTTAAAAACTTACGACCATGGAGGTACAAGTAATTAAACTCTATGCTTAAAACTTCATCGAAAGAATCGTCCTTCTCTCTGCAAAATTAATGAATATTTCATTCATATCAGCTATATTGCAGACTCCATGAGCTAAATAATTTTGCGATATTAGAAATGCAGCTATTCTTATACAACTCATTCTACTTATTTTGCTGTTTACATTTTCCATAAGTGAAAAGTAGGCTTCGTTGTAGAAATAATCAAAGTTGGATGATCATTTAAACTGAAATATATTGTAATTGCTTTGTTTCAGTATGTAGATGCACAGAATTTAAGCAAAAATAAAGCGGTTTTAGGACGGATAAAACAATAAATATGAATTAAAAAGAACTTTAAAAATCACGATTTTGATACAAGATGGATTCCATATTTTATTTTGAAGTGGGTCACGCGATCTCTTCATATAGTGGCCAAGTGATCGCTTCATATAAAAGGTGTAATTATTATTTTAATTTTTATTTAAAAAACTACTGAATATATTTTGATGACATTTTTTTTTTGTATATTTTATGGGATAATTTGAATACGTGTCCTAAGGTAACTTCCCTTTTAGGACACGCCCGGTAAGAGCGCGAAAAAGAATAAGGCCGTGAGTATAACAAACATTAATTTATTTACACTATATAAATATTTACAACATTATTGATTCATAGTATTTAAAAGACCACTTCTCATATTCAAAAATGGAAAGTATATCAAAATTAGATAAACAAAACGAAAGTGTATATAGTCTCATAGACTAAAGTTGAAAGATGGTAATCTAAAAATTTAGCTTAAAACATCCCTATGAAATATTTAAATATCCTTAACCCGGAGAGAGAAGTAAAAGATACAAATCAGGCACAGGCCCTTAAATGAGTAACTCACCGAGCATTCGCTGAATGAACAGCCTCTCATGGTTGAGGACAATGCTGGGGAGTATGACTTTTCTCACTCACAACACAAAACCTTCTCCTCGCTCCTTTTTTAAATTCTGAAAAACTCTCTCTCTCCAAGATTTTAAAACACGCCCCTGAGGCGCATACAAACATCCCATTGGATTCAGGGTCTTAACCCCTTGACCCCAAAGCATCGCCATTGGCTTTAGGCCTTCCAGAAACAAAAAGCCCCTTCTCCAGCCCCTGCGAAACTGATCTTCTTTCGGGCACTAATTCAAAGCAGGCCGCAATCCCTATGACCCCTCCGAAAAGGACGCACATTACACCCTTTCGGTTCGAATACGAGATCTAAAGAATCTTCGGCATCCTGGTTTTCTATTTCGAGTGCAGATGGCCGAACGAAAAGGCTGACCCCCAAAAATAAATAAGAAGACTCTAGGTCGCATTCCCGAAAATATTGGCTCCTGGGTTTACCATGCGACAATACGTTCTAAAATTTTCGAAGCAATTTGTGAATTTTAAATCCGCCTAAAAAATGTTTGAAAAATTAGGTCCCATAGGGTTCAATGTATTTCATATTTTTAACTCGGGTTCAATCCAAAACTAATTGGGTGACATTATTAATTTATATTCCCATAAATTTATATTCCCACAGACCTTCTGAACAACATACTAAAATTTCATTTTGATAAAGTCATTTTTACGGCAGTTATCGTGCTAACGGACAGACAAACAGATAGACAGAATGAACAAAGTCATAAACACTTTTCAACTTTGTTGTAAAGTGTTGATAAAAAGAACTTTAAAAATCACGATTTTGACACAAGATGGATGCCGCCGTGTTCATGTGGAGTACGATCACGTTAAACATGTGGGTCCGTAAGTCCTTCCGAGAGGTTGGTGGTAGGGGAAGGAGGGTATGGTCCTTGTGGATGCCTCCCCCACTGGGTTCCGGTCTAAATTGGGTGGCACTTCCCGGCCGTCCCCCAAACACGAGCGGATAAATAGCACCGGACCCACTCCGATTCGACGAACAAGGAACCACTACTGACGATGATGCGATTGACGTAGCCGATGACGTAGGGTACACGTTGATTCTGGTTAGTGGAGATTCTATTTAGCATTCGCGGCAAATTTATGTTTCGTGAATTTTTTCTTTTTGAGAAATATAAATATTGATCCAAAGCTTAAGGATGGACCAAACACTTCACAAGCCAAAAACTCACAGAAAACGGAAAAGTTTTCTAAAATGTGCAATTGCAAAAAGATATTTTCCAGTAAATCTACCTTTTACAGACAAAAAAAAAAATGTTCACCAGTTGCTGAAAAAACAAATTATGTTTGTAAAGAAATAAATTGTAATTTTACAGCACTGAAGTCGGATGATTTTCGCAATCATTTGCACACTGTTCATGGCATGGAAGAAAAAATCTGATGTGGGCAACACATGACTTTCCTTATATAATGTAATGAATTTAATACTTTTAGAGTAAAAAAAAATCTGATGTGGACAACACATGACTTTCCTTATATAATGCAATGTGTTTACTACTTTTACAGTTAAAAAATGGTATTCTTATAGTAGATACTTATATTCTTTCCAAGATATTGAATGTTCTTCAATTATTCGCATTTTCATTGATTTAGCATCATTTTTATCCATTTGGCGAGATTCTTGTTAATTTGGCAACAATTAAAAATGTCGCCTAGTTGGCGACATTCCGCCAAATTCGTCGCCAAAATCTCGCCAAGCGTTATGGATGGAGAAATAAGTTATTCTTACAGCAGATAAATGACTATTGGCGTTCAAATACAAAAGTATTACTCAAAGTATCTTTTCTCGTGAATGGAACGAGCTAGATCCGCTAGAATGATGTCACCCAATTTATCGCATGGTAGTACATATGAAAAGTGAACATGTTTCTCAATAGGAATTTTTTTTTATTTTATATGACTTTTTGATAATTTTGTTGAAAAATGTACAATATCTCGAACGGTTCATGTTAGCGTTCTAAAATTTATGTCAATCGTTTTCTAATGAAAAATTACATAAGAAATGTCTATTTGCGTAACTTTGTTAGTGGTTTTGATTTTTTGACAATTTTTTCAAAATTTCATTCGAAAATTTAGGGGGGTTCTGAACATTCGATTGCGTATAAAAACTAGACTTCCAGTGTTTATGGATTATGATTTTTGTACCAAATTTGGTTCGAATCGGTCCATTCGTTCGTCAGTTATCGTCTTCACAGACTCACTGACACACACACACACACACATACTTTCACACACACACACACAGACATCACTTCAAAAATGTTTGATTCGTAATCAGGGATGCTTGAAACGTGCTCTCCAGTCGAAAACTCGAGTTTGAATTTTCGACACCGTCACAATACTTTCCTTATACATTATGTATATAAGAAAAGTAATAAAACATGATAATGATTTTCAAAATTATTCAGGTATGTTCACATTTTCATAACTTCTATTTCAATAAGTTTTATTTATTGGTGAATAAAATAAAATAGTTTCACATAAAAATACAAAAAATGGATGAAATGCATGAGATTTTAAAATGTTACCTATGTAAGATGAATACAAGATATAACATATTCTCATAGATTAGAAGATATACCCATGCATTTGTGGAAGATTTTCCGTACTACAAGCTACAACAATTTTTGCCAAAATAAAACAATGACATAATAAATTGAAACTATTAATAAGCCCCAAAAATATCAATAATAATAATGACCGTAACTGATGTAATCCAGTCAAAAATGCAATATCAATGAAATTTATTTCATACGTATACATATCCTTATTATTTAAATCGGAAAAGATCTAATAAAACTCTTCTGCTGCATAAACACATTGGATTTATATCCATTGCTAAGTGACATAACATAATTTTCTTCAAATAAATTGGTGGAAAAAATATAGTCTGCATAATGCTATCTCTATGGAAGGTTTAATTGTTCGTTTTTAATTAATATCTTAATATTTAGACAACCCCTGGTCTTAGAAACTCGAAACATGTACTAAATTTTAAGTGGGATTATTCCAATGTTACCCATAAAATTTCATTAAATTCGGCTCAGCGATTCTCCCGTGATAATGAGACAGACAGACAGATTTTCAATTTTCTTTATATAAATTATGCAATTGCTATGTCAAAAACATAAAATAACATAAATATGTACATAACTGTAAAGTCTTGTGTAAATACAAATTTTAGTACATTCCTACATAAGCTGATAATGATATGTAAGAAAATAACAAAAATACAAAATTGAGTAAAATTTTTGAGTGGATAACAATTTCTTCCTAGCTATTGACATATTTACATTTGTCAGCTGAAACATATCATTTATGAATGACTGATTCTGGATTAAAATTATCCAAATGTAGACTTTAATTAGATATAATGCAAGTTTACTCATTTTGCTTATTTTCAATCTATTTCTTTAAATCTATATAAATAAAATTGAAAATCTGTCTGTATGTGTGTCTCATCATCATGGGAGAACAACTGAACCGAATGTAAATGAAATTTGTAGATAGCCTTGAAATATTCTGACTTAAAATTTAGTCCATGTTTTGAGTTTCTAAGACCAGGGGTTGCCCAGATATTAATTAAAAACGAACAATTAAACCTTTCATATAGCATTAAGCAGATGATATTTTTTCCGCCAATTTGTTTGAAGAAAATTTTATCATGTCGTTTAGCAACAAATTTAAATCTAATTTGTTTATACGACAGCTGATTTTTATTAAATACTTTCCAATTTAAATAATAAAGATATATATATAAAATAAATTTCACCGATATTGCATTTTGACTGGATTATATCAATTATGTTTTTCAGGTTTAAACATTATTATTATTGATATTTTCAGTTTATTATGTCATTGTTTTATTTTTGCAAAAATTTTTGAAACTCATATATTGTACGTAGTACCAAGTAATCTTCTACAAATGCATGGGTATATCTTCTACTCAGTGGCTTATCCTGACTCTAAAAAGTGGGTGGGGGGAACTGTTTAGCATTTGCTTATGCGAGGGTTATTTTAAATGAAAAATACGCATAACAATAAAAAGCCTTGAAAAGTAAGGGGGCCTGCCCCCTCCCCCCCACATACGCTGCTGCTTCTACTCTATGAGAATATAAGCAGTACAAGTATATTATCACATATTTTGGCATATATTGGAATCAATTACGACCTTTTAGGTTTTAAGATTACGGAATTATTGATATTTTCAATTTATTACGTCATCTGTTTTAATTTGGTAAAGATTTTAGAAACTCATAAGTTGTAGTATGGGTCCTATACAGTTTTAGCTCTTTTATTTTCCACATATTTATTCAACTTCATATATTTTGTAAATTTGTTTGCAAACAAGACCAGGAAATTTTATTCTTCAGATCTGCTCGTAAATAATTTTGTATAGCTAGAACAGATATTCTTTAACTTCTTTTTAGGAGCATTAAATTAAATATTTTAATAGAATATTTTGATTAACAATGTCATTTAGTATATTATAGGAATTTGCACATGATTGTGAATTTTGAATTGAACTTGACAACTTGAATGTTGCAAAGAACAATGTTTCATTTTGACAATCTAATTGATGCATGACTAATAAAAGAAGATTGATTTTGTGAGTTGCATAATATAAACAAAGCAAATAATTTTTAAATTGCATCTATGTAGAACAATTTTTCAAATGGGGAAAATTGGTTAAGTGCCATTGACACATGGCTCTCAAAATGAATAAATTATATCTATATATCACATCTAGCCATCAATTATAGCGTTTAATATTCTATGCTATTCAATAATACGAAGGCGATTTAAATATATTTAAACCTCCTTGAATAATACCGAGATCGTCATTAAAACAAAATACTCCTGGCACAGGCGCAGTTCATTTTAAGCATCAACTCTAACTTAGAATTCAATATTCTAAACTGTCTGATAATACTAGTGTACGATAGTAAATTTAACAGCTGAGTGATGATGAGTTCGTATTATATCTCCGTGCACAGGCGCAGTTCTCTGAAGCTACTATTGGTCGTCGATATTGACTTCGGGTGACGTCACATCATGGCGTCGAAGTGGGTCCGGTGCTATTTATCCGCTCGTGTGTCCAAACAGTTACCTTACACCTTTCTGGTAGGTCGGACGGTCTGGGTCTCAACAACAACAAGATGGATGCCATATTTTATTTTGAAGCGGGTCACTTGATCTTTTCATATAATATGGGTGCAATTATTATTTTTATTTTTATTTAAAAAATCTGCTGTGAGCAACACATGACTTTCCTTATATAATGCAATGAATTTACTACTTTAACAGTAAAGCAATAGGTTATTCTTATAGTAAAATAGCAGCAATTACCCGGCGTTGCTCGGGATTTACCATGCAAAACTGTGATAACAATTACACCGGAACATATAGGGTCGTGAATGTTATACATTGCTTTTTCACTGTGAAAGATGTAAATTCATTGCATTATGTAAGGAAAAAAATCATTGCATTATATAAGTCATAGCTGCATAAGAAAGAATCTTTCTCATAAAATGCTGATAATTAAATAACCATTTTTAACACTTTACAACATAGTTGGAAAGTGTTTATAACTTTGTTCATTCTGTTTGTTTGTCTGTCCGTTAGCACAATAACTGCCGTACAGATGACTTTATCAAAATGAAATTTTAGTATGTTATTCAGACGGTGGGACCTATGGGAATATAAATGCATAATATCACCCAATTAGTTTTGGATTGAACCCGAGTTTAAAAAATGAAGTACATTGAACCCTATGGGACCTAAATTTTCAAACATTTTTTAAGCAAATTTAAAATTCACAAATTGCTTCGAAAGTTTTTGGAAATGTTCAAATTATGCCATTAAATATATAAAGAAATTTTCAGCAAAATATATTCAGTAGTTTTTTAAATAAAAATTAAAATAATAATTACACCCTTTATATGAAGAGATCCCGTGACCATTATATGAAAAGATCACGTGATCCACTTCAAAATAAAATTTGGTATCCATCTTGTTGTTGTTGAAACCCAGACCGTCCGACCTACCAGAAAGGTGTAAGGTAACTGTTTGGACGGTCGGGAAGTGCCACCCAATTTAGACCGGAACCCAGTGGGGGAGGTATCCACAGGGACCGTACCCTCCTTCCCCTACCACCAACCTCTCGGAAGGACTTTCGGACCCACATGTTTAACGTGATCGTACTCCGCATGAACACGGCGGCAGTTTTGGCAGTGGCTGGAATCGAACCCGGGCCTACCGAGTGCAACTCCAGCGCGCTAACCAATGGGCTACCGCGCCCTGGTATCCATCTTGTGTCAAAATCGTGATTTTTAAAGTTCTTTTCAATTTATATTTAGTGTTGTATCCGTCCTAAAATCGCTTTATTTTTGCTTAAATTCTGTGCATCTACATTCTGAAACAACGCAATTATAATATATTTCAGTTTAAATGATCATCGAAATTTGATTATTTCTACAATGAAGCCTAATTTTCACTTATGGAGAATGTGAACACCATAAGATGTAGAATTAGTTGTATAAGAATTGATGCATATCTTTAACGCAAAATTATTTAGCTCATGGAGTCTGCAATACAGCTGATATGAATAACACAGTAATTGATTTTACATAGAGATACAGACGACTTTTTAAATGAAATTTTAAGTATAGAGTTAAATTTCTTGTACCTCCATGGTTTTAAGTTTTTAAATAAAATAAATTATTGCAGTATTATGATGAATGAAAGGAATGGAAAAAAGTTTATAAATGAAATGCTGCTTTTATATAGAGAGCCAGGCGATTTATACCCAGTGAAACCTCATTTTTCAAACATTTTTTAAGCGAATTTGAAATTCACACATTGCTTCGAAAGTTATTCAAATAATCCCATAAAAAATATGAAAAAAAATTTAGCAAAATATATTCGGTAGTTTATTAAATAAAAATTAAAATAATAATTAACCCCTATTATATGAAAAGATGTGCTATGTATATTCGTTTTTAGTAAATTCAACTAAATTAACCCGAGTGTGGCTCCACATAAAGCAATTTGAAAAACAGTATCTTTGGTCCAAATATACAGGCGACCACCCCCCTCCTCGAGGGGGGAAAATAACGTCACGAACCCAAAAATTGTATCTCGGCTATTTTTCACTACAGTATTTAAAATTATTAAGTTTCGTGATCAATGAGCCACGAATAACCCTTTTTATGCATGATTGGGCTCAATTTTACCCTATGCTGCCATGTTAAGAAAATATAAAGTTTTCATTCGAATTTCAAAAAAATTCTATCTAGATTTTTCAATAACAAAGCCGGATATAAAATTGGATGAAATGAATATTTGAAGCATCTACACAAGAAATGGGCCCCAGACAGACATCCCTTTAAAAATAGTTTAAACGTGTTCAGGAGATCGTAAAACAAATTTGACACCCAACATATTTGACACCCAAATCTGGAAATCGAAAACCTTCGTGAAATCAATACTTTCTCTATAATGTATTCTATGGTATAGGAAAGTAAAAATGCAAACTTCGATGTGTTTAAATAAATAAATAAATAAATAGGATGGAATTGTCCCCCGAATGGGGTTCAAACATCGCTGGAAAGAGCGTTCTTTCATCTTTCGGAAGGTGGCAAGATGGAAACTCTGCAATAATATTTTGGGTCACTAAGAAACGGGTTCGTGTGAATATCGCTCAAAATCGCGCTGAAAGATAAAATAGGTAAAAACTAATTCGAATTTATTATTGTTTCTGAATGATCGCACAGGTGCACTTTTCCATGTCATGAAGTATCTGTGTACACAATTTCATGACCGTACAACGCTTGGATTTTCCACTACAGACTGCACGCACAGACACACACTTCTTTTATTCTGCAAGATTGAAATACAAGAAAGATCAATCATGCATTGATTATGATTGATTGATCATGCATTGATTGAATCATGCATTGATTATGAAACACTTTCCAACTTCAATGCAATTTTATTTAAACATGTCTAAAATGCAATACATTCCTCGGTAATATTTTAAAACTTATCACAATACTGCATTAATTTATTATATTTTAAAACTTAAACCTTCATTGAAAAGAATGAACTACATTCAAATGACGGCATTGAAATATAAATTGCCTGGTTTAAACATCTCTAAAATGTGATACATTCCTCGGTAATAATTTTAGAATTATCATACTACTACGATAATTTATTATTTTTGAAAACTTCATCGAAAACAACTGAAATTCACTCAAATGACGTCATAGAAAAAATAACACGCCTGGCTCTCTCTATAAAAGCAGCATTTCATTCATAAATAATTTCCCATTCGTGTCATTCATCACAATACTATAATAATTTATTTTATTTAAAAATTAAGACCATGGAGCTACAAGTAACTAAACTATAAGCTTAAAACTTCATCGAAAAAAATCGTCCTTCTCTTTATAAAATCAATTAATATTTCATTCATATCAGCTATTCATACTCCATGAACTAAATGGTTTTATGTTAAAGAAATGCAGCAATTCTAATACAACTCATTCTACATATTTTGCTGTTTACATTTTACATAGGTGGAAAATAGGCTTCGTTGTAGAAATAATCAAATTTGGATGAGCATTTAAACTGAAATATATTGTAATTGCGTTGTATTAGTATGTAGATGCACAGAATTTAAGCAAAAATAAAGTGGTTTTAGGACGGATACAACACTCAATATGAATTAAAAAGAACTTTAAAAATCACGATTTTGAGACAAGATGGATACCATATATCATTTTGAAGTGGGTCACGTGATCTTTTTATATCATGGTCACGTGATCGCTTCATATAAGAGGTGTTATTATTATTTTAATTTTTATTTAAAAAACTACTCAATATATTTCACTGAATTTTTTTTTTATATATTTTATGGAACAATTTGAATATTACATAAAATTTTCAAACCAATTTGTGAATTTTAAATCCGCTTAAAAAATGTTTGAAAAATTAGGTCCCATAGGGCTCAATGTATTTCATTTTTTCAACCCGGGTTCAATCCAAAACTAATTGGGTGATATTATTCATTTATATTCTCATAGGTCCTACAGACCGTCTGAACAACATACTAAAAGTCATTTTTACGGCAGTTATCGTGCTAACGGGCAGACAGACAGACAGACTGAACAAAGTCATAAACACTTTTCAACTTTGTCATAAAGTGTTAAAAATGATACCTTTACCTTCAAAATTCGCGAAAATCTACTTAACAAAATGTTCATCCAAAATAAAAGAATCCTTAAATATGCCTTCCAAACATTAAATTTAAGCTTGTAATCGGCAAGACAAAATATTTCGCCTGAATTTCAAAATATTCTCAGTTCCAGATTTTTTGTTATTAAAGCCTGATATAAAGTTTCGTGGAATTCCATTAATATGTGTGGCAGTTATCGTGGATACAATAAATCGACCACAGACAGACATCATTCAAAAAATAGTCAAAACGTGTTCAGGAGATCCTAAAAAACATATTGGCATCAAAACATCGAAATCGAAAATTTCCGTGAAAACAACACTTTCTCTATATATTCAATGGTATGAGAAAGTAGAATTAATGACAATTGAATTTTTAATATAGCAACATCATTCTTAGCTAACAGTTTTTTTTTCCTTCATATTTGTTTTCTTTAAAAAGGTGAAGAAAAAAAAATTATTAACAAATATTCGAGTAACGTATTTTAGAATAAAACGTTTTTAAATTAATTAAAGTGTGGCCCAACGCGACTGTTTCATACTTTCATACCAGAATCCATTTTTAAGCAGCTTGCGATTTTTTTTTTTTTAAACAAATTTTACCCCCCCCCCCCCCCCAAGAAAAAAAAAGTGTATCGTTTTTCCAAATGATCACAATTATTACATATTACCCTTCATTTTAAAGGGTTTGAAACATCGTTTGATTCATACTGAGTTTGATAATGCACCTCCCGGAAGTACCCCCCCCCCCCCCGAGGGGCTGCTGAAGTCAAGAATACAAAATTGTAACGCGACTTTTTACAATTACCGAAAGTACTTGCTATAAGATTTATGTTAAGAAAATATAAAAGTTTTTGCTCGAATTAAAGAAAAAAAATTATAAAATCGAAAATAAGGTTTCATAAAAGTCCATTAATATTTATGCCAGATATCTTGGACACAAGAAATAGACCACAGATAGGCAGACGAACATGACTCCAAAAATAGTCGAAACATGTTCGGGAGGTCCTAAATCATATATTGGCATCAAAATCTCGAAATCGAAAATTTTCGCGAAAACAATACTTTCTCAACACTATACGTATGAGAAAGTAAAAATAATGGTTTTAAAATAAAATGATTTATACTTTCTTATACTATTGAATAGAGTATAGAGAAAATATTTTTTTCACGAAACTTTCTGGTTTGGAGATTTTAATGCAAATATGTGTTTTAGGACCTCCTCAACACGTTTTAACCATTTATAGAGTTAAATCCGTCAGTCTATGTGTGGTCGATTTCTGGTGTACGTAATAGATGCGACAACTATCAATGGATTTTCGTAAAGCTTTATATCTATCTGTTTATTTTCATAAAGCTTTATATCTATCTGTCTTTGTTAAAGTAAAGAAAAGAACTAGATAGAATTTTTTAAAATTCGAGCGAAAACTTTGAAATTTTATATTTTCTTAACATGGGAGCATAGGACAAAATTTGACATAATTATGCATAAATGGTGTAATTTACGGCTCAATGATGGCGAACCTTAAGAGTTTCAATCATTGCAGTGAAATATAGTCGAAACATAATTTTGTGTCCGTAACGTCATTAGCCCCCCCCCCCCCATTCCCCCCACCCCGAGAGGGTACACTGTCAAACTTGGTATCAATCGAAAGATTTTTTCAAGCCTTTTAAAATAAAGGGCAACATGCTATAATTGGGATCATTTGGACTAACGAGGCACGATTTCTTGATAAGAAAAAAAAAAATCACAAGCTACTTAAAACCAGATTCTAGTATGAGAAAGTCGAGTTGAGTCACATTCCAATGCAAATGGAAGCTATTTATTTCAATTCGATACTTAACAGAAAGAAATATTATCCTATCCCAAAGAATTATCAACTTATTACAATTCCACTTACTGCTCAAATTGCATAATAATTTTATCAATATAAAAGTATATGTATTTTATACACCTTCAAAAACTGCATTATATAGAATCAGAAAAATTGTTTAGAAAGTTGAATGAGAACAATGTTTAAAAATTGTTTACAGCAAAGTATCTCAAATGCCATACCTCAATAAATATTAATTTCAGCTAATAGAGTATAAAAATTCTTAAAGTTTAGAACGAAACATTTTTGGGCAAAACTGTTTAATTAAATCCTAAATACTGAAATTGGGTCTAAGAAATGATTGAAAAAAAAAATACGAATGATTTATTTTCAAAGTTTGAATTTTTATTAATGAAAATAAAAATATATATATTTTTTAATTTTTAACTTGTACAGCAATGACTATAATAAAAAAATTATACAAATAATGATCATTTCTCACCATACACATTTTCATTCACGTTACTACAGTGTCTAGACACTGTAACGTTACCTTTCCGAAAGAAAAATGGAATCGAATAAATTTCAAAACCATGAAAATCCAAAACAAATTTAAAAATTTTTAACAACGACAAGAAGAATTAAAAAAAAAGTTTTTAAGTAAAAAAACTATTCTCTAATTTCTTTCACAGAAAATTCAATATAACTGAAAATTATACATAATAGAATAATGAAATAGAGTTTTAATATTGGAATAAAGTTCTAATGCAATTAAACATTCTAAACAATTTTATTTAACCACAAGTTCTTAGTAAAAACACACCTCTTTCACAAGAATATAAATCTTAGTCGTTTTCTTTAAAACTGTACTTCAGAAGTGAAAGAACTGTCAACTTTAAGTAAAAAAACTATTCTCTAATTTCTTTCACTGAAAATTCAATATAACTGAAAATTATACATAATAGAATAATGAAATAGAGTTTTAATATTGGAATAAAGTTCTAATGCAATTAAACATTCTAAACAATTTTATTTAACCACAAGTTTCTTAATATCTAAATAACTTATATCTTAATAACTTAATATCTTAATAACTAAAAATCTAAATAACTTAATAACTAATAAATCTTAATAATCTAAATAAATCTTAAATCATAATAATAAATCATAATAATAATCATAATAATAATAATAATAATAATAATAAATCTTAAATCATAATAATAAATCTTAAATCATAATAATAAATCATAAATCTAAATAAATAATCTTAAAAATCTAAATAACTTAATAACTTAATAAATCTAAAAATCTTAATAACTAATAATCTAAATAACTTAATATCTTAATAACTAAAAATATCGCACAGACACTACCCAATTCCGTATGGTTTTTTCCTGAATTGTTTTGACACAGAGATTCCTTTTACACAAATTTTAAATTTTGAATTAAAATTTGTAAGAAATTTAAAATGAAATAAAATAAATATATGAAATCATGCCATTAGAATTATATTTTATATTGCTTACCTAAGACTGGAAATACATCCATTTTATCCAATTAGAATTTTACGGAACGGTCGACCTCCTACTTTGGCGGCTAACAAACGAAATGAGAGAAAATAGTGAAAATCGTCAAAAGATCAATTCTTATTTTACTGAGCAGACGATCCTTTTCCAGGAAGTATCCACGAATTTGTTGCACATGTAAAAACCGTTTTGCGAATTCGAACAAGTTTATTATTTTTTTTAATGAGTTTAGAGCTATATTTAATTTTAAATAATATTAAGAAAATATATAGAATCATTTTGTAACGAAACTCTGGAATATTTGAATAGTGCACTATTCAAATATTACATGTCTCCATGGAGACATATATTCGAAACGCATAATACCTATTTTTAAACTGAGGCGTTTTATCTATAAAAGCAAATGTGCGAAACTGTAAAATAATGTTAAAACAAAATCAATTTTTAACACTTACATTCAAAATACAATTCATTCTCCATATGTAAATTTATATCTATAAATGTCAATGGGGTGTGATTGTGTTTGTATGGAAACGTATTACATATCTGAAGTTTCAAATTTTAAACCCATATAGGTATAGGATCCTAACTAATTTGGGAATCAAAATACCCTTTACTCGAAAATATTTTCTGAATTGTTTGTGTTATTTTTCTTCCCAATCTTACCTTTCACTATTTACAACGCATTTATTACGCCAATACAAGAAATAAAAATATCTGATGTGGGCAGCTCATGACTTTCTGTATAATGCAATGAATTTACTAGTTTTACGGTAAAAAAATAATGTATGAGATCCACGGCGCTGTGTTTTTATCGTTGAATTGTACATTGGGCGATTTTCCGGATGACAATATGTAAAACTATTTCAAAATACTCAATCAACTTATACTTCGCACAACTCTAAATAAACAATCAACAATATTGATAGCATCCTCAAAAAGCGATATAATCCATATACTATTAAAATACCTTAATAATTACGTCATCAATTAGGCGTAATTTTCATTAATTTATCGTCATTTTTGCAATTTTGACGATATTTTTTGTCAATCTCGGGCGAAATATCGTCAAGTTGGAAATACTTTGCTAAATTATTCGCTAAGTTTGCCAAATACTTCAGCAAGTGTTACAGACAAACGGAGAGAAGAGTATTTCTTATATACTAGAAGGTATGTCCGTCATATGACGGAAATCAGAATATGCGAAACGATATTTCCCAGTTGGCGTCATTTTTATCAATTTGACGATATTTTTGTCATTTTAGAAACATTTAAAATAGTCGCCAAGTTGATGACGTCTCGCTAAATTTTTCACCAAACGTTACGAACGGAGAAATGTGTCATTCTTATAGTCTACGCTTATGTTCTTTTCAAGATATTGAACTTTTATCATCTGGTTGTCATTTTCATTGATTTAGCGTCATTTTTATTAATTTGGCGACATTTTCGTTAATTTGGCAACATTTAAAAAAGTCACCAAGTTCGCGACATTCTGCAAAATCTCGCTAAGCGTTATGGATGGAGAGATAAGTTACGTTTGTAGCAGATAAATGACTATTAGCGTCCAAATACAAAAGTATTACCTAAAGTATATTTCATATGAATGTGGAACTAGCTAGATCCACGAGAATGATGTCACCCAATTTATAGCATGATATTACTTATGTAAAGTGAACATATTTCACAAAAGGTAATACTTTCTTTTTATTTTATATGATTTCTTGATAATTTTTTTGAAAAATGTATATCTCGAGAACGGATCATGTTAGCTTTCTAAAATTTGTGTCAATCGTTTTCTAATGAAACATTACATAAGAAATGACTATTTGCGTAACTTTATTAAATGTTTTAAATCTTTGATGATTTTTTAAAAATTTCACTCGAAAATACAGGGGGATTCTGAACATTCGATTGCGAATAAAAACAATAGGCTTCCAGTACTCATGGGTTGTAATTTTTGTACCAAATTTTGTTCGAAATGCTCCATTTGTTCGTTAGTTATTGTCTCCCCAGACTCACTGACACACACACAGACATCATCTCGAAAACGCCTGATTCGTGTTCAGGGATGTTTGAAACGTGTTCTTCCGTCGAAAACTCGAATTCGAATTTTCGACCCCCGTCACAATACTTTCCTTATACATTATATGTATATAAGGAAAGTAAAAAGTTGTTTAAAATTTTTAGATGCACGATATCCTTCAGAACTCCTGATTCTGAAGTTGTCGTTGATCTGATCCACTTCAAGTGATTCAACATACGAAACTATCGTTGATCGGCGTGTAAACAAGCAAGGTGGTTTAATGTGTTTGCAGGAAGATGTAACCGCAGCTGATTTTAGAATGGGTTATTGTTGGTGAGAATCAAGGTTCAAATATATAAACTGGTTATTTCGGTTTTAATTCGGATTGCATGGTTGTCCTGATGAGTGTGCAATTCCGAATTAACCATCATTTTTTATGTTGTAAGCATACAGTCTAATAACATGCTCTTGTCACCATTTATTAGTTTCAACCTATTGTTCTTCTTGTCTTGGTCTTCTATCTTGAGCTGATTGTCATTGCTTTCTCTCTTTTTGCCATGTTTGCTCTTTCATATTATATATATACATATATATATATACAGAGAGAGAGAGAGAGAATTATATATTTATTAATGATTTTTGTATACATTTATACTCATCTTCTTTTCGATTGTATTTTATCATTCCATTAATTATTCCCCTCATCCCCCTTTTTACCATTACAGCGATAAGTTACCTACTAATTTTATCCTATTAGTCTTGGTCTATAATTACTTTGGTTAACAATTATTTGTAAGATGTGCTAGAGATGAGTTTTTTGTACTTACAGTAATTCATGTATAGTTTTCACTTTCGAATACCAATTATATATATATATATATATATATATATATATATATAAGAAAGTTAAAAGTATAAGATGGGAAAGTGCCAACAGGTAAGATACAAATAGGCCAAGGGGGATTGTCACCCCCTTGTTCCCGGTTATAGCCAGCTAATTACTCCTAGGAAACACTCCCGGAGCCGATACCTTCCTGTGGCCTAATCTCCGTGAAACGTCCAAACAAAAGGCGTAATCCAGGAATGGAAGCAAAGACCGCGTTTAAATTTAAAAGGATGAAAATGGAAAGAGGAATGTTGATTAAAGAGAGGGAAAACATTTCCCAATGACAGTGTAGGTGCTAATTTCACATCATCCGAAAAGTTTCCGAATCAACTGCATTTATAAAGATGCTTAAAATACAGACGTTGCCAATAAAATTTATGGAATATACCCGGCATTCGTGAGCAGCTTTGCGCCTTTATGCTGGGTCACTTGTTTTTATTTGTATATTGTACAATTTCATACTTTTGAATATTTACTTATATATAAATATATATATATATATATATATAACAAGTCAAAAATGTCTTGAATTTGATTTAGTACTATTTGTACATTGATATTTACTGTTTTTTGACATTCTTATATATATATATATATATATATATATATATATATATATATATATATATATATATATATATATATATATATATATATATATATATTATAATCTGAAAATTCAAATTTTCGTTTAGTAGCAAATGATCTGGGCGGTTTTTAATGCACATATATAAGTACATATGAACATTAAAAACCGCCATGAGAGTTGAGAATTTGTGAAGGAAGAAACGCACAGTTAGTAAATTTCAGACAGCTTTACGCTTAAAACAGAATAGGGGGGGGGGGGGGGGTAGTTGTTTTATTTAACCGCCAAACTGACTTATTTAATCGACCTGTGGCGAGTGTTTATTTTCAGCTCTAACTCCAAGCTATTTCTTTTCAAGGTTAGGGACTTGATTATTCAATCGCTCATCTATTCTGCAGCCGAAGTGTGAACCATTTTGCAGTGAGAACACGTAGCTCCGGTGCACCCAAGGTGGCGGATCACATTGCATCCTTGAATCACTTAATTTTGATCGGAACCCAGTGGGAGTGGCAATCACAGGGTTCTTACCGTCTTTCCCCTCTCCTGTGCCACTTCTTGAATGAACTTCAGACTTGCATATTTGTCGTGCCCATACTCCCGAGTAGGCACGGCAATCGTTTTGGGAGGTGTCAATTATCGAACAGGGGTCTTCCGTGTTCGATAGAGGTCTGCACGGGCCTAATTTAAATTTGTACCCGACTCGGGTCGAAAATATTAGGATTTGATCCGATAATTTTTCAAAATAATTCACTCCCGGCCCGAAGCCCAATTTTTTTTAATAATGCATTGAAGCCTACATAAAGCTAATGCACTGTTGCCTCGTATCATGATTCAAAGTTGTTATTGAAGGAATTTAACATAAATTATATTACATATTTCGTAACCAATCGAAAGACCTTCAAATTTTAAAAATTTGTACA
Organism: Amaurobius ferox; assembly: GCA_951213105.1. Lineage (NCBI taxonomy): Eukaryota > Metazoa > Arthropoda > Arachnida > Araneae > Amaurobiidae > Amaurobius > Amaurobius ferox. Next base: position 141,494,879 of record OX578147.1, on the reverse strand, counting down.
AATCAAGAATGAGCATGACTATAAAGTGAGTTTTCATTCATCATTTGGGTTGAATAAACAGAGATGAAATAAGAAAACGTCACAGAGATTATGCTTAAAAAATGCACTCCATTTAAGTTATCAGTGAACAAACAATGCAATGCCCCTCTTGTTGGAGCTCAACAGCAGTCTGGACTGCAGTGGTAGCAAAACAAACATGTCGAATCTGCTCACATCAGATTTTTTTCTATTTCATCGAACTGAAAATATCCGGAGTATTTGTATATAAGATATGTTCCAAACTAGGAAATGCGTATACAAAATTCGCCCTTTCCTTTGTAAGCTCAGAGCAGATGTTTTCCAATCATTTTGCAACCAACCTGAGATGCGAAGCATTCTTTTATAGCGGGCGGAAGTGTCGAAACAAAATAAACTATTTCACAAATAAGCAAGTGTTTCATACTGTGGACCATCGAGGTAGTATTATACTAACTCGTTGCTGTGGACAGACTGACAAAGCAAAATACAGCATGGGCACGAACGTCAATAAACAACCTGCGTAGTAGAATGCGCAGAAACGTGAAGGCAAAAAGGCATTATTTTTACCATAGGGTGTCATGGTAAACGGACGATGATGGCCAATAAAAATTGAAACTGAACCCATTAAACATCGAAATTTATCTTTGTGATGAAAATAAGTTATTTAGAATACTTGAATAACAATATTTAAAGATTTCATTTGCTAAAGTGCACTTTAAGTGATTTTAAGTGAATATATACTACTACTCATTTTTACCGTAGTCGCTTGCTAGCGTTCTATGTATACATTTATTAGCAATTCTGCAATGTATATGCGAAAGAGAAAAGAGAGATACTTAACGATTTTTCTTAGAAAAAACAGTGTATATATTTTAATGAAAGTGAATATTTTCCAGTTTCTTAAAAATATCCATCCAAGTAGATAAATTTAACTATATCCTACTACCCCTTTATTATAATTACTTTGCTTATATACATAATGCATAAGGAAAGTATTGTGACGGGGTCGAAAATTCGAATTCGAGTTTTCGACGGGAGAGCACGTTTCAAGCATCCCTAATCACGAATCAAACATTTTTGAAGTGATGTCTGTGAGTGTGTGTGTGTGTGTGTGTGTGTCAGTGGGTCTGTGGAGACGATAACTGACGAACGAATGGACCGATTCGAACGAAATTTGGTACAAAAATCACAATCCGTAAACACTGGAAGTCTATTGTTTTTATACGCAATCGAATGTTTAGAACCCCACTAAATTTTCGAGTGAAATTTTGAAAAAATCGTCAAAAAATCAAAACCGCTAATAAAGTTACGCAAATAGACATTTCGTATGTAATTTTTCATTAGAAAACGATTGACATAAATTTTAGAACGCTAACATGAACCGTTCTCGAGATATCGCACATTTTTCAAAAAAATTATCAAAAAGTGATATAAAATAAAAAAAAATATTTCCTATTGAGAAACATGTTCACTTTTCATATGTAATACCATGCGATAAATTGGGTGACATCATTCTCGTGGATCTAGCTCGTTCCATTCATGAAAAAGGATACTTTGAGTAATACTTTTGTATTTGAACGCCAATAGTCATTTATCTGTTGTAAAAATAACTTATTTCTCCGTCTATAACGCTTGACGAGATTTTGGCGACGTATTTGGCGGAATGTCGCCAACTTGGCGACATTTTTAATTATTGCCAAATTAACAACAATCTCGCCAAATAGATAAAAATGACGACTCATTGAAGAAAATTCAATATTTTGGAAAGAATATAAGTATCTACTATAAGAATAACATTTTTTTTAACTGTAAAAGTAGTAAATTCATTGCATTATATAAGGAAAGTCACGTGTTGCCCACATCAGATTTTTTTAGCATTATAATTTTAGTTCTTTTGATGGAAACTTTTCCGATTGAGGAAAGTTACGACTTTAGAACGCAATTAATTTCGCCTTTCACAAATCTCAAAAATATGAAACGATATATACGAATGTTTATTTCTTTATTTCCAAAGGTTATAGTTTTCCGAAGATTATATTTTAAGCATTCATAAATAAATATTTGAATATTTGAATCAATAAAACATCTCTAAAATCTAAGTTCAGAGAAAATAAGCATTTAAGACAGCCAAATAGAGATATTACAAGATCAGGTGGCTTGTGAAATTTTCAAAAAATGGGAATTGGGGAATGTAAAATGTTAGATAAAAAATTAATAAACCTTTCTATGAAAATTAAAATGTCTATTTCTTAATCTGTAGTATTGACACCACACCCCTTCCATAATCGTAAGTAAACATCAATATACAATCACAACATATGGATATCAAAGAATATAGTATAAAAAATCTGATTATGAATGACCTTAACAACAGTGTTTGCATTATATAAAAGCATCCATGAACAGGTTTCGTATTTATTACGCTCTCCGTGAAATAACTGATATTTACAATGACAACAAAAAAAACTTATTACGGCAGAATTTGCAACCGACACATTCAGTTCTGCCACGTAATCTTCTTCACCATTTAGGTCAGGCTACCCGAGGCTGCAACGGCTGAGTTCATAGTGAACCCATCTATTATAGAGCATTCCCGAGGATTGCGCATTCACATTTATTTGTGTGTGTGTGAGTAATAGCAGCTTAAAACTCATAAATTTCGAAACACTCTTGTTCTAGTCATGCGAATTATTATATTTAATTCTAGATTTTTTTTTTATTTTGCTTAATGCACGAATACAAAATTTTTCATAGCGATACGTGTATTCTTCCTTGTGGTACTTTGTCCACATCACATACATAGAAAGGGAGAGTTTGAGGGTGGAACAAAAGTATCGGAAATATGCGCGAAAGGTTTTAACACACACTTTCTTGTCAAAAATCAAGAAAACAACATACTATTTGTAATATTATAGTATGAAGTAAAAATGTAGAAAGTATTTTTGATTAAAATGAAAAATTATAGATACGGTCTGAGTATACTTCTCTAAAATTAATGGTATCATAGCAACGGGTGGTAAAGTGTTGTTGTTGTTTAGACTTAGACCGTCCGACTTACCAGAAAGGTGTAAGGTACTGTCTTGGACGGCAGGGACGTGCCACCCAATTTAGACCGGAACCCAGTGGGCGAGGCATCCACAGGGACCGTACCCTCCTTCCCCTACTACCAACCTCTCGTAAGGACTTACGGACCCACATGTTTAACGTGATCGTACTCCGCGTAAACACGGCAGCAGTTTTGGCAGTGGCGGGAATCGAACCCGGGTCTACCGAGTGCAATTCTCGCGCGCTAACCACTGGGCTACAGCGCCCTGGGTGGGTGGTTAAGTGTTGTTGTTGTGACCCAGACCGTCCGACCTACCAGAAAGGTGGGTGGTTAAGTGTTGGGACACAAACCGTCCGACCTATCAGAAAGGTATAAGGTAACTGTTTGGACGGCCGGGAAGGGTGGTTAAGTGTCGAAAGCCCAGACCATCCGTCTCGTCCGAGGAAGGGTGGTTAAGTGTGTCATAACCCTTCACATTGAGAGAGTAATTACATTGATTCATTAGCACACATTGTCTAAAGGATATTTAGCCTCGTAACCGTCATTAAATCGAGAGACTCCACGCTCAGCTAACAAATAAGTTTTAAAATACTATAATGTACTTTGAAAAAAAATAATTTTTTTTTACAAAATGTGCAAAAATCCAAACAAAAATTTAATATATATATATATATATATATATATATATATATATATATATATATATATATATATATATATTTATTGCTACACGACATCAGAAATTGGTTTATTTTAATCCAATCTACTAAGTAAAATATATTATCTCACGTACGAAGTAAAATATTTTCTAATCATTAGCCAAACCGTGATTTTTTAAAAAATATGTCACTCAAAAGAGTCATTGGAAGCAAACTACCCTTTTCTGAAACCTATTAACCCTGCTCTCTTCTTTGAGGGCATTCGCGTAGAAGAGAAAAGGCGTGTGTTTACTCAAGCATCATTATCTTCTAGGGGAGGTCGAAAATGACCATACACCTCCCTTACTTTACCGTCTTTGGGATTCTGAGGTACTAGCGGAAAAGGGGCTTGGGACTCAAAGGATTAAATGTAATGCTGTACATTAATTATTCTAACAATTCCATATCATAAAGTTGTTTCTTTCAAATCGTTCTTATTACATACATATAAAAATAGGTGTACTTTCTTAGAGCAATCTATATATCTTTCTCAGAATAGAGATGAATAGGGCATCTTGGGACACTTTTCAGTTATTGATTTTAAAAATATTTTTTTAATAACTATCTTAACAATTACTTCATATAGATTAAACACTTCCACATAAGATAAAAGTATAATCCACTTCAAATATCTTATATACAGAATTAGTAAAGATTGATTTCTTAAAACCCTTCCAGTGTCCCAAAGGGTCCTACCTGGAGGGCACACTGTTATTTTATCTTAACAGTGACCTCCACCGAAAAACATTCTAGATACGATCTTGTCTGCTCACTTACCCCTTTCCACCACCCTCCAGAAACTGCAAACTGCTCTTACTTTCTGTCACCCCGGATCACATGATTTAGGGGATGAATCCTTGGTTCAAAGCCTGTATCAGGGTTCGAGAGGGGCATAAGCATGACCTGGCCCCTCTACACATCATTCAGGATGTTTATCCTTTCAATGCATCAGCGTTCTTATGGCATTTTAGGGGTAAATAGTACATGTTATGTTTCATTAAAATTTTTATTGCTAACTAATTTACCAGAGTATTTTCCTATAAAATTGAATTGATCGGTGCAGTATAATTATATATTATATCATGCCCGATTTACTGTTCAACACCTAAACTTTGGAGTGCCAGTATAAAATAATAAACAGTTTCATTAGGACCCCCCCCCCCCCACACACACACACACACACTTTCTCCCCACTCCCACGCAACCAAAAGAGCTCACTTGGTACTCGTAGAAAAACAGTGTTGCTTTGAAATTTTCAAAATATATTTTTGTCCTAAAACATTATGCAACCAAAATTTAATGGAATATACAAAAATATGCTTTTATTCTCAAAATTGGTTATATATATATATATATAATTTTGTAAAAATGTAATAACATAATGAATTAATACAGTGTGTATGTTTTGTGTTTGTAATTTTTATTACAATTTTACGTTCATATTGTATTTTAATTGCTTTCGGTGAAACTTATTAGGATTCGAGTATGGGTCTTTATTAATGGATGGCCGGTTATGGTCATTTCAGCTTCATATTTGTAGTGCATCGGGGTCTGCTTCGAGGGGGGACTAGATTGCGTAATCAACCCGTAAATTTGATCTACAAGAGCTTTGATTTCAAGGACCTATTCAATAATATTAATTTGGACGACCTCTTCGATATTATATTTGAAATCCATAACACCTACAATATGCATAAATACATCGAACTGCACAAATATAAGGCTATATTGAACATAGTATTGTATGAGAATATTCTACATAATGGTAAAGATTTCTATCAACAGATAAAAGGTGTCCCTATGTAGGGAGGCTGGTCCTCTATGTTAGCGGATCTCTACCTTAACAAATACTAAGAAGGTACTTTTATTCTAAACGAAATACCTTATTTTAGATTTATGGATGACATTCTTTTTGGACGTATTAAAAACACCTCTGATTTTGATTACAGTTTCTATCCATCATATCTGGAATTAACGGAAACTAAAAAGATTCACGACAGTGAGATTAGTTATCTTGATCTATGTATCAATTTCACTGAAAATGAAAAAGTATACACAAAGCTATATGATAAAAGAAATTATTTCGATATAAACATTGATTACATCATCGATTGGAAATCGAACTTGAGCTCCAATATTTTCCGCAATATCGTTAGAAATCATTTTCCACGAGACTCAGGATTGTTTACTTATAAGGACGATCGTATCAAAAGTGATAAAAAATTCATAAAGGAAGCGTTGAAACAGCACTATCCAATAGGATACCTCAAACACTACTATAATGCATTGCACTGCAAGGAAATTAATGCATTTGATAGTGATATTGGCAACACCCATTTTATATAATATAATGGCAACGCATCGAAACGCTCGGCACTTTATATGTGAATTGTTGAATGTTCTGTCATTCGGTTTTAACTTCTTATTTCAATCCAATTTTCTCCCCACTCGGTCCACTTCTGGTATACGGCTTTTGCTTCGATGTCCCAAGGAAATATGGCCACAGGCACGTAACGGCTCCAGGAGTGTTTCCTTAGGAGTAATAGCTGGCTATAACTGGGAACAAGGGGTCACAATCCCCCTTGGGCACATTTTATTTCCCTGTTGGCACTTATTTCACATCTCGATCTTTTTTGATCTTCTTATATATATATATATATATATATATATATATATATGTGTGTGTGTGTGTTCATTTCGATTAAATATTTGGACTTGAAAAAGAATTTTTTTGAAATGAACAATTCTTAAACCTAGAGCTTTTCCACGTGCAAGCTTTAATGCTTGGTATTTTTTGTATTCCTATTTTCGATTCCACACCATTGATATTTGTTGATTAACTTTAGATTGATAAACAGTAATATGAATTTAAATTTCCTCTTTATGGTTAAATTTCTTTTTTATTTCGTTGTATTTTGTAGGAAAATTTTAAGTTAGTATATTATGAGTTACTACTTCTATTCTATCATTGGATTTTCATTTTTAATATTTACACACACATATATATTTGTAACAGATATGCTAGAGATGGGATTTTTTGTACATACAGTTGTTTATGCATAATTTTCGATTAAAATCTTTCAATTTTTATTTATATATATATATATATATATATATACATATATATATATAAATTAAAATAATAAAAAAGCGTAAGTTTTAGCTTTTTGTACCCTTTTTCACTGTCTTATTATAATTTGGTTACATGCTATATATATATATATATATATATATATATATATATATATATATATATATATATATATATATATATATATATATATATATATAATATAATACAAAAGTAATCAGATGAAGAAAACGTAAGCATACATAAGTATGAAAAAAGGCTTAACGTAGATGGCGCAATGCTGCACAAGTACGTAAAGCAGTTATATAGCAAATAAAAGTATGAAGGAAAAAATGGGAATCAAGCCAACGGAAAAGCATAAATGGCCGAGGGGGATTGTGACCCCTCGTTCCCGGTTATAACATGCTATTACACCTAGGTAACACTCCCGGAACCAAATACTTTGCCGAAACTTGACCTCCGAAATGGTGTCGAGCACAAGACACTGACCGTGGAACTTGCTGATAGCGCACCCTAGTGGTAGTATAATGCTATATATGGATTGCACTCTCCTTTGTTAACGACTCTTGGCCTTTTTCATTATGTGTTTTACTTAGGTTTTGTACTTCGGACTTTTCTTCGATTCTTGAGTTTTGTACTCACTTCCACGGTCAGTGTCTTGTGCTCGACACCATTTCGGAGATCAAGTTTCGGCAAAGTATTTGGTTCCGGGAGTGTTACCTAGGTGTAATAGCATGCTATAACCGGGAACGAGGGGTCACAATCCCCCTCGGCCATTTATGCTTTCCCGTTGGCTTGATTCCCATTTTTTCCTTCATACTTTTATTTGCTATATATATATATATATATAATAATAGAAGTTTGAAAATCCAATGAACGAAAAGTAAGAAGATGTAACACGATAAACCTAACTTTTTAAAAACACCCACAGAATAAAATATAATACAGCAAATCATCAATCAAATGGATTAAAAATACAAAACACTAGCTATCAAGTTACTGAAAATCAACCAAATTAAAAGGTATGGAAACAAAAAAGAAAAACTTAAACTAAATTCAACTATCTAACTGGCTTACAAAACAAAAGTAAAAATCAACTAATCCTCAAGCATATGGAAAAAATAAATAAAATAAATATCGAATCAACAAGTCAATGAAAAATATATAATACAAAGGTATGGAATCGAAATAAGTATAACAAACGAAATCAAGCACAAACGCCTTACACGTGGACGAGGCTCTAAGCCTAAATCATGAATTGTTAACCTCTACAAAAATCTAATCATGTCCAAGTTTTTTGTAGAAGCAAACACAAATATGTATGTTTCTGAAGAAATAGATAGATTAGATCTATGAACTATTTCTACTTGGACGACATACATAAAGAAGGAATAAAAAAGAAAAAATGAATACCTGGAAAAAGCACAGCGTATGTACAGTCGATTCAATACTGGGATCGAGGGAACACTGATAGAAGAGACTAGTGTTGCCATTCGTAAAGAAAAAATAAAAAACCATTTACTGTTGCCATTCATAAGAATTGAAAAACTGTGAAGCGAAATGTAAAGAAAAAGTATTAATATACAAAAAGAGCTACTAAAAAGAGGGGCAAATAATAGTAATGCTGAAGTGGGAAGTGAATGAAAAAAAAAAAAAAAAGAATGGAGATGTCTGGCTAATATAAGATACTAAGAATAGAATTATATGATACTATGAAAAGAATTATAAAAATCCAGCTATTTTAAATTTTTTAACAATACTATTTACTAAATAAGAGGGATATTTATATAAATTACTAGTAATTTTGAGATTATTGATATGCATAGCATGAAATTTTTTATCAGATAATCTATAAATTCTAAAAAGCTGATTGAGTATAATATTTCTAAACAATTGAATCGAGTTACAGGAATTAAAAGGTAAGATTTTATTAATATTAAAATTATAAAAGTCTTTTTTATCATATAAATTTGTAACAATTCTATTAGAAGGATCAATAAAAAGATTTAAATCCAAAAAATTAACATTTTTACTAATAGTAACTTCATTAGGTATTAATTCCAAATTGTCTGGATAGTAATCTATATCTATGAGATAATTTTCTGTATGTACTAAGCAAATCAGATCATCTACATATCTGTAAAAAGTATAATCTATTGAAGTAAATGACATTTCATAATGATAAAGGTATAAATTAGCTAGCATACTGCTACTACAGCCACCCTGTGGAACTCCTGAGACTTGTAAGTATAATTTATTTCCTTGAAAAATATAATTATTGAAAATAACAAAGTGAAGGAGTTTAGGAAAATTTATAAATTTAATTTGATTTGAAAGAGGTGTAATATAAGCATTATATAGAGCTCAAATTACATCATATAGATCAGATATTTTAATATTATTAAAAAGATCTTTAAAATCAAAAGTTTGAAATCCTGTTATTTTTCTAAGAGATGTTAATTTATTCTTTAATTCTTTACTATTATTTAGAATATGGTAGTTATTGCTAGTCTGGCTTAAACTATTATTTATTAGATTTAAAGAATTTAGTAATAATTTACTCGCAGTAGTAGAGTAAGTATTATGGCCACTAGTAACTGTTCTAAATTTAATAGGATTTTTATGAAATTTTGGAATAAGCACTATATAAGGAAATTTAAGATATTTATATTTAATATTTAAATCATTATACATATTGATAATTTTCAATTTAATACTATTGATGGAATGTAAATCAGGTTTAAAAAGACTATTATTTTTTAAATAATCTAACAGGAATTGAATATAAAATTTTTTACAGATAATAGCATAATTATTAGAGGCTTTATCAACATAGGTGATAACAAAGGATGTTTGTAAATCATTAATGGAATGTTTAATATTATCAATATTATATAAAGATCTAGACAATTTAATATCACTAATAGCGTTTTTAATTGATTCTAATATAGTAAATTTCCACATATTAAATGCCTCTAATGGCAGAGCGTATTTACAAGCTAATTTATATATATATTTATCAAGATCTAGATTAATTGATTTTAAGACTTTAAAAGAATTATTACGAGAAGGTATCCTAAATTTAGTGCCAAATGACATAATGGTTCTTAACACATTGTCACTAACAAGGTCTAAATCTCCGGTAACTATGTGCCCCAAGTCTGGATTTAGAAATTTAGCAAATTTATTTAATTTACAAATACATTCACTATCTACAATTGACTGAGAAGAATGTTCAATAGAGAGCGATTGTGAAACTTCATTATAATTAAATATAGACCTACCAATAGGCTTATTGTATTTGAATGTCTTTGAAACAAATAAATCACCAATAGGCAATAAATGTTTAAACTTGTTAAACAGATGTCCAAAATTTATAGAATTATATATAGGATGTTTGAAAGAGATAACACAATAAGAATTAGTAGTTGTATTATTATAATGAAACTGATTTAGTTTTAAATTTAAAAACTGTGATCTTGTAATAAGCAAATCAAAGAAAATATGATTAAAATGTTCATTAGCAAGATTTAATTTTAAAAAAATGGCATAAACCTTATTTAAATGTTTTTTCTTTACTGCAAAAACCCAGGATCTTATGCATTTCCATTGAAAAGTTCTATTAAATTGATTATGTAGAGTTATAATCTCAGATTTATGATCATTAAGTTTGGAATGTCCCTTTCCTCGTTTAAATCTTTTGAGTTTGATTGATTCACTATCATTTAAATGGGGTTTCAAAAAAAGGTGATTAAAAATTGAATATTTATTATCTACAAAATTATTTTTTACAATATTACCATTTAGATACATTTGATTTAGTCCATATGGAAAAAGAGTACAATGTGATTTAATATAGTAGTTTTCAAAATAAATCCTATCTGCTGATTTTGTTTTTATATCTAAAATATGTATAGTAATATTTTCAAAACCGTGTTTGGCAAAGTGTTTATATTCAATTTTATTGGAAGTAGGAAGAAAATTATTATTTAGAATATATTTTTTGACATGATCTCTGTGTACATTCATACGTAGATGAATGGGATTACTAGTTTGTCCTATATATGATAGATTGCATATGTTACAAGATAAACGGTAGATGCAATTAAAAATTTTGCAGAAAGGCAGAAGACTTTCATGGTTTGTAATTTGAGTATGAGAAGCAAATGGGCAGGTTTTGCAATTTTTATTCTTACATTTATTGAAATTATAATTTTTAGTAGGGTAATCACTATATTCAAAATTATCCATGGCACAAAGTTGGTAATGGGATATCGGTCTAAACAATTCCCAACATAAATTGTAAATACCGGGCAATATCTATCAAATTATAGAATAATAAGTATAAATATATTTGCCAGTCACTAAATCAAATAATATGTGTAATTCATAATAGTATAAGTAATTTGATGAGTATGACAATATAACATAGATATAATAATAAAAGTAATAAAATAATTGCTTGTATATAAGTAAAAACAATTACTTTTATATAAGTAAAAGCAATTAAGTCCATGTAAAACCTAATCCTAATGAAAATCAGTAGGAAATTACAAGATATGCGAAAACATAATGTTATAGTTACATTAGTTCTAAACTAGATTAAATATAGATAAAGTTAAAAACACTTAAGTATTAAATAATACGATAAGTGTATAAAGTGGATTCACTTAAAATCCTGTCCGAATACGTAATAAGAAAATAATTAATAGTAGATTGTACTAAAAAGTACAGTTGAATGAGCCAAAATAAAGCAATAAACGTCAATACAAGATTACCTACCCTCCAAAAATACGATAACAATATTAAAAGTAAGAATATAATAAACTATAGATGGCAGCACTAGATTTAAAACAATAAGTTGCAAATAAAATATAAAAAAATATATTATAAGAATAAAAGCATAATGCTAATGATATAAAAGAAAATAACTAAAATATAAGCAGTATGGAATTGGACAAATTACAATACAAATATTATACTAAAAATATAACAAATGCAATAACATAGGCAGTAAAAAACCGATAAAAAATTAGGAGAATACGTGCAACAAGATTCCTCTAATAACATTGGATGAAAATAAATTCAAAAATAGAAAAAACAAATATAGAAATAACTAATTCTATTACTAAATTTAGCGCAAATGCAGCATAAATTTGAATAGATTGCAAATAAAATTTTTTTAGATACTATAGCCCACAAAAATATGAAGGATACTATGCAGAAATTATTAAATAAAGAATTTAAAGTTATATATATATATATATATATATATATATAGCATATATATATGTATATATATATATGTAGCGAATGAATTGCCAGTCCCGAGTCAGGACCGAACTCGGGACCTCGCGCTTACAAGACCGACATTATAAGTCTAGAGCAAAAACTAGCTTCGGTTCCGATCTTATAATTCGGGTACAGGTTCCAAGCATCTTTTGCTCAGATGTCTTTTGGCAGGAACAGAGTCGTCTGCTGTCGCACATTCCCTCACCTGATGAGAAGGCCCCGGGTTGAATTTCGGCGAGGAGGGGGGGCACGCAGAAAGGCCTCCGCGTGCCCCATCCGAAAACTCACTTGAGGAGCTGAAGGCCGGGAGGCGTGTCGCCTCGAGCGTGACGTCAGTCGTGGTCAATTAGGAAGGGAGTGCAAGGGCCTCTGACTCCATGTGGTGCTACCATCTCGTGTTGAGAGGTGAGATCGTTGGAGAGAGAAGGTTGCGTGTTTCAAACGTCCAATCATCATTCTGGCGATTGAGGTTGCCAGGAACTCGGAATCTCGTGCTTACAAGACCGACATTATAAGTTTAGAGCAAAAGCTAGCTTCGGTTCCGATCTTATAATTCGGGTACAGGTTCCAAGCATCTTTTGCTCAGATGTCTTTTGGCGGGAGCAGAGTCGTCTGCTGCCGCATATATATATATATATATATATATATATATATATATATATATATATATATATATATATATATATATATATATATATATATATATATATATGCAAAGGAAGTATTTGTTTGAACATCCGGAATCAATTTTGTTTGACTATTGTTTACTTTTCATGGATATTCTGTTACCTATTACCAGCATTTACCAAAACTTGGACTTGTTCTAATAAAACATTTGGCTTTTTGGACAAATTGATTATTCACATCCAAAAAACCCTAGATATGTATTTTTACTTGCTTGTAAAAATCACATATTAAACTTTTCCTCCTCACTGTTATACATTATAGCATGTTTATGTCAAGCTCTAACAAAAGAACAAAATGATGAGTAAAAGAATGAGTCCCAATACACAAGTTTTTACAACTTAATACACTCTTTATTAATAACCATCAATTTTGAAAGGCAATCCTTTGTCAAACTATATAAAATGTTCAGACACATGAAACTAAACCTCAGTGTTATTTTTCTTGTTCTGCTTCTTTTCAAAATCTTCAACTAATAAAGGTTTAGAGGATTGCTCCACCTGATGCTGCAGAAGCAACAGCACTAACCGATGCACTCGCATCCGCAATGGCATCTGGTACCGCACCACCTTGTTTTAAGGAATCAGCTGCAGCAAATGATCCAGACATTGCACTAGAGCTGGCACTCGAAGAAGATTTTGAGTTTGAAAATGAACTTGACTGGGAACTGGTGAGGGTAGAAGCTCCTGCCTGTAATCCACTCAGAGAACTGGCACCACTTCCAGAGCCTGCATAAGAATCTGCCGACGCTGCAGCTTTTGCAGATGCAGATGAACCAGAGTGTGAACTTCCTCTTGTTGCAGCCCTGGAAGCAGACCCAGATCTAGCACTTGAAAAAGAATTTGCATTTGCTGATGATGAACTACCACCACTGGCACCCAAACTCATGCTACCTGCATTTCCAGACCCTCCTGACAGTAAGCCTGAAGCGCTATTTGCACCACCTCCTAAGTTTAGAAGAGACAGGATACTGGGAACTAGTCCCAAAATTCCTTCCCCAGATGATGAAGATTCAGATCCAACCAAACCCCCACTAGAACCGCTGTCAAAGTTTGAACCATCATAAGAGTTCCACTCAATTTTTCTTCTGCCTCCCTGTGACTGGGATGAAGCCCTGGCTTGTGCCCGTGCTCGAGCTAAAGCGATAGATTCTGCTTGAGCTGAAGCTCTAGCTTGGGCTGAAGTTCCAGATTGTGCTTCTGCTTGGGATGAAGCTCTAGCTTGTGCTTCTGCTTGAGATGAAGCTCTGGCTTGCGATTCTGCTTGGGCTGATGCTCTAGCTTGTGCGTCTGCTTGGGCTGATGCTCTAGCTTGTGCGTCTGCTTGGGCACGTGAGGCAGACCTAGAATTAGATTGGGAACTGGAAGAAGCAGATGCTCCAGCTGCAGACCTAGATTCTTGGAAACCTTCCGAGTTGTACACTTCTGATTCGAATCGACTTGTTCCATCTTCAGAGTCTATCTCGCCTGCATATCCACTAATAAATCCGTTGTCTCCTTCTCTGTTGAAGTAAGATATTCCTCGACCCGTTGAGGCAGCTTTGGCAGCAGCACTCGCTTCTGCCTCAGCAGCAGTCTGATACCTAGATCCATCAGATTGTGAATATGCTCTGGCTTCTGCAGCTGCTTGAGATTCTGAGAAGGATCCTGTTCCTGGGAATGAAGGATCAAAGGGTCTCTTATTTATACCTCTTGATCCTGCTCTTGCTGCAGCTGAAGAATCTGCAGCTGAATACCCTTTACCTATTCCCTTTGATCCTGCACTTGCAGCAGCAGCAGCAGCAGCAGAAGCAGCAGAATATCCTGATCCTGGATGGCCAAAGCTGGGATCTAAATCTGAAAGACATATAGCAATGGATCAGTACAAAGTCTTACCATAGATTTAGTTTATTATATCTATATATGGGTAATTTTCAGTTTTAAAATGTGTGACACGAATGCACTTTCTGCACAAAACAAAACAGTGCAAAAAACTAAAACATTGTATTACAGTAAACCCTTGATAAGTCGTCACCTGGGTAACTGGGCACTTTGGTTAAGTCAATTTTCTTCAGTCCCATTTAGCTTAAATAGATGACAATGTAATTAAACCTTCGTTTACTCGTCACCAATGCAAATGCTACTCCGGATAACTCCCCACTGTGGAAAAGACACGAAACAGAAGTTGTAATTCAGTCTCAAATAAAATAGTAAAGAACGTCGTTAAATTATTATTTCAGGCAGGGTTTGTGTCTGATGGCAAATGAATTGAAGTCTTAAATGAGGACTCTGCATTGAATTTATTAAAAATCGTAAATGAAAGTGGATGTATTTTTCCCGACATAAAAAGCTATGCAGCGATGAATAACAACGTTGCAGTAAATTCTAAAGTGACCATAAAATATTTAACTGCAGAATTTGTTTAGAAGAAAAACATGAAAGTGAAAATTCCTTCACCACCTAGGAAAACACAAGTTCTTGGATACTTAAAAACCATTCAACATTACCTTACAAGGTACTACAGATGATGAATTCAGAGTTAATTTGACTGACAAGTGTACCTTTCAGTCAAAATTTGACAAGTACTTGGTATCATAATACGCATGTATAATCATAGTATTAAAGCTTGAATAATAAAGCTTAAAAGTGGTAAAGTTAACTTTTGATATCTTTTATGTAATTTATTGGGACTTGTAACTATTAATTTATATTATTTATATAAAGTTCATGATATATTTTAAATTTACTTGATTGTTACAGTAATGCATATCTAGTACTTTCAGTGGTTTCTCCGCTCCACTTAGGTCATTGAAATTTCTTGGTACCTTAAGTGACGACTTATCAAGGTTTTACTATATTTTGCTTATGTCATTATAATATTGAAATATATCACCCTAACCTTACATCTTTGGGTAGGTTGGATGATCTGGGTATGGAAAAAAGAGCTATAACACTCTATTTGACTCCTTATGTAAATCCCAATACCTATACCACAATTCAGACAATAAAAGTGGTAATCTTTTCTGGCACTTGCGCTTTTCGCTTCATGCAAGACATCTTAAATTGAGTGTAGTGAATTTGAGTATTAAGTGACGACTTATCAAGGTTTTACTATATTTTGCTTATGTCATTATAATATTGAAATATATCACCCTAACCTTACATCTTTGGGTAGGTTGGATGATCTGGGTATGGAAAAAAGAGCTATAACACTCTATTTGACTCCTTATGTAAATCCCAATACCTATACCACAATTCAGACAATAAAAGTGGTAATCTTTTCTGGCACTTGCGCTTTTCGCTTCATGCAAGACATCTTAAATTGAGTGTAGTGAATTTGAGTATTAAGTGACGACTTATCAAGGTTTTACTATATTTTGCTTATGTCATTATAATATTGAAATATATCACCCTAACCTTACATCTTTGGGTAGGTTGGATGATCTGGGTATGGAAAAAAGAGCTATAACACTCTATTTGACTCCTTATGTAAATCCCAATACCTATACCACAATTCAGACAATAAAAGTGGTAATCTTTTCTGGCACTTGCGCTTTTCGCTTCATGCAAGACATCTTAAATTGAGTGTAGTGAATTTGAGTATTAAGTGACGACTTATCAAGGTTTTACTATATTTTGCTTATGTCATTATAATATTGAAATATATCACCCTAACCTTACATCTTTGGGTAGGTTGGATGATCTGGGTATGGAAAAAAGAGCTATAACACTCTATTTGACTCCTTATGTAAATCCCAATACCTATACCACAATTCAGACAATAAAAGTGGTAATCTTTTCTGGCACTTGCGCTTTTCGCTTCATGCAAGACATCTTAAATTGAGTGTAGTGAATTTGAGTATTAAGTGACGACTTATCAAGGTTTTACTATATTTTGCTTGTGTCATTATAATATTGAAATATATCACCCTAACCTTACATCTTTGGGTAGGTTGGATGATCTGGGTATGGAAAAAAGAGCTATAACACTCTATTTGACTCCTTATGTAAATCCCAATACCTATACCACAATTCAGACAATAAAAGTGGTAATCTTTTCTGGCACTTGCGCTTTTCGCTTCATGCAAGACATCTTAAATTGAGTGTAGTGAATTTGAGTATTAAGTGACGACTTATCAAGGTTTTACTATATTTTGCTTATGTCATTATAATATTGAAATATATCACCCTAACCTTACATCTTTGGGTAGGTTGGATGATCTGGGTATGGAAAAAAGAGCTATAACACTCTATTTGACTCCTTATGTAAATCCCAATACCTATACCACAATTCAGACAATAAAAGTGGTAATCTTTTCTGGCACTTGCGCTTTTTGCTTCATGCAAGACATCTTAAATTGAGTGTAGTGAATTTGAGTATTAAGTGACGACTTATCAAGGTTTTACTATATTTTGCTTATGTCATTATAATATTGAAATATATCACCCTAACCTTACATCTTTGGGTAGGTTGGATGATCTGGGTATGGAAAAAAGAGCTATAACACTCTATTTGACTCCTTATGTAAATCCCAATACCTATACCACAATTCAGACAATAAAAGTGGTAATCTTTTCTGGCACTTGCGCTTTTCGCTTCATGCAAGACATCTTAAATTGAGTGTAGTGAATTTGAGTATTAAGTGACGACTTATCAAGGTTTTACTATATTTTGCTTATGTCATTATAATATTGAAATATATCACCCTAACCTTACATCTTTGGGTAGGTTGGATGATCTGGGTATGGAAAAAAGAGCTATAACACTCTATTTGACTCCTTATGTAAATCCCAATACCTATACCACAATTCAGACAATAAAAGTGGTAATCTTTTCTGGCACTTGCGCTTTTCGCTTCATGCAAGACATCTTAAATTGAGTGTAGTGAATTTGAGTATTAAGTGACGACTTATCAAGGTTTTACTATATTTTGCTTATGTCATTATAATATTGAAATATATCACCCTAACCTTACATCTTTGGGTAGGTTGGATGATCTGGGTATGGAAAAAAGAGCTATAACACTCTATTTGACTCCTTATGTAAATCCCAATACCTATACCACAATTCAGACAATAAAAGTGGTAATCTTTTCTGGCACTTGCGCTTTTCGCTTCATGCAAGACATCTTAAATTGAGTGTAGTGAATTTGAGTATTAAGTGACGACTTATCAAGGTTTTACTATATTTTGCTTATGTCATTATAATATTGAAATATATCACCCTAACCTTACATCTTTGGGTAGGTTGGATGATCTGGGTATGGAAAAAAGAGCTATAACACTCTATTTGACTCCTTATGTAAATCCCAATACCTATACCACAATTCAGACAATAAAAGTGGTAATCTTTTCTGGCACTTGCGCTTTTCGCTTCATGCAAGACATCTTAAATTGAGTGTAGTGAATTTGAGTATTAAGTGACGACTTATCAAGGTTTTACTATATTTTGCTTATGTCATTATAATATTGAAATATATCACCCTAACCTTACATCTTTGGGTAGGTTGGATGATCTGGGTATGGAAAAAAGAGCTATAACACTCTATTTGACTCCTTATGTAAATCCCAATACCTATACCACAATTCAGACAATAAAAGTGGTAATCTTTTCTGGCACTTGCGCTTTTCGCTTCATGCAAGACATCTTAAATTGAGTGTAGTGAATTTGAGTATTAAGTGACGACTTATCAAGGTTTTACTATATTTTGCTTGTGTCATTATAATATTGAAATATATCACCCTAACCTTACATCTTTGGGTAGGTTGGATGATCTGGGTATGGAAAAAAGAGCTATAACACTCTATTTGACTCCTTATGTAAATCCCAATACCTATACCACAATTCAGACAATAAAAGTGGTAATCTTTTCTGGCACTTGCGCTTTTCGCTTCATGCAAGACATCTTAAATTGAGTGTAGTGAATTTGAGTATTAAGTGACGACTTATCAAGGTTTTACTATATTTTGCTTATGTCATTATAATATTGAAATATATCACCCTAACCTTACATCTTTGGGTAGGTTGGATGATCTGGGTATGGAAAAAAGAGCTATAACACTCTATTTGACTCCTTATGTAAATCCCAATACCTATACCACAATTCAGACAATAAAAGTGGTAATCTTTTCTGGCACTTGCGCTTTTTGCTTCATGCAAGACATCTTAAATTGAGTGTAGTGAATTTGAGTATTAAGTGACGACTTATCAAGGTTTTACTATATTTTGCTTATGTCATTATAATATTGAAATATATCACCCTAACCTTACATCTTTGGGTAGGTTGGATGATCTGGGTATGGAAAAAAGAGCTATAACACTCTATTTGACTCCTTATGTAAATCCCAATACCTATACCACAATTCAGACAATAAAAGTGGTAATCTTTTCTGGCACTTGCGCTTTTTGCTTCATGCAAGACATCTTAAATTGAGTGTAGTGAATTTGAGTATTAAGTGACGACTTATCAAGGTTTTACTATATTTTGCTTATGTCATTATAATATTGAAATATATCACCCTAACCTTACATCTTTGGGTAGGTTGGATGATCTGGGTATGGAAAAAAGAGCTATAACACTCTATTTGACTCCTTATGTAAATCCCAATACCTATACCACAATTCAGACAATAAAAGTGGTAATCTTTTCTGGCACTTGCGCTTTTCGCTTCATGCAAGACATCTTAAATTGAGTGTAGTGAATTTGAGTATTAAGTGACGACTTATCAAGGTTTTACTATATTTTGCTTATGTCATTATAATATTGAAATATATCACCCTAACCTTACATCTTTGGGTAGGTTGGATGATCTGGGTATGGAAAAAAGAGCTATAACACTCTATTTGACTCCTTATGTAAATCCCAATACCTATACCACAATTCAGACAATAAAAGTGGTAATCTTTTCTGGCACTTGCGCTTTTTGCTTCATGCAAGACATCTTAAATTGAGTGTAGTGAATTTGAGTATTAAGTGACGACTTATCAAGGTTTTACTATATTTTGCTTATGTCATTATAATATTGAAATATATCACCCTAACCTTACATCTTTGGGTAGGTTGGATGATCTGGGTATGGAAAAAAGAGCTATAACACTCTATTTGACTCCTTATGTAAATCCCAATACCTATACCACAATTCAGACAATAAAAGTGGTAATCTTTTCTGGCACTTGCGCTTTTTGCTTCATGCAAGACATCTTAAATTGAGTGTAGTGAATTTGAGTATTAAGTGACGACTTATCAAGGTTTTACTATATTTTGCTTATGTCATTATAATATTGAAATATATCACCCTAACCTTACATCTTTGGGTAGGTTGGATGATCTGGGTATGGAAAAAAGAGCTATAACACTCTATTTGACTCCTTATGTAAATCCCAATACCTATACCACAATTCAGACAATAAAAGTGGTAATCTTTTCTGGCACTTGCGCTTTTCGCTTCATGCAAGACATCTTAAATTGAGTGTAGTGAATTTGAGTATTAAGTGACGACTTATCAAGGTTTTACTATATTTTGCTTATGTCATTATAATATTGAAATATATCACCCTAACCTTACATCTTTGGGTAGGTTGGATGATCTGGGTATGGAAAAAAGAGCTATAACACTCTATTTGACTCCTTATGTAAATCCCAATACCTATACCACAATTCAGACAATAAAAGTGGTAATCTTTTCTGGCACTTGCGCTTTTCGCTTCATGCAAGACATCTTAAATTGAGTGTAGTGAATTTGAGTATTAAGTGACGACTTATCAAGGTTTTACTATATTTTGCTTATGTCATTATAATATTGAAATATATCACCCTAACCTTACATCTTTGGGTAGGTTGGATGATCTGGGTATGGAAAAAAGAGCTATAACACTCTATTTGACTCCTTATGTAAATCCCAATACCTATACCACAATTCAGACAATAAAAGTGGTAATCTTTTCTGGCACTTGCGCTTTTCGCTTCATGCAAGACATCTTAAATTGAGTGTAGTGAATTTGAGTATTAAGTGACGACTTATCAAGGTTTTACTATATTTTGCTTATGTCATTATAATATTGAAATATATCACCCTAACCTTACATCTTTGGGTAGGTTGGATGATCTGGGTATGGAAAAAAGAGCTATAACACTCTATTTGACTCCTTATGTAAATCCCAATACCTATACCACAATTCAGACAATAAAAGTGGTAATCTTTTCTGGCACTTGCGCTTTTCGCTTCATGCAAGACATCTTAAATTGAGTGTAGTGAATTTGAGTATTAAGTGACGACTTATCAAGGTTTTACTATATTTTGCTTATGTCATTATAATATTGAAATATATCACCCTAACCTTACATCTTTGGGTAGGTTGGATGATCTGGGTATGGAAAAAAGAGCTATAACACTCTATTTGACTCCTTATGTAAATCCCAATACCTATACCACAATTCAGACAATAAAAGTGGTAATCTTTTCTGGCACTTGCGCTTTTCGCTTCATGCAAGACATCTTAAATTGAGTGTAGTGAATTTGAGTATTAAGTGACGACTTATCAAGGTTTTACTATATTTTGCTTATGTCATTATAATATTGAAATATATCACCCTAACCTTACATCTTTGGGTAGGTTGGATGATCTGGGTATGGAAAAAAGAGCTATAACACTCTATTTGACTCCTTATGTAAATCCCAATACCTATACCACAATTCAGACAATAAAAGTGGTAATCTTTTCTGGCACTTGCGCTTTTCGCTTCATGCAAGACATCTTAAATTGAGTGTAGTGAATTTGAGTATTAAGTGACGACTTATCAAGGTTTTACTATATTTTGCTTGTGTCATTATAATATTGAAATATATCACCCTAACCTTACATCTTTGGGTAGGTTGGATGATCTGGGTATGGAAAAAAGAGCTATAACACTCTATTTGACTCCTTATGTAAATCCCAATACCTATACCACAATTCAGACAATAAAAGTGGTAATCTTTTCTGGCACTTGCGCTTTTCGCTTCATGCAAGACATCTTAAATTGAGTGTAGTGAATTTGAGTATTAAGTGACGACTTATCAAGGTTTTACTATATTTTGCTTATGTCATTATAATATTGAAATATATCACCCTAACCTTACATCTTTGGGTAGGTTGGATGATCTGGGTATGGAAAAAAGAGCTATAACACTCTATTTGACTCCTTATGTAAATCCCAATACCTATACCACAATTCAGACAATAAAAGTGGTAATCTTTTCTGGCACTTGCGCTTTTCGCTTCATGCAAGACATCTTAAATTGAGTGTAGTGAATTTGAGTATTAAGTGACGACTTATCAAGGTTTTACTATATTTTGCTTATGTCATTATAATATTGAAATATATCACCCTAACCTTACATCTTTGGGTAGGTTGGATGATCTGGGTATGGAAAAAAGAGCTATAACACTCTATTTGACTCCTTATGTAAATCCCAATACCTATACCACAATTCAGACAATAAAAGTGGTAATCTTTTCTGGCACTTGCGCTTTTTGCTTCATGCAAGACATCTTAAATTGAGTGTAGTGAATTTGAGTATTGCGTAGTAGTGCTGAGACAGACGTGGCAGAAGGATAGCCAGGTTCAGAACCCATTTAAAACAATCGGGACATGCTTAATAGCACTTTATGGACTCCTGTTTAAAACATCCCCTCATAAAATAATGGTGAAACTATTGATATTTTAATTTTTTTATGTTCGAACGATGGTAGTAATTGATGATCGCATCAGAAATAAGAAATTATTTTTTGTGTGTGGGTGTGTACCAATATGAAGACAAGAAATTGCGCAACTGAGATCATTCATCTGTCATAGAGGAAAAGTTGCTTCACTGTAAATACCAGTAAGTAGTATCGCCGAAATTTCTTTTAGGGGGTTATGAGAGGATCTTGGGGGAATTTTAATTGGGATGATTGCAGGTAGCACTTAAAGTCCACATTGTTTCTCCATTTCTTTATGAGGTTTGAAGGAGTTTATGATCCCCCCCCCCCTCAACCATTGCAGATTTTACATATTCAAATACAAAAACTTATATTTATTTCATAAGCCCCAATTAACTAATAGCTTGAAGAATTTAGGAACTCATGTTAAATATTTAATTAAATAGACTAAAGCAAAATTTAAAGCTCTGAGATATACTGATCAACTCTGAACATAACTTGACCTTTTTTAGACTATTAACTTTTAAATAATTAATATTTCCAAATATTTTGTGTACTTAAAGCATTTAAATATTTTATAATGTTAGTGTGCCTGAATTCGGATGACCAATAGCGAGCTTGATTGTTTTAATAAGAATTCGTTCAAGTTGTATTCAGATGAAAAGGAAATGTGAATGAGAAAAAATTCTGCGACTTATTGAACAGTTCCACACCTCCCTTTTGGAGGGCACTTCACAGTTTATGCACCTGTGCATAAGACTACACCCTTACTTTACCTTAAGCTCAAGATATGCAATGATTCCGGTACATATGAAACCTAAAAAAATTACCTTCATCTGGTTCTCCGTCGTCATAATAATCATAATAGGAGTCATAATAATCACCCTCATGGTTGCATGGAAACTCTTTATCACAAAGTGGAAGTTTGCATGGTGGAGGAGGAGGTGGTGGTTTGACACAGGGCTATAAAAGAATGCAGATATTTTTCATTTTTATATAACTGATTATTATTATAGGACTAACTAGATACTATTTAAGAAATTGAAATAAAAAAATGTCTATTATAACAAATTAAACTGAAAAATATTTGTCAGTAGTTCAATTTAAATTTTTCAGTATTCTACAATGTTTGACCCCTTCTACTTCCTGTTTAATTTGTTAACTTTTCTTTTATTTAAATATAAAAGAAATTTTTTTTCCAAATTTTTCTTTTATTTTTATTTCAAAGGATTTGTGTTATCCATGTGAATATGTTTTTATTTTATAATATTCATTTAAATATTAATGATTTATGCATAATAGCATACTCAACAGCAGGTTGTTGAAAATTACATTTAGAAATAATTAAAAACTTATGTGGAATGCATGCATAAAAGTTTGTTTAGTTTATTTAGCAACACCAAAATAATACAATGAAAAATATTTCAAAGTCTGTGCAAATTAGCCTGCCTCGTGCAAATTGAGGAATTGGATGCTGTGGGTGTTTGCAAATATTGTTCTCATGCATTCATACATTGGGGGTTTGTAAATATTGTTTACATGCATTCATATATTGGGTGTTTCCAAATATTGTTCTCATGCATTCATACATTGAGTGTTTGCAAATATTGTTCTCATGCTTTCATACATTGAGTGTGTGCAAATATTGTTCTCATGCATTCATACATTGGATGTTTAAAAATATTGTTCTCATGCATTCATACATTGGATGTTTGCAAATATTGTTTTCATGTATTCGTAAATTGGGTGTTCGCAAATATTTTTCTCATGCATTCATACATTGGATGTTTAAAAATATTGTTCTCATGCATTCATACATTGGATGTTTGCAAATATTGTTTTCATGTATTCGTAAATTGGGTGTTTGCAAATATTGTTCTCATGCATTCATAAATTGAGTGTTTGTAAATATTGTTCTCATACTTTGGGTGTTTGGAAATATTATTCTCATGCAGAATGATATCAAATGATAATTTTTTATTTTCTGTATAGACTATATTAATTTTCCATTGAGGTCATCATAAATCTCCTATATCTTTTGATCTACTCGCACAGATATGAGCAATTGCAACTTTTATCTTAAAAACTGGGGCCTACCCCTCGCAAAACTGACTAAATCCCATTTTCAGCATGTACACATCAAAAATGCAATCACAGTAATTTTTTGCTATTAAACTTTTATTGCCAATAACATGCCATTTCATTCTATCATATTTGTATGTTATTCCATGAATCTGCATTATGTAATGACTCCAATTTTTAGTATGATTGAAAGCTTGCTAAAAAAAGTGAGCTAAAAAAAGGAAAGCTTTCTTTCCTTTTTTTAGCTCACTTTCTAAGTATATGTGATTTATTTCCTTATTTGATTATACTTTATGCAATGTACGTTTAAATGCAAATATTATTTTTAAATTGTATGAATATTTTTTTTTCTTTCCAATTGGGACAAAAGTGTTGAAACAAATTACTGGTTGAAAAAATCAGCTAGTGATCAGATTTAAAAAAATAAGGACCATACACTGCTAAAATGTAGTGTAAATAATTCAATAAAATTGCAGAATTAATGGCCATTCTATGCTACCTTACCCAAAATTATGTTTTCTATAAAAAATTGTCTCGGTAGTAGATGAGCAAAGAATGGTCTTGCTTTAAATGGCGTCCATAAACAATTATAAACAACCTGAAATAAAATATTTTTTGAGATAATATATTTGATATTATAATTTTTTTAGTATAGAGGAAATATGTTTTGTTTGAAAAAATTTAAATTCAGAATTTTTGTGAAAATAAACAATTCTGTTATTTTTTGGAATTATATGTCTATGTGTACAAAAGAGATATGAGCAGTGGGCGTGATATAACTCTGGAATAATTGCACATATTTTAAAGAAATTTACATATTTAGAAAGATTTTGTGAAAAACTAGTGCTGAATCTGATTTTTTTTTTTTTTTTTTTTTTTGTAATTTGCCCATGATTTAAATAGGTCTTATTTGATATTTGACATTGTTATAACATCCACAGTAAATAAACAGTACTTCCTGTAAAAAGGATAGCCTATATTGGAAAATTATAGTTTGGAATTATAGTTATGGGATATTACAGTAATGTGTATAAACACGAATGAGCTGAATTTAATTTATTAAACTTAAAACAACTGAAGCAAGTTGGCATTAAGTCAGCTCGACTTTCTCATGCCAAAATATATTTTTAAATAGCTTGACCATTGTACCATAAATTACCTCTTTTATGCATAATTACGTCAAAATTTGTCTTATGCTGCCATAGTTAAAAAAAATGTAAATTGCGAATACATTTCGAAGTTTCAGTCGGAATTTCAAAAAATTCTATCTTGCTCTAAATTTTTCATTAACAAAACCGGATATAAAAAAAAATCGTGAAAATCTAATAATATTTGTGGCATCTATCATGTACGCAAGAAATCAATCACAGACAGATGGACATCACTCCAAAAATAGTCGAAACGTGTCTTAAAACATATATTGGCATCAAAATCGAAATTGTTTTAATAGTATGAGAAAGTAAACACTAACTTGCAAACAAAAGCCTATAAAAGTGTTAGATGTTAAATTGCGAATGCTAAATTGCTAAGATATTCTGAGCTACACAATGATAGGGCAGAAAATTAATAGTGCTCTGGTAATTTAAATGAAATTTGTTCATTTTCATTGCAAATAGTTATAACACCTTTAAAACAAACTTGTTAAATTCTTTCTTAACATTTTGTATCTGAACAATATGTAGGAAATATTTATAGCCTCCAGATATTTTTTTTAAAAAGAATATCACTAAAAAAGATGCATCGAAAGTTTTTATGATTGCTCAATATATTTTACAAATCAAATGCACACTGCATAGTAATACACTAATTTATAACATAAAATTTATAATATTATAACATATATTTAAACATATTTAAAATAAAAATTTATAACATGAAATTTTTTTTTATGAGAATTAATTTTTTATGTTAACTTTGATTGTCAGATGATATTTAGGAACAATGCTTCATTAATGTACGGGTTTTTATTTCAACAGAAACGAAACAATACTTGGAAAAAAAATTATGTAGAAGAGTAAATAATAATAAATGAAACAAACTTACTATACACCCAGGTGTACATCCAGGTGGGTATAAATGATGGGAACCTATGTGGAAGAATTACTTTTATCACTCACACTTATTTGTTGCTATTGCATATTAAAAATTTAAATGAAATATAATCATGATGTAAAAGAGAAAATTTGGAAATTAATTTCCAACCACACATTTCTCAGTATTATGGTTTGGCTTCACTTAAAATTATATTAATTTTATTTTAGCTGAAATTAAGAAATTTGCTTTTCTTCTAAAATTATATTCATTTTATTTTTTTACTTACTTTTAATGGGTACAGATTGGATATAAAGAATTTGGATTTTTCACCTTTTTTTCGCGAGCCAGATGTGGTGCCAAATGGCCAAATGTGGCGCGCCTGCTTTGCGCAACATTTTGCTTTTTCTGGAAATTCTGGCAACCCCACCCCTTTTAGCTTTCTGATTTCGTGGGCTGCGGCCATTTTATTTTTGTTTTGTTGTTGCTGTGTGTGTAAAAACGTAACTGTGTGTGTTAAAAAAAAACGTGAATATCATACAGGAATTAAACAATTATTTGCGCAATTTGGATATTTACCCGTGTTTTTCTTTGAAAAGTTTTGGATTTCATTAAACCAGGTACTGTGTTTTGATTTTGTTTAACTTTCTTTAAAGTATCGTTTCTTTTAAATTTCTTCAAAGTACAAACTTTTAAGTATCGTTTTTTCTTAAATTTAGTTAAAGTACAAACTTTTTTCTAAGTATCGTTTTTTCTTAAATTTAGTTAAAGTACAAACTTTTTTCTAAGTATCGTTTTTTCTTAAATTTAGTTAAAGTACAAACTTTTTTCTAAGTATCGTTTTTTCTTAAATTTAGTTAAAGTACAAACTTTTTTCTAAGTATTGTTTTTTCTTAAATTTAGTTAAAGTACAAACTTTTTTCTAAGTATCGATTTTCTTAAATTTAGTTAAAGTACAAACTTTTTTCCAAGTATCGATTTTCTTAAATTTAAATAATAATTAACAAATCTTTTCTTAAAAGTATTGTTAATTATCGGCATTCTTATGCATTTTTTCTAAGTATCGTTTCTCGTAAATTTAGTAATTTCGTATTTTTAATAAGTATTGTTAATTATCGGCATTTTTATGCATTTTTAATTAGATATGTTTAGATTTCTTACGCGCAAAGTTCAAGATGGCGTCCGTTAAGAATTTATAAACACCGTACGCGTTGGCGCCAGTCTTGGCGACAAAAAAAAAATGGCGGATTTAGCCAAATTCTTTATATCCAATCTGTTCCTTTTAATGCACCTAAAGTAGTTTATAAAAGCTCTCTAACACGTAAATCAGTAAATCTGCCTCCAATAGGTTCTTTCGGATAGTTTCAATATCTCATTCTACTCGGAGGTAACGCGAAATCCATATTTTCGTGTTGCCATCTATGTACGATGATATTAAAATTTCATGATGAGTATTTGTTAATTCTTCAGAATTTTATTTTGGTGCTGCCATCTAATGGTGAAAAGGTCAAGTACTTTAAATGCATAAGTGTTATTAAAATTTCATTAAATCCCTATTTTGGTGCTACCATCTATCGGTTCCATGATATTAAAATTTTCAGAATTTTATTTTGGTGCCTTGAAAACGTATATGTCAAGTACTTTAAATGCACAGATTGCAACTTAAAAGGTTGCTCAAATGTAACTTTTCTGTTCGTGTATTCTTATTCTTGCCATATATTATACGATATTTTGGTCTGTAAAAACATGTACTGAACTTAAAAATATTAAACTTTGTTTAAAAACTTCTAAACTAAATTCGCATTTAGCATTGTCTTTTATATCTATAAAGGGACTCTAAGGAATATGTTATGATGGAGGCATCTATCAGGAGAAATATGCTATGAACAATAATCAAGAATTTGTAGCAATTTGAAAGCCCAACAAGAGTATATAATTGAATTTTGGATCAATCTCTATCTCTTAGTTTTCGAAGTATACTAGTTATAACTTCGATATATTAGTGTTTTAACCTGGATTTTCAATAGGTGGGAAAGCTGTAATATTTAAAATGCCACAATTATTGCAGCTCAATCTGTTTACTTACTCCTTGGTGAAATAGTAGTGCATAAGCACGATATTTTATTTTGTATCAAAAAATTGGGAGGTTAAATGAATTTGAGGATTCTAAAGATGTTTAATGATTGATGCGTTTTGAACTGAATAGATTGAAATATACGTATTCATGTGCCGCAAGACAAGTTTACAGATTAACTCGAAATCTCGACAGATATATTGCACAAGTTTAATTTATATACTGTGAAGCAAGTTAGTAAAATGTTTTGATATTTTGATGTGATGTGAAGTCTATTATAGGAGTATCCAGATGAAATGGGGGAGAAAATTGAAAGTGCTATAAGCGGATAGCGAGTAACTTGTAGCGCTTTAAAAACATGTGAAAACAACAAATGAGTCTGGAGAAATCGAATAAACATATTGCACCTTACTGGACTTTTATTTTACAAAATGTCATTCACGCAAAACCATTTCTTTATTTTGACCAACACCGTAAGGTTTGAAAGGTTGGGATAGTGCCACCTAAGTTAGACCGAAACCCAGTGAGGGCGACATTCACAGGGACCCTACACTCCTTCCCCTACAACCAGCCTCTCGGAAGGACTTACCCAGATGTTAAACGTGCCCGTACTCCTCATGAACACGGGGACAATTTGGGCAAAGCTGGGAATTGAACTCAGGTCCTCCGTGTGCAATCCCCGTGACTTAACCATTGGGTTGTCCCGCCCCGCAAAACCATTTCGGTACCACTGGACTTGAATCATTGCCGATTTTTTAAATAGTATAAATGATTTAATGTGATTTAATGTTTAATATATTTATAGTGCGACTGGACTTAAACATTACTAATTCAATATATAACTTTGAACAATTGAAATGTGTTGACATTTTCTGTGTTAAGTTCTCAGCTTTAAAAAATATTCATTTTCATGCTATGAATTAAGAAATGCTTATTTTAAAAAAAAAACATCTACACTTTAGAAAAGTAAGAGAAATTTCACTATACTTTGTTAGTATTCTTTATATAAGTCCTCTATTAAGGATCAGGTCTCACAAACCAACCTGACCTATTTAAAAATAGTGTCTGGCCTACTTATAGATTTATAAAATGATTGCTACTTTTACTCTAGAGCCACGGTTGGACGTGATTATCACTTTTTGTTCCATAAACGATATATTAAATATCCGAATGTTTTTGACTACCGATGGTTTTGCGGTGGCCCGTTGCAGTCGCAGAAAGAATGGGGTGGTCATTCGCGCCGTGGACTCAAAAAGGTCGAAAATCACTGCTGCTCTCGAGCAATATTTCTCATATCCATTATACCAAACCGCGAAAGATTCTCTTGGAATGGGTCGTTTTAATTTTCTAAGCATTTTTTACGAATAAATAATTTATAGAGTATTCTACATCACGTGGCCTCAGCTCTAGCAACAGCATAGCAACCGGGATTGTAGGATAGACCGTTGACAGTAGTCTTTGTGTTAACATGGATTTTGCAGTGGCAGTGGCATACCTTTTTAGGATCAAAATAAAATTTCGATCATAAAAAGGTATTGATTCATATATTGTAGATTCCAAAAATGGATTAACACCTTCTTAAGTTACATTATTGCCAACTTACGCTCAATATGGTTTAGAAGCATTTCAACCTTAATATTTTATGAATAAATAAATTATTTTGCATTAATAGACGTAGTCCAAGAAGAGTATAGTGGACATATTCCAAGGAGAATAATATTGGTGAATGTGTCGAAAACTCAGAACTAGAACGTCTCAATAACATCTGAGCAAATGTCGGTGACCAAGCTGCATTTAAAATTTAATATGACTGCTCATCTGGCTTTTAGGGTGAATGACAATGGATAAATATTTTTCTCTCTCGATACCATTTTTTTTTTCAAACCAACATCCGTAAAAGCAATTTAATAATACAATAATTCGTTTTATGCCGAATAATATTATACATTTTGGGTGATCAGAATGGGATATGTCAGTGAAAATCAGCACAGATGAATGGAATGATGTTGGTCAGAAGAAATTACAATAGGCTGCACGATTTCGTGAGTCCAGTGATTGATCATTTATTTAAATGTAATTTTATGTGTATCAACATGTCACACCGTATACATAAATGTGCTAATGCGCTTCATGTATGATTGTCATGATTAATGACTAATACTTATGTTAATTTAATGTATGAACTTCAAAAAAGAATTGACGAGTCAACGTGTTGGGACAGGGCAATCGTTCTATAAAAAAATCCGAGCTCTCACAAAGGTTGAGGTATTTATAATAGAGTTAGAAAGGAGATGAATGAAACACCTTGAATGAAATGCTTGAAAATGTCGTATTGCTTTAAGAATTATATCTAGGTGTCGTCAGTTATTTATGGGGAGCGTGGTGAACGGTAAGTTATTGTTGCGCCAAACTGCGTCGTTTAATCGAGTAACTATTTTCAGGTCTACAGGACATCTTTTATAATGTATGAAACAAGGGGGAGAATGAACATTTTCAATCTAGGTGTCGCAAATGCGGAAAACCAGAAAGTATACTACGCCAGAAAGTCCTCTTTCAAATCAGACGCCAAACGTCGTTTTATCGCCAGCGTGATACGCGAAGGAGCTTTGTCTCTCTCTCAAGTGGGATACTATAGCAGCCACATCAAGAGAAAGGACTCCCGCAATTCGGCTTATCTTTTTATAGGATATATAACTTACAATTTAGCAATAGAGACATCTCTTAGATTGGTATCCCTTAGATTGGAATTAAATTAATTCAATATTGATTAAATTAAAGAAGCGGATATATAACTTACAATTAAGCAATATAGACACTTTTTAAATGCATTATCTCTTAGATTAGAATTAAATTAAATCAGTATTGACTCAATTAAAGAATTATTTTATTATTTTCTAATGCTATTGTATAGAGGAAGTTCACGGATAATTACGACATTTAGACGAAAAAATACACTTAAAGACATCATGGACACATTTCGAACATTTTGGGAAATATTTCCATCAGTGTGTGTGTGTATCTGTGAGGTGCGAACGCACGTATCACTATGGCAATTTATATGTAGATGCATTCTGTAGAAAATTAGAAACAGGTATAGAATATTTTGCAATAAATGGAATTAAAACATTATTCGAAATTAGAGATTTTTAAGTTAGAGAGAGAGTACGTACAGCCACGAAATTCTATATGTAGCTGCATTCTGAAAAAATTAGAATTAGGTAGATCATCATGTAATTAAGGTGATTGGAATACGGGTGAAAGGGAGGGAGGGAAACAGAGAGCGAGAGAGAAAGTGTGTGTGTGTGTGTCAAAATATAGTACGATCAAAATATAGTGTGGTCACTGCAGGAGAGGTCGAACTTGTTTCGAACGAGTAGGATTCAAGGGCACACATAAAACTTATTCCTGGAATGGCCAAACTCAAGGATGAGAGGTAAATATCTATTAACTTAATACCTACATTTCTGACCTTGAATGTTTGCGGGAGCGAAAGTGCCCCCTTGCGTTCTCCTATGGACGGCCATAGAACATGCTCCAGAAGGTAAACTCATGGATGAGAAGTACAATATTGACTAGCTTGATACCTACATTTGTGACTTTGAACGTCCCTATGGGCACCCATGGCTATAAGTGTTGAAGACTCAGACCACTTGACTGGCCCTAAGGCTTACAGCAGCTGTTTGAGTGGCCGGGAGAGATGGCTATAAGCACAGACTAATATAGTATTCTGTGGCTATAAGTGTTGCAGACCCAGACCACTCGACTGACCCAGAGGGCTCACAGCAGCTATTTGAGTGGCCGGGATGGCTATAAGTGTTGTTGTTGTTGAGACCCAGACCGTCCGACCTACCAGACAGGTGTAATGTATGGCTATAAGTGTGTAAAGCTTCAGACATCACGGAAACTTTTGTGGGGTCTGGAAAGACTCTATTTTTCCACCCCTAGGGAAATCCCGACCACTCAAATTGTTGCTCGTGCCCTAGAGCGAGTCGGGTGGTCTGGGTTTTCGACCCCTGGGGAAATCGAAACTTCGACTCCGTTAGGTTCTGCCCTGAGGTTACTAGTATAAACAGGGAGCCTTTTCAATGGGCCCTCATAGGGGAGGGAAAGGAGGTACTTCCGCTACCCTGGACATTCAAGGTCCAAAATGTGGGGATCAAGGTAGTCGATATTGTACATATCATTGAGTTTGCCGTCTAGAAAAGTGCTATGGGGGCCCGTACTTATAGTATCGACAACGGGACAGAAACTAACGGAGGTGAATCGTTTTGTTTCTCTCTCGAGAGCGAATTAAATGGGTGGGAATGTCAAAAAAAAAAATTTGTCAATGGCTTTGAGTCCTTCACAGCTTAACCGAATTAACTTTATTGTTTTAGTTCTAATTTGCATTGGGCTACTATTACAAAATGGACAGTTTCAACAAATGATTTAGGCCTTTCGCCATAGAAATGCATACCATGCAGGACTCCTAATCTTATCCCAGCGCCACCTGAATGATTGTCTCGAACGATATTGAATATGAAGTTTCAACTTCTTACTTTTACCTCCATGGTATTTATGCTCATGCTCGTGGAAACATAAAAAAAAAAATCTATAACGGAACGATGTTGAAAATGTTTATCCTCCCCCCTTGTTCCATGCATTATGAAAGATGTCCTGTAAACCTTAAACAAGGCAGTTTTGCGTTTAAATAAAACAACTAATCGGCCACCATGCTCCCCTCCCCCCCCCCCCTTCCAAAAAAAAAAGGAAGAAATGTGAAGAATGTTAAACGAACGTACACAACAGATAAAAAATTTTTAAACAGATTTCCTTTTTTTTTCTTTTAATTTAAGATTTTGTCAAAATTTTCCATGTTTAGTATCCATTTGAGGTAAAAAGTTTTGAATATTTGAATTTTGCAAGCATTTTTGCTCTAAAACCAATATTTAGAAATCTAGTTTTCTGGATTAGGGTTCTTTTGAGCATTTGCAGGGACGTGTGTTGTTTATGTTTATGTTGAGACACAGGAAGGGAAAGAGCTGTGTTTAGATTAGCGCTTTGCAGTAGCTTTACTGAAATATGGCATAACTTACTTATCTCATATTATTTAAATACAGCCTTCGGCGACCTACCCCGTCGGCTTTTGAAAAAGCTTTTGCAATAGTTTTCTTGCAGTGGCTGTCGATCGTGCATCTTCGCGACGCAAGTCATGGATAACGGGGCAGTTCATAAAGTAGATGCCGATCGCACACCTCAGTCACGCGCGCAATTCATGGCTAGGTGCAGTTCATGAAGTGTCGATCGCACATCTCAGCTACGCACGTCATTCACGGCTAATGGCGCAGTTCATGAAGTAACTGTCGATCGCACGCTTCCGTTACACGCACAAGTCACGGCCAACGATGCAGTGCATGAAGTAGCTGTCGATCTCTCACCTCAGTGACGAGCGCAAGTCACTGTTAACAGTACAGTTCATTGAGTAGCTGTCCATCTCGTATTGGATCGCTATGCGGGTACTCGGGTCATGACATGATAGGCTGTTGCGGACACACTGAATCGCCTTCTATTAGCGGGAGCATGCAATCCGCGTACGATACAGGCCATAACGACAATTCCACTGCATGTAATAACATTATAGACGCTGTCCGGGCACCTGCAATTCGCACAGCGTTGAAATGGCTGTCCATCGCGTACCCGCGGGTTCAGGTCTAACAGATACATCCGATTCGTGGAGCAATCGATACGAATTCACCAAATAATTAGCTTTTATTAGCGGATTTGGCTTAAGCGCGTGCAATCCACGTACGTGACATGCAGTAACTACTAACTTGACAGATAGACTTTTGCTCTTAAGGCCGTACCTTGTTTTATTCTACAGTTCATCGAAATGATCGAAATTTTATGGGGCTTTTTGGAATTTTATTGGGTTGTTTAAATTATTTTTTTTTCTCTTCTGTAGCAAAACTAACATTTTCCCTAACAATCATTATATATATATATATATATATATATATATATATATTAAAGTTTGAAAATCCAATGAAAGAATAGAGAGAAGTTTCAATTCAAAAGATCCCAACTCTAAAAAATGCCTTACAAATAAAAGTATCAAACAGAGAATCATCAATCTAATGGAAAATAAAATGCAAGCCTCTAGTCATCAATCTGAAGACAAACAAAAAACATCAATGGAAAGGATTCAATAAAATAAAACAAAATAAAATCCAAGCATGAAAGCTTTACACGTGGACAAGCCCTAGGCCTAATAATGAATTGTTTATTTCGATAAAACTCTTTATCAAGTTCAAGTATTTTAAAATAATGAACACAAAATGCATGTTTCTGATATCAGTGATAGATTAAATCTATAAACACTGAAAACTTGGACAACATGCATAAAGATTGAAAAGTAATACGAAACAAGAATACCTGAAAAAACATTGCATACGTCATACGTTCCATTGGAGCCTTGAATAAAGAGACCAATGCTGCCAATCTTAAGAAATAAAAAGATGAGAACTACTGTTGCCAATTGTGAGGAAGAAATGACAGTAATGCAAAAAGACGATGAAAGGTTATATTCGACAGGGAGAGCATGTAAATACATGGTAATGCTTATTCAAGAGAAAGTGCATATTATATATATATATATATATATATATATATAAAATTAAAATTAAAATTAAAATAGTTATACTAATTTAAAACATGATCAGTGTCATACCCTGGTTCAAAAACAATACGGAAGAAAATTAATTAATTATGATATGATAGGAAATATCAGACAAAAGGAAAACAATGCTTCCATAAAAGACAAAAAGATCTAAATTTTAAATATGAATAATACACATGAATTAATCAACATTCAAGAGCGAAGCATACTAATCAAGTTCAAACAACAAAGGATTATCAAAATCTGGAGGCTCAAAATATTAAAATGACAAAATAAGAGAAATGATACAATCCGAAAATATGAAATAGGATAGAAGCTCTGTGAATCCAGCTTATCAAGGATCTTTGCATCCACAGAGGTTCCAAATGTGTTTCGCTCAACGATACAACCACATGGCCGAAATAACGTCAAAAGATCCGACACATTTCCAGACAATAACATTAACGAAAATAACAAAAATAAGCAAAAGGAAATTGGAAGGAATATAATGAAAGTGCATTAAGCAAACATATAAGCAATCTAACCAACAATCCACAATGATTCAGATAGAATTAAAGTCTTACCTTTCTTCACCATTATACAAGACACATTTTCGTTGCACTAAACAAAGTATTAGGAAAGAGTACAAGAGAGCGCCATCTGATGTGAATTATAGGAAATACTTCTGCATGTTTAACCAAAGGACTATACAAATTTATAAGTTTCAAACCCAAAAATTAGAGATATAAAGATAAAATAAAAAATAAAAAAAATATATATAAAAAAAAAAAAAAAAAAAAAAAATAATAATAATAATAAAAAAAAAAAAATAAAAAAATAAATAAAAAAAAATTATGCGCAATAAACTAAGTAATAATTAATAATTAACAATTATATAATATGTATCCAAATCTTATTATTAAGAAAATAAAATATCAAAGAATATTTTAAAGTTCAAAGTATACAATAGCAATTTCAAATTAGACTAAAACAATAAATAATATATTATAAATAGTATTCAAAATTTCTAAAGTGATATTTAACAAAATTAACTGGATATGATTCATTCTTACAGTATCGAAATAAATCTGCAAGATGGTTACTGTATTGTGTATTTTCACATAACCTAAAAATCCTATGAAATTGATTTATTAAAATATTTTTATATACCTGTTTACTCATACATGAGTTAAAATTGATTATCTTGTGAATTTTAAAAGGAAAACTTTTTCTTTTATCATAAATGTTTGACAAAAATGAATATTCATTATCAAGAGATAGAGTTAAATCTAAGAAATTAACGCTAGACGAGAAGTTGCTTTCGTTTGGTAAAAGGGATAGATTTGGAGGATAAAAATCAAAATCTATATCATTTGATGAGGGAGCTATTTTAATGAGAATAACATCGTCAATATATCTGTAGAATGTATATGCAGAGTTTATAAAATTTGACTCGTAGAAGTGTAGATAGAGATTTGCGAGAGCTGAACTGGCAGAGCCACCCTGTGGAACACCCTTAATTTGCATATAAATTTTATTGCCTTGCATCAAGTAATTATTAAAAATTACACACTTGAGAAGGTGGTGCACGAAAGAATGATCTATATTCAAATTTTGTCTATTATAGAAAGATTTAATAATATCCCAAGTTACTTTATATAGATCTTTTATGTCAATATTGTTGAAAAGGTCCTTAAAGTCATACGTTTTAAAACCCAAAATATTAATCGTATCCAACTTTTGAATTAATTGATAACTGTTATTGATAATATGAGAAGTTGAATTATCATTTATATTAGAGATGATTTTATTAAGAATAACCAAAAGAGATTTACTAGCGACAGTTGCATAAGATTTATGTCCTATAGTTACAGATCTAAAAGAGATAGGATTTTTATGAAATTTTGGGATCATGACAATATAAGGGAATCTTAGATTGTTGCAAGGTAATTTTAATAATTTATGAAAAGCAATAATTTTCTTAGATATGGATGTTGCTGAAGAATCAATTTTTTTAAAAATATCATTGTGATTTAAGAAATCGTTTAAGATTTGTACATAATATTTTTTACATATGATGGCGTAATTGTTGGCAGCTTTATCCACATATGTGATGACAAATTGTGATTTTAATTCATTAATTTCCTGCTTCAAGTTTGTATAGTTAAATGTAGGTTTAGTTACAGGCAAGTTACTTAAAAGATGTTTGATGTTTGTCAGAATGCTAACCTTCCACATATCGAAAGCTTCAATAGGATAGTTTTTACTGCAAGCAATTTTGTATATGAATTTTTCTAGATCAATATTTAGTTGTTTAATTAAAAGAGAGTGATTTAATGTATTTTGGATTCGGAATTTGGTACCATAAAGCATAAGATTTTTAAGTGCTACATTTTGAACAATATTGAGATCACCAGTAATTATGTGTTTATGATTGCTGTCTATATATTTAGAATAGTTTGGCTGGTTACAGACACATAGTAAATTGGGAGAGGAATTTTGATTTATAATAGATTTAGATATATCATTGTAATTGAAAATTTGCCTACCTAAAGGGGTATTATATTTAAATGTTTTGAAGATTTGAGTATTAGGAACAGGAAAGCAGTGTTTATACTGCTGAAATAAATAATTAAAATTTATATTATTGTAAAAGGAATTTTTGAAATTAATTACACAATAAGTATTATATGTTTTATTTGGATGATAATTAGAGGTAGAAAAGGGTTGAATGTACAGATGGAGGTTTATAAAATAAGCTCTTGTTATAATTAGATCATATAAAAGGTGTGAAAAATGCTCATCCTGATTAAATGACTTTAAGAATATATTATAAACTTGATTCAATATTTGTTTTTTAATATTGAATACCCAGGTTTTTAAAGAATTTATGTTACATGAAGATTTAAAGTTTTTTCTTAACTCAGTAATTTTAGCTTTTATGTTCAGATTTTGACACTTTTTTTTGTTGTAATTTCCTCGCTTAGATCTTTTTGATGAGGCACTAAACGAATTATAATTAAGGATGTTAAATATAGAGATATCAAAATTTGGATTTTTATAGGTAGTTTTTACTACATTTTTATTATTATACATTTGATTTAATCCATATGGAAAAATAGTTTTATGCTGTTTGATTAGTGAATTTTCAAAATATAATCTATCAGCCGGATTCTTTACCATATCT
The DNA here is from genome assembly GCA_951213105.1 of Amaurobius ferox. Classification (NCBI taxonomy): domain Eukaryota; kingdom Metazoa; phylum Arthropoda; class Arachnida; order Araneae; family Amaurobiidae; genus Amaurobius; species Amaurobius ferox. Next base: position 141,456,382 of record OX578147.1, on the reverse strand, counting down.
ATAATCGAAATTGAAATATTATCAATACCATGATGGTCAAAGTGGGCATATTCAAAATTATTACCAGTGTGATGATATGCAGGAGGAGGAAGTTGTGTATTGAGTGATGCTCGAGAACTAAATTTCTTAATATGGTTACGATGAACATAAAAACGAAGGTGAAGAGGGGTGCTTGTTTGTCCAATATATGAGATATTACAAGATACACAAGTTAATTTGTATATGCAGTTATACACTTTACAAAAAGTTAAATATTTAGGGTTATTATTATTAATCTGAGAGGGTAAAGCTAAAGGACAGGTCTTACATCGTTTATCCCGGCAAGAACGAAAATACATGAGTTTTGGTGAGTAATGATGGCTTGACATCGAAGAGTGTCTACAAAACATGAAAGAGAAATAATTGGTTGCTTGATATCGATCCCCTATATCCCAATTTATATAGGTTACCGGGCACTAATGTATTGATTAACAATTACACTATTTTGCCAGGCGCTAACAAAAAATAATAGAACTAATCATAGTAGAGATTTTCATAGAGTTAATAAATGTACAAAGTATAAAGGTTAAATCCAATATTTAATTATAAATAAATGAGAATATATAATTTCTTGAATATATATAAAACTAAATATAAATATTAATATATATTAATATAAATATAAACTTGATTATTATAATATATATACACTCAAATTACTTAGAGGCAAAGAGCACTAAAAGATAAAGAGAGAGAGCGCTGCACTGATAAGTGCATTTTTACCCAAAACTAACATGAAATTCAAATTATCACTAAGATATGCCTGAAGGGGGACAACAAGTAAGGAAGGAGAGGGTATGAGATACTACAGTATTTGAACATTACTAAAATAAAATAATCAAATTTAATTACAGGAAACAAAAGACAGTATATGAACATTAAAGTAACTAAAATTAAGATGTATTAACTTACATATAAAAACATATACACACATAAATAAGAATACATATCATTTATATATATATATATATATACATATATATAAGTAAAAAAAAAATATATATATATATATATATATATAATAAAATAAAATAAAGAGGGGGGGGGAAGAAAAAGAGCAAGTTAAATTACAAATAGGCAAATTGCTAAGAGGTAATAAGAACACAAGGATAGACAAGTATTTCATGCAGAAAATTATGAATAAACTCAACATGTAATGTCAAACATTAAAAATATGAAATATAATAAACAGATAATATAATTAAAGGATTACATAGACTTTTGAAGATAATTCTAGCACAATTCAAAAGGTCACATAAAACTATTAAAAAGAATTTATATACTCTAACCATTATATATATATATATATATATATATATATATATATATATACACAAAATTCGTGATAGAGTGGCCACTAAACTTAAATTGTCTACTGGTCACTGGCTACGATAAGTGAAAATTCGAAATTTCAGGTCCTGTGTTTGTTTTTTATTTCCCTATTAGAAGCTCTAATTAGATAAAAATGTAACTGATGATATATTCACCTGAAACGCAGACGCTAAGTACCAAACACAAGAAGGCGGAGATTATCACCCTCATAACTGTCCGCAGAACACCGGAATGCAAACTTCTAAACAAACACAGCATCTTATATACAAGACAGATGCAATGCGTCCCTTGCAGTAACGAGCAGCTATGTCAATCCAACAGCGACGATTAAAGCCATTTATTTCAAGTGATGAAACTACGAAGAATGTCTGCTGGCTGGACACATTTCTAGTTCAGTGTTTACACTACACCTCATACGGGCACAGTCATGAACTCTCTACCCTCCATGGGCGTCCCTTTCGACGGAAGAGCCCATTGAAATTCGGAGAAATAGGAAACAAAATATCCGATTACCAAACTCAAAAATTCCAATTCTGAAAAAATTCATTTTGGTGACACTGCTGCATGGACAGCCCCCCCCCCCCCCCCTATTTTTTTTTTGTCACCAGCGACTTTTTGTAATATTCCAATATCCTTTTGTTTTGGATATGTTTGGGTACTAATGTTTGTGGCATGGAGGTAAAAGTAAGGAGTTAAAGCTTCATATTAAAAAAACGCCAATTTGAGACTCATTCAAATGGCACTGAGATAAGATAAGTAGTTGTGTGCTGTATGCATTTCTATGGCGAAAGGTCTAAAATATTTGGTTAAACAATCAATTTTGTGAACATAAATTATTAGCGCAATACAAAGTAGAGCTGAAACAACAAAGAATATTCCTGCGCATTCAAAATTATTTTACCTTTCAATTTATTTTTATCTCCCTATATTCTGTACTCTTTCCTACAACTATGGAAAAAATACTGGTTAAATATACACATAATTAGGGAACCCTTAATTTAAAAATAAACGAAAATACATGTGCAAAAATACGTATGCTACGTTTTTCTGTTGTGTTAACTAATAATAGCGCCTACTTTACTAACACTAGTGACACCTAGATATAATTCTCAAAGCATTAGCATTTTCAAGCGTTTCATCCATAGGAGTTTGATCTCCTTCATTCTAACTCCATGGTTTGTGGCCTCCTAAATTTGGGGCCACGGCCTCGATAGTCCGTGCACAACCAGGCCCCCCATATATGGGCTGAGTAAGTATTAATTTGTTGCTTGCTTAATATGTAATTTTTTATGACAAAATTTAAAGTATTTTTTTAATTTTGGTGCCACTTTAAAATAGCAATCGTCAAATAAAGCAAATTATTTTTTAAACTACCAATTCGCAGTTATGTCAATAAGTAGACAAACTGTCCATTAGGTTTGTCATAATGTACAGCAAATTTAAAATGAATGAATTATAGAAAAAAGAAACTGCATAAGCCTCTTAATTTTTTTTTAAAATTGCCAAAACAGTCGGGTTGTCACTCATGTGAAATAAACAATAACTTAATATGTGATTTGTTGTAAGAAAAGGAATGGCACACATTTTAGAATACTACCATTCTTGTACTTGGTTATAAATTTATCAAAAATTATATAAAATAAAAGAAGTATTAAGTATTGTTAAAAATAAGTTAATTTTATATTCAATATATTGCTATAAATACATTATCATTATTCTTGTGGATTCCATACACATCATAATACACACCATAATACACGCCATGGAGGTAAAACTTCATATTAAGAAAACGCCAATATCGTTTGACTTTGAAACAATCATTCAGGTGGCGCTGGGATAAGATAAGTGACCCTGCATTGTATGCATTTCTATGACAAAAGGCCTAAAATATTTATTTAAACTGTCTATTTTGTAAAAATAAATTATTAGCTCAATACAAAGTAAAACTGAAACAGTAAAGAATATTCCTACGTATTCACAATTATTTAACCTTTCAATTTATTTTTATCTCCCTATATTTTGTATTCTTTCGTACAACTATGAAAAAATAGTGGTTAATTATACTCATATTTAAGGAATCCTTGGTTTAAAAGTAATCAAAAATGTTACTAAATACCACGCCTTTCTGTTGTGTAAACTAACAATAGCAGCTACTTTAGTAACTCTAGCGACACCTAGATATCATTCTCAAAGCATTATGGCATTTTCAAGTCATTTATCTCCTCCTTTCTAACTCCATGATACACACGCTAGCTTTCTTATTTAGTGATGTCACCAAATTCGACGCCAACAACTCTGAACAACTCGACTATAGGCGCTCATAGTGGAGCATTTGCTCTCCCGTGGATGTTCCAGGTCACAAATGGAGGTATCTAGCTAATCGATATTGTACGCATCGAGGTAGTATTATACTAACTCGTTGATTGTACGTCTCGTCCGCGATAAGTCAAAACGTATGCCGATTCAGAAGTATTCTCTCACGCCAAACGTCGTTTTAGCGCCAGTTCTGGTTTATTCTGGCAACACCTGCAATTGGAGGGAAAGAGGAATTGTTTTAATAAAGGATATTGTGCATAATTTGATTGCATATCAGATTGCGTATTAGAATGTCGTTAGATACATTTGTATCAGATAATTTAGAAGATTTTTATAGATTATTAGTTTCCTTATATAATGCAATGAATTTACTACTTTTGCAGTAAAATAAATAGGTTTTTCTTATAGTAGATACTTAGCAGCAGATTATTTAGAAGATTATTATTTGCATCAGATTATTTAGAAGATTATTTGTATCAGATTATTAGGGAAGACTAGCCAAATACCCGTTGAAAATAAACGTTATCGCAATAAGCAACCCCTGACTATTGTAATTTTTTAATAATTCCTATTTCACATTTATTCGGTAAATCGAATATTTTAGTGTGCACAACCCCCTAAAGAAGAAATTACTGGAAAACTTAAATTGCTAGTTTTTCCTTTCGAACTATCTACCAATACACCAAATTAAAGTCTCTATCTCACCCCGAAGCATACTATATTTTATCATCTCCCCTTCCGAAAGTTTTTCCAGTGAAGCACACCCATAACTGAACATTTTTGAAAAACTATGTTCGTCTTGGGTTTTTTATCAGATGATTGGCCCATATACCAAATATCAAACCTCTATCACATTTAAAAGGAAGAGTATCTCATTTATTCCAAAAATCGTACACATTGGTGTGCGGCACACCCTAAATTAGCAAATATTGGAAATTTGAAATTGCACACTTTCTTCCTTTCAAACTATCTACTCGAACACCAAATTTGATGTCTCTATCCTATCGTGAAGACTGTTTTTCTATCATTTCATTTTACGAACGTTTATCTGTGTTGCACCCCCTTAAATGATCATTTTTGAAAACCTGTAATAATCTTAAGTTTTTTATCAAATGATTAGCCTATATGCTAAATTTCAAACCTCTATCACATTGTAAAGGAGGCGTTTTTCATTTGTTCGTCAAATCGAACATTTTAGTGTGGCACCCCCTACAATAGCAAACGTTGGAAAACTGAAATTGCACACTTTCTTCCTTTTCAACTATCTACCAGTGTATCAACTTTGAAGTCTCTAACTCATCGCGAAGCATACTTTTTCTATCATTTCACCTTTCGAATGTTTTTCTGTGGAGTACCCACCCCCTTAAACATGCATTTTTGAAAAACTCCATTTTCTATCAAATCATTTGCCCATATACCAAATATCAAGCCTCTATCACGTTCTAAAAGGGGTGTTTCTACTTCATTCCGAAAATCGAACATTTTTGTGTGCGACACCCCCTAAAGTAGAAAATATTGAAAAACTGAATTACACACTTTCTTCCTTCCAAACTATCTACCCGTACACCAAATTTCAAATCTCTATTTCATCCGAAAGCATGTTTTCTTATCAATTCACCTTTCGAACGTTTTTCTCTGGAGCACCACCTTAAACGAACGTTTTTGAAAAATTTTAATCGCCTTGGGTGATTCCATCGAATGATTAGTCCATATACCATATACCTAATTTCAAACCTCTATTAAATTTTAAAGGAGCTGTTTCTCATTTATTCGGTAAATCGAACATTTTGGGGTGCGGCACCCCCTTGAGTAGAAAATATTGGAAATCTGAAATTGCATACTTTCTTCCTTTCGAACGATTTATTCATACATTAAATTCGAAGTCTCTACCTTATGGCAAAGTATGCTTTCCTATCATTTCACTTTTCGAACGTTTTGGTGTGGAGCACCCCCCCCCCCCCCTCTAGAGAACGTTTTCGAAAAATTCGATTTTTCCAGGGGATTTTATCGAACGATAGAGTCGTGTACCAAATTGCAAGTCTCTATCTATTCGGGAAGTGCCTAAAAAAAGCGTGACGGACAGACAGACAGACGGACACTTGGCAATTAGTATATATAGATAGATATATGTTAGGAAACTTATCAAAGTATACAGTAGTATTTTAAATATTGGTTTGATTATTTATAAATCAAATAACAATCAGACTAATGTGGTTTTCAATACTATTAAAATGCATGTATTTAAGAACTTTGTGTACTGCATACAGATTATTTGAAATTAGTTAAAGAAATGGTCGACACACATACATATAATTTATTATTTGAATAAAACGATTCTATGAGAGATTTCGTAGTAAATATATGTGTAGAATCCGTATATTGTTCAATTCTTATATAGTGCAAGAATCCGTAACGAAATTTAAAGATTATTTGAAAGGAGGAAATATTTGTCATTTTAAAAATGCAAAATTTGTAACATTTTAAGGAAATTTGCTTGACATTTTTCAGTTTGTGGGAGCAATGTTGCTTTTCCGACACGCATAGGATATACAGGGATTTGATATTTATAGCTGATTTTATAGATAAATTTATTAAAATCAAGAAATAAGTCTATACAAATAAATTTATGTTTAAATTTAGTAGATATACGGTACTTAGTATCAAGTAACATCAGTGATCTCAGTGCATCATAATAAATAATATTTAGATTTTTTGTTATAACATGCCCATGGTGTTTATTTACGAAGTCTTTGTATTTATCTAAATGACAGTGGCAGTATGACTCTTTATCCAATTCATAATTTTAATTAATATCTAATGATTTGGCTATTTGATTATAATTGAAAATATAACGTCCTAGCGGTTTATCATATTTATATGCAATTTTAGGATTTACATGTTTGACTGGAAAGTAATTGAAAACCAATTTTAAAAAATCTGATGTGGGCAAGACATGACTTTCCTTATGTAATGCAATGAATTTACTACTTTTACAGTAAAAAAAATAGGTTTTTCTTATAGTAGATACTTATATTCTTTCCAAGATATTGAATTTTCGACTATTAGTCGTCATTTTCATTGATTTAGCGTCATTTTTATCCATTTGGTGAGATTTTCGTTAATTTGGCAACATTTAAATAAGCCGCCAAGTTGGCGATATTCCGCCAAATCCGTCGCCAAAATCTCGCCAAGCGTTATGGACGAAGAATTAAATTATTCTTATAGCAGATAAATGACTATTGGCTTTCAAATACAAAAGTATCAAAGTATCTTTTCTCAAAGTATTACTCAAACAAAAGTATTACTCATACAAAAGTATTACTCAAAGTATCCAAGAGAATGATGTCACCAAATTTATCGCGTGATATTACATATGAAAAGTGAACATGTTTCTCCACAATTGATATTTGTTTTTAATTTATGGGATATTTTGATAAATTTGTTTGAAAAATGCGCAATATTTCGAGAAAGGTTCATGCTAGCGTTTTAAAGTGGATGTCAATAGTTTTCTAAGGAAACATTACATAAGAAATGTCTACTTGCGTAACTTTATTAAAGGTTTTGATTTTTTGATGATTTTTTCAAAATTTCACCCGAAAATGTAGGGGGGGGGGAGGTTCTGAACATTCGATACGTTTAAAAACAATAAGCTTCCAGTATTCACGGATTGTGATTTTTGTACCAAATTTCATTCGAATCGCTCCATTCGTTCGTGAGATATCGTCTCCACAGACACACTGACACACACACACACACACACACACACACAGACATCACTTCAAAAATGTTCGATTCGTGATCAGGGATGCTTGAAACGTGCTCTTCCGTCGAAAACTCGAATTCGAATTTTCGACCCCGTCGCAATACTTTCCTTATGCATTATGTATTTAAGGAAAGTGAAAATTATTTATCTTCAGATTATTTAAGACAGAATTAGTGAAATTCCTGGTACAATATTTGTTTATTTTAGTATATTGTTTTGATTCGTCATTTAAATTTAAGTCTGTGACACATAAATAAACATTAAGATTTTTACTTCTGGTAATGAGCAAATCATAGAACAAATGTTCAAAATGAATGTTATCATATGCAGTAGTTATAAAATGGTTATAAACCATATTTAATTGCTGTTTTTTAATTGCGAAAATGCAGTTCTTACATTGCTTCCAATCAAAAGTAATTTTGAAATTTGCATGTTGCTGTAGGATGGCATTTTTTAGTTCAGAAAATGAGGGCAATTTTTTATTATATTTACTTACTCCTTTAGTTCTTTCTGATTTATTTTTAGGAATGTTAAAGAAATTATAGATATTATAGTCTTCATTAGGATAATTAAAGGATTTTTACTTTCCTTATATACATAATGTATAAGGAAAGTATTGTGACGGGGTCGAAAATTCGAATTCGAGTTTTCGACAGGAGAGCACGTTTCAAGCATCCCTGATCACGAATCAAACATTTTTGAGGTGAAGTATGTGTGTGTGTGTGTGTGTGTGTGTGTCAGTGAGTCTGTTTAGACTATAACTGACGAACAAATGGACCTATTCGAACGAAATTAGGTACAAAAATCACAATCCGTAAACACTGGAAGCCTGTGGAGTCTGTGGAGACGATACCTCACGAACGAATAGAGCGATTCGAATGAAATTTGGTACAAAAATCACAACCCCTGAATACAGGAAGCCTATTGTTTTTAAACGTAATCGAATGTTCAGCACCCCCTAAATTGTCGACTGAAATTTTGAAAAAATCATCAAAAATCAAAACCTTTAATAAAGTTACGCAAATAGACATTTCTAATATAATTTTTTCTTAGAAAACGATTGACATAAACTTTAGAACGCTAGCATGAACCGTTCTCGAGATATTGCACATTTTTCAAACAAATTTATTAAAAAATCGCATAAATTATAAAAAATATATTAACTGTTGAGGAACATGTTCACTTTTCATATGTAATATCATGCGATAAATTGGGTGACATCATTCTCGTGAATCTAGCTCGTTCCATTCATGAGAAAAGATACTTTGAGTAATACTTTTGTATTTGAACGCTAATAGTTATCTGCTATAAGAATAATTTATTTCTTCGTCCATAACGCTTGGCGAGATTTTGGCGCCGAATTTGGCGGAATATCGCCAACTTGGCGGCTTATTTAAATGTTGCCAAATTAACGAAAATCTCACTAAATGGATAAAAATGACGCTAAATCAATGAAAATGACGACTAATTGACGAAAATTCAATTTCTTGGAAAGAATATAAGTAGCTACTATAAGAAAAACATATTTTTTTATTGTAAAAATAACAAATTCATTGCATTATATAAGGAAGGTCATGTGTTGCCCACATCAGATTTTTTAACAATGTTATGATGATTAAATAATTGATTGAGTTCATAATATATATATAGATATATATATATACTAAAAATAAAATCATTTCTAATATAATTGATAATTCAACTTCTCATATTATTAATAACAGTTATCAATTAATTCAAAAAATGGATACGTTTAATATTTTGGGATTTAAAACGTATAACTTTAAGGACCTTTTCAACAATATTGACATAAAAGATCTATATAAAGTAATTTTGGATATTATTAAATATTTCTATAATAGACAAAATTTGGATATAGATCATTCTTACGTACACCACCTTCTCAAGTATTGTTGTTAAGACCCAGACCGTCCGACCTACCAGAAAGGTGTAAGGTAACTGTTTGGAGGGCCGAGAAGTGCCACCCAATTTAGATCGGAACCCAGTGGGGGAGGCATCCACAGGGACCGTACCCTCCTTCCCCTACCACCAACCTCACGGAAGGACTTACGGACCCACATGTTTAACGTGATCGTACTCCGCGTGAACACGGCGGCAGTATTGGCAGCAGCTGGAATCGAACCCGGGCCTACCGAGTGCAACTCCAGCGCGCAAACCAATGGGCTACCGCACCCACCTTCTCAAATGTGTAATTTTTAATAATTACTTGATGCAAGGCAATAAAATTTATATGCAAATTAAGGATGTTCCACAGGGTGGCTCTGCCAGTTCAGCTCTTGCAAATCTTTATCTACACTTCTATGAGTCAAATTTTATAAACTCTGCATATACTTTTTACAGATATATTGATGATGTAATTCTCATTAAAATAGCTCCATCAAATGATATAGATTTTGATTTTTATTCTCCAAATTTATCCCTTATACCAAACGAAAGCAACATCTCGTCTAGCGTTAATTTCTTAGATTTAACTCTCTCTCTTAATAATGAATATTCATTTTTGTCAAACGTTTTTGACAAAAGAAAAAGGTTTCCTTTCAAAATTCACAAGATAATCAATTTTAACTCATGTATGAGTAAACAGGTACACAAAAATATTTTAATAAATCAATTTCATAGGATTTTTAGGTTATGTGAAAATACACATTACAGTAACCATCTAGCAGATTTATTTCGATACTGTAAGGCTGAATCATATCCTGTTAATTTTGTTAAATATCACTTTAGAAATTTTGAATTTTAGTTATAATATGTTATTTATTGTTTTAGTCAAATTTGAAATTGCTATTGTATACGTTAAACATTAAAATATTCTTTGAGATTTTATTGTCTTAGTGATAAGTTTTGAATACATATTATATAATTGTTAATTATTACTTAGTATAATTCGTAAACATATTTTTCTTTATATCTCTAATTTTTGGGTTTGAAACATGTATATTTGTATATCTATTGTCCATTGATTGAAAATCTTATTCAGGAGTATTTCCTATAATTCACAACAGATGGCGCTCTCTAGTATTCTTTCCTAATTCAACTTAGGACAGAGCAACGAAATATTAAGTGTCATGTATAATGGTGAAGAAAGGTATGAGTTTATTTTCTATCTGAATCCTTGTAGATTGTTGGTTAGATTACTTATGTTTGCTATATGCACTTTCATCCTATTCTTTATAATATACTATTTTTTATAATTGTGGAATATGTAATTCATTATAAGAGAAAAAAAAAATAATAAAGATTGCATTTTATTTTCCCAATTTTTCAACATTTATTTATTTATATATTGTTTCATTAATAACAAACGGTCCGACTGTTGAACAGTATGCTATATTAATCTCATATTGCATTCCTTTATGAGCTAAGATGGATGTTTAAACTTTCCTTTCATTTAGTATCTTTCTAAAACCTTTTCTAAAGCACATATATGGAAAACTGTAAACTTTTTAAATTTTAACATCCGACAGCTGAGTTATAATATACAACACAAAGCATATAGTAGCATCTTGTACGAAAAAGTAGACTTCATATTAATGTCTTGAAATTTTTTCGCCAGTGATAAGTTAGGAAGTATTCATAATCGCAAACTATAAATTGTTATCTTTTCCTTGAAGGAGATGCAAATTCCAAATAAAGGTTTAAACAAGTTAGTTTTTTTAGCATTTTGCTAAAGGAAATCTTATTTTGCTAATACATGTTCTAACATTTTAACTAAAATGCAGAAGTTCATATACCCGACATAAAAGTCCTTTGATTTTGTGTAACATAATATTGTCAAGTTGGCGATATTTCGCTAGATTATTTACCAAGTTTGCCAAATACATCGTCAAGTGTTACAAACAAAGAAAAAAAAGTGCATTTCTTATATACTAGAATGTGCTCCCGTCATATGACGGAATTAAAAATTTGCAAAACAAAGCCTCCTATGTAGTTGAAGTCCCAGGACGCCCGAGTCATCCGAAGATTCGAGTAGCTGTCTAAGCGACCGGGACTTCCTATGTAATGTCATTTTTATCAATTTGGCGATATTTTTATCAATTTGGCGACATTTTAGTCAATTCGGCAACATTTAAAAAAACTCCCTAAATTTGTGATATTCCGTAAAATTAGCCTCTAAAATTTCGCCAAGCGTTATGGATGGAGAAATAAGCTTATAATAGATAAAGGACTAATGACGTCCAAATACAAAACAGTTTCCCAAAGTATCTTCTCTCATGAATGGAACGAACTAGATCTACGAGATTGATGACAACAAATTTATAATATTACATATGAAAAGTGAAATATTTCACAATAGTTAATACTTTTTATCTAATTTTATGTGATTTTTTTGGTAAATTTATTTAAAATATGTGCAATATCTCAAAAACTGTTCATGCTAGCAATCCAAAGTTGATGTTAATCGTTTTCTAATGAAAAATTACATAAGAAAAAATTATTTGTGTACCTTGATTGAAAGTTTTGATATTTTGATAATTTCTTTTCAAAATTTTATTTCAAAATTTGGAGGTGTTCTGAACATTTGATTGCGTTTAAAAGTAACAGGCTTCCGGTTTTTCCTAATTGTAATTTTGTATCAAATTTCGTTCAAATCGCTTCATTCGTTCGTGAAATATTGTCTCCACAGACTCACTGACACACACACGCGCTCACACATGCACACTCACGCACTCACATATGCACACACACACGCACTCACATATGCACACACACACACACCAAACACATACATGCATGACTTTAAAAACGTCTAATTCGTGGTCAAGGTTGCTTGAAACGTGCTCTCCCGTCAAAAACTGGAATTCAAATTTTCGCCTATATATATGAAAGTAAAAATCAATCCATTGCCTTATAACTATAACTTTAACGCATTATTCAGTCATAACTTGAACAAAAATGCGAAGTCTTTAATGCATTAAATTAATCAAATCCGAAATATTTGACGCTCTCCATCACTCATTCAGATTTTTTTGCACTTCCACCTTATAGAAAAGGAGAAATATCACGTGACTTGCTCCGAAATAACCTTGAGAGAAAAGTCTCTTTGCGATACATTTGGCGAGCACTTCGAAAACCAGCTAATTTCAGCAAGTGATGTAAGAAGGCACCTGAATCGGTATACGTTTCGGCCAACTGCGTCTCGTTTTTGAGTTTTTCTCCACTGGAATAAGTTCTATAGACGGTCCTGCCATGGGCGCCCATAGGGGGCACGTGTTTCCCGTAGACGTCCAAGGATACAAATGTAGATATCAAGCTAGTACATATTTACCTCTCATCCCTGAATTTGGGAATCGCAGGAAAAGGTTTTTATGAGCGTTCTTGAATCCTACTCTCTTCAAAACATGGTCGACTTTCAATTACCACTCTATATTTTGATCGAATTATATTTTTGACACACTCTCTCTCTCTTAATAATGAACATTTATCAAAGATCATAACTGGTGTTATTAGGCTCCAGAAATACCTAGCTAGATAAAGATGAACGCAACTCACAAAGCCTACGTTGATGATAAAATAAAAGAAATCATGATCGCTGGTCACACTTTGGAAAGCAACATTTTCCCTTCTCCTTGTTCCCGTTCCCGTCCTCCTGTTCCGGACCTCGAAGCCTTTGCCAATTTCTTCAAAGCGGTCAATGAAGATATCGAAAATTTCCAAACTGAAATTATTAAGGAATTCAAGTCTCTGTCCTCTTCCATTCATCGTGATCTTCTTATTTTGGTTAATAATTCCGTACAACACTCTCTTCGGGGAGGTGCTCCCGCTCGTATTATGTCTACTTCTGCAACTTCTTCTACGGCTCCTGCTACCAGATCCTATGCCAGTATCCTTCTACAAGGGAAGGATCGCACGAAAAACAACGAAGAACTTAAAAGAGATCTCTTCTCCATCCTCTGTCCGAAGGGAGTAAATGTTAAAAATGTGACCGCCCTCCCCAATAGCACGTTAAAGATCACTTGTAAAGAGAGCAATCCGGACAAACTTGTTCCTCTCTTCACTAACTCTTCATTAAAAGAAAAATTTTCCATAAGAAAACAAGAAGATAGAGGAAAGCTCTTATTGTGTTCAATATTCCTCCCACGTACCACGAAAAAAAATGTCAAAGCTCCTATATATGCAATAACTATAGTGAAATCATACCCGAGGATATCAAAATTATCAAAAACTTTAAGACCCGCCAGGGCAACCTTATCAGGGTTTTTCTCGTCGACTTTGTCGTCGGCAACCGCATCATTGAAGGCAAAAAACTCTTCAATCATTTTAAATATTTCTTTGTGAAGAAATATATTGCCTTATACCTGTTTTAAATGTTTGGGCTATGGACATGTAGCCAATTTCTGCCATTACCCAACAGGTAACTGTAGTGTTTGTGCCAGTAGCCGGCACACCCAAGAAGACTGTCGTGCTAAGACTATTGCTTGCATAAACTGCACAACTTCCAATACAAACAATCCCAACTTACGATATAAAACCAATCATACAACTTTTGATAGAAAAAACTGCCAAACTTTTATAGCCGAAATGGCTAAAATTAGAAAATTGCAGAAGGAGGCTTGATTCTCCTTGTTTTGGACTTACTTCTTTAGGTTTTTTGTGCTTTTATATATCCCTTCTTTTTTTTTGTTAATTTACTGTTTTTGTATGTTTTTTATATATATTCCTTGTTTTATGTGTTTTATTGCATTTCTTCCTTTGTTTATTATGTGTTGGGTTCCCCTCCTTCGAGCTCTGCTAGCTTTCCCTCTTTAAATGCCTATTAAAGGTTTACAGTTCAACGCAAATCCCTTCCTCGCAGCGCATTCTAACGGTTTTAAATTTGCTGTTGAGAATGCTTACGACTTTGTGTGCCTTACGTTCTACATGACAAAATTCTTTCTCCTCCTCCTGGCACACCTCAATTCCATTCACTGTCTAAAAAAACAGTTATCCTCATTTTCAATCCGCTATTAACTTTAAATTCAACTCGTCCTCCTCCATTTTCATAGTTATCTTACTCCCGTCTCAAAAAACTTTAACTTTAGCAGGCATCTATTTTCCCCCTCACGATAACTTCACTAAATTACTTGCTGAAATTTCGTCTGTTAACTTTTATAACTCTGATTTTTTAGTTCTAGGCGATTTCAAAGCCAGAGCTCGGATGTGGGACTATGGCTTCACTGACCAAAGAGGGCTGGACATGATAGATTTTTGCATCAACAATAACCTCATAGTTTATAATGACTCTAACTGTGGACCGACTTTCGTCTCACATTCTAGAAATGACTCTCCTGATTTAACTTTGGTTAATTTCTCTTTTTACGATTCTATTCAAAATTGGGAGATCCTCTCGACTGACTCCCTCAGTGATCATAAATACATTCAAATTTCCATACATTTAGATCCACCGCTTAACGATTCATTCTATCTCAAAACACAATATGGTTTAGGTAAATTTATATCTAACTTTAGATCTCATTTAGACTCTCTATTCTCCCATCTTGAAAATATCTCTATTAACTTATTAGACTCCTTTTTTTTAACACTTTACAACAAAGTTGAAAAGTGTTTATGATTTTGTTCATTCTCTCTGTCTGTCTGTCTGTCCGTTAGCACGATAACTGCTGTAAAAATGACTTTATCAAAATGAAATTTTAGTATGTTTTTCAGACGGTCTGTGGGAATATAAATAAATAATATCACCCAATTAGTTTTTTATTGAACCAGGGTTGAAAAAATGAAATACATTGAACCCTATGGGACCTAATTTTTCAAACATTTTTTAAGCAAATTTAAAATTCACAAATGGCTTCGAAATTTTTAGCAAATATTCACATTATCCCATAAAATATATAAAAAAAATTTCAGTAAAATATATTAGGTAGTTTTTTAATTAAAAATTATTTAATATAGGGAGAAAAACAAATTCAATTAAATTCTGACTTTTGGGATATCCACCAGAAAGGAAAAAGAGATATTTTATATAATAAATATCTTTCCAACAGCTTAAGTATTTTGTATATGAGAGAGGCTTCACACTTTAAAATAAATTTGGTAGATAAAAATATTTCAAATTTTTTTAATTTTATATAACTCTTCATGATATACTTATTTGATGGCACTTTTAATGCACTTTCCTACGACCTAGAGAGTTAAAATTCGGTACACAGTTGTTGAACATTTTATTCTACAAAAATTTGGTGGATTTTTAAATATAGATCCTACATTTTTTTCGAAATGGCCTGCAAATTATCCCCGTTCACTTCCATAAATCATTGTTGTAATATTGTTAAAAATTCTGATGTGGGCAGTACATGTCTTTTCCTGCACACTCATATTCACGTTCTCTTTATTTCTTCAATAATAATTTGAGTTTATCTGCACAAAATAACAGCCATAAGTATTTTAAATGACATTGAATTTGCACGTTAAACTTGAATTTGGTTCTCATTTGATAGCTGGACTTATTGTCAAAGGTGACGTAACGAAAACGCGAAAAAACTAGAATATCTCAAGAACGGCTAGTCCTAGAGTAATGGGGTTAGTCTCATTCTTTTTGTTGTCAAAAATCACGTATAAAATAGGAATTTAATTGATATAATTGAGCACACGTAGTTTTTTATTTTTATATTTAACGATTTTTGCGGGCCATTTCGCAAAAATAGCCCGCTCCTTTTTCCCGAATTCTACTTCTTCTTCTTCGACCCAGACCGTCCGACCTACCAGAAAGGTGTAAGGTATCTGTTTGGACGGCCGGGAAGTGCCACCCAATTTAGACCGGAACCCAGTGGGGAAGGCATCCACAGGGACCGTACCCTCCTTCCCCTACCACCCACCTCTCGGAAGGACTTACGGACCCACATGTTTAACGTGATCGTACTCCGCGTGAACACGGCGGCAGTTTGGGCAGAAGCGGGAATCGAACCCGGGACTACCGAGTGCAACCTCCGCGCGCTAACCACAGGGCTACCCGAATCCTACTGGAATAACCTACAAATTATTTATATACCAAATTTTGTTAAATTTGTTCCATTAGTTTTTAGCCAGAGTGGATAAAGGCAATTTCTGCCGGCCATTTCGCAAAGAAGGCAGATTCTTTTATTACGAATCGTACTATAATCTAATGAACATCCGGGTTTCCCACAAAAAACATGCCTACCGAATTGCATGAAATTCGGTCCACCAACTTTTCAGTTGGATGCAATATCCTCACACACACGTCTTCCTAAAAATAGTTTTTTCCGTTTTCTAGAGGTCCCAAAACGTGGAGATCCTTCGAAAATTCGAGTTCCGATCTTCTGCACGAGTCCAATACTTTGAATACATACACACACATATATTATCTGTGTATATAAATTCCGTGCTTACGCAATTACAATAGTTGTGATTTTAAATGATCCCTAAACTTTTATTATTTCTTCAACGAAGCCTAATTTTAACTTATGCAGAATGCAAATATCTCAAACGATTGTAAGGTGATTTACATAAGAATTGCTGAATTTTTTTCACACAAAATTATTGAGCTCTGGAGTCTGGAATACAACTTATATGAATGAAATATTCATTGATTTTGCATAGAGAATGAGATGATTTGTATTTCGATACAGTTTTAAATATTTAAGTATAATAAATTACAGTAGTACTGTGATAATGTAAAAGATATCACCACTGAATGTATCCCATTTTAGAAATTTTTAAATGAAATTGCATTTCAGCTGGAAAGTGTTTCCTAATCAATGCTTATGCATGATGGATCTTTCTTGTTTAAAACTTTTATTGATACTATATAAAATTGTGCTATTTCATTTATCCGCAAGAAAAAGACTCGCAAAAATTAAAAAATTTTCTTGGTGGAATAAATATCTATCTAAACTTCGAAATTACGTTACAGCCCTATATAAAAGAATCAAATCACTCGAGAGGAAGCCCGCCTCCCCTGAATCTATTACTGCGGCTAAACTCCAATCCAATATAAACAAAATAAGGCGAAATATAAACACCTCATTCAAAAAACTAGACACGAATCGTGGAAAAAATATTGCTCCGAATGTAGTGAATCATTCGGTTCACACTTTAAATTTGCCTTTCAAAAGCATAAGAAATTTAATAACATTAACTTCCCCCGACCTCAGCCATCAACAGAAGATGCGACGATTGTTGGATCACCATTTTAAGGAAGATCTTGACTTTATTGAATTTCCGATTTTTCATTTACCCGATGAGGGGTTGGGGGCTGTCTCAGATGAAGAGCTCCTTATAGTTTTTAATAATCTGAGCCCCTGGCCTTGACAATATCGAGTTTTCTATTTGGAAACGTCTATTTAAATCCTTTCCCCCCTTACTCTAAAAAAATATTAATCTCTGTTTTAAATTTTGCTTCTTTCCTTCTTGCCTCAAAAACGCTAACGTCCTTTTTTTCAATAAACCGGGTAAAAATCCTAACCTTTGCACTTCTTATAGGCTTATCTGCCTTTTACCAACTTTTGGTAAAATTCTTGAAAAGATTCTTATCAATAAATTAAATTTTTGGTTATCTACTAAACGAGCTCTTCATCCCTTACAATTCTGTTTTAGGGAACTCTCTAGTTGTGAGGATACAACTCACAGACTGCTCGAATCCATCACTAAACACAAATCGAAACATTTTGTATCGCTCTCCACTGTGAACATCTGCGGGGCCTTTGATAGCCTGAATTGGAATATTTTACCTCAAATTTTAACTGATATTAATCTTCCACACACTTTTCAAAGTTTTTATATTCTTTTCTTGATAAAAGACAAATCACGTTTTCGAACGGAATTACTCAAATTAATAAAGTTATATCTATGGGCGCCCCGCAGGGCTCTGTAATTTCCCGAACCTTGTGGAACATTTATTTTAATAAAATTTTAAATCTCAATAACGATTTATATTATCTTCAGGCCTTTGCGGATGATCTCGCGGTGGTGACTTTCGGGAGTAGCTTACTCCGTACCAATACCAATAATCTTCTGGAATTAATTTCTTCTACACTCCAAAACTTAAAACTTACAATATCCCCTGAAAAATGTAAATCTATCATTTTTAACAAGAATCGCTCCAAAATCAAAAACAGACCCTCCTTTAAAATATTAAATTATAGAATCCCAACCTCAAGACAATTAATATATTTAGGTATCACAATAGATGACATTTTAAAATGGAGCTCCCATATTTTTAATCTTAAAGAGAAATGTTTCAAGATTGCCAACACCTTTGGGCGTGTGTCTGGCAACAATTGGGGTGTAGATAAATCCTTTTTAAAAAATTTGGTACCTTTCTGTAATTAAAAAAACCATCACTTTTGGGGCGGGTACTTGGAGAGGTGCTTTAACTGGGGCTCAGGTTCAAAAACTTCTATCTCTGCAAAGGATTTTTCTGTTAAAAATTTCTTCTGGTTTTAGAACCACTTCAAACATTTATCTTTATTCTATTTCCGGTATTCCCCCATTCACTTCGTTATAAATTCACAATTTAAGAAATTATCCTTTTGGAAACTCAGAATTAATCATTTTACTAATTCTAATATTCCCCTCCCCACCTACACTTTTTGATTTTAACTGCTCTTCATCCACTTTTCACCCTTCCTTACGCATTGCTAACTTCGTTCCCTTTGATCCTCATTCCTTTTCAAATATTGATGTTTACACTGATGGCTCGGCCATTGATAACAACATTGGTTATGCGATCTGCATTTTTTATGAAAATATATTAGACCAAGTTTACACCTTCAAACTTGACTCTGGGAACACAGTTTTTCAAGCTGAAATCGCTGCAATTGATTTTGCTATAAATTGGGCATCATCTAATAAAACAGAAATTAATTTATTTACTGACAGTCAGTCCTCAATCTCGGCTCTTAAATCTATCAAAAATAAATCCAACTATTTATTAAAAATTAAAATTCATGCAAATATTAATAAGAACTACATTAATCTTCGTTGGGTTAAAGCCCATTCGGATATCTCGGGCAACGAGGTCGCCGACCAAAATGCAAAAATTGCTGCCTCTTCTGGCACCCCCACTTCCCTCCCATTCCCTTATTCTCTGCTTAAAAAACATTGTAAAATTCATACTCTCCAACTTTGGCAAGACTTTCTCAATAATTATGTCTCTCCCCGCTCCCATGATCCGGCTAGGATCATCAACTTTCCCCCTCTTGTCAATGCTAACACACTTATTTCTAATAAATATCTTATTTACTTTATTACCGGTCATGGACCATTTTTAGATTATTTACATTATTTCAAATTGAAATCCACCACCTGTTGCACCTGTGGCAATTACGGCGATACCGATCATTACATTTTTTCTTGCCCCCACTCTAAACAATATCATCTCTTTAAACCCACCCCGGCCAACTCGGCGGCCTGGTTCTCGAGAGTTTGTAATGACAAATATTCTGTTTTAAAAATCAAAAACTGTGTTCTCATTGCAAGAGAAATTTCTAATCATATCACCTGATCAGTCTGTGAGTACTTTCTGCTTTTAATTTTTTCTTTGGTCGGTGAACCCCTGGAGGTATCGCCGTACTTTACTGTATCGTATTTGTTTTCGCTACCTGTGGAGCTCTTTTTCGTGCTCCTTGTTTTGTTGTTTTGCTTTTTCTGTTTTTTTTTTTTTAGTTTTTTCTTTTTTTAGTTTTTTTTTGGCTTGCTGTTTGTTTGCAGACATTGACTTTTATTATTTAAGACTAGCCGCCTTCGGCGACCAGCCATTTCACTAACCTTGAAAATTCCGACCGTGGCAAACTCGCTGGCGCCATAACCCCGTGGAGTTGTTGGGATGCAGACCATCCGACCAACCAGAAAGGTGTCAGGTAACTATATTTCGACGGCTAGGAAGTGCCACCCAATTTAGACCGGAGTCCATGTGGGGAAGGCGTACAGGGACCGTACCCTCCTTCCCCTACCACCAACCTCTCGGAATGACTTACGGACTCACATGTTTTACGTGATCGTACTCCGCGTGAACATGGCGGCTGTTTTGGCAGTGGCGGGAATCGAACCCGGGCCTACCGAGTGCAATTCCCGCGCGCTAACCAGTGGGCTACCGCGCCCTCAACCGCGTAGAGTTAACAAAGATTGCTTTAGTTTAATGACGTTAAAACTAATAATGAAATTTTAAGGCACTGCGACAATCTCCATAACTTTCTTTTTATTTAGTTTTTTATTTCTTCAGTGTTTAATTTTTTCATTGTGGTCCCAACCACCACCCGATGTAAATAATACATCGTCACAATTCAATCCAGCATAATGAGCCAAAAACCTTATAAAAAGCAAACACTAATTCGTTTTTTAATTGTCCTTTAGGCCAAAAACCGTACAAAAAGCAAACACTCTTTCTCGGTTTTTAATTGTCCCTAGGCCAAAAACCCCATGCCAATATCCTCATCAGGATAAATATATCTGCCAGATACCACCAAACTTCTGCGAGGCCAAAAACTGTTTCCATAGTAACACAGTGCGTCTGCGCGCGCATGTGGATGAAAAATCGAACTACTTTGGCCTTTTCCCAAAAATTGAAAATCATGACTTCCTTAAAATCCGGATCCTGCGGCAATTTTTTCATATTTCTTGACCAGATTGAGCTTGTAAGCATGCCTGATGTTTGAGCTTTCTCAAAATGTAAATTATTAGTCGAAATTGTCGGTACTTTTCCCGCTGCAAGGATTTAAAAATGAAAGTTCGTTTTTTTGAGCCGAAAGTGACTTTTGTTGTAAAATCTTTAAAAAATATTAGAATTTATCCCCGAGATTTGAAATTGATATATTTTTACTCGCAATTGTCT
Source organism: Amaurobius ferox (assembly GCA_951213105.1). Taxonomy (NCBI): domain Eukaryota; kingdom Metazoa; phylum Arthropoda; class Arachnida; order Araneae; family Amaurobiidae; genus Amaurobius; species Amaurobius ferox. The sequence continues at coordinate 141,435,125 of OX578147.1, read as the reverse complement.
GGTCTTTCCTGTCGTCTGATTTGTTTCTTTCTACGACGTCTAGATGGTGGAGAAAAAAGGGAAAACAAGGAAAAGAACGGTCGAAATCGCATAAAACATTAAATAACAAAAAATAATTCAAATTTTAAAATTCGGTTTTCACGTGTCACCTTCTCCCCCCCCCCCCCCCCCCCCCGGGTCTCTGATTGCTAAATTTCGTAGCTCTGCGACGCGCTGTCGCTGAGCCTATAGTGTATAAGACACACAGACACACAATAACGCAATTTTCTAAGTCGATCTTCATAACTTTTTTTATTTAATTTTTCTCCATGGAAACACCGTCCCCTCCCCCTCCCATGCGTCTGCGCGCGCATGTGGGAGAAGAAAAACTCCTTTTGCCGACTTGCAGAGAAATCGAAATTAGGAAATACTTAAAATCCCGATTCTGCGGCTATTTTTTATTATTTCTTGACCAGATTCGGCTTGTAAGAATGCCTGATGTTTAAGCTTTCTAAAAATGTAAATTATTAGTCGAAATTGTGGGTACTTTTCCCGACGCGAGGATTTAAAAACGAAAGTTCGTTTTCTTGAGCCGAAAGTGACTTTTGTTTTTAAATCTTTAAAAAATATTAGAATTTGTCCCGGAGATTTGAAATTGATATATTTGTACTCGCAATTGTCTTCTTTTCCGGTCGTGTGATTTGTTTTTTTCTACGACGTCTGGATGGTGAAGAAAAAAGGGGGATAAAACGGTCGAAATCGCATAAAACATTAAATAACAAAAAAAATAATTCAAATTTTAAAAATCGGTTTTCACATGTCACCTTCCCCCCCCCCCCCCCCCGAGTCTCCGATTGCCAAATTTCGTAGCTCTGCAACGCGCGGTCGCCGAGCCAATAGTGTATAACACAGACACGCAGACAGACATTGCCTTTTATTATTTAAGACTAGCCGCCTTCGGCTACCAGCCATTTCGCTACCCTTGAAAATTCCGACCGTGGCAAACTCGCTGACGCCATAACTCCGTGGAGTTGTTGAGACCCAGACCATCCGACCTACCAGAAAGGTGTCAGGTAAATATATTTCGACGGCTAGGAAGTGCCACTCAATTCAGACCGGAGTCCATGTGGGGAAGGCATCCACAGGGACCGTACCCTCCTTCCCCTACCACCAACCTCTCGGAAGGACTTACGGACCCACATGTTTAACGTGATCGTACTCCGCGTGAACATGGCGGCTGTTTTGGCAGTGGCGGGAATCGAACCCGGGCCTACCGAGTGCAACTCCCTCGCGCTAACCAGTGGACTACCGCGTCCTCAACCGCGTAGAGTTAACAAAGATTGCTTTGGTTTAATGACATTAAAACTAATAATGAAATTTTAAGGTACTGCGACAATCTCCATAACTTTCTTTTTATTTAGTTTTTTATTTCTTCGGTGTTTAATTTTTTCATTGTGGTCCCAACCACTACCCGATGTAAACAATACATCGCCACAATTCAATCCAGCATAATGAGCCAAAAACCTTATAAAAAGAAAACACTAATTCGGTTTTTAATTGTCCCTTAGGCCAAAAACCGTACAAAAAGCAAACACTTTTATTCGGTTTTTATTGTCTCTAGGCCAAAAACCCCATGCGAATATCCTCATCAGGATAAATATATCTGCCAGATACCACCAAACATCTGCTAGGCCAAAAACCGTTTCCATAGTAACACCGTGCGTCTGCGCGCACATGTGGATGAAAAATCGAACTACTTTGGCCTTGCCCGAGAAATTGAAAATCATGACTTCCTTAAAATCCGGATCTTGCGGCAATTGTTTCATATTTCTTGACCAGATTGAGCTTGTAAGAATGCCTGATGTTTGAGCTTTCTAAAAATGTAAATTATTAGTCGAAATTGTCGGTACTTTTCCCGCTGCGAGGATTTAAAAATGAAAGTTCGTTTTTTTGAGCCGAAAGTGACCTTTGTTTTAAAATCTTTAAAAAATATTAGAATTTATCCCCGAGATTTGAAATTGATATATTTTTGTCTGGTCTTTCCTGTCGTGTGATTTGTTCTTTCTACGACGTCTAGATGGTGGAGAAAAAAGGGGAAACAGGGAAAAGAACGGTCGAAATCGCATAAAACATTAAATAACAAAAAATAATTCAAATTTTAAAAATCAGTTTTCACGTGTCTCTCCCCCCTCCCATCCGGGTCTCTGATTGTCAAATTTCGTAGCTCTGCGACTCGCCGTATAAGACACACAGACACACAATAACGTAATTTTCTAACCCGATCTTCATAACTTTTTTTATTTAATTTTTCTCCATGAAAACACCGTCCCCTCCACCTCCCATGCGTCTGCGCGCGCATGTGTGAGAAGAAAAACTCCTTTTGCCGACTTGCAGAGAAATCGAAATTAGGAAATACTTAATATCCCGATCCTGCGGCTATTTTGTATTATTTCTTGACCAGATTGGGCTTGCAAGAATGCCTGATATTTGAGCTTTCTAAAAATATAAATTATTAGTCGAAGTTGTCGGTACTTTTCCGACGCGAGGATTTAAAAACGAAAGTTCGTTTTTTTGAGACGAAAGTGACTTTTGTTTTAAAATCTTTAAAAAATATTAGAATTTGTCCTTGAAATTTGAAATTGATTGTATTTTTACTCGCAATTGTCTGCTCCTTCCGGTCGTGTGATTTTTTTTTCTACTACGTCTGGATGGTGAAGAAAAAAGAGGGAAAAACGGTCGAAATCGCATAAAACATTAAATAACAAAAAATAATTCTAATTTTAAAAATCGGTTTTGACGTGTCACCTCCCCCCCCCCCCGTGTCTCCGATTGCCAAATTTCGTAGCTCTACGACGCGCGGTCGCCGAGCCTATAGTGTATAAGACAGACACACATACATTTTTTATATATAAATGAGCCAGCTGCTATATTGCTGTACAAGTTTGCAACTCCATATATTACTAACTAGCCGCCTTCGGCGACCAGCCTTTTCGCTACCCTTGAAAATTCTGACCGTGGCAAACTCGCTGGCGCCATAACCCCGTGCAGTTGTTATTGAGACTCAGACCATCCGACCTACCAGAAAGGTGTAAGGTAACTATTTAGACGGTTAGGAAGTTCCACCCAATTTAGACCGGAAGCCAGTGGGGGAGGCATCCACAGGAACCGTACCCTCCTTCCCCTACCACCAACCTCTCGGAAGGACTTACGGACCCACATATTTAACGTGATCGTTCTCCGCGTGAAGACGGCGGCAGTTTTGGCAGTGACGAGAATCGAACCCGGGTCTACCGAGTGCAATTCCCGCGCGCTAATTTAAATTTTATAATGAACATATTCTAAGCTCTTAATTTCAAGCTCTTAATTTTTGGTCAAGTGCTCTCAACATTTGGTGGAGTTAAAAGATCGGTTGCAAGGAATAAATGGATTTAAAGAAAAATTCTCCTTTGGAGAATTTGTACGGAAATGGCCGCGAATAATTATTTTTGAGATTGATGAACGTTTAAGCCAGAATGCGGTGTTTGAGAGTATTTTTGACCAGAATGATATTTTTGTTAATAATGAGAAACTTAGAATATGTTTTAACGTTAAAGCTAAGAGGGGGAATCATTAGGTTCTCGAGGTTGCTCCGAGTCTTTTTGGTGGTATCCTAAGAGCTGGTCGACTTTTCTGTCATATGGGAAGTTTCCCACTTCGGGAGTTCACTAGTGTTCTTGTTTGTCTGAAATGTGGAAGATTGGGTCATTCGGGTAAGAGGTGTCCTGATAAGCTGATTTTTCTTAAATGTAGCGAGGTTTATGCTGGTATTTGTGTCAATCCTGAAAAGTGTATTAATTATATAGAGACAAATGTGAAACATAATTATGTTTCACATTTGTCTCTATATAATTAATACACTTTTACACATTAATATCCAATTTTAAATTAATTTAAAATTGGATACTTCCCATAGTTGTAGATCAGGTAATTGTCCTCGCTATTTGAGGAGTCTTGCAGTTGCTAAGAATTATGTGGATTATATAGGATAACTTGGTATTAATTTAGGTTCTTGGTTTTTCTTGTTATAAGAGGATTGAGTTATTTCTGGAGAAATGTTGGTCCTTTGGTTGATAGATATTGTATCATGGTTGGTTATTATGGATTTCTGGTGGTCCTTTTGGGTTATGTTAGGAAGTATTATTGGATGGGTAGGTGGTTGTTGGTTTGTTTTTTATGTTTAGAGCTGTTGTTGGGGGTCGGTTTGTTTTTCTTTTCTTGTTTTGGACTGTTTTTGAGGTGTTGGTTTGGTATGGTTTTGGGATTTTTATTTTGGCGTGGCTTTAATTATTATTTGTTTTGAATTTTCTTGGTAGTTGTATTTGGTTATATTTTCCCCTTACCTTGGTTCGGTTTCTTGATCGATATTTGTTTTATTTGGTTGTGGCTGAACCTCGGTCTCCTGTTTGCGAGTGGCAGGAGATGCGGGGACACTTTTTGATAAGTGTTGGCTGGCCTTGGGAAAGGTTTTGTTTTTGTGTTCTTTGTTGCCTTTTACCATTGATTTTGGTGTTATTTGATAAATTTTGTCTTCTTATTTTGTTTTAATTATTATTAATGTAAACTGTTTGTTAATTTTCTGCTTACAGGCTTTTGCCTGATATTGTTGGCTTTGTAACCGCCCTTGCCAGGCATTCTTTTTATTTTTAATAAATTTGTGGGGTGGATCGGTGAGAGTGAGTGGTGGAGGAGTGATTGCTCCTGCTCGGCCAGGGATTGAAATAGTCCTATGCCATTCGTGGCAGGCCCCCTAGACCTGAGAATACAAGCTCTTAATTCCATCGTCTTCATTCCATCGTTTCATCATATCGTTTCATCATTTAAAATATCTCTAAAATTAAAATATCCATCTATCCATCATATAAAATATTCATAAATTAAAATATTCATAAATTAAAATATTCATAAATTAAAATATCCATAAATTAAAATATCCATTTAAAAAATCTATACCGTTCCATCATTTAAAATATATACATCTCTACAATTCAATTCAGTATAATAAGCCAAAAACCTTATAAAAATCAAACACTAATGGAAACAGCGTGACGTCCGCCCAGCGGCGCACGCAGGGGAAATGGGAAGTCGGCCCTCTTCGCCGTGAAGTCGTCAAGAAATTTAAAATCCTTACTTCTTTAAAATCAGGATCGGGCTGCCATTTATAATTATTTCTTGACCAGATTGAGCTTGTAAGAAAGCCTGATGTTTGAGCTCTCTAAAAATGTAAATTATTAGTCGAAAATCTCGCTACTTTTTCGGATGCGAGGATTTAAAAACGAAAGTTCGTTTTTTTGAGTCGAAATTGACTTTTGTTTTAAAATCTTTAAAAAATATCAGAAATTGAAATTGAGATTTGAAATTGATATATTTTTACTCATAATTGAGCTAGAAACCGTAAAATTCGACTCTTTTATCGGTAATTTATTTTTAAATATATTTGAAGAATTACAATTTAAATAGCACTGTCGTCTAACGTTAGTAAACGAAATATAATTAATAATAAGACAACAACTATCCGGTTAATTTGACGGTAGCCCGCTTGCAGGTAGCTCAATGCGCGTCCGCACTTGACGGCAGCCAAATTACATCGTTTCCGCAACCGCACTTGCAGGTAGCCTAACCACTTCGTATTCTATCACTGTACCGCTTCCAGATTTTCCATGTTTTGATTTCAGCATGAAGAGTACCGACTTGTTTCTGTTTCAAATTGGTGCTAATTTCCATCTGTATTTTTAAGAATATGAATACGCTATTATTATGCCCTTCGGTATAATGAATTTAAATTATGGATTAAACATTGAAGGAGATAAGAAATTATTGAAGTCAGACATGGCGGATAGTGCTAGCGAGAGTGATAGTAGTTCTGTCGATGGGTTATGTCCTAGCTCTGTTTCTATGACCAGGGAACAGTTTCAAAAGCGAATAGATTCTCTACAGCAAGAAAATAAGGTGTTGAAATTGGAAGTAGAGACTTATAAGTTTAGAATCAAAAGTTTACAAGAAGAGAACAAATATCTTCGGCAAGTTAGCGTTAACATAGTGAGTCTTGAAAACTTTAATTTAACACATATAACTATATTAAATTATTTCTTTTCTTTTCAATATTTTTTTATATACAAGGTAAGATATTTTAACGCATCGGTGAGCTTGTCTTATATGATTGGGTCTATTTTTCTAATTAGTTTTTCAGCCCAAAAGTTTTTTTCCATATGTACTTGTTTATTAGTTATCATCAAAATGTGTATTTTTAAGCATCATCCCATATTTTAGTATATTATCAGTAGCGCCCAAATAATTGATGAATGGAACACTGCAAATTTTAAAAATTTGCCTGTTGACTTTATAGGGCCCAAAGAGTCAAATGTAAGAAGTTTTTAGATGTGGGTAAACTACCTATCCCCCTTCCTCTGTGACGTCATTTTAAATTGTCTGCTCAAACTTAACTTTTCAAAATTCTGGTTAGGCCAGGCTGAGCATAATTTTTTTTTCAAATGAATTTTGATATCAACGGAATTTTACATCTTTAAAATGATCAACGTACATGTATGTTTTATATTTTTTATGCCACAAATGGGTTAAACTCTATTGGTAACCTTGATTTCTGTATATCATTGTCACTTCTGTCTTTACTTAGAATTCATTTTTACTATATTATAATAATATAGTATAATTGTACCTATATTATAATTTTGGTTTTACTCTAAATCACACTTTTATTATTTCTTCTGTCAGTTGTTTGTGTTCTGTTTATTACCATGTTTAATATATTTGAAATATATTCTTTAATGCAAATATCGAAATTTTCCAATAAATTTATGGCAATCTAAGTAAATCCTCATGTGAGTCAGACGGCCTGGGTAGCATAAGCGAATTTTAATGGAGTATGAAATTATTGTATTGCTTTCAGCTATGTAAGGATAATTGCGTAAAAAAACCCCCAATTTTTACTGTAATTCTTTTTACAAAAATTTAACTAATCCATGTTTTTAACTAAGATCGGTGAATACTATTTTTCTCAACTTCCAATATTAACCAGATTTCGAATAGCTTGAATCTTACTTTATATTGTAAATAAATAATATTTATACTTATTAAAACTATAGTGATTGAATAATTGTTGATGCTTCTTACCTACTGCAGATATTTATGTAAAAAAAGACAAGCATTCAAATGCGTTCAGAATATAGTTTGCTTCATTTATTGTCGCAAATTAATCCAGAGGTGCTGTTACTGAAAAAATTGACTTCAATAATTAAATGTTTCATAGATATAATTCTTTCAAGTGAGGATACAGACTGTTTGTTCTCCATTTTCTATAATCAAAAATGTTTTCACTTGATGGAAGCAAACTTCAATTTAGGTAATTTCAAATTTCTTTCTCTGGAGTATTCTGATTTTTTATTCCAGAACCTGCTGTTAATCATGGCGCGAATGATATACAAGAGATTCAAAATTCTTTAAGTTTGATATTATATTGAAGATCTTGAATAGGGTAAACTCTTGTACGTAAGGCTATCATTTATTTTAATACTATATTTATTTTACAGCATTACTATACTGAGGTAAAATGAGAACATGGTTTGAAATTTTCGCAACCGTTTTGAATGAAAAGAGGTAAAAGTAGCAGTTGAGTAGAAGGAATACTTTTGAATTGATGTTCAAAATTAAAATTTTCTACATCAATTTGAATTTTTTTTAAGGTAATAAAAATCTTAATTTTACAAAAAAGACACACGGTAGATATGGTAAGGTAAATGACGTATGGCCAAAATTGGCTGTGAAATGATGGTAAGATTTTTTTTTTTAATGATTTTCCTATAGTTTTCGTGAACAAGATTATTGCAAATCGGAATTTCTGTGAAAATTAAGAAAAATTGTTGGTAAATCCGGAGATTAGGTCACCGCAAATTTTTTTCTAAGTACAAAATCGGGCCAATTTGGCCTGTGGTTGGCGCTTTCTTCCGTGTTTTGAAATTGGCTCCACCCATCCTCAGTGATGTCATTTACCGTCATTAGAAATAGGCTCCTCCTACCAAAATGATGTTTTGGTAGAAGAACCCTGTTTCTAAAGACAGACTATTGTGTTTGTTCTAAACAAGATTTTCTAATATAAATGATAATTTAATTTAACTTAAATAACAGTGAATAATACTCAAAAAAACGTTACAAAATAAGATTTTTGTGTATTTTAAGAAAATGAAATAACTTTATAAAACTGCAGAATAAAAAAATTAATAATACTCATGTAAACGTTCCAAAATCAGATTTTTGTAAAATTTAAAATTTTTATGCTACAATTTTATCTGTGCATATCGTACGTATCAAGATAGCTTTCTCCATCTAACTGAGGATCCATATAAAGGAATGGGTTCGACCTACAGGTCAGTGTAAGAGCAGGGATTTGATCAAAAGATCGAAAATTGTGGAACGGATGTATTAGTGGTCCATATGTATCAGTGGTCCGTACAGGGGCAGGGGTTCGACCTAAAGGTCGTTCTACACCGGAACGGGACCCCCAGTGATCTCCGGTTTATTAGGAACGGTCGCCTGCGGCGCCCAGACTCAGAATATGCTACAATTTTATATGTGCATACACTACACTCACCTTCCATTTGCTCGCGCATACCAGAAGACATAAGGGAAATATAATCGACGACAAAAGCAAATCCGCAAAACTAAAATGAATAATTATTACAAAATAAATCAAATAACGAAAGAACAAGCAAATACGCACAGCAATGGCCAAAAATATTGATAGAAATGTTCTTTTACATCAAAAAACTGTAGCAAACACAAAAACTTATTCTTATTGGATGCTACACAATTTCCGCCGAAAACATCCGATACAAGAGGTTACCAGATTGCAACATAAAGTGCATGGCGTCTTCTCCGATTTAACCTCACAAAGTGCGTGGCGTCTTCTCCGATTTAACCAAGGTGACCTAATCTCCGGATCAGCCAAATTGTTAATACAGAGTGAAATATTTTAATTAAAGTATCTTCTTAATAAAGCATTATCACAAATCAGAATTTCTGTGGAATTTAAGAAAAATTGTAATTACAGAATAAAATATTTAAATTGAAACATCTTTTGGGTGATCAATAGAATAGACACCCACTCTTTTTTCAAAGTGTGCAAAGTTGGCGCGATTCACCAGGTTACACTTTCATTCCGTTTACTTCGCCAATCTGCTAGCCCACAACTTTCCGGACATCCAATCAGCGTACGACTTTTTGGGAATCTGCATTTTAATAGGCAGGAAGTATTTTAATAGTCTGTGTATTTCATCAGCCCTTTTTTGATCGAATTCGTTGACCCTTTTTTTTACAGATCTTTTTCAATCAATTTTGCAAAGATTTGTTGCTGCAAACTTTTAAGTTCTGTTTTTTCTTAAATTTAAATGTCCAATCTTTTTTCTAAGTATAATTTTTTCTTAAATTTAGTGAAAGTATAATCATTTTTTTAAATTTTCGTATTTTTTCTAAATTTTAAGTATCGAGTGTTTCAATATGGTTTCTAAAATTTTAAAAGTTTATTATTGTGCCATTACGCAATATTTTTATAATGCACAAAAATCGTATTTTGTAATCTTTTTATGAGTATTATTCACTTTTATTCAAATTGAATTGCATTATCATTTATCAAAATTCCAGTTCATAAAACTGTAGAATACGTCACTTTGGTAGGAGGAGCCTATTTTAAAACACGGGAATATACGTCACTTGAGTGGGGAGGAGTCAATTTCAAAACACTGAGAAATGTACCAACTTGGCGCAATTTTGTACTTAGAAAAAAGAGTAGGGGTCTTTTCGACCGATTTACCCATCTTTTTAATAAAATGTTTACATTGCAAATTTTTAATAAGGCATTTATATCACACACTGTTCATTTCATTTTTCATGGAGGGAGGTACATTGTTAGAAAAATGTACACAAAGTATTGTGATTAACAATTTTTCTGAGCGAAATTCAAAACATAAATTCTTTTTAAATGACTCACTTTATTCTTGGCAGTGAATTGCAGCATATTTCTGGCAAGATTATTCACGCAAATTAAGTTTCTGACACGTATACAGAAATTTGCATAACCAAGCATGATGCCGGTGATGCAACTAATCTGGAGTGTACCCATCTTTGGATATATAAGGGCTTGATATGGCAGAGTAAAATCAGATTGAAAGATTGAATTGATCAGTGTGTTGTTAATTGATATATTGGTAGTCAACACAGTAGTTTAGTAGTCAATTATGATAAAATAATTCCTGTTGATTGGTATGATCATTAAATTATTGGTATTTTAATGTCGGGAGTTCTAGTCAGCAAGGCTAATAAATGATGTGTTCATCAGGACTTGGTAAAAGCTGATATGTGTATGAGTTTTTGTATCTGAATTACTTGACATATTACCATGAAGTGGGGAACTTTTCATAAGGATGTGTCTATTTGAAAAGGTAATTTGCTGTTTTTGCATAATTTATTCTAACAAGTCATCTTGAGCCCTTTAAATCAGTATTTCTCAACCTTTGTGAGACCACAGCCCGGTAAATGCTTTAAGAGGATATAAAAGACCAGGACCCAGTCCCAGCAAATTTACTCATAAATATCAATTTTTTTTTTGTTTAAAATTGAAACAGACTCTGATATTCAAAACTTCAGTGTGTTGATGTCCCATTTAGTGGTCGAAGTGCAAGTGAAATGGCTAATTTTAAAATAAACTCAGCATAACAATCATTTGAAAAAAACGAGAGATCAATCATGTATAAAGCATTGGTTATGAAACACTTTCCAACTGCAATGCAATTTTATTTAAACATCTCTAAAATGCGATACATTCAGCTGTGATATTTTAAAAATTATCACAATACTACAATAATTTATTATATTTAAAAACTTCATCGAAAACAAATAAACTTTATTCAAATAATGTCATCGAAATATAAATCACCTGGCTCTCTCTATAAAAGCAGTGAATATTTCATTCATAAACTTTTTTCCATTCCTTTCATTCAGCGGCGATATTTTTCACATTATCACAGTACCACAATAATTTATTTTACTTAAAAACTTAAAACCATAGAGGTAAAAGTATTTTCTAACTCCATGCTTAAAACATCATTGATAAACACAATACTGTAAAATATGGCATCTTCTGCATCTCTATGTAAAATCAATGAATGTTTCATTCATATCAGCTATATTTCCGACCCCAGAGCTAAATAATTTTGAATTAAATTCAGCAATTCTTATACAACTCATCTTACAGTATGATGCGTTTACATTATCCATACGTGAAAATTCGAAGTGGTTAGGCTACCTGCAAGTACGGTTGCGGAAACAATGTAATTTGGCTGCCATCAAGTGCGGACGAGCATTGAGTTACCTGCCAGTGGGCACCGTCAAATTAAACAGATGGTTGTTGTCTTATGGCGGAAGATAGCCCATTATATTTTGTTTACTGACGTTAGACGACAGTGTTATTTAAATTGTAATTCTTTAAATATATTTAAAAATAAATTACCGATAAAAGAGTCGAAATTTATGGTTTCTAGCTCCTATAAATGTGTATTAACATTAAGATAGAGCTTGAAGAATGGAGCAATTCCTTTTTTCCACTTCTATTTTTCTGAAAATAAAATATAATTATCTTTCCAAACCTTTTTAAAAGCAAGGAATTTGACAAGAAGTATTTGATCATAAACTTTTCTAATTAATAGACCAGAGCTGGAGTTTGGTAGTCTCTCTCTCCCCCCCTCCCCTCCCCGATCTGCTGGGAGAGCCCGGCCCGGACAAGAAAAATTAGGTACAAAAATAGAAAAATAGGGGCACGGAGCCCGAAGAAGTCCCTTCCCCTCTCATTTTCCATGGACCCGTATGTGTGTGCTTTATTTTGAAAAAGAATGAGAAGAAAGGTTCAAGTGACATTTTACTTCTTCTCAGAAAAACGCTGATAAAGTTGTGAAGGAAAAATATAAAATGTCTGCGCAAGTACTTCTAGTGACAGCAAAGGATTTAATAGTACTAAATTTATGCTTACTTATATCTTTCAGCAAATTGTCTCTTCCATTTCATGATACTCAACCATTCAATTACAAGCAGCTATTTTTTTAAACAATTTTTAATATTATAATAATATATTCTTAAAAAAGATTTAATTATAAACCGTTTTTTTTTTATTTTTTAAATTATTTAATAATACATTTTTTATGCATATAATAAACTGAGTAAATTATTTTTCTTTTTGTTATTAATTTTTTTTTTATAAGTGGCAAAAAGGTTTCTCATCTGTAAGTATTTAAAACAGATTCTAATATAATATTTAATAATATATTTTTCAAAAGCATTTTAAATTTGTTCTTATAATTTAATAATTTACTCTTATTTATTATATTTAATAATTTACGTTTTAAGAATTTTAAATTATTTTTTTCCTGCTATTACTTTTGTGTAATGTTTTAAATTTGTCATTAAAAAGATCCTGTTATAAATAAAACAATTATTTTGTAAATTTTCTTTTTCAAGAAAGAAAAAATTAAAAAATAAACTACTTTAAAAACTTAAAAATATATAATTTTTAGATCTCACCAATACATATATAACAGTAAAATAGAGCTTGAAAAATGGAGTTTTTTCCACCTATATACATATTATAGCTAGAAGTGTGGGTTTTGATTTTATTGAAATTATTTTCAATATCACATTTTACCTCGAATAATATGTCCAATGACTTTTTAAAGTATTTATTCTTATAGTATAGCGACAGTTAAACGTATATTACACAACATAGCTATAAAAAAGGGTATAAATTTAAATATATATGAAAATTTCTTTACTTGTATATTGCAGCCAGCATAATGTCGACCTAAATCAGGTGTGGGCAACCTTTGGAAAGTTGGGGGCTGAAGTTTAGGATATTAATGAAGTCGCGGGCCGTAGATAATAGATAGTTGTGAAAAAATAATAATGATACGGTTTATTTTATTTTATATTTATAAAGTATAATGCTACAGTTAAATGAATCAGAATGATATCGAATTGATTAAGTATTTACTTACAATCAGCAGAAATTAATGAGAAGCTTGAGTTTGAACTTGAGAAACGAGATAATTAATGTTGGCATCAATCTCATTAATACACAGGCGCAGAGTGTTTTCCAAATTTTCATCTGTAAGCCTGGTTCGATACTTCTATTTATTAGTTTTCATCATGAAAAAAACTGTTCACATTTATAAGTGCTTCCAAATGCGCAAATCATTTTTCTTGCAAATGCTCTCAGCTGTGGGTACTTTTTTCGGCAAGGTATGTTCTGTAGAAATTACTTAGCTCCACTTCTTCAAATTTTGACTTCAAATGCGTGTCTTCCTGAAGCTCGATCAACTCCATTTGCAGGTGTGTCGGAGCATTCTCTACGTCACTTTTCATCGGAGTAGCAAAAAGGTTAAAACAGCTATCCATAGTTTCGAAGTCGGAAAATTTATTAAAAAATTGCTCCGACAGTGATTTTAGTTCTTCAGCATATTGAGTGTAATCAATATTTTCGTGACTAGATAGTGTTGAAAAATGATAACAACTTCCAGATCGCATTTGTGGTTCCCAGTGCAGTGTGTTCTCGAGTTCGATTTTAAAATGTTCTGCGGGCCGAATCAAAAGCCGGGGCGGACTGGGCGTTGCCCATGTATGACCTAAATGTAATGTAATGCGTTACCTTCTACCGGAAGACAACCGTCCGACTAATTTGATGGAAGTCCACTTGCAGGTTTCCTAGTACAGCTCTATCTGCGACCGCACATGCAGGCAGCTTAAACACAGCCATGAAAATTAGGTTTTGTTGTAGAAATAATCAAAGTTTGATGATCATTTAAACTCCAAAATATTGCAATTGCTTTGCACAGTATATAGATGAACAGAAAAAAAATAAAGCAGTTTTAGGATGGATGCAACACCAAATATAAATTAAAAAGAACGTTAAAAATCACAATTTTGACACAAAATGGATGCCCTATTTTATTTTGAAGTGGGTCACATGATCTCTTCATATAATATGGGTGCAATTAATATTTTAATTTTTATTTAAAAAAAAAAAACACCAAACATATTTTGCTGAAATTTTTATATATTTTATGGGATAATTTGAATATTTCATTAAAGTTTCGAAGCAATTTGTAGATTTTAAATTTGTTTAAAAATTAGGTCCTATAGGATTAAATGTATTTCATGTTTTCAACCCATGTTCAATCCGAAGCGAATTGAGTGATATTATTCATTTACATTCCCATATGTCCCACAGACCGTCTCAACAACATACTAAAATTTCATTTTGATAGTCTTTTTTACGGCAGTTATTGTGCAAATGGACAGACTGGATGATCAGAGCCATAAATAGTGTTCAACTATGTTGTAAAGTGTTAAAAATGGTATTGTGCAAAATATTTATCCATTGTAATTCACCATAGAAGTCAGCTGATCAGTCTTATTCATATTAAAATTTAAGTCTATAGACCTATAATCACGGCAGACGAGTTTCAATACAAGCACTTACACACTGTAATGCAAACTTGCAAAGAAACAGTATTCGGTATTATGCACTAGATTTGAGAACAAACTGCCTTGATTTTTAATTTCAGTGGAAAATATTTTTCTTATAATTCCTTGCGGATTGGTCACATGTCGCTGACCATACACCAAAACCCAACGCCAGGCGGTACAACCCCCCATGTCACTATTTGATGTCTGAAAATTCCCGATTATTTATGAATACTTGTATTACAGGTTGAAAAATATGTGGTTTGGTTACTGGCATTTGCTACACAGATGTTATTTAGGAGTTCTTGTACTGAGCTTTTCGACACATTCACAAATATTATTCCCCTTAGAATATCTTCACTATGAAATATTTGTTCATAAAAGAATTGCTTAGAAAATTTAAGTGGCAAATTTCAGGAGAATCTTTTGCGGCCCGGTATAATTGATGCCAGGGCCCAGTACTGGGCCGCAGCCTAGCGGTTGAGAAACACCAAAATTTAAACCACCAAAATTTTTTTATATTGAAAACTCACCTATATATAGAAGAAATAACTCAAGCTTTTTTATAATGTTCATTACTGTAAATAGTTGAAAAAAGCATGGATGCTTGTCAAGACAGTAAGTATTCTTGAAACATTTTGTGTGATTTATTCATTAGCTGTCTATCTGTTATTACTAAAGTATTGCCTGCTATTCCATGTTAGGCTTACTTTCAACACAAGTACAGCCATCCATCTGCACAAATTTTTATGCAGTTATGCATATGCTCAGAAACATCTTGAAATTACTACAATAAGTCTCAATGCCAATCCAAATTGAGTCACATGCTTCCAAAAAATGAAATTAAAGAGAGGAGTGCAAAGGATTTACTACTATCAAGTCTATCTATATTCACCAACATTGTCCTTTGGGCTGTTCCAGTTTAACCTTTACGTTACGGCTCCAAGAATCCACTTTTTCAACTCCAGAACGGCAAAATAACTGAAAATTCTACCCCTGTAAATAAATACCTTCAAGGAACTTGTCTTTTGTTCGTAACATGTTTCCCCTTCTGTCTGGAGAAACTTGGAGGAAGGGCTGCGGGCAGTACAATAGGCATTCCCCTCCTTTCCCAGAAAAATGAGGATGAAAAACACTGGTACAGCAGTTGAACCAGCGCCACTCTAGGAGAAGATATTTTCAGTGGTACAACTGTTGTACTGCCGTTTTTAAAAGGTTAATCTATGCAATATTCTTGTTGGAAAATTGAAGTCATACTACTTGTTTGCTCTGAGTAACAGCAGAACTCGTGCTTACTTGCAATTGCTGTGTCAATCAGTACTTTTTAACTTAATTGATTCACTATTTAAAAACTGCGAGTCAAGTATGACTTGCAAAATTCACCCCATTATTTCTTTCTTTTCAAGCTAGTTATTAATAACTGACTACTTTATACATATGTTTAAAAATTGCAATTATAGTACAATAACTTTAATAGACATAATTGTTCATCATTTAAAAAATTTATTGCTTTATATTGTTCTCACTATATTGTGTGTGGTATATATGTGCGAGACATCATCTTTATTTGCTATTTTTGAATTAAAATCACAAATAAATGTTAAAAAGTAGCAAAAAATTACTCATAAATTTGAAAGATAACTCACACTTTTGATTTGTCTGACTTGCAATTGTACATGCCAAGAACAAGCTCTGAATAGAAGGGATACTTTGAGAAGAAGGTCTGTACAGCTTCAGTATAAAGAATTTGGATTTGGAGCGATAAATTGTGAAATATGGCAATCCCTTGGCACGATGTGGCAATTTCATTTTTCTGCCAACCCTTTCTAACTTTCTGTGTTCTAGTGTTGTGAAGAGCTTCTAAAAGTTTTATATTAACATGTGTTGCGGATTTGCTTTGAATTTCATTAAACCAGTTGTACTTTTTTGTATTTTGATTTAAGATGTTCCATGGTTTCTATTAGCAGTGATATAGCTAAGTTTCAGGGTGTTTTAGCATGTAATTTAAAGTTTAATTTCTCTAATGGAAGGCCAACTTTGGGATGTCGAAAACCCAGACCACTCAACTGACCCAAGGGCTTACAGTAGCAGTTTGAGTGGCCGGGGAACAACTTTGGGGGTGTTGTTGTTGTTGAGACCCAGACCATCGACCTACCAGAAAGGTGTAAGGTAACTGTTTGGACGGCCGGGAAGTGCCACCCAATTTAGACCGGAACCCAGTGGGGGAGACATCCACAGGGATCGTACCCTCCTTTCCCTACCACCAATTTCTCAGAAGGATTTACGGACCTACATGTTTAACGTGATCGTACTCCGCATGAACACGGCGGCAGTTGTGGCAGTGTGCAAATCCAGCACGCAAACCACCGGGCTACCGCACCCGAATAGTGCCAACAGCACGTGGTGTTCCCAGGTGGTTACCCACCCAAGTACTAACCGCGCCCGATGCTGCTTGACTTCGATGATCTAACCAGAACCGGTATTTTCAGCACAGTAGGACCGTTGGCAACTTTGGGGGTGTGAAAGCCCCAGGCCGTCCGGCTCGTCCAGAGGACTTAGAGCAGCGAGATGGACGACCGGAACTTTGGGGGTGTGAGGGAGTTCCTTAAATCTTATAATTTTCATGTTATGTCTGAGTAGCGAACGAAAGTCTGTGCTCTATGAGCCACGGAACACTTGTTGCATTGTGTAATTTAATTATTCTGTTTGTAGTGAATTTCTTGTATGGGATTCTATTGCCAATGTTTGTGTTGGCGACAACTCTGAAAAGCAGTCGCCAACCCATGATCCCTATAACCGATAAGTATCCTATAATGTCTTAAAATGTATAATGCTGTAATCTATAATGTCTTAAAATGTAAAATTTGACTTTTAAAATACTTTTTAGCAAGCCAAAGCAGAACAAGAGGAGGAGTATATAAGTAATACACTTCTTAAAAAGATCCAAGCTTTGAAGAAAGAGCAAGAGGCATTAGCAATTAATTATGAGCAGGAAGAAGAATGTCTTACAAATGATCTTTTTCGTAAGCTTTCTCAAGTAAGTACATCCAAAAAGAAAGCTAATTCAAAATCAACTTAATAAATTTTATGTCAAATTATTTAATTTTAATTTTGCATTGTCTATATTTTATTCTTGAATCCTAAGATAGTATGACTTTGCTATATCTTTTAACCAACACATGGACAACTCGTGAAATGAATAAATATTTCCTAGATTGTAATATTCAGTTGGTGACTGTTGATACATTTATTTTAAGAGAGGCACCACAACTTCAGATGTTCAGAATCAAAATCATATTATGACCTTGTATTTATCATGATTTTTTAAAGATATACATTACTAGAATGAATATCTGGCACTTCCTGAGATTTAGGATGCAAACCTCTAAATAAAATTACACCGGAACCAACAGTAAATTCTCGAACCCATTGCTCCCAGTTGTGACATCAGGAAGCAAGAACTTGTCCTACTCACTTTTCTTGATAGTGGTAGAAGTTGAAATTCACAACTTTTCCATGCACTTACATTAATAAAAATTTCAGAAATGGAGTAATTAATGGAGTAGAATGCAACGATATCACAAAATATTCATGCTAAAAATTAGAATCGTGTAAATCTTCAATTAGTTGTTTCGCAAAATTAAAAAAAAAATTCTATAAATTACACGCAATTTGATTGATGAATTAAAAAAAAATGTTACAGATATAAAGAAATTGCCCTATAAATTTAATTTAAAGCTTTTTGAAAATATCATGCTCCAATCTTTCCAATGTTGTCAAGATGTATATGTGATAATATTTTTGATTGCTAAGGAAACAATTTGTGGGAAAATCACACAAAATTGTTTCAAACTAATTCAAAATTTAAAAAACTCATTCCGAGGTGTTTACAGATTTTAGAGTATCATTGTACCGAATTTCATAAGCTATAATAAGGAAGCATCGAAAAATGTAGCCCTACTCTTGTTATGGAATTATATAAATCATTTCTGCACAAGTTACCAAATGAATACATCTTCCTTCTAGCATGATTAAAAAAAAATAATAATAATAATTTCAGGCAAACGAGCAATTGCACTTTCTAAATGAAATCATTGATATTAGATAAAAGAAAGGAAATTCTTAATTCTTAGTAATTGAGTTTTATGAAGGAACTTTAATTGTTGAGTACATTTATATATTTTTGTTACGGCTATGGTGATTTTCTGTGATGCATAAATAAAGTTAGCTTAAGTAGATACCTGGATAATAAAATGGTACTTTTATAGTATTTTTATGTGTACATATAGAAAACATATTAGTGAGTTTACTGAGCAAACATGAAGCTGTTTAGTTTGTATAATTAAAAAAATTGATCTTTCGAGAAGGTATTGTTTTTCAAGAAATATTACTTACAAAATACTTTTACTTATTTTATCAAATTAAAAAAACCTTATCTTTTCAGCATCTATGCTTGATTAAAAAAAAAAAAAAAAAAAAAAAAAAAAAAAAAACCGTAAAAATCCCAATAACTTAATAAGTAGATTTTTTGGGACCTTATTACATAGAGTAACATGGAAAAACTGAAACAAGTGGTGGGAGAAAAATTGTTCCCTTAGTATGTATGATTTATTGCTAAAATATAGCTGGAGTTTAAAGTAATAATAGAATTCTCACTGTTTCTTGCTCCTCATTTTTCTTTTCATTAATTTTTCTAGTTATCTTTTTGTAAACTGTAAAGTTTTATTATTGTAACAACACGGGTACTGTACTGCATCAATTATCTTCTGTACTTCTGTTTATGCATGCCTATTTTCACTATATGTTATGCTGTTACAGCTTCGGCAGGAAAAAGTTCATCTGGAGCAAACCTTGGAGCATGAGCAGGAAGCATTGGTGAATAAACTGATGCGTAAAATTGAGAAACTAGAAGCTCAGACTCAAGCAAAGCAACACAATCTTGAGCAACTACGACGTGAAAAGGTAGAATTGGAAAATACCTTGGAGCAAGAGCAAGAAGCCCTAGTCAACAAATTATGGAAGCGCATGGACAAATTAGAAGCTGAAAAAAGGTATACACTTTTTTATCAGCATTAAAAATGTTTTGTAGTTTACTTTTTCTAATTTTTGGTAATCACAGATTTCTTCCGACTCACGACAATACTCATATGGAATTCTTTATTCTTGTTTCATGTGACGTGAGGCAGCCTGCCTATTGGACACCTCAATAAAACAAGAGTTTTAAAATTTCAACGTTTCTCAGTGATCTTTCTTAATCGTTTTGAAAGTTGTCAAGATATTTCACTAGACAGAGAAACAAACCGGTTAAAAAAAATGCTGTTTCTGGTTATAACTTTATTGTAATAAATGATATTTAACTATATAAATTTTTGACTGGATTGTACAGAACACTACTGAGTTTTATAGCTTGAAGGATTAATATTCTTGTAATAATACTGTTCCTATATAACTCTTGCGTAAATATTATATTTTGATTTTTTTTCTTTTCAATGCTGAAAGTATCTAATTTTAATTATTTATTCTTGCTTATCACTTTTAATTGTATTAATTAATTTAATTAATTTGTGCTTCTTAAACTGCCGTTCAGTAAAAGTATCACTTATCAGGGAAATTTCGAAGATATTATCTAGAAATCTAGGAATTTTTTACTTGATACTGTTGCAAAATTTATAAGGTGTGAAAATCAGCATTCCCTCCCCCCTTCCCTTCAGAGAAAAAAATAAATAGAAAAACTCGGAATAGGAAAGTTTGATATAATGATCATTTAATATATCCCTGCAGCGTAGGTCCCTTCATGGTTGCACTAACATGAGCCTACTGTATATCCAAAGTTGCCCATTATAATGCTATATAGCCCTAGAATTAGTAGTCCTAGAATAGAACCCCTTCATGTAAAACTTTTAATATGTTTTCTTTTATTGCTGTAAAAAATAAAAATTGTATACTTTATAAAATTGTTTTATTTCCAGGTTGCTCCAGGAGAAACTAGAACAACCTGTTTCCGCCCCTCCTTCTCCTAGAGACATTAACAAGGGTGACACTGCAGCTAATCTTACCTTGCACGTTCAGCATTTGCGGAACGAAGTGGCTAAACTAAAAATGCAGTTATTAAATTCACAACAAGAACGTAAGTAAATGTATTTCCAATTATGATTGATCTGCATATTCTAATCTTGTTAGTTCTGTTTGTAAAATTGTGTAGCCGAGATTCACATAATTAGGTATATTAGTTTATTTATTTTTTTTTATTATATGTTTTACTAGAATGAATTGCCTGACATTGTCTGGTTTCTAAATAAGTGAAATAATACAGATACAGGTAAATCCATAATAAATTTCCAAATCGCCTGTTTTGAATTAAAATCATTCTCTACACAAATAAAATCTCCAAATCACACGATGAGAATCACAGTTGTTGTTGAGACCCAGACCGTCTGACCAACCAGAAAGGTGTAAGGTAACTATTTGGCCGGCCGAGAAGTGCCACCCACTTTAGATTGGAACCCAGTGGGGGAAGCATCCACAGGCAGGGCCCGCATTAGGAATTTCAAACTGTTAGCCAACAGATTAACCAAATTGAAAAATCGTTAGTCTAATTTCATGATTATTAGTCAAAGTTATCGTCATCATTGGCGAAAAAATTTCTATTTTTAAGCCAATTCTAAAATGCAGCTAACAATATTAATTTCATTCTAAACGAGATATAAAGACGGGTAGATTTAATTTCTTTAATCATTAAATAGTTTATTAGTAAATTAAACTTCTATTTACCAATGAAAGATCACAATGAGTTACAAAAATAACAAATTTATTTTATAATTCACATGTTTCATTATCTTAGTTGCTCAAGTCCTCAGGATGAGTTGGACAGTCTGGGTCTTCAACATGTTTCATTATCATGTTTCATTATCATGTTTCATTATCATATAAATTCGAGCAAGCGTCGAAATTTTGTACCATTACACCAATTTTCAAAAGCTGCCTCAAAATTAAAATCTTCCATATCTGGCCCTTCACTATGTATAAGAATCAGGTCACTGAGATTTTTTACTCTGTTGTTACTACGTAATACAGTTTTTATAATGTTCTGTTTACTAAAGCCTCTTTCAACGTTGGTTGTTGTCAATTTTTGAAATTAGTCATCGACAGAACTGCAATTTTAAAGCCACCTAAGAAAATAAAAATTAAATACACTAAAGAATTCGGGCAGGCGTAATGATCGCATACCACAAAGATGAAGAAGAAACGAAAACAAGTCGGGCGGGCTTAAAAAATCATAACAAAACGGTTCAACTATGAACAACGATTCAACTATCAAACTACGATTCAACTTACGACAAAAACAGCAAACTGCAAGTTGGGGAAATTGGTAAAATCTAGCCTGTCCTCGAGGACTGCTCTTGAAATTTTTTACCCGTCCTCGAAAATTTTTACACACCCTCCTAAGAGGCCAAATGGCTACTCATGTCCTTGTTGACGAGTCGGTCGGTCTGGGTCTTCAACACCCTCCTAAGAAATTTTTTTTTCACATTATATTCATTAACATATGTGCTTAAATACATTGCACAACAATAATAAATTAGAACCAACAGCCTCACGATGAAGTGCAATAACTGCATATTTATACATCACCCCCACAGCGCTTCCGCTGTTCCACCGCGATCAAACTCGCTGACACCAAGTCTCTGATGAAGGACCGAACCTGGCGGAATTCCGATTTATGGGTGGGGGCAAAGGGGTAAGAGATGTAATGAGTCTCTCCGTTTTCCAATGTTTGGTAACTTGAAAGAGTGGTAAATAAATAATCATATAAATCCTCTTGTCCGTAAGTAGTTTAAACCTCATTGACACTCTTAATTTCTAGGGAATGTGACTGAATCAAGATTGAAATCTTCTTGGATTGAATAGATGTTTCATACCTTAACTTCAGTTGTCAGACAACTGGAACAAATGCCATGAATGAATTGTAAACGTATTAGTTTTAAAGTTGAAACCAAAATTGGGAAGAAAAGAAAATACTTCTGGCTGAAACTAGAAGAATCCATTCTAAAAATTCAAACTTGTTACATACTTCCGTCTGTTACAGGAAATGGAAATTTTATTGCTTGGGTTTTAAAGAGTTAAAAGGGGATAGCGCTCTGCACGGGTTTGGGCTTAAGTCCGAGTTGGGCTTGAGTTTTCTACTGTTTCGGGCCGAATTGAGTCTTTTTTTTTTGTGTGTGAACGTCCTTTGAGACCACCGGGACGAACATATTTATTTTGAAAAATTCTTCAATGGATTTAAATTGAATACATGAACTTATTCCGTTTATTTCAGCTATGTAAAGATAAATGTTATAGAAAACAAATTTAATTCTCCATACAAAATGTTCACAAATTTGTTTTTAACATATTTGAATACAAATCATTTCGGATCTGTCGAGACGCAGTGGCAGTTATCTTCAAGCCGAGTTCATTCTATGTTTATAGATTTCTTCAGGTTTGACCCGGGTTTAAGCATTGGTATTCTCGGTCGGTGAAAATCTGAAATTTTGGCACATGCAGACTTTGCAAAGAACAGAACATGTCACTTCTATCATGAGCGTGCTATTGCATTTTCATTCGGTCATCAGATTCACTGGGTGGAGGATGAGGGGAGGGAACATAACTAGCGTCTGTGGTTGCAATGCAGATCTGACAGCTCTCCTAGAAAGAAGGCATTAATAATGCACACTAGTTAAGTTTATGGGAGGGGGGGAGGCCATTTGCAGGGACGGCATTTCAATTTTCATTCATGGCACGGGAAAGGGCAGCTTTCGCCATAATTTTATGACAACTTGTTATTATTTTTTTTTACGGAATATCTAATCTCAGGAGACAGGGTTGGGCTTTTGACATCCAAAACTGGTTTTTGACATGACAAAAACCCGTTGTAAACTACCTAAAAGTGTAAAAAACTGTCAGAAAGTGACGAAAACTGTCAAAAACATCTGCGCAAGTTTCTGATCACAGTCATTGCTGGCATTTTAGTCTAAATCAAGTTACAAAACTACTTTCCAAATTATGGAATACTTACATTATAATTAATATTTATATTACATGTATATCAGTGTTATTTTATTATTTTTCATTTGCAAAGCCAATTGCAGTAAAATTGTTTTTTGTGTAGCAAACTGTATAAATATGTACCAACATTTACAATGAAGCAGTAATTGTAATAGCTTCTTGCTTGCATGTTGATGGAAAGTGTTTTTTCTTGAAGCCAGTGATTGTGCAGGACAAGCAAAAACAGCAGAGTTTTGTAAAGAGAAAGTAAAGGAGTCAATAAAACTAGCTAGGGATAAATTTGCTTTAATGCACCAGATGCTAAAAGAAGAAAATGATGATCTGCTTGTATATGGCTGCTGTGCCCATTGGATGAATCTACTTGGGCAGGAAATTACACCATCAGGTATTATGAAACATGTAGTAGAAATACAGAAATTCTTTCGTAATCATCACCTTCCAGCTGCCTGGCTACATGAAGTGCATGGTACTGTGAAGCCTCAGTTTCCAAATGAAACATGCTGGAACAGCCAACTCACCTGCATAAATAGTTTGATTAGAAACAGATCAGCATATGTCAAAATTTGTGAAGATCATGACATTGAGATAAGAATCACAAACCTTGTAAATAACTACAGCTTGTACCAACAGGTTAAATAACTTCAAATGCAGTTAAAGCCACTTGCTGACTTTCTGGATATGATACAAGGAAATAATGCTACACTGGCTGATTCTTGTCGGGTATGGCTTTCCTTAGCCCAAGATTCAAATTTAGTTCCACATCATAATGCAGTTGTCCAGCGCATTAAAGCTTATCTACAACCCTTTCATTATTTGGCTTACATGACACATCCAGTATATGAAGGTGAACTGCTCAATGACGAGCAAAGGGAGGCAACTTGTACATGGTTATTTGAAGTGCAGTTAACTTTTTTGCCATTTTTATTTGCTTTTGAAGCTGAATCTGCACCATACCTTGAAAGTTTCTTCCTGGTTCAGGATGTCACAGCATCTGTATGGTGAGAAGACTTTAAGAGAACATCTATTTAACCAGACTTTATACAGCTTATGGTGTGCTTATATTCTAGCCCATGCAGTTCAGCATCAATAGAGAGAATATTCTCCAATTTTGGTTTTATTCATTCAAAACTGAGGAACAAACTTGGAGTTCAGAAGGCTTCTAAGCTAGTTTTCTGTTATCGCATGTTCCGGGGAAAGAAGGACTTAGAATGGGACTAAAATTAGACAATAAAAGAACAAGGAACCACTCTCTTCATAATATTTTGTTTACATAATAGAACTAGGATATAATAATTTTTCTCTAAAAATACTAAATGAGGTGGACATGGACATAATGTTTTGATTTTTCAATAACTTAGTGGGCAGTGATGTTCTTTCAGCTGCATTTTTTTTTAAATTTACCAAAATACAGTTAATGTTCATGTAATGTATATTTATTTTGTAGAATTAAACAAAAGAAGTACTCAATATACTCTTTATAGCAGAAACTAAATGTTGTATAAATAATTATTATTTATCAGTTATAATTATTTTATATATTTACTATTAGCTAAAATTAATTATTTTATATTTATATTAGTTGATAATTATTTATTTTTCACTATCCTGCTGAAAAATTTTAGGTTTTTGACAAATGTCAAAAACTCTGTCAAAAACAGATTTTTGTCATGACAGTTAAAACCGTGGTTAAAACCGGATAAAACCATCATTTGTCAAAAACTTGCCAACTCTGGTCCGAGAGGACAGCAACTTCCAAAAATTGGCCATCGTCGCCAAATTTTAACCCGGCAAGGAGACGCAAAGATGGGCGATTTCCGGAAGCCTGTCAGCAATGACCAGTTGCAGCAGCAATTATCAGTTGGTTTTAACTAAAAACAAATGCTTTTTTATTTATTTAAGAAATTTTTACACTTCCCAAAAAATATTTATGAAATTTTGACCATTTCCAAAAAATCATTTGCCATTTTTTTCGCCAAAGTATTTTTTTTTGTTGCCAGTTTTGTGATTTTTTCGCATTTGGCACGTAGGCAAATGGCTAGCGTGGACCCTGCACAGGGACCGTACCCTCCTTCCCCTACCACCAAGCTCTCGGAAGGACTTACACAGTGCTTTGAATATAATTTTTCTCTAAAAATACTAAATGAGGTGGACATGGACATAATGTTTTGATTTTTCAATAACTTAGTGGGCAGTGATGTTCTTTCAGCTGCATTTTTTCTGAAATCTAAATACAGTTAATGTAATGTATATTTATTTTGTAGAATTAAACAAAAGAAGTACTCAATATACTCTTTATAACAAAAACTAAATGTTGTATAAATAATTATTATTTATCAGTTATAATTATTTTATATATTTACTATTAGCTAAAATTAATTATTTTATATTTATATTACTTGATAATTATTTATTTTTCACTATCCTGCTGAAAAATTTTAGGTTTTTGACAAATGTCAAAAACTCTGTTAAAAACAGATTTTTGTCATGACAGTTAAAACCGGATAAAACCATCATTTGTCAAAAACTTGCCAACTCTGGTCCGAGAGGACAGCAACTTCCAAAAATTGGCCATCGTCGCCAAATTTTAACTCTGCGAGGAGACGCAAAGATGGGCGATTTCCGGAAGCCTGTCAGCAATGACCAGTTGCAGCAGCAATTATCAGTTGGTTTTAACTAAAAACAAATGCTTTTTTATTTATTTAAGAAATTTTTACACTTCCCAAAAAATATTTACGAAATTTTGACCATTTGCAAAAAATCATTTGCCATTTTTTTCGCCAAAGTATTTTTTTTTTGTTGCCAGTTTTGTGATTTTTTCGCATTTGGCACGTAGGCGAATGGCTAGCGTGGACCCTGCACAGGGACTGTACCCTCCTTCCCCTACCACCAAGCTCTCGGAAGGACTTACACAGTGCTTTGAATATAATTCCAAATTGATTCCTTAGATGACATGGCCATACAATCTAAGCTCTAATGCCGAACTGTCCAAATAGTAGCACACAAACAAGAATAATGGTTAGATAACATATTTAAAATTAATTAAATTACTAAAATTTATTTTAAATTGAATAAATATTAATAGTTTATGAAATATGCAACAGTATAAAATGTGATGCATAGATATTACTGAAATGATTTCCAATGGCAGGAAAAGTATTTGGATCAAAAATTTTTCTCTGTATTTGATAGAAGTTAAACAGCATTATATAAAGAATAAAATATATAATGATAAAAATAAGATGTGTGTATGTCACGGTATTTTTTTTCCTTTCTGGGGATGGATCATTAATTCTAGGGTCTTTCTTAAAGTAAATGTCGTACTAGTGCATATAAACTCATTTCAATGAAAGAAATAAAAAATCTGTAGGGAAAGTCATGTGCTGCTCACATCAGATTTTTCCTTTTTGGAAATGAATCATTAATTTATGCTCACAAAACGCAGTGTGCATTTCTCACTAAATAAAAGACTTTAAGTTACAAGAAAAGTATTACAACCCGATCTCGTCAATTTTAATAAAACATTTATGACCATTATTGTAATAAATAATCTTAATCATTATGAAGAAAACAATTCCACTAAATTACAACACTTACACTGAATGTATTTATACATATAAAGCTCTTTATCGTTCTGCACAGATCTTTTCGTACTGCAGAAATCGTGCATTAATTCACACTAAAGGTGCCAATTCTGGAAACCTGTTCTTCCTAGGACATTTTTACCTGTCATTGAATTTAACTAATGGGCTCGTCCAAAATCACTTGACTCAAATGCCTTCTCATTGGAGTCAAACTGTACACAGGCCTTGCAAATGATCCCTTTTTTCCCTAGAGGTCTGTTTTTTCATAATTAGTTCCTAAAAGTCCCTTTTTTCGTCTTCGGGTCCCTTTTTCCCCTTTTTTGCTGGGAAAATATGTATTTTCTTTTTAACAACCGAAATTCTCAGAAATTTTTGGTGTCATTGAAATGCCTCAATGAATGGCAATCGTGGGAGTGCAAATGTTTACTTTTCTGTGATGCAGATGTTTGCCCAAACTTGTAGAATTGCATACCAGTGTTGTCTCCCGTTCGTTTTTTGGATTCTGGGGTGGTGGTGACAAGTTGACAAGTTTATTCATTCTTTTATCCCCAGCACGCAGTGTCCAAAAAACGGACGGGAGACAACAGGGGTTTTTGTTTCTGAAATGCTAGTTCTAATATGAAGTTCTAGATACATGAATGAAGTATGCTGTTTACATTTATAATTGACTTGGATGTACGTTTCGAAATTCAGAGGTCGTAATTATCCTGAAATTTCTGAAAAAAATATTTGTGTCTAGAAATATCCTCATTTTTACGTACCATCCTGAAATTCCTAAAATTTTACTTATCTCAAAAGCAGACATGCTGATTACTATGGATTCTCCGTAGTTTCTACGGGAAACATCCTCATCTCATACTACGGGTTATGGAATTTGCATAGTTTTCTACGGAAGATTGTCTTCTGTCTGGGCCACTGTAAATTTATGGCTTCATGCACGGTAATTAAGGGTGATTTACGGCACACATGTAATGTAAATTAAGATCATAGTCATGTATTTCATATAAATTAAGATCATAGTCAGTTTGGTCTCCTGCTGAAAATACTTTGTGTCTTTTTCCATATATCTCAATTTTCTAAATATTGCATATTAGATTGACTAAATTAGAATTTTTCCGTATTCTGATTAATTATTAAGATTAACTTTTTAATTATTTTCGCATAAACAGTACAATTCCTCAATTTAGTTTTTCTCGTGAATTGCCATAACTATGTTTATTTAAATTTACTTAAACTAATAAATATATTTATGTTGCAGATTAATGTATTTTTAAATCCTGATCATTTCTATAGTTTCAAAAATTATAAAAGTACAGTCCTGTACATTTTTTTCCCTTCCCACTTTTTAAAAAAAAAATTGCCAAGTGAGCCATAACGCACTAAATCTGGCAGACGTACTTTGTTTACATCGTAGTTCAGTTCATCCAATTCACGAGTGCTAGTGTCTATGGGACATCGCATGTTAAAAATGTTGCCATAGGGTCCTATGGGAGTGAGCCTTCTGAATATAGTATTCTATGGTTTAATGCTTCATAACTCTGTGAATTTTGGTCGTAAAAAGATGATTTTTTTTTTATTTTGCATGAAATTGTATGAGGATGATTTTCCTAAATATAACTGGTAGGACAGGGGGACCATATAAAAATTTATATTTCGTATTTCTTTTAGAAATACATTTATTGATTTAAACTGTTTCTAAGATAATAGATTTTAAAATTTAAAACATTTCTGCTATTGGAAGTATATCTCTGTGACTAAAGGTTGAGGAAATAGCCATTGGGCACCGATAGCACTGGACACCCTGTATATATATATATATTTATGTGTGTGTGTGTGTGTTCAGAAAAATATCTTTATAATTGATATATGACAACAAACAAAAAATATTATTAACATTTAAATGTGTCTTCTCACTGTGAGCTAGCTCATTTTCACCTCATTAACGAATGAGAACATATTAAAAAGCAATTTAATATTCTCCTTTGCAAATTTAATAAATTCTAAAATGATATGCATTCAATAACTGCAATTGTTAATGAACAAAACTGCTCAAGCCTATAAAAATATTTTATATACAAATAGCTTTTTTCAATAATAAATTTGTTCACAACAAAAAATTCCATTTATCAGTGCTTGGTAACTTCATGCCTTCAACTTTTTAAGTACCCTTTCTTGGGTAGCAGTACTCTCCCCTTTTTTAATTCTTGAAAAGTTTTAGAATGCAATCATCCGTATGCAATATCATCAATTCGTTATTTTTCTTCCCTGGATGGACCTGATTTGGGTCCTTTTTGAAATTGAAAATGGTCACTTTTTTTCCTAGGAATATAGTAAAAATTTGTTGTGAGCCCCGAGTACAAACACTTTTGAAGTGGATGATTAAGACTGTGTGATGTCATGTTCGAAAGCTTTATAAGGTAAAGTGTGTCTGTTTGTTATTGGTCCAAAACTGTCATTTATCATGTCATGTGTGATTTATCTCATTGGCAGTTTTGCATTTTCAAAATGATTTTGCTATCCTGTGTACTGATAGAAGTAGACGGAGAGTCATGGTAGGAATAGTATATTATTTTGTTGACAGTTTTATACATTTGTTAACAGATCGTAGAAAAAAAAAATTAAAAAAATCAGTAGGACTCCAGTTTGATGGAGTCAACATGGTTTTGTAGAAATAATGTCTTGTCAAATTAAAATAATTCAAAATATTAAAATGTCGAAATTGTAACTATCGTCTCAAAGTATTAAAATATTTAAATTATAAACACAATATTTCAAAAACTGAGCAACTTATCCAAATTTAATTATGCATCCTTGTTGAATTGTTAAAGGACTACAAATTACTCGCTGTTTGTAGTTTTTAAGATATAATCATTACAAACTATAAAAACAGAAAATTCTCACTTTGTCGATTTCACAAGATGATTGCTCAAAAATTTTGTTAAAACAACTTTAAATTTTCTATTAAAATAAGAACTTTGTGAAAACAAATTATTGTTGAAGAAATTGGATTTCCTACTGACCATTTTTGTCATTTACTCTTATATATATATATATATATATGAAATGGCCAAGGGGGATTGTGACCTCTTGTTCCCAGTTACAGCATGCTTTTACACAAAGGAAACACTCCCAGAATATATATATATATATAGCTCAGACAAAAACTTTATTTAAAATAAATCAAAATATTAAAATAATTTTTGCATATTCATAAATAGTACCCTATTTCTAATGAAACAAGTATAAATGGTTTACATTTTAATAATTTATTACGTTTGGAGATATAAGTGTTTAAAGTGCATACACTTCGATTTTAGCTGGATGTTTTACATAAACTGCTACTGTTACGTGTGCTTGAACAATTCAGTAATGAATGGGAAGGGGGGAGGGGGACGAATTGCTTGTCAAAAAATATGGCTTTTTGAAAAAGAGAAATATTGCCATATGTCATTAATAAAAAAAATTAAGAGAAAATAATATGGAGGATGTTTAAAAATTAAAGATGTATAGTGAAATGTTTCATAAACTTGTAAATTTCCTACATCCTTCACTAAGAAGTGTACTATTCTTACTATCATCTCATGTCACTGCATTAGGAAAAGCTGTTTATTTTAATTAATATGATAAAGACATTTTTGCTGCCTCAAAAGCACTGTATGACTGTAACATCACTGTATTATACATATTTCATCACTATATGAAGAGAAAAACATTAATTATAAGGAGAAATTAAATTTTTTACCTTATTTTGTTACCTAAAAATTGAGTGTAATCCTTGATATGTTTTGAAATTGGTTTATTACTTTTTGTTTAGAGATTAACTATGAGCTCAACTATAAACTTGCTATTAGACAACTATAATTTATTAGTTAGCATTTATAAGTTTGAACAATTTTAGAGCTGTAGTGCCATCGGGTTTCTGTTCTCTCATTGTAGATACAGAGAAAATGGCTCAATTTGCATTGGAGGAGAAGCATGTTCGGGATGAAAACATCCGTCTCCAGAGGCGATTACAAATGGAGATGGACCGACGTGAGGCCCTTTGTCGTCATCTGTCAGAGAGTGAATCTAGTCTTGAAATGGATGAAGAGAGGTGAGTGTAAATACTTTGATTTTCTATATTTAGTTTGTGTATCCTGGAAGTTTGTATTCCTTTTCAATCACATCCCAACTTTATAGGAGTTATTCTTATTGAGCTAGTTTTGTATTCTAAATGATTCATTTTTTTTTTTAAATTCGAAATTAACTCCATTAAAAATAAAGTTTGAAATGGTTTTGATTTATATTATATGATCTATGTATCTATTAATATGTTCTACTAAAAATGGGGGAAAAATATGTATTTTATTGCATTAAGGTAAGTTATTCTAAACCCAAAAATATTTATAAAATTAATATTTTTATGAATCCTAACCATTAGCAAAATCTTTTTTCTCTTATATTTAAATACTACATTTGAACATCCCTTAATGGACATACCCTGTTAACAGGCAATTTTCGAATTTTCAGTCCTTTGATTAATTTCAATCTCAATACTGAATACGGAAAGATGCTGAGACCAAAAAGTATTCTGAGATATTCAGACAAAATAAATTTTTTTTTCTGAAAAGAAATCCTGAGTTCAAGAGTTTTACACTCTTGAACTCAGCTTGGGGCGCGGTAGCCCATTGGTTAGCGCGCTGGAGTTGCACTCGGTAGGCCCGGGTTCGATTCCAGCCACTGCCAAAACTGCCGCAGTGTTCATGCGGAGTACGATCACGTTAAACATGTGGGTCCGAAAGTCCTTCCGAGAGGTTGGTGGTAGGGGAAGGAGGGTACGGTCCCTGTGGATGCCTCCCCCACTGGGTTCCGGTCTAAATTAGGTGGCACTTCCCGACCGTCCAAACAGTTACCTTGCACCTTTCAGGTAGGTCGGACGGTCTGGGTTTCAACAACAACAACTCTTGAACTCAGCTTGCTCTAAGTCCTCGGACGAGCCGGTTGGTCTGGGCTTTCGACTCTTGAACTCAGCAGAAATTTTTAGAAAACTTCGAACACATAATTTTTTTTTTTAAATGCCAGAATTGTCTACTATACAATATTTGGTGATTAACACATTAAATTGGTTGGTCACTAAGAAATTTGAACTTAGTAACCAATGGTAACTTGTAGCAAATCGGAAACTCAATCTTTACTTTTGAATGGAAAAACATGTAGTTCCAAATCTGAACACAGGAGAGCACCTGTGTCTTATATTGTTTGTTTCTTTGACAGGAAGTATCTCATTCTGAAATTCAATTTTAATTAAAAAACTCATTTCTTTTTTACAAATTGCATTTCCTGAGATGTCACTGTCAGATCTTTATTCAATGTTTGGAGATCCATATTTCTGAATCTGACAGGATATTATTGTTTAAAATCCTTATTTTGTATTAGAAATTATAATTAGATTTAATCGTATACCCTTTGAAATGTAGAGAAGACAATTTAGTTATTGTCTTCTCTACGTTTATACATCTGGTTAAAGTTTTGACAATATGGACCCAGTATTGATTGAATCTTATTATTTCAGGCAGTTCAATGAAATGTCTTCGTATGGTCATCTAAACTCTAGATCTGTGCCTAGTCCTGTTCCAACAGCAATGTCTTCCAATTCTCATAGTCCAGGTAATATTTTTCCATTAGTAGATCATGCTTCCATGCCATTTGCATCAAACCTGAAAAGTTGATACACTACGATACAAAAGCATAAAATTTTGTTTTTCTGCACCAAATGAGAGATGGATTAGCTATGATTTTTTTTAATTTCCCCTTAAAATCTGCTCTTTAGTCCAATCAAAGGTAAGAAAAAAGCAAAACACCTAGACCAGGGTGACCACAGACCTGGAAAACTTGGAATTATAAGAGGATTTTATGCTTCTGGAAAAATCGGGGAATTCCATTTGAAAGTCAGGGAAAACTGCAAATTTTTATGATTTTTTTTTTATTTTTTGAGTTTATAGTTTTCTTTTAGTTGAATGAACAATGCTTGTTCATTCCATGATGTCAAATTTTTCATTTTGTATTACAACACCCATTACTCATATCCTTTAAATATACTTCTAAACAAGTGGCTGGAGGGAGAGTTTTCATTAACAGGCGACGTGACCTCAATAAACATCTTTCAAAGGGGAACATGTCAGGGAATTATCAGGGAAAAATCAGGAAAATATCAGGGAATTTCAAAATGAATTTCTTGTGACCACCCTGTAGAGGTGTTTTGCTTCTTTCTTACTTTCAATTGAAAAGAGCTTAAGAGATTAAAAGAGTTTAACCTGCTATAAGTTATGAATAAGTTTCTCCTTGTCTGCAAGGTTTTGGAAACCGGTTATTCAGCTGACACATTTGCGAATTGGACTCTATCACAGCCATAGGACCTGCCATAGGATATTGTATCCTGCCTCATGTGAAGACTTTTCCTTTGTTTTCTACTACTTGGCACCTGTTGGGAATCGTTGCAATATTTTTTTAGAAACCAGGAACATGTTTGCACATCCCACAGGACATGTGCTTTAAATTTCTATGTATCTATCTTTTTCAGATATTTGATATAGTATAACATATCAGCAGCGTCACTGTTATACATCTGGTTAAAGTTTGCACAAGCAATAGTTCAATCTTTTTTTACAAGTAAATTTAAAAAACAAATATTAAACAAAAAAGGGAACTATTAATATTTTTAACAGTCAAATCTAGTATGGAATAAGTAAGGTGTGTCCATTTTATGGAGGGTGACATACCATCTTCAATACATGGCAAGAAAAGCTTCAACCATCAGCTACTATACTTACTTTAAATAGGTCGCATGTGTTTGCATGATTTGACTCGTCGTATAGGAAAATAGACTACAAGTTTAAACTTAACAATTTAATAACTAGAAACTTAACATGGATAACAATAAACTTTAACATAACGAAACATAGCTTTTACATTACATGCTTTGGCTGAAAACTGCCACAGCGTAACTAATCTAACATCATACATGCATGTAAAAATTTGAGTAAGTGACACTCGTAAAAAGCACTGACAGTTCGTGAAGAGCAACGAGACTCTTGTGAAAACCAATGAGACTGAAGTTGCTTCGATTGCCG
Organism: Amaurobius ferox; assembly: GCA_951213105.1. Taxonomy (NCBI): domain Eukaryota; kingdom Metazoa; phylum Arthropoda; class Arachnida; order Araneae; family Amaurobiidae; genus Amaurobius; species Amaurobius ferox. The sequence goes on along the minus strand of OX578147.1, from coordinate 141,400,855 downwards.
CCTCTTAAATATTGGTCCGCAGACATGCACACTACCACACTTACTGGTCAAGCAGAAACTGCGTAGTCCTGTAGCAACGATAGCACCACACTAGAACCAGTGGATTTAATTTTTCTTGGAAGATTTTGAATAGTAGTTCAATAGATTGATTTTCGTCAGATACAACATAAGTTCTTTTCTGTAGTAATTGTGGGAGAAGACACAGTTTTCATTATGTGTTTGCATGGAATTCTTCTTATCTAAAGGTTTTGGCCATATATAGGATACACGTTTGCCGTCATGAGGATACATAAACATGATTTTATAGTCATTGCATTCCTAACAACATTCCAAAATCTTTCCAATCCATCAATTAATTGCATACATACATGCAACATATTGTTCATTGTGGAGTATTAGTGGTCTGATTGCTTAATCTTTTCCCATAGTAGCAACGAATGTTGTTGAGGTACCCGGTATTCTGAAAACCATATTTCATTTATAAGTACAAGGCTATGTTCCTGTGATTGTATCTGCCATTTCACACCTCTCTGCTAATGGATCATCAGAAATTTCAATTTAAAATTTTACTACAAAAAATACTTTGATTCCTTTAATGCATTATTTTGCAAATTTATTCAAATCATTTGTATTCAATATTCATCTTTATATGATGGATTCTGAAGGCTTGCTTTGGTGATCGTATGCTTTATGGTACCATTTATATACCATCCCAAGCTTGTATTATATGATCTGCCTGAGTATAGTAAATACCTTTTTAAATTTTTAATTAAGATAAGAAAACATAAAAATGACAAACGTGTGGTTTTTATGAAGCTTTTTATTAATGTACATTCCAACATTTGGGAGCAATTTTCTTTTTTATGTTAATACAAATATTGCCATCCTAATTTTTTTTCTACTTAAAGCACACATATTAGTGTTTTTACCAAGTTTAAGAAAAAAAATGTGCCTTTTACGACCCATTACAGTTAACTATTTTTTTCACTTTACATGTAATAAAAATATGTAAATTTACTATTGTTTTGATATTACATATGCATTCCTGATATAGTTTCGAATAGGTACCAGAATTGTTGAATTTGAACCATTAGTTTTCAAAATTATTACATTTGTTGTGCCCTTTTGCCAACAAAGGAAGCTTTTATGTTGAACCAATAAGTGACGTTGTATTCGGCTCACAAAGAAATTACATTGAACAATTAAATTTTATCTTATTATTAATTTACATATTTAAACTCTAATTACATTAAAACATTATATCTTTAAACAATTACTCTTATCTTTAAACTTTATTTTAGAATTAACATTTGTATAGTGGCTAGCTTTGATTTATAACTTTATTTTAACATAATGTGTTGTGTTTTTATGAGAAACATAAATTTAATAAAACCCAGGTAAAGAAAAATGTGGACGTTGGAGAACGGGACCTATAGAAATAAATGACCACAAAGGCAAGTTTAAGTTTAAAGAAAAAGACAATTTATTTAAAATTCTAGAATTTACCCACCCGTTGAACAGTTTGCTTCACAGTTGCAGGGAGATCCAAATTGGATTCCCTGATAATTTCAACATCTTCTCTGCTTTAAATATAACATAAAAGGGAGACAAACGAAAGTTCTCAAGGCAAATGGTGTCTAAGGGCCCGACAACCCAGGAAAAATTAAGAGCCCAGAAAAATCTTAAAGGGATCACCTGGATCCAGGGTCTGGACTCGCTCTTTGTCACAACTGTCGTCTTTGGACAACGACAATGCAACCTTTCCTTTCAGATCAACTCTGTGGCCTGCAAGTACTTTGCGAATGAGCCTCTCACCGGAGAACTTAAAAGTCTCCGTGCAAGAGGGTGCTCACCACTTTTCCTCACACATTTGGTGTCCGGACTGATGTCCGGTGATCCGTTGATAAAAAACTATTTGCACATCATTTGAAGCAACCAACAGAGAGATCCACAAGGGTGAAAGATCGCTGTCCTGCCTCTCATCCTCCATCCCTCATAATTGGATCCTCTGGGAAAAAAAATGGCGACGTGGCCCACAAAACGGGAGACCTCTCGCCTACGTCAACTTCCTTTCTCTTCAACTTTTTCTAGACTGCCGCTGCTAAAAAAAAACTTGTGAGCAACCCTTTTCCGAGAGTCGCCGAACATGAGCATTTCTTGCATGTCACGTGCCCTGCTATAACGAGAGTGGAAACATTACCAAAACACCAACCGCAGCTTTAAACCGGAACGCTAGGAAACTGCTTCCCTGCACGCACAGCTACCCTCGTACGTAAAATAACGACTTCGTGAGGCACCAAAAATTACTTTAAAAAAATTAAGATGGTGGCCACAGAACAAAGGATGACGGTCCTTCAAGCGATATTTGAAAATGAAGTTTGCCAAAAAGGAATGAATTTTGACTGCCGACTAAAAAGGGTTAAAACACATGATTTAAATGCCAAATGAAGTTTAATTAACAAAAAATGGAAAACAATTAAGAATGTTTGAAAATAAAAGGGAAAAATTAATGAAAACAACAACTTAGAAATTTTGAAGAAAAACAATAAAATTTGGAAGAATGCACGGATTAGCTGCAAAACAAAACATGGCATAACACATTTATAGACATTGGTGCAGAATCCAAGATGGCCACCATTTGGTTAAAAAAAAAACATTTTTCAATTGCCTGTATTTTGGTCAATATTGGGTAAGATATTTTATAGCTTCAGATTTGAAAGTTTCAGTACCAATTGCATCATGGTAAAATTACAATGTATATTAAATATATATTTTATATTATTAAATATAAATTTTATAATCATGGTAAAAAAAAATGACTATGGTACTTCACATTTTTATGATAAACTGTTGTGTATGAATTTGCATTTATGTTTTCTATAATAATAAGTTGATTGCTTTATTTTAATAAATGTTCTCCTTTCATTTCAGCAATGAATATATCAGGTGGCCGTGATACTTTTAGTCCTAGCTCGAACCGATGCCACCATTGCAATCAAAGTCTCTCACAATTGCATGTAATACCAAGTCCTTCGCCTCCACCTGTCTTCTCTCCTAACTCTGTGAGTATTCTTTCATTTTAGGTGGATTTTTAATTGCGTGAATGCTATCAATAAAGCAGAAACACACAGTTTTAAATAAAGTTATTTGGGATGGTTTGCAGGAAAAGTGTCCAGTTGTTGTAAATTTCAAAATTGAGTTTAATGTCTTGTTAAGTACAGCTTTTTAGTCTGATTCTGAAAAATAAAACCACATGTCTTAATGATAATTAGAACTCATCTTACAAATTTTGCATTATTCAGTTAGAGCATTAACGGAGAAAAATAGCCTAAAAGTTTTTGAGTTGATAGATAGCAAAGTGGACTGGTTTAAACCATGGTGTTTCTTTTGAAATCTGGTTTCTTCCCTAACTCTGGTTAATTGAAAAAAAAATAATTTTTCAGAATTGGCAACATGCAGAGCTTAACTCGTATTTCAGAAGCATGCGACTACTTAAATCCACCGAAAACTAAAAAGGGTACAGCTGTTAGTATAATGGCTATAAACCATGTTATCTCAGATGTAAAATTACTGAGAGGATTTCTTTGCTGTAAATCATCACGTTTAGAATTAAAGAGTGTGAAGTTACAAAAGGGTCATTCCATATGGGGACACCCGATGAGTGTTGCTCTGTAGTCACAGATTTTTTTTAAATTTTTACCATGGATACACATGGTAATAAAACCCCCAAATCTGAATTTGTAATGTATATATCCCAATAATGACCCAGATACAGGCATTTGAAAAATGGTCATTTTTGCGAAATGGCGGCCATCTTGGATTTTGCACTAATGTTTAAAAATGTAATAGTATGAGAACTAATGGCTCAAATTAAATAATTCTGGTACCAATTTAAGACTATTTATATCAGAAATATAAGTGCCATATCAAAACAATTAAAAAGATATATTTTAATATCGTTATTACATGAAAATTGCAAAAATCACCTTCGGATTGATGGACAACTTAAATGGGCTATAAAAAAAATGGCACTTAATATTTTTTTCTGAAACTTGGTACAAATACTAACTAATATGTGGGCTTTAGGTAATATTTCTTATTGCAGAGAAAATAGCTTTAAAACATATATACATTTAGTTAACATTTGGCATGCAATGCTTTAATCATTTAAAAAAAAATATTTTTTAAAAACAATTAATGAGCAAAAATAAAACATAGGCATTTTTTACACACTAACTAGTATGTGTGCTTTAAGTAAAAAAAAAAAAAAGGTAATATTTAATTTAAATAATGACTAAAAAAATACTGTTATATGTATGGGAAATCAGTGTAAAATTTCTGGAGTGCTGAGAAATTCTAATAAAAATCTTCCTAGAAACCACACAGTTATCTCTCTTGTATTTTATTTTCTTATTTCAAATTTTAAGAAGGTATTTTCTATATTCAGTAGAGCTAAAGGTGCACATTTTTTCCTAGTGGCCACTGGCTTCTAAACCAATTTCACCTTAGAGGCAGTAAGTACAATAATCTTTGGCATATTGGTTATAAATGACACCTATCACTTAATGCTGAAGCTTTATAGCATACATAAAGTTAATTCCACAAAAAATAATTTGTAATTAGATAATATAAAACACTCATTTTCATGAAAAGCATTAAAATTAAAAAAATAATAATAATAATAATAAACAGAACTACAGCATGTTGATCACGGAAACATATCTTTAGCCTTCTGCCAACTCCAAAGGAAACACTAGGCAATATCCCCTATCCAGTTGAAACAGGAGCAACAAACTAAACATAAACAAACAAGCTATTGGAGAAGAGAAAATTATCCTACAGCACCAATATTGTTTCCGGAACATTTAAAAACACCTGTTTCTGGTCTTTGTGTACATAAGACATCAGCTGCCTATAGCCTCCAAAGTTTCAACTCTAATATAGTTCTGTTATCTGTTATATAAGTAATAGCAATTAACATATACCAGTTTTCAGTTCCTGAAATGATTACTTGTACTGCATCAGCTGTTTTGTCTTAGGTTGAATTTAAAGTAAGATATAATATTACATTTCTGGGTGACTTATTCCTTTCAGAGCTCATTTTTGCTCAAGTGTTCAGAGCCGAGTATGTTCAACAAATAAATCAGTTAATTGTGCCTCAATGATTATTTCTTTTATTTATGTTCCATGATTAGTTCTTGTCTTGCTATAAAAATTGAATGTTTTGCATGCAAGAAAATCAATGTGTCATTAAACCTTCCTGTTTATTCCTGTACTTGTGTTCTAAGTGGTAGTATATGCAAGGTTCACAAGGATCAATATCTGAAATGGTGCAGTTTAAGACAGAAAACTTGTGATCTATTTAATAAACCACCAAAATCAGAACTAAGTCCCTAAAACCAATTTCTCTCAGACTGTCAATGATAAATCAAGAATTTCTCATTCCAGGGGGAAAAAATTCTGCATGTCTTGTTATTCTTCCTCGCATTCATCAATTAGTGAGTCAGAGGTTTCTACTGCTGACATGGAAATGACCAATGATGCAGATTATAGTGAAGTCACAATAGTAATGGAACAATTGAATAAAAGCTGTGAACTTTGGATTTATCACTAATAAAAGTTCAATAGATTTAGCTCTAAGAGGAAACTTAGATATGCAAGTTAAGAAATTAAGTAGCCACGTTGCTACTAAAACTGCTACAGTATTGGGTATTGAAAGTATTAATAAGCTACAAAATTCAAGACATTATTTGCCAAAATTGCACGTTTATGATGGAAAATTATTGAATAAGTTTTCTTTAGATGCATCATTTAAAGAAAACATGCAGATTTTAAAATTAGTCCAAGATTCATGGATAGTCCAACAAAGACATGTTATATTACTACAGAGAATTTAGTTAAGAAAAACCCAAAAAAAATTAAAAGAAACAGAAGGGATGTTATCAGTGCCTAGTGAGATATAAGTGTTAAATAAAATTTGATACTATACAAAAGTTACTAGTTTTTATTATAACAGTCGTATGTGTCCAGGAAGAAAATATTGCATATAAAATATTAAAACAAAACAGATTACTTTTGCACAATTTAAAAGAATTATATACTGCATTTAAAGAAAATCATAATGAAATAAAAATACTATGTAAATTTTGCACACTACATCCAACAGAATATGTAACTGCTGGAAACAAAGTTATTCATTCTGTACGTGTTTGTATATACCATCAAAATATTAAACTCATGCTCCATGCCATCCATATCAGTGAATATATTACATCATTGTTAAAAGAAACAAGTTTATTGCACTGAATCAGAAAAGTATGGTGAGCTGGTGTGATAACTGTCCATCTCCAGAAATTCTTAGAGTACCAATGCATCTCAATGAATTAGAAATTAGTGTGTGTTTTGTTTGTATATGTTATGTTTATGTATTCTTATGGCCCAAATGCATTATATATATGGCCAAGACCTTTAGATGTGTGCCAAAGATTATGATACTTGCTATTAGATGAAATTGGCTTAGGAGCCAGTGGCCACTAGAAAAACTGGGTATCTTCAGCTCTACTGAATATAGAAAATACCTTTTCTTAATTTGAAATAAGAAAATAAAATATAAAATGGATAACTGTATGGTTTTTAGGAAGATTTTTATTAGAATGTTTCAGCACCAATTTTATCATTTTACATTGAATTTTACATTGATTTCCTATACATATAACAGTATTTCTTTAGTCATTAAATTAAGTATTACCATCCTAATTTTTTTTGTGCTTAAAGCACACATACTAGTTAGTGAGTAGAAAAATTCCTATGTTTTGTTTTTGCTCATTATTTATTTTTAAAAAATATATATTTTTAAATGATTAAAGCATCACATGTAAAATATATATATGTTTTATAGCTATTTTTCTCTGTAATAAGAAATATTACCTTTCTAATTTTTTTTTGTACTACATATAAGTGCACATATTAGTTAATATTTGTACCAAGTTTCAGAAAAAAATATTAGGGGCCATTTTTTTAATAGCCTATTAAACTTGACTATCCATCCGAAGGTGATTTTTGCAATTTTCATGTAATAACGATATTAATATATATATATTTTTATTTTTTGTTATAGCACTTATATTCCTGATATTAATAGCTTCAAATTAGTACCAGAATTATTTAATTTGAACCATTAGTTCTCAAGCTATTACATTTATAAACATTGGTGCAAAATCCAAGATGGCTGCCATTCGGCAAAAATGGCCATTTTTCAATTGCCTGTATCTTGGCAATTATTGCGATATATACATTATGAATTCAGATTTGGGGTTTTTATTACCATGTGTATCCATGGTAAAAATTTTAAAAAAATCCGTGACTATGGAGCAACAAGTTTTTCTTAAAATGGGTATTTTCACGTGGAATGACCCAAAAACCTCTTTTTTTTTTTTTTAGAATGGATAGACAGACTATAAGTAAGTTTTTACACAAAGCCTCCACCGTTATTTTGACAGATAATTGAATTTAATTTTTTGTGCTACTTTTTGTGCACAGTTCTCATTTTTAAATTTGAGCATTGTAATAATTTAAAATATTGGAAACTGCTTCAACAAATACACTGGCGGAAAATAAAATCCCAACACAAAGAAGAAATGAGTTTAGAGGAATGAAATTTAGGCAAAGCAATTGTGTAGGTAACATTTATTTGATTAAAGTTTCAAGGTCACAGGTTAAAGTATGCGCTAAAAGAGCCATTTCAAATGTGAAATGGTGGTACATTAATACCTGCAGTAGTCGCCACGATTTTTAATGCAAACGTGCATGCATTGTGTTGTACAGGTGCCGTATGTCATTTTGTGGGATGGAGTTCCATGCCTGTTGTACTTGGTCAGTTAAATCAGCAACGGTTAATGCTGGTTGTGGATGACACTGGATTTGTCTTCCAATAATGTCCCATCCATGCTCGATGGGAGAAAGATCTGGTGTTCTCGCAGGCCAAGGTAACATGTCGACACTTTGTAGAGCATGTTGGGTGACAGCAGTGGTATGAGGACAAACGTTATCCTGTTGGAAAACACCCTCTTAAATACTGCTCATGAATGGCAGCACAACCTGTTCAGTCACCAGTCTGATGTACAAATTTGTATCATAGGAAATAGCTCCCCAGACCATAACTCCTGGTGTAGGTCAAGTGTGTCTACACCGCAGACAGCTTGATTCCAAGTGCTCACCTGGCCTCCTTACCAACATACGACCATTACTGGCACCAAGACAGAAACGGATCTCATCTGAGAATACAACAGATTGCCACTCCGCCCTCCAATGAGCTCTAGCTTAACTCACCATTGCTCTATCACTCACCACTGACGTCGCAGATGGCAGTGATTCGGAGTTAGTGGTATTAAAGCTACAGACCGTCTGGATCGGAGCTGTCTCTTACGTAATCAATTTTGTACACTTCGCTGTGTCACGCTGGGGCCAACAGAAGCTCTATTGGCTGCTGCAGATGCAGTATGATCTGCCACAGCCATGCGGCAAATATGGTGGTCTCCCCTCTTAGTAGTGGCCCCCCTGGACCCCAGTCTTCTTGAGACAGTGCCTTCCCGTTACCACTGCTGCCAACAATCACGCACAGTGTATCCCTGCCAAGTCTTTCTGCAATATCGCGGAAAGAAAATCCACCTTCTTGTAGCCCTATTATACGACCTCATTCAAACTCAATAAGCTGCTGATACTTCCTTCTTCATCTCCGTAAAGGCATTCTTGACTCAAACCTAGCTCACAACGTCCAATCCGGACGATAATGCTCAAGAAGTTTACATCGTGTATTTAAAGCAAATGTGATTTGCATGATCATAGTGCCGCTACTAGCACCACTCTTATTTGTCTAGCGTGAAATTTGAATAGGCGTCATCTTTCATATGTGCAAAAATGCGCCTCCCAAGTTTTGTTTATCTAACACAACTCCTTCTTCGTGTTGGGATTTTATTTTCCGCCAGTGTATATAGTCAATACAGAGAAAATGAATCAAAATGGTTAAGATGTGACATAGTGTTGCACAATGTTGTTTTTCATAAACATATATAATTTAGAGTGAGTACACTCCTTAAAATTTTTTTCAAGGACATCATTTCTTCCATATTATGAAGTTTATGTGTTTCTGGGAGGAAAAATCATAGCAAACTAAAATTGTTTAATGTTGAAGCCATTGAGGAAATTTTTGAGAAAAAACAATATTGTTTAGGAAAATTTCAGCGACAGCGTAACTGCTAGGGAAATTTCCAGAGAAAGCAGAACTTCTCAGAAAAAAACACAATGCTGTGAAATGTTAAATCTAAAATCCAAGTACTTTTCCAATTTTCAAGTACCTGTATGCACCCTGATAATTCAAATTAAAAAGAAAGCTAAATTAATTGAATTATAAGATTCATTATAATAGGATAAAAAATAAAGTAAGGCAATAAAATAATAATCTGTAAATGACAGAACTTTTTTTTTTTTAAATATTTAGTGCTCTGGATGAAACAATTTTTGTTAAAATGGAAAACACATAATTTCAAAATAAATTACACTAAATTTTAGTAAATCTATTACCACAATAAATAGAATGCTTGTGAGAATACAACCATGCATTGCTCTTCTCTCCACCTAAATTGTACTGTAAATCTAGAATGCTTCATGTTCCATCCCGCAAGGGTAAAGAAAATAACTGAGTGGAAGAATCTTATGTCTACGTTTGACATATTTCAAAGCATGGATACATACACAGACCAACATTTTTGCATCCATAAAAACTGGTTTCTTTTATTACTGTCTGGATTGTTTTCGGTTCTAGTATATTTTCCCACATACAGAAAATGTCTTGATGTAGCTATTCTTTTATTCAAAATAACCTTGTAATTTCTTACCACATATCCTCTCAAAATTAAAATTTACATATACACAATTTGCATATTCTATTAAGACAACATCCTTAGCTATAGAAGCTCAACATATTCAATATGTATGTCTCCATACATATCGATCAAAAGTGAATTGTTGCATGTTATATATCAGATGTCTTGTAATGCTGTCGTGTCAAAGCTGCCATTTTAAGGTGGAAAAGTTAAGATAAAAGGCGTGTTTGCTCAATGTATGAAGTAAAATTATTATGATGCTAATTTGCAGCAGTAAATCTCTGCTTTATTTCGATCTCTTAAAGCAAGTTTTTACTGGATAGTAGGAGCAGTTAAATGCTCTATGTAACTGAATTTGGATTTATTTTTTAAGCTAAAAGTTGGATTTATTTTTTAAGCTCGGTATGATAGTCATTAAATATGTTTGATGTTTGTCATATAGACACTTCTTTAAATAAATGAATAAAAATGTTTTTACACTTATCTGTTTATTTCTGAGGTTACAAGTTCTTCTTGGATGACACTGAACATCTCTGCTTGTTATTCCAAATGTCTATGTGATGTCATCTATCTAAAAACTTACCTACTACTTAATTGTCTGAAACTTGCTTTTCATCAACTAAAATGTTGAGTTAAATATGCTAACAACCAACTGCTGCCTATATTTATTTTTCCTATGCATTTAGTCAATAGACGTTTAAAGTTTGGATAAGTTTCTGGGTGCATACGGGTGCTTAAAAAAAGGTAGAGATGAAAATATTCGGCATCATGTTTTTCTCAAGAAGTTCTTGCTTTCCTTGGAAATGTCCATAGCAGTTCCTGATAAACAACAATAACATTCAACAATAACATTAGTTTGCTATTTATTTTCCATCCCAGAGCTATCTTATTTTTCCTACAACTGGATAATGAGGGGTTGATTGATGTCCTTTCACCCTGACGCTACCATTCAAATATCATTTTCATGTCAAAAAAGACCTTGCTAGTTTAACCATCCTTTTTCTAAAACTGCTTGAAACAACATTAGGTACAAAGATAAAATGTTACACACACTATTTTAAAAATTTGCCCATATCATAGAGTATTACACCCTTTGCCCTACATTGCAATATTTCTGAAACCAGTTATGGTACAAAGTGCAAGTACTGTTGCATTTACTTTCAAATTTTAAAACTTAATCAAGTATATGGGAAAAGTAATGAGTGGGCCAATAAGTATGGAAACACGCCAATTTAGCAAAAACTTGAAAACAACCTCCCTTGTAGCATTTTACTTTTTGAATATCTTTTCATTTATATTTATCGCAAAATTTGTAATCTTGATCCCATTTAGACCTCCAGTTTCGATTGGCGTCTCATTCGTGATATCTAGATATCTTTGCTTGTATATCTAGATATGTAGTTAATTAATTTGCTTTTAACAACATGTTTATTAGTTGCCCTCAATTTTTATGATCTACAGTTATTTAGATATTTTGTAATTTAAATATTTTTTTATTGGTATTGGATTTTCTGAAGATCCATATGCAAATCTTGTTTCACAGTTGTGTATAAGAGCTCATGTTCGTCATATCTTAAACAATTTGTATTGCCACAGATGTACGTCATAGATGGTGCTAATATTAAAGACCTTTTTTCCCCCAAACAATTTGGTTGTCTTTACTGTATTGGTAATGAGTATTGAAATGTAACAAGTACTTTTTATTCTCTTTGAGTACCATATGTCGTGGGACAGTATTAGAATTTCCTGTCGCCACTTCACTCCTAGGAATTCTTACACTCCCCCACCCCTCAACGGCCGTACCGTGCTGAAAACACTGTTTCTCGTTAGATCACCGAAGTCAGGCAGCATCGGGTACGTTTAGTACTTGGGTGGGTGACCACCTGGGAACACTGCGTGCTGTTGGCATACTGGATTTGCATGCTGCCACAACTGCCGCTGTGTTCATGCGGAGTACGATCACGTTAAACATGTGGGTCCATAAGTCCTTCCGAGAGGTTGGTGTAGGGGTAGGAGGGTACGGTCCCTGTGGATGCCTCCCCCACTGGGTTCCAGTCTAAATTGGGTGGCACTTCCCGGCCGTCCAAACGGTTACCTTACACCTTTCTGGTAGGTCAGACGGTCTGGGTCTCAACAACAACAACTCCCCTCCCCCCTTCTCTCTTTGGAAACGTTTGAGATTCCAATGCCCTGAGTAATGGACCAGCTGCAGATCGTGAGAAAGTGGCAAAGGATGCTATGGTTTTTTAAATAAAATAGGACAGCTGCAAGAGGGCTAGTACCCCCCAATTTTTGATAACTCTTTGGAAGGGCCAAATCCAATGACTTGGTAGAGCCCAGACACCTTACGAAATTTCCGGTAACATTTTACGATGTAATCCAATGTAATTAAAAGGTCAGTTGATGATACTACAAAGACATGGTATTACTGGCACGATAACTTTGAATTTTTCGACCCCACGCGAAATCCAGTTATGTGCCCGGCACAGACAAATCACTTACGCAATTTGAATTACAGAAAATTAGCCCAGGACAGAATAAAAGATCAACTGTTATTGGCTCACGTAAAGAGAAAAAAAAACTTTTTTTACAAAAGTCAGGTCGTACAAAAGATGACCGCTTCTAGAGTAGAAAATATACTGTGGTACAAGTTTTTTTTTTACCAGTGATAGCAATTTTGAGCCAGACGGCCAGGCGTTACATAAAGGGATACAATTGATAGAAGGGATGGATTAGAAATGATTAGAGAATTGATTGAAGTGATTGATTAGGAATGAATTAGGTCTGGATAGAATAGGAGTACTTAAATGAAATAAGTAATTTAAAAGAGCTCTAGGCAAGGATAAATAAATTCTTAAGGGAAAAAAAATCCTTTTTTATGATAACTTCTATATTGGAAGAATTTCTAAATAATATGTATATAAATATTTAATGTAAAATAAATGTAAGAATTAGAAAAAACTAAAAGCAAAATGGTTTTGCTAATCTCTGGTACAACGCAGTGGAGAGTTCAAGGATTCTAGGCCACCTACGTCTAGTTTGTACATTAAATCAGTGATACAATTTCAAATGTAAAATTAAAATTGATTTTTAAGTATTGATAAATTAAATTGTTTAAAGCAAGATGATGTGCTGATAAATATTATAACTTAGAATATGAGGAAAACCGCAGAAATTTGCAGACACGAAAGTCCCTGTTATAAAGATGCCTACAGCAAAAGCGTAGCTTTATAGCTCACGCATGTGACAAAACCAGGGCAAATGACTATTTTATACGGTTTTAACTGTCATGTAAAAAACCTGTTTTTGACATTTGTCAAAAACCTAAAATTTTTCAGCAGAATAGTGAAAAATAAATAATTACTTATACAACATTTAGTTTCTGATATAAAGAGTATATTGAGTATTTCTTTTGTTTAATTCTTCAAAATAAAAATACATTACATTAACATTAACTGTGTTTTGGTAAATTTCAGAAAAAAATGCAGCTGAAGGACCACCACTGCCCACTTAGTTATTGAAAAATCAAATCAATACATTATGTTCATGTCCACCTCATTTAGTATTTTTAGAGAAAACAAATTATTATGTCCTAGTTCTATTATGTAAACAAAATATTATGAAGAGAGTAGTTCTTTTATTGTCTAATGTTAGTCCCATTTCAAGTCCTTCTTTCCCCGGAGCATATGATAACAGAAAACTAGCTTAGAAGCCTTCTGAACTCAGAGTTTGTTCCTCAGTTTTGAATGAATAAAACCAAAATTGAAGAATATTCTCTCTATTGATGCTGAACTGCATGGGCTAGAATATAAGTGCACCATAAGTTGTCTAAAGTCTGGTTAAGTAGATGTTCTCTTAAGGTCTTCCCACCATACAGATGCTGTGACATCCTGAACCAGGAAGAAACTTTCAAGGTATGGTGTAGATTCAGCTTCAAAAGCAATTAAACATGGCAGAAAAGTTGACTGCACTTCAAATAACCATGTACAAATTGCCTCCCTTTGCTCGTCATTGAGTAGTTCACCTTCATATACTGGATGTGTCATGCAAGCCAAATAATGAAAGGGTTGTAGATAAGCCTTAATGCACTGGACAACTGCATTATGATGTGGAACTAAATTTGAATCTTGGGCTAAGGAAAGCCATACCAGGCAAGAATCAGCCAGTGTAGCATTATTTCCTTGTATCATATCCAGAAAGTCAGCAAGTGGTTTTAACTGCATTTGAAGTTCTCTAACCTGTTGGTACAAGTTGTAGTTATTTACAAGATTTGTGATTCTTATCTCAATGTCATGATCTTCACAAATTTTGACATATGTTGATCTGTTTCTAACGAAACTATTTATGCAGGTGAGTTGGCTGTTCCAGCGTGTGTCATTTGGAAGCTGAGGCTTCACAGTATCATGCACTTTATGTAGCCAGGCAGCTGGAAGGTGATGATTACGAAAGAATTTCTGTATTTCTACTACATGTTTCATAATACCTGATGGTGTAATTTCCTGCCCAAGTAAATTCATCCAGTGGGCACAGCAGCCATATACAAGTAATACAAAAAACAGTAATACAAATCCAATGACTTGGTAAAGCCCAGACACGTCACAGAATTTATGGGTTTCTCAACCTATTGTGATCAAACGACAGCCATGGGGCCAGGCCAAGGGCGTAGCCCGTTTCCCGCCTAAAAGTTCAGAGAGAAATCAAGTGTTCGGACCTAAAAAAAGACTGAGGAGAGTTGTCTCGATGTGTGCCTGCCCTTGCTGTATAACGGTTATGTCCTCTGTCCCACTACAGTCTGGGTGCCAGAGATTAGAATTTGGTTGAAGAAATCTAATCAAGTCAATTATTAAATGGGAATTTAAAAACTAAAGCGAGGGGAGATGTTATTATTGTTATTTAAGATTCGCGACTTAGTGAACGGTAACTGTATTGTGTGAATTTAAATTGCTTTGTGTTTTAAATTTAAATATTAAGGTTAAATATGAGTGTTTAAAATAAAAGCTTTATTTCACTTAACCTTAAGTAGTATTTATTGTGTGTTCTCATGATGCATTTTAAAAATAATCGTAACTTTGAGTTATGCTTGGTAATCGAGCAAGTGGCTTGCTTAAGTACAATCAGTGGCCAATGTGTAACGGCACATTTTCGGCGGAGCCACGCCACATGTTGTGTAGAGCTCATGTTCGTCACATCTTAAACAATTTGTATTGCCACAAATGTACGTCATAGATGGTGCTAATATTAAAAACCTTTTTTTTACCAAACAATTTGGTTGTCTTTATTGTATTAGTAATAAGTATTGAAATGTAACAAGTACTTTTTATTCTCTTTGAGTACCATAAGTTTTTTTTTTTGTAATGAGCATAGGCCTTTGTTTAAAAGAAAAGTAATATAGGTAATACTGTTGATTTTAATTAGTTACAAACTTAACCATAAATTTTATTAACGCTGTTCACTTTTTTAATCAACTAAATATTTTCTGTAATATTTTTGCCATTTGCTAACAAAATCATATTTACATTGGTTGATTTTCCTACCAACTAGCATTAACCCTTTCGGGACGGCGGCATTCCGGAGCTGTCGTGGCCCAAAGGACGGCGCATTTTTTGCGCTAAGCCTAACTCTCGAAAAAAATTCACTAAAAATCACCTATTCAACACAGAAATCTACTTTTTACAGGAATAAAAGAAATATTTATGTTCTATTTGATGTATAATTTTCATACAAATCTGAATACAAAATACTCGTTAGTTGCTCCCATTCTTTTATCCGAAATAAACGAATAATTTCACTGCCTCTAAAACCCAAACAAAAAAAAATACTCTCTTATATTCCTATGATTCACCAACGAAATCATAACGCTGAAATAAAAATAAAAACCAAAACTCAATTATAAAATTGTTGATGCTACGTGCTCTGTTTGTTTATGTTACAAAATGATTTTCACCGCTCCAAATGGAGAAATAATTCATTCGATCCTCTTCTACCAAGGCCATGCCTCTGCAAAATGCATTGAAGTTAGTTCCATGGACAAGTAACGTCATCTAGTTCACAAATTAAAACGTTCTGCGTAGTGGCACTTATACGTGCCACTATCCGCTTGCGGTAAAATTTCCTCTGGCCCGAGTGAGTGCCGCTCGTCCTTGAATGCATGTTCGCATCTGGCACCTATGCGTGCCGTTCGTCGCGAAAGGGTTAATGGATTAAGATAACTCATTATGAGCATCTGTTCATAACAAGTACATTTACATTTTTAAAATTTATTTTTATCTAATTTTTAACAACATTTTGTTTGTTGGCATTTAGCAGCTGAGATTCGACCTGTGATTGAATGATCCCCCCCTCAAAGAATGACGCTAAAACTGATATGCCACTGAAAAATATAATTGCAGTCAAAGAAAGAACAATGTAGCAGAAATCAATGTCTTTTTTGCTGCATTGTTGTTCGTTTCTGATTGTATATCACTGAGAATTTGTTTGTAATTGTAACAAATCGCTAGTATATGTCTGCTTTTGTATCTGTAAATTTTAACATTGCAATTCTCTCAATTTTCAGAATGCCTCCAGTTCTGGACAGTCTAGCCGAGGCAAATCACCATTACAAGAACGCTTTCTAAAACCTGCTGCACCGCCACCTCCCTGAAAATGCCTGCCATGGATTGTGGATGAAAAGCATTGCTTATTTAAGTTAAAAGTTGATTGCATTTGAAGCGCAGATATTAACACATAGTATGGATTACATTCCTTTTTTTTTTTTTATCTGCAAAAAGTAATATTCACTGTTTATAGCAGTTTGATTTGTGTTGGGAGGTTTATTCTCAATCTGAGCAAATCTAATAATTCTTTTAGTGTTTCACAAAGCTAAATTATTTGATTTTTTAATGCAAAAGTTGTTCATAGCTTAAAGTTAAGCCTTGGCTGTCACAGTATCCTGAATATTTTATGTGAAATGTTCAATACTTTGTTATTTATTTATCAATAGCATTTTGGTAAAAATTTAAAAAACATTTATATTTAAGTTTCATTTTTTTTTTTTTTTGCAAGTTATATATTGAAGTTTTAATGAACATAATAGCAAATGTAATCGATAGAAATGTAAGGGTGCTTTTTTTACAATGTATTTTGTACTTAACCTAGTTTATTATATTAAGCAATCTTTGGAATAATGCTGTTTTATAAATGGGTCTGATTCAACGCTGCGATATTATGCAAGTTCCACCTTTTTATATGTATTTTTGAAATAAAGTCTTGTATTTGCATTCCACTTTGCAGTATTTCTTGAATGTGTGCTGTACTCACCAGATTATTTTAAACCTTCCTTCATTAAATATAAGCTGATTTGTATCCGAATTTTTATCAGATTAACATAATTGCTGTGGAAGCCATTTTTATACTCAAATTATCAGTGAGGTAAAAAAATATTGAAACATTCTTGACTCAAGTAGTGAATTATTTTATGCTGGAGGCTATATATATATATATCATCAGTTATAGTTTCAAAATAGGAAAATTAAAAGTTTTGTTTGCACCTGCAAGGTCAGATAGGAATCATATTTTTTCATAAAAATATTTAATACAATTTGCTAATTATTTGCAATATAGTTTCTAAAGTTATATATATAAAAAAAACCTTTCCTTACCTCCCCCCCCCCCTTATTATCACGAACGTTGTCAGTGGGGGTTCCGTCTTTGAGCCCGGTCGTGCTTCTGGGGGTAGTGTCCTCGGGGCACTGGCTACGGGGGCCAAGTTGTACCCTGGGCGGGATCACTATCGTGGTGACTTTTTGTCTGCCGTATACCTTCGGGTGGATCGGGTTATCCTTCTAGATTACATCCCTTACCAAAGGGAAGTATTTTTGTGATTAATTTTAGGCAGAAATGTAAATCAAAAAGGTGCTGATTACAACAAATTACTTTTTAGCATTCCTTCCTCCATATCTGTGCAAAAGTAATACAGCTTCTTTTTATCCAAAATTGATTAGTTGATTAAAACAAAGTTTGATACTAATATAGAATGTTACAGAAAGATGAAAAAATTTTTTTGTATGGATTTTGCAATATTTCAATTTCTAACCAATGAACACTAAATTTAATAAATGAAAGTAACAACTGCATCCATTTTGCTTAAACAGAACATTTTGAAAAACCCCTATATCTGATTTGTAACAAAATGTGTATAACATGTTAAAAATTGAAAAATAAACAATTTAATTTTTTATTACTGATGGGAAATATTTTACAGAGTGCAATGATGTACCCAGTTCATCTATGCTGATTGTTGGACTAGACAGACTAGTTTTGAAATGAAGAAAACAATGTTCGATGTTTTTAAACATTAGAATTTAAAACAAATGTCATTGATACTATTAATGATAAATACAGAGGTTACTATTATCGATGGCGGCAACTGGCTATGCTGCCAAAAGAGTGCCTTTCACAAAGGACATACATTACATAGAAAAAATACTACGAAAATCTAATTTGTGCAGTACATTTATAGATTCTGAATGAGATTTGACTTGCTAATCCTTTTCACAGCGATTCGCATTATAACTAACCAGAGATGCCAACCTCTGAAAGGGATCATCAGTAGAAAAATCAGGCATTTTCAGTAAAACCGCATTGACTATCAGTAAGATTTTCCGTATATTGAAAAAAATATATATTTTAAAATCTTAATAGATTCTAAATAGTTTTGTTAACTAAACCGAGTTAATTAAAACTGAATTGCACTATTTATGTAAACGTAATTAAGAAATTATCATTCATGATTAACCAAAATATAAAAACAAGGTAGTTTAGTCTTGACTATTGTGCAATAATAGGGAGATGGATGGAAAAAAATTGTGTACTCTCGGCAATGCCCGAATAATTAAAAAACTAACCTTTATAATAAATCAAAATATAAAAATAAGCTAGTTTAGTTAAGCTATTGTGCAATAATAGAGAGATGGATGAAAAAAGATGATTGTGTACTCCCGGCAACACCCACGAAATGAAAAACTGAATAGCACAATTATACTGTTTTTGTGAATAATCATTATTTTCATATTTTGGTTGATTATAAACTAGTTTAGTCAAGTTAATGTGCAATAATACGAGGATGGAGATGGATGGAAAAAGATATTTATGTACTCTCAGCACAGCCCAGGGGGGGAAAAAAAACTGAATTGTACAGGTACAATGGCATAATTTAAATGAAATATAATTTGTTTAGTAAAATATTTTCTTTATTTTTACTTGCACTATAAAAATAAATTAGGTCTATTGTTCCGATATGAAATCATTAGATCAAAATGGGTGCAAATTGATAATTTTAGACTCGCAACAAATATGAATGAAATGAATGGTGGGATTGCACGGATTTCACAGGATTTTTTGTAGTTTTGAGAGTAATGTCCGTAAAATCATAAGATGTAGTAAAAATCTGTACAAACTACGGAAAATCCGTAAAAGTTGGCATGTGTGTATAACTTGTGGCCGAGCAGTCTTTCAAACCAAAATTTCATTGATTCATAATTCTATGAATATAAAAGTTGCTTTTTATAAATAAGACATTAAATTTAGGAAACAGTTTACGAAAAAGTAAGTGATAAAAAGTAAAAATGCAATTAAATAGATTCTTATATTACAAAATTATAACATGGTCAATGTAAGCAAATGTTGAGGAGGTTTTTGTATAACTGAAATTAAAGCCAGAGAAATTATTAGCCTTCAGTAAGACTCAAAACTCTTTGAGATAGATATCTGGTCATGGAACATGTCACGTTCTCCATCCCTTTATTTGAGGGCAAAACTGTTTTCAAAGAATCCACAATTTCTTTCTACATTATTGTTTTAATCTTCATTTTACCAGGATTAACAACATTGCACTAGTATAAAGTCTCATCCATGGGACTCGCACCCAACTTTTTAAACTCAAGTTGCTTATGAAGTTAGAAAAACATGTCGATGCCCCAAGTATCAGTAAGTTTTAGGATACTATGATATGAATCAACATATTTAAAAATAAAATAGTTAATCAGTTTTTATTTCCTTTTGAAAACATATTGAAAATAATTAGCAAACAGTGTTAAGACTATTTATAAATTTAAAAACTGACCACTATCTAGTCTTGTAGTTGCAGGTGATATTTTTCAATTTCTTATTCTAGAACTGTTGTAACTAATACTGCCTTAGACATCAATCCTGTGCCAAGGTTGCCATCGGAGTTGGAGAACCTGGAATTATCAGAAGAGTTGATAAAACATCAAAAGTTAATCCAATTTTACGCATTTGAAACCCATTTCTTACTAGAAGAAAGCTAGGTATTCTCATAAAATTGAAACCTAGCAGAAGTAAATAGTTGTCGAAAACTTAAGTTTAAATAAAAAAAAACTGGGTATACTCAAGTAATAAATACATAATATACAAACCAAAATGATTTTAAAACTCAATTTATTGTAATCTATTTGTACATAATGACTGCAACAGAACAATTATACACTCCTAGTCAAAATCTTAACACTTCTGATCTAATAAATATACTTGTTTTATATTGGAATTTACAACTTTTAAATATTACATTGAACTGTTGCCAAATACTTTTATGTGAAATGATGGATGTTTGAAATATGACATGGTGTAAACATTCCACCAGTGAGCAGTGAATTAATTTATACTTAAACTATATATGCAGCATGTGCTTAAGTCTGTCTTTGCTCGTCCACAGGCAATATGCAGATGCAAGGCCAAAACCCACAGCTCCTCCTATTCCACATTTCCTTAGTCCAGCTGCAACAGAATAAGGTATACAAAAATGGGTTTAAAGCAAAAAAAAAAACTATATGTTTAGAATAAGACATTGATTTTGCACAGAAAAAGTTTCATTTACTTTCAGTAAATTTTTCTAGAAGTAGATTTTTCAGCTGGATATTATCATATTTTTCTTACTGTTTATTGCATGAATATCAATATTTATTAACTTTTTCAAATTATATGCTAGGAATATTACTTATTTTTCATAAAAATGACTACACTATTTTTTTATTAGTCACTGCTAGATAAGTCTTGGGAAAATTTGGAATTTTCCAGATAATTTGTACAAAATCGAGTTTTTCACAAATCTTAGAAAATATATTTCAATCTACTATTTAGAGTCCAACTTGACCAAGACAGTTACAAAGTTAAGTTCCAATCCTACTTCTAATGAATTCTGGTAGATGTCAGCTCGGTGTTCATACTAGAACACTAGAATCTCTAATAAAAAAAATTTTAGTGTAAGATATTCACACCACCAATATAAAAATTTCAGAAAAGAATAACAGAGTTACACAAGTTTCTAACCGATTTGTGCATATACTTTTGGATTCTAATCATTGATTCTCTATTATCCATCTTTTGAATGCCAAACTTCTGGTCAGTTAAACAGAAAATTATACTACTGTGAAACCTGTGAAGTTGACCACCTTTGTAATTTGACCTAATTGACCAGGAACAGAATGGCTTAATTACTTTAACATTAAGTGAATCCTTTATAAGTTGACCACCTGTCAACTTGTATGTTGACCAGGTAATTAGGTAGAATTTGTCACAAAGCATAGCTCAAAACCTTTGTAAGTTGACCACTTCCAGAATTTTCCAGGCTGCAGAAAATTGTGAGAATGTGGCAAAATTTGTCAAAGAAGTGACAGTCTTAGACGCAGTCTGATGCATTTATGAAGCATGGAAAAATCTATCAGAAAACACGATTGTTAAGTGTTTCAAGTATGCAGGATTTCTATGTGATCTCATTTCTTCTGCGTGCCAAGTGACAGACTGTTTCAAATTGGAGTCACTGGATGAAGAACTAAAGTGCCCCCCTGAAATGTGCAGAAAAGAGTTATCCAATGCTTGTCAAAATTTTGAAACCCATGATATTGAATCTCCATTTGTTGCTACATCGAGCAAGAGTGATTATGACAGGTTTTCTTCGGAGGAAGAGGAAAAAACAGATGTAGAACTTCCTACATACGAAAGTGCAATGCAACGACCAGGAAAGTGCAATGTCAAAAAATTAGAACTGTATGCTTTTATGCAAAATACGCCAGAACACATTAAGGCTGTGTCTAATCTTCACAGTAAAATAGAAATACAATGGGCATCTGGAATCAGAAAAAAACAAACTCTTCTGACAGAGTACTTTTCTGAACAATAGAAATGGATTACTGCATCAATCTGATCCAATGAATTCAAATACAGCATGTGAGTAGCCCTTACATATTACATATAAAAGTAGGTGTATGCATATTCCTTGATTCACATTTTAAGTATGTACGTACATAAGTATTTTGTAATAGTAATTACAATATTTAATTAAAACCATTGGCTCATTAGTACTTTATATATGTTAAAAGGAAAGTGTTTTGAAATGCTTTATTGAAGGGAAAAATAAAATTTCATCACACTGTCTATGTTGGACACCTGTCTAAGTTGGACAATTTTAGGGGTGAACCGTGAGTGCCCAACTTATACAGGTTTCACTCTAGTATATTGGTAAAACTGAAACTGTTAATACTTATTTAACCCTTTCGAGACTAGTGTCCCACCAGTAGTGAATGTAATTTAGTATATCTTAAGTCCACTAGATGGAGCACCATGTCCATTACAGTTGAATTTATCATGAGTATAGAATATTGACCTTAGTTTTGTTCAAGTATTTTGTATTTTTGACAGACGTGGGAGCCAGTATTGTACGGATGAGTAATGTAAACAAACTAAGATGACTCTTTAAATGTTGAACATGGTACAGGCATTCTCATATTTACAGCACGCCTGAATACTTTTATTTTTTGGAGAGATGGGAGTGGGGAGGATTGTCTTTCTGTAGCTTTGGTATTCAACTATTATGTTTTTGAAACATATAGAGAGATATTTTGTTGAGCATTTAGGAATTGGTGATTTATAAAGACTAAAAGAAAAAAGTTCTTTATTCGAAGAAGAAATCATTCGCTTGGTCAATGAACCTTTGATAGTGATAAATCTTTTCTCAAAGAATCATAAAATGATATTTTTGTGCAATGTCTTAGCAATATAGGACTTTGTGTATATCCCTGTTTTAAAGATTATCATACAAAATCTAACTTTTAAATATTGGTATACTTTAATGCAAAAAGTCACTGCATATTTTCTACTAATCTTTGTTTTCATTAATTGTTGATTAAATGATTAAATTCCAAGTTGATTAATGATTAAAATTCCAAGTTTTGATATTTTGTTTCTTAAATCAAGGTTAGTCAATTTTTTATGATTTTCATGTACATGGTTACTTAAGTATTTAGCTAAGGTTATATGAATAAAAAAAATATTAAATTTTTTTTTTCAAAAGTTAGGCATAGCCATCCAAAGAGCTCCATTCCATCTTGAGCCATCCAAAAGAGTAATGAACAATAATGAAAGGGTTAAGTTAGAAAAGTGTTTATAAATTTGTTCATTCATTCTGTCTGTCCGTTAGCACGATAACTGCCGTAAAAATGACAATCAAAATGAAATTTTAGTATGTTGTTCAGACGGTCTGTAGGACCTATGGGAATATAAATGAATAATATCACCCAATTAGTTTTGGATTGAACCCAGTTTGAAAAAATGAAATACATTGAACCCTATGGGACCTAATTTTTCAAACATTTTTTAAGCGGATTTAAAATTCACAAATTGCTTCGAAAATTTTAGGTAATATTCAAATTATTCCATAAAATATATAAAAAAGATTTCAGCAAAATATATTCAGTAGTTTTTCAAATAAAAATTAAAATAATAATTACACCTCTTATATGAAGCGATCACGTGACCCACTTCAAAATGAAATATGGCATCCATCTTGTCTCAAAATCGTGATTTTTTAAGTTCTTTTTAATTCATATTGAGTGTTGTATTCATCCTAAAACCACTTTATTTTTGCTTAAATTCTGTGCATTTACATACTGAAACAACACAATTACAATATATTTGAGTTTAAATGATCATCCAAATTTCATTATTTCTACAACGAAGCCTATTTTTCACCTATGTAAAATGTACACAGCAAAATATGTAGAATGAGTTGTATAAGAATTGCTGTATTTCTTTAACGCAAAATTATTTAGCTCATGGAGTCTGATAGCTGATATGAATGAAATAGTCATTGATTTTACAGAGAGGACGATTTTTTTCGATGAAGTTTTAAGCATAGAGTTTAATTACTTGTAGCTCCATGGTCTTAAGTTTTTAAATAAAATAAATTATTTTAGTATTGTGATGAATGAAATGAATGGGAAAATGTTTATGAATGAAATGCTGCTTTTATAGAGAGCCAGGCGTGTTATTTTTTCTATGATGTCGTTTGAATGAATTTCAGTTGTTTTTGATCAAGTTTTCAAATATAATTAATTATTGTAGTTTTATGATAATTTAAAAAATATTACCGAGGAGTGTATCGCATTTTAGAGATGTTTAAACCAGGCAATTTATATTTCAATGCTGTCATTTGAATGAAGTTCATTTTTTCGATGAAGGTTAAAGTTTTCAAATATAATAAATTAATGTATTGTGATAAGTTTTAAAATATTACCGAGGAATGTATTGCATTTTAGAGATGTTTAAATAAAATGGCATTGAAGTTGGAAAGTGTTTCATAATGAATGCTTTAAGCATGATTGATCTTTCTTGTTATTTATACAATAGCAGACTTCAATAAAAATGAAAAGTATCTGAATACATAAATGTTGAAATACGAAATTTGTTGCAAAGCTTTTAGAATGTATAACTGTAAAATAAGATAATTATAGAAAACAAGTGCTAAAATAAATATTAATGGTTACGGAAAGGGACTTTAGAAAGAAATATTTCTGTAGTAGATATGTTTATTTTTTCTGGCATCCCCAATGAGATTGACATTTATAGATTGAAAAGCAATAACTTAAAAATTATCAAATGCACTTCAATAAGGTTACTTACAAAACAATATCAGACTTTGGGTTCTATAATCAAGAGGGGAACCCCCCCTCCTAGTTTAGATTCTGAGACGGATTTTGAAATATCAGGGGAGATTCAAAAGATTCGCAACAGAAGACAAAATTAACTTTTTTTTCCCTTCTAAAAATAATGCAAGAAAAAAATTCATGGATATATTTATATTTTTTCCTACAGTAAAATTATTAATATGCATTTACAATTACTACCTTCTCATTTTTGACATTTATTAAATTTTAAAAGCTTATTTCTGGTGCTTTTCTTAACCTTTTCTAGTGTTAAGTTTATCTTTAAATCATTGTCAGTCTACTTCATTTTTTTCAATTTTATAGATTTTTTTTATTTATCTATTTTCAGTTCATTTTCTGAATATTTTAAGCATTAATAAAATAGCTTCCAGATGACAAAATAAACAAGTTATTATTGCACATGCAGAAAAGTAAGCATAAAATCAATATTTTTTTTCTAAAAATTGGTTACAAAATTAACTACAAATTGGAAAGTATCTGCATACATGTGTACATGTTAAGGTAAACCAAAAAAAGTACTTTGAAGTTATTTTATCAAAACTTCTTACAATTATATGAAATCTATATTTAAGCCTGGTGTTTGTATTAAAATACAAAATGGAAATGTTTCAAATTATATTTATGAGTGGGAGAGATTTTGCCCTCTGGAGCTTTGTTTAAGCTAACACTGCAATAAAAAGTGATGCATGTTCATCTATATATAAAATATTTTGTTTTTGTCCAGAAAAAAAAAAATGCTATTTAGAACCTACAATACAGACTTTCCAAGAATATAGAAATATTTGAAGAAGTCTTATGATTTCAGACCTATTTAAGCATTTTAAAAAGATTTATAAATTATATTAGTGTTTATGTGATATTAGCATAGTAAAATCTAGTAGCCAGTGTAATAAACTAGAAAATTAGAATTTATGCTATGCAATATTGAAAATATTAGTAAATTATGATAAATGAAATAAAAGATAGGGAAAATAAATTAACAATCTGGAAGAATTGTGATAATCAAAATAAATTGCAAACAGAAAATTTAAACTACACACATGTATTGAAAGAGTGATATTGTTTTTTTTATGATTTAGTGATAGTAAATATTACTAAATAAAATTGTCCTTACTGCTAAATGAAATTAAACTAAAATTTAAAATCAATAAACAAAATTACCAGATGATTTATATAATAGCCCTGTTGCTGTGCCAGCAGCGATGGTGTTAACTTCATCATCAACTCCCCGCACCCACGACATCAAAACACCGATTCCACTGTACATCAACGCTGCAAAAGGATTCATAAAATGTTTGGTTAATGGAAGAGAGCTAAAGAGTTACTTCATGAACAAGTGAGGGATTTATTTTATCAACAAAACTCTTTGAAGTAGAGAACACAAATATACATTACACAGAAATTATCTTTGCATAGTAACTATGCCCCGAACAAAAACAAGGAAATACCACATTGGAAAAATATTTTTCTAGAGAAAGGTGGTTCTAAATTTTGATATTAATTTTAATATTTTGAACTGTTTTGAAAATGTCTCAAGAAAGCAAACTACCCACAAAGAAAGGTATTATTCACAAAAAATAAATGGGAATCACTTATTTACTACACATTTGAATTTAAAATTACTCTTTTAGATTACATTGTTAAATTATATTGTTTAATTCATGGCGCTAGAGAAAAAGAATGCTGTTTTATACGAAAAATTCTAAACACTCTTGCCAATGGTAATGAATTAAGCATTAAAGAAATGCTCTTTTATTTATTTATCAAAGTTCAAACAAATGTAGCATTTCTAATTGATTTCGAGATGACTTTAAGACAGAAAGTTAGTTAACCCTTTCGCGATGGTTGGCACGTCCGCATGCCGGCTGCGAACTTGCATTCAAGGACGTACGGCACGCACTCGTGCCGGAGAGAACTTCACCCTAAACAGCGAGTGGCACGTATTGGTGTTTCTACGTGAAACGTTTTCATTTGAATTTATTTGTCTACTAGATGGCGTTAAATGCCCATGGAAGCAACTTTGTATTTTGCAGATGCTTGACCTTGGCACAAGGAGAATTCAATGAATTATTTCTCCATTTGGAGCGGTGAAACATGGTTCTGTAAAGTAAACAGACAGAGCACTTCTTGCAGTATCAACAATTTTATAATTGAGTTCCGGGTCTCCTTTTGATTTTAGCTTTTAATGATTTCATGTGGTGAATTACAGGAATATAAGAGAGTATTTTTGGGGGGGGAGGGGGGGGGGGGTTAAAGGAACGTGCGACAGTGAAATGATTAGGCTATTTCGAATAAAAGTATGGCTGGCTTGAGACATTTCCTTTCTGAGGAAGAATATACGCGTATGGTAAACGAACCACACAATAATGAAAGCAAAGCAGATAGTGAAGATTCGTGGAACAGTGTTATTTCTGATGATGAATCTCAAAATGCAATTGATTCTTCATATTCTGAGTGTACTATTATTACAACACTGCCAGCTTCAGTTGCTGTTTTTTCGAATGATGTTTGGACATGTGATTTGAAAGATCTGAATTCTTTGGAGTTTTTGAACATACCTGGAATAAATCACAATATCATGCAGCCTAATTTAGATAAGGAACTTGATTTTTTAAGCATATTTTTTCATGATGAACTAGTAGAATTTATCATAAAAGCAACTAATGAGTTCGCAAAGAAAAAAATGGGAGAAAAATCTTGTCTCTCCTTCCAAATCAAAGACTCCACCTGTTTCAAATGTATTTACACCTGTGACAGGAAACGAATTTTGTGTGTTTCTCGCACTAGTAATTTTGATGAGCATTGTCAGAAAACCAAATCTTAAAATGTATTTTTCTAAGAATCCAATTATCAGTACTCCTTTTTTCAATTCAGTTATGAGTCGTGATAAATTTATAGGAATATTACGTTACTTTCACTTTACTCTTGATAGTAATGCCCAAAAACTAGATAAATTGAAACCAGTGTTAGATGCATTAGTTTCAAAATTTAAATCTATATACACTCCTAGAAGAAATGTGTTCATTGATGAATCTTTATTCTCATGGAAAGGAAGGCTGGGATTTCGTCAATATATCCCCTCAAAAAGGTCCAGATATGGAATAAAAATATATAAATTGTCAGAATTGGAATCAGGCTATATATGGAATTTCCTTGTGTATACTGGAAAGGACACGGAATTATCAAGCTCTGATGGTGGATATAGAGAACGTGTTGTGAAAACACTTCTAAGTGAACTTTTAGGAAAAGGATATACTTTGTATTTGGATAAATTTTTTACCTCTCCTGTACTTGCAAAGTATTTGTTGTCTAAGAATACGCATATATGTGGTACAGTTTTAAAAAATCGGAAGGACATACCAAAGAATTATCCATCTGTACCTAAAACATATATACACTAAAATTTTTAATATTTTGATAAAAGAAAATTTGTATGAAAAATATACAACAAATAGAAAACAATATTTCCTTTCTTCCTGAAAAAAGTAGAATGCTGTGTTAAATGGGTGATTTTTAGTGAATTTTTTTCGAGAGTTAGGCTTAACGCAAAAAATTAGCCGTCTTTTGGGAACAGTTCGGAAACGAAGCGCTCCGTCCTTTAAGCCACGGCAGTTTCGGAATGCCACCGTTCCGAAAGGGTTAAAGCTGTATTTGTTATGATGCCCAGAAAAGAGCATGGAGTGCTAATGAAACTGTTGAAGCTATTGAAAGAAAAGCATTGAGAAATGAAGCCAATATACTTTTATGAGCCAAAGAAAGTACTGAAAAGAAAGAATGCATCAGCCAAAGAAGAAATGCAAAATTAAACCAAGCTAAGAGCCAATTAAACTGTTATTTTCATAGTCCTGGTGGCAAAACTTTCACAGATGCTCTGCGTGGGTACAGCTAAATGAAAAAAAAAATTAAAAAATTCTGTATTACTTTTCTCACATTGTAACTATAATGTATAGGAAAAGTATTGTGATGGGATTAAAATTTTATATTCAAGTTTTTGATGGATCTATATATTTTGAGCATCCACGATCTCTGATGCTGTGAGATGATGTATGTTTGTCTATCCATAAGTCTTTTAGGCCTAGTACCCTTTTTTTAAAAAAAATTTCAAGCACTTTTCAAGGACATCATTTCTTCCATACTATGAAGTTGTATGCATTTCTGGGAAAAAACAATGTTGTTTAGGAAAATTTCAGCGACAGCGTAATTACTAGCGAAATTTCCAGAAAAAGCAGAACTTACACAATGCTGTGAATCTGCAGAACACTTTCAACCCTGCCTTTTTCAAGCACTTTCAAGGACACAACCAAGAAAATGGGAATTTTCAAGTACTAAATTAGAATATTGAATCATGTTAAATAAATAATTGTTTTAAAAATAATGTATTAGAAAATGAATGGCCCCCATTTCAGAATGCTAGCATAAACTCTTCTTGGATATTGCATGTCTTTCAAATTTTAAATGCATTAAAATGTTACATAAAATAAATAAAATCATTAAATAATTTGTTTCTCCATACGCATTATTCCATGATAAATTTATTCACACTATTTTTCTGAATCTAGTAGATTCTTGTCACGAGAAAAACATTTTGTTATAATTTTGCCTTTCAATGAAAAGAAGGAAAAAAAAAGGCTAAATGTTATTTATTTCATATAGTAAACTCAATGTTAATGCCATTTTGATGTGTAGTTTTCAGATAACTATAACTATGTCAATTTCTTTGGTTAATAAAGTTGCCAAATTTCATTTTAGTAATGTTAATTCAATGACAATAACAGTGACAATCATGACACTGAACCTAAAAAAGCCAGATTTTTAATTCCCTGGGAAGGGTACATAGAAAATGTCATAAAGTCTCTAGATCCTCCAGAACTTGTCTGGTGATCAAGAAGGCTGCACCTTTATAGTATTGAACATAGGACAGAACCTAATGGAGTCGGAGTTTTGGTTTCTCCTCCAGGGGCGAAAAAAAAAAGAAAAAAAAAAGAAAATTGGAAGGTCTAAAAATCTTTTTTGATCCTTCAGACAATACCACCCCACTCCTCAGTAACCCAGAAGGCTAAAACTTTACACACTTATGGTATCAACCACAGGATACAACTGAACTGAGCTGGCTATTATACTATTTTCGACGCTAAGCGCAATACATTGCTACACAAAATAAAACAATTACAACTAAATTTTTTAAGAGTGTTATTTTTCCTATCTTTAACAGGTTTAAATACTATACAATGGCAAAGTGTGAAATGAATTTGGGGAGGCACTGTTTACAAACAGCTACCAAGTTATTATTTTTCTTAATCTGCCAAACTAAATTAGTACATCTCTAATGTATAATTAAAGTGACAATTGCTTGGTAGAAGGTTGTTTATCTCCCTAAATTTTCTTTACGCTTTATCACTGCTAGTATAGCTATATAAAACTTATAAATGTACTGTCAATAATAAGACTTATAATGTATTGTCAATATGTTATGTGATACTAACTTGGACCAACTAAAGTTTAGACTTTCTAAAAATTAATTTTTATGTTTCAGATGCATATAACGTTGATATTAAAATCCACTATTATTAAATACACAATTATTAATCTGAAATTCCATTTTCTAAATAGATTCAATACAATCAGCTTTGGTAAAATTTAATTTGCAAAAATAAAATCTGGTTTATATGTTTCTGTTAACTTCTCCAAAAATTTCCTTTTCTAAGGAATATAAGAATTTTGCATTTTTTTTTTCAATAACTGACTTTAGAAGTATTTTTAATTTTGTATTTTATTTCAAAAATGTGTTTCCTTCCTAGCCTTGACAATTTCAACTTTACTCACTTGTATTTAAAATTATTCTTTTTGATTACTTGGTTAAATTAGTTATAAAATTATATTGTTTAATGCAAGGTGCTAGAAAAAAAAAGAATGATATGCTGTTTTATACAAAGATTTCTAAACACTCTTGCAAATGGCAATGAATTGAACATTTAAAAATTTACTCTTATTTATTTAAAGCCAAAACAAATTTATCATTTCTAATTGATTTCGAGATGGCTGTATTTGTTATGATGCCCATAAAAGAGCATGGGGTGCTAATGAAACTGTTGATGAAGCTACTGAAAGAAAATCATTGAGAAATGAAGCCAATAGACTTTTATGGGCCAAATAAAGTACTGAAAAGGAAGAATGCATTAAACAGCTAAGAAGAGCCAATTAAAGTGTTATTTTCAGAGTTCTGTTGACAAAACTTTCAGCAATGCCAAGAGCAAAGGTGCTCTGCATGGGTACAGCTAGTCATTTTAATTATCATTAAAAGGAGTTTTATAAAAATGTGTATATATATATTTACCTATTACTCCAAGTGTATTTGCTGTTCCTGCACCTCGCTTTGTTAGATGATTTAAAAGCCTGAATAAAAAAAAGGTAAACATTTACAAAGTTCAAATTATAACCAAAAGACAGTATTATGTATATATAATTACTGTTATGAATTTTTCTATATTCAATAATCATTATTCTTCATAATTGTTACTGAATTTCAGTCGAGGTATGTACATATTTTATGGCATCTTGATGACTGATGAGTATAGCAGTGAGTATGACATGAAGTGATTCAAAGCAAGCAGCAGTGAGTAAAAATAAAAATGAACTTTATTATTTGTGAAATCACATTATAATAGAAAGAATAATAGCATGCATCGCCAACTTTGATGCAGCTCACGAAAATGTACATCAGAAGAACATAGCTCCAATACTGAGTCTAGCCATAAGATATCGGTTATTTACACGATATAGCTTAACACCAGCTATCAGTTTAAAACTTTACTAAGAGCTTTAACAACAAGCTCATACAAAAGTAACTCTTGAGCAACAAGCTCTACAAGCACAATGCTTCTCAAAGTGTATCACAAGCTAAGGCGGCTAAAATGCCATTACTGGCTCCGGGCATTTATACCCATCATCTGTTATGACACTTCCGGAACATGCTTAGGTCGGACGGTCTGGGTTTCAACAACAACTTCCGGAACATGCTAATTTCCAGTGATAAGGAAAATTAGCATATTCCGATCAGCTAAGATACAATCTGCAGGAACTCAAAAGGAATTCAACTCTGACACTAAACAAACAATCCGAAATCCAAACAGTTAACCAGAAATATCAAATACTTAAACTTTTGACCATAAAGCTATTGCGATACGTCGTTTGCTTACTTTTATAGTGTTTAACAATAATAATGCTTAATCACTTTGTCACCTTGCATACCAGTTTTATTGACTAGACCAATTTGTAATTCGTAACACATGCAATCAATTCTTGTCTGATTGTCCTAAATTATAGATAAAATTTGAAGTTCACCACCTGTCACAGTGCAACTAATCAAATAAATGCAACACCCTAAATTCCTTTTGCTGACCTCTCACTTAAAACAAGTGGCTGCATGTCAATAATTGTGGCAGTTCACTAGCTTCCGGATTCCAAATACAGGATCAGGGTGAGTACACTTTCCCATAAAAAAAAATTCAAGCACTTTCAAGAACCATATAATTTTATTTCAAGGATGTCAATCAACTCCTCATTATGAAGTTGTATGCGTTTCTGGGAAAAAAAATAAATAGCAAACTAATGTTATTGTTTATTGTTGAACCCGTTGATGAAATTGAGAAATAGAACAATGTTTGGGAAATTTTCGGGAACAGTGGAATGTGAGGGAAATTCCCAAGAAAAGCAGAACTTCTTGGAAAAAAAGAAAACACAATGCCTAGGATCTGCGGAACATTTTCATCCTGCCTTTTTCAAGCACTTAACCAAGAAAATGGAAATTTTCAAGTACTTTCAAGGCCTTGAAAATGGTTATTTAAAATTCAAGTACTTTTCCAATTTTCAAGGACCCGTATGCATCTTGCAGGGTGTGAAAGAGACTCTCCCAACTTTTAGATGCATCTTCTAACCAACAGATGGTGTAGCAGTCATGAAACTTTGTTGCCCACACATTTTAATGTTTTATCAAACATGATAATATTGAAATTAATAATACCAATAATATTTCACAAACAACACATTTTGAGTTGCTTTCATGCAGTGGTCGAAGCATTAGAAAATTTGTTGAAAATTATTCATTTATTAGATGAAAGAATCTTTATCATTCTAGAATTCCATAGATTAAATCAAGGTTGAAACAAGTTAGAACAATTAATTACTGAAGCACTTTTGTCTATTTCAGTTAATACATTGTAACATACAGCCGATAATTTCAATTTCCGACCGAGACATGTGATTGCCGCTAATGGATTTTGAACAACTGTGCTTTAATTTTATTGAATGTTCAATTATCACACTTGTATCTTTTTATTTTTATCAGTCACTGTTTTTGAGATATTTCGTCTAAAATTTGGGTAGTATTCTGGACCCCTGTAAAACAGCAAGTTCCAAAACTTTAATAGGCTCTTTACACTATGCAATTTGAGTTCATGTGATTTTTGGCCGATTGTCTACATTACAATATTCCTTTTTTTGCAACTACTAATCAATCACCCAGGATAAAGAAAAATAGAATCTTCCTAGAGAGCAGAAAGTATCTCTTGAGTCATGTGTGCATGAGTGACAACTGTCCAACGAAAAATTTAATGGTCAAACTTCCCCTGCACAATAAATCACTTGATCCTAATCACCTAAATGCCCCATATTACAAGCACTCAAAATTTGTTCTACAAGTCCATTTTTTTCTGAAAGATGGCATTTTCTTAAAAAAAAAAACTACAACTGTAGAATGTAGACACGACTTCATGGCTTTTATAAATAATTACTTAATTAAAATCTTGTGTAATTGGAGTTTTAAGCAAGTGTAATTGAAATTTTAGGGTTATTTTAATTTTAAAATATTTGCTAGGTTTTAAATTTTTAATACAGTAAGCTTAAAATACTGCACTGTATATTTGCATACAAAATTAATTCATTGCTTAAATGCATTTTCTTAAGTACTCTTTTTTCTATTATTAATTTACAAAATTAATTAAAAGAAAGTCAAACACCGCCGGTAAATTGGCAAAGTATATGGCCAGATTGGTTAGGTCTAATTTTGTCTGCTATGTAATTTCAAGACTCTGTTGATATGACATGTACAAATACAGTATCAAAGGAAATGATACTTGGGTTTATGTTTTTATTATATTGCTTTCGTGAAAATAAATTTAATTACTTTTTCACGTATCGACTCTTCACTGACGTGTCTAGATAAATCCACTGCTACTTCTGCAAAAGTCTTCATGGCAAAGTGCAATATTGAATTTGAACTTGCTTTTAAATTTAAAATATTTGTGCATGCCAACAAGCGCCACCGGAAGCATAAAACAGACGTATTAAATGTCTGAAGGAGCAAAACAGATAGGAAGCGCCGTGCTGAAAGGTTTGGAATCTTTAGCTCGCCAAGAAGTTCGGTGCTGGGTCAACAGTTGTGACAGCGGCGACCACAATTCAAATCCTTTCATGCTAAAAGGGGTTGCCGTTCCAGGACCTCATGCCAAGAGAGGATTTTCTCCTTAATGAATACAAAAACATCAGCATGTAAAGTTGCTGTTCAATTCCTTTTTTTATCTGTAAGGGTAAGGCGCCCTCCTCACCGAGTCATTCTACGATGTCATAGACTTTTTCTAATCATTTTAAAGGGGCAGGATGTCCTATTCTTTTCCGAAAACACATTCCTGATCTTTTGATGGAAGACATCGCCTTGTCACACCCAACATGTCTACCCACTAGCGGTTCTCCCCAGAGTGCCCCAGCACCCACAACTTCCATTCTACAGTGATGCCCCTGCTCCCACAAGGCCAGAGATAGAGATAAAGTTCTAATAACCTTGAATCAACCGCCCAAGCCAGCAGCAGATGACAGATGAAACACATATCCTGGGGCAGTCTGATTACTAGAGCTTGTGGCCTCATGGGGAGAGGCAGAAGATTATGGTGAGTGCTCAAGTACGTGGTTTCCATACCGAGGCGAAGAGAAGTTGTGTGATTTGATTTTTCTTTTTTTTGCCGACATGGCAAGAAAAGCATTAGCATACAAACCAAATGCCTATACAGAAGATAGCTAATCTCATCATTTATTTTAAAAGCTTTATACACCGTACTCCATATATTTAGATGTTTTACATCTACATTAATTTTATTGAGCTCTCAAACAGCAGACATAGGGTGATGTTTTTGGTGATAGCTTCATTGCCTTATATATACATTTTTTTTTATATACAGGGTGTCCAGTGCTATCGGTGCCCAATGGCTATTTCCTCAACTGTTAGTCACAGAGATACACTTCCAATTAATTGCAAAAATATTTTTAATTTTAAAATCTATTATCTTAGAAACAGTTTAAGTCAATAAATGCATTTCTGAAAGAAATACGAAATATAAATTTTTATATAGTTCCCCCCGGTCCTACCAATTATATTTAGGAAAATCATCCTCATACAATTTTATGCAAAATAAAAAAAAAAAATCATCCTTTTATGATCAAAACTGACCGACTTATAACTGTTTAAAGTTGGAGCACATTTTGTGCTGAGAAATGGTCAATACTGTCCCTGATTAGTTGGTTGCCTGAAACTGGACATTTTTATGCGTGGAAAAGTGACTTAAGTCAAAGTTTAATGCTTCATAAATCTGTGAATTTTGGTCGTAAAAGGAAGATTTATTTTTTTATTTTGCATAAAATTGTATGAGGATGATTTTCCTAAATATAATTCGTAGGACCAGGGGATTGTATAAAAATTTATATTTCGTATTTCTTTCAGAAATGTATTTATTGATTTAAACTGTTTCTAAGATAATAGATTTTAAAATTTAAAACATTTTTGCAATTGGAAGTATATCTCTGTGACTAACGTTTGAGGAAATAGCCATTGGGCACCGATAGCACTGGACACCCTATATATATATATATATATATGCTTTTTTTTTTTTTTTTTTTATTCGGACAGGTGTCAAATTCCCTTCTTTTATTCTTTGAAATCCTGGGTGAATTGCTTGTTAAGTTTTGTAGTGTTGTAATAAATTTCCTTTTTTAAAATTTTAATCTGGTTTTCATTTAATTCTTATCACTATGACTCTGAGTAATTTATTATTTAAAGTATCCCTTTTTTTTTGGTAATACACAATGCAGAATTGTACTTTTAGAGTAAGTTCCTAAAATGTTTGGCCATTGGTTCTAAAGTAAAAGCAAGTTTAAATTATTTTGCTTAGTTTTTTTTAATATATTTTTTTATTTTATCTTAATTTTATGTTGATGTCGAAAAAGGCACAGCACAAGCTAAAATTTTGCTGCTTTGGATTGAAAATAAACAAATTAACTGAAATTTCACAATTTGCACGTGACATAACATTTTGATCCGTTACTGTAATTACTTGTCTGCAAATTAAATATCTGCAGTACATAACGATCTACAACAAGATCGAACTAACAAAGTCATACAGACCACATCATAAGTCAAGGTACGATAACCGAATAATTTAACCAGACAACTTTTTCAAGATGAACTCAGTATATATATCGAAGATAGGACCGCTCCGGAATGTAATCGTAACCCGAAATGTCCCCGGATATGCAAATTATTCGCATATGTATCAAACACAGAATTTGCATGATTCGCTTGCCAGAAAAATGCTGTGATTCACTCCCGAGAATGAAGCGAGTCGTTCAAAAGAAATTTATTAGTTGAACAACGTTCAGGGGAATCGTGAATCACGATTGTTTATTTACATTTTCCTAACAGTACAAGGCTTAG
Source organism: Amaurobius ferox (assembly GCA_951213105.1). Classification (NCBI taxonomy): domain Eukaryota; kingdom Metazoa; phylum Arthropoda; class Arachnida; order Araneae; family Amaurobiidae; genus Amaurobius; species Amaurobius ferox. Next base: position 141,364,223 of record OX578147.1, on the reverse strand, counting down.
ATTTCCTTCTATATACTGTGTGCGCAAGCATACAAACATTTTTAGTAAAATACTTGATAAATGTCTATTTTTTAAATCATTACTAATACTTTGCATGCATTATACATATTTTAACCACGTTATAAATGATTCTTTAACATTACAGATTTTTAAAATATTTTTCCTCCAGCTGCTTACTCCAGTTTTCCTATGTTAATTTATAGAAAATAGTCCTTAACCTCTAACTCATTTAGTTTTTAGAATTTTTTTTTTGCCAAGCATAGATTCTAAACAGAGGAAATGTTTTACTTCTCTAAAAAATCTATAAAATAATTAGAAATATTTCAAATATTATTTTATCGACATATTTGTTTAAAAAAGCACAACACTTACTCTAGTACCTATGCTTGGCAAAAATCTGGGAGAAAAAATCCGAAAAACTAAAATGAGCTACAGGTTAAACACCATTTTCCCCATAGGTTAACAAAGAAAAATTGAAACACATGGCTGGAGGGAAAATATTCTTTTAAACAGGGTATAACAGTTTTCAGAACTATTATGCAATAAAAACATGCAGAATACAACAATTTAAAAGTCATACTGAGTTCTTTTGACACTAGCTTTCTGTTCAACGGCACCCATTTGTTTCCAGCCGCTATAAAAACCTTGAGCACCACCCAGGAAACCACCTAAAAGTAAAATCACAAGGATTAGCTACTTTTTATGAACAAACATTACAATCTCATTGTTGTAAGGTAGTCTAAAAAAAAACAAACATTCATATATATATAAATATATATATATATATATATAATTATATATATATATATATATATATATAAATATAATTATATATATATATATATATATATATATATAAATATAATTATATATATATATATATATATATATATATATATAATAATAAAAGTTTAAAAATCCAATGAAAGAATATAGAAGTTTCAACTTAAAAAGCCCCAACATTACAAAATACCTTACAAATAAAAGTATCAAACAGAAAATCATCAATCAAGTGGAAAATAAAAATGCAATCTTGTCATCAAGCTGAAGATAAACAATAAACATCAATAGAAAGGAATCGATAAAATAATATCAAATAAAATCCAAGCATGAAAGCTTTACACGTGGGCAAGCAAGCCCTAGGCCTAATAATGAATTGTTCATTTCAATAAAACTCTTTATTAAGTCCAAGTACTTTATAAAAATGAACACAAAATGCATATTTCTGATATCAGTGATAGATATCTATAAACTTTGATAACTTGGACAACTTGCATAAAGATTGAAAAATGATAGGAAACAAGAATACCTGAAAAAACACTGCATACGTCTGATCCATTGGAGCATTGAAAAAAAAAGAGACCAATGTTGCCAATCTCAAAAAATAAAAAGATGAGAACTGCTGTTGCCAACTGTGAGACAGAAGTAACAGTAATGCGAAAAGACGATAAAAGGTGACATTCAACAGTAAGAACATGTAAATACATGGTAATGCTTATTCAAGAGAAAGTGGATGTCTAGCTAAAATAAGATACTAAGGAGAGAATTTAAGTATAATCTACCATTCCAAACTTTTTAACTATACTCTGTACTAAATAAGCTGGATATTTATATAATTTGCTAGTAATTTTAAGTTTATTAATATGCATAGTACGAAATTTTTTATCACATAATCTATAAATTCTAAAAAGCTGATTAAGTATAATATTTTTAAACAATTGAATCGTGTTACAGGAATTAAAAGGTAACATTTTATTAATGTTAAAGTTAAAATAGTCTTTTTTATCATATAAATTAGTAACTATCCTATTAGTAGGTTTAATAATATGATTTAAGTCCAAAAAATTTATGTTATTACTAATAGTGGCTTCATTAGGAATTAGTTCCAAATTTTTTGGATAGAAATCTATATCTATGACACAGCTGTCTGTAAAGACCAAACAAATCAGATCATCAACAAATCTGTAAATTTTATAATCTGTTGAAGTAATAGATTTATCATAATGATAAAGGTATAAATTAGCTAATATACTGTTACTACAGCCACCTTGTGGAACCCCTGAGACATATATATATACAGGATGTCCAGTGCTATCGGTGCCCAATGGCTATTTCCTAAAATGTTAGTCTCAGAAGCCCCGTTCACATGCACAATTTAAAGCCGGTATCATAGCCGCATTTCGACTGTGTCACCGTTCTCATGTCCAAGCGGGGAAAATACCGGTTCGAAAGAGGGTTGAAAGGAGGTATGATTTCCTTCCTTCTTATTTGAGGGAACAAAGGGGGTAGATTGGGGATTTTTACCCACAATTCCATTCGCGCAACTGCGATTTCTTGAAAAACATGGCGGATACTGAGATACCTCGTGGACCTTGTTTACAAATTCTATCTGAAGATTGTACAATAATGATGAATCTATAGCTTATCATACAGATTATTTTGCATTCATTACACAGACTAATTTAAGAATTAAACGGATTGATCCTTATTATACATCAGAATTTAATGAACGGAGAATCCTACTGAAAAAGACTGATGCGGGTATGTACATTTTGTTTATTTGAGCTAACTGTTATATCATGAATTAGAAATATTTGTTCCTCGATTTCAGGATAATTTTTATAGAAATGTTTGTTTCTTAATTACAAAACGTATACAATTAAGTGTTAGTTAAAAGTCGTAAGCCAGCTGATTTTCCTTTGAAGCAGCAACTTTAAAATATAATGTTCTGTTTCTTGGGCAAATTTTCTGGATTTATCTAAGTAGTTTTTAACAAATGATAAAAATATTTTCTTAGTTTTATATAAGGAGAATGTATATTAGATAAATCTATCTTAATACTCATTTATTTTATATTGTTAAAAAGGAGTATAATGTGTTTATATTTAAATGAATATATGTTGTTAATTATTGTAAATAAATTATTTATACATTATATTTCAAGTTTGATTATTTTAGTTCTGTATTCTAAGCTTTTACATATCAATGCGAAATGTTCCATAACTTGAGATGATGTGATTATGATGTCAATATTATGATTAGTAGAGAATTGCGTTTTATAATTATGTATATCAATAACAAAGTAAAATGTTTCAGGCATTCAAAATAACTTTACATACATACATTTTGCAATAAACTGAACTGTGTAAATTAGCTTACAAAATTCTCCCCTCCCCCTTAAAAAAAAAGAATACTCCATGATTGCTAGTATCAGAAATATAAATCATTTTTATATATTTTAGATACTAACTACATATGAAGACGATTTTATTTTATTAATTTTATTTTTGGATTACTCACAGGACCACCTATTTTACATATCAATGAAACATGTCCATCATAAGTATTTTTTATACTGCTATATTAAACATTTTTAATTGCGGTATTAGTAGTATATGAGATTTTTTGTATCTAGGCCATGCAGTAAGGTCTTATGTGTTTTTAATAAAAAATGAGTTATACCGATTTTGTAATAGTTAATATGTATTCGGTATAAATATGCATACTTTTTTCTCTATGCCAACTTCTTATATCGATTTGTCTTGAATAAAGTTTCTTAAAATGGTGTTACACTTTTTCCACTAATAACAAGTTTATACGTCATAATTTAGCTTAAAAACGAAGATTAAATGAGAAAAACTTTCTTTTTTGACTTTTAAGAATGAATTCTTTAAACAGTTTCATGGAATAAAACTTTTATATATATATATATATATATATATATAATATTAAAACACTGTGAAATACTACATTACAAAATCATCTGAAATCACACTTAAAAGGCGCAAAGCTGCACTAAAAAGAGGATTAAAATATTTTCAAAAAGAAAAGAGGTATGGATGGAAACAATATACCAAAAGATGGCCGGGGGGAGTTGTGACCCCCTCACCCCGGTTAAGCATGCTTTGCGTCGCGACAACACTCCCGGAGAGCCGGTATATTGCAAAAAGGAATACGAATGTATCAAATTGTAAGATGTAAATATACATCATACAGAAACAAATATAAGATATAATTGTCGAGATCCAGCCCTATCGAAATTCATCTACAGTAAATGTTTGAAATATGTTTAAAAAGTGTTTGAATAATGTTTGAAACATGTTCACAAGTATAAATTATCAAAATTACATAGCTTCTACTTAAAGAAGAATTTAAATATTGACACATAATAGAACAATAATAACAAAGTCTATTTCTAAAACCATATACCTGAATGACAAACAATAGCATATTACATGCAGATGTAAAACGCAACGACTTCCACTTCAAAATCAATTATATCATAAACTGGAACTCGTGTATGCACAAAAATGTTTTTAGAAATATTATACTGGGACAATTAATACGTAGTCAAAGAATAAACAGTAAAATGGAAGATCGATATTTATGCGATTATCGTTTCCTACAAAACACCATCTCACAGGGTTTTCCCAGGAATTTTTTAAGTGACATTATCTACAAATTTTATAAAATAGCTGTAACCGAAAGTTACCGTTTATATTTAAATAAAACTGTTGGCAATATACATACTGGATTCTCACAGGTAAAGCGTGTGATAACTTATATGGGACCTCTTGAATAGGGTATAATGTATAATACGTTATAGCAAATTTGCATGGTCTTGTATGACACAATATTGGATGTACATCTGCATGTAATATGCTATTGTTTGTCATTCAGGTATATGGTTTTAGAAATAGACTTTGTTATTATTGTTCTATTATGTGTCAATATTTAAATTCTTCTTTAAGTAGAAGCTATGTAATTTTGATAATTTATACTTGTGAACATGTTTCAAACATTATTCAAACACTTTTTAAACATATTTCAAACATTTACTGTAGATGAATTTCGATAGGGCTGGATCTCGACAATTATATCTTATATTTGTTTCTGTATGATGTATATTTACATCTTACAATTTGATACATTCGTATTCCTTTTTGCAATATACCGGCTCTCCGGGAGTGTTGTCGCGACGCAAAGCATGCTTAACCGGGGTGAGGGGGTCACAACTCCCCCCGGCCATCTTTTGGTATATTGTTTCCATCCATACCTCTTTTCTTTTTGAAAATATATATATATATATATATATATATATTACAATAAGCATATATTTACAGTTTTAAAAATATATTAAATTTAATTTTGGCATATTATTTTTAATTTGATGTTTAGTTTATAAAGATCCAAGTTTAATTTATATACATTATTTAGATTTAATTTATATATATAAGATCATTTTGTTTCTCATTTCCGCACATTTGTCATATTAAATAGATAAAATAATAACATGGGATAATGAATTAAAAATAATATGCTTTTTAAAAAAGCAATTAATAAAAAGGAGATATTGTTTACCAAAAATGAATGTCAAAAGCATTTAAGAAGAATTGGTCCTAGCCCTTTAAGCGGGAGTAATGGGGGTTGCACATGTGAACGGGTCTAGAATGGATCCCAGAAAATACCCCCTTTTTCACCCCAATGCTTCATGGCTGGAAAATACCCGCTTGCATGTGAACGGGGTTTAAGATATACTTCCAATTGCAAAAATGTTTTAAAATTTAAAATCTATTATCTTAGAAACAGTTTAAATCAATAAATACATTTCTGAAAGAAATACCAAAATATAAAGTTTTATACGCTCCCCTGGTCCTACCAATTATATTTAGGAAAATCATCCTCATATAATTTCATGCAAAATAAAAAAAATCTTCCTTTTACGACCAAAATTCACAGAGTTATGAAGCATTAAACTTTATGATTTAAGTCACTTTTCTACGCATAAAAATGTCCAGCTTCAGGCAAACAACTAATCAGGGACAGTATTGACCATTTCTCAGCACAAAATGTGCTCAGCACAAAATGTGCACAAAATGTACTGTTATAAGTCAGTCAATTTTGGTCGTAAAAGGATGATTTTTTTTTAAATTTTGCATGAAATTGTATGAGGATGATTTTCCCAAATATAACTGGTAGGACTGGGGGACCGTATAAAAATTTATATTTCATATTTCTTTCAGAAATGTATTTATTGATTAACTTATAATAAAGTTTCATTATAAATTCAAGACTTTTAAACATTTTGCTGTGAGAGTGATTTTTACTATATATTTTAAATGTCTTAGGAAATTATTGTTTCTCAGTTATTAAATTTTATAGGTTTTTTTTTAAAGATTTAATAGTTGAATATTGCACTGCGCTGCAAAAAGAAATGTTGAATCATATTAGATTTATAGGCATCTATGAAATACTTGCTATTCTTTATAATTTTTTACATTTAACCCTTTCGCGACGGTGGCATTCCAGAACTGCCGTGGCCCAAAGGACGGCAAATTTTTTGTGTTTAACTCTTGAAAAAAAATTTCCTAAAAATCACCTATTCAACACAAAAATCTACTTTTTACAGGAATAAAAGAAATATTTATTTTCTATTTGATGTATGTATATTTTTCATACAAATCTGAATACAAAATACTAGTTAGTTGCTCCCATTCTTTTAGCCGAAATAAACGAATAATTTCACTGTCTCTAAAACCCAAACAAAAAAAAATACTCTTATATTCCTATGATTCACCAACGAAATCATTGAGCTGGAATCAAAACGAGAACCGGAACTCAATTATAAAATAGCTGATGCTACGAGAAGTGCTCTATTTGTTTATATTACAAAACCATGTTTCACCACTCCAAATGGAGAAATGATTAATTGGATCCTTCCTATGCCAAAGTCAAGTATTTGCAAAATACATTGGAGTTGTTTGCACAGACATTTAACTCCATCTAGTAGACAAATAAAAATGTTCAACATAAAAACGAGCGTACATGGCACCCGTCTTTTAGGGTACAGTTTTCTCCGTCACGAATGCAAGTTCACAGCTGACGCGCGGGCGTGGCAACCGTCGCGAAAGAGTTAAGAGTCAAAAACATATGATGTGGGTTGTATATAAATTTATATCATTCCGAGGTAAGTTAATTTCTGTAACAATTTAATAATCACATGTAAAAAGCTTTGAACAATGTTAAATCAATCGCATATACATTAAAATTTGGTTCTCTTTGCCTTAATAAACGTACTCATTTATATGCACTTACAACAAATATATAAAAGTGACTTCGTATAACTTTGATTGGTGTTTGGCATTATTGGCTACATTGATGGCGTTGTTATTTAACATTGCTTCCAAATGTGTTATAATGCGAAAATGCTGCATGAGAAAAGAGTTGACCGATTTAATTTGTAATTTTTGCATGTAAAGTTTATTATATAAGTCATTTCATGAATTAACTACTAACATCTCAAAATCAGGGCATACCAGGGTTTTAAAATCGGTATTCTTTGTTTCCTACTTATAATAAAATTACTGTATAATTTTATTTCTGATGATTATAAAATACCTTTTATAAAATGATCATGTATATCGATTATCAAAAGATTTTATATGATTGACCGACAGTTACTTATTTTATATTAAATAAGTAACTGTCCCAAACGATATCCAAAAATGTTTTATATTGAAAAATAGTTTTCATAAAATGATCATGCACTTTATCAAAATATTTTACATGAATGACTGCCATTTATTTATTTTATATTAAAAAAATGTAAATATGTGTGCATTCTGTATATTTGTACTTGCTAAAAGTAAATAGCATTTCATACTTCATAGACAATATCATACAAAATGTTGATCAAATCGCCCCATTCATTATTTGGGTATCGTATCCACAGATTCTTACATGCATAAAAAGCCATTTACACATGTAGATCATGTAAGATTTGAGTTGAAGAATGTTTTCAATATTTAAATCTATCAAAAAGTCAAATTTAACCATTCAAACTGTCACACCTTTCCCTTTATATACATAAATGTAGGGAATGTAACACATTTTTGATCAGACTTATATATTTCAAAAATATAAACTATTGAACAATTTAAAATAGAATTACTTATATAACTTTAAAAATAAACAAAGTTATTCTGGTATAAATGATCACATTATTCAAGGATCTATTTAAAAATACCAAAACTATAGTGGAAAACAACAGAATCCGTCAAATTCATATTCTTAAGCGCAGCCACAACAGCGAAATAATGCAAATTCTAGAAGTCCCATGATAAACTGGCTTATTTTCTGTCGAAGGCTGCTGAACGATACGTAGCACATAATGCTTTGAAAATAGCCGATGTTCATATTCATTCATTCAAACTCACAATAGTATTTGAAACTATGTATCTTCGTGCTATCTGGGTCACTCTGAATTCGCGGCCCTACAACGAAACCACAGTGTTCTTGTAGTGTTGCCATCTTATAATGCATTCAGCAACTACATTGTTGATTTTAGTTGCTGAATGTGTTACAAGATAGCAGCACTACGCTTTTGTGGAAAGACGTTTTAAAAAAAATTTGCAAAATTTTTTTACAAAAATTTTTAATACATTTATATAAATAAAAATAATAATGTAGGGGCTTTTTATGAGGAAGTCGCACTCCTTGTGACCTCTGGGCACGAGCCGCCACTGTTACCTGCAGCAAATACTAATGCAATGGGCTTAGAATCGGAAGAGTTTGATGACATCCTTAAAACTTACAGACATAAAGAAAGATCAACTAAAAATGCAAATTAGTAAGTTACAGGATTTCATAAAATCTTTGGGTGATAAGTACAAGCATGATTTGAACTTCAAAAAAAATGAACACCATTTCTACAATATACGAAATTTTGAAAAGAGATCATCAATTATCGTCAAATACGTCTAGCGAGATACAGAGACTCTTATAGACAGAAACATATCTGTGACGTGAAAGTATGGAATGCGAACTGCACACATTTTGGGACCTCTAGAATATGAAAAAACTATTTTTAGTGTAATGACTGTGTGCGTCTGTCTGTCTATGTATCCACACTAACTCAAAGTACTCTACTCACTACTGAATATATCCACTTTAACTCAAAACTAATGGACCCAAATTCCTAAAATTGGGTAGGAAAGTTACTTGTGTGCTGATTAGTTTAGTATGCTGATTTGGGATAAAAGAACCTGCCTTTTTATTTTTTGACAAATGGCCTGCAAAAACAGCCTGTATCCACTCTAGCTGAAAAAGTAATAGACCCAATTTTACAAAATTTGTTAGATGCAGGTTACCTTGGTGTTGGTTAGATTTTGGTACAATTCAAACAAAAGAACCTTATATTTTTAGTGAAATGGCCCACAAAAATCATCAAGAAATAAAATAAAATACTACACATGCAACAATTCCCAGCTGTCCAAACAGCTCCTCTAGTCTTCGGACGGGTCAGATGGTCTGGGTCTTCAACATGCAACAATGAGGAATTTTCACGTTTTTTTTATTTTATTTTTATCGTGTAGTAGAGAAAAAATCATGAATGATAGTATATATTTTTTTTAATTTTTGAACTTAGATAATTAATATAAAAATGTTTAAACTCGCACTTAGCAATCCGGCGCGAAAACGCTGTTTCTGTAATGGCGGCTCTTGTGACGTCACTATCCATGTAAACAAAGAGCGCAATACACTGTTTACTGTGGATTCCGAGAGCTGCGCAATTGATTCTCCTATAAAATATTTCATTTATCATATTTTTATAATGAGTGAGATTCTAAAACCGAGCTACAAGTACTGTTTAGTACCTTGCTGCACAAATACAACGGTTAATTCAGTTGATAAGCTGTTTTTTAATGTTCCAAAAGATCCAGTTAAACGAAAAGCATGGACTAAAGCAATGAGAAGGGACGAGCAGAAAAATCAGAAATTATCGAATAAAACATCTCTTTGGTGTTGTGAAGATCATTTTTCGGTAAGTAAACATTTGCTTCTGTTTAAATATTATTTACTTGGATTTATGGCCGTAACCAAGGTTTTTTTTCGGGGGTTCAAACTCCCCAAAATGAAAAAGTTAACATTGAAAAGATAAAGGGAAATCAAATCCTGGATACGATCTTGCTTGTATCAATAATAAACTATAAATAATCCTGTGTAAATAGTAATTTAAAATTAAAGAATTTTGTGGTCAAGTTAGGGATTGAACAATAAAACATACTCTAGCTTGTATCTCAAAATAATAAGTTTTAAAAACATAGAATCAAACCTTAATCAATCAATTTATTGAAATAAACAATGGCACATTAATTTGTAATTATTTCTTTTTGATATCAATTGTATAAATAGAAATGTTAACATTATATAGTAATTTATAATAATAAATGGCTGTCATTGTGTAACAAATAAGTTGTGATCATAAGTTGTGCAACCCTCATTTGTGAAATAAAGATATATGTTATCAATATTTATCTGATATACATATACTACTGATATAAAATTGTAAATCCAATGGTAGAATGTAAGTAGTAACTCATAATACACTATCCTAAAATTTTCTACAAAATACAAAAAAATGAAAGAAATACAACCATAAAGAGGAAATTATAAAGCGTAATTCAGGTTATAAATACAAAGATAATCAACAAATTAAGGTGAAGAATGAAAATAGGAAACAAAAAATATCAAGCAAAAAAGCTTGCACATGGAAGAGCTTAAGATTAGTTCATTTCGAAAAAATTATTTTCAAGTCCATATATCCCTTTGAAATGAACACAAAAATGCTTGTTTCTGAAACGCAAGATAGATTTTTATCTATAAACTTGTGTTATATGGACAACAAGCATAATGATTCGAAAAAAATATATATGGTATAACGAGGCCACATTACAGTGTATTTACACTTTGGGGGACCTCACTAGAAACATGAGCCTGGTACAACACACCCCTGTCCTGTTGTTTTTTTCTAGTTTGTATTGTATTTAAATTTCTTGAGTATTTCAGGCATGCTTTATTTGTCTCTACATAATTTCAAACTACAATATAAACTACTATAAAAAGTCAATTATCAGCTTAAAAGCAGAATAGGACATTGTAGACATAGGCAGCACACCTTATCTGACTGCTACTGCCAGTCTTAAAACATCTATAAAATTATTATTCATAAGTACTAAATATCTGACAACAGTTACTTTGTTTTGATTGGAAACAGGTTATTGATATTCCCTAGCATTTGCCGTATACATATTAGTGTTATATTACAAATCAGACTATGTAATTCAAATTTGTTTTTTTCTAGTTTGTATTGTATTTAAATTTCTTGAGTATTTCAGGCATGCTTTATTTGTCTTTACATAATTTCAAACTACAATATAAACTACTATAAAAAGTCAATTATCAGCTTAAAAGTAGAATAGGACATTGTAGTGTGCGACTATTTCCAAGTGCAATCAAAATTAAAGTTTTAAATATAAAAGAATTATTCATGCATTTGCATTAGTTTTAGATTTATTTGTCAATATTAATGAAGATCATACATACATCTTAGTTTTAAATCCTCGCATTTCGGCTCCAATAAAATTGGGATTCTTTCCCAAAAACGAAAACATACATATAGCATCAATTTTAGGAAGATTATCGGATTCTCCTTTGATAAATCCCGAAAAAATCAACATCTTAAACAAAATGAAATGGATGGATTATACAATTCAAATATACGGTAAAATTAAAAATGATTATAAAATTTACGGCTCAAAAAATGATTTCTAAACTATGAATGCGTAGAAGCGAATTGATCTAGCGTTGTTTTCAAAATGTAAATACTGATACTTCATGAACAGTGACGTCAGAGCCAATCACGTAGCGTTTCAAGATCACATGACATTGCGTCATTTTTCACTTATTTAAACTTTAATTTTTAATTTATTCAAAATCATTTTGACATTTAAAGTGACATATTTGAAAATCTTAAACCTAAAATTACCAAGAAAATATAAAATTGAGCATTTCCCCCACGTGTGCAAATTCCTCATTGAATACATGTTTTATACATAATTTTTGACGATGAAACGATGAAGACTTTAAGATGGATTATTCTCGAGATATAAGTTTTTAATTTATGGGAACTAAAGACGTTTTACACTGGAGTGAAAATACTACTATTAAAATTTAGTAGGCACATCCCTTGGCGGTTATTCTGATACTCATTAGATTTTGGCATGATTCGGAAAAATAAAACTGACTTTTGCATTAAGTTCATGAAAATATGAAATACATAAAATTGCTGAAATATATTTATTAATTACTTGTTCTTTATGTAACTTTTGACAACACATTGAATAAGGTTGATTTCATGACTCTAGGATGAACCGTTCTCAAGATATTTTAGTTTTTTGGAATTTTAACCCTTTGAGCATGTCATGTATTTCCTTTCGCGCACACTGCAGTGGGGAGTTTTTATTTCCCATACCCTTTTCCCATTGATTCCACATTGAATGAGAAGGTGTTTTGCTGAAATAAGTATTAAGTAAATAAACATGTATAATAACAGATAAGTAAATAAAAAAACATGCAATTCCAATTTTTAATAGTTCCTCTTGGTGTGATAAATTTTAAAACATGGAATATAACAAAGAGCAACTTCACAGTCTGGACACCATGTCCTGGTTTCTTTCCCAAGCTTCTTGCCAGTTTATTGGATGCATAACATACAACACATCGCCTAACATACATACATGGATCTTTTTTGCAGGGAACTTACAGATAACTGCAGATAACTTACGTTTTGCTGATATAAGATTGAAAGCATCTGAGGCCACCATTGCTTTGAATGTGAAATCCCAACAAAACTATTTTTACGAAATTCTGCCTCTGATAAAATTTAGTTTGTACGACTACCACTGCCATCTAGTGTAAAAGATTGTAAACACAGTTAATATCTCATAAAAAATTTATATGTGTTATTTGCGTTAAACACACAGGAGTCTCGGCTTTAAAAGTGCATGACGAGTCTACCTAGTCAAACTCGTTAGCGGTAGTGCAATGCATGACGAGTTGAACTCGTCAATAACACTTAAAGGGTTAAAGAGCTGAACTACTTAAAGTGCATTAAGTTGCTAAATGAAACGAACATGCATTGAAAGTGCCAATTGGGTATGATATTAGAAACGTATCCGTGTTACTTTCTGTAATTAAACTCAATTTAATGAATCATGAAATAAAAAATAAGAAAATGAATTTGAATTTGTTGAACAAAGTCAGGCTCACACCAAATTTTTATTGTTGTTAGCAAAAAAGTATTTAACTCACAGGTTGCATAATATTCTTTTTTATTCCTCAACACGGAAAAAAAAATCTAGTGCTCAAAATTTATTTGCATATATATATATATATATATATATCAGGGATGTATCTAGAGAAATGTGAGTGGTGGTTGATTTTCCAGAACAATTATAATTGCGAATATAAAATTTCGAAATGTGCTTCGCGTTAATTCACACACACAAACAGTATTAGTATTGTATACTTTTATATTAAAGAAAAACATTTGATAAAATTGAATATAACTTTTTTTAAATGTAATTATAATAATAAAATACATTTACACAGTAATTTCATTTCAATCTGATCCTCCTATTCTTTACAGTCATCCAGTTATGAACTGCTTTGTCAAACGGAAAGCTATGAAGCTCAGGACCGTTCACAACAATACGTAAAAGTGCATCCAGAGTGGAAGATTTCAATCTATTCCGGAGTTCTGTTTTTATTAACTTTACTTGAGAAAAGTCTCTTTCACAGTCTGCTGAGTGTATTGGTATTGTTTTGTAACATTGAGCAATATGTGAAATACCGGGAAATAATTCAAGCATGGTCTTGTTGGTGATAATAGCTTTAACCATTTCTTCCTGAGTTTTCATTCTATGGTGATCCGAGATCAGCTGTTTTAACTCATTCCACTCAATGACACAGTTGGTAGTGTTTAGACCAAATTTCGCTGAAAGAACTTCTACACTTTCATGTCCATATTCTTCAAAGTAATGTTCCATTTCATCTGGAAGATTTTTAGGATCAAATATAGAGAACTGTTTTACAACATCGCTTTCAACAAATCGGTTTTCTATATTTTGAATGAGCTCAGACAGGTACTGAACTTTTAAGCTCAAAAAGGAAGTGGAATCATTTGGTTTCATAAAAATATGTATTTCCTTCTCATGACATTTTTCCATGAAATTGGGTAAATCTTTTAAATAAAACCCATCTCTATCTTTTAACCTTCGCAGTTTATTTAAAGTTGATGTCACAAATGGCTCTATAAGGGTTAAATCTGCACTTTCTGATTGGAAAATCTTTGATAGTCTATTAACGCTGAGCAATACATCACACAAAAGATGCAAAATAGCCACAAATGAATATTCACACATATAATGGTGAAGACCCTTTGCTCTTGCATCAAAACGTTCTTCAGCCTCTCTTTCAAGACTCAAAATCACAGAATAATAAATCTCCTTTAAACGCAGTACAGTTTCTCCATGACTTAACCATCTAGTGAACGATGGTTCAAGCATTTTGCCACTCGAATCACTTGGAAAAAGAGATTGGATTTCTAGCAAGCCAGCAAGTCTCACTGGACTGTTTTGATAAAAATCAAAAAGCTGTCGTATAACTTCACAAAATTTCTTGATTTTTGGTACGTTCTTGGCTGCTTGTGATGAGGCCAAGTTCAAACGATGTCCAGCACAATGAATGCTAACTGCTTCACAATAATTTGATTTGTCCGTTTCTTGTTGAACCAGTTTCTGCCTTTCCTGAATTTTTTTAATGGCACCATTCTTTTTCCCTGTAAGCACTGGTGCACCATCACTACCGATTCCACACAATGTAGAGTAGGGAAGTTCTTTAGACTCTAGATATGCAGTAACAGCATTTGCAATAACATCTGCATTTAATGACACAACAGTTGTTTCAGAACCATCATTTGAATTACTTGCTAGAAGATCACTTAATTTAAGAAATTTTGTCTTGAGTTCACGATTTGTGTCTAAAAAACGTGCATGTACAACTAAATTCTCCTTTACAGATACATCAGAAGATTCATCAATTTCAATTGCATAGCATGGTGATTCCCGCAACTCATTCAGAACGCTATCTTCCAATACATTGGATAAACTATACAGCATTTCTTCAATAGCACCACGACTGTTGTAGGTAGCATTTTTTGCAACCCGAACGTTTTCTTGTATTTTCAGTCCAAGAAATGTTGTAAGATCCAGCAATGGTTCAAGGTTGGTAGTATGGGCAATACGATGTTGGCAAAGAAAATACAAACATGCAAACATATTAGTGAGATCACCTTTAGGAACTCCTAAATTTATTACATCACGTATATTTGGGTTTACACAAAATTCAAGTTCTGCTTTCATGGAATCTGTATGGGAGCATGAATTTTCATGAAGGTGAATACTTGCCAATCGCAGACGGGTACATGGTGTCTTTGTCCAAATGTCTCTCTGATAAGGTGTTTTATTATACTTTTGACATAACCTACAAAACATCCCTTTTTTAGAAATATCATAATAAAGCCAATTTCTTCCACTCATCCAATCTTTTTTAAAACCATAAGACTGCTTCCCCAATTCAGAAGGTGCTGAACTAGGCTTTGTATGCCTACTCACATTTCCACTTGGGGACTGTTCTTCATCTAGGTTTACATCAATTTCAGAATTATCCGAAGTAAGAACTGTGCTTACATTGCTTACCTGAAAATCTTTTGGTGCGACTGCAACAGGTTCTTTTCCACTCTCAACAGTTGCTGTTCTTACTAGACCTACTTGATGTGATGTCTCCTCTAGGGTAGAGTCTGCAGCTTCTGTAGGAGTTTCTTCACACACTGCACATTTTTCTTTTTGTTTCCTAAATAAATCGCCGATATCATGACATAAAACTGCCCTCCTTTTAAGGCTGGTCATTATTTATTTATGTGAGTCTTGAGGTCAGATAAAAAATTCTGGAATATCAAGTAAACAGTGTTGCCAGGTCTTAACCAAAAATTGTGAAAAACTAGGCCAGTGTTTCGTGTTGCCAGGTTCAGGGTTGCCATGTCCTGCCCAGCCCTCGGAAAATAACGTGGCGTCATTCCCCCGATGATAATTCAAATTCCAACATTAGAAACCAAAACGCCTGACAAAATTTGTTGATTTATAAAAATTTTAATGACTTCAGTGGTCCGCAACCTTTGTTATTGATTTTACTACTACACGGGACTTCAATAAATTATAAAATAAAGTAAATTACATGTGGAATGTTATTATTTGGATTTCCATAAATACCATACCTAGTTCAATTAAAGATTAGAGATTCCGTAAAAAAAAATAAATAACAAGTTATCATAGTGAAATTATGGCGAAAGCCGCCCTTTCCCATACCATAAATGAAAATTGTCTGCAAATCCTCCCCCTCCCCCCTCATAAACTTAGCTAGTGTGCATTATTAACGCTTTCTTTCTAGGAGACGCCAGGTCTGCATTGAAACTACAGGCGTTAGTTATTTTCTCTCCCCTCTTCCCCCCACCCAGTGAATCCGATGACTGAACTAAAATGCGATAGATAGCGCGCTCACGATCGAAGTGGCTTGTTCTGTTCTCCTTTTCGAGATTTACATGTGCCGAAATTTCGTATTTTCACCCGACCGACAATACCAATGCTTAAACCAGAGCCAAGACCGAAGAAATTTATAAATGTAGAATGAACTCGGCCTGAAGATAACTGCGTCCCGACGGGCCCGAAATGATTTGTATTCAAATATGTTAAAAACAAATTTGTGAAAATTTTGTACGGAGAATTGAGCTTATTTTCTTAAACATTTATCTTTAGATAGCTGAAATAAACGGAATAAGTTCATGTATTCAATTTAAATCCATTGAAAAAAAAAATCAGAATAAATATGTTCGGCCCGGTCGTAACAGACGTTAAAAAAAAACCCGACCCGAAACAGTAGAAAACTCAAGCCCAGCCCGAGCCTAAGCCCAAACCCATGCAGAGCTCTATCCCTTTTTAATTCTTAATAAAATTTCCATTTGCTGTAATAGGCCGGAGTACGTAACAAGTTTGAATTTTTGTAATGGATTCTTCTATTTTCAGCCAGGAGTATTTTCTTTTCTTCCCCACTTTAGTTTCAATTTTAAAACTAATACGTTTACAATTCATTCATGGCATTTGTTCCAGTTGTCTGACAACTGAAGTTAAAGAGTATGAAATATCTATTCAGTCCAAATAGTGTCAATGAGGTTTAAACTGGTTAGGGACAAGAGGATTTATGGTTATTTATTTACCATTCCTTCAAATTACCAAACATTGGAAAGAGGAAATTGGATTCATTACATCTTTTACCCCTCTGCACCCACCCATAGACCGGAATTCCGACGGGTTCGGTCCTTTATCAGACTCTGCGGCGGCGTATGAATATACAGTTACCGCACTTCATCCTGAGACCGTTGCTTCTAATTTATTATTGTTGTGCGATGTATTTGAGCACACATGTTAAAGAATATAATGTGAAAAAAAAATTCTTAGGAGGACGGGTGAAAAATGTTAATAGCCGTGTTCGAGGACGGGTTAGATTTTACCTATTTCCCAAAGCCTGGTAGGGAGTCAGAATAGCCAGATGTCTTGGGGGGAGGGGGGGTGACAAAATTTACAAACACGGAAGCAGTATTGTTTGCTTGTTTACTTTCCCCAGACTGTTGAATATCGTCTTTGTTTACATAAGTGCTGAGGGGAAAATTTAATTTATGAGAGGGAAATGAGAATAAAAGGTTACTAGTCCGACGGTCCAATTAATTTATATTCTGCTGGTCCGTTGAGTGTTTTTGTGGTCTCGGACCAACGGACCACCGTTAGTTTCGAGCTCTGGATAAGGTTAGCTGCCGGAGATTTTTTTTTCTTGGATAGTCTCGTTTTTATATTAAAAAAAAAAAGAAAAGCCGGTTGTCAAGTTATTTCAAGTCGCCAAATTTTTCAGTTCAGTCGGCGAGTGGCGAGTTCTTATTTTCATCTTTATTTAGCTACAATGGCAAAGGGGAGAATTTCTATTTATAGCTTCAGCCATATGGCAGGTAGTTGGCGATGATTCCAACTTCACTTGTTGCTTTAGAAAGTTTTTTTTTTTAGATGAGTGGTGGTCGGCAATTGAGTGGTGGTCGGAAATTCTGAGTGGTGGAAACCCCGACCACCGCCGACCACTGTAGATACATCCCTGATATATATATATATATATATTTTATACGTGCTAATAAAATGCTGCGAGTAATGCATGAAAGTGGAGGATCTCTAAAATTTGCATTAGTATTCATTAAATTTTCTCTGCTCCCCCCCCCCGTAAGATTTATTCGTTCCACCGCCTATGTCTCTGAAGATATCTTGTCAGCTAAAAAAACCTACATTTTTTATTTGTTCTAAAGCATTTTGCACTTTGCAAATCGTACATAATTGTGCAGAACACTAAATTTCGTACAAAGGTAGAAAGGTTGATAAAGTGATATGTAGAATGACACTGTGTTTGTTTACTGAAGTAAAGTTAAAAATAGTGTCAAAACTCAATACAAACTAGTGATTTATTGCTATTCACTACACTACTAGATATTGCTATTACTATTAAAAGTAGTGACTTCTGTAGTTTTGCTATTTGTAGCATGCTACTTCCGACCACTGTACACAGGTATACAAACTGAATTGCACAATGACACTATTTATGTAAAAATTATTTCGTTTGGTAAAATGTTTATTCATTTTTACTTTAACAAAAAAAAAATAAGAGAGTTTTATTGCTCTAATATGGAATAGAAGATTAAAGTGGATGTAAAAGGGGGCTTGTGACTATTTCAGCCTTCAAAGAAGGTAAATAAAGGCAGTTGAAAACTGAAAGATTGGGAGATTTACTGAGAGACCAGGAGATGGGAAGAAAAACCGGGAGAGTTGGCACAGCTATGCTATATCCAAATACAATTGAAAACCACAACTACTTGTCCTTATTTGTCTAGTTTTAAGTTCACTGGAGACAATTAACTTACTTTGGTATATCAAAGAAACTAAATAAAATATTTTGTTTAAATTAATGAAAATACTCTTCCTTCACAATTTTGCAGCATTTCAGGGCACAGGAACAACTGTCTTTTTTGGAGACGTAACATTTGAACCGGGGAATACAAGTCAACACCCCCACGTTCCACATGAATAAATTGCTGGCAAAGAAAAATGACACTACACGATACCTCCTCCATACTGGATACACATAAGCAGGGGTTGTGCTGGTAGAATATGAAAACTCAGGATACCAATTTTACAAAATTTCAGGGCAATTATATTATAAAACAAAAAATATTTTATCCGGTTAAAATTACTTTATAATGAAAACAAATATTTATGTTTGGTAAAACACAAGTTTTCACTAAAGACAGTAACAAATATTGGTCTTTAATAAAAATATATATATATATATATATATATAGCAATGAATTATATTCCTGCCAAAATGATTGCCTTCTTAGTTGCCTAACTCATTGCTTTAATATACATTATTCAAAATGGAAAAATTTCCATTTTGCAAATATAATTAAAAAATTAACAATAATTAGCCAGAATATGAAAATAAGCTAGTTTAGTCAATCTAATATGCAACATTTAAAAGATGGACATGGATGGAAAAAGATACTAATGTACCCTGCAGTTTGCGAGAAAAACTGAATTGCACAATCGTACTGTTTATGCAAAAATAATTAAGAAACACTGTAATAATTAACTAGAATATGAAAATATGCTAGTTCAGTTAATTTAATATGCAATATGCTCTAATATGCTAGTTCAGTTAATCTAACATGGAAAGATACTAATGTACTCTTGGCAATTTACGAGAAAAACTGAATTTGCTAAATGTGCTGTTTATGCAAAAATAATTAAAAATTTAACCTTAATAATTAATCAGAATATGAAAATACGCTAGTTTAATCAATATAATATGCAATATTTAGATGATTGACATGAATGAAAAAAGATAATACTAATGTACTCTTGGCAATACACGAGTATAAACTGAATTACACAATCGCACTATGTGAAATTAATAAAACAAATAACATTTTAGCGATTTATGCTGAATTAGACAACCTTTGAAAAAGCATATTTATTACAGTCATAAAACAAACGATTGTTATCTTATTTTACATTACTATATGCGGCCATAAATCCCCGTTAATTTGACTGCCATTACCGTGTATGTGGCCGTAAATTTACATTGGTCTATCTTGAAGGTAATTTTCTGTAGAAAACTATGCAAATTCCGTAATCAGTATGAGATAAAGATGTTTCCTGTAGAAACTACAGAAAATCCACAGTAATCGGCATCTTTGCTTCTGAGATACGTAAAATTTCAGGAGCTTAAGGATGGCACATAAAAAATAAGGACACAAATATTTTTTCAGGATTTTCTGGACAAGTCTACCCCTGCACATAGGTGATGGTACTCTTCACAGGAATACTGCAATTATTAGGCAAAGATTTGGATGCATGGTTCAAGCATCACATTATGGGAATTCTTATTCCATGGGTCATTCTATGTCATTTCAACAAGGTCATGTCACCCACTGGCTCTGATTTTGATGAAACTTGATGTACACCCTTCGAAAGAAACCCACTTAAATTTTTTCATTCTATCTCAAACGGTTTTAATTTTATAGCACTTAAAAATTTCATTAAATCTGTGTTGTCTGTCACTCTTGAGACCCTCGGCACAAGATACCCTTGCTTACATATTATTTTTTTTCTCTATAACAAATGATCAGACAGATCTCTTTGAAATTTTACACAAAGCTCAGTAAAGTTATAAGGATTTCAGAAAAAAAAAATGCATCAGTACTCAAAAGATTTTATAAATACTTAAAAAAAATTAATAATATACTTGCAGCCTAATTTTTTGGGTGGAAAATTAGAAAATTCAGGTTTTCCAACCTGAATTTTCAGCATGTGGGCATGATGGAACCAAAAGTTTTTGATGTTGAAAATTATTGCAAAGACATGCTCTTTCTCGACAAAGAATGAAATTTATGGTTTTTTTACTCCTTGTAATGAAAATGTTACGTTTTTTTGACATTGTGGAAAAAAATGGCTGCTGAGTAGCCATTCTGTACAATTTTCCTATAATCCATAGGTGTAATAGAAAAAATTAATAGAACAAAGTTATTCAGCTTAAAATTTAACATAATTTTGGTTATTATAGTTTTTTTTTTTTCAAAAGTGCAGACTTGTTGGGGTATTTGAAGTTATGAAAATTGTCTAATTGTGAATACAAAAAATAAATTAGAGTCAGAAACCTTAAATGCTGACAAATAAGACCTAGCAAGAAAAATGTTCCAAAAAATTAAAAATTTAGTATTATATACAAATGTTAGTACATCAAATTAGGCTTAAATTTTTTAATTAATAATTTTATTCATTTCAGAAATATTAAAAATATTAGATATTTTAAAATGTTTCCTCAAATTGCAGTTTAGAAGTCTTTCATATGCTATTTAGTGTATATTATTTCATATGCTATTTAGTGTATATTATTTCATATGCTATTTAGTGTATATTATTTCATATATTATTTAGTGCATACAGATAAATCATGGACAGCTAGAATTGGATGATGTAATGCAGATGAGTTAAACAGGATATTCAGATACATGTGATTGAGCTGCAGGAAACATATGCACTGGCTGCATGTCAGAGAATGCAGACTTGGCTTATCAGTAAGTCTACTTCTGGTTTCTTTGTGAGCAAAGCTGTGTGATAACTTTGACAAAACTTTGTGAGCAAATCTCTCTTAAAATGTATCCAATCTGCTTTTTTTTTGTTTTGTTCTAGTTCTTGCTATATGTGTGTGTGTTACATTACAGCAGTCCAAAGATTTGCTAGAAAAAGGAATTAAATTAAAGCCATGTGAAAAATGATGCTGTAGATGTTGACAAATTATTTATGGTGATGTAAATCAAGAGAGTTATGTTGTTGAAGATAGTTGCATTCAACCAGAAGATATTGGGATAAGTTTTGAAGAAAAGACCAATTTGGAGAGAGAACTATAGAAAAGCTGAGCATGTCTTTTACTGAGGTGGGTTGTTCGCCTTTAAAATTACATGGTTTACCTAAGCACTGCAAGACATCTTATGGAAAGAGGAAGATAGAAAATTTCGAGGAAAATGTTCGTGCCAAAATTAAAATATTGCTACAGATTGAAATCCCAACTACAGAGACTGAAGCAGAGATGGTGACTAAAGAGAAAGCATGTGACAT
This sequence comes from Amaurobius ferox, assembly GCA_951213105.1. Lineage (NCBI taxonomy): Eukaryota > Metazoa > Arthropoda > Arachnida > Araneae > Amaurobiidae > Amaurobius > Amaurobius ferox. Next base: position 141,342,060 of record OX578147.1, on the reverse strand, counting down.
GGATAAACTTGTAGAGGTGATGAAACATTTAATAAAATGCACCTCAAGAAAGAAGCAAATCCAGATGCTAACCATTCCTGCTTCTTTTTCATGGTCACAGAGAAAAATTCAGGAAACATTTGGGGCATCTGATTATTCAGTTCGCCAGGCACAGAAGCTTTTTAAAGAAATAGGAATTTTAACTGAACAAGATCCTAGAGGTGGAAAAAAGCTTCCACCTGAAACTGTAAGTAAGGTTCTAAACTTTTATCAGAGTGACAAGCGGTCTAGAATATTGCCAGGAATGAAGGATGTGGTTAGCATTGGAAAAGAGCATCAGAGGAAGTGGCTAATACTAGACAAAGGCAACCTCCGTGAATTGTATGCAGACTTCAAGGAGTATCCCTGTATTCTCAAAATTTTATGCTATGAGGCCAAAGTGGTGTGTTCTGGCTGGTTCCAGTGGAACCAACAGTATATGTATGTGTACCATTCATCAAAATGCCATTTTACTACTGCATGCGGCAAGGATAGAAGACACTTATAAAGATATAATGAAGTTTCTACTCTGTGAGGACCCAAACAGGAAAAGTATGCTCAGACATTGTAATAAATGTCCTACAAAAAATAATCTTGTCAGCCACTTAGAATCTCAATTTGAAGATTTTGATGGATGTGACCCCATTGAATTTTCACAATGGATTTCCACAAATCGAACTCACTTGATTAAAACTACTTCGACACTGGATGAGTTCATTGATGATCTAACAGATAAAATAGAACATCTGATTTCTCATTCTTTCATAGCAAAGTCACAATCTTCCTTCCATAAAAATTTAAAAGAAAACCTTCCATCACACACTGCCGTTATTCTACTAGATTTCAGTGAAAACTTTTTATTCATCATCCAAGATGAAGTACAAGGGTACCACTGGACTTCTAAATCTTGTACTTTGCATCCTGTGATAGTGCATTATAAAAATCCTGATGGAGAGAAGATGATCTCATCTCATTGCATTGTTTCTGATGATTTGAAGCAGGATATGAATATGGTATACAAAATCGGGAAATAGTTTTGAAATATATAAAAGATAATTTTCCTCACATCAAACAGATACATTACTTTGGTGATGGCTCTACAGCACAGTACAAAAATAAGTTCAACTTTCTAAATCTCTGCCATCATCAGGGAGATTTCCAGATAAATGAATAGTGGTCTCTCTTTGCCACTAGTCACGGCAAGTCAGAATGTGACAGTATTGGCGGAACTACAAAACATCTAGCTAGAAAAGAGAATCTTTAGAGACCCCTTGACAAGCAAATCACTACTCCAAAAACACTTTTTGATTTCCGTGACAAAAAGATTGAAAAAGTCAAATTAAAAAAAAAAAAAAAAAAGAACTATAATAACCAATATGATGTTAAATTTTAAGCTGAATAACTGTGCTCCATTAATTTTTTCTATTGCAGCTATGTATTGTATAAAAATTGTACAAAATGGCTACCCAGCAGCCATTTTTTCCCACAATGTCAATAAAACATAACATTTTCATTACAAGGAGTAAAAAAACCATAAATTTCATTCTCTGTTGAGAAAGAGCATGCTTCTGCGATAATTTTCAACATTAAAAACTTTTGGTTCCATCATGCTCACATGCTGAAAATTCAGGTTTTCCAAACCTAGTTTTTTCATCCAAAAATTTTTCATCAAAATTAGGCTACAAGTACATTATTAATTTTTTTGAGGTATTTATAAAATCTTTTGAGTACTGATGTATTTTTCTCTGAAATCCTTATAATTTTATTGAGCTTCGTGTAAAATTTGAAAGAGATCTGATCATTTGTTATGGAGAAAAAAAATAAAATGTAAGCAAGGGTATCTTGTGCCGAGGGTCTCAAGAGTGACAGACAACACAGATTTAATGAAATTTTGAAGTGCTATAAAATTAAAACCGTTTAAGATAAAATGAAAAAATTTAAGGGGGTTTCTTTCAACCATAAGGGAAGGGTGTACACCAAGTTTCATCAAAATCCGAGTCGGTGGGTGACAAAATCCTTGTTTTATATAACTTTCTTTGGAAAAATGCTGTTTCTATTTTTTTTCAACAAAACTATTAACAGGAACTCAACATCCTTATTTTCTAACCAGCAGTTGCCAAAGACAGAGACTTGTAATTTATGCACTTTTTGCCCTGGGTTATGGCTGAAAGACAGAAAGTGTATCTGGTGCTTTGATCTTCTGATGCAATCCCCCCCCCCCCCCCACTCCCCATCATTTACTACATTTAATCTACACCTTTTTATGAATGAAGTCTTAACTTTTTTTTCTCATTTTTCTTTGTTTTTATTCAATTTTACTGTTTTGCATAGTTGTTAAATCCTGAAAACTAAAAAGTTTTACTTGTTAAAAATGAGTAAAATAGGCTTATATTAGCATTGTACAATTCAAAGTTTATAATATCTTTGTTAAATCAATAAACCCACATTTTTTACTATCAGTGGATTTGTTGGGGCTATCTGGTAAATATTAATAGCCAAAAATAAAATATCAATTAAATTAATGAAGTATTTATGAAATTACTTTAACAATTTAAAAACAAATCTTTTTATTAAAAAAAAAATAATTACAAGCCCTAGTTACTGGGGTGCGACAGCACACGGGAATTGCACTTGGACGACCCAGGCTCGATTCCAGCCACTACCAAAACTGCCGCAGTGTTCATACGGAGTATGATCATGTTAAACATGTGGGTCTGTAAGTCTTTCCAAGAGGTTGGTGGTAGAGGAAGTGGGGTACTGTCCCTGTGGATGCCTCCCCTACTGGGTTCCGATCTAAATTGGGTGGCACTTCCTGGCCGTTCAAACAGATAGATACCTTATACCTTTCTGGTAGGTCGGATGGTCTGGGTTGAAGAAGAAGCCCCAGTTACTGATTTAATTCAATTTCAAAGTATGAAAATAATTGTATAAAGTCTCAATTAGAATAGAGTCTTCCAAAGTGCATATTGCAGAATCCTGAGGGTCTGCAACGTGATTGATAGTTCCGTGTAAATTTTCTTAAAAATAGCACTGAATTAGAATATACCTGTCATGACAGCTCCTCCTATCTGGGAAAATGCAAGTTCAAATCTTCCACGTTGTCTGGATGCTCCTTCTGGAAAGATCCATACAGGATTACCCTGGAAAGAAAAAAATGAAATAAACAAATGCATCCCTTAACTAATTACACTTTAACAATTGCAGATCTGCTACTGGGTCATAACTTTTGCATTAGTTGCCTCAGATGCAAAAAATTAGTAGCCAAAATAGTGTCCTTAAATAGAAAAACTAAGAGACAAAATAGTTTCTTTAAATAAGATGTTAGTATGTTTTTCACAGCCAAATGGCTTCAAAGCTGTTTATAGTAAAAATTAAATTGTTTAACACACACAAAAAAAAAAAAAAAAAAAAAAAAAAAAAAAAAAAAAAAATCTTTAAAGAAAACATGAGTTTTGACAGTTCAATTTCTTCTTTTGTATATTTTTCATGTCTTCACCTCCCTTAAAAAATTATTGACAGGGGGGGGGGGGGGGGAGGGGCTTCATCACTCGAGTAGACCCTCCTTATGGGCGGCCATGGACAGATACACAGTCAATATCGATAGCTACTACATGAACTGCAGTGGGAGTACAATATTAACCGTGATATTTGCATGTAGTGGAGATACGCAATCTACAACAAGAAAGCTATTACAAATTAAGATTTTTAAAAAAGCGACTAGACTGGTCAAGGTGGACAGTAAATAATATAAAGAAAATAATTATCCCATATTTCATTAAAGCCGGCTAAAATCGAAGTAAATGCACAGTTCTAACAACTTTTCTCCCCTTCCTATCATCCTCTGTTTTGACTGAATCACCTGAATCAACGTAAACCTCTTCCTGCAAATAGTGCAAAGAACCCTAGTCTGGAAATCCATGAGAGCAAACATGCTTATAGAGTTTAAATATTTAGCATTTTATACTCCAGATCAGGGTTCCCACTAAGTCAGGAAAAGAGGGGGAGAATTTCTCTCCTTCCAAAAAATTTTGGGAGAGTTTCTGTCATAAGGCTAATTTAGAAAGTAATAAAAAAGAAAGCATTAACTATAACTCATATTCTTCGACATTTAAATTTTTTAATTCTTAAAACTAACATTCTTTTAACATTCTTACTAACATTCTTTTTAAAAATTAATTAGGAGTCGTTTAAGTATTAAGTAAGCACATTTTTGGTAATTTTATACCCCCCCCCCCCACTTGTTAGCAAAAATACTCAAATTCCTGACTTCCCCCATGCTTACGTTATGATTTTATTTGCTGACATAAAAACGTCTACATGGGTTATTTTACGTAAAATGATTCACATGCGAATTTATGATTTTTTTATCTGTAAACTGCAAAAGTCGAGGGCCGACTGTATTTACTTTATATTTTGATTTTTAAAATCATTTTATGATCAATTTTCATGCAGCAATAGTAATTAAAAACTTTAACGATTTTTGATCGCCAAAGGCGAATATCGACAAAAACTATTTCACTAGGCAAATAGAATCAGGTAATAAATTTGACTTTATGTTTGAAAATGGATTCTTTTTTTTTTTTTTTTGTACTTTTTACAAAACTTGCAGAACATAAGGGTTGCATCGTCCTTTTGCTGAATCTCAAGCCAGTCATGTGATTTTAGTCATTTTGGTTGACTCGACTTTTTTCTTTTTGTTTTCAAAATAGCCCTTTATTTCATAAATAATACGTTTGTAAAATAATTTTTCTGTATAAAACGCGAAACAATTACAAACACTGTAGTCGATGCAAACAGATTGGAAAAGTGGGAAATATTTTTCAAATTAAACGAGGTATGCCGAGGATAGCGTACAAATGCAGATTTTCGTGATGCTGCTGCAAAATAACCTTTCATTTTATTAATAATACGGTAGAAAAATGGTTTGGTTTTTATTATTTGTATATTAAACGACATAATTATAAAAAAATTCAGTCGATGCAAATATATTGTGAAAATGGCAAAAAGATATTCATTGGTCATCTCTCCTCAGAAAATGTGGGAATCGCCGTATGCGAACGCCGTTTTCGCAATCGCGGAGAAACAGATTTTCAGATCATGTAAGGAAGGAATGTCTCTGATAAAAAATTTGTTGCTTTGTTCAAATTTTGTGACATTTTTTGAGCATATATGGCCAATTTCACGACATTTTCGGGATTTTTGTAACCTGTAGACATACTGTGTACGGGGGAAAGGATTTTCGTCTGCGGAAAGAAGAAAATTTCTCGAGCAAAACACAAAAAATGCGGGAAGTACGCGGAAAGAGCATAATTCAAATCTGTGAAAGAATCCTATAAAAAAAAATTTATTTGATCGAATTTGCGACCCGCGCAAGCTGGAGGGACACTTATAGCTTTCTATAAAATATCTCTCTAATTAGAAACACGTAGTACTTTTAGTGTATCCAAATCGCGATTGACTGCGATTCACACGTAGCTACGAAATCGCAGCCTGCGACCGCTCGACAATCAGTCCGCGATTCGCAACAACGAGGCGACTGATCGCGATTTGCGGTCGCGAAGCAATCGGGATCGAGCATCGGATTTCTCGGTATCCAATTTGAAGGAAAAAATAATTTTAGGCCAGAACTGGAGAGAGAGAAATTCTCGCGCAGTCTAAATTTTTACGCGAGATTTTTTATGGATTTCGCGAGAATCTCGCGGGTTCGCGCTGAAATGGGAACCCTGCTCCAGATAGATGCATACTAAACAAGGAATAATTTAACAACAATGTAAGTTGAAAAAAAATATATATATTTTGAAAGTTTTTATCAGATGGAAGAGGGAATGTATGTACTTAATCTTCACTTTTCTATTTTGTTTCTTTTAATGGAGGAAAGAAGTAATGTGGGGGCTGCCAATTTTCTTTTTTTTGGCACTAGATCACTGCACAGCTTAACCTTTTTTTTCTTTGAAGGATTAGGGGGCAGGGAGAGATAACACACAAAAAATTTATTGTAAAGAACATAGAGAAAAGGCTCTTGGACATATCTGAGGTCATACAAGGGCTGGTTGATTTTTGTTTAAGGACAAACATTGCTCTCTTAACAAAAGGGCAGGCAGGGCTCTGTGCTCTTCCTTGGGGAAACACACAAACACACACACACATATATATATATATATATATAATAGTTTGAAAGTCCAATGATAAAAAAGTGATATATATATATATATATATATATATATATATATATATATACACACACACATATACAAAAAAAAAAAAAATCCATAATGAAGTGGCCACTAAATTGTCTACTGGCCACTAGCTACTAAGTGAAAATTTGAATTTCCAGGTCTTGAATCTATGTACTAGAAGTAGTACAAACAAAATTTTTACAGCACAAATAAATGGAATTGTCAAAATAAAATTCTAATATGATACTCCTGCTGCCTCACTCAGAGATGAGAATAACTCTGTACCAGAAGTATTACAAATGAATGGTATCGGCAAAATTTTGAAACTCAGATGTAGGGGCTTTCATTTCTTCAGTCCCCCTTTGGAATGGTAATAATATTTTACTGGAAGAAGTACAAATGAAAATTATGGTACAATTCGGTACAAATGTAGTACAAAAAATGACATTGGCAAAAGTTTAAAATCCCAAGGTGTGGGCTGCTGTTTCTCCAGCTCCCTCCCTTTGAAATAGGAATAACACTGTACTAGAAGTGATACAAATGAAAATTTTCATGATAGAATTCAGTACAAATGAATGACATCGGCAAAATTTTTAAAATCTGAGGTGACTCCTTGAAATGGGAATAATACTGTTCTAAAAGATAATGAAAATATTTTTGGTATAATATGGTGCAAATGAATAAGCAAATAACATCAGCTAAATTTTGACGTTCCAAGATGAAGGACTGCCGTTTCTCCAGCCACCCTCCACTTGAAAAACGGAATAATGCTGTAAAAAATGAAAATTTCTATGGCATAAATGTATGTATGGCATAGACAAAAATTTGAAATTTTGAAGCCTCCCCCCCCCACACACACTTCGCTGCTTATGCCTTAGGGTGAGTCGAGTGGTCTGGGTTTTCGAGACACACTTTGAAATGGGAATAAAGATGTACCAGAAGTGATATAAATAAAAATATTTTTATAGTACAAATGATTGGCATTGGCAAAATTTCAAAATTATGAAGTGAAGGCTGCATTTTTTCCAGCCCCCCCCCCCCCCCCCCAACTTTGAAATGAGAATAACTCTGCACCAAAAGTGATACAAATGAACACTTCTACAGTACAACTTGGTACAAATGAACAGCATCATTAAAATTTGGAAATACAGTTAGATGGAGGGGGCTGGTGAATTGGAACCGTGGATTCTACCAGTTGTATACTTAGCTTTTATACATATTTTGTATCTGGCTTTTCTTGGAGCATTTGATGGAGACATATAATGCAACATATTCTTTATAAATTTCTTTTTATAACCAGACACATACACTTTATTGGCATCTTGATATTACATCAATAAATGAAATACTAAATTGAACTGTTTCTCAAAACAGAACTAGATATTTATCAAAAATTTATCATGGATACTAAGATGACTCGACTATAGCTACAGCCTTTTAAAACCGGCTAAGAGACAACAAACCCTTAATCAAAGAATACAAATACATATATGCCTTGGATATCTAATTCTATGTTTTAAACATGTGTTTCAGTAATATGCACGGTGAATGTGATAGTATCCATGGTAAGTCCAAGCATAAGTAAACAGAACTACACAACAAATAATAACCCTTCCAAAGCTAAGTGATTGGTTTTCTAACCGAAGTTCATTGGGGAGGAGGTGAGAGTAATGAGATTTTTGGTGACATGGGATTGTTTTCTGCAATGGTTAAACAACACAAAACTTTGATAATTCTACCAAGATGGGATTTCATTTAGCGCAAGACACATGGTGAGCAGGGTCAGGTTTCCTATGGTAGAATATGTATGTATGTATGTATGCATGCATGTAGAATACATAGAGTATATAGAAAACCTATCATACATCACTTCCTTATGGTTCAAAGATGTAATATAATTAAACTTATGCTCAAAATCTGGCATCATTCTGCCTAATTCCAGTTTTGAAGTGTTCCGGATATGAAGGCCAGTACTGTAATACGAGGGGGTTAGTTTTTCTGTTGCTGCTTTAAAGCGAGTGTGTTTGTACCACCAGAAATGCCCTATTAAACTTTTTGGCCACCTTATCTGTATTGGCCACTAAATGTTCTGTTCTTAGTAGCCACTATTGTAAAATCTGAAGCTGTGTCTTTACCTTCCAGGTCATGAAGTACTTGTGTACCAAATTTCATGATCATATGATGTTTAGATTTACCGCTACAGATGACACACACACACACACACAGAAAAACACTTTTCTTTATTATGTAAAAGGAATAAAAAATATATACCTGATGTAAAATAGAAGGATCAACATTGAGATAAGGAGAAATACTTTGCATTCCAGGAGTACCATCTGAAACACGTCATGAATTTTATAAATAACCAGTTACACTCATACAAAAGCATCTCTGTTTATGGTACCCACCAAAATATATCTACTAATTTGATCACAATTCAATTCTTCTATAATATTAAAAGTGACAGCTTGAAAATGGAAGGACACAGAAAAACAATTTATAATATATCTCAAACTTTTTGCCATTTATCTTATTTGAAGCACAGTTGCGTTTTTTTTCTGGAAGAAATCAGTTTTTTCAGAACAGTTGAGCCTGTTTATAGCAATTTATTAGTTAATATAAATTAAATTATTACTCTGGGGTTTAGTAGTTACTGGCTAGCATATTTTTGCCAGCAACCAGGGCAAAAACTAGCAAATAATTTTTTTTTAGCATTTTAGATTTTAGCTAAAATCTCTGAAAATATTTTAGCATTTTCAAATTTTCTTTAGTCAAAGTACCAACCTTGAATTCTTTTCCCCCCAATATAAATGAGAAATAAATATAAGGTGGTCATGTGAAAAAGAAGTATGCTTTACATTACTAATTAACAAATTTTTCATTCTAATGTTATTTGAAATACAAATCGTTTTGAAATCTCAACTGTAAAATCATACAGCTAAGGTAAAATCATTTCAACAATGAATAGCAGGTACTAGTGGTCAGATAATAAAATTATGGACAAACTTAAAAGTTCCAGTAAATCTAAAACTCAAATCAATAGAAACAGTGGCAAAATTCCAGGATGAGTACATTTTCCCTCAAAAAAAAAAAAAAAATTTCAAGCACTTTTCAAGGACTTTCAAGTACCATGCAATTTTTTTTTAAGGACGCCAATCAGCCTCTCATCATGAAGATGTATAGTACATTTCTGGGAGGAAAAATAAATAGCAAACAAATGTTATTTTTTAAGCCATTCAGAAAATTTACGGGAATAGCAGAACCATTAGGGAAATTTCCAGGGAAAGCAGAACTTCTTGAAAAAAAAAAAAAATAATAATAATAAAAAAAAATTTCACGGATCTGCGGAACTTTTTTATCACTGTCTTTTTCAAGCACTTTCAAGGACTTAGCCAAACATATGAGAATTTTCAAGTATTTTCAAAGCCTTGAAAATGGTCAGCTAAAATTCAAGTACTTTCACGATTTTCAAGCACCCATTTGCACCCTGAGATTCCCTTCAGAAAATCTTCTTGGGGTATGTTGTTTCTACTATTAATAATGATTTGTTGGCTTCTCAGCTTAAAGCACTTATCTCTAGCTCACAATCTTTTCTTCCAACATAACCCGCTTCAACCAATTATAAAATTTGCAAATTGAAAATAATATGGGCAAATTTTTTACATCAGTTTTACTTTGATGTACAATTTAAATTACTTTGCTCTGAACATGCATACTATCCAGAATCATAATAATATCTGGTTTATGAGCTTCAGCATTTTAGCTAAAAAAAATATAATCTGAGCAACATTTGACATATATCTAGTTAATGACTTAAGAGGGTATTCTTCCTCAAACTACACGTTTTATTTTCCCCGTATTAACCTATATAGAAAATAGTTCCTAACTTATAGCTTGTTTATTTTTTAGTATTTTTTTCTTGTTTTTTGCCAGGTATAGATGCTAAAAAGAGAAAGTTTTATGCATTTCCAAACAATTGGTAAAACGATTTATAACGACTTCTAATTATTTTACCAATTTTTTTAAAAAGCACAAACTTCCTATTCTTAGCATTTATGCTTGGCAAAAAACAGCAGGAAAATGTAAAACTAAAAGAACTAGAGGCTAGGGACTATTTTCCATAGGTAAATAAAGCTTGGGGAAATATGGGGAAAATGGAACAAGCGGCTTGAGAATTTTACAGATGCCAAAAATATTGCAATTTCTACATTTGCTGAATGGAAAATTTGTTTTACTAAAACCTTGTTACCAAACATCAACATAATATTTTTAATAGAACCAAGAAATTATTTGAGCTTCATTTCGCCATAATGCCAAGAGAAAAAAGGATCACATTTTCCCTGTTTCTGTGGTAGAAAATGCAATCCACCAAAACCTACTAAACATTAAAAATAGAATTTTAATTGATACTCAAATTTAATTGACCTCTATCTTTTACCAAAATGCCAAGAAATTAAGAATCCCAAATTTTTTTTTTCTAGGTCGTTCATTTAATTTTCATAATGAGAATCTTGAATTGACATCTTGGTTGAACCACAGAAAAAAACCCCAACCCGCCAAGTGTTTGTTTATGGCCAAACATTCAGTTGAAGTGGAGAAATAAACCCCAACCCACCAAGTGTTTGTTTATCACCAAGTATTCCAATTGCGATTATTATTTTCATTGCCAAATCTGGCAATCTATGGCATGCATATGCTTTACATCCAATTAGCACTTGATTTTTAGATTGCTATTTCTTTTTAGAAAAGAGGTATTTCTGTGCATTTGCTGTTTTCTGCATGTCATGTTATTGGAGGAAAAAGACATTTTTGGAACAAGGTTATAAGCTCTACCCCGAATTAACATTTTGGTTGAACTGGAGAATAGATTCCCAATCCATCAAGTGTTCCAATTGTGATCATTTTCATTACAAAATCTGGTAATTTGTGCACATGCTTTACATTCAATAAGCACTAAGCTTTTATGGTTACTATTACTTTTTAGAAAAGAGGTATTTCTGCATATTTGAAGTTTTCTGTATGTCATGTTATTTTAGGAATAAGAGTAAACACCTGTTCTTGGTATGAGATTATAAGCTCTACCCGTTCTGGTGCGGCAAATTTTTTGTTTTAAGTAATTTACAATTGTACATTGATTTTTGGCCATTTTAAGATGAAATTAATCAACATGTTTCATGGATTTCTGAAGTTTATAGCATCTGGTCAGCGTAATTTTCACAGTTTCTTTGAAATTGTAAAGTTCTGAAAATATTCTATTGGATTTGTAAAATATTTGCAAAGTCTCAAAGTTTTTTTAAATTTCTAATTTTTTTATGTTATTATATTGTTATTATTATATGCATGTTTTATATTTTGCATTTTTTTTTTACAATTTAAAATAGCATATCATTCAGACTTGAATTAAAAAAAAAAATAACAAAAATGTTTTATATATCATATTTTAAAATGTATTTTATATTTCAAAAAGGAAATTTTTTTTAGGTATTTTATTGTCTTTTTATGTTTTATTTCAACTTAAAATAGCTAATCTTTTAGATTCAAAGTTAAATTTCATAATATGGTAGAATACGCACAAACTTGCTGTGATTTTATATTAAAAAATGTCATTTATATGCAATTTTCCAAAACTTTGACATTTTATATCTCAAACTGTGTGACAAAAGTTCTAATGAAATGTAAAATTACAAGATAAAATACTTTGAAAATTATCAGGACATCTAAAAAACATGGAAAGTGATGAAAATTACTTCATTATGAAATATAATTTTGAATAAAATAGATTTGTTATTTATAGTTTGAAGAAGCACTAAAATATAGAATCAAATACTTCGGAAAATTTTGTGGACACAAATAAAAAACATTGAAAAACATTATAATTTGTGGGACTTTTGAAATATTTTGCTAATCTACAAATCCAGTACATTCAAAACATTAGTGGGACTTCACAAATATTTCACGAATCCAATACTTAGAAATATTTCACATACTCACTCACATATTTACTACTCTATAAAATGGTAGAAACCATTCAAGTTTGTTTATTGTATATAATGCATATGTAAGGTTAATAGATTTGACAATGCAAAAAAACAACATAAAATGATTTTAATTAGAACACTTGGCGAGCTTAGGAGCATGGAAGATTATTCTCCAAATCAACCAAAGATGTCTCTGCACTTAATAAAATTAAATTAATTAAATTTTAATGTCTCTCAGAGGTAGACAATATTTATACAGTATTTTTTCTAAAATGTGCACACTTTTATTGATACATGGTAAAAATGTTATAGTGATATGCAGATTGGGCACAGATATATGAATTTTTCTTCAAGTACTGCTTCTAAGAATGAAAAAGTCATTTATGTGCAATTTTCCAAAACTCAAATTTCATTTTATATTTCAGAAACTATGTGGCTTAGCGAGAAAAAAAATTTACATGGATTAATTACTTGGTAATAACAAGCAAAAAAAATGTGATGTGGGCAACACATGCCTTTCCTTATATAATACTACTATATAATGCCTTTACAACTTTTACAGTTAAAAAAAATGTTATTCTTATAGTATATACTTATATTCTTTCCAAGATATTGAATTTTCTTCAATTAGTTGTCATTTTCATTGATTTAGCATCATTTTTATCAATTTGGCGAAATTTTTGTTAATTTGGCAAAAATTAAAAATGTCACTAACTTGGCGATATTCCGCCAAAATCTCGCCAAGCGTTATGGACAGAGAAATAAGTTATTCTTACAGTAGATAAATGACTATTGGCGTTCAAATACAAAAGTATTACTCAAAGTATCTTTTTTCATGAATGGAACGAGCTAGATCTACAAGAATGATGTCACCAAATTTATCACATGGTATTACATACGAAAAGTGAACATGTTTCTCAATAGGAAATATATTTCTTTTTATTTTATATAACTTTTTGATAATTTTTTTGAAAAACGTTTAATATCTCAAGAACGGTTCATGTTAGCATTCTAAAATTTATGTCAATCGTTTTTTTTTAATGAAAAATTACAAAATGTCTATTTGCTTAACTTTATTAGCGGTTTTGATTTTTTGACGATTTTTTCAAAATTTCACTCAAAAATTTAGGGGGGGTTCTGAACATTCGATTGCGTATAAAAACAATAGGCTTCCAGTGTTTACGGATTATGATTTTTGTACTAAATTTCGTTCGAATCGGTCCATTCGTTCGTCAGTTATCGTCTCCACAGACATCACTTCAAAAATGTTTGATTCGTGATCAGGGATGCTTGAAACGTTCTCTCCTGTCGAAAACCCGAATTCGAATTTTCGATCCCGTCACAATACTTTCCTTATACATTATGTATATAAGGAAAGTAAAAATAGTTTTGAAATTTTTATTACTTTCCTTATATACATAATGTATAAGTAAAGTATTGTGACAGGGTTGAAAATTCAAATTAGAGTTTTCGATGGGAGAGCACATTTCAAGCATCCCTGATCACGAATCAAACATTTTGGAGGTGATGTCTGTGTGTGTGAAAGTATGTGTGTCAGTGAGTTTATGAAGATGATATCTCGTGAACGAATGGAGTGATTCGAATGAAATTTGGTACAAAAATCACAATGCATGAATACTGGAAGCCTATTGTTTTTAAACGTAATTGAATGTTCAGAATCCCCCTAAATTTTCGAGTGAAATTTTGAAAAAATCATCAAAAAATCAAAACTTTTAATAAAGTTATGCAAATAGACATTTCTTATGCAATTTTACCTTAGAAAATGATTGGCATAAACTTTAGAACACTACCATGAACCGTTCTCGAGATATTGCACATTTTTCAAATAAATTTATCAAAAAATCCCATAAGTTAAAAAAAATATATTAACTTAAGAAACATGTTCACTTTTCATATGTAATATCATGCGATAAATTTGGCAACATCATTCTCGTAGATCTAGCTCATTTCATTCTTGAGAAAAGATACTTTGAGTAATACTTTTGTATTAAACGCAAATAGTCATTTATCTGCTATAAGAATAACTTATTACTCCGTCCATAATGCTTGGCCATATTTTAGCAACGAATTTGGCAGAATGTCGCCAACTTACCGACTTTTTGAGATGTGTGTGTGTGTGTTGCCAAATTAATGAAAATCTCGCCAAATGGATGAAAATGACGACTAACTGACGAAAAACCTATTTTTTTTTTTTCTGTAAAAGTAGTAAATTCACTGCATTATATAAGGAAAGTCATGTGTTGCCCACATCAGATTTTTTGTACTTGTTACTACTAGATTTTTAGGAACATGAAAATCTGAGTGTGGGTGTCATTGCCTGGTTGAATTGACATAGAGTAAGTAACCCAAACTACTCTTTGATATCACTTGGATTGATGGCATAAAGTCATGATGGCTACTAGTACACAAAAGTTTGTTAGTCAAATTAAAAAGTGATTAGCCAGCTGGCTAATGACTACCTTATAATTATTAATTATTACATGAAATTTGGTGTATGCTTCTTATCACGAGAGCACAATTTCTAATAATGGTGATAGTTGATTATAGTGAGATTGCTATATAGAGATTCATTATTTTTATCATTTGAGCTTTGGATAGATCGATAGAACAGCTCCCCACTGTTTTCTAAGTACAAAATTGCGTCAAGTTGAAGCATTTCTCAGTGTTTTGAAATTGACTCCTCCCCACTAAAGTGACATATATTCCAGTGTTTTAAAATAGGCTCCTCCTACCAAAGTGATGTATTTTACAGTTTTATGAACTGGAATTTTGAATGTAAATGATACTACAATTCAGTTTGAATAAAAGTGAATAATACTCATAAAAAGCTTACAAAATATGATTTTTGTGCATTCTAAAAATATTGCGTAACTTGTGTATGAAAAACCCAGACCACACCCGAAGACTTGCAGTAACTTGTTCGTGTAATTGCAGAATAGAAAAAGCTTTTTGTGTGGCTGGGCGTAACTTGTGTGTGGAAGACCCAGGCCGTCCGACTCATCCAGAGGATTTGAGCAACTATTTGGACGACCGGGAAGGCGTAACTTGTGTGTGTAATCGCAGAAAAATAACTTTTAAAATTTTAGAAAACATATTGAAACCCATGATACATAAAATATTTTGTTACATAAAACTTTAATGGTTGAACAATAAGTAAACTATATAATAGAAATATTTGACCATGCTTCAAGAAGTACAAGAGTATTGATTGTCTGACTGCAACAAGGACCATTAAGGATGTAACTTTGATTACTTGATTACTGGTAATATTTAAAGGTCACGGGTGAAATGGAAGGTGGTTACAGTGCTGGATTTTAATTTCCAATATGGACCCAATGGCAAATGGATATAATTGTTCAGCTAAAGGGGAGAGATGATTGCGATATCATAAACATTTGTCTAGGCCATTGATGCATGTAGACATTACATCTTTATATTTTGTTGCTGAATGAAAAGATATGACTTTTGTATTCATTTTTTTTACAAATCAGTATTGAGGCATTTTAATCGCGGATGAAAACTTGTCCTGTGACTTGACTCTATGATTTTGTAGTCAACGAACCACTATGCTATTGGTTAGCAAAATTAATGTACAAAATTCTGATGGATTGCCCTGTTAGTTATCATTACCAAATGAAAGCTAAGTGCATCCTTCTATCAAATCTTTCATTTCCTTATGAGTTTTTAAATGTTTTAATGAATTCTAGAGTACTGTCTAGAGACTACTTCTAGACTACTGTTTAGAGACTACTTCTAGACTACTGTCTAGAGTAGACTAAGTCTACTTAATATAAGGTACTTTCAACAATTCTATAACATAAATAAATTTCCTCAAATGAACCATCTTAAAAACAAAATATACATTAAAACACACCACAAAGAGCAAAGATAATAATCACAGTTTTACTGCAGATCACAGTAAGGAATAACTGTCAATATACTCGTGAATATTATATATATAAAAAAAAAAAGTGAAATTCTATATATACATAATGATTTTTAATCTTTGCACGAAAAATATAAATAATTTATTAAAAAAATTACGAATTTAAGTGCTTAAGTAACAAATATAACAAAAATTTTGGTCATTATAAACATGCATTGCATCATGTTAAGGTTAACAGACTCACACTGCATCATGTTAGGGTCAACAGATGGAAACATGCTTAAGTAACTACTTTGGCGATCCATTTTTGTTTTTAAATGAATAATAATTAACTTTAAATATGCACTAGAACCTTGAATGTACTATTTAACCTTTACAAGACACATTATCAAAACTGAAACATGTTGTCATCCATTTACGCACATGTGAAAAGGATATTGCCACTCACTGAACTATATATATCATAATTTTAAAAGTAAATTATTAAGTAAATTATTTACGTAATTTTTCCAAATAGTATCAATGCACTCATTTTGTCGTATTTATAATTCAAAAATTATATAATCATTTAAAAGTACATAATAATTATTATACGTAAATTTTTGATAAATTTATTAAGAAGCTGAACTTGTTAATAGCAGGATGGCAATAAGTATATAGCGTTGCTTTCTGCTGAGCTGACATAACATTGTTTTTCAGCGCGGGAATATTTACGTTAATTTTTACCAAATTTGTATTAAATTTGAAAATGGTAAATGTATCTTTTCTTTTCTAAGATTTTATCTATTTCTGTTGAACGTTTAAGCAGCATATACGGATAATCTTTTTATTCATTTCAGGCTGGAGGTAAAGCTGGGAAAGATTCAGGAAAAGCAAAAGCAAAGGCTGTATCTAGGTCTGCTCGAGCGGGATTGCAAGTATGTAAAATGTTCCAGCGTTTATCTTTTAAAATATATTGCTATTATTGCAATTAACACGTAGAAATTTCACATTTAAAAATATTAATGGAGCTACAATATTAATATTGCTACGTTTTGAATTTTTTATATTTCAATTGTAGGTACTGAACCCAATTTTTCAGTTTTATAAAGCTATTTTGTGCTTAAAATGATATACAATCGAACGAAATGGATATTTTCCGATTCGAAAACGTTAAATTTTATTTCTGACATTTTTATGTTCTGCACTAACTTACAAATATTAAAAAAAAAAATTATTATTAATCGAGCCCCTTTATAACGAGCCGTAATCGGCTGCAACTAAGTTTGGGATGAGGCCCTTAACCCTGGCTGTAATGTATATAAGGAGTATTCTCAAAAGTGTTCATTTTCTGTATTATAAAATAATAATTTTCACATTTTTTATGTATATGGAGTGCAGCTGTTATCTGGGTAAATCAGTTATACCAGTACTCTGTTAATGGTTAGAAGATGTCTGTCCAGTTTTGGTGCAACTGTACCAATATATCAAATTTTATGGAAATGATCAGTTTCTTCAGAAATATATTTTTTCCATTCGAATTTTATTGATATTTCACCGTCTTTCATGATTTATTTTATGAAAAAAAGCAAATTCTTCATAAAATCCAAAAGAAAGGAAGCAGAGCTGTAGAGTTGAAAGTCTGTAGCAGTTTTGGGTGGAGTCTGATACCTCTGATGTGTTGTAGGGCAGCAGATACGTAAAGGACGTTGAAGACCCAAGCTATCAGATTCATCCGAGGACTTGAGCAACCAAAAGGACGGCCGGGAAGATGATAAAGGATGTGTAAAATTTTAGAGCATCTACAGTGGTTGAATTTGGAGAAAAATATTAATGGTCCTGCGGACCAGTGATAACTGATATTCAGTGGTCCACACTAAATAATACCGGTCCACAAAATTTTTTATACAATATTGTATTATAAGTTGCCACCACAACAGTATACTAAAATTCACCAATATTTTAAGACAAGTTTTGAAAATTTTGAATCTTGGGGGGGGGGGGGGGGAATGGAACTACAGTGAAACTTGTATAGTATGAAAACCACTTATAGGACATTACAAAAATAGTACTCATGGTTGCTGAGTACAGATATAATGCTGTGAAGAAACTATGGGGGAACAATTTGCTTAATATTGCTGCATCTAGGTAAACATTAATAACTCATTTAAATTGAAGATCAATCTAACCTTATTAAATATTTTAGTGACCCAGTACTTGTTAACATAAACACCACCCCTGGCCGCCGGTAAGTTGAAAATGGAACGCATATAATCTTGAACTGATAATTGTTTACAATGAGTTTACGCCTGAGAAACCATTAAACTATAAACATTTTAGGAATCCATAGATTATATTTTTTTTTGTTTACAATGTTGATGACAGATAACCAACTGAAAACAGATCTATGAAGGAAATCTGAAATTTAATTACACGAGAAATTGTTGCACATAGACTTTAAAAAATGGGAAACTTCTATCAATATAGTTTAAAATTGGTAAGAAATATGTCTGGAATAATATATATAGTCTTGAAATGTGCTATTTTAATTAAGGTCATTTTCTGTATGATTGTTTATGAATTGTACATGTGTTGGTCAAAGTGGAGTAACAATACATCACAACTTCAGCTTAAAAAAGCACAATTTCCTAGACCATCAACTCCTTGTTCTTTATGACATGTGCCTAGTTGAGAATTCACTCTCGCCAAATTTCTGTCACATTTTGAAGCTCTTTCTTGTATATCGATTATTTTTAAGTTATCCTTGTTCAAATTCTATTACAAATATCTAACTAATTAAAAAAATATCCCTAAGCCTAAATTAGCAGGAACAAATTCCACACACCATTGTTATTTTTGCCCACGATTTGAATTTCGTTTGCATATGTTATCAGGAAGCCTGCCAGATTACATTGCACTTCTCCAGAATAAAAAATTCATGAAATTTTTTATCTAAAAAAGCTTACTGGTCCGGAGTACCAGTAAAATTGCAAGTTTACTCATCAGATTGCAAATTCAGTGATTCTGGACCAGCAGACCGCTGCATCTACCTAGTGGGACATACTAAAAGGTCTTTCCAAAATGTTTACAGATGGGATCGACTCATAGCTTTAAAATGCTAAATGTATCTAATGCTAAATGCTCTTTTCCTAATCATATTTGTAAATTTAATGTATAACATTTTTATCATTAAATATATCATATTGCAGAAAGATCTGGGTGTTAAAGAGGCTTGTCACAGCAAAATAAATTTCTGCCAAAGGGATGGAAGTCATTACCGTATGTATGGAACACTCCATCTGGTAGAGTCATTTTAAGCATCACTGTTTTCCACTTACACACGTCACATTCTGTCATTTTAAAACACTCTAATGACTCAATTACGCCTTACTTATCAATCGCCCTTTATTATTTGACATATTTCTGATTATTCAGACTGGCGTAGTTTGGTTGTTTTTGATTTCACATTTTATGACACAGAAAAGCATTTTTTAATCAAACTTTCAATAAAAAAAACTTAACAAAAATTTTAAATTGGCTGTAAATTTTTTATTTAGAAATTGTCATGCTTATTTTTCTAATCTTAAATTCTTTATGATTTTCTAAAAATGTTTATTTCTTTTAATGCTTCAATCTTTAATATTTTAAACAATTCTGAGGTCCAAAAATATTTTTTCATTTAGTTGATTTAATATGAAATGGCCTGTATGTAAAAGAAAAACATCTTTAAAATTTAAACAAATAAAATTGGATGTTAACCCTTTTTGGACGGTCGACACGCCCACGTGTCGATTGATAACTGATAACGTGTATTCAAGACTGCCGTCCGGAAAGGGTTAAAGGTCACAGTACCAGGAGAGTTCATAAAAATACATAATTATATGTCTGGTACGCATAAAAAGAAATGTGTTTACTTTTAAAAAGAAAATTAAATTTTTTAAAAGAAATGCATGTTTACTTTTAAAAAATTTACCAGTACATACATAAAAATATAAATTTTTCTTTTGAATTATATTCTTGTGTATTAATTCTTCTTTATACTTTGTTTTTTCATCCTTCCTTATGCTATTCAGCTACTATTAAGTTTGTTTGTAAAATTTACATTGAGGTGTCAATGAAACTTTTTTATGTTGCTGTTTGTTCTCTTGGCATACGATAAATTTTTGTTAGTAATTTTGTAGTTTGTGTTTATGAATAAAATTAATTTTTATTGCTTTTGAAATGTGATAAGTTTATTTAAGTAAGATTATTTTATAAGATAGTTTTATAAGATAGGGTACTTGCGTATTATCGCAACCATATTGGCGGCATTATATAAGACTGACAGAATACGCTGACGGAAGAAAAATAATAAGTAATTTTTATCTGTATAATTCTTACCTTTATTTGACGATAAATCAATTACGTTTTGGTGGAAAATATCGACAACGGGGTACAGCAAGACACCATCTTGAGTCTTACTTGGCAGAATTCATATGGCGACAAGACCAAGAAAAGGATAAAAAAAATTGTTTTGATTCTATTCTAAAAACCATTTCGCAATATTTTCCACCAAAACGTAATTGATTTATCGTCAAATAAAGGTAAGAATTATACAGATAAAAATTACTTATTATTTTTCTTCTGTCAACGTATTCCGTCGGTCTTATATAATGCCGCTAATATGGTTGCAATAATATGCAAGTACCTAAGATAGATTTATAAGATAGTTTATTTTATAGTAAGAAAAAAAATACTATTTAGAAATAAAATATTTGTTTTTGTGGATAAAATCTCTATTTGTAAAACTGCATAAAACTAAAATATAAGGACATTACTCTGTTTCAGAGACAAAATGAGCCTTTGGGATTAGTTAAACAGAACAGTTTCTCAAGAAAAGAAAATATTTGTAGACAAATGTTTTATTTTTGAAAATAACTATTCTAGTTTTTACAAAAATGTTTCATAATATTGTCCATTATTTTTTTGTAAATACTCTGGGGAAAATTATTCTTTTGAAGAATAATTTTCCAAAATTATTTAGGAAAATTATTCTTCAAATTTTAGGAAAGAAGTAAAAACACTTCTCAAAACTCTTGTTTAGGCTTTTGAGTACCAGTAGTTCAGACGGTGAAAAGTAATTGATGGCAATTGAACCCCAGCTGTTCTAAATTAGTAAAATATACTCTAATCATTAAACTTAAGTAATTGTTTCTGTCAATAGTTGTACATTTTCCAGAAAGATGAGCATTAGTATTTAAAACATAATTTTATGTGCTGAATTTCAGTTTGTATATATATCTAGCAGGCTAACCTAAGCTATTACTGGAGTGACTTCTTGGTCTTTGAGTTATTGCTCTCTTCTAATTCCTCTAGTCTTTGGTAATTTATTTCTTTGTATAAATTCCTTATTTTTTTGCATGAATATCTAGTTTTAACACCCTGATTAATTTTTAAATATCTGTACTTAAAAATAGAATTTTATATTTTGAAATGATTTGCTTTGTATTCATGTTAAAAAAATTTTAATTAACTATCTGTATTTGAAATAAAACTTTATATTTTGGGTACTCTTCCATTATCTGGGTACCAGACCAAAACTGCCGAGCTGTAAAGTTGATGTAGTTATCGACAAGCTTAAATGTTCACTCTGGTGGACTTTTATTTTTATATGCAATAAAAAATAAAGATCAATTTATATAGCAGGCATGAAATTGTAAATTTCGTTTACAATTTTGAATCTTGGGGGGGGGGGGGGGGGGAATGGAACTACAGTGAAACTTGTATAGTATGAAAACCACTTATAGGACATTACAAAAATAGTACTCATGGTTGCTGAGTACAGATATAATGCTGTGAAGAAACTATGGGGGAACAATTTGCTTAATATTGCTGCATCTAGGTAAACATTAATAACTCATTTAAATTGAAGATCAATCTAACCTTATTAAATATTTTAGTGACCCAGTACTTGTTAACATAAACACCACCCCTGGCCGCCGGTAAGTTGAAAATGGAACGCATATAATCTTGAACTGATAATTGTTTACAATGAGTTTACGCCTGAGAAACCATTAAACTATAAACATTTTAGGAATCCATAGATTATATTTTTTTTTGTTTACAATGTTGATGACAGATAACCAACTGAAAACAGATCTATGAAGGAAATCTGAAATTTAATTACACGAGAAATTGTTGCACATAGACTTTAAAAAATGGGAAACTTCTATCAATATAGTTTAAAATTGGTAAGAAATATGTCTGGAATAATATATATAGTCTTGAAATGTGCTATTTTAATTAAGGTCATTTTCTGTATGATTGTTTATGAATTGTACATGTGTTGGTCAAAGTGGAGTAACAATACATCACAACTTCAGCTTAAAAAAGCACAATTTCCTAGACCATCAACTCCTTGTTCTTTATGACATGTGCCTAGTTGAGAATTCACTCTCGCCAAATTTCTGTCACATTTTGAAGCTCTTTCTTGTATATCGATTATTTTTAAGTTATCCTTGTTCAAATTCTATTACAAATATCTAACTAATTAAAAAAATATCCCTAAGCCTAAATTAGCAGGAACAAATTCCACACACCATTGTTATTTTTGCCCACGATTTGAATTTCGTTTGCATATGTTATCAGGAAGCCTGCCAGATTACATTGCACTTCTCCAGAATAAAAAATTCATGAAATTTTTTATCTAAAAAAGCTTACTGGTCCGGAGTACCAGTAAAATTGCAAGTTTACTCATCAGATTGCAAATTCAGTGATTCTGGACCAGCAGACCGCTGCATCTACCTAGTGGGACATACTAAAAGGTCTTTCCAAAATGTTTACAGATGGGATCGACTCATAGCTTTAAAATGCTAAATGTATCTAATGCTAAATGCTCTTTTCCTAATCATATTTGTAAATTTAATGTATAACATTTTTATCATTAAATATATCATATTGCAGAAAGATCTGGGTGTTAAAGAGGCTTGTCACAGCAAAATAAATTTCTGCCAAAGGGATGGAAGTCATTACCGTATGTATGGAACACTCCATCTGGTAGAGTCATTTTAAGCATCACTGTTTTCCACTTACACACGTCACATTCTGTCATTTTAAAACACTCTAATGACTCAATTACGCCTTACTTATCAATCGCCCTTTATTATTTGACATATTTCTGATTATTCAGACTGGCGTAGTTTGGTTGTTTTTGATTTCACATTTTATGACACAGAAAAGCATTTTTTAATCAAACTTTCAATAAAAAAAACTTAACAAAAATTTTAAATTGGCTGTAAATTTTTTATTTAGAAATTGTCATGCTTATTTTTCTAATCTTAAATTCTTTATGATTTTCTAAAAATGTTTATTTCTTTTAATGCTTCAATCTTTAATATTTTAAACAATTCTGAGGTCCAAAAATATTTTTTCATTTAGTTGATTTAATATGAAATGGCCTGTATGTAAAAGAAAAACATCTTTAAAATTTAAACAAATAAAATTGGATGTTAACCCTTTCTGGACGGTCGACACGCCCACGTGTCGATTGATAACTGATAACGTGTATTCAAGACTGCCGTCCGGAAAGGGTTAAAGGTCACAGTACCAGGAGAGTTCATAAAAATACATAATTATATGTCTGGTACGCATAAAAAGAAATGTGTTTACTTTTAAAAAGAAAATTAAATTTTTTAAAAGAAATGCATGTTTACTTTTAAAAAATTTACCAGTACATACATAAAAATATAAATTTTTCTTTTGAATTATATTCTTGTGTATTAATTCTTCTTTATACTTTGTTTTTTCATCCTTCCTTATGCTATTCAGCTACTATTAAGTTTGTTTGTAAAATTTACATTGAGGTGTCAATGAAACTTTTTTATGTTGCTGTTTGTTCTCTTGGCATACGATAAATTTTTGTTAGTAATTTTGTAGTTTGTGTTTATGAATAAAATTATCACATTTCAAAAGCAATAAAAATTAAGTTTATTTAAGTAAGATTATTTTATAAGATAGTTTTATAAGATAGGGTACTTGCGTATTATCGCAACCATATTGGCGGCATTATATAAGACTGACAGAATACGCTGACGGAAGAAAAATAATAAGTAATTTTTATCTGTATAATTCTTACCTTTATTTGACGATAAATCAATTACGTTTTGGTGGAAAATATCGACAACGGGGTACAGCAAGACACCATCTTGAGTCTTACTTGGCAGAATTCATATGGCGACAAGACCAAGAAAAGGATAAAAAAAATTGTTTTGATTCTATTCTAAAAACCATTTCGCAATATTTTCCACCAAAACGTAATTGATTTATCGTCAAATAAAGGTAAGAATTATACAGATAAAAATTACTTATTATTTTTCTTCTGTCAACGTATTCCGTCGGTCTTATATAATGCCTCTAATATGGTTGCAATAATATGCAAGTACCTAAGATAGATTTATAAGATAGTTTATTTTATAGTAAGAAAAAAAATACTATTTAGAAATAAAATATTTGTTTTTGTGGATAAAATCTCTATTTGTAAAACTGCATAAAACTAAAATATAAGGACATTACTCTGTTTCAGAGACAAAATGAGCCTTTGGGATTAGTTAAACAGAACAGTTTCTCAAGAAAAGAAAATATTTGTAGACAAATGTTTTATTTTTGAAAATAACTATTCTAGTTTTTACAAAAATGTTTCATAATATTGTCTATTATTTTTTTGTAAATACTCTGGGGAAAATTATTCTTTTGAAGAATAATTTTCCAAAATTATTTAGGAAAATTATTCTTCAAATTTTAGGAAAGAAGTAAAAACACTTCTCAAAACTCTTGTTTAGGCTTTTGAGTACCAGTAGTTCAGACGGTGAAAAGTAATTGATGGCAATTGAACCCCAGCTGTTCTAAATTAGTAAAATATACTCTAATCATTAAACTTAAGTAATTGTTTCTGTCAATAGTTGTACATTTTCCAGAAAGATGAGCATTAGTATTTAAAACATAATTTTATGTGCTGAATTTCAGTTTGTATATATATCTAGCAGGCTAACCTAAGCTATTACTGGAGTGACTTCTTGGTCTTTGAGTTATTGCTCTCTTCTAATTCCTCTAGTCTTTGGTAATTTATTTCTTTGTATAAATTCCTTATTTTTTTGCATGAATATCTAGTTTTAACACCCTGATTAATTTTTAAATATCTGTACTTAAAAATAGAATTTTATATTTTGAAATGATTTGCTTTGTATTCATGTTAAAAAAATTTTAATTAACTATCTGTATTTGAAATAAAACTTTATATTTTGGGTACTCTTCCATTATCTGGGTACCAGACCAAAACTGCCGAGCTGTAAAGTTGATGTAGTTATCGACAAGCTTAAATGTTCACTCTGGTGGACTTTTATTTTTATATGCAATAAAAAATAAAGATCAATTTATATAGCAGGCATGAAATTGTAAATTTCGTTTACAATTGCTGAAAATAAATTTGTTTTAGCATGCAAACGTCGCTACATAAATTCAATTTTCCTTTCTTTTCTCGGCATGATCGTAAACTGCATAGCCATTTTGGTGATATAACCTCATTGGATGATCATTTGAACATCGTTTTTCTTTATGAAGAATTCTATTTTTTTGGAAAAATTGAATGCTTGACTCTTCGTTTTTAGGCAATTGCCAAATTGTGTAGTCCATCTTAGCGTTTTAAAAAGTGACTAGTTTTTCTAAAAAGAAACTTATTTTTTAAAAAATGGTTTGTTTTAGGGTTGTCAAAAGATAAACTCTTTAAAAGGTGTTAGTTTGGATGAGTTATCGCTGTAATTTGGCCAGGTAACGGAAGAGTACCATATTTTGAAAGTATTAATTTATTTTATATTCTTGTTTAAAACTTTACTTTTCTAGTTCCCTGTTGGTAGAATACATCGTCATTTGAAACATAGAACTACAAGTCATGGACGAGTAGGAGCGACTGCTGCTGTATACAGTGCTGCCATTCTGGAATATTTAACAGCTGAAGTGAGATTTAAATTTTTCAATGATGCATTTGATATGTATATTAAGTAGCAATTGTATACTAAAAGTTCATTTTTTTAGGTAGATAACTGGGCTATATAGTAAAGTTTGCATAAAATTAGATTCCAAAATAATTTTATTATGGAATAATTAATTTTAATATTTTTAACTTTATTTTACTTTTATTTCTATTAATTTTAATAGTTTTTAAATGACTCTTAGGGTATAGTCCATATCAATTTAGGTAGGGGAGTTACCTTCATAATCTCAGATGTTTTTGAATTTAACCTATGTTAAAATTCATGAAAAAGTAAGAAATGAGCTTTTTTTTTTTTTTTTTTTTTTTTTTTTTTTTTTTTTTTTTTTTTTGTTCAAAAAAATTCCTGGCCAGAGATACAGGCCTCCAAAGATGGTGCCTCATGTTCCATTTCTCACTTGCGAGTTTCGGCAAAGTTTTAAAACTCTATCTCTGGAACGGTTCAAGATATTTTGTTGTGTTTTTTTTTTATTTGAAATATAATATTTTTCTGATTAAAATGATATCCTCCGTTTGTGGCCAAGTTCTCTTGCTGTAGCCTTCTGAAATATTTGAATAATCACAAAAATAATTTTTTTTTTTTAAAAATGCCAATCCCAAAAATTTTGATCTTTTGACTGTTGATCAGTACCATAGAGCAGTGTTGCGCAAACCGTGGGTCGCGAGAAAATTTTTGTCGGTTGCCAAATTTAAAGAAATTTATTTGACAATAGAAAATATAAGTATTTTCTTCAACATGTATCAGATACCAGTAAAATAGTGAAATGAAATTATATTATTTATAAAAATAGAACTATATTTTTTTACGAAAATTATTGTCTGTATTAATACCTAATACCTACATATACTTCGTCTTATACCTATACTTTGTAGCTACCAATACAAAGCGGTAATAAAATTGAGCCACCACGCCTCCTTTTCCCGGTGCAGGTACCAACTCTGCTACGCATAGAGACTCTTACGAGGAGCATTTTCTAATTTAGCCTGTAGTTAGCGAATGTGATTTGAATTAAGACGTATGGGTTTTTTGACTGATCCTTGTAGCCTAACTTCGTGCATAGACTGCACTCTGGTGGCGGCAATTTCTAGACAGTGGGACGAGTGTCTTTACTGTATCTATTTAGCCTTTATACTGTGGTTGCAGTAAGGACCGTGCAGTTTGTTCCGTCTGTGCCTCGGTACTTCGGTTTTGCTGCTCCTTGCATTCATTCAAGTACATTCCGTAATTCTGTTGATATACTGCTTTTGTTAATTCTAATTAAATTTGTTATCAATTATGTACATAACATATTTTTTAAGTATTGGATAGTTTAGTAGCATGCTCGAAGGGTAATAATAGGCAATTAATTAAAAAATTAATATAGATATTAAAATGTCAATAAAGGAAAACTGTTTTTTTTTTTCCCCCTAAAATATTTTGCATGTATTTTTGTATTTGTTTCGTTTTAATTTTTTTGAAAATCAATTATCCTCGACTGATATTTCATTGGAAACCCTACCGGGGTAGTTATTATTTTAAAACGCGAAGAAATATTGTTTATTTATAATTTTGTTTTATTGATTCAATTAAAATTGTTGAAACTATGTTCTAAATTGCATTTTTTTCCTTACATTTTTTTTTTTAAATAAAGTAAATAATATTTACAGAGATTTTTAAATAATATCTTTTAATTTACTATTTATATATATATATATATTTAGCTTTAATACACTCATAATGCATAAATGGTTAAAAATTGATACGCAACGTGCAAAAAATGAAAAGAATGACAATATAAATGAGAATCGTGGACTAACATCTAATAAACTTAGAAAAACTGTGGATAAAAACCCAAACAAAAATGAATCCAGTGGCACTGTTTCTACTTCAAAAAATATCGAACGAAATGTGTTATCTATTAAAAAATTAAGAAAATATCAAGAAGAGTTTATTAAATAAGGATTTACATTTTGCGTTGTTAATGGGGAAGAACATCCGTTGTGTTTCAGTTGCAGGGATAAATTAGCAAATGAAAATATGAAACCTGCTAAATTAAAGACATTTGGAAACTAAACATAAAGAATTTGCAAATAAATCTGAAACATTTTTTAAAAAAACGAGCTGAAAGTATGAAAAATCAAAATGTATTTTTGAAAAAAAATATACAACAATTCCTGAGAAGGCTTTACGGGCATCATTAGAAGTTTCATATTTAACAGGGAAAAATTTGAAACCACATACAATTGGAAAATCACTCATTCTTCCTTCAGCAATTAAAATGAAATCAATTATGCATGGAGAAAAATATGGTAATGATTTAAAAACAATACCATTATCAAGAGATACCGTTTCTCGCCAAATTTCCGCCATACCATGTAATATAGAATCAGTTCTGGTAAATCGAATACAAAACTCTCCTGTATTTGCTCTACAACTTCACGAAACTACTGACATTACTAAAATGTCTCAATTGATTGTTTATGTGAGATACGTTTTTTAAGAAAACAGACATATCAGAAGATTTTTTATGTTGTAAAAAATTAGAAGGAAAAACAAATGGAGAGAAAATATTTGAAATTATTAATAGGAGGGGATTCTGCTAATTGACTTGTACGGTGTTTTTTGGAAAGGACTGAGTTTGAAATGTCATCTGACGGGCCACAGGAGAGTTAAGTGTGCTGACTATTTGCATATCCATAAAAGAATGATATATAAGACTATAAAAAATACTTTCTTCAGGTTGGATCTACAAAGAGGATGTGTGTATGACTGTGACTGGTGGATTGCAGAGGTTATAGATATTGGTTGAGTTAAATGAAATCGTCGTGAACTTTATGCTACCACATGGACCTGCTGCTGGATATAGATTTCCAGCTGTAAGACAGCAACACCACCACCAGTGCTTACTTCCAATTTGCGATGTTTTAAAGATTGTGGGTGTACCAGTTCCTATTGGTTCAACAGGAAGGTATCACTCAATATCAAAGGAAGATACTGATGCAGTTGAACATATTTTTAGTTCATTGAATTGCTAATTTCAGTTCTAAGCAGAGTGCACAGAAGTGGTATGCTGTTGAACCTGTAATATGTTTTGAAACTTGCACATGTATTTTGGAAGCTTTAATATGTTTTGAAAGATGTGTCTGTTACTTATCTTTATTAAGAATTAAAATGCCATGTCAAATAAAACTAGATTTTGATTTCATGAGACCAATATGTGACGAGTACATGGTAACAGAAACTGGTTTAATGTATGGCAAAATTTTCAATTGTTTATAAAACCTGTTAAACTCAAAAGTGGAAGTTCTCTTTTTCAGTGAATGTAGTAAGTAGCACCAAATATCATCGAGGGTTCTCAATAAATTACCTTTGTAAACATTTATTAACTTTTCAGTTTTCATACAGCACCATATATCATCATGGGTGCAAATTACCTAAATTCAATCACTCTATTTTTTTTTTATCTTAAAATATTCCCAGAGTGCAATTTAAGTTTAATTCATATATTTTACCAATTTCAAATTTCCAAATTCTCAAAGTCATAAAGGTATCAGTGCCAATTTTAAATTTTAAAAGTTTAATTTCAGTTCACCATTTTATACTCAAGTGCAGATTCAATTTTGAATTTATTCACTTTCATTAATTTTCATTTAATTCTCAAGTTCGAATGGTCAACGGCACCATTTTATATTTAAGTGCAAGTTAAATTATAAAATTTTATTTTACTTCCCAGAATTAATTCCTGAAGTCACTGCACCACTTTATATGGGGAGGAGCTCATAAATTAAGCAAAGCCCCCATATCTTAGTAAGGCAAAAGGGATATGGATATATTAATTTTAAGCTTATCAAAGAGCTACAGAGTTTAGCGAAAAGCTAGTACTCTAATTTTGACAGAAATTTAAAAATCAATACATCCCCTTTACCTCGCCGTATGTATTCATTAATCACTCTATATGAGTGCATGCCAGAAGCTGCTCTGGTTGCGTGCAAAGTTTTCCAGTAATCTAAAATTAGGCCATGTAAACAGGGCGCGGTAGCCCAGTGGTTAGCATGCGGGAATTGCACTTGGTAGGCCCAGGTTCGATTCCCGCTACTGCCAAAACTACTGCCGTGTTCATGCGGAGTACGATCACGTTAAACATGTGGGTCTGAAAGTCCTTCCGAGAGGTTGGTGGTAGGGGAAAGAGGGTACTGTCTCTGTGGATGCCTCCCCCACTGGGTTCCAGTCTAAATTGGGTGGCACTTCCTGGCTGTCCAAATAGTTACCTTACTAACAACTCCACGGGGTTATGGCACTAGCGAGTTTGCCACGGTCAGAATTTTCAGGATAGCGAACAGGCTGGTCGCCGAAGGTGGCAATGTGCATTGTAACGTACTGTTACTTAGCTCTTTTGAATGGCTTCGAAAAAAACTGCTTGTGCTTACAAAACTGCCATAAGAGGCAAGTATACTTTTCTCATCCACACTCCCAGTGTCGACCAAATTTATGTAGAAGACAATGTTTAGATTTGCACAGCTGTGGTGCTGGAGTTTGTGGTATATGACACCGGGAAAAGGAATCTTTGGACTAGGTTTCGTTTTTTCTGACTGATGGAACCACCCCCGAAGAGCCGTGATCTTTGACCTGCCAACAGAAGGAGGAGAGAAAACCCTTTTGGAAAAGAAAGGGAGTTCGATTTTAGAATTCGACGGCACTAGTCGCTTATCCTTTCGCAGCTCACGAACCTAAGTTCGGCCGAGAGACAATACTTGAAATGAATATGCAATTAAATCTTCTTATTTGCATTTAATTATAAATATTTCTTTTTATACATTAAAGCTTTATTTTAAAATTTTATCTGCTGTTCCTTGAGTGCTCCTCGGCACTACAATGCTACTACGGTACAGCGTCCTCAATGTGTAGCCTAATTTAGGCGGGTATGCAATTAAGATTATCATCAGATTGCATGCTGTGATGAATTTTTAGCTAATGTTTCATATACGAATTACAAACTGACTCTAAAGTTAAATTTCCTTGTTAGGTTTTAGAGTTAGCTGGAAATGCCAGTAAAGATTTGAAAGTAAAAAGAATTACGCCCAGACATTTACAACTCGCTATTCGTGGTGATGAAGAATTGGATTCTTTGATTAAGGCAACAATTGCTGGTGGTGGTAAGTAGCTTACTTAATGTGATATTCTGATTTGTATTTTTTCTGTAACATGAATGCAATCTAGTATATTTCTTTAAAAATCTTCATGCTATACAACTAACAGTAGTATGCATATCAAGGGTATTGCTGACTTAATTTTTTTCTGATTCAGAGTTATGGAAAAATCTAGAATTCTCAGGGAATTTAAATTTAAACTAACAGTAGTATATGTATCAAAGGTATTGCTGACTTAAATTCCTTCTAATTCAAGGTTTATAATGCCTTGGGAAAAATCTAGACTTCTCGGGGAATTTAAATTCAACTGAAAATCTCGGGTGTAGATACGGGAGGAGGGATGTTAATTTCAAATTTGTTGATCATCACAGATTTAGTAAAATGACACTTTGTTCACATAAATAGCATGAATAGAAAATGTGAAATGCTGATTTGTCGGTATTCGATTCTCGTCAATGCTATGTTACGAATCTTATCACAAAGCAGCAAATTGTGAGAAATGAGTAAGGCTACTGTAAAAATTGACATGCAGGAGCGATGCACAACATGCTACATATAGTAATGAATACAGCTCAAAGAGTTAAGAAAATGAGAAACTGGATATCAACAGAATCAGTAGTTGGCCACTTAGTGGGCAGCAAATTCATAGAACATTGAGCTTGAGCTACATGGTGTTTCAAAGGATAGTCTATAGTTATTGAAAACGTTTAAAAAAAATTTAAAATAACTCTTATTAGTATGTTTTGTGACTTGGAACCTAACTGACTTTGTATCTTTTGCCAGTTCAAGCTCGGTATTCTATGAATTTACTGCTAGTTGTCTAATATAATTGATTTTGTTGGTCACCACAAAGGTTTGTGAAATTGTAGCATATATAGCGAGTTTTATTGGTTCAGAGTGCAATAACGGTTACTTGGTGCTGATGAGCTCGAACAAGAGCAAAATTGAAGCAGGCTGCTGCTTGGGGGCATTATCTCAATATGCTTTATAAAATATGAAGTGGTTAAAAAAAATTGAGTATCAAAGCTGTTCAGGGTTTGACAAATGTTGTCAATTCAGCAAATTTTAAAATCTTTGTTGTTAAATAAAGTTGTTTAAAAGTTGTTTTTTGATGTTTGGGTAATGAATAAAACAGCTGTTTATAGTTCTTGAAGTTACAGAATAAACTTTTTTATGCTTGGCAGTATTGTGTAAAGGGCGGAAAGGTCTAAATTAGAATTTCCTAACCTCTTGTCCTCGAGGAATAATTTGCCTGCTTATACAGTACAAAGAAATTCTATAAAAGAAGTGCAAGAAAATTTTTGTTAAAAGAACTTCAGACTAATGTTTCATAAGTGAAAAGTTTTTATATTGCAAATCCTTTAGAGAACATTGGAATATGTCTGATGGTTATGGGGAAAAATATTGATTGTATTGTATTTAGTTTATAGTGAATGGACTCCATTAAAAGAAAATGATCAATTGGCTGTCTTGACAAATCATTGAAAGACAGGAGATGGCCTTGTTACTAGCCATAATTTGTCATGATCGTTGATAAATATGAAAATTAATTAAAATTTGACTTCAAATTTTATGTTTAATATGGGTTTTTAATTGCAAATAATTTGTTTATAATAAGACCTGAGGAAAATACCCATTTTATCATTCTGTCGCAGAAAGAGAACATGGGAAATCTATTGACCATTTGAGTGTATGCCACAGTTGTTTGTCGCTATCTTGTACAGAATAGCTTCCTAGAAGCAAGAAAGCCTAAAAGAGCATACTTTAACAAGGGGCAGGAAAGTGATCTTTCCGCCTAATGCGAAGTTGATTTGCAGAATTTTCTGGTCCATATGCTTTGTTAACATGGGACAGGAAAGGGATCTTTCTGCCCAACAGAAGTTGATTTGCTTGTAGTGATGTCACATGCATGGTCAATTGATTTGCAGAATTTTCTGGTCCATATGCTTTGTTTAGGTCTAAACTGAGTGTTACCTAAATGTTTTTTAATTGAGCATTAATGCGTCTATTATTTTCATTTTAAAATTTAGAAATATAAACCTTTCTGATATTGACTAGTCTGTACCCACTTCAATTAACTATAGTAATCAAAGCAGATGTAAACTTTTCTAATCGTATGGGCCAGGTATTAGTAAACCATAGATGGCATGGTCAACATGTCTGTATTAATTTAGGTAACAAATGTAATTTTTTTTTGTATTTTACTTTATCATTATTGATATATATTTTTTTTCAGGTGTCATACCGCATATTCACAAATCTCTCATTGGAAAGAAAGGAACCCAGAAACCACAATAGAAGTTTTATCTAGCATGTTTTTATTTTATTGTTTGACCTTTGCTATTACAAGTTTTATTATGAATTTTTGGTATTTATAAACACATGCCTTAAATGCATATATACATATGTGTTCGCAAAAAATGATTTTAGGGATATGTTAGGTATTTCCGTGAATCTGTTGTATTTTGATGTATTTAATGTTATTCCAAGTTGTGAGTTATACAAAATATGAGCTACTTTTCATTTATTAGAAGTTCAAGGTGAAGAATTTTTGTATAAAACGTCGTTAATATTTAACACAAGTATTGCATAAAAGAATCATTGAACTATCATATTCAGAAGGTGACATTGTTCAACCTAGAGAATCATTTCATTTTTATACATGCTAATTCTAAGATTTTACATTCTTCGCACTGTAAGTTACTCATACTTTCTTATGAATATTCATGACAAATACTTTGCATTTGTGTAGTTGAACTTTATTTGTGCGAGTTGTTGGCTCTCATGAATAAAGTGTAGTTTATCTAGTTTTCATGAGTCTTTATTGAGTTTAAAATAAGTTGGTTGTCTAACAGATTTGAATACTATACCTAATGATAATGAAACACAATGTAAACAATAACAAAGTGTTAAAAATATGGATTTAAATATTAAAATGAAAGGTGCAAATTGTTAATTACCAGATGACAAAATTTTCCAGCTGAGGTTGTTGCGAGTTGTTGGCTCTCATGAATAAAGTGTAGTTTATCTAGTTTTCATGAGTCTTTATTGAGTTTAAAATAAGTTGGTTGTCTAGCAAATTTGAATACTATACCTAATGGTAATGAAACACAATGTAAATAACAAAATATTAGAAATACAGATGTAAATACTAAAATGAAAAGTGCAGATTGTCATTTGCCAGATGACAAAATTTTCCATATTAGGTTGTTGCTAAAACTTTTATAATTTGAACTTTGTTGAAAGAAAATTAAAATGGGACTTAATTTTGTCAATGTTTGACTTTTAAAGTTCAACAATCCCAAATTGCTCTCTTCATATGGCCCTCTGATCACTAAAAGTTTTAGTGTGATTTTAATCAAAGGTTTGCATCTTAAAGCCCTGGCAATGTCGGGCACATTTTTCAGATCATTCCTGTGTTTGCCTGGGATTTAAGATGCAAATCTGATACAAACTACACCTCAACTCTTAGCAAATTCTAGAAAACCAAAGAATATCTGAACAATACTCTAGCTTATGATAAAAATGAAATAAAACATTGTTGCACGGGTGCACACACAGCTATGCCACAACCTCTCATCTTAAATCTTGGCCGGCATTTATGTACATTTTCTAGTGAAAAATGACTTCAAAATAGTTTTATTGTATTATAAGCATTTTATGGGCAGAATTTTGTCTTTTTGGGTACAGCTTGTTTAATATATTTTTAATGGATTTAAAAGAAATAAAAAAAATTCTGATTTATTTACTTATGTGAATATGTATAAAAGAAACTTCCTCAAGTTATTGCAACATCTTGTGAGAATCCAAATTTAGACAAATCTGATTTAGAGGGTTGATAATAATAATAATAAAAAAAGTTTGACCCAATTTCTTTAAAAAAAAAGTCAACTAATTCATTGTGTTTTTAGTGCATATTATAGAGCATTTATGCAATTTTAATTGCTTAACACTCCCCATACACATTATACTATTAACGTATGAAAACCCATGAATGTTTGTTGTAGGAAGCATTAAAAAAATTGAATAGATGTTAAATATTTTCGAATAACTTCTAAAAAAGGGGGGAGAAAATTGATCCTATCCTAAAAAATTTTTTTAAACAGGAGCCAAAGGTGTTTCAAAGAAACCTGAAAGGCCAGAATTGCAAAACATTTTGTTTTTCCTTTCTATAGATTTTTAAAAGGCAAAGAAATTCTAAATCTCTGGAAAAGGCCAATAACACCCATTTTTAAAATCTAACCTGCACCTCAATTTTAGTGCTGTGATCACCATTGTTTTTAACTGAAGATGGGTTTGCTTTGTTGCTAAAGTGTCAAAAATTTAAAAGAAATTGATAGTTTATTACAAAATTTTTATTTTCAGATTGATAAAAGACATTGTCCTAAAAAGCTAAATAGATATGTCTAGAAAATGTATCTTCTTATACATCTTTTATTTATTTATTTTTCTAACTACAGCTAAATATCTTTCAAAGGTCTCCCATGTGCCAAAATTTTGGGGGAAAAAAAAAATCTTCTATATCAATCATTTTTTTATATACAATTTTGAAGTTAAAATTTTATTTTTTTCACCACGTATCTTCAAAATCTAACCTTTCACTGTTGCAAATGCTGTTTCCATTTCAAAAAGTAATATTTAAATTATTTAAACAATTAAATAATTTTATTATTTAGAGCCTTAATACTCAAGCTATCATTGAGACCTTTGCTATAGCTATATCTTAAATGCTGTATTGTTGTAAACATGTAGCTAATAGTTACACTTCATGGGAATTCACAACAAGATCCTCGGATTGCTTGTTTCATGATTTTTTTTTTATCAAAATTAATTTATAAAAAGACAAGAAAGATCAATCATGCTTAAAGCATTGATTATGAAACACGTCTAAAATGCAATACATTCCTCAGTAATATTTTAAAACTTATCACAATACTACATTAATTTATTATATTTGAAAACTTAAACCTTCATTGAAAAAAATGAACTTCATTCAAATGACGGCATTGAAATATAAATTGCCTGGTTTAAACATCTCTAAAATGTGATACATTCCTCGGTAATAATTTTAGAATTATCATAATACTACGATAATTTATTATATTTGAAAACTTCATCGAAAACAACTGAAATTCATTCAAATGACGTCATAGAAAAAATAACACGCCTGGCTCTCTATAAAAGCAGCATTTCATTCATAAACAATTTCCCATTCATTTCATTCATATACAATTTTCCATTCATTTCCTTCATCACAATACTATAATAGTTTATTTCATTTAAAAATTAAGACCATGGAACTACAAGTAATTAAACTCTATGCTTAAAACTTCATCGAAAACAGTCGGCCTTCTTGTAAAATCAATGAATATTTCATTCATATCAGCTATGCAGACTCCATGAGCTAAATAATTTTGTGTTAAAGAAATACAGCAATTCTAATACAACTCATTTCTACATATTTTGCTGTTTACATTTTACATAAGTGAAAAATAGGCTTCGTTGTAGAAATAATCAAATTTGGATGAGCATTTAAACTCAAATATATTGTAATTGCGTTGTTTCAGTATGTAGATGCACAGAATTTAAGCAAAAATAAAGTGGTTTTAGGACGGATGATGGACTCAATATGAATTAAAAAGAACTTTTAAAATCACGATTTTGAGACAAGATGGATGCCATATATTATTTTGAAGTGGGTCACGTGATCTTTTCACATGGTCATGTGATGGCTTCATATAAGAGGTGTAATTATTATTTTAATTTTTATTTAAAAAACTACTGAATATATTTCACTGAATTTTTTTTTATATATATTTTATGGAACAATTTGTTTCGAAAATTTTAGGTAATATTCAAATTGTGAATTTTAAATCCGCTTAAAAAATGTTTGAAAAATTAGGTCCCATAGGGCTCAATTTATTTCATTTTTTCAACCCGGGTTCAATCCAAAACTAATTGGGTGATATTATTCATTTATATTCCCATAGGTCCTACAGACCGTCTAAACAACATACTAAAATTTAACTTTGATTAAGTAATTTTTATGGCAGTTGTGCTAACGCACAGACAGAATGAACAAAGTCATAAACACTTTTCAACTTTGTTGTGAAGTGTTAAAAACCAACTTGTGCAGTACCATACCATTATAAAAATACAAATAGCATATGCTTTTGCTTATTAAAATCCAGCCAGATGAGTTATTCTAAAAAAAGGTTTTGGCCTACCGATATTATCAGTTCCAAAAGTAATGTACAACTGCGGGGGAAAACTATCCACCCCTTTTTATTTGTCCATTTATAGAACAAAATCTGAAACCATTCAATAACATTCTCTACAAATTCATATGCATAGAATTTGCATAAGGGACCATCTTCACATCACATTGCATACACACTTTAAAGTTTTTAATGGAAACACTTGGTGTTATAAACCAATTCTACATCCCAAATTAATTGAAATATAAATTTTTATGAAGTTTCTATTATTTTATCTAGAGATATTCAATATCCCAAAATTTATTCAGGAATCATCTTCATATTTGAAACTTTAAGAACAAAACTGTTGCTCAATCTTAATAAAATTGGTGGTAATTGGTTTTATACTGAAAGGTATACTGGTTTATTAACACTTTACAACAAAGTTGAAAAGTGTTTATGACTTTGTTCATTCTGTCTGTCTGTCAGCATGATAACTGTCATAAAAATGACTTAATCAAAATGAAATTTTAGTATGTTGTTCAGACAGTCTGTAGGACCGGGAATATAAATGAATGGGAATATAAATGAATCTAATGAGAATATAAATGAATAATATCACCCAATTAGTTTTGGATTGAACCCAGTTTGAAAAAATGAAATACATTGAACCCTATGGGACCTAATTTTTCAAACATTTTTTAAGCGGATTTAAAATTCACAAATTGCTTCGAAAATTTTAGGTAATATTCAAATTATTCCATAAAATATATAAAAAAGATTTCAGCAAAATATATTCAGTAGTTTTTCAAATAAA
This sequence comes from Amaurobius ferox, assembly GCA_951213105.1. Lineage (NCBI taxonomy): Eukaryota > Metazoa > Arthropoda > Arachnida > Araneae > Amaurobiidae > Amaurobius > Amaurobius ferox. The sequence continues at coordinate 141,303,840 of OX578147.1, read as the reverse complement.
AATTAAAATAATAATTACACCTCTTATATGAAGTGATCACGTGACCCACTTCAAAATGATATATGGCATCCATCTTGTCTCAAAATTGTGATTTTTAAAGTTCTTTTTAATTCATATTGAGTATTGTATCCGTCCTAAAACAACTTTATTTTTTCTTAAATTCTGTGCATCTACATACTGAAACAACGCAATTACAATATATTTGAGTTTAAATGCTCATCCAAATTTGATTATTTCTACAACGAAGCCTATTTTTCACCTATGTAAAATGTAAACATGTACATTGCTTGTAGCTCAATTCTAAAATTATTACCGAGGAATATATCGCAATTTAGAAATGTTTAAACCAGGCAATTTATATTTCAATGCCGTCATTTGAATGAAGTTCATTTTTTTCGATGAAGGTTTAAGTTTTCAAATATAATAAATTAATGTAGCATTGTGATAAGTTTTAAAATATTACCGAGGAATGTATTGCATTTTAGAGATGTTTAAATAAAATGGCATTGAAGTTGGAAAGTGTTTCATAATCAATGCTTTAAGCATGATTGATCTTTCTTGTTTTGATTTTTAACCTTGTGTTTGAGAATTCAAATCTTTAACCTACAATTTCGTGGGATTTTGAAAATGATGGAATTGGCACATTGTAAGAACATTCGATGCAAGTTGTGACATTTCTTTGTTTGAACATTCAGTCTGCTTTTGTCAAAGTAGCAAGACAAGTCTATCGAATAGATATTTTAATGATAGTTTACTGTAGTTTTAAAATCTATGGCAAAAGTAACTTGAATGTGAAAAAATATTTCAATAATCTAATAAGTTTTTACAGATTGAAAGTATTTTCCCAACTCTTGTTTCAAATTAAAAATTATAAATATCAGTTTTGCATACCCTATTTCAGTTATGTTCATGCAAATGCCCAAGTTTTGAACCAAAGCTGCATTTAATTAAAACTCGTGATTTTTTAAATATCCCTTTGACCTTATTCATTTGTGTTTTTATGCTTAGGGAGTGTTGGAATGTTTTCTTAATCTTTACTTTTGGTTTATTTAAAGTATTTTGCATTATCATAATTTCAAGATAAGTTAATGTATAACTAAATTATAAAAATATACAATTTAGATTGAATGGGGAATTCTTGTAGCTATTTTGAAAAAAAAAAAAGTATTTTTCACCTATTTTCATTCTTGAAAATGTAAGTTCACAATCATTTACATTACCAAAATGTAAGGCTTTCACACTCATAATTACCCCTGTTCAAAAGTACTAGATATATTCCTAAAACTAGCTTAAAAAAATTACATTGGTTACATAACAGCGGTACAGGAATGCCATTTTTGTTCTGTATTTTTTGCTTCTTGCATGCTATGCCCCTTCTGAAAATTGATGTAAAAATTGTGTCTGGTGATACTGTTTGAATAAAAAAGGAAACTAAAAATTTATCTTAGCTTTTAATTTGGTTGCAAGCAGGGTTCCCACTAAGTCAGGAAAAGAGGGGGAGAATTTCTCTCCTTCCAAAAAGTTTTGGGAGAGATTTTCTCTTATAAGGAGAGACACTTAAAATTTCATTTTTTTTTTATGATGCTAATTTAGAAAGTAATAAAAAAGAAAGCATTAACTATAACTCATATTCTTCGACATTTTAATTTTTTAATTCTTAAAACTAACATTCTTTTAACATTCTTTTTAAAAATTAATTAGGAGTTGTTTAAGTATTAAGTAAGCACATTTTTGGTAATTTTATAGCTCCCCCCCCCCACTTGTTAGCAAAAATACTCAAATTCCTGACTTCCCCCATGCTTACGTTATGATTTTATTTGCTGACATAAAAACGTCTACATGGGTTATTTTATGTAAAATGACTCACATGCGAATTTACGATTTTTTTGTCTGTAAACTGCAAAAGTCGGGGGCCGACTGTATTTACTTTATATTTTGAATTTTAAAATCATTTTATGATCAATTTTCATGCAGCAATAGCAATTAAAAACTTTTAACGATTTTTGATCGCCGAAGGCGAATATCGACGAAAACTATTTCACTAGGCAAATAGAATTAGGTAATAAATTTGACTTTATGTTTGAAAATGGATTTTTTTTTTTTTTTTTGTATTTTTTACAAAACTTGCAGAACATAAGGATTGCATCGTCCTTTTGTTGAATCTCAAGCCAGTCATGTGATTTTAGCCATTTTGTTTGACTCGATTTTTTTCTTTTTGTTTACAAAATAGCCCTTTATTTCATAAATAATACGTTTGTAAAATAATTTTTCTGTATAAAACACGAAACAATTGCAAACACTGTAGTCGATGCAAACAGATTGGAAAAGTGGGAAATATTTTTCAAATTAAACGAGGTATGCCGAGGATAGCGTACAAATGCAGATTTTCGTGATACTGCTGCAAAATAACCTTTCATTTTATTAATAATACGGTAGAAAAATGGTTTGGTTTTTATTATTTGTATATTAAACGACATAATTATAAAAAAATTCAGTCGATGCAAATATACTGTGAAAATGGCAAAAAGATATTCATTGGTCATCTCTCCTCAGAAAATGTGGGAATCGCCGTATGCGAACGCCGTTTTCGCAATTGCAGAGAAACAGATTTTCAGATCATGTAAGAAAGGAATGTCTCTGATAAAAAAATTCGTTGCTTTGTTCAAATTTTGTAACATTTTTTGGGCATATATGGCCAATTTCACGACATTTTCGGGATTTTTGTAACCTGTAGGCATACTGTGTACGGGGGAAAGGATTTTCGTCCGCGGAAAGAAGAAAATTTCTCGAGCAAAACACAAAAAATGCGGGAAGTACGCGGAAAGAGCATAATTCAAATCCGTGAAAGAATCCTATATAAAAAAAAAGCAAAATTTTATTTGATCGAATTTAAGCTGAGGGGACACTTATAGTTTTCTATAAAATATCTCTCTAATTAGAAACACGTAGTACTTTAGTGTACCCAAATCGCGAGTGACTTCGATTCAGACGTAGCTACGAAATCGCGGTCCGCGACCGCTCGGCAATCGGCCCATGATTCGCAACAACGAGGCAACTGATCGCGTTTTGCGGTCGCGAAGCAATCGGCCCGATCTCCGATGCCCGATCGGGATCGGGCATCGGATTTATCGGTATCCAATTTGAAGGAAAAAATAATTTTAGGCCGGAACTGGAGAGAGAGAAATTCTCGCGCAGTCTAAATTTTTACGCGAGATTTTTCATGGATTGCGCGAGAATCTCGCAGGTTCACGCTGAAATAGGAACCCTGGTTGCAAGACATCTTTATAGCTTAATATATAGTTTTTTCTGAATGTTAGCATCTATGGTTTTACATGCTATTCATCATGCAATTGGCTTCAAATTTCGAAAAGATTCCACTCTAACTGCACAACTTTCAATGACGAAGTTTATAGTCACAGAACCTGTCGATAGGGGGAATTTCTAAAGCTTGGAATCGTGTAACTACTTTGTCAATCACAACAGGTTTGCAGAGTTGTGGTACAAGTTTTCCTGTTGTCGGTGCAACTACTGGCTCTTTTGCACTGAAGAGCACAGAAACCAGACAACCCAAACAGAAACCAGACAACTGGTTGCTCTAGTAGGAGCTTGATTTCAAGCTTTGCCCTTATTGAAGAGTGTTACAACTATTGTCCTAAAGCAGTTTTGTTATTTTAATCAATTTTCCTTTTCCCTCTTCTCAAACACATTTTACATACTTCAAAATGCCTTTTCTAACTTTAAACATGTACTTTGTTTATGAAAATGCTTGTTCCTGCATGACACAATTGTATAAGGGGCAGTCAAATGAAAACGAAACAGACTATATAAGGGGTCTGGCGCAGAAGTTGGTAACGCAGGTAGGGTTGTGTATAGAAGCGCCCTCTATTGGGTATCAGGAAGGAACAGCTCGAACATTAAGCGCCGTGTCATTCATCTGTTAGACATGCTCAAAGTGAGGTCAGCGAGCCGTGTGTGCATCCGACATCACTATAGAGGCTGGGAAATAGGAACAGCATATGGTGTGTTTTTTGACTGCGGAAGGCGTGTCAGGAAGTAAAATTCATGCCCGAATGTCTGCTGTGCATGGCGAAAACAGTGTTGGAAAAATTTAATATACGTCTTCAATTGGTATATTCATGACCTATTTTTGCCCATTATCTGTGTTGACTGGTCATGAAATATTTAATTCTACCGTGATTATAATAGCAGAGTAGCAGCAGCACAAGGTTAAAGGCAGTAGTAGAAAATCTAAAATTGTATATGTAGAGGTGTAAAAGTGTTCATAGAAACAATTCAAATTTAAAGCCAAATCACTTTATTGTGGTATGAATTCATTGGTTAAGTTACACTAGACTTTAGTAACTATATCACAAAGTCAACACTATATACATATTGAGCTCTCAAGCTCATGGAGAAAATTTTCAAATGTAGCCAAACTTTGAAAATACACTGGTAAGTAGAAGAAATATTTTAACTTACGAAAAACTTCGTGCATTTCCAAATGCTGGTCACACTCTATGGCGAATTCTTTATACTTTCCAAATTGATGTTTCTCAGAGTCCACAACAAGGAAAACACGGTCTCTTAAACAGAGAACCATCAATGTACCAGATCCATAATTACAATGATCAAATTTCCGCGTTCACGATAAATTTATTGATGCTCTCAAACTGATCAGTCGAATCAGACTCTAACGTAAATTTTAGCAGGTCTCTCGAGACCTTGACAGACAACAACCTTCACATGGTCTGACGATCAAGTCCGTTGGTCAGAGCAAGTCTTTCAGGACTTTTGACATCTCTGCAGAACCAAAAATATGTCTAGTTTATATATCCTATGATGGGTGCATTCCAGAACACAACCGTTGCCGGCAACGCCCTCTGGATATGCAAAACAGGATGCGTGCACGGCGAGAAGGTGATTTGCATGATAAGCCCAGTTTGTCCACATCGCGGCTCGTTCACGAGAACGGAAAAACCATTAAAGATAATGACGTCACGCTCACAGGAAACGAAATTCGCGATGTAAACAAAACCAAGTTTCCAACAAACAGTATGTCATGTGCGCGTGTGTTTGAGTGCAATAAACGATATCGAGATGGTCAGGTGTCATTGAAAGTCGGCCAGGACAGGCTCATCCTGTCATTACCCCTTCTGTCATTGCTGTGGTGGATGCTGCCATTAGAAATGACCGACAGCGGATGGTGGAAGACATTCGGCTCATGTTGGGCATTAGTCACGGTACCGCTCACGCCATCTTGATAGAGCATCTGAAGTTCCGGAAAATCATTGCGCAGTGTGTTACCCACAGCCTGACGGAGGATCAGAAATTGAACAGAATGTCGACATCACTGCAGCAACTGGAACTGTATCACGATGAAGAATATCGTTTCCTGTCCCGTATTGTCGTAAGAAAGACATTCGTGGCCGTCGATTTGCCTCGGACGAAGAGGTGCATGCCTGGGTACAATCATGGTTCCGTAGGCAACCAAAAACATTCTTCCATGAAGGCATTGACTGTCTTGTCTCACAGTGGGACAAATATTTTAACAGTTATGGCGATTACTTTTGAAAGAATAAACAGGTTACACACTTTTTTCTATCTGTCTCATTTTCATTTGACTGCCCCTTGTACAATCATGTTAATTTGTACATGAAAATGCATTGTACAGTCATGACTCAATGATTCTGCAACTTTTCAAGACATTAAGTAGCAGTCGTAAATATGGAATAGAATATTTTCAATAAAATTTTTATTGACATCACAGAAAAAATATGGACAATTTTGTTTTAAAATATATATTCTCAACCATGGATAATACATTTTCAGAACATTATTAAAATATAATTTGAAATCCTAACTAGATATATAAAATATAACTTCAATAAATTAATGGAATGATTTAATATTTTGTAACAAAATTATAATTGTATTTTAAAAATACTTTTGTCCTCAAAATTAGCATGGACAATTTGTGTTAAAGTAATGCATCTAAACTAAATGCTTGCTGTATTTACCACCTACTATCATTATCTATGATACTAAGGTCCATATGTAATTTCTCTATTTGAATATGGCAAATCAAAAACACTTTCCAAATATAATAGTTATTCATGTTTTGTGGCAAAAGTGACAATTTTCAACATATCACTTACGTTTTATTATTCTTATCAATAAATGATGGGTTGCAAAAGTTCTTGGAACCAAATTTATTATTCTTATCATTAAATGATGGACTGAGCTGCTAGTTTTAAGGAGGAGATTTATAAGACATTTGAAAAAGCAACCATTCAATTTTCTAGTTTCTTTAAATAGCTTTAATTTGCAAGATTGCAACACTAATACATCACCATGGAATTACTATGACCACAAAATACCACTTTATGTAATGGACGGACATCCTGCATAAATGCAATTTTAAATACATTTATTTTAATTAAATCACTCAACTACTGCAACAGTTGTACAGTGAAAACTATTAGAACACTGTATAAAACAAATTATTAATGGTACCAATCAAAGGCAAAAATACAGCCTCCTTTAGGATGGAAAGATAGAACAACCACACTAACAAAGACAAGGCTTTCATTGACGTGTACATTTTGTATTTTACTTCTGAAATTGGTGGTCTGAAATATGTTTATAATTTTAACAAGTTTTCACATTATAGCATTATTTATATTTTAGGCACTAAATCTTGCATAATAAAAGATGTTTGTGAATGTGGCATATAGTGGAAAATCATGGTGCAGTAGAGCTGCAAACTGTTCTGTTGATTGGTGTCGTGTCCACAAGAAGTGAGATGGGTCCATGTACAGAGAGTACTGCTTTAGCTACATCAAGGATCTTGTCGGAGTTTTTCTTGTGGAAATTCATCCACGTTCTGAAAAAATATGTTCTGGTGTAAGTTCAGTCTCTAGGCATTTCCACAGTCGATAAGATCCTGTTTACCTTTATTCCTCTTAGATGTTGAGTTCTCATGTTTTGGTGATTGTTCTGTTTGCATTTATTTCACAGACCTAGTGCTCCTTGACCGAGTTTTCTCCAATTCTGTATCTCAAGATTTAGATGGATTTCTCCTCAAAATGTTTTAAAAATTAAATCCTATGTTTGATCAAAACTTGTTCTGTTAGTTAGCCATAAATTTATTTTTAGTGTATTTTGGGGTTATTAATATGTTCAATTTAGTAGCTAGAATTTTGTCAAAGTTCATTTAGCAAAATTTGCATTTATATGCTATCACTGGGGGCCAGGATATTTCATTTTTTTGTAAAATTATTTACAATCATATCAAATACTTGCATGCTTGTAATCTGTTGTACGAATATTTTTATATTTATTTTGCTTTTTATATAGAAACATTTTTCAAACATTTTATTAATGAAATTAAGATGTATTTTCTGAATAACATTATTAAAAAATTTTTTTTTTTTTTTTTTTTTTTACTTAGGCTTATTAGAAACCCCTAAAAAATTTTTAAAATGAAATTCTATACTTGGTTGAAACTTGTTCTATTAGTTAGCCGAAAATTTATTTCTAACTAGAAAATGTACCCCGGATTTAAGATGCAAACATCTAATTAAAAAATCACACTGGAACTCTCGGTGAATTGTCAAAACCAAAGAATGTTTTAACAATAGACCCACTTATAACAACAGCAACAAAAAAATGCACAGATGACTCTGTAAGAGTATATTGGAGGCCTATTAATATAGATAAATACTTTTTGTGTTAAAGACAATCTATTTTTTAAATTCACGGAATTTCATCTATTTATGGGTTATATTCAAAATTTGTTTGAAGGTGAATTTTTCGATCTTTTCGATGGTGTTAGGATGGAAACGCTGTGATAATATTTTCAATCTTTAAGAAACTGATTGGTCTTTTTTTTTAAAAATCAAACCATGATGTTTTCATCTTCAAATAGTACTATAGATGTCACTACCAAAGAAACCTGAAACTATTGGAACTGGGACGAATTTTGACTATTGAATTCATAACTTTTATTTAAAGCAATTGGAATTAAAATGAAAATCTCAAATAGTTTTAAAGATAATGCAATAAAAATTTATTTTAGAAGCGAATTAAAAGAAAGAGAAAAGGTTATTTTCTATCAAAACATTAGAAAGAGAATTAAGTGGTCTTTCTGGTAACAATGCAAGATAAAATGATTATGATGGCAATATGCAAAATAAACTAATTTAAATTCATGAAAGAACACACAAAACATCAAATTCTTGGAACTGAAAATATTAATCAAAATATTTTTAATTTAATGCTATTTCAACATTAAAAAAATACAACCACGACTTATTAGTTTGTTTTAACAACATGCAATAGATGGTGGTATTAGGCAAAGCTGGCTGCTTCCATTTAGCAAAATTTGCATTGGATATTTCGCTTTATTGTAAAAATATGTTTCATATTGCAATCTGTTTGCATCAGCGAATATTTTTGTATTTATTTTACTTCGTATATTGATATTATTTTTTAAGCATTTTATTAATCAAATGAAGATATATAATAACATTATTAAAATGCTTTTATTTTCTATTTAAGCTCATTAGAAACACATTTGGAGAGCATAAATTAGAATCACAATTTTAATAAAAATATTTAAGATAAATCTTTTTTAATTATTCTTCAAAACATTTTGAATAAAATTAATGGTGGTGAGTACCAATTGTACAAATATAGAGGATAATTCATAATAAATTGTGTCTTCAAATTATGATAATGAACTTCATTTAAGAATACAATTTTTATTCACCTCCCCACTGCTTAGTTATCTTGAATGTTCACTTACATGGTCAAAACGCTGCTCTCACTGGACTGTCTGTGTTGTAAATAAACAAAGACTTTGTCCGTTTCAAAAAAAAAAGGTCTTGTTTCAATGCTGCCATTTAGTGTTACTTTGGGAAAATACAGAAACATCTATTGCAATATTTTTATTTTTATATTGATGTGTTAGTGGTTTGATCTATTTTGAGAATGACAAAAGTTGAATTTTTATATAGCAACACTTGCAAAAATGATTATGGATTAAAATTCTTGCAAAATGGTGCAAAAATAAAAAATACTTGTGATTTGATTGAAAATATAAATGTAAGACATCTACAGGTCATGTCTTTTAATTAGATATGTGGTTTGTATTTTTGCCTCAAGTATTAACGAGGATTTCAGATGCATAGTAAAAAAGCTTATAACAAAAGCTTTTGTCTCTTTGAGTGATAAATATTGCAAATTTTGTGGCATTTTGGAAAATGTTGCACACTTGACGAAAAATAGTTTTATTTGAAAATCCTGGTCACTTTGTCGGAATTGTGATTTAATAGTATTCTCGATTCAAAATAGTGAGTTTCACTGTTTGTGGGACAGGTACAGTTTGGTAGGGGGGGGGGGGGTTCTAGAGTAATATTTTTGCACTGGTGGGCTGCATTTAAATTTTGGGATGAAAGAGCGTGCATGTGTGTCGTGCTTGACAATCGGGGGGGGGGGGGGGGGGGGGGGGGCATAAATCTTTATAGTGAATAATTTTCAAAAATTTTTCAGTTTTTAAAGATTTTTTAAAGATACACATAAATGACAAGAATAACAAAATATTACATTAAAATTTTGTTGAAATAGTAAAAATTAAAAATTGTTATATTTAGTACTGCTATGCATTACATATAATCTACACTGTACATTAACCAACAGTTTTAATCAAAAGTTATCTTTTGAATGACATACTGAGATATGAATATAGATCTTTAGATTTTGATATTCCATTCCCAATATATAGAGAAAAATGAAAAGACAATTGTATATTGGGAAAGCTTTTAAAATATCTTGGATGCTTGAATCAAATTTTTATTTTTAGGAAAATAATAATAATTTCTTTATGAGAAAGTTATAAAAAATGTTTTAATTTAAGATGTGTTTTGTAATTAAACACAATTTTTCAGATGCTTAAAGTTAAAGAAGTTGAACGAATCTATATATACTAATTGCCAAGTGTCCGTCTGTCTGTCATGCTTTCTTTAGGCACTTCCCGAATAGATAAGAAATTTGCAATCTGATACACGGATTGTTTGTTCGAAAAAAAAAACCCTGGAAAAATCGTATTTTCCGAAAATGTTCTGAAGAGAAGGTTCTCCATACGAAAATGTTAGAAAAGCATACTTTGCAATAGGATAGAGACTTTAAATTTGGTATATGGGTAAATCGATCAAAAAAAAAGAAAGATCTGCAATTTCAGATTTCCAGTATTTTCTATTTAAGGGAGTGCCACACACCAAAATGTTCGATTTGCCGAATAAATGAGAAACAGCTCCAATAAAATTTGGTATATAGGCTAATCATTTGATAAAAACATCCAAGACTACTACAGTTCTTAAAAAATGTTTGTTTAAGGGGGTGCTCCAGAGAAATACGTTCGAAAGGTTAATTGATAAAAAACACGCTTCGGGATGAGATAGTGATTTCAACTTTGTACAGGTAGATAGTTTGGAAGGAAGAAAGTGTACAATTTCAGTTTTCCAATATTTTCTACTTTAGGGGGTGTCGCATACCAAAATGTTCGATTTTCGGAATAAAGGAAAAACGCCCCTTTTAAAACATGATAGAGGCTTGATATTTGGTAATGGGCGAATCATCCGATAGAAAACCAAGTAGAATGCAGTTTTTCAAAAATGCATATTTAAGGGGGTTAGTACTCCACACAAAAACATTCGTTACCTTACACCTTTCTGGTAGGTCGGACGGTCTGGGTCTCAACAACAACACAAAAACATTCGAAAGGTGAAATGATAAAAAAACATGTGTTGCGATGAGATAGAGACTTCAAATTTAGTGTACAGGTAAATAGTTGGAAAGAAAAAAAAATGTGCAATTTCAGTTTTCCAACATTTGCAGGGGGATGCAGCTCACTAAAATATTCGATTTGACAAACAAATGAAAAATGCCACCTATACAATGTGATAGAGGCTTCATATTTACTATATGGGCTAATCACATGATAAACCCCCCCCCCCCCCAAGATGAATACGTTTTTTCAAAAATGTTTATTTAAGGGGGGGTGCTACACAGAAAAATGTTCTAAAGGTGAAGTGATAAAAAAACATGCTTCACGATAAAGGTTTCAAATTTGGTGTACGGGTAGATAGTTTGAAAGGAAGAAAGTGTGCAATTTCAGATTTCCAATATTTGCTACATTAGGGGGTGCCACAAACCATTATGTTCCACTTTCCGAATATATGAGACACGACTTTTTTTAATGTGATAGAGGCTTGATATTTGGTATATGGGCCAATCATCTGATAAAAAATCCAACACGATCACAGTTTTTCAAAAATGTTCATTTATGGGTATACTCCACAGAAAAACTTTTGAAAGGGAAAATGATAAAATAGTATGCTTCGGATGAGATAGACCTTAATTTAGTGCACAGGTACATAGTTCGTAAAGAAGAAGTGAGAATTTAAATTTTCCAATACTTCTTTCTTTAACCCTTTCAGGACGGCGGCATTCCGAAACTGCCGTGGCCCAAAGGATGGAGCGTTTCGTTTCTGAACTGTTCCCAAAGGACGGCTAATTTTTTGCTCTAAGCCTAATTCTTGAAAAAAATTCACTAAAAATCACCCGTTCAACACAGCATTCTACTTTTTTCAGAAATAAAGGAAATACTTATTTTCTATTTGATGTATATTTTTCATACAAATTTTCTTTTATCAAAATATTAAAAATTTTAGTGTATTAAAAAATATTAGTTACCTTGATTAAAATAGTTATCAGTTAATCAGAAAAAATATTGAAATGATTGTAATGAAATATTTATATAGCTAATAGAAATTATGTACATATATATACAAGAAAATAGCGTAGCTATTTTCATTAATTAATACACCTTTTGCATATGGTATATTTCAAAGCAATAATCCACGCACAGACCAACATTGCAATATTTGCATTTATAATAACTGTCTATGCACTTTCTTTTGTCTTTGAATCTTCACTATCTGCATCACTTTCATTACTGTCTTGTTCATTTACCATACGAGTATATTCTTCCACAGAAAAAAAACGTCTCAGCCCAGCCATTCTTTTATCCGAAATAACCTAATTATTTCACTGCTGCACATTTCTCTCCCCCCCCCCCCTCCTAAAAAAAAATTGAAAAAAATACTCGCTCATATTCCTATAATTCACCAACAAAATCATTAAGCTAAAATCAAAACGAGACCCGAAACTCAATTATAAAATTGTTGATGCTGCAAGAAGTGCTCTGTTTGTTTATATTACCAAATCACGTTTCACCGCTCCAAATGGAGAAATAATTCATTGGATCCTCCCTATGCCAAGGTCAAGTATCTGCAAAATACATTGGAGTTGTTCCCATGGACATTTAACGCCATCTAGTAGACAAATTTAAATAAAAATGTTCCATATGAAAACGCGCTGACGTGATCCTCGTCTTTTAAGTTTTTCCTCAATGCTGATATGTGACAGTCGTCCTTGAATGCAAGTTCGCAGCCGACGTACGGGCACGTCAACCATCCCGAAAGAGTTAAGGGGTTCTGCACACCAAAATATTCGATTTACCAAATAAATGTGAAACGCGAATTATTCAAAAATTTACATTATTCAGGGCTTACTTATTGCGAGACCGTTGATTTTCAACGGGTATACGGCTAGTAAATTATTATTGGTCAAATAAGAAACATGTAATTTTTAATGTGGAAAATTTTTATATTTAAAATATATTAATGCCATTACAAATATATATATTCAAATATAGTAAAATACTATTGTAATAAATGTCTATCGACAAAGATTATGATACACAAAAATTACAATATAAAATAAAATTGAACATAAAAGTCATTCTTAAAAACAGCTGTGCTAAATGAAAATTATCTTGATAAGATTATTAGTATTAAACAAAATTAAACTTTATATAGAATAATAAATATTTAATTTCTTTAAACTAGTGATAATTTTTACTTCCTCATACTATATAATATAGTGTAGAAAATATATTATTTTCACGAAAATTTTTGAATTCGAGATTTTAATGCCAATATATATTTCAGAACCTCTTGAACACGTTTTGACTACTTTTGAAGTGATGTCCGTCTGTTGTCAATTTCTTGTGTACAAGGTAGCCGTCACAAATATTGGATTTTCATGAAACTTTATATCTGGCTTTGTTATCGAAAAATCTAGAACTGGATAGCATGTTTTTAAATTCGAGCAAAAACTTCAAAATTTAATCGAAATTTTATATTTTAACATGGCAGCATAGGACAAAATTTTACTTAATCGTGCATAAAAGGGGTTATTTATGGTTCAATGATCACAAGACTTTTCAATCATTGCTGTGAAAAATAGCCATGGTACAATTTTTGTGTTTGTGACATCATTCCTCCCCCCCCCCCCCCCAGGGGGTTACATAGTCAACTATGGTTCAATCGTCAAACTCATTTACATACAAAACTTAGAAATCACTATCTGATATACATATGTAAAAAAAAAAATCAGAGATTTGAGGTACTAAACATAAATTAGAAGAACGTCAAAGTCAATTGACAAACATTTTATGCAAGGAAAAGATAATGCAGCTTTCCAAAATAAAAAAATATAACTTGTGCAATATACTGTTTGGCTATAAAAGCAGAATAATTTGCAGTTTGTTGTGTCTCAACTCAAACAGGAGACAGATCAATGAGCCATTGCATGGCAATCAAATAATGTTGTGTATATAAAATATTCTTTGAAATAGTAGATCCGCGAACAAAAATAACATATCAGTGCTGCTTTACTTTCAATAGATGCAGTTGATAGGAAAATCATTAAGAAAGACCTTAAAGTTTAGAAAATAAATTTTATTTTAAAATCTGAATTTTTTTATTATTGTTAAGGTTGCGGGCCACAAATAATGTAAAAATGGGTGAAAAATTGCAGGCTGCCAAACATGAAGTGGTGGGCTGCCAGTTGTCGACCTCTGGTCTAGAGTATTATACATGAATTACATTTTATTAGGGATTGGTATAGTCACCATGTTTAAGGGGTCGTATAATAAGTAATAATATTGTCTGGTCATGTGCTGGCTCCACATGTGTCTATTTGTAGGTTAGGTGAATGTGAAAGAATCTTTTACATAACTTCATGTTTAAAGAGCACAACATCCAAGTAATATATAGATTCAAGGCCTGATCAAGCCAAAGTGGGGCCTAGGGCCTGTTAATTCGGGGCCCCCAAGCACATGCAAAACATTAACACATAACAAATTTGGAGCCTACAAATCACAGCCTCAAAGGCCCTTTTGTACATGTAAAAATCTTCTAAATTTTTAACTTCAAAGTAATATATTAAGACTTTAAAGGATGCATAATATTTAAAAGTATTAACATATTTTATAATTTAAAATAAAAACTAAAATTACCAGTTTTATATTAATTAAAAAAAATGTTTCTGCTTAAGTTACAAAATTTAGGGGCCCAGGGCTGCAGCCCCATGTATTAATTAGGCCCTGTATAGATTTGCTTACTTTAATATAATTTTTGGTTTACACGATTTCATTTGGAATCAGTAACTAACTTTGAATAGGGTAAAACCGTCTGCTCCAAAAATACATTACATAAAAAGCTTTTTAACAAGCTATAAAATAGAAGCGCTATTAACTGTTTTGTCAGCATTCTGTTTCTCCTGATATTTCAAATAAGTATATAGTACACCTCCAAATAAGTTGATACTGAGACCAGATACATTCAGCACATTAAAGTCTATACCTCCAAATGTAAACAATCCAATTGCTGTTTGAAGAATACTTTTTAATACACCTATAAGACTGGTGGTTAAGGCAGAGTTCTTCGCTGTACATAGAAACAGGCTGTAATTGAGTAATACTCCAACAGTTGTCTGTAACATTAAACAGAAAAGGAATGCTGCATCTAAAAAGGAAACAATAGATAAATTTTAGTGATCCACAACATAATTTCTGGTCCAGATATGTATAAAACTGAAACTGTGCACTAGTAGGGATCTACAATCTCTAAATAATACTCAAACGAAGTACATTTTCAAAATTAAAATGACAGAAATACTTGTTATGCATACATTCAAGAAAATTTTAATATAGACACATTGGTTAGTACAAGTAGTCACCGCTGAATGTATCGCATTTTGCATTTCAGTTAGAAAGTGTTTCATAATCAATGTTTTATGCATGATTGATCTTTCTTCTTTGATATAATAAAATTATGTCTTATAAGTAATTTTGAGAAGTGAAGTGCACATATCTTGAAACATAAAAGTGACATACCTGAAAATCCATTAAATTCCGTAATTTCCTTTGATTCCATACAGAAACTTAGAAGAGTAAAGATGAAAACAGTATTGTAACTACTGATATGTAGAACATTCAATGCTGACATATTTTGCAAGCTCTTTTGTGCTAGGGTCAGGTATAAACCTTGTAAGAGAACACTTATAGCTCCATACCTATAAGCTTTCAAATCAAACTTCAAATCTCCATAACCTGAAATTGATACAAGTTTCGGTATTTTCTGAATTTGAAGATTCAATAAATACTAACTTAAATTTAAGTAAAAATTTCTGAACACAATATCGTATTTTTCTATAACACAGTCAAACTATATTAACTTGAACAACTGGGAAATTAAAGAATTGTTTGTGTTAAAAGTAAGAGTTGATGCAAACAAAACAAAAACAAAAAGCATCTTAATTTTCATAAAATCTGAAGGAAAATTTAAAACTGTAGTGACTGATTTTTGCAATTGCACAGATAGTTACTTCAACCCGGTTTCTTTATAAAGTAATTCACACAGAGCATGTTCATGGTTATGAGGTTCAACTGAATTATTTTTTTTACATAAAAATAATTAATATTGCTGTATTATTGAAATATGCTAAGTTTGGTTTTATTATTCAATAATCTCCTAATCCAGGGGTTTCCAACCTTTTCAAAGTCGCAGGACAATTTCAAAATTCAATATACTTTGTGGGTAACACAGTAAACAAGTATTACTTTTATGATATTTTCAAAACTGAGAGATTTGGCATAAAAAGTATTCATGATAAATGATGCAAGGTTTTTTTTTTATAGTTTCCAGAATGTCTGTTTCTTTTGTAATTTCTTTCAAGAGACATATAACAACAGATCTTCAAAAACTTTTAAAGTTTGTTATTGATCTTAAGAATGAAAATAGCTAATTAGGCTGTATGAGTTAAATCTTTGCTTTTATCCAATGCTAGTGAGTTAAATTTGCATACTAGCAATTCTAGATCTTCTCAACCTTCAATGTTGTTTCTTCTACTCTCCCAGTAATAGTCATTCAAGATAAACATCTTTTTTGTAAGCTTTGAGCACACAACTTCAACTGGTATTTCAAGGTACTCCCTCACAAATATTTCACTCGAATATGGTTTCGACTTTTTAGAAATCTTTTGAACAATGATATAATTAATTAGCTTTAACATAACTCTCAACATCCTCTGATATTTTCTCAAAAACTGATTGTTGCAATTTTAATGATTTTTTGAAAATATTCAGTTTGTTTCTGTGTAACTGACCTTAGAAATTGGAGAATTTGGTTGCATGTTTTCAAATTGTATTCCTTGACAGTCGATATTGATTCCTGAGATATTAATCAAAAATGCTTTCCATAAATTTCCCTAAAGGATCAGTCCATTTTTCGTTGAAATTGCAAACAACTTCATTGTAAACACATTTTTTGCAGGTCCATACTATTTTAAACTAACTAGTTTCTCTTAGTATTTTAAACTAACTAGTTTCTTTTAGTTAGTCTTATTACATTTAAATGATTACATTCATGCAGCTTTATTTTTATAACACTCAAACAACACAATAAAAAATTAGGAATTATTGATATTAATCACTAACCATCAAAAGTTCAGAAAGAGCATTGTGCTAGATGAATTTTGGACTGATTGAATAAAATCCATGTATGTGCAAATATACATTCCTTAACAATTTCTTCTTCTTTGACCCAGACCGTCTGACCTACCTGAAGGTGTAACTAAGGTATTTGTTAGAACGGCCGGGAAGTGCCACCTAATTTAGACCGGAACCCAGAGGGAGTGGTATCCACAGGGACCATACCCTCCTTCACCTACCACCAACCTCTGGGAAGGACTTATGGACCTACATATTTAACGTGCCATACTCCGCGTGAACATGGGGACAGTTTGGGCAGTGTCGAATTGCCTGAGTGCAATCTCTGCATGCTAACCACTGGGCTGTCCCACCCCAAAGTAATTTTTATACATTTCTTTACTTCATGTACCCACCAGGTTTCAAACTCGGGACTTTTTGTGTGTGAAGCAGATGTGATAATCGCTACATCATGGGTACTTTTCTGGTAAACACTAAAACTGGAAAGTACACAAAATCATACCCCTGTATCCTGAGCATGCTCATTGAAAGTTGAACTTTCCTGCTTAACTGATAGGTGGGGCAGGCGTTGCTAAACTCTATTTTGTGCTATTACATATATTTAAAAAATTTTTTTTGTAAATCTCGAATTTGCAGTATCATAGATTGTACATATCCCACTGTGTGGTGGCATATACACTCCACGATGTGCGTTGGATAGATTGTTAGAAGGAAAAATAAATGATTGATCATTTGGAATAATCATTACATATGTAAAAAAAATCAAATGAAAAGTGTCATAAATGATGACTAGTGTTCTAAAATCTCCGTCAAGACAAAATTTAAAGGTGCAAAATCTGACTAGCAACTGCTAATTTCGAATCCTGGGTTGGGCACCACACCTGCCTTTATCTATCATATCTAAACTACCTGTTTGGTAAATTGGGCTGAACAAAAAAGGGCCTTATTACAATTTTGAACCTGAAAAACTGTTGCCAATACAGTAGATATATGCTCTGCTTGTAATTTTAAATGGTTAAATTGACATTTATTTAGTCAAGTTATTTCTATACAGGTCAATACCCCTTGACAAACTAAATTTGTGAAAAGCAGCAGATTTGGTTATTATTCATTCTGAATGGAAATGCATTTTCTTCTGATGATAAATTTTGATTCTAACCCGATTCATTTGAAATAGATAAATTAACTGTGCAGCAATATTGAAATGCATTCATCATAAGTATACCAAGAAATAAGCAACTATAGCATAATAAAATCTCATACAATTGGTGATGCATGCACATTTATGATGAAAAAGACTTTGTAAGAAGAGTTTTGATATAAGAACAAATGAAGCAAATGCATTATGAATTTCTTACCTAATGTCTGTTACTGATTTGCCATATCAAATTTCCCATGAGCCAGCTGCATGCTGACTAATATTAGATTAGTATAACGAATTCTCAAATAAGCATTATAATATAGATTCTACTATATCAGTGTTACTTGAAATTTTAAAGGAAACCTGGGGTTTCGGAATGTATTTTAATAACAAGCAATAATCAGCTGTGACTTGAAGAAATGAATTATGTTTTTATGATTCAGACAGCTTTGAACCTGGCTGAACAGAAACTCAGGCATTTAAATATTTTATATAAAAACACTAAATAATATATATATATATATATATATATATATATATATATAAGGAAGCTAATATATAGAACATGATAAATATGGCATACCCTAGTTCAATAACATTAACGAGGTTAAATGATATCCTTCAAAGAGGATTTGAGATATTATATTTAACAATAGGAAAATGATACCAGAGAATTAAAATTGATCTTAATTTTATACTAAAAGGTGATTTAAGCAACAAAACATGGGAATTAAATTAACAGTTTATAAGGATGATATATACAATCTAAGCACGTACATCCAAGGAATGCTAAATGCCAGAGGCCCAAAATGACAAAAATATATTGAAGAAAGGATGTAAATTTGAATAGAACCTCTGTAGATGTTACTCATCAAGGATCTTTACATCCACAGAGGTTCTAAATACGTTTCATATTATGATACAACCATGTGGCTGAAACATCGTAAAAGATCCGACACAATATAAAATAGAAATAATAATAGAAATAATAAGAGAAAAATGGAAAGGGGAGGATGATAGTATAAAAAAATTAAATATAACAATATTTAACAATTAATTAATATAGATGCAATTAAAAAACAAATTTCATATATATGATTACCTTCATTCTTGATGCCAAATATAGCAATGAACTAACACAAGAAAAATACTCAATAGAATTGTAGCGAGTGCCATTTGATATATATATATAAAATTTGTACCCTACTAATTCTCAATTACATGGGATGTTTATATTTCGGCAGATCTTACTTAAAAAAATATATATATATCGGGTAAGGAAAGCAGAAATGTAAAGCATCTCATTTACATACGACTAAGTTTTAGTTGAAATGCATAAGTTTATTAATGTGATACAAGATTTAATTTCAGTAAAGTAGGATTGCTTTCTCTAAGTTTTCAAAGAATAAGGAAATGAAATTGATGCCTATGTCATGCACAGTAGACCTATGCTCCCAAACATTTTAGAACCCCATTCAGTTAAAAGATAGAATGTCATGTATATAAAAATATGATTCTTTTAAAACTGTTTTTCTATGATGCATAGTGTGTTGAAGACACAGACCGTCCGACTCATCCTAAGATATAGAGCAGCAATTTGTACAGCCAGGATAGTGTGTGTATGGATAGGATAGTATGTGTTTGGATGGCCGGATGCATTGTGTATGTATGAACATTTTGCAATGCAATATAAGTTTTTGATTTTTGTCCTATTTACTTGATATGTGCAATTTGAAAGATTTAGAGTAGCATGAATGTGTCATGCTCAAATTGTATACTGGGAAAGTAAAACACTGTAGTCCATTAAATTTTGAAATGTGAGAGAAATCATGGAAACAGTAATCATTCACACTCCTTTTTTTTCAAACTAAAAATAGTTGATTTATATACCCACATCAGCAAATAAAGTTTCTGGTACAACATCTTTTGTGTTGTACCAGAAACACACACACATATATATATTTTAAAAGAGCAAAAGTGAAAATAAAATAGACTCAACATTACGGAGAAATATTCCCTTATATGTATTAAATACCCCTCTTTTCCTGTTCCATATATAATGTAAGCAATTAAAAATTGGATTTCATGGTGTGAAACCCGGGTAATATATATATATATATATAATTAATAATAATATTTTTTAAAAAAAGTACAAAAATACTCTTAACACTCAAACAATATAGTAACTAATTTTTGACAATGTACCCTGTGAAATTTAACAATTTTATAAAATAATCCTCAAAAGTATAGTGAATGGCAAAACTGTTAAGGGATTGTGTATGATTATAAAACATTTTTATGTAAACACCAACATAATAAGTGAATGATTGATATAACATATTTTTAAATGTAAAATTTTGTTCAGTAACTTACTACTGGGTACAGTTGCACACAGAAGTGCTAAATAATATCTTACTACTCAAATACACCTTGCAATATAAAATATCTGTGAAAAGAAAAGTTATTAACAATGCTAGGAAATTTGTAAGTAATTATATTAATGCATATGTGGTGACTCAAATCCATTTGACTTTTACACATTTTTGAACTTTATTTTTGAACTTCTAAACATTATTTTCCTTGTATAATAATTTGTTTTCAGATTTGCATAATGTATAAGTCATGCTTGCCGTCATTGGCAAATCACCTGCTTGGTGACGTGAAGGTATTTACGTCAGGCATGTGAAGGTATTTAACTGTGGACTTTATTCTCGTCGATCTTGGCTTTTTATGTTAAAAATGCACACACGTGCCTAACTAGTTGGCAAATATGCCTTGCCGTGTACCATGTTATTTCATAGCCAGAGGCTCAATTTATTTTGGATAAGTGCGTGTATGGTTTTAATCGATTTGTGTTTTGTATATAAAATGTGAAGTTTCTTACAATGTGTCTGGTCTTTTATGAAAGCACACTTCTGATAGTCGTGGAGTTTATTAAGCAATCTTCAAACACAGACAAGAGTATCTAATTCAATATTGTGGTGAGGCAACTAGTTATAGTGGAGTCACGCCCACCACACATACAATTCAACTGATAAAAGAACTGAATATATGAAAATTTGGAACGAAATAAAATCATTAAAATATTAAAAATAAAGTCGTTAAATATTAAATTGTTAAGTTATTGGCGATGAATAACTTGGTATAAAAATTTATAACAATGCATTCATTACCTGCTAAAAAACAACCCACAGTAATACACAAAACAGATAAAACAAGTTTCATGGATGGAATGTTTTTCTGAAGGAGAATTACTGACAGGAAGAGTGTTACGATGGGTGCGCATCGTTTGACAGCAGCATACATGGGAATGGACATGCCTCCCAGAGCATGGAGAGCGGTAATAGAATGTAATGCGTAAAATAAAGAGGGCCACATAAATGATTTTCCTGCAACAGAAAATAGTTAATTTATATTCTGAGTAAGATACATTAAGTTCACTTGATTGAGTAAATAGTTTGCAAAAGTTCAAAGTTCAAGATTTTTTAACATAGATATAAAAAATAAGATTACACAAGTCATGGCCTTTGAAGATGTGATTGTGATTTAAAAAATCCTAAATATAAAAAAAAATATATATGGACAGATTGTATAACCACGTAAAATATTAGTCAATAGAAAAATAGTAAGAGTCAAAGATTAGGAATTCTCCACAGCTAAAAATTTTATTTAACAGACTAGTGGGCTTCGGCGACCTGTCTGGTTACTTATTAAAAGAGTCTGAAATGTCTTTAGTAGCTTGTGTACTGTACCACTGTTGTTTACTGTGCCCCGGGTGTATAGTAGGCTCATTTAGCAGTCTATGTGCCTGCTATGTGAATGCATGTATGTGCCTCAAGCATTTGATTCGCTTCCTAAATGAATCCTTTAAAAATCTTTTCTCAAGAATCTAATAAAATAAAATGAAAAAAAATTGTATGTTGAATAAAATTTCAATTTGTGTAATTATTAATAGAATAATATCTAAACTTGTGTAATTATTACCAGAATTGCATGATTTTTATAGATTACCAATGAAATATGCTTACATATACATTAAAACATATCAGATTTAAAATGTTAGAATTTCGTATAATTAACCCTTGTCTGTTTATAACAGTTAATTTTCTGAGAACTGTTGTGAAACTGATTTCTTTCATCTTTGTTGCAAGCAAAATGTTTGAAAATTGTTCAAAATTTCACTCAAACATAATTAAAAAACTAATGCTCTGAGGTATCGCAGGACTTGTTTAGGTTGTATGTTGCTTAGATTTTCTGCTATGTCATAGACAGACAAACAGCCATCGCCTAGAAGTTACAACAAAATCTGCGACTCCACTTTAAGGAACTCTCTCCCCTCCTAGATCATTGATTTCCCATGCTCTGAGGTGAGCAATGAAATATCACTTGCCAATACTAAATGTACAGAAATGGGCTGGTTTGCCAGACAACAATGTTGGTGTTGTATTTCAACATTTTGGGTAGTAAGCAGAAAAGGTTGAGAATACTGCTCTAGATTTACAAAATAAATAAACCATTCTGGGACAATAATTTTATTTTTCATGGATATTTGAGTACCTTATAGGTACTCAAAATGACTATTTTTAAGGTGATTATTATTTTTTTAAGGAGAGTGGGGGGGGGGGGGGAGGCATAATTTTGAATATATCAGTTATTTTTACATAAATTAGAACTTGATATCATTAAAAACACACATATCAAAAATAGACATTATACTATTTTTTTTTTGTAAATATCTTTTTATAGTTTAGAATGACCAGGTAAAAATGAATGGACAAAGTCTTAAATATGATAAACTTCCAAATAAACACAAGACAATGTTGGCCAAACATCACAGTGTAGTGGCATAAAAGGAAAATTAAACAATAAAATTGGGAAACAAGGAAATATGAACATGAGACATAAACAAGAATGAAATATAAATAAAATAAAAAGTAGAGAATATAAATTCAAAGGAACATAAAATTAGACATGGTCAAGCCATACCTCAGAGAAATATGGAGTCATTCACAAATCATTAACTAGATTACTGGAGTTTTTAATAATATGAAAAGATTCAAAGAAATTCAAATCGGAAATTGAAAAGCATTTTTGAATAAGGGAGACAGAAGAAAAAACAAACCAGTGACTAGTCATCCAACAATGTTGAGCAATAGAAAATTTATTAATTTCTTGGTTTTTTACACAGTTCTGATGTTTTTTTAAGCGGTACTATAAGGCACCTTTAGTTTCACCTATGTATGATAGTATATTCTACAAAAATATATTCCATATTGACAAGGAATTTGATAAATGCTGAACTTTTCAATAGGTATGACTTGACCACATCTAATTTTTTGTTTTTTCGAGTTCATATTCTCTGCCTTTTATTTTTATATTTTATATACATTTTTTTGTTTTTGTTTATATCTCATGCTCACATTTCCTTATTTCTTATCTTTATTGTTTTATTTCATCTTTGGTGCTACTAAGTGTTGCAACTATAATGTGATATCGTTTATTTATTTCAGTTTTTGCCGACATTGCCTTGCATTTACTTAGGTGTTTAGGTCCAGACTTCTTGCACTGATGAAGGATATTCAATTGATTTACAAAACATATATATGCTTATTTATCTTGATTTGCATTGCATTTTACATTGTAAACCAGTTTATTATTGATTGTGCACAAAGTTACATGTTTTACTTACTCTTTAACAGGGTTTGTACTCAATTCTGAAAACAAAAATTAAGGAGTTTTTAATGGCATATCAAAAATTTTTAATAAGTTTATAGATACCACTCTCAAACCCTCTACTCTATATAAGCATTATTTTCTAAAAAAAATATGTTCCATAAAAATTAATTAACGCATGTGCAGCTGCTTAAATTACAAATTTCTTTAAATAATACCAATATACAATCAAGTGCTATATATTAATAACATAAATAAGTATGAGATAAAACTAAAATTCGTATCAGTTTTGTAGCAGGTAAATCTTAAGTTCAGCATCAGTTTTACAACAGACCAATGCACAATTCGAATGATTTGAGGCAGTGGAAATTCATTCAAAGTCTTTTTTATCACAAATTTCCATATATAGAAATTCTGCACAAGAATAAACAAATGCTCACAAAATTTTTATTAATTAATTTTTACTTTTTATTTATTGTTTAACATGTTATCAATTAAAAAAAATATATCTATATGCACTGAACCGACTGAGTGAGTGGATGATGTATCAAAATTATCAAGCACTTTCACTATAGTTAGAATCTTGGTTTTCATGTGATCCCCATACGCCTCAGCTTCAAGACTAAGGGGAGAATTTAAAATTTCAAAATTTTAAATTAGGGGTGACAGTGCAAAGTTATATAAAATAAAAAATCTTAAAACCTCTTTGCTTAATTATCGAGTACTTCCACTTTAGTTAGAATCTTGGTTTTTGTTTCAGCTTCTAGGTCAATGGAAATATCTAATATTTTGAAAAATTCGAATTAGGAGCAGTGATTGAAAGGAATAATTAAACAATTCAAAACAACTATTCAAACTGATCGAGTACTTTCACTCAAGCCAAAATCTTGGCTTCAGGCTCATTCGATCTGTCTCAGCTTTCAGATCAATGAAAAAATCGAAAATTCCAATTAGATGGGACGATACAAAGGGATTTTTAAAATAGCTTGCATCAATTTAGCTCTCAAAATGTGCCTCAATCAATTTTTTTTTATTTAAAAATGAAACAGATTCTGATATTCAGAGAACTTTTATTAAGCGTGTCGATGTCCCATTTAGTGGCCACTAGATTGACTTTTACTAGATTGGTTTTTATTTTTATTTGACTTTTTTTTCAGGAGAGGTGAAGGGAGGTGTTTTGCTTCTTTTTTCCCTACTTTTGATCCCTTTAATGAAGTTTGGATTTTGGGACAAAAAAAAAATTAAAAATAAACAAAAACAATAGTAATTTCTAATATTATAATAATGTTCCTCACAGTGCCGATTTTGGGCAGTCATTCATTTGTTCGGTTTCCTTTTGCATTTTGGAATTAGAACAGCAAACGTTTTAAGGAGATTTTGGTGAAAATAAGGAGCTTTAAGGGCCCTTATAAAATGGGAATTTAAGGAGTTTTTAAGGACCATGTGAACCTTGTTTAATTATGGTTGCTATATTTTGGGGTAGTCAAACCAGAATGCTAAAGCCATAGAATAATGTTATATGCTAAATGATGTTATTAGCTTTGATAGTGGTTTCATCACATATTGATCCTGTTAAAAGCATTAATCAAGGTAATATTAAGTAAGATAACAAAGAAAGTATAATTTATAAATAATATTTATGGTTCTGTTTTTGTAATTATGTTTAAGAAAAGAAAGTTTGTGTTCTCTTTACATACATTTTAAACTTTTAAAAAAATCTAACTTGGACTAATAGAAAACTGGCTGTGGTGTTGGGACGGTGTCACACTGTAATACATGATAAAAAAATTATAATTATATTTTAATAAAAAAAAACTTATAATGATTATTAAAAAGGGATTAACTGATTATTAAAGTAATTGAAAGTTTATAACAAACCTAATTTGAAAGTATATTTTGGTATGTCTATAACTCTGGATATACGAACAATCTCCAACACAGTAATACATAAAATCATCTGACAGCCCATAATAAAGAAAGGATAGTCAAAGTTGAAACTGGAAATAACTGCCTTATTCAGAAAGGCCATGGAAGCAGAACAAACACCATACAGAACAGCTGAACCTATGCTTTCGGTGTAGGATATATATTTCTAAAAAAGAAAGTTAACATACATAAAATATCATTTAATTTTAAGGAAATATACAAAATACAAAAGCATTTAAAAGATTACGCATGAAACTAAAGATTTTAAATTCTTGAAAGGTAAGGAACCACCCTGATTAATATTAAAGTGAATAACCAGCCAGAAGTATAAGAAAACAATTTTATTTAGATTTTTATAGATTTGTATTAATGAATTCATCATTTCTCGATATGGATACATTGATATTTTGGAAGTTGTTTGTAGAACCTGGGTTGAATGCATGATAGTCCATCTAACCATGTTGAAAGCCCAGACCACCCGACTCGTCCGAGGACTTAGAGCAGCTATTTGGATGGCCGGCCATCTAACCATGTGAAAAATTTGATCTATTAGTTTTGAGCTAGCGAAGTTCCAGCACTCTAGATTGCACTAAATAATTTCCTAGCTATCTAATCTACCAAGACATTTTATGCTTGTTACTTTCTCTGCAATACATGGCAATGTATAGAGAAAGTATTGGATTCATGCTGAAAATCGCAACTCAAGTGTTTGGATCTACACATTTTGGGACCTCTAGAACATGATAAACTATTTTTGATGTCTGTGTGTGTGTCTGTGCAATGTATGTATCCACTCTAACTCAAAATCTAATAAACCAAATTTCATACAATTTGGTAAGTTTTTTTAATTTGGTAAGATTTTTTGGTAATTTTTCACACTTGTGTGTGACCCTGGTGCTGATTAATTTTTGGTATGATTCGGAATAAAAGAACCCACCTTTTTTTGTGAAATGGCCTGCAGAAATTGCCTGTATCCTTGCTAGCTGAAAAACTAATAAAATTTTACAAAATTTGTTAGACAAGTCACTTGTGGGTTACCCTGGTGTTGATTAGATTTTGGTACGATTCGGAAAAAAATAACCTACCACTTTTTACAAAATGGCCCGCAAAAATCGTCAAAATCTAAAAAAAAAAATCTACATATGTTCAAATATATACATTAAATGTTTGTTTTTTATGTAATGTTTAATGATGAAAAGAATAAGACCAACCCCATTACACTAGAACTAGCCGTTCTTGAGGTATTTTAGTTTTTTTGCATTTTCACTACGCCACATTTGAAAATAAGTCCAGTTACCAAATGACAACAAAAATTAAATTAAAAGTGCAAATTCAGTGTAATTTAAGATAATTTTGTGCAATTAAATTCAATTTAATTAATTATTGAAGAAATAAAAAGAACATGAATATGAATCTGCAGGAAAAGTCATGTACTGCCCACATCAGATTTTATCATTTAGTCAGGAGGTTGGATAGCAATTTTAGTAGTATAAGGTATTTTTACCATGTGTGTGATCTTACAGAAGGAACCAATTGGAACAAGCCAGTGATAGAACCTAGGTCCAGCATATAGCCCAAGTCTATTATTCTTGGAGTTCTTTTGGCATTACGCCAAATAATTTTCAAGGTAAGGATGCCATTACTAACTTCATAATTACACTGCAATATATTTATGGATATCTCATAAATAGTGCATCTTAGAATTCAGCACCCCCTTCTTCCAAGTAATTTTGTATTTATATACTTTTTCTATAGTTACAGGGTAAGTAATGTGACAAGGTTAAAATTCGATAACATAATTTTGATGGATATGCACATGGGCATCACGGAATACAATTGAATTGTAATTGTGAGGGATTTTCTCTTGATACAATTGCATTTCGAAACAAAAATAAAGTATGAAAATTATAAATGTGCATAATTAGACATGTAGTTAATAAAGGTTGTTGCAAAACATTTTTATGGCTGTTGGCAAGTATTCAAATGTACTGTTCCCTAAAGGTTTTGACTAATGTCATCTTTGTGAGAAGATTTTACTCTAAGTAGCCATTATTTAGAGGGAAGTATTATTCATAGGAAAGCACTGCTATGACTTCTTACTTAATAAAGAAAGATGTCTGTGTATGTGCAGTCTGTAGTAGGAAATCTAAGTGTCATACAATCTTAAAATTTGATACACAAGTACTTTAGGACCAGGAAAGGTGCACCTTAGCATTATTTTTTAAAATTTAAATAGGTGCACCTCATCATTTTTTTTAAAAATTTCAAATTAGTTTTATAGTTATTTTAGGTTTTAGCCCAATTTACAATGATATTGGGTGATATTCACGCAAATCGATTCCTTAACAACCTAAAATATTATCATGGAGTTTCCATCTTGACACCATTGGAAAGATAAAAAAAATTATCTGTCAAACAAACTGTAAATGGAATCAATACAATTAGACAATTTTTCATGGATTTAAAAATATATATATACTTTTTATACATTTTAAACCTCTCTAAATTTTATATTACGATATGCAGAAATTGACTTGCCATCCATAGTTCATTTTTTTTCAGCACCTGTTTAAAATATCACAGACCACTAAAGGAAAAAAAAATCATAAACCCATCCTTTGATTAATTATAAATTTTTTATCTGAGGCATATCTTTGATCTTTTGAACGAATCTCTTAGGCTGTTTCAAGGTCTCGAACCCTTTTTCGAAGTCGAAATATACAGGATAAGAAACCACTCATTTTGTCATATGGGAGCGGATATTTTGGGATGAGCTGACAGGAGGTGCATGAAGAATTCTGCTGAATCACCTGTTTCATGAGCGTTGTGTTGAATATATGGTCAATTGCGATTTTTATATATTTTTTATTTTGCTTAGAGTGCGACCCTTATGCAATAATAACAAAAGAAAAAATAAATCCAGAAATGAAATAAAATTCATTTTTTGGGGTTAGTTTGTTCTATTTTATGATTATGCAAACATTTTCTATCAGTTTTGATAACTGTTTGCTGGATAAACTAAGAAAATGGTCAGTAAATCCTATCCCACTATCTCTCCTTTTTGCCTGCATCCACATTTGAAAAATGATTGATTTGTGAATGTATAAATTCATTACAACTTGACATCAAACTTCTGTACAATATTTTTCATAATAAAAAATAATTAATAAATGTTTCATATATAGTATTGTATGCATTGGCAAAACTAGAGAGTTTGGCAATTTTATGCATCCCCAAAAAGTAGCATTAGTAGCCCCAGTGATTTTTCAAATGTATATACTGGTATTTTTCATTGTAACAGAAATGATTGGGGTCCAAAGGGGCTTTTGCTGTGATCTTTGTTAACCAATGGTCAGCCGAAGGCTTGACTAATGAAGGGCAGCTGTTCAAGGACCCCATAATAAAGGGGTCCCAAATTAAACAATTTCAACATTGAAAAATTAACGACCATTTCCTGAAAAATAAATATGACATCAGAATAGGTTTGCTCAGCAAAAAGATTCATTTTGGGGATATATGAAACTGTACTAATTCAATATTTAGAGTATGTTAGCTTTTTGTTTATGATGAAAAAGTTGTCAGTAATTTTTAAATTCTAATAAAATGTGCAACAGCTTAATTTTTTATACCTTTGTCTACAATGCAATTATGTTTTTGAAAAAAATATTTCTGTTCATTTCATATATGTCAATAAGTGGAGGGGAGGGGGGAGCGAAGGAATGTCCCAGACCCTAGTCGGGTTCTGGGTCAGCTATCTTCAGAGAATATATTATGTAATGTCCTGACTGCTATCTTGTTTCTTGAAGTTTATTGAAAACCAGTAGAGAATGCTGTGTGATAATTGGAGGATTACTTAATGACAGTTATGATGTTTCAATTTCATCACAACCATGAAGAACTTCACTGGGACTTCATCACCCCCAAACTAACAATCATAGGTTTGCACATGATTTTAAAGCATATAGAAAGTAAGTTAAGTCAGTCATAATTAATTCAGTATACATACAAAAGCAATTTTACAATTATGATATTTAAAAAAGAACTTAATTTATTCAAAGTCACATAAGTCCTGATATGTTACCTTATGAGATCTCAAAAATTTTGAACCATCAAGATCTACTCTTGTATAATCTTTCATGTCTGCTTGTTTTTGCATGTTTGGAGTTAATAGTAAATATTACCTACATCATAAAATTAAAATATATTTAAAATTCAAAAAATAATTGAAATTGACATCTAAATTAACAATATAAGCTTAAATATGACTATTTAAAGTAACACAGATTTTTCATACAAATTACACTTTTCTATCATGTTATCTGTAAAACTGTAGATTTTCCAGAGTAATATGCTACTTTGAAAACACAGAAAGATGCAAGACTTTATATCCATTGGTAACTAAGTTAACAGGAACCAGCAAAACAAAATTTATGTAAAATGTATAAATAATATGCAAACATTTACATAAATGTAAAAATTCATTACATAAGTGAGCATATTTTAATAAGACTTCTAAAATCAGGTACATTAGAAAAAATCTGATGTAGGTAGGACATAACTTTACAATGAATTTACTCCTTTTACAGTAAAAAAATAATGCATAAGATCCACGATGCGTGTTTTTAATGTTGAATTGTATATTTGTCAATTTTCCGGACGATAATATGTAAAAGCATATAAAAGTATCCAATTAACTTATATTTCGTACAACTCTAAATAAACAATTATCAATATTGATAGCATTCTCAATAAGTGATATATTAAAATATTTTAATAATTAATTTATCAACTAGGGGTCATTTTCATTAATTTATCATCATTTTTGTAATTTTGACAATATTTTTGTCAATCTGGGGCAAAATATTAATAAACTGGCGATACTTCGCTAGATTATTCACAAAGTTCACCAAATGCATCACCAAGTCTTACAGACAAATGGAGAGAAAAGAATTTCTTATATACTAGAAGGTATGCCCGTCATATGACAGAAATCAGAATTTTCATAACATTACTTCTCATTTGGCATCATTTTTATCGGCAACATTTTTGTCCAGCTAAATTTCTTGCCAAACAGTACAGATGAACAAAGAAATGACTTATTCTTATGGTCTATTTTTATGTTCTTTCAAAGATATTGAACTATCATTAGTTAGGAGTCATTTCATTGATTTAGCATTGGTTTCATCAATTTGTTGATATTTTCATCAATTTGGCAACATTTAAAAAGTCAGCAAGTTGGGGATATTCCAACAAATTTTGTCACCAAAATTTTGCCAAACGTTATGGACAGAAAAATAGATTAGTCTTATAGTAGATTAGAAACTACTTGAATATAATCTACTAGAATTAGAATCTATGAGATTCTTCAATATCTTGGAAAGAATATAAGAGCTTATATTCTTTTCAATATATTTAATTTTCATCAATTAGTCATCATGTTCATTGATTTGGCATCATTTTTATCAATTTGGCAACATTAAAAAAAAAAAAAAATTGTCAAGTTAGCAACATTCCACCAAATCCGTCGCCAAACGATATGGATGGAGAAATAAGTTATTCTTATAGCAGATAAATGACTATTGGCATCCAAATACAAAAGTATTACTCAAAGTATCTTTTTTCATGAATAGAACGAGCTAGATCCACAAGAATGATGTCACCTAATTTATTGCATGATATTATATATGAAAAATGAACATATATCACATATATATTTTTATTTTGTAATTTTTTGATAACTTTATTTGAAAAATGTGCAATCTCTTGAAGTTTGTGTCTAAAGTTTGTGTCAATCATTTTCTAATGAAAAATTACATAAGAAATAACTATTTACATAACTTTATTAAAGGTTTTGATTTTTTGATGATTTTTTCAAAATTTCACTTGAAAATTTAGGGGGTTCTGAATATTCAATTACGTTTAAAATAATAGGCTTCCATTCAGTATTGGCTTCCATCCAAATTGTAATTTTGTACCAAATTTCATTCAAATCGCTGCATTCATTCTTGAGATATTGTCTCCACAGACACACTAATACAGACAGCACCTCAAAAACGTTTGATTCGTGTCCAGGGATGCTTGAAATATGTTCTCCCACCTAAAATTCGAATTTGAATTTTCAACCTCGTCACACTACATTCCTTATACTATGTATATAAGGAAAGTAATAGAAAAATGAGAATATAAAAGAGAATAACAAATTACTGGCAAAAATTTCAATGTTAAAAATTATGGCTCAATGAAATCTTACAAAATAAAAAAAATATGTCTCTGTGTTTGTAGCAAAATATTGAAGATACAGGCAGCCGAGAAATTCAGTACAGGGGTAGCTAAACTTGCAGAATATTGTACCTCAATGAGACTTTTTAAAAATTTGAATTAGTTTAAAACTTATGTACTTAAAAGTTCAAATTTAACTTTTTAAAATCCATTTATTCCAGCAGACGATTTTCTAAGTGCAGAGATATGAACAACGATCAACAAACCAGACATATATTGGGGCAGGCATTGTAGTTTAAATGCCAAATTCTAATTTTCTAAATTTTAGAGATATAATTTAAATTTTTTTACATATAAGTATTTCATAATTATGGGCATTCTGTGAAAAAGTCACTTGTATCAGACAAACTTTTGAAGATAGCATTTAAAATTTTAATTTCACTTCTCTTGGTAGAAAAACTTTTTTTTTGAAGAAGCTTTCATGATCATGATCAAATAATGTGGTACTTTGCATTTTATTTTTTTAATTTCTGTTTTAAAATGTTTTTTTTATGCTTATGCTTTTATTTATAAAACTGTAGATAAATTCATATTGTGCCTTATAAATTGTAAATCTATTGTACCTTTTTCACTAATTTGATCATATTTCAGCTTCTAAATATGCTAGAGTTTAGTTTTAAAGACTATATTTTTAGCTTGAACTCACAAAGGCTGTGTCAGAGAACACATGTACCCTGCATACTTATTTACGGTGTAATTTGGCAGAACGGAGGTTGAAGCATATCTAGTCGTTAGTCACTTTAGTAGGTACATATTATGCCCATGTGCAGGCATGCTTAGGCACTTATTTAAGGATGTATATTATGCAAATGCAGTGGGTATGGAGCAGTAGGTGACTATGGTGTTTTCATACACTTCTCATTAGCTCTTGTTAACAGTTTTGATGGACTCATTCTCAAATCCCAGAGAGCTTAAATTCAGCACATTCATCTCATGGAACATTTTCATGTATAAAATTTTCCGTTTACTTCATTTATGGTACTTCCTTATTATAGCGGTCCCCAAGGATGAATCGCCAAGGTAGGTTGTTGTTTAGACCCAGACCGTCCGACCTACCAGAAAGGTGTAAGGTAACAGTTTGGACGGCTGGGAAGTGCCACCCAATTTAGACCGGAACCCAGTGGGGGAGGCATCCACAGGGACCGTACCCCCTGCCAAGGTAGGTTGTAAAATCTCGCCAAACGTTTGCAAAACAGCACATGTTTATATTATCGTCATATTGCTTATTTGTTAACGCTATGCACCTTGGTGTAATCATAATTACGGGGGGGGGGGGGGGGGGGGGCGCTATAATAAGAAAGTACCTTATTTACATATGTCGTCCTTGATAGGGTCATTCTTAACTCCCAGAACACGTAGAGAGCTAAAACTTGACACACAGTTTATGTCACAGAACATATTCATCTATAAAATTTTTACATTACATTTGATGTCATTTACATATGTCATTTTTGATGAAGTCATTTATAGCTCCCAGAGCATATAGAGAGCTGACACTCAGCCCACAGTTTTATTTTGTGGAACATTTTCATCTATACAGTTTTTATATCTATATGTTATGTCAAACTATAGTTTACATACATCATCTTTAACAGACTAATTTTTTACTCCCAGAGCATGTAAAGAGCTGAAATTTAGCAACACAGTTTTATCTTGCAGAGCATTTTCATCTGTCAAATTTTCATGTTATTACGTCATTTACATATGTCATAACTATATTTTATCCTTTTCATGCATTTTTATTGTGAATTATGGTTCAGTGTCTTCAAATGAACTCTTCTTTTTGTTGCAACATGTCAATTCATGTATAACACTACATAGGTTTGAATGTAAATTGCATTAAAAAAATGAAAACTGAACAGTAAAAAATGAATTACGAAAAATTTCAAAATTTTCAGTGTTCTCCTATATACAACAGTGGCACATGGAAAAGTAGAAAATACATTTTAATCACCCTTAAAATTGAACTAAATTGGGTTGTAAAAATATTCAATTTAAAACAATACTGTATAAATCTAATCATCCAAAACTGATACTATGCAAAATTGTTGAAACTATTTTATCTGCTTATACAGGATTGAAATTATAACTAGGCCAACCTAGGTCGTGGATTAGGGGTGCAAGACTATGGGGGGCCCACATGGGTAACAATGCTTTTTAACAAATAAGTTTTAATCTGGACTATGGTAAAATTGTTTAAAAATTGGCAATTTGATCTGTTTTAATAGTGAAAGAAGGATCAATATCATATTAAGTAGATGGCATAATGTTTTGGATGATTGGTGTATAATGGTAAACCAAAAGCAGTGACAGTTTTGGGTAAAGAGCTTCCAAACAAGGACTACGATCCCAAAAGTTTAAGACTGTGCCTACACCCTCATTTCTTTAAACAATTTTACATATCTATTTTGGAAAATGAATATTTATATAGTATTGTTTTGAATTGAATTTGCCTGCACCCTCAATTTGTGTGATTAAAATTTATTTTATCCCACAAAGATGTGTATTTACTTTTCTGTGCACCACTGTTGTGTAGAGGACATTGAAAAACTTCGTTATTTCTCATAATTTATTTTTGAAAAATTGTATTAATGAACTCAATTAATTCTTGTTTTTAAACCTAGGGCAAAGCTGGGTACATTTTCTAGTCAAACATAATCAACAGAGGATGAATATCCAAATGGCGTGCAAGTTATTAACAGTCGCAGAAATAAAGTCAATTAAAATATTTTTTTTTACATTAACCATAAACAAAAAGCGTAAAATTAGAAACTGACTTCGTTAGCGTAATGATAATTGCAATATATAAAGTGATTTAGCGAATGTCATTGAAGATAAAACCATAAAAATTAACAAAGAAAATATATTTAAGAATTTTCATTTTAATGTAATAAAGCACGTTAATTTTTACTATTTTTGAATTTTGAAAAATCTATAAAAATTAAATTTCCTGAAATACTTAATCTGGTGAAAAACCTGAACTTTAAGTTCATAATAAAATCCGCCGGTTATTCGAAAATTGTCTGCTACTATTTTTTAATACAGCCAAAGTTAAAGTTTGTAATAACTGTAATTATCACCATTGAGTATGTGATACTGTTTCACAAATTTAGGAGACGTAAGTAAATCTACAAAAGAATATTTTATGTATGAATTTAGAAGGATAAACTTTATAAAAATTTATATCAGCTTCAAAATTTTGTATTACAGGAATTTTTGTATTTCATTAGAGTTTTTGCTCATGCCATATGTATCACCCATCAGCCGCAAATCTTCTCTTTCTTTCGGAGGTGTGTTTTCATTTTCATCCCGGTTTGGAGCTGCTGGCTTTTTATAAAAGATACATTTTTTTGTTTCTATTACATGTTTAACAGATATGAAAATATTAATGTCGTAGGAAAAAATAACTGAAATAACTTTATATATATTTATTCTGTATGTTTACCAGTATGTTTATTCTGTATATCATTTAAATCGATTTATGACATGTCTTCCGTATGAAGCTTTAAGCATAAAAATTTAAATATAGGTTTTTACGTTACGCTGTAATCTTTGTAACCTATTTTACCAGGTACCCTTTGTAATCTAAATTACCAGGGTAATTTTTTAGTGTGCTGAAATTTTCTGGATTGAGTAATAAATATTGTAAGTATAGCTTTGAATTTGTTTACGATAACTTTTTGTAATCTATAAATGTCTTACTTCTGAAAGTATTTTATTTTGTGGTTCTATAAAATTACTTCCTGGTTTTAATTTTGTTTAGGGGAATCAAACTTTTAAATTACACGTAACTGACCAAATGCAACAGTGATAGCTGCCCTATACATAAGTTAAAATAGAATAGTAATATTCCTAATGCGTATACAGTAACTACTGCTGTTAAAGCTTGTAGCCTATTTATTAAAAATGTTCTTGTGTGAACTGGCAAAATTTAAAATAACTAATTGCCACTCATGAGATCTGGGGTCATTTGACTATTATGTAGAAATAAAAATAACATGTATCATCAAAAATTAAACTCATAATTCTTTTGATTATTCATTTAAAAATGATCAAATTTTAAAGATTGTTGTTTTGGAAAAAACATAGTGTAGTAGTACACATTACGATTAGTAACTATACCATGATTTTCGATTTTGACATTGGGCAAAATCCACAATCAGCAACATTTCTGCCAAATATTTTTTTCAATCGTCAAATTGAATTTTCTTTCATAAACTGTGACAATGGCTATCGGCAGAACGACCCCTGATCTGTAGTTCCTACTTATGAGTGCAAAACAGCATCATAAAAATATTTAATATCTACACATACCAGAAACAAATATTTAGGCTTTGTAGCTAAAGATGAATAGATTCATTTATTTATATATTAAACATCATTAAAATTTTTACAACCACATGAAACAATTCTGTTATATTAAAGAGTTATTAGAGAAAAAGCTTCAGATAAATTTCTCCATGGCATCATTTCAAAATTGTTTTATTTAATGATAAATAATACATTTTTCCATTCTAAATAAAATTTAAAAATAATTCTTTTGAGCTAGAAAAATATTTTAATATCTTGTGTAAGTTAATTTATTCAAGGAAATTAGTAATTTTTTTAAGCTAAAAAATGAAACATCATTTAATCCAGTGTTTTTCAAACTAGTACATGCTCCCTATGTGGTATGCAAGAGGGTTCAAAGGGCTTAAACTGTAAAATTTGTTAACTTCAAATTTTCCAGACAAAGCAAGTAGTACTCAAGGAAGAAAAATCAAACTGACAATTTATTAACCATTTCATGTCAAATAAAAGGAATATGGATGCTGTTTAACAAATGACCAATCCCTGAAAAAGAGCACCATTTGACTCATTCACTCATCTTTAAGAGATTGATGTTATAGACTGAGATTGGTGTTTTAAAAGGAGGGTACTTATTTAACACCAGTATCTAAATAGGGGTACACCAATAACATGAGTTCGTAAAATATGAAAGGTGTATGTAGCGAATGCTCATAAGGCAGTATTAAATGCCTTGAGCTGGAGACGTCTTTAACTCAATGCTATGATAGTGGCCTACCATGCTTTTGCCCCGGGATCAAACCTCGGCACTGCCAAGTTGGTGATTTCACATTCTCGCTACATTGGTGACCTTGGACACTGCACGAAGCATCCTTCGTCCAATTCTGCTTCCAGAGTATTATATATGTATTGCATAAATGTACTTTCTGTACTCCCCATGAGATGGCACCACCACACTTTCTTAATCTTTCGAGACTTTCTAACATCGACTTACTATATGTCATTGGCCTTGTGACTCACTGCGAGGCTGCTTGTAACAGATCCTTCACTTTAACTTGGAGCTTCCGGCTGTCCAAATTGCTGCTCATGTCCAAGGATGAGTCGGACGGTCTGCTTTCAACTTCAACTTGGAGCTCGCCGCCTCATCTGCAACCCAGTAACAATTTTGTTTGGTTTCGATGAAACTCAGTGGGAGGGGGAGCACTGTAGCGAACGCTCATAAGGCAGTATTAAATGCCTTGAGTTGAGGACATCTTTAGCTCAACGCTATGATACTGGCCTACCACGCTTTGGCCTCGAGATCAAACCCCGACTCCCTAGTTTGTGATTTCGCATTCTCAATACATGCATATGCAAGTGTTGAAAGTTTGGAAACATTAATTTAACTGGAAACTGACTTTATTTCTTTTTAACCTGTTATAAGCAGTAATTTTTTTTAAAACTATAATTTTAACTGACATTTGCTGTTTTTATGAATACAGATTTGATGTATTTATTCTAGAAAAAATGGAATCACTGCAGTATGTAGCTGATATGCTTTTCAAGAAGTATGCAAATCTCTATCGAAATTATGAATGGACCTTGACTTTTGCTGGTATGATATAACTTTAATGTTGTGCTTGTCTTTGGTGGCATTACATCTTATATCCCTATTTTTATTTTCCTTGAAATATGTACTGATAAATTTATATAGAGAATATTGTGATCAGACTGTAAATTTTATGGACTTTTATGAAATCGATAAAGCATTCGAATGCTGATTAGGTTTTTAGTCATAAAAAAAAGCAGCACCTTATGTAAATTAGTCTTTGTATTAGAGTTGACTCAAATTATAGTTTTTTTTATTTTGAAAACTCAGACTAGATGTGATTTATTATTTGGTGTGTTTTATTATTTTTTAGGAAATGCTGTCTTTTAATGTGTAAAAGTAGTTTTTTATTAGGAACTTTTCAATGATTTCTACAGTAGTTAATCTAGTCCATAAATATTTTTAATAATTTACATCTTTAATTACTAACATTTTTTGTTATATAACTTTTAGTTTTATTTAAAGAAACCTGTTGGTGATACCAGGTTGTGATTAATCTAGCCAAACCTGGCATATATCAGACATTATAAAATTAAAGGGAGCCTAAAATTTAAAATATCCAGTATTTTTTACTTTTATTTAAATTACAAAAATGCATATTGTACATTACATATTTACAGGGTAATTGTAATTAAAGTTCACCTATTCTGACCTGTCTGTAGCATAAACTATTTGCTAGCAAGCTTTCAAATTTAGTAATTGGGCAAAAGAGATGATGTGAAAAAGATGCATCCAATAAAAATGACAAAAATTAGTGAATTCTAAGAATCCTATTTCTGTCTATGATCTTAACAGATGCACCTGTTAAAATATTATTTCATACATTAGCGTATCTGATGCATCAATGTATAGAATGTTTTCTCAAAACTCAGATTTATGGAAAGAGTTGATTTTATTTTTTTCATATGTATTTGTCATCTATATAGTTTGCTGTATTTTTTTAATCATAACTTTAAAACTCTTTTTATAAATATAAGATAACAAGTTATCTATAGAAAGTAGTGATGGGTATTCATTACAGCTGTATCGATGTACAACCTTTCGATATACTTTATAATACTCATATTAACTTACACTATATGTATGATTCCATACAATACTGACTGTGTATCAATATAATAGCAATCTATATGTATCTTATCTTTAAATTTGAATGCTGCAAATTTTGCAGCTCTTTCAAATAGCACCTTTTTTATTCATAGATTAATATAATATATATATTAAAAGTATTATTTAATTGCTGAAGTTTACAAATATTAACTTGAGTAATTTTTCAAAGTATGTTTTCATAATTCTTGTTTTACAATTATTTACTTAGTTACTTGCTAAAAATATAGTCTATTTATAATAGGAAAAATAAGTACTGTGATGAAATCAAGAATTGGTACCCGAGTTTTCAATTAATTTACATTTTGAATATTTTAGACCTTTAAAGATTTTTAATTTAATTCCACTTTTTCATAACCAAGTCATAAATCCTGATAAGTGGCACTGTTTTATATTTCCTGTATAAAATATAAATTTATATAATGTTTTTTGTATGCTGATGATATCCATTCTAGTATGATGGAGAAGTGATATTCATACAAACTGATTCATCGCAAAACAATATTTATTGATGCACCTGATAAACTTGCCCATCACTATTAGGAAGTGCCGATGTCTTTATCCTTTGATGTAACCTACTAACCTCTTTTTCTTCCCCACCTCTTTTGCCCCTAGATAAGCGTGTGGCAGATTGGCCTCTAATGCAATCTCCTCTTCCTACTGTGGCTTTAATTCTTCTCTATCTTAGCACTGTGCGCTATGGGCCCCAGATAATGAAAAACAGGCAGCCTTTCCGGTTACGCTGGGTGCTTGTCTTTTACAACCTCTTTATGACTCTTCTTAATCTGTATATTGCAGTAGAGGTATGTCCCACTCTCTCTCACTGCTTCCATGTTTCGTTTTTTCATCTTACTTTTCAGTTTTCCTCAATTTGAATCTATAGCTGCATGATAAAGTAGATCTGTAGAATAGATATGGTTTACTGTAAATGTTTTGTATTTTTTACCATTCACATTGATATCCCTTTTTGGTACTTCCTTATTATAGTGGCTCCTACAATTATGATTATGCCAAGGTCTTTAAAAAAACAATATGAGATCGGGAATGTTAATGAAAAAGCAATATGACAATATTATAAACACATGCTGTTTCTGTGGGACTGCAAGCTTTTTGGTTTTTACAACCTACCTTGGCAATATATCTCTATCACTTGGTGATTCATCCTCAAAGGCCACTATAATAAGGAAGTACTTAGCCTTTATTAATCCTTTAAATGTCAAATTTTCTCATGATCTGATTTTTAAATTTTCCCATGTTTTTCATAGCGAAATGTACATAAAGAAATTATATCTCAAAATACTGAATAAAACTTTTATTGTTAAAAAATGACTTTTTTTTTTTACCAGGAGAATGTTGATATTTAGAATGAAGACATACTCAGGGAAATTTCTATCCTAAACAAATATACTTGAGGAGCAAATTAAACAAACTGTATTTAACACTTCAGCAGTAAAGTAAAACTTGTTTGATTTTAGAAATATTGTATAATTTTAAGCTGACATTTCTTCTCTTGAAATTCCCATATTATTCTGCAAGTGTCCTCATAAAACTTTGTGTGAGTGCATTATGTAAAAAGCTAGAATATTTGGAATAAAACACAAATTATATGGAATTTTTAAACTAAAAGATTTTCATAGCATTATTACCTGTGGTAATGACTGGTACAATGGTGGAAATAATCTGCGAGTAAATGTATTTTTTCAACTGTTATCCATGTAAAATGGTGTTATATTAACCTAAATCAACTGAATGCATCCAGTTAATTGACATAACAGTATTGTTGCCACATTTCAAAGTACATTTCATAATATTTTTTATGCAAATTTTTATATGAATAACGTAAATGAGAGTTCATAGAAAAATAAATTTTATATTCTGGTGCCAGTGAAAATATGATGGGAAGGTGGTGGTGGTGTGTGTGTATGTGTGTGTGTGTGTGTGTGTGTGTGGGGGGGGGGGTTTAAAGCGTAATCTCTAATCTTCAACACATGAAAATATATATTTTTTAAAAATTACAGAAATGCACCTATTATTCATATGGGTTTCAAAGTTATAGAAAAGTTCCATTCAAAATGAAAGAAATTTTTCAATCTATTCGATGGTGTTAAGATAGATGGACACTTTGATAATATTTTCGGTCACTAAGGAATTGATTGCATAAAAATCGAGCTAAATTGTGATAAAACATAGCATAACTAAAACTAATTCCCACTAAAAAAAAATCTCGCGGAGTCAGAGTGTGTGTCATGTGTCCTGAAGTACCTGTGCACCAAGTTTTATGGCCATACGATGCTTGGATTTGTCTTAACAGATGGCATGAGTGGACAGAACATCTTTTATAATAGACTAGAAAATGTACCTGTCATTATCCGGGATTTAAGGAAAGTAGTTGTGGTGCAGCCATGTGTGTGCCCATGCAACAGTTTAATTTAAATTGATTTTTGTTATAAGCAAACACATTGCTAAAGTGTTCTTTGATTTTCAGGAATTTACTGTGCGTTCCTATGTAGTTTTTATCAGAGGCTTTCATCTTAAATCCGGGTCAACACTGGGTACATTTTCTAGTTTTTGTTACAAGTGTGTATTCTTAAAGCGTTTTTTGGTTTTCGGGAATTTGCTGTGGTGAGTTCCGGTGTAGTTTTTATCAGAGATTTGCATCTAAAATACCGGTCAACACCGGAACATTCTAGAAAATGTACCTGACATTGCTCGGAATTTAAGATATAAACCTTTGATTGCAATCACACAGACACTTGCTGCAAATTCTCAAAAACCAAAGAACGCTTTAATAATATGCCGGTTTATAACAACATAAAAATATGCTGCGC
Source organism: Amaurobius ferox (assembly GCA_951213105.1). NCBI lineage: Eukaryota > Metazoa > Arthropoda > Arachnida > Araneae > Amaurobiidae > Amaurobius > Amaurobius ferox. Next base: position 141,262,093 of record OX578147.1, on the reverse strand, counting down.
CGATGGTGTTAAGATGAAAACTATTAGAGAATATCGTAGTTGCCTGATGTTTTGGTAGATTACATCTTAAACACACAAAAAGTATATTTTAACATTTATGAAAATTTGACTGTTAAGCATATGCATTTCATTCAAAGTTTGTTTAAAACATAGTTTTTTGATATTTTCAATGGTATTAAAATGGAAGTTTTGAGATTATATTTCCCATTGTTAAGGAACTAATTTGTATAAAAATTGTGCCAATACTTAAAATAACTAAAAATTTAATTCGAATTAAAAAAAAATAATGCCAATGTACACCTTCTTGTGTTTTGAAGTACCTGTATACCAAATTTCAAGGCCATATGTCACTTAGATTTTCCACTACAGATGACACAGACAAGCAAACAGACAGCTTCCTTTATTATTATATTGCATAATATGGCTATAAAACGGTTTAAATTTAGAAATATATAAAAAATACATGAAAATTTCTTATACCTGTATACTGCAGTCAACTGCTACAATTTAATATTTTGTGCATTTGAAAAAAGTTAAATAATTCTATTTTGTCTATAACAATAAATAAAACTTTTTTCTAAATGTATAAAAGAATATCGATTACATGAAAAAAAAAATTGTTAAACTTATTTTCAATTATAAATAATTTACTGTTTATTATAGATATACAAAATAAATTATTAAATATATAGAAGTATTATACAAAAATTAAAAACTGTTTATAATTTTAAAATAAATTATTAAATATTATATTAAAATGTTAAAAATTATCTATTGAATTGCATGGGATATCTACCACTTTCTTAAATGATAAAAATAAAATAAAATAAAAATAAATGATATCAAGAAGAAGAAAGATACAAAATTACTCAATTTGTTATAAGTATAAACATAAATCTATAATAATGAAGAAAGATGTGTGTCAGTCTGTTTTTGTGTAGCTGAAAATCTAAACATTGTACGGACATGAAATTTGGTACACAAATACTTCCAAGACTTGGAATGATATGCCTCAGCAAGATTTTTTGTTTAAGTTTAAATTAGTCTTTTAGTTATTTTAATTCAGAAAATGTTGTCATTTATGGCAGATTTGTGCCATATCTTCTAATGCATGGTTTCTAATGGCACTATCTGTTTCCGCCATCCTAAATGTAAAACGCTGTTCATTACTCAACATTTATAATTTAATGGTACACATTTGATTATGAAGAACTAACAGATGTTTAAAATATTTTAAGTTTGTTTAAGTAACATAATGTCACTGGAGTTTGCTTAAAAGAACATTTTGTGTGTGGATTTTTTAATTTTTAATAACTGCGAGATTACAACATTAGAATATTAGTGCATCTCAAAAATATAAATTGTAGAAAAAAAAAATGAGTGAAGCCCTCCCTTCATATATATTTTAATCTGTGAGTAATTGAGTTTCTTTTCCCAGGAACAATTTTATTTTATTTGTTCTAATGGAGAATGACTTTTAGCATTCGATGTTCAAAATTTTCATTAATACATTGTAAAATTGTTAGTGACCAAAAATATAATCATACACTTTCCATCTTAACACCATTGCAAAGATCAAAAAATTCTCTTTCAAACAAACTTTGAATTGTTCTTATTGTGCTGAGATGGTTAAAATTGTTGTACATTTTCTAGTAATTCAATATATGGAAATATTTTACGACAAAATATGATAAAATAAAATGCTTATAATGAAACCCTTTTGTAAAATAAATTATTATATATAATATTAAAAATTGTTTAAGAATAATTAATTTATAATTGAATGTGTGAGTATCTTGAGGTAGAAGAGAACAATTTGGTGGAAGATGAGTAAATTTAGTGCTATTAAAGCATTTTTCTTCAGAAGCACTTGTGAAAATATTTCATATTTATAATATTTTTAAAATTTAACAGAACTTAACACCGCATGTGTTTGTAGGGGAATAAGCTAGAACTTAACCTGCTTTTTATATCAGAAAGAGTAAAATGCCATTCTGGTCGTCATATATCCTTTTTTTTTCTCTTCTTAAAAAAATAGTATTACTTCCCCCCCTTTCTGCCTAAAAATTAAAAAAATAAATGATTAAAGACCCTTTCTGAAGTTACTTGCTTTTCAAAAAAGTAACATGGAAAGAAACATACATTCCATTTTTGTATTAACTATGTGTATACCATTTAAGGAAAGTATTAAATTGTAGCTGCTAAAACTGCAGTATACTGGTATAAGAATTTTTCATGTATAGGATTTTAAGTCATTGAACATATTGTTCCAGCTGAAATGTAATAATGGGAATAATTTTAAAATTTTCCTCTGTGAAAAATTTTCCATTTCAAATATTTCTAGAAAATCCACATCTTTACTAGATATAAACCACGGTTGCATAAAGACACAATCATGTTAAAAGATATTATTGTGTAAATTTCCCTGTCGGAAAAAAATTCTATCACGGAAATTTAAATTTCATGCATGGGCTAAAAAATTGCCATCAATCAATTCAATTGCATTATGCACTGAATTTTCTCATTTAGAAATGCCATAAAACTGAAAAGAAAAGAAAAAAAAAGCTTATTATATCAATATCAATAGTTGTGATCACTACACCATCTCAAATTTACTAAATTTTTTTATTAGTAGTTCTGATGTCACTAATAAGTGGGTTCCATTTCAGTTTCTCAATAAAATTAGTTGTAGTTAATTTAATGATGTTATTCATTATACCATAATCATATATATGTTATTGTTTATATTTCAAGTTAAACTTTTCCTTCTTTTTCAGTTGCTTGTGTGTGCATTACATCGAAACTACAACTGGAATTGCCAGCTGGTTGATTATTCAGATAATCCTTATGAAATTCGGGTAAATCGATTAATAATTTTATTAACTTTTATTGAACAGTAGAGTTATTGCTATTTACCATTTATAATTTCCTTATGAGCTCATGCCATGATACATATTTTCTTAAGGAGATCAAACATTTTTGTTAAATATTTATGCTCTATACTTCTTGTCAAGCTACATTTGTACTAAAGGTTATGTTGTGGCTAATCATCATCTTCATCAAGTTATAGTTAATTTTGTTTAAGAATCTTTCTAAGATCATCAGTGGTATGCAGTGAAATTTGTCCCAAGGGATACTGTTGGAATCATAAAAAGTGGCATGATCAGAACATCAATTTTTGATTTTTGACCATTCTTTCTACACGCACTGGTCAGTGAATTATAAAGCTGGAAACATGTATGCAAATGTAGGTCACAGGTGGATGTATGCTAATTATGTTGGTCATGGGAAGTACTCATGTAAGAATGCTGTCAGTGTGTGTTCCAAAAGAAGTGGAGCAAAATGGGTTAAACAACAAATTTGTCTCCGTTTGAAGGTCTTATTGTGGGGGCCTGTTTGGCCAGAGTCATGATTGCCAGAACAGAACAACACACTGGCTTCTCGAGAGGTGAAATATCTAAAGTGTATAATAGTTGGAAACAGAACCCCCAGGTATTGTTTTAAAGGTGGAACTATGGATCAAAGACCATCCATCAAGTCCGTGATTGGCAGTATCTCAGACAGATTGTATGGCAAGAAAGGGGATCTATTGTGCAGCAACTGGCAAAAGACTTCAATGAAGACTTCCAACCGATCTCGACTCTCGACAATAATAATGCGCAGGGAATTGTAGCAAACCAGTGTAGCCAGTCGCATGCCTGTGCAAAAACCTCTCATTTCAGCAAAGAACCTGAAAATCATTTACAGTGGTGCCAGGAACAGTGTTACTGGTCATTAAATGATTGGAAGAAGGTTATGTAGTTGGAAGAATCATGCTACACCTTGTTTTGTACTGATGGCAGGTAAAGAGTGTGCCAAGAGCCTCATGAATCCATAAACCCATCTTGCTTTATTCACACAGATCAAGGTTCTGGTGGGGATATCATGGTGTGGAGCATGTTCTGCTGGTTTGGAACTGGTACTCTGGTGTTTCTGGAATGTCGGGTGTTATCCATGGAGTACTTGAACATTCTTGCCGACCACTTCCACGTTGCAATATTGCATTTTTATCCCACAAGCAATTGGTCGGACAATAATTTTACGGACAATAATGCTACCATCCATTGCACAGGAAATGTGCAACAGTGATTCACAGAGCATGATTCTGACTTCCATATACCCTGGCCACTGCAAGGTCCAGATTTAAATCCTATCGAGAAAGTTTGAGATATGTTGGAAAGACACATCCAATAACAATCTCCTCCGCCATCAACTGTACAGGAGCTTATGATCTGCTTGCCCAACATCTGCTATGCTCTTGACTTAAATGCCTTCTGGCACATTGTAGAATCCATGCCTAACTGCATGCATGCATTGCTGTAATTCGAGTTAAAGGCTGTCCAATAAAATATTGAACCTGGGTTTCTATTTCACTAGCCAGTATGTTGTTGTTGTTGAGACCCAGACCGTTCGACCTACCTGAAAGGTGTAAGATAACTGTTTGGATGGCAGGGAAGAACTAGCCAGTATGTGTATTAGTCTTAAGCATGCACCTTAAGTTTTCCATTTAATATTCTATAATCAATAAGTTGAATATATATATTTTTCATAAAGTGAATTTTTTCATTCTGTAAAATTTCAAGCAGAATTAATAATTCAAAATTGATCATTGTTTTTTTGAATTGGCTGTTGTCTACCAATTTTTATCTCTTTATTATTTAATATAGACAGTTTTAATATATAGTTCCATCTCAGTTTGATTGAGCTATGGATTTGATCAGGTGATATAGCTCAATCAAACTGAGATGGAACTATATATTCTGATAATTGAAACTGATTTATTAATGTAAAAATGGTTTGCATACCAAATTGTCATTCATTTCTTAAAAAGAAAATGTATTGTGTCAATATGTTTTTGCACTGAAATATCAGTGATCAATAGTTTTTATTTGGATCAAAGTCTTTGTTAGATGATATAAAGATATTGTCAAGTCATTTAAGTTTTTTACTATTAGCCTGGTTTGCAGTTTGCATTTTAGTTAAAATGGGTATTGTTGATACAATACTCAGGAACTTTTATAAAATTGGAAAGTGTCTTTTTAGAGTCAATGATTTCTCCAGTAGCTCATGGCCTTTTCTGAGTACTTTGACTCACTCATATATGTTGTTTTCTATAATATCAAAATGTTTGAAGAAATGAGTAGCAATCTTGCTGCTTCTGTAATTTTTCAATATTTTCCCCGATAGCCAGGAATAAGTATCAAAAACCTATTCCATAAATGATTGTGATTCTGATTCTGTAAATCTGCACATTGAAGGTCGATATGTATTTGAAAAAGACAAAAGAACACTTCCGAAATAAAGCGCAGAGTAAGTACAGTAGTGCATGCCATCTTTCCTCTCTTGGAACAGGCAAACTTTCCTTGAAGTTAATTAATGAACTCTAACTGTTGATAAAATGTCAAAAAATAAATTATTTTAATTGAATTTTAAAACTTGTGTGTCAGATAAAAATATTGGAGCACCAAAGTGACTGTATTTATCTACCTCTGTAAATAGTATTTAAATAGGATATAATGGCTCTTTAAAACATTTGGCTAATAGGATAATTAGCCAAATGCTTTAAATTTATTCGCATGTTTACAAATGCTTTAAATTTATTCGCATGTTTACAAATGCTTTAAATTTATTTGCATGCTTTAAATTTATTCGCAGACCATTGCTAGCTTGGAAATTTTTTAAGGATTCAATTTAGAAATTTGAAATTTTTTAAGAATTCAATTTAGAAATTTGAAATTTTTTAAGGATTCAATTTAGAAATTTGAAATTTTTTATTTAATTTAGAAATTTGAAATTTTTTGAGGATTCAATTTAGAAATTTGAAATTTTAATTTTTAAGGATTTAATTTAGAAATTTGAAATTTATTAAATTTAGAAATTTGAAAATTTTTATGGATTCAATTTAGAAATTTGGAATTTTTTAAGGATTCAGTTTAGAAATTTGAAATTTTTTAAGGATTCAATTTAGAAATTAGAAATTTTTTAAGGATTCAATTTAGAAATTTGAAATTTTGAGAATGATCTGTTTTTGAACTGTGAAATTATGTAAAGGTTTCAATAGTAAATTGCATTTAAACAGTCCTGACTGGGAGTATATCAGGTTTATTCATAATTTCCATCAAAAACTTAAAACACCTGGATTATTTATAGATTGCTAAAGCCCTGTGGTGGTACTACTTCTCAAAGCTCTTGGAATTCTGCGACACCTTGTTCTTTATTTTGCGGAAGAAGAACAATCAGCTCTCTTTTCTGCACATTTATCATCACTCGACCATGTTTGGACTCTGGTGGATTGGTGTCAAGTGGGTGGCCGGAGGTTCAGGTATGTATCGGACCAGAGTTTGCCAAAATACATAGTCACACACCTGGTGCTTAGTGAAATATATGTTTTCTTTCTGAAATTTTATCAGAGTATAAAAATATACATTAGAATTTTTAGTACTACATTATAATTTTTTTTCCAATTTTTCTTATGTTAAAATTTCTATTTACTATGTTAAAAAATATTTTTATGTGGTTTTTCAAATAGTATAAATACATGTAGTCTGAAGTAATGAAATGAGTGTTTAATATAAAAGCAGTGCCATGTTAATGCTTCCTAATCCTTTCAGCCTTACCTGGTGCAATGGCCAATTCTTTCGTCCATGTGCTGATGTACCTGTACTATGCATTATCTGCTACTGGCCCTTTCATACAGCCCTACCTGTGGTGGAAAAAGTACCTGACTTGCATACAAATGGTTTGTGTTTGGATTCTTTTGTTTTTCATAGAGCATGGGTACGAGTATGAATAAACCTGCACAGTAGAATGCAAGGGCATTATTTTTGCCATAGCGGGTAATGGTAAATAGACGATGATGGCAATGAAACTAAGCCTATTAAACATTGAAATGTATCTTTGTGATGAAAATAAGTTATTTAGAATACTTGAATACCAGCATGTATGTAAAGATTTCATTTGCTAAAGTGCTCTTTAAGTGATTTTAAGTGAAGGTACACTACTACTCATTTTTACCATAGTCTCTAACTAATGTTCTAAAGAGGTATATATTTACTAGCAAATTCTGCAATGTACATGTGAGCGAGAAGGGAAAGATATGTAATGATTTTTCTTTAAAAATACTCGTGTATATATTTTAATTAAAGTGAGTATTTTATTTTTCAGTTAATTAAAAATATTCATTCAAGAAGATAAATTAGCTATATCCTACTAAAATGAGAGGTTAAATGGTTGTAAGTTTCTAAAGTAACCGTTTGTAATACAGAAATAATGAAAATTTCCATACTGCTAAGCAAATGAGTATTTTATTTTGAAATGTCACAAAATGTAAGGGCAAAATGGTCCGTGTAACATCACGTGCCCATGCTCTATATTTGTATATTTATTAGCTTTGCATTTAGATAGTATAATTTAAAGTTGAGAATAAGCAGTAGCCATTGTGCAGTTAAACTTTGCAGCCTGCTAGTAAAATACTGTATGATCAAGATAAGAAGAGCTCTGTTAATCATTGGCAGTCGACAGGTTTACTTTACTTTAAGAATGTTGGCGGTAGAATAGATCTCTTCCTATGGCAGTGCCTGGCATTTAGGGCTGCCATGTTAAACAGAGTAGGAATTCTTTCAGAACTTTATCCACAGATCTTTTGTAGAATGCAAGTTCAAGTGCCTGTTATTTGGCTAATTTTTAATTCAGATCTCTACTTTCTAGTTGTATATTTTAAAACATGTGTATAATCAAAAATGCTTCTATTGTATATATAATATCTGCGTATATAATCAAAAGTATAATGCTTCTTTATATATAGCTCTACATTCATTTTCAATTCATTCTCATTTTCAATTTTTTGATGAAATGTTTCAAGAAGGGAAAATGATTCTCCAGCATGAGAAATAATTAACAGTGTCACAATTGGAAGTGAAGGACAGTGCTCTCAAAATACTCATCAGAGCCAAACAAGAAAATGTGATTCAGTGTATCATGCATTAACTGGGGAATTATTCAGAGACTATTTTTTAAAGAAATCGATCTGCCATGTTTGTTTTTACATTTTTTTTCAATAAATGGTTGAATCAGTGAATAAGTTGACCTAATTAGCAGTGACAACTGTAGTTAGAATTTGCTTTCCGCATTTCTGCATTCATTCTAATTATCGAAGCATCAAAGAACAAGATAATTTCTTCATTGTGGTAATCTCTAATTCATATTTGCTATATTGTTGTCTAACTTAAAATGGAATTGCCTTTCTACAAAGTGATTAACAGGACGCTTTTTAACTTGGTCAGACAGTTATGTACACTTTTCCCCAACCTCACATTTTTCTTCTTTTTCTGGGGAAAGAGGAAATAAACATTCAATACAACATTTACACTATTGTAGATTCCAGGCATAGACCCAGTCTTGTTCTAAGAAAGACTACAACCCCCAGAATTGGGAATGAAAAGGGCACACTTATTAGTGTACTTGTGACCATTGGGGTGTAGCTATGACCATTGGGAATGGCTATCAGTTTATCTGTGACCATTGGAGATATGGTTTCTTGAACAGAAACCATATCCCCAATAGTCACTGCTACTTTCATTGCCCATCCTTGAAAATAGACTGAAATAACATTTTATTAAGGTTTCGAAGATTTAGGTGCTAGTAGAGCTGTAAACTTATGATGGGAAGATTGTATTAAAGAACCAGACTGAATTATAGAATGTGTAGTATATATGTAAAAATGACATATAATGTCATAATATAAAGGAGTTGTCAACCTACCTGAAAAATAGAAATCCTGAAATTGTAAGGAAATGTGAAAAATGGGTAAAAAATTTGTCAGATTTTCTTTTTGAAGTTCTAGACTTAAAGTCAAGTAATTTTAGTTGCCATTTTTCACCCATTTTATGAACTTCTTCATACAGTTTTGCACAATCAGTTATCTTGTATATTTTGTCAGAGAAGCACAATATGAAGAAGAGCATTTAAATATCCAAAGTTGTTGGGTGTTTTAACCTAGAACATTTAAAACACATTACTAGTTAAACTGAAATCAAGAAATTTTATGTTTAAGTGCAAACCCTGATAAAAATGCATTACATTTATTATAAAATTTTTGTAGGCTAATATTAATGTATTTCTCAGAGAAAGATTCAAACCTCTGGATTTCAAGACAAATGCTATACTAACCGAGCTATCTTGGGCTGTGTGAAAACATCACATTCTCCTTTTAATTTATGGAAACTTTTTATTTTTTTTTTTTATAAAACCCATCTATTTTTCTTTTAAATTTAACCTTTTTTTACTTAAATTATTTGCGATTCATATACCAAATAGTTAACCTGACAGCCTTGCCTTGAAAAGGACCTAAACATCTCACCTCTTAATCTCAAGACAAGTACTCTACCAACTGAGTTAACTGATCTGACAAAACTTTGCAAGTTATTAGAATAATATTTAAAATGCATGGCTATTAATCTATAGGTACACTACTGTTATTTAGATGATTTCTGTGTGTTGATTTATTGAACTGGATATTTCTAGTTTATCTACTATGTTTCTTCCGTATCACACCATTTTGAACTAGCGAACACAGTAAGTAAAATATACTTACTCGAGCAACATATATAAGAGCAGGTGGGCGGGCAAACGGGGATAAGCTCAAATAATGCAATAGGGCAGCATATAGCTGTTTTGAGGATACATTGGATCCCTTTCATCAAGGAGCCAATAAGTAAAATATACTTTATGCATGTTCTTTTTATGACCATTCCTCTTTTGGATTTCAGGTTTGTTGATTCTTTTGCACTGACAAAGGAGATCCAGCTTATCTTCGAAACAGCTGTATGCTGCATTATTACATTATTTGTGCTTATACAGGGTGTCCCAAAAAGATTGAAAGGCACTTTAATTCTTTATCTTTTGGAGATAGGTGGGCAATGTAAATTGCAAAAATGTTGAAAGTAAGGTAGGAAATAAGACTACATTAATGAAATAGTCCTCCCATTCATTTTCAAAAAGTTGAACTTTTTAAATTTTTATACGATCCCCTTAGACAAATTGGATCAATCAGAAATTTTTTATTTTTGATGCAACAAGATCATTAAAAAACCTGCATATCTGTATCTTTAAAATTAACTGAATTATGATAAAGTAAAAAAAATCTGACTTATGCCACTTTTCTGTACCATGTGAAAGGCTGTTTCATCAGTGAAAATAGGGATCATAAACAAATTGACGATGGAAATTGTTTAGATAAAATTGATATAAATTGTTTATATCAATGGTATTTTTCAAGTGTTCTAGCAATTGATATCCTAAGTAGCCCTAAAGTTTCACTTGCTTTTTGAATGCTTGTTCGTGGGTTGAAAAAAAAATATGTGATGATGGATGTCAGTTTCTTAGTTTTCCGTGTACAAACGATTTCTTCCAGGGCCAGGTCTTGGATGAAATGAACCGGTAGATCTTAATCTCCTCATCATCCGATAAACAAATGTACGTGAAATTTCAGGCAAGTTTGGTTACCGCCGTCCAAAATCCAAGGAATGTTTTTGCAGTATTTTTATTACACAGAGCATAAATCATTGTCAATTCGAAAAGCTTGTTGTTCGTTAAAAATATCATAATGCACAACCAGTTATATGTTCTTAATTCGTCAATTCAGAACTAAACATGCTAATGATTCACTGAATGATTTCTAATCATCTTTATTTTGGTATAGTATTAAAATAAAGTTTAGTTGTATTGGATAGAAATAATACTAGGAATAAATGCGTAAATTAAAAAATAAATCGTCTGCATTTTATTCTTCAGTTTTTTTAAATTATTTTACTATAAACATTTGAAACGGCTAAATTAGAGTTAAAGGAAAAAAAAAATCGTCTGTGAATTCTATTCTTCGTTTTGAAAAATTCTGTTAAATTTCAAAATCAAATACGTATGTTCATTTGTTTACTTATTTATTTTAATTGTTTCAAATAAAAAATGGCATGCCTCAATGTGAAAAGTACTTAAGCATCTGTGATTGTATCGTGAGCCTACACAGAATTTGCAAAAATGTCTGTTATGTATTATCATTCAGTTTTATCTTTTTTATGATATGTTACAAATTTACATTTCTAATTTGATATAGGGTCCCCATTCACAATGTTCAATTTTCAATTAAATACAACTCGCTCCATTTTAAAGATACAGATATGCGTTTTTTTTTTTAATGATCTTGTTGCATTAAAAATAAAAATTTTCTGATTGACCGAATTTGTCTTAGGGCGTCATATAAAAATTTAAAAAGGGTCACTTTTTGAAAATTAATCAGAGGACTATTTCATTAATGTAGTCTTATTTCCTACCTTACTTTCAATATTTTTGCAATTTACATTGCCCACTTATCTCCAACAGGTAAAGAATTTAAGCATGTTTCAATCTTTTTGGGACACCCTGTTCAAGTTTTCTTAAACAACACAAATTTGAATTTATAATTCAGAGTTGTGTAAAACTACAATTCCGCAGTTCAAAATATCTGTAATGCTAGAAATCTAAACATTGATTAATTAGTTGAACACTGAAAATTAGTCGAATCGACAGAGGTGCCAGCTAAAGGGATTAGCATGGTAGGTTCCCAGAAGATTTAAAGTAAGTGGATTATGAGGATCCAAGTGGCAACAGTGAGTCTACATACAGAGAGTTAAAAATGTACTCGAATTTTCTGGAAGAAGAAAAATAATATATATAAAAATCACAGTAGGGGGCAACTGTGCAGAGCTTCCAGAGCAAGCTGAGAAGAACTTGCTATCAGAGTTGGCCATGATAGAAGGCCTATAAAGTACAGAACTGAAGTGAGCTAAGACCAACTCATTGGGAATGGCAGTGCTGCAAAGGTATCAATAGCAATTGATATTGACCTCTTCAGGTACTATAATACTGTTTTTCAACTATATGAGAAAACGTATTAATTTTCCAAAATTTAAAAAGATTGTTAAGTCGTCCCACCACGTGGTCCAGTCACTAAATACAATTCTTGCATTGCTTCTCACCAGATAAACTAATATGTCTTTAGTAAGAGAATGTCAGCTAATGTTTTTAAATTATAATGATGTATAAGAATTGTGTCCTAAATAAATTCCACTCTTTTCTGCTAAATTTTAGTAATCACTGTGGTCTACTATAAGATTTAACCGTAATATAATTTCGATCCCTATATGCACTTTATAGAGGGTATTGAGGCCACCAAACCAAGCAATGTACAAAATAGTATTAATTTTAGGAATTAACAATTAAATATAATCTACAAATAGTAGTATATTTTAGCTGAACATTTAGAGATAAATAATCAGTACAATAGCCATCATCAAAGATTTCAAATTATGTAAAGTGGCACAGCTTAAAAATTCCTAGTCAAAAACTAACAAATTCCAGTTTGACCTGGTCAACATAATCCAGCCTGAAGCTGATTTTTTAAATGTATATAAAATGGCATGGGGCAAAATTCTCCAATCCATATATGAAGAATGCAAGTTTTGGTTTCACTTACTCTAGCCTGGTTTAATTCCAGTTTCTTTTTAAATTCATGTGAACTGGCACACAGTTTAAAATTCTCTTATGTACATTCAAAATATAAAGACCCGATTGGCTTGAAATCGATATATCGAAAATTTATACTTTCCATCTCTATATATCCATACCAAAAATCATTATTTATATATAAATTTTTTAATATTGAAAATCAATATCGTTATATCATAATTTATTGTTGTTTATTCCATCCTATTCATGGTAGTTTAAATTGAATATAATTTCATGTTCTCTAAGTTAATCATTTTCTGCAAAAATTATAAGTTATGATTTTGTGTCAATAAAATATAATGTATATTCACCAAATATCATCATAGACACTCACTCATAAACATTTGCTCTTGCATAATTCTCCTTCTTCTTTCCAGATCCAGTTCATCTCTGCAATGGTTATGGGTGTTAAAGCAATAATTTATAACTGCCAGTTTACAAGGTGGATGCAGTATGCTCTGGTGGCTTATTCTTTCTCATTTATTGTTCTGTTTGGCAACTTCTATTGTCATTCTTACTCAAGGAAAGGTAAAAAGGTAGGCAATTTCTTCACTAATGCATACCTGCCAACTTTTATGCATTATGTGTAAAATTTACGCATTTTAACTGCTCTTTACGCTTTTACGCATATATTGCTATATTTTACGCATTTCCGCATTTATTTGAATTTTTTAACTTTAATAGGAAATCAATCTCCGGCGAAATTCTCTGGCTTTTTATGTTTGAAATTTATCAATTAACCAGACATAGTATAATTCCTCAGAAACACCACATTTCCGCCTTTTTAGCACTAATATATACCATTTCCGGGATCGTAGCAAATCCATAATAAAATGCAGGGTAATGCCAATCAAATTAACGGAGATTTACGGCCGCGTGTAACGTAAATTAAGATCTGGATCGCTTATTTTATGAAAGTAATAAATATACTTCTTCAAAGGTTGTCTAATTCAGCATAAATCGCTAAAATGTTATTTTGTTCATTAATTTTGCATAAACACTGCGATTGCGCAATTCAGTTTGTTCTCATGAATCGCCGAGAGTACAATAGTATCTTTTTCCATCCATCTCAATCTTTTAAATATTGCATTTTTGATTGACTAAACTAGCTTATTTTCGTATTCTAATTAATTATGACTGTTAATTTCTTAATTATTTTCGCATAAACAGTGCGATTACGCAATTCAGTTACTTCGTGTGAATTACTGAGCGTACGTTAATATCTTTTCCCATCCATCTCCATCATTTAAATGTTGCATATTAGATCGACTAAACTAGCTTATTTTCATATTCTGATTAATTATTACGGTTAATTTCTTAATTATTTTCACATAAACAGTGCGATTGCGCAATTCAGTTACTTCACGTGAATTGCCGAGAGTACGTTAGTATCTTTTTTCTTCCATCTCCATCATTTAAATGTTGCATATTAGATCGACTAAACTAGCTTATTTTCATATTATGGCTAATTATTAAGGTTAATTTTTTAATTATATTTGCATAATATAAATTTTTCTATTTAAAAAATGGGTATAAACTCTGTGAAGGGATATTTTTCAAAAAGTGGTATTAAAGCAATGATTTAGGCAAATGAAAGGGAAACCATTATGGCAGGAATATAATTCAGTGCTATATATATATTTTTTTTATTAAAGATCAATATTTGTTACTCTCTTTAGTGAAAACCTGTGTTTTGCCAAACATAAATATTTGTCTTCATTATAAAGTAATTCTCACCGGATAAAACCTTAATATATTTTTGCTTTATAATTTATTGTCTTGAAATTTTATAAAATTGGTGTCCTGAATTTTCATAATTTATCAGTAAGCCTGATATCTAATGCAATATTTTTTAATGCAGATACGTGTACATACATAGTTGAATTCATTAGAAATGTCGTTTGCGCGTGTAGTTAAAGAAATCATTATAAATGTCATTCACGCAAAATTTTACACATTCCAATTTTCCCAGGTTGGCAGGTATGCTAATGAATCTTTGGTAATCTGTTAGCATTGGAAACACTTTATAGTACCAATTAGCACCATGAGACTAGTTTGTTCTACATCTGTTTGCAATCATCTGCATCTATAGTATAGTTGGAACAGCTTATATACCTTATCCAATTAAGTATAAAGTGTATAGAAGTTGAGGGGAATCTTTGGGGGGGGGGGGCTTCACTCCCCCATAGATATGCCTGAAAGAAACACTGCCCCTGACAGGGTCATCCAAGGCCCGAAGGCTGCTCCATATTCTCAGCTAAATGTTAACAGGCATTTTTAAAGATAAGTCAGACTTTAGAGTTTTTAATGCCTCCTTCAAATGAAGCTGCATTTTCTCCCATGGATCAGTTGATAAATAATCATAAGTAAAGTAATCATATCAGTTGATAAGTAATCATATGTAAATTCTATGGCATCTGCACTCATGAAAATTTTCAAGAGCATAAAATTTATGATGAAGCATCTAGTAAACATAAGCTATTCTACTTAAATTGCTTGATATTTCAGAAAAGTGTGTATATGTTTGGAAAAAATATACCTATGTAATAATTTCCAAACTCGCATACACCTTTTGGAAATACCAATCAAGTAGAAAAGTTTGGGTTCACTAAATGCACTATGTTTCACTAGATTTTATTATCTCAAAAAATTTCATAAATGTAGATATAATAGAATTTATATAAAATGTACAAAAACGGGAAGAAATGCAATTTGAATGGCCTTTAAAATGGATGTTTATATCATTAAGCTTAAAATGTTTTCTTTTTATGGGATGAAAGAAGGTACATAAGTTGTATATTTTTGTAATTAGCAGAGCTTATTTTATTTTTTGAGCTACTCAATGAAAATTCAATTATTTCAGACTTTATAAAGTCTTAGTTCCCTTAAAATGAAAATTATAAATTAGTTTGTAGTTAACTGCATATATTCTAACTTTAAAATTATAGAATGCAAGGTTCAGAAAATTTATCTAAGTGAAAATATTTAGAACACTGATATGATACAATATCAATACATCACTAAATGATACATATCGATATACAACATAACTTACACCATCACTAGCTTTTAAAAGAAAAAAATCAATAGCAAAAGAGGGCCAGGTACTACATGCTTGCTTCATATTTTGTTTGGAACAAGGAATACAGTTTTAATATTTCTAAATTTCATCGAGTGTCTGCACTAGTCATTAACGAGTGTTTAGCACATTGTCTCTGGATTCAAAGTTTTAGGGTGGGCCTGGTCAAAGTAAAAAAACGTTTATTTCCTTTGCTATATATCAAATTCTTAATATCTGAATGATGTTCAATTTTTGATGCATAAGCATATAATCTGGGTTAGGCCAAAATTTAGTCTGAAAATTAAGCCTGGTCTCACCTCTATTGTACACTTAATTTCACTCAATTCATTTATGGCTATTGTTATAACAGATGAGTGCTAACAAAAATAAGGTACTATATACTCTGTGGAATCCGAAATTATAATTGTTTGTCAGTTCAATATGCACATATGATTAACACAGCCTATTAAGTGCATAACTCAAATGTTTGAACTATTACGTTTTGCTATCTATATTGGTCGAAAAAAAAAATCTTTTGCAAAAAATCATATTTTTCATTAGAAGAAAAATAGATTTTTTTTAATTTTTTGTAAAAGCTCAATATGTTGTTTACAAATGCTGGTCGTTTGGTCACTAGGCCATTAGACAGCGAGCTCTCCAGTATTTCTCAATGATTGAATTACAAGTCACTAGTGCAGGGCACTCGTCCAAATGTTTTCCAGACATGGGCTGTCCTAAGTCCCAATGTATTTAAGCACAATATTAATCATCTCTAAATAAGCTTATAAACAGAAAATGAAAATTTATTTTTTATTTAAACACTGGCTATGTTCAATAATGTCTTCAATAGGCCTACGTAGGCTTAGTGTGCACTCAGTAATAGGCAGGTCATGGTTAACAATAAGCACCAAGATTGCTGAAATTATACCAGTAGGACAGAAAAAAGAGAAATATATAGGCTGGGTTATCATATATATATAGCATGCACATGTGTACTTCCTAGGTCATCCCACCTCAAAGCAGCTCACGTCATTGTTTTTTGTTAAAAAGCCAAATAAAAACAATGATTTATGGGTGTCATTCAAAGTTCATTAAAAAAAGTATTTTTCTTACTTTACAATGAAGGCTGTTAAGATTGAAACTCTGCAATAATTTTTTCGGTCACTACAAACACATTTGTGTGAAAAGTTTTAAAATTCCACTTTAACTTTAAATAAAAAGCTAAACCGAATTAAAAAAAAAATCACTTTAATGTATCCCAGGACTTGTCTAGAAGTATCTCTTTCAAATTTTGTAGCTGTATATTACTTAGATTGTTTTTTAAAATACCGGGGGGTCATAAAAAAACTTCCCCGATATATGAACCCCTAGCAGCCTATTCGCTCAATCAATCGAAAGGAAATTTCAGATATTGTTATTTAAAGGTATGCGCTTGAGATTGTGATGATTTCAAACAATAGAGCTCTCACAGTTATGTTTACAGTGAAGAAATTTCGAAATTTTTGAATGGCAACACCCACTTTTTTCCTGTGCAAATTGATCAGCGCATTGAAAAATCATAAATGGCATTGGAATGATATACATATGACAAAAATTGGCGGCGTAAAACATTTGCAAAGAAGATCATTGTAAAGGACCAATGACAACACAAGAGAGGAGAGGAAAAAAAACTTTTATTAGAATTACAAGTTTTCAACGTGCCCACCTTCGCTGACGATAACATATTGCATGTGGGAGATTGTTGACAACAATGACAAATGTAACATCGCAAGAGGAATCTGTATAATGTCACGTTTTATGGCATCTTTCAATTCTGACAAATCTCGTGGATTTGATGTGTACACCTTAGATTTCAGATAACCCCAGAACCAGAAATCCATCGGAGTGAGATCGGGGGATCGCTGTGGCCACGAAACGTCAAAGTTACGGGAGATGACTCTATCACCAAAGTTCTGTTGCAGCACTTGTCGAACACATGTAGCGACATGTGGAGGAGCACCATCTTGCATTCATACAATGTCATTAACGACATTTCGATGCTGCAATTCTGGAAATACGTAATTCTGCAACATTGTTTTATACCGAGGATCTGTGATGGAGCACGTTTGCATACCACTGGAAGTGACATCTTCCAAGAAGTATGGATCGAGAATGAATGTGCTTGCGATACCGCACCACACAGTCACTTTAGCTTCGTGTAAAGGCACTGGTGCCACATCGTGAGGATTTTTGTCAGCCCAGTGAACGCAGTTCTTGGAGTTTACGTTCCCAGTTAAGGAGAAATGTGCCCCATCCATCCATAATATTGGCAGAGGCCACCCGCTATCTTCATCATATCTGATGAGGAAAAAATTAACAAAGTCAACACGCTGTTGCTCGTCTCCAGGTTGCAGCATCTGGACGTGCTGGAATCGATAAGGAAACATTCGCAGAAAAGAGCGCAGAAGCTTGAGGATTGTGGTTTTTGGTACATCCAAATTGCAGGCAACACTTCTTGCAGTATGCAATGGAGCTGCAGTAATTGTATTATGCACTTCCGTAACAACTTCAACAGGAACAGATAGATGGTCGTCCGGATCACGGTTTATCACATGTGCATACAGTTTCTTCAAATTTTTTTACCAAATTACGTACAGTTCGTACGGAACATGGACCTCACCTTAACTTATGATTTCATCTTAACTTATGCTTTGGCAGCATTTTCCCCTTTCATATAAAACAACTTTAACAATTCACCTCGGTGTTTCCCTGTAAGTGTCATCTTGTTGGTACGTTCGAACACCTGATTGAAGAAACAATCTTCCCACACTGCTTTTTAAAAGTTTTCCACAAGCAATGCTTTGCACATGGTGTTCTGTGATTGGTGCTTCTACTGTCTATCCCTGTAAATTATGCAAAGTGCATCAATGCACCTCCTCTCTGTGTTGTCATTGGTCCTTTACAATGCTCTTTTTTGCAACTGTTTGTCACCAATTTTTGTCATACGTGTATCGTTCCAATGCCATTTATGGTTTTTCAATGTGCTGATCAATTTGCGCAGGAAAAAAGTGGGTGTTGCCATTCGAAAATTTCGCTATAACCGTAACTGTGAGAGCTCTCTTGTTTGAAATCATCACAATCTCGAGTGCATACCTTCAAATAACAATATTTGAAATTTCCTTTTGATTGGTTGAGCGGATAGGCTGCTAGGGGTTCATATATCGGGGAAGTTTTTTCATGATCACCCTGTACACACATAGACAGACACAGACATTGCCATTTCTTATTAAATATTTCTGAAACATTTCTTTCAGCCACTGAATTAGTTATTTTAAAAGAAATTCTACCTATCTAAATATGTTGTAAATATTTTGTTAATTTGTTAATTAAATTTGTTATAAATCTCATTTTTTATTTTAATCCATGCTACATAATAAAATATGTTTGTCTGTCTGTGTGTCATCGTCGTCATCTGTAGTGGAAAATTGAAGCATCAGACAGCAGTGAAATTTGCTATAAAGGTGCTTGGCATCTCTATAATGTGCACTTCAGCGATATTAAAAAAAAAATTCAAATAAATTTATAAGTTACAAATTTTGAAGTCCCAAATCACTATTTTCTGCCATTTTATGAAATCAAACCTCATTCTATCGCATATGATTCATTGCTGCCATAGATGATATTTGAGAGCAAGTGTTTAGATTAATTTCATCTCGACAAGAAAAAAAGTAATACACCCTGCTAAGTGTATTTAATTTATGGGTTTTCTAACTATGCAAATTTAAAAGATTTTCATTTTTAATTTTTTTAAAATTGGGTATTATATTATCATTATGAGTATTGTGCTAAAATTTTACTTAAATTGAATGAAAATTCACTGAGATAGCAATACATTTTTTTATTTTACTTCGGGGGTAAATGAACATTTCTCTTTTTTTGCACCTTTAGGTATTTTCATTGTGTTATTCAATGATCAACGATCGAACACTTTTTAAGGCATATCATGCTCACTTTGTATAATTTGCATGGTTGTAGATGGATAAAACGAACGGATCACAAGAATGATTTTAGTTCAAAACAGGCTATTTGAAATTAAGTGGTTGTAAACCCAGACAACTTGACTGACCCAAGGGTTTGTATTGTAGTAGCTGAAATTGAGTGGTGTTATATCTATCTGCATTATTTGAGTAGCAAGTGCTTGTTTTAGACCTGGTTAATGCCAGATAATTTGTTCTAGTTATATTTAAATTTTGTAATACTTTAAGAAGATTTTAATTAGTTAAAAGTAAAGTTTCCTATTTTACCTGGTGGAATAAAGCCTGATTTAAAAGAGTTATCACTTAATTCTATTTATACAGACATTTATTTTTAACACTTTACAACATAGTTGAAAAGTGTTTATGACTTTGTTCATTTTGTCTGTCTGTCTTTCTGTTCACAGAATAACTCCCGTGAATATGACTTTATCAAAATAAAATTTTAGTATGTTGTTCAGACGGTCTGTGGGATATATGGGAATATAAATGAATAATATCACCCAATTAGTTTTGGATTGAACCCGGGTTGAAAAAATGAAATACATTGAACCCTATGGGACTTAATTTTTCAAACATTTTTTAAGCAAAGTTAAAATTCAGCAAAATATGTTTGGTAGTTTTTAAAATAAAAATTAAAATAATAATGACACCCATATAATATGAAGTGATCTATGAAGTGCTTACTTCAAAATAAAATAGGGCGTCCATCTTTTTTTTCCAGAGGAAAAATCATGATTTTTAAATTCTTTTAAATTTATATTTTGTATTGCATCCATCTTAAAACCACTTTATTTTTGCATATCTTCTGTACATCTATATTCTGTACCAACGCAATTACACTATTCTTGAGTTTAAATGATTATCCAACTTTGATTATTTCTACAACAAAGCCTAATTTTAATGGATACAGAATGTAAACAAGTGATTGTAAAGTTTGTATAAGAATTACTGAATTTTTTTCACGCAAAATTATTTAACTCTGGAGTCTGGAATAGAAGTGTATGAATGAAATATTAACATCTTTTACATAGAGAACCAGACGATTTATATTTCGTTGACATTATTTGAATAAAGCTTTTTTTTTCAATGAAGTTTCAAGTTTACAAGTAAAATAAATTATCATAGTTCTGTGATAATTACAAAAATATCACCCCCTGAATGTATCGCATTTTGCATTTCAGGTGGAAAGTGTTTCATAATCAATGCTTTATGCATGATTGATCTTTCTCGTTACTCATACCTTTTTATCCCCCCCATAGGAAAAGGAGGATTAATGAGCTTGAAATAGGAGATGAAAAAGGATGTACATCCATTTCCAATGAGTTGGCCTGCATGCCCAATAGCAGTGTGTTGTTAGACTGATTTGTTATTTATGGGTTCTGTGATGACGCAGGTTCTAACCAGCTAAAGCTGGTCAGAATTTGTTTTCTGCTCAAAATCCATAAGATACAAGCATGAAGTTGGAATGATATTTTGATGTGGATGTGTTCGAGTTGTGTTGAAATCTTATTTCTTAGCGAGAATGTCATTTTCTTGTTGGAAACACATTTTAAAGTACCTTTTGAGATCATAAAATTAGCTCAAAATGAAGATGCAATACTTGCCTGCACTTTCATCTCAGCCTTTTTTCTCGGAATGTGATAGTTTCAATCATATGGACCTTTGATGCACAGAATGACTTCGATTCTGTTGAAGATTACTTTGATATACAATATTTTATGATTTGCGGTTAAAAAATGTGGTAAGTGTGTCAACAAAGATGTTATGTCTGTTACTAATTTAAAATTGCATTTTTTTTAAGGGAGTATGCATTATACTATTTTCTCATATATTTTAAGACTTTGAAACAAGTGAAATAACTTTTCCTTCCTGAAAAGTACATTAAAGCCATTTAATTTTTACCAGGATCTTTGTACCCTTTAAATTCTAGTTAATATATATATATATATATAATAGCAGCTAGACATAGACATATGATGATTTTGTTCATTTTTTTTGGCTTAGTTGAAACGTTGCCTGAAAAAAAATGTGTTCATACAAAATCATGATGATTTAAGTGCCTTTGTTAGTATTTATTTGCATTTTTTACTTTTATGGACTGCATTTTTTTTTTTACATTTTTTACTTGCATTTTTTACTTTTATTATCTTCGAGTCATTGTTTTGCATATTTTGGCATTTTCAATGAAAAAAAAGTGTTCTTGTATGTTAATGCTTTTAAGGTTTTTTTCATAACACACTCACAGTTTTTCTTTATGCCACTGAATCATTTTTCTTAGGCAGTTGAATTTCACAATTATTTAAATATTTATATATTTATGTTAGTGTTCCTGAGATCACAACCTAGACCTCTACATCAGCAAGCATATTTTAGTGTGAAAATTAAAAAAATAGAAAGGGAGCAGTTATAGTAAGGGAGATGTTTAAATTAAACTGTTTGAAAAGGTAAAAAAGAGGCAGAAAAGCTGTGCTATGTCGTTATCAGCATGCTAATTTTTTTTTTTTTTAATAATATAAAGGTAGAACAATCTATCAAACCAATGTGAACCAGAAAACAGATTGAACAAACCAATAAAAATTTTCAATTTGGAACAGAAAGGGTAAAAAAATTCAGTTGTATTTTTAATGGTTTTCTTTGTTTTATAGATTGTTTTAGTGGTTTACATAATTAAAGAATTTCAGTTTGCAAAGTAATAGTCAAGAGATTAAATGATATTTTTTGCATTGTTTTATGTGTTTCTTTTAGTTTTATAAAGCAGTATTTCTTAAAACTTCAATAGTCATGTACGAACACATTAATCTTATCAGTATGTTTCTTTATAGAGACATTATTTAATAGTATATTCCTTCTTGAAATTACAGTGGGGGGGGGGGGGGTCATTTTGTATAACATATCTAGATTGTTTTTATTAAATATGAAATGCTCTTAGGAATAAATTTGAATAAGTAAGCTGCTAAACAGAAATGAATAGATAACAGTTGTACAACTATTTATAAGTTATTTAAAAGCAATTTTTTAGTTCATTAAACTCTGTAGACCTAATAGCTTTTAGTTTATGCATTTAAGGATTGTGTTTTGAATTTCAATTAAGTTAAACACATACGGTACTTTCTCTGGATGTAATTATTTTGTAGAGTACTGATGTGGAGGTTGCAGTTTAATTCTCTAAGTCAAAGTGAAAATTTTCTCTAACAAAACTTAGGCATGAGATGAGGGTGATAGTTATTTGCCTGAGTTGAGATGTTTACCTGTTCTAACTTGAAATGGATCCAAGTCTAAAATTCAGGCACACAGCTACCACTTAGACAACTGAGGTGCAAGCTCAGACAATTTTAGAAGATCCAGCCCTACTAAAGATGCTGGCCATTTTTTTAGATTTTTTTTTGGCCATATATTTTAAGAAAGTTTGCAGAATGAAGAAAAACTTTTTTTAGAATTTCTTTTGGCCATACATTTTAAGAAAGTTTGCATAACGAGGAAAAACTTTTTTTAAAAGTTTTTTTGGCCATACATTTTAAGAAAGTTTGCAGAATGAGGAAAATTTCCAGTGGAGCTATTAGTATTGTTGGAGTTGTTTTTATTAACAGCAGATGCCTACTGAATGTTCTGAAATCAATAAAACTTACTATGTGCTGCAATTACTACTTTTTAAACCATCTCCTCTTGAGCTATTCCGAGGTAAAAGATAATTTCTTTCTTCTGACCCAAGGCCTACTAGCTACAACACTGACCACTAAGATAGTTGCAGATTTAATTCTCAGCTCATTTGCCTTAAAGGTGAGCGTCAGTAAATCTTCTGCCCTATTTGTGCTTTGTTAACTTTTGCAGAACACGTTTTTTGCTGAAATTCTGCTCAAACAGTTGCGAAATATTTTCAGAAAAATAAAATGCAATGCGTAGATTATATTAAAACTAAATTTAATACTCAATATAGAATATGTTTTTTATTCTAATCCAAGATATTTTTGGTGCTACCATCTGTTGTTGCAATTTAATTCATAGACTATTTTTATTTTTTAATGAACATTTTTAAATGTCTATTCCTTCTAATATGGTATTAAGTACAGCAGATCATATATAATAATGCCACAATCATGAAAAGGTAATTGAACTTGGACTTGAAAACAAAGGAACTTTAAGACAAGGCTGCAGTCCTCAGTGATGTACATTTAGATCTCCTTATCAAATTTATAGAATGAGAAATTACCTTTCTGTGATTGTGGCATTATTATATATGATCGGTTGTTGTATTTAATACTGTATTAGAAGGAATAGACATTTAAAAATGTTCATTAAAAAATAAGAATAGTCAGTATGAATTAAATTATGACAACAGATGGTAGTACTAAAAATATTTTGGTTTAAAATAAAGAATATATTTTATATTTTATTGAGTATTAAATTTAGTTTTAATATAATCTAAGCATTGCATTTTATTTTTCAAAAAATATTTCGCAACTGTTTGAGCAGAATTTCGGTGAAAAATGTGTTCTGCGAAAATTAACAAAGTGCTGATAGGGCAGAAGATTTATTGACGCTCACCTTTAACAAAACTTTGACATGTAGTCATCATGACAAACAACCGTTCCTTCTCTGAAAAGATCTAGCATAATATTTTTATGAAAATTTCATAAAGGAGCTTAAAATAACATGCTTGTCCAAAATTTACAACATTCCTTAGAGTGTAATTTCAAGCTGTGGAATGTTTCCTATTGGTGGGTTTTATGATTGAATTTTTTCATAAGTTCTTGTACTGTAGTCAGGGATTTGAACACAGCTTCAGCAGACTTAATATTTAAAAAAGTTCGAGTTGGGCTGAACTTGCTGAATATTTGAAACATTTATGAATGAAATTTAATAGAGTATATGGAATGATTGTTTAAGAACCCCCCCCCCCCCCCCCCCCCCCAACTTTTACCTGAATTCTTTGTACAAAAGTTGCACATATTCATGTTTTCGACAAATACTATTTCATGCTGGACTGAGCCATCAGTCATGAATTTTCAGACTAATTTCGAACACATTCTATCGGACTGCATGAGGTAAAAGTCTGAAATTTTGATCTGTGCTTACCTCTATTATACAGTTCAAGTTTAATCTATAAATTTAGAGAACAAACACTGCTTCGTGAAATTGATTTTATAGATTACTATTAAAACTTTCAAAATTGCAGCACATAGCAAATTTTGTTGCTAGTAGTATAGGTAACAACTAACCAGTGTATATGAGCTGTTACACAAGTGAAATTGTTCACTGGAAGCATTATTCCAGCTAAGGAAATTTGAAACAATCTTTTCTACCAAATCAATTATAATGATTCTAATACAGATACAATTTGACCATCCTGTTCAAATTTTCTTCAGTTAAATATTTCTTTGAAGGTGCTCTTGTTCAGCAAAAAGAAAAATAAATTTTGAGGTGTATATAATAAGAATCTTTGGAATGATTGTTTGGTAATGGTATAATTAGATTTATTTTTTTTATATTTCTAGAGCTAGTGGGAAAAAGCACTTAAGTCAAAATCAAGGATTTGAAATATCAAGGAACGAACATTTTGATACTTTTAAGAGAACTTTTTTTAAATTTAAATTTTTAGTTTTCAGAATACACATTGAATTTTTGTAGAGTTTGCAATATATTTATAAGCTAAAAAAATAATAATTTTTCTTAATTTATATTTTATTATTCCACTGATATCCTTGCAAAATGTAATGGGTTTTCTTTTTTAAACATCTTGAAAGTCCAATTGACTGACGTATTTTTTTCCATAACAAAGTTCATAAATTTCTTGAAACCAAGTATGTATGTTATAAAAAATTGGAATTTTTGACTTATGTGCTTTCCCCCCCCCCCCCCCCCCACCTCTAGATTTATGAAAGAAGTTTATTTTTTTAATAACAAATTCTACCTCTTTTGTAGTATTTCATATTTTGATTTGTGTGCCAAAATCATTGTATTTGTATTTTTGTTTAGTTTTAAAATCCATTGTACACAATCAAAATTGTGTAATCAAATTTTTGTGTTATATTCAATCTATTTATTAAACTTATGCAAGCAGATGTTTACACATGCTGATATTTGTCCTTTGAGATGTTTATTCACAGTAGCTATACAAAAAGTCCACATTTGCTGATTTTTAATCAGAAACTTAGAAAATCACTGCACATGTAGTTTCAAAAATGAATATTAAAGATAAATCTTTGTATATTAATATATTTATTGATCTAAAATTTAGTGCAACACACAATCTAAAGCAGTTGCATTTATATGATGTGTATAACAATATTGTTTTATTAATCAAAATTATGAATTGGCTAAATAGCTGAGATAAACAAAATAAAAATAGTTAGTGATTTCTAAAATTTTTCAGTGTCGCCTTACATTTGTCAGAAATAGATCATGATGCTAGCCCATCCTTTTAAAAATAAGATTCTAATTCAGGCCACACATGGATCTTTTAACCTTTCTCTTATATTTTAATTAAATACAGGCCAATGCAAATATTTTCTTAGTGAACTTTAAACAGATGTTCAAGATATGCTGTGTTAATGGATATTTACTGTGATATTATTCATATTTATTAAAGAGTTACTTAATAGCTTTATATTTTGTCGATGACACTGGACAACAGCCAAAATATGCCTCTGAGACAAAAGTAGGTATTTTTCATTAATTTGGACATGAATTTAAAAATCACAGATTAGCTTTAATTCTCAAGATGTGGGGTCCAGTGCGATGGATGGTTTGCAAAAACCGTTTTACAATGGCTAAAGGAGACAGAGTCATTGAAAATAACACATTTTATACTTTCACTGAGCTTGCTCTTAGTTTTTAAAATTAGACTCATATTGACTCCTAAAAGTCACAAGTGTGGGTCATTTTTTACTACTTTTTAGTATTTGCAATTTAAAAATGGTGAAAAGAAAAAAGCTGATGTCTCCCTCATATATACCACACACATTTTTACTGAAAACAAAAATGCAATAAATTTAAATTGAACAATTTTAACTTCTATTAAAGTTGTGTTATAACTGTGGGGGCTACGTTGCGTCACTCTCTGCTACGAAAGACATCGCCGGTTATTCCTTGGCTTTGGAGAATTCTTTTAGGCCTGATGGCATAACGCGGGATCCGCAATCTAAAGGTTTTGAATTCGAACTAATCCCCTACCATGCAGGGATCCCCTCTTTACTGAAATTCAACCGAACTTCTCACCAGGAAGGGGAGTGTGTGGGGGCAGCACTGTGTCACTCACTGCTATGAAAGACATCAACGATTATTCCCTCGGCTTCAGAGAATTCTTCTGGAGCTGATGGCGTAGTGCGGGATCAGCAATCTAAAGGTTCAAAGTCCGAAATTATCCCCCACCATGGGGGATCTGCGCCCCCCCCCCCCCCCACATAACTATTGCTCTATCTAAACATAGGTATAAAATAGCCAGACATCAAAAACTTGTGTGAAAGAGAAGAAATAAAAAAATAACATGGCTGAATTTTGCGAGTCATATTTGACTCGGAGTTTTTAAATGACAAATCAATTTAGTTTAAAATGTATCTATTAACGCGAGTAAATGTGAGCACTGCTCTCATTTGGATTTCTTCCTGTCTAATTGTGGTGCTGTCTGAGGCAAGCACAGGGAATGGTTTCATCAGGACTTATTTGACCCGCCCACACTAGACACCCATTTAACCAGACTCCAGTTAATTATATTCAGCAGACACAACAGCATAAATGTACTTTGATTCAATCTCAGAGGGACAAAACTTTTGCTGTCCAGTGTGATTTTAGAAGTGCTATTACTATTTCATCTAATGTATGCTTGTTTTTTAATCTTATATTGGTACCTAACATTCCTACTGACAGTTCATGTTTCTATAAAGTGAAGATTTCTGAATGTAACGTTTGGTTTGTATTTATATCTACTATTTGTTATTTTTAAATTTAACTGTTTCTTCAATCCCCCCCCCCCCCATTTAGTGAATAAAGGTGGCTGAATGGAACCCCCAAATGAGGTGCTATAGCTTAGCCTTCACTTTCCTGAAAGTATAAAATCATCGAAACTCACAATAGCTCAGTTTCAGAACATGGTCTATAGACTAGGAGATAGCAATTCCAATTTCTAGCAGCGATGAGCCTTTTAATGAAAATGGAAAATATCTTGTCTTTGTGTGTAAAAGTTTATTATTTTAAATGAAAGTGTAATGAATGTAAAAACCATAAAAGTTTATGTACAAGTGAAAAATTATTAAACCAGTTCTGAAACGGGCAATATTTCAAATGGCTCACATGGTTAATTTTGGTGCCTGTGCAATTATAATCCAATGTACTTTTCTGGCAGTTATAAAATGCAGGGGGGAAATGATGTGAAGATTTTTCCTCCGATATTTTTTTCTATTGGTTTTGAGTTAAACATTTCTTTTCAATCATGCTATTAATTATCTGATTTTCAAAAACAAATACAATTGAAATTTTAAAAATCAAAGTTTGACCTTAAAATTGAAAATAGTACATATTTGAAAAAGAAAAAAGTATTTACATAATCAGTGTATTTTAAAGTTAGGCTGTAAAGATAAGATGCATGTTTGTTTAAAATAATATAAAAATTTGATTTTATCAACTGTTGGTCATTTATCACATCTGTACATATACTTAACCCATAATGTTCTACAAGGCATCTTTCATCGAATAGCATGTAGAATCTATAAAACACTCATGTTGTACGACTTTAAAGCATATTTATGTCTGCACGCTGAAATTTAATTTACAATCCTGACTGCCATTAATGTACATTATCAGGGTGTCTATTCAGTTACTATTTATGACCCAAATCAGTGCTTCTTAAACTGCTCTGTGGGGTTGCAAATAATTAAGATTCTATTGAAGATTTCAGACGTACTGCAGTCCTAAAATGTTGACCTAAATGTTATTCATTGCTTTAACATATGCTAAATAATAAACTACTGAATTGGTTTTCAATTTAATCTTATTTCATTTAAATTTAGTTTTAGGATTTAATTTCTGCTCAGCTGTAAACACAATACAAGCGTACTGTGTGAGAAATGTAACAGTTAACATTATATGCTTGAAATAAGAGCTGAAAATCAACTTTATGAACCTTTTCTGAAATCTTGACTTATGACGAGTAGACACCCTGATTATTGTCAAGAGTTGTTTCAAAATGTAACTGTAATGTAGGTGAAGCAAAATGCTCAATTGTTATTGGGTCTAGATTACCTTTTAAGAAGCTAATTTCCTTAAGATAGTGATATATTTTACATATCTGTTGGATGATTGACATTATTCGAATGTAGATTTTGAAATAATGCTTTTAATAAATAATTAAAACATTACCAATTGTATGCGTCAAAAGTGAGATTTATATAACACAACTTTCACTAGACACCCATTTTAATTTTGTCAGGAAATAAGAAAAACTGGAATCTTATAATCGAGTCTTGTTGAAAATGAATAGGCTTCTAATTAACCAATTAGATTAAATATTATCTTATTCAAGAGCTAACTCACACTCATTTAAGTCATGTAAAATGTCTATTTGATAACAGTAAGAATATTTTTCAATTTTGATACGATTTTCTCAAGAAAGGTGAATGTTAATATTTTATATATGAACAGTAAAGATAGTTATAAACAGTAAAGAGACTTTTAAGAGCAAAAAAAATATTTTTTTATTATGACACCATGTAAGACGTTAAAATAAAATTAGAATGTCTTAAATAGTGTCATCATAATAAAAAAAAAAAATATTTTTTTGCTCTTAAAAGTGTGTGTCTTTATTGTTTATAAATTAAGTTTCTAAGCATTTAGCATTATATATGGTTTTATTATCAAAGTACACATAAATTTGCTATTTCATTTCTATTGTAAATAATATTTTTGTGTTAAAAAAAGGCGGCCCTTTTGATGGTTCAAATGTACTTAAAAGTAAATCAGCTTTTTGAGATTATCCATTTGAAATAACTAAATCAATTTTAATGGAAATGACTTAATTCTTTCAAGACATGTCCAGATGGACATTTAAAATTTGTACTAAATATTCCATCAAAACATTTTAATGCACCCTTAGGACCATAAATTTTGTTCACTGTTTTGAAGTATTAGCCTATTTAGAAAATGTGATTTTTTTTTTAAAGAAGTAATGTTAAATAAATTAAAATTATAAGTTTTTACTTTTAGATAAGAGTATTACAGATAAAATTACTAAAATATTAAAATTACAGATATTAAAAGTACTTATGTATTATATTATAGTACTTTTATATAAACAAGAATATTTTGTATAAACAGATTCACATGAAATTTAAGATAAAATCAACTATTTAAAATTTTCTAATAGTTTCAAATAACAAAATTAATTTTAGTAGATTTCACATTTGCTAGAGGTTATATATTGGATGTCATTGTAGTGGTACAAAAAATAAATAAATAAATAAAAAAAAAATTGTCTATTATTTAGAGGTTTAACTGTAATATTTTGTATAGCGAAATAAAGAAATCATTAACACAATAGTCTACACAATTTTAACAAGTTAATAGGGTTTCTCATTGCCACTGTTGAGGACTTTGTATGGAACAAATTATTTCAGTTATTGATTTTTTTTTATGGATAATATATGTTTTAACCTATTATCAGTTGCTGGCGTGTTTCTGAACAGTTTTCCCGTATTTGCGCATGGTATTTCAGTTTTAAATTGATATTTAATATTTTTACTCACAGCTAATGTCATAGGAAGTTTTGGGGGTTTGTAGATGCCACATTTAGTTTTCTACTAAATGGCTTTGCTTAGAGGCTAGGAATGTTTACTTTTTCTCTCTCTCCAAACATATATATAGTTTCAAATGCATATTGAGATTGATGTTTGAGCATTTTTTATGATGCTATTGACAGTCCTTGGAAATAGTAAAAGTGATAAATGGCTGTGATACTATGTCATCCAAGTTCTTTAATTGTAAACTATTCCACAGCTAAATTCTTCTAAACATTGCAAAGGCACACTCACATGTCTCTTACTAAAAATTCATTCAGTCTAAGCTTATTTTTTTTTTTTAATATGCTATTGACAGTCATTGTAAATAGTATCACAGTCATTTATCACTTTTACTATGTGATCCAAGTTTTTTAATTGCACAATATTCCACAGCTAAATTCTTCCAAACATTTTATAGCAAAGGCACACATGTCCTTTACTGAGAAATTATTCTGTCTAAGTCTAGATTTCTCTCATGTTTTCGACATGCTTTAAAAATGAATAAGACAAATTTAATGCTTATATCTCTCTAAAGAAGCTGTGCATTGGAAAAGGTTTTCTTGTATGTAGTGGTGGCACATATTAACTTTTGTGCATTGTAACAAACTTGCTGTATGTTTTAAAGCTCCAGTTATTCTTTTAAAGTGAAGCCTCTATAGCTAGATTCATCTAAATAACGGATAAGATTATTTCGCAGGTATGTTGCTGAGAGGTTTCACATTCTAAATATATAGTAGATAAAAATTATGGTTTTGTGGGTGTCCTCTATTCAGGTTTCCCTGCATAACCAGAGGATTCTATTAATAGTGGAGTGACTTCTGCCCTATAACAGAGTATTGCAATCAGTGTTAAAGCATGAAGGCAAGTTGGGCCTACCCAAACAACTTTTGTTTTAATTGTACATTATTCAAAATAAGTGCATAAAATATTTGAATAATAAGGGTGAGTACAATTTCCATAAAAAAGTTTTCAAGGACTTTCAAGTACCACACAATTATTTTTCAAGGACATCATTTCATCCATATTATGAAGTTGTATGCATTTCTGGGGGGAAAATTCATAGCAAACTAACGTTGTTTAATGTTGAAGCCATTGAGGACATTTTAGGGGAAAAACAATGTTTAGGAAAATTTCAGTGACAGCGTAACTGCTAGGAAAATTTCCAGAGAAGGCAGAATTTCTCAGAAAAAAAAAAAAAACAATGCTGTGAAGCTGCAGAACACTTTCAACCTTGTCTTTTTCAAGCACTTTCAAGGACTTAACCAAGAAAAAGGGAATTTTCAATGTCTTGAAAATGTTAATCTAAAATTCAAGTACTTTCCCAATTTTAAAGCACCCATTTACACCTTGATAAAGGCAAGTTGGGCTTACTAAACAACACACTGTTAAGCAACTTTTGTTTTAATTGTACATTATTCAAAATAAGTGCATAAAATATTTTGAATAATATAAAGTTACAGTGTGAGTTAGCTGGTAGTGGGCTGTTTGTGCAGACACTGTCTCCTTTGAAGGGGAGCACTTTCTCAATTATTCTATTTCTTAATAAAACTGGCAACATAATTTTGCCATCAATAATTGTGTATTTTGGTTTATAAAATCTTTAAATAAGGAAATATTTTCAGAAAATTTCGGAAGAGTTGGTGGGATACACATTTGGAACACGAGTAATTTTTTTCTTTCTAAAAATAATTTATTTCAGGAAAATGGCACACAAAATGTTAAGAAGGCAGCGAAATGAAATGTCTATACAGTTTTGATTGGTAGGCAGCACTTTTCTCTTCAACAGTTAAGACACAGTCGCAAAGGCTTTTGACTAGTGCTGAGTCCAAAATGCAGATTGTCAACTAGTGCTTCTTATTTACAGAATATACAGATATTAAGGAGTCTGTGCTTCCAGCTGCTAAGCTTGCCTGAAACAAAATTAACAATATCCATTTTCATAAAAAGGTATTTCAAAATGAATATATTTTATATGGTTTCTAAAGTTCTAAAATATGCAAAACAAATTCTGATGAAATTAAATATGATTTAAATCTGAAGCAATACATTTTAGTATGAATAAATAGGGTGGGACAGGATGGGAGTACAACCACTTGCAAAAATGGAAACCTTTAATATCTTTCATTTTAATTACCCTTCAGCATTCCTTTCATCTTGGCCCTTTGTGGACGGTAGATGCATCTGTGTTTTAACTGTGAAACTGCATTCAAGGACAATACTCGCACATTTGCGTGCAGGAGAAATTTACCTTAAAGAATGACTGACACCAATGTGAGTTTTCATGTGGAACGTTTTTGTTTGAATTTATTTGAATTCTAGATGACGCTAAATGTCCATTCTAACATTTACAATGCATTTTGCTAATAATTGATCTTGGTATAGGGAGGTCCCTATGAATTATCACTTCATTTAGTGTGGTAAAACGTGTTTTTGTAATACGAACAAACAGATCATTTCTCGCACACTGCTATGCTGTAATTGAGTGTGGGTTCTTGTTTCGATTTTAGCTTAATGATTGCGTTGGTGAATTGTTGGAATGTAAGAGAGTAATTTTTTTTCAAGTTTGGGTTTTAGAGGAGACTAATAGAACAAGAGAGATATCTGATGGGATGGATGAGCTGGTCAGAAGCAAGGACTGTGGCACAGGATCGACAAGGGTGGTGATGCAAGCTGAAGGCCTTATGTGCCACTAGGCATGATGAGTGATGATGAACTGAACGTTGAACTAGCTTCTTAATTTCAGATTACAAACTATGATTGTATAAAGCATTCAGGCATAATCCTATTTTTTTCCTACTAATTATTTCCTTGAATAAAATTCAGCATTTATTAAAACACAGTAATGTAATCTGTAATCCCAACTAAAATATTTATGGCTTAGTAGGGAGAGGAGGCAAGATTTCACACCAAAATTTCAGCTTGTTTACAGAACTTTGAATAAAATTATGCATACCAGTTCATTTTCACAAATGGACTTAATTTTTTTGTCAAAAATTTCAATATACACGAGCAACATAATTTAAAATAA
Organism: Amaurobius ferox; assembly: GCA_951213105.1. NCBI lineage: Eukaryota > Metazoa > Arthropoda > Arachnida > Araneae > Amaurobiidae > Amaurobius > Amaurobius ferox. The sequence continues at coordinate 141,228,643 of OX578147.1, read as the reverse complement.
ATATTGCTAACCGGCTTATATTGTACCATTACCAAATTTAAATTTGGCCACATTAGACCAACAAATGCAAAACATTGATTTGTCATTGAAAATAAAATTTACTTAATGAAATTTTACAACAGTTAACCTAAAGAAATATATTCAAAATCTGGAAACTCAAAGATTTGCTATTAAACCCAAATTCTTTGGGTCAGATGGTAATTTTGGCAATTCTATACTGTTACAGTACAGAGAAGCAACCCTACCTGTAAAACAGTAAAAACCTCCAATTTTCAGGGAATTTAAAAAGGAGGGATCATAAATCAGAACAATCTTTGAAAAAGTTGAAATTTTTAAAATTTTAACTAGCACTGACACATTTTTAAGTTCTTAGAATATAATGTACAATTACATAGATCATGAATTTTGCTTGCTTCTATAATGCTGTTTAGATGGCAACCTTGCATTGTTGAAAAAATATATATATATTTCCTATCCAGCAAAATCACACTTGTTAAAAAAAATTCAAAGTCCGTTAAATATAGCAAATCTATCTTTATGAAGATGGTACAAAAATCTTGCCTCCCTCTCCCCCAGAAGTTAGCAAAATAAATTATCTTGCTAACTTCTAGGGGTAATACTGGTGTCGCAGCCCTTGGCGCTACTCTTGCTCATTGGCGCTTTTGTAAGCATTGGCGCATTGCGAATGTGGCAACCTAGCTCACTAGATGTCTCTAGTCAGAACCGTAATATAACGTGGAACAGGTTGGTTCTCATATTCTCGTAGCAGAAGCGCTCGTCTTCCCAAATATCTCATGTATATTGCTTTTAAGTAATGTTAATTCTACCATGGAATAAAATAAATGTTTACAGTCCACACTTAGCTCTCTGTGTAAATTTCTCAGCGGTTCAATCAAGCTACGACACATACATTGTGTGGTCCAACAGATGCCGGAGATGCCTGAACAAATAGCATATTTGAACTGCCAACGGGCTTCTCTAAAAGCCAAAACTACAAAATTGGAGAATTTCATAGAAACATTTGATGAAAAACTCTGACGCAACTGAGGTTGCAAATAAATGCGATGGATTAAAAACCATTCAAAAAAGTGTCAATGAACTTAGACTGCAGTATTATAAACATGCTCAGGGCAAGGAGCTGCAAGACATTGATGATGCCCTTGAGGATCTGGACACGAGACTGGAAAAAAAATGAGGTAAGTCTCAAAAACCTCATAACTAAACCTCAATTTCAAAATTATATTAATATTGAAACTAAAACTGAAACTAGTGAAACGAAAACTCTAAATATTAGACTTCCGGAAATACTTCTTCTGCAATTCACTGGTAATTTCGAAGAATGGAGCAATTTTAGAATTCTGTAACATAATTGACAGTAACTCCCAGTTAACAAACAGCCAAAAACTTTGGTATTTGAGTGCTGCATCAAAAGGGGAGGCCAAACAAATTGGAAACTACAGATGATACATATGAATCACTCTTAAAGGCTTATTCATTCTTATTGACGGGGGCTTCAAATTTAAATGAAGCTAAGGAACTTGCAGAATTGACTTAAATTCTTCAAAAAGGAGGGATGAATTTGCACAAGTGGTCTTTGAACAATAGTGCATGAATCCGTCAATTTGGAATATCCATTCCAAATTTCTAGAGGAGAAATCAGTAAAGGCCTTAGGAATGAAGTGGAATCCGCATCTTGATACTTTCTCATATACAGTTAGTATAAATCCCCATCGCACGTATACGAAACGTGCAATCTGAGATTGCACGCATTTTTAACCCTCTTGGTCTAATTGGCCCAGTTATTTCCAAAGCAAAAATATTCATGCAAAAATTGTGGCTTCTGCGACTTGAATGGCATGACTTTTTACCTGACGCGATAGCCCAAGAATGGAATAAGTTTGTGTCTACTCTTCAAAGCCTTGAAAATCTCCATATTCTCAGATATGTGTTAAGTGAACACACAGAAAAGATTATTGTACATGGCTTTGCAGATGCTTGTGAATCATCATATGGGGCAATCCTTTATGTATAAATATTCTCAAACTCAAAATCAATCCATAGCCAGGTTTTATGCAGTAAATCTCGAGTTGCACCACTGAAAACTATCACCATACCTCGCTTGGAACGTTGCATTGTATTGTTATCGCAATTGCTGGACAAGACTCTAGTATCTTTAAAATTGCACAGATCTATCTATGGTCGGATTCTACGATTGCACTTGCTTGGATCAATACACCTCCAAACCAATTAAAAACCTTTGTTGCGAATCGAGTAGCTAAAATTCAACGACTAACTGAAAACTGTTGCTGGAATCATGTAACATCTGAAAATAACCCAGCAGATATCATTTCTAGAGGTCTAGATGCAAGAGAGCTTGCAACCAAGGATTTGTGGTGAAATGGGCCAAGGTTCTTACAAGAACTAGATATGCCTGGTATAGACATTATCAGCACTACAGACAATTTGTATCTATCTGAACTTAAAAACTCTGTGGCCACTGCTTTGACATTGACTATGAACAATAACAATGTGTTAACAGATATCCTTAACATTAGTAATAGTTATATGAAAATTATTAGAGTATTGAGCTATATTTTCAGGTTTGTGAAAAACACAAGGAACGCGGCTCAACAAATTCGGGGACCTCTTTTCTCCAAAGAATTAGAAAACTCTCGAAATTGGATTTTGCAGCAGTTACAGGTAAGTGAATTTAAAGAAGAAATAGCTGCTATCAAGAAAGAAGCACCAGTCTCTTCAAGTAGTAAGCTAAAAAATCTCAACCCATTTTTAGATAGCAGTAACATTTTACGAGTTGGAGGTAGATTATCCAACTCCAACTTAATGTTTGACACCAAACATCCCATAATTTTACCAGTTAAACGTAAGTTAACACACATAATTATTGATTATTTTCATAAACTAAACTTGCATGTCGGTGCTCAAACTCTATTGCATATTGTAAGGAAAGTAGTTTGGCCACTAAATGGCAGAAATCTCACAAGAAAAATTGTACATGATTGTATAACCTGTTGTAAAAATAAGCCGGTTATAGCAGAATAACTAATGGGAAATCTTCCATCTGAACGAGTCAAAACAAGTAATTCTGGAATTGAATTTTGTGGTCCTTTTTATATTAAATATAAAGGCCAACGAAAAGGTATTTTTCAAAAAATCTATGTGGCTATTTTTATCTGTTTAGCTACTAAAGTCGTGCATTTAGAAGTCGTAACCGATTTAAGTTCTGAAGCTTTCATTGCGATGCTAAAAAGATTTTTTGCTCGGCATGGTAAGAGCTCAACAATTTTTAGTGACAAATTTTGTGGGTGCCCAATTACAGTTGCAGCATCTTCAAAATTTGGCAAAAAAGCCCAGTGACAATTTGTCTGGGTACTTAGCTTCTGAAGGAATTGTTTGGAAATTTCTGCCCCCTAGAGCTCTAAATTTCGGTGGACTCTGGGAGACAGGTGTAAAATCATTTAAATATCATTTAAGGAGAACGGTTGGAAATTTTAAACTGACTTTGGAGGAATTTCTGACAATTGCCACTCAAATAGAGGGAATTTTAAATTCGAGACCAATATCTCCTTTGTCATCAGATGCTAATTATCAGGTCTTAACTCCTGGGCACTTTCTGATAGGACGCCCAATCAATGCAACCTGAGTTGTTAGATAAACAAGATAACAGATTGCCAAGGTGGCAAAGAACAACTAAAATGATCCAATTTATTTGGAAAAGGTGGACTCATGATTATTTAACTCATTTGCAACAGCGCTCGGAATGGCAATTCACAAAAAACAATGCGAGTCCAGGTGCACTTGTTTTGTTGAAAAAAGATAATTTGCCAACTTGCAAATGGGCCTTAGGCCGGATAATAGAAACCATTCCTGGTTCAGATGGAAGAGTGAGAGTTGCACTCGTGAAAACTTCTATGGGCATCTTCAAAAGGTGCATTTTACCCCTTAAGAATCATTCGTTGTAAATTTGTCTAAGTATTTTTATGTAGAGTAATGTTAATAGAAACTTTTATATTCCATACTATGTGTAACTAATTGATTGTCTGTAATTAATTAATTTGTCTATTGTGAACTATTTGTAATTATAATTTCATTTAATTTCACTTTTTATTATGTCTTTGAAAATGATGGACTGTAATTTTGAAATAGACATTTCAACACTGGGCGGGATGTTGCAGCCCTTGGCGCTACTCTTGCTCATTGGCGCTTTTGTAAGCATTGGCGCATTGCGAATGTGGCAACCTAGCTCACCAGATGTTTCTGGTCAGAACCGTATGTAACATGGAACAGGTTGGTTCTCATATTCTCATATCGGAAGCACTTATTTTCCCAAATATCTCATGTATATTACTTCTAAGTAATGTTAATTCTACCATGGAATAAAATAAATATTTACAGTCCACATTTAGCTCTCTGTGTAAATTTCTCAGCGGTTCATTCAAGCTACGGCATATTCAACTGGGTTTAACTAAAATACAAGTAATTTAATTATTTCAGGGTGATCACAAGAAATTCATTTTGAAATTCCCTGATTTTTTCTTGAAACTTTCCCTCTCGAAGGATGTTTATTGAGGTCACGTCGCCTGTTGATGAAAACTCTCCCTCCAGCCTCTTGTCCAGAAGTACATTTAAAGGAAATTAGTGATGGGTCTTGTGACATCATGGAATGAACAAGCATTGTTCATTCAGCTAAAAGAAAACTATAAGGTCGGAAACTGAAAAGAAAAATCGCAGAAATTCACAGTTTCCATCTGACTTTAAATGGAATTTCTTGATTTTTCCCTGATATTATTCCCAGAAGCATAAAACTCTGTGATAATTCCAGGTTTTCCAGGTCTGTGTTCACCCTGTATTTTTTTTTTTTTTTTTTTTTAAAGGAAATCCTGAATGTGCATCTAAACATTATTGTATTACTAGACCAAAAAGTATGATCCTCTCATCCCTAAGTTTATAAATCCTCAAAAAAGAAAATACTCACTTTGAATGGATGAAAAGCGAGACAGCTGATGGGTCCAATCCTGTGTCCCATAAAGCCGTCATGGTACTTAATGGTGCTGACATTGTCACCGTTCTCATTGAAGACACTGATGAACTGACTGGCTGCACCACTGAAAAATCAGGCGATCAATTTGAACATCAGTTGAATTTAATTGTATCATATGTACATAGCGATAAAATGGTTAAATTGATTTTATTATGTACAAATGAAGAACTATAATTAATATAGAGTCCATCTTTATATCTAGAGGTGGCGGGAAAAAGTACATAAGTCAAAAATTCCAATTTTTTTTACAACATATTTGATTTAAGAGATGTATGATCTTTGTTGTGGAAAAATCACATAAATCAGTTAGGCTTCTAAGATGCTAAAAAAAGAAAAACTTTAAACACCTATTAAATTTTATACAGATAGCAGTGGGGTAAAAAATACAAATTAAGAAAAGTTATTATTTATTTAGCTCATAAATGTATAACAAACTCCATAAAAATTAAATTTGTATTCTGAAAAACAAAATAAAAAAAGAATGTAAAAATAAAAGTTCTCCTGAAAGCATCCAAATTTTCTTTCCTCGATATTTCAAAATCCTTGTTTTTGATTTTTCCTGCCAGCTCTAGATATCTTTATACTACTTGCAGAAGTTTCCTACTTTCTGCACATTTGGATAAATAATAGTATACCAGCCAGAAACATCATTATAAAATAATCTCCTCAGACCTCTGCAGTTTCAATTCTGAAAATAATTCTAAACAATGACTACAAATTTAAATACTGCTAAACAAAAATGTGCAATACCTCTTCAAATTTTAAAATAAATAAATTTAGCAAAACTCCAAAAAACATTAAACGTATAAAAATTTGAAGAATATTGGATTAAAACAAGAAAGAGCCAACCCCAATGTGAAAATAAATTTAGTTAGTAAGAGTAACTTTTATTTTAAATAAACAATATCAGAGAAATAAGTTCCCCTATATTCCGATGCAGATGAAGGTCCTTATCTTAGACAACTTTTCATCTAGTGTTTTGACTGATTCAGCATACTTATTTAAGCAACTGACAGATGAGAATTCTAGTCTGGAGAAATTCTTGAGAGTTGAAATCTTCAGACATTTTTACATCAATTTGACACTAAACATAAATTAAAATTTTAATTGAAGAAAAAATAAAGCCATTTTTCAGGTAGAAGAGGGAATGTGCTATTCATTATTCTTCCCCATTCAGCTCTCTCTGAATTTTGTTTTTTTTACAGGAGGAACAAAGTGATAGTGGGTGGGGGTATATTCCTATTGTTTTTTCCTTCACTCCTAGTTCTGGTTTAATCTTATTATTTCTTCTTTTTTAATTTATTTTGGAAAGAGATATAAAATGTGACAAGCATAGGAAAGAATGAAAAAAAAAGTCTTAAACTAAAAATATTTTTTACTTCCAACACTATGAAGAGAAAGGCATAAAAAAAAGAGACACATATATTTATGTGTTATTTGTGGTGCCTTGCATAGGAATTAATTGTTTTAAGCATTAACAAATATATTTATTTAGATACTTCATTTCTTAACATTCTTTAACAGAAGCATTTTCAGGCTAACGGGTTATAAGTTTAAACATGAACTAGAATTATTCTGAAAGTAATAAAGGTAAACCATGCAGTGGTATTTTCAATTTACCAACGATATTGCTTAACCACAATTTCTGCTAAAATGGCTGCAACTATGTAAATGAGGCAATAATAATAAATCATTAGAAAGAAATCCAAAAGTGCTGCAACAATAGCAGCAATTTCAATTTGCTGTCGGAATGAATGTATGTTTGCAGAATGAATACACGTTCCAATGAACTACTAGCAAGGAAATAAGAATATGAAAAATTTACTTGAACTGCTGTCTAACGAAAAGAATCTGAAAAATAAATACTTTCTTAGTTACACCATATAAGGTTGAAAAAAAAATAATAAAACAGTAAAGATCTTTCTTCATCAGAATAAATGAGATACAGCATCAGTACCAATAAAGGCAAGAATGCATCCACCAAAAAAATGTTGTATCATGTGACCCAGCAAAATAAAATAATCATTGCAAAGGAACAATCTCTATATTAAAAAAAAAAAGTAGCTGTTTGACAAATTTCTCGTTTCTTGAGATTCTTTGCTTCCTACCGCAAAAACTATTGCATATAAAAATATGAAAGTGGGTAAACTTGTAGAAAAAGCTTTGGGGAATACGTTGAAATAAACCGTTTTTTGACATACATTGTAATTTAAGAAATATTTAATGTCAAAATCAAAGACAAAATATTTGAGCTGCGAGTCTGCACCCTGGATAGACTAACAATAGCAAGACCACAAATTTTTGCAGGCAGGTACCTATATGGGTGAATTTTTGCAGGACGGAACCTCCCCTCCCTTTTTTAATTTCGATGTAGTTTTTGAGATATTTTACTTTTTATGCACTTCTGAAGTGAACTTTTTTTTTCACATTGGTACGTCTGGTAATTTCTCTGTTTCATACCGCAAAACTATAGCATACAAAAATATGAAATTTGGTAGATTTATAGAGAAATAATAGGGTAACACGATAAAATAAACCATTTATTGATTTAAATTTCAGTTTGGCATGAAATAGCTCACGAGTAATTCAGTTTTTGAATTACCTGGGCTAAGAAAAATCCCTTTTATTACCTCCTAGAGAAAATAGGTAGGGATAGAAAAAGAGATTTTTTAAAGTAGAATTTTTAGGAGAGATAGGTATGAAGTGAGTAGGAGGCGAAGCCTCCTGAAGGGGGGTTGGCGAAGCGTAGCGAGCAAGGGGCAGACCCCTAGTAGAATTAAAAAATAAGTAAATAAATAAAATGGAACACATTGGGGAAGAAAAAAAAGGGAAAATTATGCTAGTATCATCACATAAGTCACATAAGAACAAACTGTAAAGTAGGTAAAAATACGAAAAATTTGCTTAGATTGCTGTTTGGAAAAAAAAAAAAATCTTTCTCTTTTAGAAAACTGTATCTTTAAGAGTAGTAGAATTGTTTAGATATCAGTCCAGGTGAATTTTTCTTATTCAGGATTTGAATATTCACAGTTTGCTGGTACTGACAGAATTTCTTCCCCCCCAAAAGTTTCTTTTTGTTTTTTCAATTGTTTCACTGGCAAAGATTTGTTCCCATGGATTATATGATACACCTTTTTTTTGACAAATGCATTCTTGTCATCATTAGTATTGGTGCTCTATCTCATTTATCTTGATGAAGAAGGATCTTTATTGCCTTTGAAACTAGTTGATACCTTTTTTTAAAACCTGGTATGCTGTGACTAACATAGTGTTTATTTCATAGATATCTTATAATAAATAATCAATGTATAAATGATTTTATAGAAAAATTAGTCACCACCAATAATCAGTTCATGACTGTGAATAAACACAAGTGATAGCATTTCAGTACATAGCTCACAGAATGCCTTTTCATATCACTAAACAAAGTTAATATTTTAAATTTGACCATGAAGATTAATATTTAAAAGTACACTACAGATTTCTTTTTTTGTCTACAACAGGGTGCAAAATAAGGGAATATTTTTTAGTAGCAAATTTCTAATCAAAATTTTATTTGTGTAGCAATTTCGACATTTTGATTAGCAGTTAGTTCACAACTATATGACAGAGTTTCAATCCGGTTTGGAAATAAAGAGAAATATGCAGGCACGAGAGGGATACAGCTTAATTCTAATTTGTTTTAAATCTTACCAACGATTTTCATTATAGGTCTTTTCAGGTGTTTTATAATATTTGCTTTTCAAGACATTATAAAAAAAATTATTTACCATGAAGCATTCAAGTACTTTTGGGGGCAATTTTAAATTCATTTTCCCCCACAACACTTTAATTATTCAAGATTTTTTCAGCTTTAATTTTTTGCCATAATTGCAGATTATTTCTTAATATACCTGTTACTCTCTTAAGTTTTAAAGTTTTCTCATCTTGATCTTTTTATTTTTTACTTTTCCAAGCTGATGAAGCATTTACTATTATTTATTCCTCTTTTATTTTTTAGAAGGCCGGCCAGTAATATTTCTTTAATTTAGGGGTTATATAATCACCAGTTTTTCAAGCTTCATTGCCATGCGGTGACTGGCGAGAGTGAATTTTGAGGGACGCTTGTAGTAAGGAGCGATATGCATTTGAGGAAAGATTTTTTTTTCACTGTCAGAATTTTACGTTGCAAAATGCGATGAACATTTATTTTTACATTGTAAAACACAAATTTTCAATCGTGATTTGTGATGTGACACCGCTTATTTTGCACCGTGGTCTACAATAATGCCATGGGGGCATAAATATTTCATCTAGTACAAAACTAACAAAAACAAACTCTTAAAAGCCACGGTTCTTGTACCAGACAACACTATTATTGTGCTGCCATCTAATGAACGTAAAATGAACAAAAAGCTATATACATGTTTAAATGGCATCACAAGTAGTAACATACAATATGTGAAATAGGACTTGGGAGCCAAGTCAACTTACCAGGCAATCAGATCTAAGGAACTGTGTATGGCCATCGCTGTCATGCCATGGGATGGAGGAATAGACTTGATGCTGGTGGTGTTTCGTACATCCCAGAACTTCACGTCCCCAGCAACACTGAAATGCAAGGAACTCATATTATCAAGGCATGCATATACAATAAATTATAAGAGGACAAAAGAAATTATAAATTCTTATAATGTTTTTCAGTCTAGTTGAGTTACATAGACATTCTTTGCAAGCAACAGACGGCAATGTACTGATGATTTTGTTCATAAAGTTCAAAACTATTTTATATATACTATATACAGGGTTCTTTAAAAGAATTTCAAGGACTTTCAAGTACCGTGCAATTATTTTTCAAGGACATTATTTCTATAATTTTATGAAGTTGTATGCATTTCTGGGAGGAAAAATCATAGCAAACTAACATTGTTTAAAGTTGAAGCCGTTGAGGAAATTTTTTGGGAAAAACAGTGTTATTTAGGAAAATTTTAGCAACAGCATAACTGCTAGGGGAATTTCCAGAGAAAGCAGAACTTATCACAAAAAACACAATGCTGTGAACCTGCAGAACACTTTCAACCCTGCTTTTTGCAAGCACTTTGAAATGTAATTGGCAAAGTCTCACTTATGGTAATTTTTGGGAAATGCCATCAAATGGATGAAAATTCAATACCTTGGAAAACTAAGTTTAATACTTTATAATACTTGTTGCTTTATGGGAATTATAAATTTAACATTGTTGATTAAAAATATAGCGAGTTTATTTATGGGACAGGTATGTTTTGTAAGGAGGGCTGTAAATGAATTAACTTTGTTAGTAATTACGTTTCGATGCAGGGTTGTAAAATAACTAATGATGACTGGGAGAAGTGTGCAGTCTACATCAGGTCTACAAGGCTAGTTTTCTAATATTTTATTAACTGTCCAAATCAAATAAATAGTGTTAAAAAAATTTCAGAAAATTACATTTTATTTTTCAGCTTTTTATAAAGAAAAAAGCAATAGGTTTAAAGAAAATTATAAAAATAAAATCTGTGGCTACAAATTATAAAATATGACTATTAAAATATAAAAGTGGCTAATTTGTGGTTAAAGAAGAAAAAAAAAATTCTAGAGAAAGGCTTAAGGGTCCATTTTATTCCTGGTTATTGTCAACTTTAAATAGCTATTAACTGCACTAGCAGCACAAAAGCTTGCTATTCAAAGCAATGCCATTTTGCAAACTTCTGTGGGTCAATTATATTGCATAGTCATTTGCAGAAGATTCAGCATCAGCTGAACAACGTTATAAGGTTGATTTATAGCCACGAAACCTGTTGATAGACAATATTTCAAAGTTTGAAACCATTTTTCCATTATAACAACTTACATGGGTGAACCGATTTTGCTTTCATTAGAGCTCAGCAGCACTGGTGACTGGCAACAAGAAAATGTTTCACAATTTCGCAAACATTTGTGGTGAACAAGCTCATCAGTACGTTATCATTGCAGGTTTGTAACTAAGAACCTGGCTTTATAGTTTTAGCTTAATCTTCTAGAAATACAGGGCCCCACACCTCAAGCAGAAAAATAACAAGGCCTTTTCAATGTAATTTCTTTTTTTATAAGGCTACTTAAAACAATCAAATAAAACAATCTACTTAATACAATAGCAATACAATCGAAAAACAAAAAAATAAACAAATATAAATTAGAAAAGGAAAGAAATACAAATATTATTGAATAAGTATTTTTAAAGAATATTAAATATATTCTTATCATTGCAGGTTTGTAACTAAGAACCTGGCTTTATAGTTTTAGCTTAATCTTCTAGAAATACAGAGCCCCACACCTCAACAGAAAAATAACAAGGCCTTTTCAATGTAATTTCTTTTTTTATAAGGCTACTTAAAACAATCAAATAAAACAATCTACTTAATACAATAGCAATACAATCGAAAAACAAAAAAATAAACAAATATAAATTAGAAAAGGAAAGAAATACAAATATTATTAAATAAGTATTTTTAAAGAATATTAAATATATTCTTCTATAAACACCCTTTTAAATATTTTTTTTCTATACTAAACAGAAATAATTAACATTTCTCCTTTAAGTCTTCCATTTTTTTTTATTTATGTCCCCTAGCTCAATTTTTTTTTCTTTGGCTGATCAGCGAAGGAATGGAGACTCAGCCACTTACTGAAAGATGAGTCATGGGTTCGCCACATACACCGCAATTATTTGCACAAATATTAAAGATGGACAAAAGTAGATAAATTAAAAAATAGGGCCTTTTTAAGATCTTTCAACAAAAAATAAGGACTTTTTAAGGGCTCGTTAAAACAAAATGAAAAATCAGGCCGTGGGAACCCTGAAATAGGTTGCCAGGTATAAGGTATAACTCTGATGGTTCTCGGAGAAGTTTTCAAAATTGTCGCAAATAGCATATTTTGTTGTTTTCAGTGCATTTAATGACCCCATTCAGTGCTGAACTGCAATGGGCGGGAAATAAGTTACTGATATTGAATTCTGAATTGAGAGCATTTGGAATTTTTCTCACTAAAAAATAATTGAATCATGTTCCAACTCTGTAAAAATACTTTGTCTATAGATACACTCTATGTATTCCAAGGAAAATAAAGAGTCCAGAAAAAATGTTTTTTTTTTTTTTTATAAAAATTATATGTTACTTGCAAATGTAAATTTTACTACAGCGAACAAATGTCGCTTACTATATATTCACTATGATTTCAAAACAGAAAATATTTCACCACATGTTGATATTAAGAATAGGAAATAAGAGCAAATTTGCTTACCTCCCACTGATGATCTGAGGTGAATTGTGTCTGCTGAGCAGAGCAGCATTTACCACCCAGCCTGAATGCTCATGGAATATGTGCAGGCAGCTGGAAAACAGAAATTTATTACAGTTAGGAAATTATTTAATAGTGAAAAAAAAAATCATTTATTTTGACCTTGATTTTTATTCAAAGATTCTATGCATGCATTTTTTTCTACTCTGAAAACTTTCTCAATAAAACATACATTCTGCAATATGCTTTTAATCATAAAATGATTTGTTGGGTCACTACTATCTTTATCATAGGCAATATAAGCTTCTGAATCCAGGGTGAGTACACGTTCCTTAAACAAATTTCAAGCACTTTTCAAGGACATCATTTCTTTTATATTATGAAGTTGTATGCGTTTCTGGGAAGAAAAATCATAGCAAACTAACATTATTGTTTTATGTTGAAGCCGTTGAGGAAATTTTTAGGGGAAAACAATGTTGTTTAGGAAAATTTCAGCGACAGTGTAACTGCTAGGGAAATTTCCAGAGAAAGCAGAACTAATAAAAAAAACACACAATGCTGTGGATCTGCAGAACACTTTCAACCCTGACTTTTTAAAGCACTTTCAAGGACTTAACCAAGAAAATGGGAATTTTCAAGTACTTTCAAGGCTTTGAAAATGTTAATCTAAAATTCAAGTATTTTCCCAATTATCAAGCACCCGTATGCATCCTGTGAATCATACTATTCCATTGCTGACTTATTTCAAGCTGCAATTTTCTATTGACTCTTAAAAGGATGATTTACCTGGGGAGGGGATGTTTTACCCATAGCTACAAGTTTTCTTAATATATTATCGTCACACCAATTAGATTATTATACATAACATTAGAAGTATTGATGTACAAAATAACATTTGTTTTTTAACAATAAAAATAAAGGCTAGATTTATAAAAATGTGACTAAAAAGTTAACAAGTCAAATTTATTGGGGACAGATAGTGCTCTGTTGTTTGTATTAAAATGTATAAAACATTTACTATTTTCACAAGTAAAACAAAAATAAAAAGTGTTAAGACTTAAAAATGTGTCAAAATTTAGAAAGTTAGATTCATTAGTTCAGGCACTTTTGCACTCTATAGATTTTGTTAAGACAATATTAAGTAAACAAAACACGTATCCTCATTAAGATACGATTAAAGGTTAAATTATAGTTTGTTTACAGTTAACTCTTTAAGGTCTGGATCATTAGCTTTGTGTCAGATCCGTTTTCAATTGAGATCCTGCAGATTGTACAGTGGTTGAACCGGAATATGCTGATTTTCCTCATTACCGGAAAATAATTAGCATACTCCAGAAGCATCATGAACTTGTATAAAAACCCATCTTTGGGAATGTCAGTTCATCGCGAGTCGATTGAGAGCAGTTGAGACCAGCATCCCTCGAGCAGGTTCGCAGCTGTAACATTTATTGATAGCCGGTTATGGCTATGCTCAAATAGTGGAGCACTGTTTTTCTAAGTAAATTGTTACGAATTGCCAGTTGTGGCTACGCTCTGTTTGATACAGCAATGTTACACTGATGTTAACCTTTATCATGAGCTGCATCGCAGTTAAGGATGCAGGCTCTTATGTTTTGCTTAAAATCTTCTGTTTGTGAGTAATAAAATCATTATTATCTTTACTCATTTTTTTGTGTGACTCTACTTCACTCCGGTGCGCCTGCTACTCTGCAAGCATAATGATGTTTTAAATTTAACATCCTGGAAATTCGACAGGAATTTTTTGTATTTCTAACAGATTTGACTATGGCATTAAAATTTAAATATTATCATTATTAATAAGCTTACATCCACATGACTAGTAGAATCCATAAGATTTCTCAGTGTGTGTGTATGATTTAATTGCTTGCAAAACCTTGGTAATTAAAATAATTTTATCATAAATTATTTAGACAGAAGTGTGCACATGCCTGCAGCACATTACTTTAAACAAAATTTACAATTGTGCAATTGCAAGTTTAAATAAAATATTGCACAATCATTCTACATTGTGATACTTTCCACAACATTACAAAACAATAAAAAAATCATGTTTGTTCGATACTAAAGTGCCCTTTTTCAGGGTGGTCACAAGAAATTCATTTTGAAATTACCTGATATTTTCCTGATTTTACCCTGATAACTCCCTGAAAAGTTCCCCCTCGAAAGATGTTTATGGAGGTCACGTCACCTGTTAATGAAAACTCTCCCTCCAGCCACTTGTTCAGAAGTATATTTAAAGGAGATGAGTGATGGGTCTTGTAATAAAAAATGTGACATCATGGCAAGCTTTGTTCATTCAGCTAAAAGAAAACTATAAAGTGGGAAAAGGTAAAAAAAAAATCACAAAAATTCACAGTTTTCCTTGAATTTAACGGAATTCCCTGATTTTTCCAGAAGCATAAAATTCCCTGATAATTCCAGGTTTATCGTCACACTGTTTCTTTTTTTAAATACAAAACAACCCTGACTAAATTTGATCCTGGGGAAAACACCATAAATATATTAAATTAGACTAGAATTATAAATGTAAAAAATAAAATATTTCATACCATTCATTTTGTGGCATCCGACGATCATAAACCCGAACAGTTCCGTCTCCACAACCTGCAGCAATGAGACCAGATATTTCAGAACTTGAGGATAGGCATGTCAAGCAGCTGTCAGCACCTGTTGGGATATCCTGTAAAAATATGCATTTTTAAAGATGACAACACACATAAAAAATATAAATAAATACAATAAAACATAACATTTTTTAGAAAGTTTTGTTACATTTAAACATGTTGCCAGATCAAATTTTAATATATTAAAAAGGAGTGAAAACAAGATTTTTTTTTTAATTACAGCAAAGGAAGAATTTTGGTTAAAATTAAAACAAGAAAGATAAATCATGCATAAAGCATTGATTATGAAATACTTTCTAACTGAAATGCAATTTTATTTAAACATCTCTAAAATGCGATGATGCATTCAGCGGTGATATTTTAAAAATTATCACAGAACTACAATAATTCATTTTACTTAAAACCATGAAGGTAAAAGTACTTTCTAACTCCATGTTTAAAATTCATCGAAATAGGCAATGCTATAAAATTGTCTGCTTCTCTATGTAAAATCAATGAATATTTCATTCATATCACCTATATTCCTGACTCCAAAGCTAAATAATTTTGCATTAAAAATATTCAGCAATTCTTATACAACTCATCTTACAGCTTGATTTGTTTACATTCTGCATAGTTAAAATTAAGCTTTGTTGTAGAAATAATCAAAGTTTGATGATCATTTAAACTTAATAGTGTAATTGCGTTGGTACAGAATATAGATACACAGAAAGTACTAAAAAATAAAGTGGTTTTAGGATGGATGCAACACTCAATATAAATTTAAAAGAACTTTAAAAATCACAATTTTGACACTGGGAAAAAAGATGGATGCCCTATTTTATTTTGAAGTGGATCACATGATCTTTTCATATAATATTTTTGTCATTATTATTGTAATTTTTTTTATATATTTTATGGGATCATTTGAATATTTCCTAAAATTTTCAAAGCAATTTGAAAATTTTAACTTTGCTTAAAAAATGTTTGAAAAATGAGATCCCATAAGGTTCAATGTATTTCACTTTTTCAACTTGGGTTCAATCCAAAACTAATTGGGTGATATTATTCATTCACATTCTCATATGTCCCACAGACCGTCTGAACATCATACTAAAATTTCATTTTTATAAAGTCATTTTTACGGCAGTTATTGTGCGAACGGACAGACAGAATGACTAAAGCCATAAACACTATGTTTTGGAAAGTGTTAAAAATAGTTAAATATAGTAAAATATATAGAGAATACTGAATATATTTAATTTGGATAACAGACTAGAATGATAGTAAAAGTGTTTGAATTACCTGAACTTTGGTCTCTCTCTCTGCATCCCATATCCGTATATGCCTGGCATCCCCCGAAGCCAGCAGTTGGCAGGCATGCTGCTCCCAGTGAAGCACTAAACCCGATCCTGAAAAACATAAACTTGGGTGGAATATTGTCGAGGTGAATAAGCAGATTATATTAATATGCTATTATTTTCAAGATAGTGCAGAAATTTTTTTTTAATGTAGTTCATTCGTGTAATAAAAATTGAACATTAGAACAAACCTGAAATTAATAAATAGTAGGTTTCTTTTAGGAGTGAAATCTAAAAGCTTTAGAAAACTACCTTGGCCAAACTTGATATTCTTTAGTAAGACCTAGAAACTATGAGGCTGTTTAGTGTAAAGTCTAACCCATAGATTTATAATGTTTTCAGTTAAAATTAGGCTTTGTATCATGGGTGGTTGCAAGGTTAAACAAGAAAGATCAATCGTGCCATTAAAGAATTGATTATGAAATACTTTCCAATTGAAATGCAATTTTATTTAAACTCCTCTAAAATGGGATACATTCAGCACTGATATTTTTAAATTATCTACAACTGCAGTACGCAGCCTTTTATCCAGCGTCTCAATATCTGGATGCTCCCAAATCTGGAATTCGGCAAAATAATGCCAAATTCTGTGCCAACACAAGTGATTATTTGCCAAAAATTTCACCAAATAATGTTTTTTTGTTTAAAATCCTACCAAATGATATTTTGTCTTAATTAGCAATATCAATATTATAAAATGATGTGTTGAAACCTACATTTTTCTCACTTCAACTATTTGCAATCCTCACATAAACAAAGATCTCGCTGAATCCCTACTCACCACACAAGAAATATTGTTAAAAGTAGTTCCGGTGAAGAGGAAAACAACAAGTATCATAAAGGTAAAAGCGAACTCTTTATCTTCATGGTGGATATATTTGTTCCATGTTAGATAAACATACTTTTGATGAGTGGCAAAACATTTTGTTTGTGAAACGAAATAACAAGCTTCTATTTTTCATAAAATCATTTTTTTTTTTTTAGAATGGGTGCGTTTGTTTGATATCTCGATCACTTTGTAGTGGTAAAGTGAAAACATGATGTTCTTCACTGTGAAGTGACTGGGGTGCAAATAAATGAGGCTGGAAATTTTATTTTCATTCTTTTTAAGTTAACCGTAGAATTTAAATTAGGGGTTAATCTTCTTAGAACTAAGAAAATTTTCCTTGAACTAAGAAAATTCAGAGATTTTTAGAGATTTATGAAAAAAACAAACTACAGAATCTAAAGAAATTTGCAGAGATTTTCAAATTTTTTCTGGTTTACTAGTAAGTTTACAATTTTTGGTTATAAAAGTTTTCAGTTTCACATATTTTTGAAATCATTGACATAAAAATTAACTTTTGGCATGTCTTGGAGATTTTAAAGTTAACCATTTCCTTAACTGTACGCACTGATTATGAGTAAATTGCAACCACGTTAAAACAGCTTGTTTTGGTTTTTATCATGGTGGTCTGCTACGATAATGCCAAAGGGGTGACACACAGAAAGTTATTTACAAGATATCGTGAAAGATAAAATGAAGTCAATTTGGTTTATTTTGAAGTAGCATTTTATATAATGCCATTATGAATTAGAAAAAAAATATTGCTTTTATTTACCTCTGGTGGAAGGGAGCAGATCTTGAAATATTTGGAATGCTGTGACGAGTCTCAGTTCAGGCTCACTCACATAATTCTTCCAGATCTTCACAGCACCATCATCTGAGAGGAAACAAACATAAGAATTAAATAGCTTTAAAACTGCATTTTCCTTGCACAGCTACAAACTAAACATAAAATCTGATATGGTCAGCACATTACGATTAACAAATTGGTTTTCGAATTGCCTTTTTTTTAAATTCATATTCACTAAATTGAGATACAGTGACCGCCGCTTATAAGAAGCACGTTCGTTTCGCTCGTTTTGTTTCTTATAAGCAGTTGTTTCTTAAATCCGGAAATTTTTTAAATATCGTTCTTCCATTGTAAATACTAACTATTGAACACAGTTTTACAGAATTTAAAAGATAAATGTATATAAGTAAAATATTAGTACGTACATAATACATTTGTAAATTGAGTTTTGCATTCAAAAATATTTCGTATTTTACGAATTAAGCCTTACAACTTAAAATATTATCTATATGCATATAGTATGTAGTTAAATAAGAATAAAAAGTAAAACTCATAGGTCGTTCATTTATGCATATGCAGTTCATTTATGCATAGTACATTTTCATACATACCGTAATCAATTACTGAGGAACAGCAAAAAATTTATTCAGTGTTGTTTGTGCTAACGAGTCTGTGATTAGTTTACGTACATCCATTTCTAAATCATAAAATAGTCCATAAACTTTTTCTGATGCCCCTCTGTGTTCAAGAGTTTTTCTAATTATAGTTAGGTCTTCTCGCGACTGTTTGACTGTAGAAAAATTTTCTTCTTGTGGAACGTCGTCTTCATTTTCTTCTTCATTGCAAACATTCTGAATTTCCGCCACTATGTCATCATCACTTTTTTCTTCAGATGTTTGTAAATTTTCGTCGATGTGAATCCATTCTTCGAAAGGTGCTTCTAATTCTTCTTCATCTTCTGCTGGTATGTCAACATTATTTTTCAAAAATCCTGCTTTACGGAAGCAATTAAAAATGCATATGTCAGAAACATTTTTCCATGCACCTGCGATCATATGGATAGCATCAAGCAATGTTATTTTCTTGCTTATTTCGGAAGCCGATCCTTTCTCTTCATCAATTGCATCCACTATTTTCTGTCGCAAATTTGACCGATACAGAGTTTTAAATGCTTTAATAATTCCTTGGTCAAAGAGGCTGTATGATGGAAGTTGTATTGGGTGGCAAAAAACAAAGTTCAATGTTTGTCAGCTGTACTACCGGATGAGCCGTACAGTTGTCAAGGATTAAAAGATTTTTTTCTTTTCCCATCAGTTTCCAGTCCCACTTTAACAAAAAGTCTTCAAAAATTCTACTTGTCTTCCAGGCATTTTTTGAATTTTCGTAGATTAACAAAAAGTCTTCAAAAATTCTACTTGTCTTCCAGGCATTCTTTGAATTTTCGTAGATCACTGGCAATTTTTTTATTCCACTTAAACAGCGGGGACGTTTGCTTTTGCCAATAACTAAAGGGCTTTTTTTTACAGTTCCCGTCATATTTGCTGTTAACAGAACTGTAACTCGATCTTTTTGTTTTTTTCCAACGGAGGATAGATCATTTTTTAACATCATTGTATACTCGGGCATCGCTCTAAAATAGAGCCCTGTCTCGTCAGTGTTAAAAATTTGATGAGGAGCGTATTTTTCTAATAGAGGTGGTAAGCTTTGCGTAATCCATGAAGATGCCGACTCGGAGTCCGCGTCCTGCTTCTCTCCATAATTTTTTTTTTGTATGCAATGTTATTTCGTTCTTTCCAGCGGCTTAACCAACCATCAGTCGTACGGAACTCTTTTTCTCCTAATTTTTCCGCAAAATTTTCTGCTTTTTTCAGTAAAATTGCCCTACTGATAGGAGCGTTCTTTAATCTGGCGTTAGAAACCATTGTAAGAGTACTTCCTCTATAGCAGCTGCCTTTCCTTCTCGTTTCCGCTTTCTTTGAAGATTACAATTTGGCGTCAAAATTTCATTTCTGCCTTTCAGGATTTTACATAATGTTGAGTGCGGAATTTCTAATGCAGAAGCAGCTTCTCTTTGACTACACGGAGGTAGAGAATCATACTTTTTAAGTAAGGGTTTTTCTCTTTTGCGACATGCTTCCACTAGCAAAACATAAAATGACTAACTAAAGCTGTGCGAATCTTATTTGAGTGCATAAGCAAAGATGCCTTTCCTTATCAGTACGTTTCCTTAACTGCAAAAAGATTAAAACTCGTTTCCTACTGGTTTGGGGTTGTTCCCAACAACCCTTTCTACGGAGAAATTCTCTGTCATCCTTTGTTACATAGCAAACTCCCACCCCCTCCCCGTATGCCCAGAGATAACAACTCGTCCTTCAGTTAACCTTAAACAAATGGATTTTTTTTTACACCCGCGTCGCAAGGAAATCAACAAATTTTCTGTAGAAAACTGTTTCTTATAAGCGGAATCGTGTTTCTTATAAGCGACACAATTTTAATGTTAAAACGAAGTTTGTATTTGTTTCTGTCGTTTTGGGTCTTATAAACGGCTGTTTCTTATAACCACTGAATCTTATAACCGGCGGTCACTGTATATTCTTTTTCTATATATCACATGAATGTTTATATGAAATAACACCCAATGTGTAATTTAAAACGTACTTGCACTTATTATTTGGCAATTTGATGCTAGCTTGCCATTTTAGATTTGGGGATCATCATATCCAAAGGTCTAAGTGTCATAAGGTAAAATTGTCCTTATCAAAATTATTACTATAGAACTTACCTATGATGCCGATACTAAGGGTGGAGCATGTAAACTCCTGGTTCTCAAACCGGTGAGACCAACACACAAAATATCAATAAATACACTTATCTAAATTTAATCAATTACTTTAATATTTACTTTCATATATATACATGTAGAGAGATCTTGATTATTAAATTTATTCCTAAATCCTTCTGGACACATATATCTTCAACAACATTTAATTAACACATACATTTACAACACATAATTCAAAAGACACATATATTTAAAACACATTAATTACTATTAGCTACCGAAAATCTTAGTAGTTCATTTAGTTAACTACACGAGCTCGTTATTGCGATAGGTTCGTACGACCTTATTGTTACTTATACGATAGTTACTATGAATTGCGTGCCTTCCATAATCATTATAACAGATGAAACATATCCATACCTTATGTTTGTTTGTACCTCGATAGTAGATGAAGCCAACACTATGCTGGAAGCCTGCGTATAATATTTTAATACGCCACTATTTCATTGTGCTCATATTTCGTTCACACATCACAATTTTTGCCGATCCGCGTATCTTTGCGCGATCGCAGGAGATATTTTTTTGAATACTACTAAAAAACATTAGGTGCATCTAGGACGCTGTCGAAATTGAATCTCTTGGAAACTTGTAGAACATTCTGGAAAACACTTTTTCTTTTCACCTTGTAGTGTCCTATCGCGTCTTTTGATTCGTTGTTGTGATGGAGGGGATGCACGCTGTTTATTTATGTTTGCATTGCCATTGGTTCCCTCTGCAGCATTTAAATAGCTCATTAGCTAGGTTGGCATCCGTAATTGAAATTACAAAATGTCGTGCACGCCGTACGACACTAAGCATTTGACACCAGCAGATTTGAAGACAAAGAAATTAGATGAAATTCCTATAAATGTTTTCTTTTCTTATAGGAAACTGCGTTCCTAATGAAAGAAATATACTTAAAGTAAAAGATTTTTCCTAGGGCGGAAGAGAAAATATGTAAATTGCGGTTTTTAGGTTGTTTATGGGTTGGAAAATTTGTAGATTGATGTCTACTATGATGTTTCCCACTACTTTTATGGACCTTTGGAGAATGATCTTCATATTCTTTGTGTAGGCATTCCTTGTATAAATAATTTTTGCTGCAAAAAATGGATTTAGTGAGTGTTCAGATTTAAAGCGCAAATTGGTAGATCCAGGGCAACTCGTCTTACTGTACTAATGAATTAGCTTTTCATAGTTCAACTACAAGTAAATATACAATGTGAGATACTAATATATAAAAATCTGATATGGGCAGCAAATGACTTTCCCTGCAGACTCAAAATCATGTTTTCTTTATTTCTTTAATAATTCACTAAATTGAATTTAATTGCACACAATAAAACTGAATTTGCACTTTTAATTCAATTTTTGTTTTTATTTGGTAATTGGACATTTTTTTAAAGGAGGCGTAACAAAGGTGTTGAAGACCCAGGCCTTCCGACTCGTCCGAGGTCGTGAGCAGCTATTTGGGCGGCCGGGCATAACAAAAGTGTTGAAGACCCAGACCGTCTGACTCGTCCAGAGGACTAAGAGCAGCTATTTGGACGGCCGGGAGGCGTAACAAAAGTGTGAAAAAATTCAAATATCTCGAGAACGGTTAGTCCTAGAATAATGGAGTTGATCTTATTCCTTTCCTCATCAAAAATTAGACATAAAATAAGCATTTAATTGATACATTTGAACATATGTAATCTTTTATTTTAGATTTTGGTGACTTTTTCAAGCCATTTCATAAAAAAAAGGCAGATTCTTCTTTATTGAATTGTATCAAAATCTAATCAGCACCAAAGTATCCCATAACTGACTTATCAAATTTTGTGAAATTTGGTCAATTAGATTTTTAGCTATAGTGGATACATGATATTTTTACAGGCCATTTCGCAAAAAAGGTGGGTTTTTTTGTTATGAATTGTATCCAAAACTAATCAGCACCAGGGCACAAGTGACCAGACCTACCAAATTTTATGAAATTGGATCCATTAGTTTTTGAGTTAGAGTGGATACATACATTGCACAGACAGACACACAGATGTCATGCTAAAAATAGTTTTTTCATATTTTAGAGGTACCAAAATGTGTCGATTCGTCGAAAACTCAAGTTGCGATTTTCGACATGATTCCAATACTTTCCCTATACATTACCATGTATTCCAGAAAAAGTAAAAAAGGATATATTTCACTAGGAAAAAACATGACTTTATACTTACCAGATCCTATAAGCAACAATGTCTCATCATGAGCATTGATAAAGTCAACTGCTGTAATGCGGACGTTTTGATGATTATGAGAACTGTGAGTGTGCAGTAAGAAGCCTTTTTCCCAGTCCCACACACTGAAAGAGAGGAGAAGAAATACATGAATATTTGAAACATTAACTTGTAAGCAATATATTTTAAAATACTCGTGAACAATTAAATAATGTGCATATACTTAATAGTGCATGTATATGTGTAATTCATAATGGTATTATATGTAATTGCATGTTCTATGAATTGCCTCTTTTATTGGTTTGGTCATGCAGGTATTTTTGTGGTTTTTCCCACACCAAGGTGAGTACACTTTCCAGTAAATAAATTCAAGCACTTTTCAAGGACTTTCAAGTATCATGTAATTTTATTTAAAGGATGTCAATCAACTCCTCATTATGAAGTTGTATGTGTTTCTGGGAGGACAAATAAATAGCAAACTAATGTTATTGTTTATTGTTGAAGCCATTGAGGAAATTTTTTGGGGGGGAAAGAAGGAAAAAAGAAACGTTATTTGGGAAATTTTCGGGAAGAGCGGAACGCTAGGGAAATTTCCAAGAAAAGCAGAACTTCTTTGAAAAAACACAATGCCTAGGATCCGTGGAACATTTTCATACATATCCCTACATACATTTTCAACACATCCCTATATTAAAAATTGCGACAATGACAGAGAAAAATTTTTGGTTATTAGATTATGCAAGGGTTTTTTCCCATTATTTCTGTGCAGAGTGCATTTAGAAGTCGCTATGGAAAGGAAGCACCAAGCCACAAGAACATTTTACTGTGGTATAGGCAATTTAAAGATACAGGTTGCTTGTGCAAAAATAAGAGCAGTGACTGACCAATTGCCTCGGAAGAAACGGTGGATAGGATGAGGCAGAGTTATGTTCGAAGTCCACAGAAGTTGACTGTAGCTGGAGTCCATGAACTTGGAATTCCCCAGAAAACGGTATGGAATATTTTATGAAAGCGATTAAAATTCAAGCCCTATCACTTACAATTGTTGTAAAATTTAAAACTGGAGGATAAGATTTGTCGATTCGACTTTTGCATTTGCATGCAAGAAGAACTGGAATGTGAAGATTTCGCTAATAAACTGATATTCACAGACGAAGCAACGTTCCATGTATCAGGAAGAGTTAATCATCACAATGTTAAGAGTGTGGGGCAGTGAGGCTCCCCATGCAATTGTGGAGTTGCAAAGAGATTCACCAAAAGTGGGTGTTTTTTGTGTCATTTCACAAACAAAATTGTATGGGCCATTTATTTTTTCGCACAGAAAATGGTAACAGGTAGCAATTATCTGGACATGTTACAAATATGGTTATTTCCACAACTGTGTGAGGAAGGACAGTATGAAATTTGTGTTTCAACAAAATGGTGCTCCACCCCATTAGGCTTTGGATGTTCATAGTTACTTAAAGGAGGAGCTTCCACAACACTGGATTGGACATGTGGGTAACGATGATTTACCCTTATGCACATGGCCATCAAGATCTGTGGATCTTACGCCATGTGATTTCTTCTTATGGGGTTACATCAAAGATCTTGTTTATAAACCACTATTGCCAAAAACACTCAATGAACTTAAAAAACGCATCAGTGCTGCATTAAGAACCATTGACTGTGTAAAACTGCAAAATGTGTGGAACGAACTTGATTACAGATTAGATGTTTGTCGTGTTATGAAAAGTTCACACATTGAACATTTGTAACTGAAAAAAGAACTTAGAATGTTTTTCTTTATTTTCATGTATCGCTGATTATATTACGTTGAAGACCCAGCCTGTCCAATTAGTCCTAAGACATGGGCAGCTATTTGAAAGGCCATGATTATATTATGATGTTGTTGAGAACCAGACCGTCCGACCTACCAGAAAGGTGTAAGGTAACCGTTTGAACGGCTGGGAAGTGCCACCCAATTTAGACCGGAAAGTATTATGTTGTTGTTGAAACCCAGACCGTCCGACCTACCAGAAAGGTGTAAGGTAACTGTTTGGACGGTCGGGAAGTGCCACCCAATTTAGACCGGAACCCAGTGGGGGAGGCATCCACAGGGACCGTACCCTCCTTCCCCTACCACCAACCTCTCGGAAGGACTTTCGGACCCACATGTTTAACGTGATCGTACTCCGCATGAACACGATGGCAGTTTTGGCAGTGGCTGGAATCGAACCCGGGCCTACCGAGTGCAACTCCAGCGCGCTAACCAATGGGCTACCGCGCCCGGAAAGTATTATGTGTTACTTCTTCCTTTCTACCATTGGATTTACTATTTTAATATTTTTTATATATATATATATATATATATATATATATATGAAAAATTAAAATATTCATGAAAATGGCAATTTAATGAAATTTTTTCATAGCTAAATAAATAATATGTTTGTCAGTGATAACCATGAATTCTAAATTGTGTGTTTTAGAGTAGGATGAAGGCATATTTCTTAAAAAAAAAAAGAGCAGTTCTGAAGCAATTTAGAAAAGGCATATTGATTTGGAGTAATAAGGAGCCACTGGAGCAGAATTAACATCACTGCATTATTTAAAACTTTTCTCACTTAAACTATTTATGAAATTAGAATCTCTAAGAACTCTTTCCTTCCATTCTTACATTAGTTGAAATCCTAACTATGATTGGGATAATAAGTAAAATATATAATCACAGTAGAAAATGTTTTGTGGTTTTGAAACTTCCGAAATTTTACTTTCCTTACTAGTTAAGTGATTAGACAGCAAAAAAAATTCATTTTTGGACATCTTCTCTTTCTACAAACATATTATTTCATCCTGAGATATATGATTGTTAATTATTCTGTTATTTACTTACTTACATCAGGATATGTTGCCGTGATTAAAAAAGACACTGTTACTTATTGACTGACCTGCAAAAGTAGACTCCACAGCAAGTTTATACAGTAAACACTATATTGATAATCATTTATTATTTTAAAAAGATAGAATTTAGAACTCTTCAAAAATTTATAAATAATCATTTTTAGCTGCCAAAGTATATGGACTTTTTTTTCTTATCACGATCTAGTAATAAGAAAACTTTAATTTGTGTTATTATTTTTTCACAAAATCAAAATTTTAGAAAATATAAATCCAATGAGAGGTTACTGAGGTAATGCAATATATATAATTTATTATTTATAAGCATATCCATGGAGGTAAAGGTAAGGAGATAAAACTTCATATTAAGAAACTGACAATACAATTTGAGACAATTATTCAGGCGGCACTGGGGTAAGATAAGTAGTCCTGAATTGCATGTATTTCTATGGTGAAAGGCCTAAAATATTTATTTAAACTGTCAATTTTGTAAAACTTAATTATTAGTCGAACACAAAGAATAACTGAAGCAATAAAGAATATTCCTACGTATTCAAAATTATTTGACCTTTCAATTTAATTTTATCTCCATATATTCTGTACTCTATCCTACAACTATCAAAAGACACTGGTTAATTATATTCATAATGAGGGAACCCTTAATTTTAAAATAATTGAAAATACATATACTAAATATTACGCCTTTCTGTTGTGTCAACTAACAATAAAAGCTACTTTACTAACACTAGTGACACCTAGATATAATTCTCGAAGGATTATGGCATTTTCCAGTGTTTCAACCATAGAAGTTTTACCTCCTTCTTTCTAACTATGAGCATATCCACATCTTAAAATCACACTTTTGCTTAACTCTTTCACTGTACCAAGTTTTACAATGATATTATTGAATGCTAATGTCATTCAAAAACTTTTGATTATGTAACTTTACTCAAACCTCATACAACCTATCAATTTTTGTTTAGGTTACTTATACAGGGTGGTCACAAGAAATTCATTTTAAAATTCCCTGATATTTTTCTAATTTTTCCCTGAAACATTCCCCCTTGAAGGATGTTTACCGAGATCACGTCGCCTGTTGATGAAAACTTTCCAGTCTCTTGTTCAGAAGTATATTTAAAGGAGATGAGTGATGGTTTTTGTGATGCAAGATGAAAAATGTGACATCATGGAATGAACAAGCATTGTTTCATTCAGCTAAATGAAAACTATGTCTGAAAATAGAAAAGCGCAGAAATTCGCAGTTTTCCCTGACTTTAAAAGGAATTCCCTGATATTTCCAGAAGCATAAAATTCCCTGATAATTCCAGGTTTTCCAGGTCTGTGGTCACCCTGTTATATCGATATGAAGTATTCTTTAGTAAAAAGTAAAATTCTATGTCAGTGACTTCAGAACCACTGCCAATATGTTCCCTGTATATCTTACCTAAAGCATTCTTTGTCTGTAACCACCATATGAGACTCATAAGGGTGAAACCTGAGAGATGTAGGAAGACTTCGATTTTTGTTGATAAATATTTGCTCATCAAACTTCCCGTAGTCTGTAACACATAAATGTAATAAAGAATGACCAACAAATATAAAGAAACATCCCAAAACACAGTTGTGAGTTTGTAATTATAATTATTCAAACTATTCTGAGACATCATATAATATCACTTTATAGCACTACAAAACATATCTTCACATTGAAAACGGAAGAATGTTTTATATGCTAAAGATTGCAAAAAGAAACTGAAATAAAATATTAACTATCTAAACTGTTGGGGGGAAAAAAATGAACAAAATACTTCATTTTCAACAACAAATTGCAAGCATCATGACGAACAATTGCACAGAATTGATAAACAGTGATGTGATTACAAAAAACTCTTTTGGAGCAGCAATTTTTTGAAATTGTAGCAGCTTGTAGCAGGCAATATTTTGAAATAGTAGCAGTTTGTAGCAGGCAATTTTTCGAAATTGTAACAGTTTATTGTAGCAAGTGATTTTTCGGTATTGTAAGAGTTAGATGAGATGTAAAGTATTTTTTTATTTCAGCAGTTTGTCATACATACAACAGGTATAAGAAAGCCAAGACAATGAAGTTTTAAATCTAATTATCAAAATTTAAATATAAATATTTAGAATTTTCAATAAGCTAAAATAGTATATAAATTACATTAATAAGAAATGCTTATTTTTTTCTCAATACATATTCTTTAACATAAAAATAAAACTGAATTAAATAATTTTAAAAACCTACATAAATTTTATTGCATTAAATATTAAAAAAATCTAAAAATTTTTTATTCCATTAAACTTTTTAAAAGGATCTAATAAAATGCAATAAATAATTTTAGAAAAAAAAAAAAAATTGTAATAAATAATTTTAAGAAACATCTATAAAATTAAAAACTTACAATAAATAATGTTTGAAAAGATCTAAATAATTTAAGGGCAAAATCTAAGCATTTTTTTTTTTTTAATCTTATAGATGGATATTATTTCCTGCTTGGTTATCAAATTTCTTTGTTAAAGTTCTTTAATTACCTGATCACATATACAAAATTATCAGTTGGTATTTTTTCTTGAGTAAAAGTCTTCCTGTTGATCCCCCCCCCCCCCCCACCTCCTCAATTCGCAGATGAAATATCTCCATATTTTTATTTTTACTATGACATTCCCTCCTCTACTCCAAAACAAGAAACAAATTAACTAGAGTATAGCTCAACTTGACTTCCAAAGTTCTACCAAAAAGTATTTTTAAGCAGCTTGTGATTTTTTTTTTTTTTTTTTTTGCATTTGCAAATTTTACAAAAAAAATGTTGAAAAGTCTGTATTGTTATTCCAAATGATCTAAATTATAGTATGTTACCCTTCATTTTAAAGAGTTCGAAAAAATCTTTTGATTAATATGAGACTTAATAATATAACCCCAGGGGTCTAATAACGTCACAAATACAAAAAGTGTAGTGGCTATTTTTCACTATAATTACTGAAACTATTAAATATCACAATCGAGCCTTTCAATCATCAAATTTTGTAATGCTGCCAAGTTAAAGAAATATAAAATTTCGAAGTTTTCGCTCGAATTAAAAAAAATAATAAATTATTTAAACATGTCTAAAATGCAATACATTCCTCGGTAATATTTTGAAACTTATCACAATACTGCATTAATTTATTATATTTGAAAACTTAAACCTTTATCGAAAAAAATGAACTTCATTCAAATGACGGCATTGAAACATAAATTGCCTGGTTTAAACATCTCTAAAATGTTATACATTCCTCAGTAATAGTTTTAGAATTATCATAATACTACGATAATTTATTATATTTGAAAACTTCATCGAAAACAACTGAAATTAATTCAAATGACGTCATAGAAAAAATAACACGCCTGGATCTCTCTATAAAAACAGGATTTCATTCATAACTTTCTCCCATTCATTTCATTCATCACAATACTATAATAATTTATTTTATTTAAACATTTTGTTTAAGACCATGGAGCTACAAAAAATTAAACTCTATGCTTGAAACTTCATCGAAAAAAATCGTCCTTCTTTTTATGAAATCAATTAATATTTCATTCATATCAGCCATGCAGACTCCATGGACTAAATTATTTTGTGTTAAAAAAATACAGGAATTCTAATACAACTCATTCTATATATTTTGCTGTTTACATTTTACATAGGTGAAAAATAGGCTTAGTTGTAGAAATAACCAAATTTAGATGAGCATTTAAACTCAAATATATTGTCATTGCGTTGTTTCAGTATGTAGATGCACAGAATTGAAGCAAAAATAAAGTAGTTTTAGGACGGATACAACACTCAATATGAATTAAAAAGAAAAAAAAATCACGATTTTGAAACAAGATGGATGCCATATATCATTTTGAAGTGGGTCATGTGATCGTTTCATATCATGGTCACGTGATCGTTTCATATAAGAGGTGTAATTATTATTTAAATTTTTATTTAAAAAACTACTGAATATATTTTGCTGAATTTTGTTTTATAAATTTTATGAAACAATTTGAATATTACCTAAAATTTTCGAAGCAATTTGTGAATTTTAAATCCGCTTAAAAGATGTTTGAAAAATTAGGTCCCATAGGGCTCAATGTATTTCATTTTTTCGACCCGGGTTCAATCCAAAACTAATTGGGTGATATTATTCATTTATATTCCCACAGGTGCTACAGACCGTCTAAACAACATACTAAAATTTCATTTTGATTAAGTCACTTTTACGGCAGTTATCGTGCTAACGAACAGACAGACAGACAGACAGACAGACAGAATGAACAAAGTCATAAACACTTTTCAACTTTATTGTAAAGTGTTAAAAAAGATTCTATATTGCACGTTGCCATGAAGATTTAGCAGAAGTAGCAGTGGTTTATCTAGAAATATCATTGAAGAGACGATATGTGAAAAATAACTATGTTTATTCTCATGAAAGTAACATAAAGGATAACAAACATTATGAGTATCATTTACTTTGATACGGTATTTGGAAAAGTCGAAACAACATAGTCTTGAAAATTTACATCAGACAGAATACTAGGCCTAACTGAACCGGCCATGCATTTTGCCAATTTACTGGCAATCACATTTGAAAACAGTATGAACAATAACATCACGATATCAGACAACAGATATCAGAGAACCGACCCACAGATCATGAGAGAAGAGACAAGAAATCATATCATACAATCTCATTACAATGACCAGACCAGAACACAAAACACCACTTCTATTGACACATTCACCAGTTTAAATAGTGTTGTGTCATGGAAGTAGAAGTTGTTTTCCGGAGTATGCAAATCTCTAATCAGTTGAAGTAGAAATTATCATATTCCGGATGTTGACATCTCAATTTGCAGGAATACGGGACATGGGGTTAAAACTTAGTGACAAGCTATCCTAATGTGATTAACCAATCAGCACACAGTAAGTTTTGGGATTTCGACCGTACTTTAACCGATGTACGAGTTGCTTGTTTACACTGAAGTTTTCTAACAATCGGCCCCCTCCTGCAGATTGAGTTGCTTAATCACAAAAATACAAGTTATAATCAACTTTCAAATTTATGTTGAATACATACTGCTTTATAGAGTTTCAAAATATCATGTATAAAATTTAGTGTACAATTACATTTCAAGACAATGTTTTAAAAAGGTATAAACACATCATGATACAATTTACATGATAACACAAAGTTAAAATATCTCTGTGTTAAAAACAGGAGATACAATTTTACATTCAAAAACTCTTAAACCATCGCCATGCAATATAAACTCAACAGTATCTAAACTACATGTTGAGGGAATGTCAAAAAGTTTGTATATCACATTGAAAAATTTTAAACTTTTAAACCTTCACTACACAGTTTAAACTCATTAGTAGTATCTAAACTACTAAATGAGGGATTGAAAAAATGTATAAGTTAATTTAGTATATATCAAAAACCTTAAAAATCTTCGTGCACAGTATAAACACATTGGTAACTAAACTACACAATGTGGGTTTTGATAAAAAAAGTTTGAAGTTAATTTAAAAATACAACTATACAATTTAGAAAAAAAATTGATATAAAATTACAATTTAAATATTTTTAAGAAGTTTTAAAGATTTCATAGAATTAAAAAATTGCTTCTTTGGTAATAGGTTTTGTAAAACCATCAGCTTTGTTATTTTTGCTGTTTACAAATTCAATCTCAAAGAGTTTCTTTTCAACTAGATTTCTGAAAAAATGATATTTAACATCAATGTGTTTTGATTTATGATTCTCAATGGGTGAATTGGAAAAGTTAATGGCTGTTTGGTTGTCACAGAAAATTACACTGTTTCCTAACTGAAAGTCAAGCTTATTACATTCCAGTAATATATTTTGTACCCATACCATTTCCTTTGCAGATTCAGTCAAAGAGATATATTCAGCTTCTATTGTAGATAAACTCAAGCATTTATGCTTAAATGTTCTCCATGAAATAGGTACCCTATCTACAAAAAATATCATGCCTCCCATTGATACTCTATTATTCTTATTAGCTGCAAAGTCAAAATCAGTATAACAATTTAAATTTACAGATTGAATATTAGATAAGTTTAATTTAAAATCCCTTGTTTTATCTACATTCCCTAGAAGTTTAAGTAGAACATCCCAGTGTTTCATGCCTGGGTTTTCCTGAAATTGGGA
Organism: Amaurobius ferox; assembly: GCA_951213105.1. Lineage (NCBI taxonomy): Eukaryota > Metazoa > Arthropoda > Arachnida > Araneae > Amaurobiidae > Amaurobius > Amaurobius ferox. The sequence continues at coordinate 141,196,581 of OX578147.1, read as the reverse complement.
TAAGATATTTACAGCATAACTTATATTGGGTCTAGTTCTGTTGGCAAGAAATGATAAACAACCTAATAAGTTTCTGTAAGGTATATTTTTTATCTGTTCAATTTCAGAATGATTTGCCGGGTAATCTGCTTTGCTTAAAACTACACCCTTTGTTATGGGTAAACTTGAAACAGGATATTTAAATTTTGAGAATTTATCACAAATTTTTGTAATGTATTGATTTTGATGGATGAAATGTTTATCCTGATTTTCTTCAAATTCAATACCTAGTAACATTTTGGTTTCACCCAACACTTTCATATCAAATTTAGACTTTAGAAGAGAAGTTACAGAATTTAGATTAATTTGATTTTTGGCAAATAATATTATATCATCCACATAAGCAATTAATAAAGCTTTATTGTTAAAATTATATGCACAATTGCACCACTTAAACTTTATGAAATTAAGTTTTCTAAGAACCTGGTCTAACTCAAGATACCATTCTCTGCTGCTTTGATGCAGGCCATAAATTGCTTTATTTAACTGACATACATATCTACTTTTGTTTTTGTCAGAAAATCCTGGGGGCAGACGCATGAATATTTTTTCACTGAGATTGGCATATAAATATGCACATTTGATATCAAGCTGAATATGGAACCACCCTAATAAACATAAAAAAATAGTAAAAAGCATTCTAACAATTGTAAAGTTAATCACCGGGCTAAACACTTCTTCATAAGTTTGCCCCTTTTCCTAGTTAAACCCCTGTGCTACTAGTCTAGCCTTATACCCGCTAACCTCACCCCTTTCGTCTCTTTTGACTGTATATACCCAACGGCAACTGATTACTTTGTCTGAAACAGGTGCAGGCACTAAGTCCCAGACACCTAATTCATCTGCCATGGCTATATTCCATTCTTTGGATTGGGGTGAATTAGCTGCTTCCCTGTAGTTCCTAAGGATTTGGATCTCTACAATGTTTGCTTCTGGCCAATCCCATTATCTCCCTTGATCCCCTTTAAAATTGAAAAGTTTTTCATTAAATTTTATTTTATTTTTCTCACAAAAACTTTCTATTTCTTTTAACGTTCTTAACCTAGGTCCCTTTCCTTTATAATAATAGTAAACATCCTTTCTTGGTCCTGTCATCCTTGGAATGACTTTTCTGACCTAAGTAGTATCTGGATCGGGAATTGGACGATTATCACCAGAGAACCCAGTTTCCTCACTGCTTTCTGCAATGTCTTGATCTTCCTCTGATGAATAGTCTCTTCCCCTCTCCATATATTCTTCGTCAGGCGAGTCTGGATAGGTAGGCTTGTGAGATGAAAAAGTAAATTTTTCTACTAGTTTAGGTTTCTCATTTACATTGAGTCCCAGACCACACTGCACTCTTCATTAAATTTAACATTTTTAGTCTCGACTATTTTCCCCTCATTCAAGAGCCATATTCTATATCCCCGAGTTTTCAAAGCATACCCTACCATAATGTCCTCTTGTGCCCTCATGTCAAATTTTCCCCTAAGTTGTTTAGGCTTGCCTACAAAAGCTTGACATCCAAATGCTCTGAGGTGGGTAACTGATGGTTTCCTGCCGCTGTATAATTCGATCGGTTTCAGATTCTTGAATTTGTGGCAGATCTGATTTTTAACATATGCAAAACAGAGTAAAGCTTCTGCCCAAAAGTCATCTTTCAAATTACTGTCATTTAACATTGCCCGAACACAATCCAAAGCTGTTAAATTAAACCTATCTGAAACCACTTTTGCTCGGGTGTGTATGTGTTTGTCCTTTCTGCTTTAATGCTTTGTGTTTCTAAAAACTTTTCAAATTCAGTGTGGCAAAATTCCAAATAATTGTCAGTCTTGATGCTAAGTTTTGGAATTCAAAAACCTTTCCGTTCTATGCTGAAATTGTTTAAATCCAGCAAAAACTTCTGACTTTCTTTTCATAGGATAAACCTACTTTACATGAAAAATCATTGGTTATGCTAAGGAAATACCTACCCCCTCCACGCGGTGGTTTTGGCATAGGTCCACAAACATCCATATGGGTTAGTTCCAATGGTTTATCAAATCTAATTCTTCCGATGGGTTTAAAAGAAATTCTTTTCGTTTTTGCTAATGTAAAGCATTTGCAATTGATTTTCCTAACACTGATGTTTGGCAATTCTTTAACAGCAAATACTTTACATGTATGGTGTAAATAGTCAAAGTTAATATGACAGTACCTCTTATGCCATAGCCTTGTATTTCCCCCGGCTTCAGTGTGTGATTTTACATGATTAGAACTTTTAAATACATCATATTTACAAGGCCTGTTAGGTTTAAAAACACTAATACTAGAATTAACAACTTTACTTTTAAAAACTTTACTGGTATTACTGCAATTGTCATTACTTTTTACAGGTTTACAAGTCTTAAAGTTACTATTCACATTTAGTTTTTAAAAGAAGTGCAAGAATTTTTAAAATCATGATTAACATTTTTAGTTTTACAAGCATATGAATCATTAATTTAAAAATTACTTTTACTTTTAAAATCACTAGAAATTTTAGACGTTACATTTTTAGCCTTAGGCTTAACAATTTTACTGCCTGTTGACTTTTCAATATTGAAATTCTTGGCTTTTATCTCATATTGAGGCCTGAGGAAATACAAGCCATTCTGCCTTTTGGCATAAAACCATTTGCTACCATCTGGTTTGTAAAAAGTAATGGTACCATTTGTACCAGTGAAATTGCAATTTTGGTCTTCTAAAATTGAAGCAGCAATTAAGTTACTCCTCAATTTAGGTGAATACATAACCTCAGTTAAGTGAATTAAATTTTTAACATTATTCATTTTGACATACATACTGATCGATCCGACACCTACGATTGGGCTCTCTTGATCACCGGCAGCTAAGGACATTGTTGTCCCTCTAAGCTTTTTAAATTTGTCGAATAATTCCAAATTGTTGCAAAAATGCCTAGTTGTTGCCATGTCAACAACCCAACCTAATTTGTCGGTCGATTCAGTATTACAATTTTCAATGCTTGATTGAATTTCACTTCATTTTACATGATATAGTTTGCAGTCTACTTTTAGATGACTATATGCCTTGCAAACATGGCAAGGGCCTACCCGTTTATTTAAATTTACATTTTTTGAAATTACATTTTTAAAATTATATACTTTTGCATTTTTTGATACATTTTTAGATTGTTTAGATTTAGGCACACAGTAAGCTAAAGTCTTACTTCCATTTTGTTGCTCATCATGTCTTTGCTGGGTAATCTGGTCCTCCTCCTCCGCAATCAACTTAGCTTCGATGTGCTTTAAGGTAAATTGGTCTTCTGGTAGTCTATATAGAGTCTGTACTATCCCTGTGTATTCACCACTCAGATGACGTATTGTCTGGAATGAGATTAAGACCTCGGCCATTGGGTGGCCGGCGTCCTTCAGTTTGGACACTAATCCTTTTACCCTTGATATAAAGAGTCCTATTGGTTCACCTGGGATTGGTTTTTCATTAAAAAAGTTATCAAACAGTCTCATTAGTCACGCCCTGCACATGGGTTCAAAATGTTCTTTTAAAATTTCCCATGCTGCTAATGGTTCCTCCACTGCAGAAATCAAGTCACGATATTCTATTTTCAGACTGTAGTATAGTGTTGACAACATGTTTTCCTTCCTTCTCTGGTACTCCAATTTTTTCTTTCTGGTGGTTTTCTCACCCGGTTTTTTCTCTGTTCCAGTAATAAATCCATATAGGCCATCATTCATCAGTGTGCAAGTTTAATGTCTATTATCCATGTTGAAAAATTGTCTCTTTAATTTCTCCATTTCGGGCATTGCCATATTTTGTTTTTATGCAGCTGCGGCCCCTGCCTCGGATCTCTTTCGAACTTCAAAAATGACTAGATAAACAGCGTTTTCTGGCCCTTTACCACTTGTTGGCATGCAAAAATTTAAAATCAGTTTAAAAAAAGATTCTATATTGCACCTCGCCATGAAGATTTAGCAGAAGTAGCAGTGGTTTATCTAGAAATATCATTGAAGAGATCATACATGAAAAATAACTATGTTTATTCTCATGAAAGTAACATTAAGGATAACATAAACATTATGAGTATCATTTACTTTGATACGGTATTTGCAAAAGTCGAAACAACATCGTCTTGAAAATTTACATCAGACAGAAAACTAGGCCACGTATTTTGCCAATTCACCGGCAATCACGTTTGAAAACAGTATGAACAGTAACATCACGATATCAGACAACAGATATCAACGAACCGACCAACAGATCGTCAGAGAAGGGATAAAACAAGGTCATATCATACAATCTCATTATAATGACCAGACCAGAACACCACTTCTACTGATATATCCTCCAGTTTAAATAGTGCTGTGTCATGGAAGTAGAAATTAGCATATTCCGGATGTTGGTTGACGTCTCAGTTTGCAGGAATATGGAACATGGGGGTTAAAACTTAGTGACAAGCTATCCTAATGTGATTAGCCAATCAGCACACAGTAACTTTTGGGATTTTGACCACACTTTAGCCGATGTACGAGTTGCTTGTTTACACTTAAGTATTCTAACATACTTTAAATGGCGCAGTTTGGCGCAATTGGTGCAGCAATCACATCACTGGATAAAGCATACGATCTTTCGCATACAATCAGTTTGAATCTAAATCCCTACGATATATGAAATCAGTTTAAATGCATTTCACACTGGTTTCCCATATGTACAGGCAATAATGTCACTGCAGAATTCTTTCTTCACATCATCCTAAAATATCCACTTCCCTTAATTTAAGACGGATTCTGTCTACAACAGGAAGAAGGTCAAACGTATGGGAAAGAGTAGACCGTCTATTGTAATGACTGAATGCGATCAGTTAAAAAATTACAAAATTAAAATTACTTATGAAATAAAAATTTTCTTTATTATACATAGGATGCTTATACATAGGATGAGGATGTTTTAGCAAAATATAGAATTGTGCTAATCTTAGTTTTTCGAATGCGATGATATATCAGATCAGGTAAAAATTCAAATGTTGATGTATTTAAAAAAAAAAAATTAATAATAAATATGAAGGAATTGTCACACAGATTTGGTTCAAAGGAAGATTCTTTGATATTTCTAATGGCATCAAGATGGAAACTCTGCAATAATAATTTAGATCATTAAAAAATTGATTTGTGAAAATATTGGCCTAAATTGGGGTAAAACATAAACAGGGTGGTTGGTCACAATACATTAATTTTGAAATTCCCTGATATTTTCCCAGATAATTTCCTGAAATGTTCTCCCCTCGAAAGATGTTTATTGAGGTCACATCATCTGTTAATGAAAACTCTCTCTCTAGCCACTTGTTCAGAAGTATATTTAAAGGAGATGAGTGATGGGTCTTGTAATGCAAAATGAAAAATGTGACATCATGGAATGAACACGCATTGTTCATTTTGCTAAAAGAAAACTATAAAGTCAGAAAATTATATCAGTCGATATTTTTTAATTAGATTTATGGAGTTCATTTTTCTTTTCATCTTTTATTTTTTCTGTTAAACTGTTCTATTCAATTTTCAATTTGATGCTTTACTTTCAGCAATTGAAAATTAAAAAAAAAAAAAATCTTACCAAAGAATTAAAAGTATAACAAGAAAGATCAATCATGCATAAAGTATTGATTATGAAACACTTTCCAACTCAAATGCAATTTTATTTAGACACCTTTAAAATGAAATGCATTCAGCGGTGATATTTTAAAACTTATCACAGTACTACAATAATTTATTTTACTTGGAAACTTAAAATTTTATCGAAAAAAAAAATGAACTTTATTCAAATGAAATCATCGAAATATAAATCGTCTGGCTCTCTATGTAAAAGTAGTGAATATTTAATTCATACACTTTTATTCCAGACTCCTGAGTTAAATAATTTTGCATGAAAAATTTAGCAATTCTTATACAACTCATCTTACAATCACTTGTTTCATTCTGCATCTAGTAAAATGAGGCTTTGTTGTAGAAATAATTGAAGTTGGATGATCATTTAAACACAAAAATAAAGCAGTTTTAGGACCGATGCAACATTAAATATAAATTTAAAAATCACGATTTTGACACTGGGAAAAAAAGTGGATGCCTCATTTTATTTTGAAGGGGGTCATATGATCTCTTCATATTATGTGGGTATACTTATTTTAATTTTTATTTAAAATACTATTAAACCTATTTTGCTGAAATTTTTTTATATATTTTATGGCATAATTTGTATATTTCCTAAAATTTTCAAAGCAATTTGTGAATTTTAGCTTAAAAAATGCTTGAAAAATTAGATCACATAAGGTTCTATGTATTTCACTTTTTTAACCTGGGTATAATCCAAGTCTAATAGGGTGGTATTATTCATTTACATTCCCATATGTCCAACAGACGGTCTCAACAACATACTAAAATTTCATTTTGATAAAGTCATTTTTACATCAGTTATTCTGTGAATGGAGAGATAAACAGACAGAATGAACAAAGTCGTAAACAGTTTTCAACTATGTTGTAAAGTGTTAAAAACTGTCCTACTTATGGCCACATTGCCCTAAAAAATATTAATCCAGCCCATTTTATGACATTGAAAAATAATTCTTCTTGAAACAAGATAATAAGAAGGAACAAACCTTACCCAGCATTTTTCGTTCTTCTATTACTTCTTTCCGAACACATTCATTTCGGAGGTACAGCCACTCCTTCTCTAGGTGACCTGAACTGTCCATGTCACTTTCACCTGCCTAAATGTAACAAGCACCTTAGAAACAAATGCTAACATAGAAGACAATGGAATGAAATACGATATTATTTTTTAAATTAACAGCCTGTTTTATTTATATTATGAAATTGAAAGTTTGTCTACTTGTTTGCATTTTCTGCATACAAATTTATAGTTTTTGTCAGAATTTTCAAATCATTCAAATGTAATATAGTTGTTCTCTACTTCACTATGTTTAAATGATTGTTGCAATGGGATAAAAAATGGTACAGGAATAACTTTTGCCATCATTTTAGTCTTCATTTTGGCATATATTGACCAAATTTATTTCAGTAAATTGGTATATAAATGGGATCATAATGTTTTATTTTTCAGATATGCACATGCAGATAATTTATGGTTATTATGCATTTCGGCAGTATTTATCCCTTATCAACGTTAATTTATTATCCCTTAAAATTCCTCAATATTCTAAATTAAGCTTGCAATGTATTTAAGTTAATTTATTATGTCTTAAAATTCCAATAATCTAAATTACACATGCAATGTTTCTACAAATGCTAAATATTAAGACCTTTGCTAATTCACCAGTGTCACTGTAACTTATTTTTGCGGCCTTACGCCTTCACTTTCGAGCTATGATTATATTTACTGGATCATGGAAAAAGTACATTTTTTAAGCTCGAATTTGGCCATTTCTCGGCTTATTAGTAGGCATTTTTGGCCATGCCTTGAAGTTCTTGGCGAAGTATCTTCTTTTTATTCTCCGGGGTGTACACAGGCACTTTGTGTGAGGCACAAGTTTTCACTCGCCAAGGTTGGCGGCTCTTGGGAAGCAGAAATTTTGTTGGCAAAGCATTCCATTCCTAGCTGCTGTTTGAAAAGGTGCCCTGAAGTTCACTGAAGGGTTGAGGGCCAGGGCCTTTGCAGAGGGGGAAAAAAAAAAAAAAAAAAAAAAAAAAAAAAAAAAAAAAAAAAAAAAAAAAAAAAAACTTATCCCAACTACGTCAGCCATTGTGCAACTGTAAACCTTTGAAATAGCGCTTAAGGTTCTACATATTCCAGTGAGCAACTGTATTTTAAAAATGCCTTCAGTGTTGGCTTCCCGAAAATCGGCTGTTCTCTTCCTAGAAAAGTGTGCAACTGCCACCCTCTGAAATTGTGCATAAGGCTCTACACACTTCAGTGAGCAACCATATTTTGAAAATGCCTTCAATGTTTGCTGCAGCCATCCTTTAAAACAGTGCTCAAGATTTCACATATTTCAGTGTACATCGCAAATTTTCCGTGAGCTATACATTTTGCACAAATGAGCGACGTCAGTTGAAAGTGGTGATGATGGGCCAACCCCAAAGTGTTTTTTGTTTATCACGAAGTTGTCTGGTGCTGTTCTAAAGTTGTGTTTGTGTTTATGCTTCTATTCGAGTTTTAATCTCGTAACATCTCCTTCATCTAAGTGTTTTGGTGGTGCTGCCATCTATATTCACCCACTAGAATCATCGCAGTCCAAATGATAATTATTTGCATAATAAGAAAGTTGATGCTGGGAATCTGTTTGTTTGGCATTTTAATCATTTAATTGTTGTGAATTTATTTTTGACACAGGTAGCTTCATTTTTTTTACCTTAGAGAATAATATTTTGCTATATGTACAAATTGGGATTTTAGATTTTTCTATTTGGTATTTATTTTTATTATTTTGAATTTTGATTATTTGTAATTTATCATTTACAATTTGTGTTTGTTTTTATTATTTTGGGGGTTGACATTTAAGATTTTTGTGGACAGCGCCAGACAGACCAAATTCTGGTCTTCAGACCAGAGTGGAATCTGAACCTGGGGTGTGTTTTAATTGGGTTCATTTAATTGGTTATTTAAATTGATAACTGAGTTTATTTTAATTTGGGTTTTAAATCGAATTTACAGATTTAATGGTGTTGGTTTTTAATTGTTGTTTTCTTTTTTGTAACGCAATGCACTACCGAATTTAATGTCTATTTAAGAATTTGAAATTAACCTTTTTGGTGTTTGGAAGTTTTGTTATATTGCTTTTCCTTCTTTCTTTGAAATTATTAATACTTCTTTTATTTTCTTAATTATATAATTTACTATTTATATTTACCTTAATTTATTTGTTATTATATTTAGATTTAATTATTACTTTTTTTTTTAATATTATTTTACATTAGCCTGATCGTATAGTATTTTTCCTAATCAATAAAGTTTACTTTTATAATTATTATTTAATTTCTTTATTTACTTTAACTCAACCATTACTATTGCTTGGTCTGTGCTCAACTATGTAAACCTTTCAAAAACACTTAACATCATATAACCTCTAAGTGAATCCACTTACCTTTAAATAATTAAATTGCACAGCCAACAACTAAAGAAATCACAAACACTAATTGTTAAATTTAAAAATTAACTTTTATTAACAATTAAAAATTCAACATCTGATCCATTTATAAGATTTCATTATTTGTATAGTGGCATAAAGTTAAGTTAGTACATTGCTCCAAATTAAAATCTTTTAACTTTGTAATTTGATGAAAATAACCCTGGGAACGGAATCCACTCTGGTCTGAAGATCAGAGCTTGGTCTGCCTAAGGAGCTGTCCACCCAAAACTTAAATTTGAAAATTAAAAGGAAAATATTAAAAATCACATTTCTTCATTACATAACAACCATATAGCATTGTTAAAAATAACTAAGTACTCATTCTCAAACATTTTTCTCTCTAGATACTCAACTTTCTCGGTGCTAACACTTCAACAAATTATTTATCACTCTCTTTACTTCTTTGGACTTAATCACGTTAAAAATTAAATGACACTAGGAAAAGCAATATAACATGTGGTGCCGTTCACCTTTTTGGTTCTGCCTGAGTTGTCTGTCCACTGAATAGAATACAATAATATAAAATGGGATGTCCACCCATATGATAAATTGCTATACAGTAACAATATTGAAATTTTTTTTTTTATTGTAATAAATTTCCATGTGTATAGGGAAGTGCACAGTGTCTTGAAATTTAATTTCTTTTGGGAGTAAGGGAATGTCTTAAATTTTTTGGGAAGCAAAGTAAGTAGTAAGATGGTAATGTAAGAATTTTTTCATTTTTTTTTGTGTTTCATTTCAAAATGTTTAGGGTAGGCAAGTTTTGGGATTTTTTTTATATATGCTCTTGCCTGGTGCTGTTTTTGTTTTTATTTAGGAGTTTTTTTCATTAAGCTTTGTTAGTTGAAATTTTTTTTTCTCTTTCACTCCTGTGTAAGCTAATCATAGCTTGTTGTTTTAAAGATATTTTTTTTTTGTTTTGTAGAATTTTTTTTTATTTAAAAGTAAAACTTTGGAGTTTGACTCTGTGATTTTGGAATTTGAGTAGGATTTTTTATTGTGAGAAATTTTTTTTTAAGGATCTTTTGGCTATTTGTTTTGTAGGTAAGAGTGCGGCGGAGAAGTGGTTGTTTGTTATGGGAATTCTGGGATATTCAGGTTCAAAGGAGGCCTTGCTTTGCTAAACCATTCCTTCTCAACTTTTTAAGTGGGTAAAAATTTTTCTCAGTCTGCCCATAACGGCTACTTCAGTGCTTTGATGCCACACAGTTTTGAGGTGTTCACTGGGGAATGCACCTTTTTCCCTCGGGAATTAAATCACTTGCCCATGATGTGTTTTGTGTATTGTGTTTTTTTTTGGGAAGGGATTCACGACCCCTTGCCCACTGTCAGATTTTTTTTGAGAGAGAGAAATGTTGCAACAGTTTTTTATGAGATTTTAGAGTTATTGGAAATAAGAATAGAAGAATAGCGAAAAACGTATGTGTATTAGTAGTTGTGTTTTAAGTGTATTGAATTTAATGTGTGTTTAAAAGTAGCTAAATATGTCAAAAGATCTGGGGTTAGTCTTAAATGTTGGGAATTTTTTTTTATGATAGAAGATTTTTTTTCTCTTTTGGAATATAGTTGGGATTTGAGTTTCAGTTCAAATTTTGGTTTTAAAATTTATTAAAGGGGGAGAACAGTGATCAAAAGTTTTCTTTTGTTTTTGTTTTGTATAATTAGTCACAACTCTTGGCTTTGGGTGAAGTTAAAGGTACGGCTAATGGGTTAGTTTCATGGTCACCCGGGGGAATTTTGAGGTCTGGGAAGCCTTGTTTTCATAGAAATTCTTCTCCACAGAAATGTGTTTGAAAAAGAAAATTTTTTTTGTTTTTCAGTAGGCCATGTTAACTGTCACTTTGGTGCTTTGAAGCCGCCTTTAAGGTGCTCAGCTGGGGAATGCACCTTTCCTTTCTAGGAGAATCACTTGCCCGCTAAAAAATTGTTTTTTTTTTTCTTGTGTCATTGATCCTTCAGCCAAGCGATCGACTTTGGGTAGTGTAAAAATTTTTTGTTAAATTGTGCAAGTTCAGTCTCAGATGTTTGTTTTGGGGGGGAATGGAGATTGTTCTTTGAGAAATATTCCTTGAGAAAATTTTTTTTTAATTTAAGTTAGCTTTGTAAAATTTTTTTTTATTTAAAAGTGTTTTGGCTCTTAAAAGTTTGTTGCTGGGAGATTGTGTATTTTCTTCAAATGTGGGGGAGGAGATTTTGAAATTGAGTTTTCAGTTGTTTAGTTATTAATCTTGGAGGCCTCAAAATTTTATGTTTCGACCCTTTGAATTCTTCGGCTGGTCCAAAGTCTTCATCAAAATTATTGTTTTATTGTAATGACAAGTAATTGGGAACTCTGTTTTGTTTTTCTTCTTTCCGGCTGTTTGGGTGATGCACTCTACAAATGCAGTTTTTTTGTTTTGGAATTTTTTTTTAAATTGAAACTTTTTGTAGGTAATTGAAATTTTTTTTTTTACTTGTGATGATTGGGAGTGTTAAGATTGAATTGATAGACTGGAAGGTTGAATTAAATTTTGTTTTTGTTTAAAATTACATTTTTAAAATTTTTTTTGTTTGTCAGAATTTTAATTTTCTGGGAGGTGGAGCTAAAACTTGGGTTTGCGTGAAATTTACATTTCTGGGATTTCCTTTTGTTGAAGTTTGTAATTCAAATTTTAGGCAGGGGTTTGATTTTCAAAATTTTACCATTTGTGGGAGTTCTAAATTGAAAAATTTTTGTGGACCTTTGAGTTAGTGAAATTCTAGTGGAAGTACACTTGTTTATGAAAGTCACTGCTGCAGAGATGTTTTTTTTTTGGGAAGAATTTCTCGTTCGATAGGATTTGCTTTAGGAAATTTAATGGGACGTTCAGGGTGGTGTGCTACATTGGGCCTACAATAGTTTTTTTGAGGGATTTCGATTGTTCGACTCCTTCGACTTCAAGTTAATTTCTTCTTTTACCCGTCTTGGAAGTACACAGCTCTGGCAGTTATTTCACATCATTTCTATTCTAAATTTGTATTCAACTTTTTCATTGTGAAAATTGTGAAATTGTCGATACTATTCATTAAATTTCAGTTTTAGAGGGAGTACAGACGTGTACTCTCGCCTGTTGGAAACACTTGATTTTTTTTTGTGTGTTTTGTCATTGGGAATTTTGTTTATTGAGGAAGTCTGGCAGGTTTTGGTTCTGTATCACTTGTGCAACCCGAGGGATGTGGAACGGGGGTTTGACAGACTGTTTTTCAGTGTTTTGAGATTTTCTTTCACCTGGGCGCAGTGCAGTTTAAATTCTAAATTTTGGTGACCATTTGCTTTTAAGTGGGTAGTGCATGGTTGAGCTGAGGGTGGTGTAAGCATGAGGAGGCCAGGCTCATGTTGTATATAGGAAGGGAGGCGGACCCAAAAGCGAGGAATGCTTGGGGGCGCCATGAGAAAAGAGGATTTTTTTTTTGGAGAAAAATCCCCCCGGCCAGGATCAGTGTATTTTTATATGTCACATTGCCCAGGCTCTGCTACACACTACTGGGGTTGTTTGGCTTTTATTTTGATAAGGAGGGATTTGATTTTTTTTTGTTTGTGAGCAGTGTATTTTTCCCTTCTCGAATTTCAAATTTTTTTTTATTAAATTTGGTGAGAATTCAGATATTTTTTTTTCTCGTCAGGTTTAGTTCGAGTTTTTTTTAAATTTTTGAGTTGTAATAAATGTTTACTTTTTGGAGGTTCTTCTCCTCTCTTAAAGGGGAGATACGAAATTTTTTTAATGAAAATCTGAGAGAAGTGCAGGTTTTTAAATTTTATGGTGATGATCAGTGTGCCTTCCCTGTATGTAAAATATGTATTGTAAATTTTTTTTCAGATTGTAATCCCAGGAGTTGCTACATGAAGCGAGTGTTCTCGTAGGTTTACAATTTCTCTGCCACCAGGATGGTGTTCTCTTTTGGTCATTTTCGGCTCTTTGTTGTGAAAAATTTTATTCTAAAATTTTTTTTCCGGTGGTCGAGAGGAATTATGTTATGCCGAGATTCTACAGTTCTAAATTTAATTAATAGTTCAAAATTGATAATAGCTTAAAATTCGTTATTTTCCCCTTTCCCTTCAAAATTCTAAATTTATTTGTTGTTTTTAATATTTCGGCGATTTATTTCCCCTTTAACGTAATTTGTTATCTTTTTAATGTTTTTACTATTCAAAATTGTGCGCAATGTGCCTTTAAACGTTAAATAATCTTTTGCTAATCTTTCGGTCTCTCGCTCGCGTCTTTTAACTTAACTTCAGTTCATTCACGAATCTGTGTAAAAAAGGCACTTTTTAAGACGAAACTTAGCCTTGAACCTCTTATCAGTTAAAAACACCTGCAGAGGGGTGCCAGTAGGGTTGCCTCGCGGCGTCCGGTGACCATGCGTCACCACGGCTCGTGGTTGCCGCCTTGGCGGAAGTTATTCTTTTTATGATTCTTGGCATGTCAGCATTTTATTCCCGCAGTGTATGCATGAGCGCTCGGCGCGAAGCGCAGGGTTTCGCTCGCCAAGTTTGGCGTCTCCTGGGAAGGCAAGCGTGTTGCCGGGGATTCGATTTGCTGACCAGCACGGTGAGAGGTGGTTTTTTTGTGATCGTGAAGAAGATCCGTGGAACGGGCCCATGCAAGGGCGCCCGTATCCCGCGGTCGCCAGAAATATGTGTTACAATGGTACAGAATTGCCTGACATCGCAGGGGCGTGCTTCATATTTGGACAACTTCCATGGTGTATCAACAGAACGTAAGAGGTGGCCTGGATCTATGAACCAAGGACTACCCTCTTCGGGAAGCGCTCGAAGTTAAAATGGCAGTATCAATGGCTATCATCTACCTCATTGCCGCCGTACTATGGTCATCACTCATCACGGGTATTCACCTACTTTCATGCCATCATCGCTCTTAAGTGTGCTGGCAATATCAACTGCCCTATCATCTGCTCAGTGTTACCGCTTTATGGTCATCACTCATCACGGGCATCACCTACTTTCATGCCATCCTTTGTGAGTGTTCAAGTCTTGGGGGAGCCCAGTGTGAACAGGGCTAGTGTTCAAAGATCAGTGTGCAAGCCCTCAGTGATCGTGTGCGTGCAAGCAGTGTCATTTAATTTTTAACGTGATTAAGTCCAAAGAAGTAAAGAGAGTGATAAATAATTTGTTGAAGTGTTAGCACCGAGAAAGTTGAGTATCTAGAGAGAAAAATGTTTGAGAATGAGTACTTAGTTATTTTTAACAATGCTATATGGTTGTTATGTAATGAAGAAATGTGATTTTTAATATTTTCCTTTTAATTTTCAAATTTAAGTTTTGGGTGGACAGCTCCTTAGGCAGACCAAGCTCTGATCTTCAGACCAGAGTGGATTCTGTTCCCAGGGTTATTTTCATCAAATTACAAAGTTAAAAGATTTTAATTTGGAGCAATGTACTAACTTAACTTTATGCCACTATACAAATAATGAAATCTTATAAATGGATCAGATGTTGAATTTTTAATTGTTAATAAAAGTTAATTTTTAAATTTAACAATTAGTGTTTGTGATTTCTTTAGTTGTTGGCTGTGCAATTTAATTATTTAAAGGTAAGTGGATTCACTTAGAGGTTATATGATGTTAAGTGTTTTTGAAAGGTTTACATAGTTGAGCACAGACCAAGCAATAGTAATGGTTGAGTTAAAGTAAATAAAGAAATTAAATAATAATTATAAAAGTAAACTTTATTGATTAGGAAAAATACTATACGATCAGGCTAATGTAAAATAATATTAAAAAAAAAAGTAATAATTAAATCTAAATATAATAACAAATAAATTAAGGTAAATATAAATAGTAAATTATATAATTAAGAAAATAAAAGAAGTATTAATAATTTCAAAGAAAGAAGGAAAAGCAATATAACAGTTTAAAATGTGTTTAAAAATTAAAGGTTTCTTTTAACATAATTTGGCTGTGTTTCTTCGTGTTTTTGGCTGTGCTAGTTTAATTTTGGTTTAAAGGTAAGTGAAATTTTTTTTAATATGAGTGGACTGTGGATGTGTATTTTAAAAGATAAACAAAGTAATGTGCACAAGCCAAGCAATTAGTAAAAGAAACAAAGAGATAATGTTAATAATTATAAAGGTAACTTTAATGAAATCTATACGATCAATTTAAAAGGAATAATAACTTTAGAGTAATTTAATTTAAAAGAAACATTATTAATATAAATTAGAAACTTAAATATGTAACAATCAATTAATAGGTAGCAAACAGTTATTGAAAAGAATTAATAAAAAGAAACAATATATGAATAAATAAACAAACTTTATTAAAGCTAAGTAAATAATAATAAAATAATTATAAAGCATAAGCTCTTCTTGGATACAACAGAATACAGAGGCTTAAACCTATTGCAAGGTAAGTAAAACTAATAATTTCCTATCCTATCTCATCAATTAACAAATTAATGGTGTTGGTTTAGGGGTCATATCTGGATTTTAAAAATTTTTCTTAAATGGGGTTAATTTCCTTTGGGGCAAAAATTTATTCCAGTACTTTAGGATATGAGAAATCAATAATCCTTGTTGTTCTACAAAGCTTAACACATTTAACTTCAAAGAAGTTCAGATCAAAAATACAGAGTTTATTAACTGGTTAGGAACAAGTGTTGTACACTAATAAATAATCTGATGCACAAACCCACGATTTTCCCAATTAGAAAATTTAAATATTGTGGGAAAATAATAACGTAAATAGAGCTTTCTTATAACTCAATTCTGCTGTAAATCAACAGGCTTATTATGGTTATCAATCCAAACAAAATTGAATGGAAACAACTTTATTCTTTTAAGAGATATTACACTCCCTCTATGGATTTTCCCGGCCATCCAATTTGCTACTCTTAGTCTTCGGACGAGTCGGTTGGCCTGGGCTTTCGACACTCCCTCTATGGAAAATTCTAATGCCTAAATAAAGATATCTATTTATTTCTGGTCAAAAGTACTTACCAAGCATTCACTCATTTGATAAATACCAAACATATTTGCTTTTTTTTTATTAATGTTAGATAAAAATATGAAATATCTCAAGAACAACACATATTAATGGAACACATATTAAAGGATGTCATGCACATTAAAATAAAATAATTGATATAAAATGATTTATTCTGTACAACACATTTTAATATAATTAATTTTTTATAAAATGTTTTTGGAATGAAAAAAAAAATAATGTTTTAAAAATGGAAAGCCTTATAGTTCAATTTTCTTGAGCATAAACTATTCTGAAGTTTATCTATTAAAATATCTGTACCAACTTAATTCAATTTGTCCAAGAGATATTGTGTCTACAGACATCATTGAAGAATGGGCTGATTTATAGTTAAGGGTGTTAAAAGTGGGCAAATCCATTAAAATATGAGAGTCGGATTTTTGATACTATCACACTATTTTTCCTACTATGTAAGTAGAATAAAAACATCAGGTAAGCATTTTTGTATTAGATATTATATACAGGGTGAGTACACTTTCCCTTAAAAAAATTTCAAGCACTTTTTCAAGTACCATGTAATTCTTTTTCAAGGATGTCAATCAGTCCCTCATTATGAAGTTACATGTATTTCTGGGAGGAAAAATAAATAGCAAACTAATATTATTGTTTTTTGTTGAAGCCATTGAGGAAATTTTTTGGAGAAACGATGCTGTTTAGAAAATTTTGGGGAACAGTGGAACTGTTAGAGAAATTTCTAGGGAAAGCTGAACGTCTT
Organism: Amaurobius ferox; assembly: GCA_951213105.1. Classification (NCBI taxonomy): domain Eukaryota; kingdom Metazoa; phylum Arthropoda; class Arachnida; order Araneae; family Amaurobiidae; genus Amaurobius; species Amaurobius ferox. The sequence goes on along the minus strand of OX578147.1, from coordinate 141,179,695 downwards.
GGAAAAAACATAATACCACGGATCTGCGGAATATTTTCAAACTTGCCTTTTTCAAACACTTTCAAGGACTTACCAAGAAAATGGGAATTTTCAAGTACTTTCAAGGCCTTGAAAATGGTCATTTAAAATTCAAGTACTTTCAAGGCCTTGAAAATGATCATTTAAAATTCAAGTACTTTCCCGATTTTCAAGCCCTTGCATGCACCCTGTATATACTGCAATGGTTTTAAACAAGATACATGCCTTTAAAACTGGTTCACTGAAGTACTTTGAACTCCAAGCCACAAAGTGCGTTTCAATCAAGGGATTTTTGGGTTCCTGTACATCATCTACTTCTTCTCCCACTTCACGAATCTATAACAAATAAATAAACTACATAAGTATCAGTAAGGTAGCTGTTGGCACATGCACAAGACAAGAGTTATATAAATAATTTAAAGTATCCAACTTCATTCATATGATTAATCTCAATTAAAATTACAATTTTATTGCTACATTTTATAGACTACTTTTATAAACAGTTTCTATTTTATTCTTCTACATCATTTTTAGTTGAGTTAGAACTATTTTGGTGCAAAGTTGTCAAATTGACATTCAAATATCACAAAGTGGATATTTAATGTCACCTTCAAAATACTTAATTTCCTCATTAATTTGATTTTGTAATCAATTTGTTAAAAATTTCTTAGCCCCCCCCCTCCCACTCCAAAAAACAGATAACTGTCTCTTCTGTGTGATTGGCAGGAAACAAAGAATTATAAGTGATAAATTTTTAAGCTTGGGTGGGCTTAAGGTATCCCACTATACATTGGCACTTCTCTTTGAAAATAATGTTGAATATTGTTAATATATTATTAGGAAGATATCATACAAAATATGAAAAGGAAAAAAAAATATATTAATTAGCAAATTTAAAATGCTAGAAATACAGAATTTATAAAGATATTATAGTCCAATTTTATCTATATTAAACCTATACTAAAACTAAGGAAAAATTCAAACAATATAATTAAGTAAAAATTAAGACAAAAAAGCAGCATAAAGCTGTTCGAGGATGTGATGGATCCTCTTCTTTATTGCAAGATAGGCCAACAAATTTGAAGTCAAAAAGATGAAATAGGTGCACAAATGAAGAAATGGAGGGACTGTTAACCCAAGTCATGGATTAACAGTCCACTTGAGAGAGCCAATCAGAAAGCAGAATGGAGAACAGCCTAGTCAATTTAAAACAGAGAATTAACACACAAGACTGGACTGAGCCAAACTGAGACTGGACCAAAGCACAACAGAAAATTTTCCAACATGATAAGACAAAACAAGATTAAATAGCCTATATTGCACTGAAGAAGGGAATCCAATGTATCTTCAAAACAGCTGAATATTGCTTTGTTTCATTAATTGGTGCCAAGGTGAGTACACTATCCTTGAAAAATAATTTCAAGGACTTTCAAGTACTATGCAACTATTTTCAAAGACATCATTTCTTTCATATTATGAAGTTTATGCATTTCTGGGAGGAAAAATCATAGCAAACTGACATTATTGTTTAATGTTGAAGCCGTTCAGGAAATTTTTGGAAAAAAAAAACATTGTTTAGAAAAATTTCAGCGACAGTGTAACTGCTAGGAAAATTTCCAGAGAAAGCAGAACTTATCAGAAAAAACCATAATGCTGTGAAGCTACAGAACACTTTCAACCCTGCCTTTTTAAGCACTTTCAATGACTTAACCAAGAAAATGGGAATTTTCAAGTACTTTCAAGGCCTTGAAAATGTTAATCTAAAATTCAAGTACTTTTCCAATTTTTAAGCACCCACATACACCCTGTGGTGCTTAATTATGTTGTTGGGGGTTTTCCCCTTTTATTTATGAACTATATTAAAACTGTTACATATGTAATGAACTGAAAGTTTATTGCTACTCAAATGAGCACGATTTAAATTTTTGACAAATTTCTTTGCATTTCTTAAAAACAGCCCTTGGTTTCATATAATGCATAAATTTAATTCATTACATGTACAAAACTGTGCAAAACAAGAATATTGAATTTAATGAATTCCCTTGTATGGAATGGTGTCATTAATAATTGCCCATTCTTTGAGTCTACAGGATTTTCATTCAGAGATATGACAAAAATATTTTTAAAAATACATTTCAAACACTAGAAAACCATAATGTTACCAAATTCATAGATATAAATTAGTAAATAAAGTAAACCTATACTGCTTGGTATAAAAAAAATCATAAAATTATATATCCACATTTACAACCTCAAAATTTGTCAAAAATTGTGACTGTGCAATGTATTTTCACATTTTATTTCCAGCTGCTACTATATTAAATTTGTTGAAACTTTGACAGAATAAAGCGAAAATGCTACATTTAATCCAAATGACAATTCTCAGATGATCAAATAACTTATTGTAGCACAAATGACATTATTGCATATGAAATGATAGTAGTGCTAATGTTTCATCGCAATTGCCATGTTAATTAGCACTTTTTAAACTAAACTTACTCACTATTTAAAAACAGAGAAATGACTCGCAAAATTAACCACTGTTATTTTTTTTCTTTTTCAAAAGTTTTTGATGTCAGGCTATTTTATACTTATGTTAAAAAGTGCAATAATAAAAGTACAATAACTTTAAAAGAAGTTATAATTATTAATAATTTCCAAAACTTAAATCTATTGCACTGTTGTTTTAAGTATAATGTGTGGGATATATATATATATATATATAAATGAGACATCAGCTTTTTTTTTGCCATTTTAAAATTAAATTTAGAAATGTTAAAAAGTAGCAAAAAGTAATTCACAGATTTGGAAGTTTAAATAATATTTTTGAGTTGTAAGGATTCAAGGATTCACGAATATTCCAATTAACAGAGTTCCCAGAACAGCATGAGCTGCCTTTAATACTTCAATCTAAGGGGCAGTTGGGAAATAGTAATAAAAGATAAGTTACAGAAGAGAAAAATCAAAAAGCGGGTGATGCTCTTGGATCCAGATTGTGACGAATCACAATCTAGATCTGTGGAGTCACGGAATTTGGAAAAGGAGGTAAAATTCCCAGAGAAGTAAAGGAGGTGCATTAAGTGGGTGGGACTAACTCTGCTCTGTGGAGCACTGGCTTTGAATCAGTAAAAGACTATGTTTTTTTAAAAAAAAGTTGGGATTTTGAGCTCGTCCGGGTGGGCCGATCAGGAGACAGGAATTCATTTCTGCACTGCAAGCTCAATAAGACTTACATACAGAACATGAATCCTGTCTATATCAGTGGGGGGGGTCCTTTATTTGGGGTGGAACTTTAATAAAAAAGTGTAGTATTAGTTTAGGATGGTATCACACTTCAAATGCTAAAAGAATTCCTATAAATTGCTGGTTAAAATCATTAGCTTTCTTTTGTTCGTCTGATTTAGGGTTTTGGGATTTTTTAGGGAGCTCAGGGAAGTTTTCGGGGTATGATTGGAATTTGCTGACATAGGACTGGGTTTTATTTACAAAAATTGAAATTAAACTTATTTTGGTTTGAATTAAAATCCCTGGGGGGGGGTCTGGGTTTGAGATTCGGAAACCAAGGCCAGACTCTGTAACTGGCTGGATATACATCACTGCAGTTAGCACAGGTGCAAAGGGTCGTATTTATTTTAAGGCATTTAATGGTTTTATGGAGACTGGCACATTTAACACATTTAGGGGGAAGATAGCAGTATCGGGCACTATGATGATTTTGAGTTGTAAGAGTCAATCTAACTCGTAACTTTACAAACCAAGAGCAAGCTCTGGGTAGTTTTCAAAACATCAAAAATAGATGTGCAATATTAAACCAATATCATACAATGGCCACTCCATGCATAATTATTTACAACATATTGAATATATTGAACAAGTATCCTTTATTTCTGCTAAAAACTATATTTAATGATAAAATATTCTCACCAGTTAGTGTCATACATTTTAAAAGCTAGTTATTAGTGAAAGTATTGATGGTTTCAATAAAAGATACCTCGGGACCTCTGTCAAAAGTCTTCCTGATACGGTTAAATTGTGCAAAATATTGGTAGTGCTGGTATGGTGCACTTGAATCTGTCCATCGACTAACACCTCTTCGAACTCCATCTTGTGCAGAATGCAGAATCACCCCATTTGGATGAGTTGGGGGTGATTCACCTCTATAAAAAATCAAGCTAATTATGCACAGGCTAGAAACATATTTCTACATAAACAAGAAAAAACAATCATGCATAAAGCATTGATTATGAAACACTTTGCAAATGCAATGCAATTTTTTTAAAGGTCTGTAAAATGTGATACATTCAACAGTGATAATTTTTAAAAATTATCACAGTACTACAATAATTTGTATTACTTAAAAACTTAAAACCATGGAGGTAAAAGTAAAAAGGCAATACTATAAAATCATCTACTTCTCTATGTAAAATCAATGAATACTTCATTCATATCACCTGTATTCCAGACTCCATAACTAAATAATTTTGCATTAAAAAAAATTCAGCAATTCTTATACAGCTCATCTTACAATTGCTTGATTTGTATACATTCTGCATAAGTTAAAATTAGGCTTCGTTGTAGAAATAATCAAAGTTGGATGATTATTTAAACTAAAAAATATTATAATTTCATTGGAACAGAATATAGATGCACATAAAATATGCAAAAATAAAGCGGTTTTACAACAGATGCAACACTAAATACAAATTTAAAAGAACTTTAAAAATCACGAGTTTGAAACTGGGAATAAAGATGGACGCCCTATTTTATTTTGAAGTGGGTCATGTGATCTCTTCATACAATATGGGCAGAATTATTATTTTAATTTTTATTTAAAAAACTACGGAACATATTTTGCTTAAATTTTTTTTTATAAATTTTATGGTATAAGTTGAATATTTCCTAAAATTTTTGAAGCAATTTGTGAATTTTAACTTCAATTAAAAAAGGTTTGGAAAATAAGGTCCCATAGGGTTCAGTGTATTTCGCTTTTTAAATCCGGGTTTAATCCTAAACTAATTGGGTGATATTATTGATTTACATTCCCATATATCCCACAAACCATCTGAATAACATACTAAAATTTCATTTTGATAGTCATTTTTAAGGCAGTTATCATGCGAATGGACAGACAGACAAAATGACCAGTCATAAATACTTTTCAACTACGTTGGAAAGTGTTAAAAATGGAGTTTTATAAAGAAGCTATTACACCAAAGTACTTGATGTCAAACTCTGCTATAATGAAATGCTTTGGGCAACTACTAAAGACTTATACCATGAATCAGTTAAACATGCAATGTAATATTTTTAAATGCAAAAGATTCATGTATATAAAATAACAAGTATTCTGCACTTTTATTTGTTAAATAACACTATCTTGAGAAAAAGTTCATTTAGACTAGTTTGAGCACGCTGACAGATTTTTCTTTGTATGATGTCAGAATTTTTAAACATGCTTGCTTTTAATTTTGAATATTCTTTTGCAGTAATATTGTTGGCAATGTGATGGCAATGATCATAACTAGAACTAAAATTTTATACATATTAGTTCAGCACTATCATAGAGCTCCCTCAAAGCCAGTTTTTTTTTTTTTTTTTACAAATGTAAAATCAAGTTGTATCCGACCCTATATGATCTATCTCAGTTTCAGCTCAGTCTAATTAGAACCATATATTGTTATACATAATGAACTGAAAAGCAATTCACCAAAAATTCTGTTTGCTCAGAATTATAAAATTAATCATATTTTAAATTATTTCTTGACATATAGCCGAAATTTATAACAGCTTTTTTCTGTTCATCGATTAGCATAGTCAGAAATGCTTACAAATGATTTTTTAACTATAATACCACGCATGAGAAAGTAAAAATAAATATGAAGGAATTATCTTATGGACTGTTTTAAGAGAATGTTCTTTGATTTTACAGATGGTGACAAGATGGAAAGTTTGTGTTAATATCAGGGTATGTTACAGGTACAGAAGTTCAGAAGCATCGCAACTTATAAGGTTCCTGAAAAAATTTGAGTATCAGAAATGAGATCCTTCAGATCATGGTTGAAAAATAATGATGCAGAAAATAAAAATTGTATTATTGATTCGTTATTAAAGTTTCACTGAGAGTTATAGACATTTGATTTCTTTTAATTACATGTGATTTTAGCAATATATATATATATATATATATATAATAATAATAATAAAAGTTTGAAAGTCCAATAAAAGAAAAGTGAAAAGTTGTAACTTGAAAAACCAAACTTCCTAACAAGCTTACAAAATAAAAGTATAAATCAGCAAATCTTCAAGAAAATGGAAAAAAAATACAAATTTCGAATCATTTAGTTAATGAAAATCATCAAAAAGCAATGGTATGGAATCGATAAAAGAAAAACAGATGAAAATCAAGCATTAATGCAATACACGTGGACAAGGTCTAGGCCTAAATCATGGATTTGTTCACTTCTTCAATTAAATGTATTTTGCATTGTCATTCCTATTTACTCATTATTTTACATTTGCATATTTGAAAAGTATCCTTAACTTTTTAGGTATGCTATGGTATTTATAAAATTTTTTATACATATATATATATATATATATATATATATATATATATATAATTAAAAAGGTTTGAAAGTCCAATGAAAGAAAAGTGAGAAGCTGTAACTTGAAAAACCTAACTTTCTAACAAGCTTACAAAATAAAAGTATAAATCAGCAAATCTTCAAAAATGGAAAAAAATACAAATTTCGGATCATCAAGTCAAAGAAAAGTATCAAAAACCAATGGTATGGAATCGATTAAAGAAAAACAGACAAAATCCAAGCACAAATGCTATACACGTGCACAAGGTCTATGCCTAAATCAGGATTTGTTCACTTCTTCAAAACTCTTTTTCAAGTCCAAGTGTCTTGTAGAAGCAAACACAAAAATGTATGTTTCTGAAGAAATAGGTAGAATATATCTATAAACTATTTCTACTTGGACAACATAAAGAAGAAAAAATAAAAGGAAAAAAGGATACATGGAATCTAACTCAAAAAATACACCAACCTATCGAACTCAGGAATCCAGAATGAAGAGATCAGTGTTGCCATTTACAAAGGAAAAAGAGATTTACCGTTGCCATTCGTAAGAAATAAATAACAGTAATGCGAAAAGACAAGTATAAGAGATAATATACAATCAAGAAGGGCAATAATAGAAAGGTTAATGTGTAAGAGGATGTAAAAATAAAATATAATTAATAGTTCAAAATTTGATAATAGCTTAAAATTCGTTATTTTCCCCTTTCCCTTCAAAACTCAAAATTTATTTGTTGTGTTTGAATATTTCGGCGATTTATTCCCCTTTTAACGTAATTTGTTATATTTTCCCTTGTTTTCATTATTCAAAATTATACGCAATGCATCTTAAATCGTTAAAATATCTTTTGTTAATCTTTCGGCTTCTCGCTCTCGGGTTTTAACTTCACGTCACTTCATTCACGAGAGTGAGAAGAAAGGGTACATTTTTAGGTAAAATTTGGCCTTCACGGCTTATCTCTTGCGAACACCTGCTAGAGGGGTGCCGAACTTCTGGTGGGGTTGCTGTGCGGCGGGTTGCCGCTTGGCGGAAGTTATCCGCTTAATGGTTTTTGGCATAACAGCGTTTTTATTTCCGCAGATATGCGTGAGCGCTCGGCGCAGGTTTGCACTCGCCAAGTTTGGCGTCTCCTGTGAGGCAAGCGTGTTGCCGGGCATTTCGATTCCTGTCCGGCGTGGTGTAAGGAGATTTATCAACTGCTGCTAAAAATCCGTGGAAACGGGCCTCATGCAAGGGCGCCCGTATTCCGCGGTCGCCGGAAATGCATGAGCCAGTGTCACAAATTTGGCTCATCATGTTTGATCTGCTGTCTCTGTCACCGGATGTTCCAGTTCCATCAGATGTTGAATACAAAAATTAAAGAAATTGGCTACCACTCCGATCCAAGGATTGGAGATGGGGATGACCGAGCGTTTATCCCACAGCGTCTTCGTTCATAACAGACCTACTTTAGATTAACTTTGTTATCAAAGTGTAACTTCGTTTCTAAGAGGCCTTCTCTAAATCAACGTTACCACCAGTCCAATGCAAATCTACAGTATGGTGTTCTTGTGTGTTTATTTGCCTGTGCTCCTCAAGTGTTTTGCTTCCAATGAACCGGCACGCTCAAGTGCTCCGCGGGATGTGCAGTGTTTAATTTATCGGCCGACCCGAGGTGTTTTGTTTTCAATGAGCTGGCCCCCCGTGAGTGTTCCACATCAGAGCAGTAGTCCTCATAAATATTAACCATCTCCTATTATTGACCATATGTGTCATCTTTTTGTATCCACCCTTACATCAACATTAAATGATATGCAATATAATTTACAAAGAAAAAAAAAATCAATCTTGATAAATGTGTTTCTTGGAAAGTGTTTAAAATAATAATTTAAATTCGAATTGGTACGAGTGTTACGCCATTGTTTTCTTTTGAACTGAAATAATGTTGGGTTTGTGATGATTGGGGATTTTGATATTGTATTATTTTAAGTTTCTTGTATTCTTTTGACATTTTTGGTGGTGGACAGCCAGCTCCAGGCAGACCAAACTCTGGTCTTCAGACCAGAGTGGATTCTGTTTCCTGGGTTATTTTAATTTGTTATCTGGGCTTTTCTTTAATTGAATTCCAAATTTAATAGATTTTAATTTTAAGAGCAATGTACTATTTTTTTCTTGACCACTATATATCAAATATTTGTTTAAAGAATCTAATGTTTAAATTTTTAATTGTTGAAAAATAAAAGTTAATTTTTAATTTAATAATAATGGTTGCCATTCTTTAGTTGTTGTTGGCTGTGCTATTTATTTATTTAAAGGTAAGTGGAATTTTTAGAAGTTACATGATGTTGAAGTGTTTCTAAAGGTGTTACATAGTTGAGCACAGACCAAGCTGTAGGTAATAAGTAAAGTAAATAAAGAAACCAAGAGATAATTTTAATAAATAAGTATAAAAGTAAACTTTATTTAAAAATCTATACTATCAGGCCAAATTGGAAACAATGATATAATAAGTTTAATAGTAAAGGAAGGGTAATCCCTTTCCAACAGATTTCTCGGTCCAAACCTGTGTATGCACTAAAGTTGGCCTTACATATAGCTTCAGCAGCCTCCGTTCCCACCTCGAAAAACCATCTTACAGAGAGGGGTTCCACAAAATTTTGTAAAACATGCCACTCCTCCGACTTTAACTCTGGGTAGAAACAGTTAAGCCACTTCAGCAAAACGCTCGGCTTTTTGGTGTAAACATCCTTAGTCTTGCAGGCCACCTTGACTGGTTTAGGTAGATCATTGGCACTCATGACTTTGAGTGCCTCGCCTAAAACCTGTCTGTTATTGTGGAAGATTTTCTTAACCTATTCTACAGTTGTAGCATCATTGTACTGAAGAACAAAGGCTCCCACATTTAAGCCGGAACCATGGATCTTAGGAAGTTGCTCACCAGTGGGGATCTCATCTATTTTATTGAGAATCACCATCTGGATGAGGTCAACTTCTTCCTTGTTCAGCTTACCAGAAGGGAAGGTATCCTTTGTAACAGCCATTTTTCATCTTAATAACCTGGACTGCATGAGCAAATGATCCAGGTTGGATGTCTGTCCTTGGTCTCTTTTCTATGACCAGGCTTCTTGGAGATGGTGGTACCATCCGACCTAAGTCGTCTGGTGCCTCCGACCTTCTCTTTAACAGCTCCAGCTTCCATTAGCTGCTGGTCTTGCTGCCTTTGAGTGCACCTCCTCTTGCGCCTCTGATTTTGGGAGTACTCCCTGCACCCCGACCATGGTTTCAGTGTGTTGCTCACCAAGGCTCGCAACTGCACCTCCTTCCACAGCAAGGTTGCTTGTTTCCCCCTTTTTACCATGATTCAACCCCAAAGGTTTATTTCAATGGCTGATCGGGTTTCACCCGAAGGTGTACCCAATCCTTTAAATGAAACATCTCTATGGGAACATGAAGAGTTAGGAAATGGCACATCTGAGCTCTTCATGTTGTATCCACTAAATGAGAAAAACATGGATTACTTCCAGTTTGATCGAAGCCCCCGCCAGGTTCAGTTTCCCCACACTTTTCTAACGTGAAAAGTGTAACCACCAGAGTCATTCGCAAAGCTAGATGATGCAGAGTGGGCCATAACGCGCACCTAGTGCACAGGGCCCAAGGATCAACAAGGATCCAAGGGGGATTTCTCGATATGAAATACTCTCCATCATCCAACCAACACAAACGAGGGACTCAGCCTCTGGAACTGGTTACTACAAATATTTCTTAAAAGCAATACTACAGATGCACACTGCTCTGCTCTTTTCACACCACATCTGTATGAACCCATTTTCGAACCCAAAAAGGTATACCTTACGGCAGAGGCCGAAGGGTGGTACTAGAGTCCATAGAGCAGAAGTGATGTTTTCTAAGGGTTCGGCATTGATAACACCTGCAGCTGAGAACAAAAGATAGCACAGGTACCTTAGGATTGCATCACCCGTATCCACCAAAGAAGTGAACCCCTGAGGATTTTACAGGGTGAGGCAATTTGCCTCACTCCCAACCCCCAACCTGGAGGACCAGGATGACTTGTTTCATCAGGAACCTCACCTTTGACCTGTCCAGCATGGGAGACCCTACCAATAGCAAAAACTACTGCCATCATAGCTCTCAGGATCATTGGAACATGCAAACCCCACCACCACGACAAGGCGCAGACATCATTCAGTGAGGTTTCTCTTTTCATAATACGATCCAAAATTTCTATTTTAACATCCAGAGAAATAAATTTTCTCTTCAACTTTGCTTTTTTATTTTTATCAGACATAGTTTGGGATTAACATTTAATTTTCCAAAAAATAATCGTAAAAATAAAAATGAACTCTTTAACTGTTAACACATATAATGTATGTATCCCAAAAAACTTAAAATAAGTTCCTTCCAAAACACACAAACACTAGAATTTCTTTAAATAATATTTTCTGAGATTCACGCAACACAACTAAACACTCGAAATCCAATAACGCAATGATACGCAATAATTCTGTCATTGGCTCTGTTGGACAAAATTAAGTAAACAAATCACATATCCTTATTCAGATACAGTTAAAGGTTAAATTTTAATTTGTTTACAGTTAACTGTTTTAAGGTCTGAATCATTTGCTTTGAGGCAGATCAGTTTTCAATTGAGATCCTGCAGATTGTACCGTGGTTGAACAGGAATATGCTGATTTTCCTCATTACCGGAAAATTAGCATACTCCGGAAGCATCATGAAATTGAACCTGTATAAAAACCCACCTTTGGGAATGTCAGTTACAGCAACGCAGAAGATGATGCGATGGTTGGTAGCTGGTTGTAGCTGTTGGAAACTAGGTTTTGTTTACATTGCGATTCTCGTTTTCCGTGAATGTGATTTCATTTTCTTTAATTGGTTTTCCGTTCTCGTTAATGAATCGTGATGTGAACAAACAGGCTTATCATGCAAATCACCTTCTCACTGCCCACGCATCCTGATTTGCATATCCAAAGGGCATTGCCGGCAATGGTTGTGTTCCGGAACACACCCATCACTGGATATATATATTAGACACATTTTTAGTTCCAGCGGACATGGACCGACAGACCCTGCGAAGATCGTAAACTGTGGAGGTCTCAAGAGACCTGTTAAAATTTATGTTAGAGTCTGTCTGACTGTTTGTTCGAATGTATCAATCAGTTGATCGTGAACGTGGTAATATGATCTTTTGTATAGATGATCTTGTGCTATAATGGTTCTGTGTTTGTGAGGCTATGTTTTTCCACGTAGTGGGCTCTGAAAAATACGAATATGATAGTTTAAAGTATTCGGCGTAGCGTGTGACTAGTAGATGGTGGCTTTTGAAATGCACGAAGTTTTGGTAAGATAAAATGCTTTTTTACTTACCTGTGTTTTTCGACATCTTGCTGTTTTAAAAATGTGTCTAGTCATGAGTCATGAACTATTTGAAAACTATTTGAAACTTTTTCCATGAGTGCGTGTAAATATTTCCCTCAATGTGTAAATATTGTGACTTTACTATCTAGTTACTAAAGATTGAGTGACTTGTATAAAGTAATGGATTCATATCACAATAAAGTGCTGTGTCTCAAAAATTTGAATTGCTTTCTTCCAATGGACATTTAGTCACCCCTGCATATGCAGCCAGTTTGTTCCACTGCCAACTACTATTAGTAGTCACTTTAAATTCTTCTGCTGCAAAGTTTTTCATTTGACTTAAATTTAAATGCTTCAAAATTTTGCCAACAGTGGTAATGCTCAAGTAGTGGAGCTATGTTTTACTAAGTAAATTGCTACGAATTGCCGGTTGTGACTACGCTCTGTTTAGTTGAACAATGTGTTCTGATGTAAACTACTTTTCATGAGCTACATCGCAGTTAATGATGCAGGCTCTTATTATTTGCTTAATTATTTTCTGTTTATGAGCAATAAATTCATTATCTTTACTCACTTTGTTGCGTGATTCTACTTCACTCCAGTGTACTTGCCACTCTGCAAACACAATGATGTTCTCAAATTTAACATCCTAAAAATTCAGCAAGAAGTTTTCAGTATTTCCAACAGGCTCAGTGGTGGTAGCTAGTGAGTGTGCGCATACATCATACACGACTACGAGCAAACGTGTACTGTGTCTAAGCAAAAATCGTAAATCTGTCATTTGTATTTTGTTTTGTACGAGGGTTAATGCAAATTTCTGATCATGTTAGAGTGAAACCGTGTTATAGGAAGGTTTATGCAAATTTTTGATCATGCTAGAGCGAAACCGTGTTGTTGGATACAGTGTTATAGGAGGGTTACCTATATAATGAAAATCATTGGTAAGACTTAAAATGAATTAGAATTTTAAGCTTTATCCCTCTCGTGCTTGCATATTTCACTTTATTCCCAATCCGGTTCAAAACTCTGTCATGCAGTTGTGAACTGCTAATCAAAATGTCAAAACTGCTACACACATGAAATTTTGATTAGCAGTTTGCTACTAAAAATATTACCTTATTTTGCACCCTGGTGAGAACTTTGGATTACAATCTATTTCATGAAAACATTAATGGAAGACATGAGCACTTAATTCTTCCAAGGGAGCCAAGTATTGGTGCATGAAATACTTACGTCAAAAAAGTGGGTCGACCAGAGGGCGACGAGGGCTCTGACATGGAGGGAATCTTGCCATTCTTTACAGTATCTGGACGATGCACTTCATTGACCTGAAATCATATAAAAATTGCAGTAACACTGTACCAAATTGTCTAACGATTTCAGTATGAGTACAGTTTCCTTAAAAAGCACTTTTCAAGGACTGTCAAGTACCATGCAATTATTTTTCAAGGACATCTTTCTTCCATATTATGAAGTTGTATGCATTTCTGATAGGAGAAATTATAGCAAACTAACATTATTGTTTAACGTTGAAGCTGTGGATGAAATTTTTAGGAAGAAACAATGTTGTTTAGGAAAATTTCAGTGACAGTGTAAATGCTAGGTAAATTTCTGGAGAAAGCAGAACTTCTCAGAAAAAACACAATGCTGTGAATCTGCAGAACACTTTTAACCCTGCCCTTTTCAAGCACTTTCAATGACTTAACCAAGAAAATGGGAATTTTCAAGTACTTTCAAGGCCTTGAAAATGTTAATCTAAAATTCAAGTACTTTCCCAATTTTCAAGCACCCGTACGCATCCTGATTGTATCTACGCATGAGCAAATGTAATGGATGAGATAAATTAGAAAGTTAAATGAGCGCACAATAGAGCTTTTAAAATTAAAAAAAGCATGTAATAGCACATAATATTATAATAAGCACATACACTTGCAATAGTCAGTAGCGGAATTAATGGAAAAACTGGTGGTCATCTGCCTAGACACATTGTATATAAAATAAGTTATATATATATAAATTAACAAATCAACAAAATTAAGAAATCAATAAATAAAAAATCCATAAAAGTAAATAATTTAGTCTTTTCTGATAGCCAGTGTCTTAGCATATTTTCAGGATTTCCAGGAGGGGGGGGAGATTAGATTCCCAAATATTCGGCTTTCCCCCTTGGATATGCTCTTGATTGGACTAGTAGCATATTTAATTCCCTGAGTGCATTATAGTGTAACAGTCGGGAGTGTGATTTTATTAAGAGTTTTAATCCCAGATGGTGGTTAAGTGCCACCCATAAGCCCTTTCATAAAGGATTTTCTAAGAGAAACTGTGCTAAATTTATGTTTCATGATAATAAAACTATGAAGTCATAATTACATAAAATTTTCAATTTGTGTTGTTTAATTGCGAATATATCTACCTTAAAATACTTTAATAGGGAAATAGCTCCATCTTTCATTAATTATTTTTTTAAAAATAGTTTTCCCACATAAGACAGATACAATTTTAAAAAATGCATGTCATTGCAAATGGATAGCAAAATTGGTAAATATTTAACAATAAAACACAAAAAACATCAAAGATTATATACAAATCCAGGTTTTTGCTATATTGTCCAAGGGTTGCTTTAAAAATTACTACCTAATAAATGAAACACAATATTAAAATTCACTAAATATACTGAAAGGGATTTTGGGATAACGTTCTATTAGCCACACAATTTTTTTTTTTGCGAAAGAATAGAATTTTATTTTAAATTGGGGAATTTTAACTAAAATCTTTTAACTCGGGATATTTGCATATTTTTCCGAGATCATGTCAAATCCAAAAACAGAATTTCCAATAAATATAGAGACTAAACAGATATAATTAAGAAAAAAATCAAAATGCTCTGTTGAAGTTCACTTAGAAGGCCAAGGTGGATCCAAGGATGCAGTTGGAGTGTCTATTCCTAATTTTGGGCATGCCCCCTTTGGGTTAGCATTGAGTGTAAGCCAATCAGAAGTCAGTCACAAATCTTGATTTATAGCCAATATCCTTTTGGTGATATTTGCTATAGAATAACAAAAGCTAATTTAAGGGATTGATTAAACAAACACTATTTACAATGTCTGACAACAATATCTAAGTGGGCATATTTTGAATCCTATGAATGCAGAAGTGATACCTCTGTTGCATTCTCCCATAAGAAATTTTCATACATTATGTGCTGATTTGTAAATGTGAACACTAAGTAATCAATGCAGTATATAATTAAAATAATATTGTAAAACCTGGGGGAACATATCTGGAACACTGAAGAGTACCTTCCTGTAATTTGATTATAAGGTAATCCATGCAAACTATGAACAATCTGTAACAGTTGTTAATTGGGAAAAACCCAGACCACACGACTGACCCGAAGACTTGCAGTAGCTATTTGTGTGGCCGGCAGTTAGGTGTGCAAGTTTTTCTGTGCAAGTGCTTGGAAACAGTAAATCATAAATCACTTGATTATATGAAGAACTAGCAGTATACCCGTTCTTCGTATGGAGTATATAATATAAAGAAACTTAAAATTCACGATCATGTACAAATTCCTATAGTATACTAAATGACATTGTTAATCAAAATATTCTATTAAAATATTTAATTAGGATTTAAAAACGAGGATTTAAAACGCGATTAGGATTTAAAACGTGAGGATTTAAAAACAAAAGTTCATTTTTTTGAGACGAAAGTGACTTTTGTTTTAAAATCTTTAAAAAAATATTAGAATTTGTCCATGAGATTTGAAATTGATATATATTTACTCATAATTGTCTGCTCTTTCCGGTCGTGTGATTTGTTCTTTTCTACGATGTCTGGATGGTGGAGAAAAAAGGGGAAGAGATGGTCGAAATCGCATAAAACATTAAATAACAACAACAAAAAAATAATTTGAATTTTAAAAATCGGTTTTCACGTGTCACCTTCCCACCTCCCCGGGTCTCCAATTGCCAAATTTCATAGCTCTGCAATGTGCAGTCGTTGAGCCTATAGTGTATAAGACACACAGACAGACATTGCATTTTATTAAATACTAGCCCTCTTCGGAGACCAGCCTGTTCACTACCCTTGAAAATTCTGAACGTGGCAAACTCATTGGCACCACAACCCTGTGGAGTTGTTGGTAAGGTAACTATTTGGACGGCCAGGAAGTGCCATCCAATTTAGACCAGAACCCAGTGGGGAGGCATCCACAGGGACCGTACCCTCCTTCCTCTACCACCAACCTCTCGGAAGGACTTATGGACCCACATGTTTAACGTGATCGTACTCCGCATGAACACAGCGGCAGTTTTCGGATTAAAAAAAAATTGTTCCAAAAATGACCGATAGTTGGAGAGATGGCCCTGCAAACAGTCCCTAGTAAAAATATAATTCAATGAAATGGCTTGGTATTCGTGATGCATATGAATTACGAATTGTCAGTGGTATAAACATGCGATAGATACTGACAATAGCCATAAACACCCAAATGTCAATTTAATTAATTCATCTAGAACATGTTACACATGGAATACTTGGACCAAAACCTCATCCCCTATCGGTCATTTTTGGAACTCATTTTTTTTTGTGTCATATGCCTCCCCATGTTCTGAAATGCATACCACACAGGTTTGGTGTGGTCTTATGACCATTGTTTATTCTCTACAGTGCTCTGAACAGGGATACTTTAATTCTAACCACTTGGTATATAAGCAATTAATCCAAATATATCAGCTAAGTACTACAGTCTGTTACAAAAGTACTAGACCACGAGACTTTTTGTTACTTGGGTAATTAATGAAATATTTTTTTATTCAAAATCAAAACTACTCCATGTCAGAACGCGTTTTAAATAAAATTTAGCAACTTACATGTACGAAATTCATTTAGAAAAAAATATAACAGCAATATAACAAAAAGTGGCACAAATATCTGTTACAAAATTATAAGACCACATGTGGAAATAGAAAGTTTTAGCAAATTTAGTAAGTAGTTGTTCCACCATTTTTCTGAATAACTTGAAACACACGATTTGGCATCGATTTAATTAAATTATTAAAGACAGATTCTGGAATATTGTTGCATTTCTCCATAATGGCGATTTCCAATTCATATGCCGAATGATATTGTTTGTTGTTTTCATGTACTTGGCGAGACAAATAACCCCACAGGTTTTCTATGAGGTTTAGGTCAGGGTTAAGGCTCGGCCAAGATATAACATCAATCTTTTTTCTTTTGAGCCATGCTTTTGTTGATTTAGATGTATGACTGGGAGCATTATCTTATTGGAACTTCCATTTCGGCCCTCCTAAAAGTGGCCCGAAGGATATCAGACTTCCGTATAACATTTGTTGGTAACTGTCGGAGTTCATTTTGCCATAAACTCTTTGCAGATTGCATTTTCCTACATATGAGAAAGTGCCCCACACCATAATGGAACCGCCTCCCATCTGCCTATTGAAGAACTCACAAGATTCTTGCCTTAAGTCATGCCAGTAGTAGTTATTGCCGTCCGGACTGTCTAAGTTAAATTTTTTCTCGTCCGAAAATATTATATTTTTCCATGTAGAGTTCCAGGACGACATTCTTTGCCCACTTCAGACATGCTTCTTTATGATGTTTAAGAAGTCGTGGTTTACTTCTTAGTTTCCGAAGTTTAATATCAACATTTGACTTCAAACTTCGCCACACAGTTACATGGCCGGACGCCCAATTTGCTGCTCATGTCTTCGGATGAGCCGGTCGTTCTGGGTTTTCGACACAGTTACATGAGACACTTGTTTACTTGTCTGCTGTGCTATTTTATAAGTGGACTGATAGTTTTTCGTTGCAAGCTGGAAAATTTGTCTATTATCATGAGCTGATAACTGCTTTTAGCGGCCAGATCTTTTCTGCTTTCCATACAATTCTTTTTTACTCAAAAAATTGTGAATAACTGTTTTAAAACGATTAAGAATCTTACTTATTTCACGTTCCGACTTTCCTTTTCCATTGTAGAACCAAACTTTTCGCACTTCTACTTCAGACAAATCACTTCCATGAGGCATTTTAATAATTCAATGAATCAAACAGTTCAATTCTGAATTTCTGCCTTTTTTCCTTCTTTCCAACCTTTCCAGATGGTTTAGGTTACAGTTAAACTCCCAAGTTAAACAAAAATCGTCTGCATTATTAGAAAATCTAAAGTGGTCTTATATTTATGTAACACCGTGATTTCAAAAAATCATTTGGCATGAAAATAATACTTGATCATTTTTTTTTTTTTTTTTAAAGCCAAATCAAGACTGCAAAATTGTTTCGTTTCATACACCTTCTTTGAAATTCACATTCAATGTTATCTTTGTTGAGAAAGGGTGGAATTTTGAGTGGTTTTATAATTTTGAAACAGACTGTATTTAAGTCATAATGTTTAAAATACAAAGTATATAGTCGATTAATACATGATCTAATATTGTACACTACCTTTTGTTTAATGTAGCTGACAAGGTGCTCAGCAAGTTTTGCTATATCAGGAAATGGGTCACTAGAGAGTGCATTTAGGGTTTTCCAAATGTTCCCAAACACTGAGGCATAGCCCAAACCAAGACCATAGGGGTTGTGTATGCTCGATGCCATGCTGCTGATGGATGTACTAGAGCTCACTCGGCGCAGCCTTTCAAGAGCAAATGAAGCTCCGTCACTCTGGTAACCAATATCTAATGCATCTAAAGAAAATATAACCTTGAAACGTAAAATTCAATGGAAATTATCTAACATATAAATAAAATTAGCAGAACACTGAAGAGGGAAGTGCCACAAGTAGTCACACTAACAAGGAAGGGATGTCTTTCGTGGACAATGCATATGGAGCCAGGGTGACACTTCAGCTGAGGTTCACAATTGGAAGATATCGATGTGACTATTTTATATTGCTTTTTTTTAAATTGCTATTTTTCTTCTTAGCACTTTAGGAAAGGCTAGGGTTAAAGGGGTAAATTTGGGGGGGGATTGATAAAAACACTATTTTAATCTTTTGTGATGATTAACTTTGTTAAGGCTTAACCTTCTTAATTTGAGGGAATTGATAAAAACACTATTTCAATCTTTTGTAATGATTAACTTTCTTAATTTGGGGGATTCATAAAAACACTATTTCAATCTATTGTAAAGAGTAACTTTCTTAATTTGGGGGGATTGATAAAAACACTATTTCAATCTTTTGTAATGATTAACTTTCTTAACAAATTTGCATATTGCAGGATATTGTGTAATTTAGAGTTTAATATATAAAGAGGTTAATCATAAGTCTGTTTTAAATAGTGTTCTATATTTTAATATCTTTTTTCAAGCTTTTTTGGCACAGGATAATTCAAATTAATTTCAAGGATTGACTAAAAAATGCAATTTCTGATATTCAATAACAAAATTTTAATAGATTTTTTTTTTTTGACAGTTTGAGTCAATTATGCACTATATTGTGTAACTTAATTAATTTTAGTGCACAGGAAATTTTATATTTCTGATACAGAATGAGTCAATTTTGAAAAGTCTGCATTTAAGGACATTTTGATGTAAAATCAATTTACATCAATTTTTGTTATGGTTGCCAATTCAACAACACAGCACAAGAATTACACTCAGCTCATAATAACACAGTTTAATCAACAATCACAAATGATTATATCATGATAAAAACAAAATTCTAAATTAATGACTTATTACCCAAAATAGTGCTGAACTGCTACTTAAAATAATTATTTTTGTTTCAACAAAACCCAACTGAAAAAAATAAATTTTAGTGACTGTCTCCAACATTTAGAAAACCTGATTTACAATATGAAGAGATGAAAAAAATGTATAGCCTGATGCACTTTTTTTTTTTAGACATAAATGAAACTTCAAAGGAAATATAGCGAAACCCTTACATATATGCATGCAATAAGAAATCAGTGTTAAAAACAAATAAAATTAAAATAGTAACACATTTTGCTGTGTACTTCCAAGATACAAAGAAGATAATTGATTTTGGGTCTATTTGGGGGTTCAACATCACTGACAAAATAATACAACACTAAAATACTCACTGGAACCGGGTGAACCAGAGAGCGTCACTTTGAGGCGGTCTCGAGAGGACACTTTTCGCATTCCAGTTCCCATAGTCATAGGAGGGAGTACCTCTAGGAGCAAACAACAAGAGTTTCAGAAACAAAATTGCCAAAATGAGTACTAAACAAGCACTGAGACTCAGATAGCACAAGTGTTTCCCTGATTTTCAGTGTCACCTGTTAGTGGAAAGGAAATTTAACAGAAAATTAAAAGTTCGATTTTAGTTTTGAATCTTTATTTATTTATTTATTTATTTTTTCTCAATTAGTAGTTCCCAAATATATATTGATAGTTCCCAAACCCTATACTGTGAATGACATGTTTGCTCATAACCAAAACTTCGGAGTTTGATTACAGGTCCAGTTGAAGTAACAAGCATTCTAGACACAAGAAGGGGTGTGATTGTGTGTGTCTTAGAAACTGCCTATTAATAATCAAACTTAATGACTTAACAAATCATGTACACATTTTAAATGCTGTCATACTTAATTGTTTCTGATTATTATAATTTTGGAGGAAAAAAACTTGTAAACTTCAAGACAGATTCTATTTTTTATCAAATTTCCAGCTTACTAATAGTCAGAGCTTTAAATCAAGGAAACAGTTTTAAGTTGAAATGCTTATTTTGTATTCACGTCAGGAACTACGTGAAATGCAATCTTATTTCCTTATTTCTAAAGAACACATAAATAGATACATTTGAAAATGCACAGAAAAATCAGTTTCAGATATTCAACATTTTTAAAAAGAAAAACTATTAATATTTATTTAACTATCTAAATTTAAAATGATGTATGTTAATTTTTTAAAGCTGCTCTTCAAGTAAAACTTATTTTCTTACCATCTGAAACAGGCCCTGTAAGAGGCAAACATCAAAGTGCTAATTTTAAATTATGATTACTGAGAAACATGATGTAAGATGACAGGCAAGTTCTTGAATAAGAAGAGCCACATAAAATATTTTTCATACATTTTTTAACATTCAAGAATCAGAGAAAATATTATGTTAAAATTGTAGCTATATAGTAGTCCTAGTAGTACAGGGTGTCTACAGGATATTTAAAATGCAATGTCATGACTTTTTCATGACCTGTCAATAAAATTCATGCCTGACTTAGATAACAAGTTTCTTAGACAGCGGATTACTAATTATTGAGTCCTTAACAGCTTTTTCAGATTACTAATTTTTGAGTCCTCAATAATTATATATACAGGGTGTCCAGTGCTATAGGTGCCCAATGGCTATTTCCTCAACCGTTAGTCACAGAGATATACTTCCAATTGCAAAAATGTTTTAAATTTTAAAATCTATTATCTTAGAAACAGTTTAAATCAATAAATGCATTTCTGAAAGATATACGAAATATAAATTTTTATACATTTCCCTGGTCCTACCAATTATATTTAGGAAAACCATCCTCATGCAATTATATGCAAAAAAAATCATCCTTTTATGACCAAAATTGACCGACTTACAGCTATTTAAAGTTGGAGCATTTTTTGTGCTGAGAAATGGTCAATACGGTCCCTGATTGGTTGGTTGCCTGAAACGGGACATTTTTATGCGTGGAAAAGTGACTTAAGTCATAAAGTTTAATGTTTCATAACTCGGTAAATTTTGGTCGTAAAAGGAAGGATTTTTTTTATTTTGCATGAAATTGTATGAGGATGATTTTCCTAAATATAGTTGGTAGAACCGGGGGACCGTATAAAAATTTATATTTCATATTTCTTTTGTATTTCGTCCTACCAATTATATTTAGGAAAATCATCCTCATACAATTTTATGCAAGAAAAAAAAAATCCTTTTACAACCAAAATTGACCGACTTACAGCTGTTTAAAGTTGGAGCACTTTTTGTACTGAGAAATGGTTAATACAGTCCCTGATTGGTTGGTTGCCTGAAACAGGACATTTTTATGCGTGGAAAAGCGACTTAAGTCATAAAGTTTAATGCTTCATAACTCGGTGAATTTTGATTGTAAAAGGAAGATTTTTTTTATTTTTCATGAAATTGTATGAGGATGATTTTCCTAAATATAATTGGTATGACCGGTGGACCATATAAAAATTTATATTTCGTATTTCTTTCAGAAATGCATTTATTGATTTAAATTGTTTCTAAGATAATAGATTTTAAAATTTAAAACATTTTTGTAATTGGAAATATATCTCTGTGACTAACGGTTGAGGAAATAGCCATTGGGCACCAATAGCACTGGACACCCTGTATATACACAGGGTGATTAAAAAAAATGGGCCAAACTTAACGAGGTAGAAATACACACCAAAGCAAGATTTTTTGTCATAGTTTACCAGGTCGCAAATGAAACATAAAGGCACCATTGGACACTTAATGGTGAAACCGATGAGGTGAGTCAAAAATGCAAGAAAAATTCAGAAGTTATAAAATGACATTTAATAAACAATAATTACAGTAATGGCTCAAAAGAGCGACCACCAACTTGAATGCATGTCTCACAGTGGCGATGGAGGAATTGGCGAACTATCTCGAACAGACCAGACAGGTCGCGCACTTCAGCAGCAACGGCTGAAATTTTGGCGACGAGTTCCTTCTTCAGATTCAAGGTGAGTGTCATAGACGAGATTGTTGAGGTATTCCCACAAAAAGAAGTCAAGGCATGACAGATCGGGCGATCATGAGGGCCAAGTTATGGGACCACCTTGCTCAATCCATCACCCTGTAACTCCTTTACGCTTAATTTCCAACCCAGTAAACTATGACGAAAAATGTTTGTTTTGGTGTGTACCACCACCTCGTAAAGTTTGGCCCATCTTTTATGAATCACCCTGTATATTGCTATGAACAATTGATTACTGAGAATAATTATTTTCAATAATTATCCTATTTTTACTTTCATTAGCACACATAATTTGCTTTTATGAGATTTCTTTTAAAAAATTCTCACAAATATAATTTTTAACACTATCAATAACTACTGTAGGATATATATATATAGTATATATATAACTCTGCCCCCACAGGGGTAACATTGCACCCTGGGGTGATTTTCCTTAAAGCATTGATTTTTGACTATCAGCAGTGGTTAAAAAAAAAAAAAAAAATTCTATGTAAAAAAAAGCCTAATATTTTTAGCTTGTAGTGCATATATTATGAAATTAAAAAGTGAATTTAATCACTTTATAAAATGTTTATAATTTAGACAAGAAAATTTTGAAATTTTTTTTTTCTGTAAGCAGAAGAGGCAAGACCAAGGTACATAAGTCAAATATGGCCTAATTTACTCATAATAATGAATATTTAACATTATTTCATTTTCCTAGAAAAAAATTTCCAAGAATTTTTTTTTTTCTGAAAAGGTTGTAACATTTGGCCCTTTATTCCCACCCCCTTCTCCCCACACACCTGGGTAACATTGATCCCCAGAAAAACATTGCATTTAAAGATGTTTTGTGGGTTTTCTGTAGAGCTATTTATTCTCTGTAGTAGGAACAAAACAAGTAAAATAAAAAGAGTGCAATAAAATGTCTTCTTTATGTCCTGTACATTTTAGAAAAAATAAAACACACACACATATATATATATATATGTATATATATATATATATATTCAAACTTTTACCATTTTATCATTTCCTCAATGCATGGGTCAATGTGTTGTGTTAGTTAACATTTTTGCAAGGTCTTGAACCCCCCCTAAAAAAAAAACACTGAAGATCGTTGCGAGCCCTGGCAAAGCAGTTCTTGATGTTGACATGCCAAGTACCAGTAAGTTAAACTGTTAAACCTATAAAGAAGGCTGTAGCAGCATTGAAATTTTTTTTTTTTTTTTTACAGAAAATGAAAGCAGGAAAACCCTGTGAAACATCAAAAACGTTTAAAATTGTAGTTAATAAAGGTTTTGATTTGTCCATCTGATTCATCTAATCTTGAAGAAGATGTCAAGAATTATTTTTGTCAGATGATCTTCTTGTAGATGACATTGTTACTATGGGCTTTTGTCACTATTAAAAATTTTGCCATTTAATACACACTGATTTGCAGAAAAGTTGTAATATCCAACTCTTTCATTATTTCTAGAATGTTCTTAAAGGTTTTGAAATGTATTTGCCTAATCTTTTTAAATTAAAATTTTATTTGTCAGTATTACAATCTGTCTGTTGTACATGAATTTAATGTGTAACTCCATACAAATCGAAGAAATTTTCACAGGTAAACATTACCCCACATTCTAAAGTGTTCACAGCTACCTTACTAAATATTAACCCTAATGGAAATATGTAAAAAACAACAAGGGGTCAAAATTACCCCCAAAAACCAGGTAACTTTGATCCCCCCTCTTTTATCCTGAGTAATCTATAAAATTAAAAGAAAATTTAACAAACTGGGATGAAAGATATAATTAAAAAATATTTTCAAGCAATTTTTTACATAAAATTAGAAGGATATTTGCTGAAAACTACAAAAATGGGTTAATTCTTACCCCAGTTGATGGTATAAATATAGCTGACAATTGGTTACTGACCATTATATCTACGTATGAGCAAATGCAATGGATGAGATAAATTAGAACATTACTAAGTTAAAAGAATGTACAATAGGGCCTTTAAAATAAAAAAAATCATGTAATAACTCATAATATTATAATAATTACATACAGTTGCAATAGTCAGTTATGGAATCAATGGAAAAACTGGTGGTCATCTGCCTAGACACATTGTATATAAAACAAGTTATATATATACATACAGTAGTTTATGCATAGTTTTCGATTAAAATCTTTCAATATATATATATATATATATATATATATATATATATAAAATCAATAAATCAACAAAATTAAAAAATAAAAATAAAATTAAGAAATCAATAAATAAAAAATTCATAAAAGTAAATAATTTAACCTTTTTTGATACCCAGTGTCGTAGCATATTTTCAGGATTTCCAGAGGGGGGTGGGAGGGGGAATTAGATTCCCAAATTCTTAGCTTTCTCCCATGAATATGCCCTTGATTAGATTAGTAGCATATTTATTCCCTGTCTATCTGTTGAAACAACTCAGGACTACATTTTAACTACAGTCGTTCAATGCAAGCGAAATTTGTATAATTTCTTAATAATAAGAAATTGTTCTTCTGATTTTTTAATTTTTCTTTAAATATATATATTTTTATTTATTC
This sequence comes from Amaurobius ferox, assembly GCA_951213105.1. Classification (NCBI taxonomy): domain Eukaryota; kingdom Metazoa; phylum Arthropoda; class Arachnida; order Araneae; family Amaurobiidae; genus Amaurobius; species Amaurobius ferox. The sequence goes on along the minus strand of OX578147.1, from coordinate 141,154,467 downwards.
GTAACCATTCGCATTTCTTAATCATCTCCTGATTTATATTGCATTCACTGTGCTTTGATGTAAAAATAACTCAATGTTCAGTTTTTATAATATAATGTTTTTATGCAACAATTAAATTCATCTTGATCATGTGCAAAACTTTTTTTTTTTTTTTTTTTTACAGTTTTTAATTTTAATAGTTTGCATTCCAAGCTCCTCATGTTTTACTTTTATTTTGAATGCGAAATAGGTGTAAATAATTTGAGTGGAATGTTTCCAATAGATGTGGCAGAGTTTTTGCTCTTCCGTGCGGTAACTGTGCGAGTTTAAGGAAAACTTGGAACAACATATAGAAGGACAAATACCACAATAATGCAGCATACAGCTGATTCGAGGGTACACTGGATTCCTTTTTGTCAGTTGAAGAGTTACTACTCGTAGTAACACATAGATGCTTACGTTGAGTCAGTCAAACCACAGGATGGTATGGAGAGTTAAGCCTAAGACAGGACTGGCTAAACCGAGACCTGCAGGTTGCATGCAGTCCAGCACATTATTATTTACGGAAAGCTTAGTTATGATAAAATTTTAAAAAACTACACATAAATGTAATAAAAATCAGGGTGGCCACAAGAAATTCATTTTGAAATTCCCTGATATTTTCCCTGAAATGTTCCTTCTCAAAAGATGTGTATCGAGGTCACGTCGCCTGTTAATGAAAACTCTCCCTTCAGCCATTTGTTCAAAAGTATATTTAAAGGAGAGGAGTGATGGGTCTTGTAATGCAAAATGAAAAATGTGACATCATGGAATGAACAAGCATTGTTCATTCAGCTGAAAGAAAACTATAAAGTTGGAAAATGAAAAAAAATTGCAAAAATTCATAGTTTTCTCAGACTTTCAAAGGAATTCCCTGATTTTTCCCTGATATTTCTAGAAGCATAAAATTCCCTGATAATTCCAGGATTTTCTGATTTTCCAGGTTCACGGTGTACATATCTATCCTTGTTAATGCTTTGGGATCCACCTATGCTTGTGAAGCTTTTTTTTATTTAAAAAATGAACTTTAATAAAAATAAATATTAAATTGCAATAACAGATGAAAATTTGGAAAATTAATTAAGATATACAACAACCAAAATGTAAATATACCTAAAATAATTAAGGATAGCAAAGAAAAGCAAACAAACATCTCATTGATACATTTATAAATTAAAATGAGGGGAAAAACAAAATTTCATATAATTTTACTTTTTTCATTTTAAAAATGCTATTTATTTTTATGTGTGTCTGACGGGGGAAAATTGAAGCATGTCAAGGTGACCTGCAGACAAATGCGTCCTGAGGGTCAAGCAGTCAAGCGACCGCTTGGGGCCTCAAAATTTTGTACATCATATTTAGACTTATATTGCATTTTTTTAAAGACTCAAGTGCATTATACCTAATCCAAATTTTTCTTGTGCTTTACATAATTTTGCATTATATCATTAATCATTTGTGTATCCGTTCTTTACATCGTTTAGACTACAACTTTTTCATCGGATTGTAGTTGAGCATATTCAGATCATGATTCTATAATTCCTAATTTCATAGGAATTATAGAGCATATTCAGATCATGATTCTATATAACTAGGGCTAAATTTTGCATTGAGGCGGGATAGCCTCAGGCCCGGGAATATGTTTATATACCATAAACAAAGGGCCCCAAAATACTGTTGATCCACAATTCTAAGTCAGAATTTAAAGTGAAAAGACTCATGTACATGTTAGTCTTTTAATGAATCCATATTTATTTTTCAACTTGTAAAAACAACATAAATAAATTGTCGGATAATTGATTTTTTGGATTACCAATTAACGAGTTTGTGAAGTTTTACTGCATTTATTGTTGAGATGAGACCTTTCATGAAAGATGAATTTCCAGATATTTTGGTTTTGACTGTGTATGTAGATACTTTTACTTTTTATATTAGTCTATGCAACAACATAATATGCAAAAAACACAGTATATGGATTTTTGTCCTACCAGGTGGACTTAAAAGATTTGCAGATTCTTTTGCTTTTTCTTCCTCCATGTATTGATGTCCGACAGCTACAAACTGGTTTTCAAACAGCAACAGAAACCACTGCAAGGCAATAGCAACTTCCTGCAAAGTATGAATTCACATTCAGTTCAACTTAATAATGATTTATAAAAAAATATGCACAAGATAAAGTTTAACAATTGAAACTAATAGAACAGAAAAACTACAATTCGTAGGAATGCTGACAACATACTCATAAACTAATATCCATTTTATGTCTAGTTGTAGCTACACAGAAGAACACATGTGAGAAAAAAACCAAAGCCACACAGAAGAACATGAATGCGAGATAGCTTTTGAATATGGTTGTCAATGACTAAAAACTAAAACACCGTTTGCAATATGTGAGACTACAAAATAAATTTTGGTTTCTTTTCTTTCTTTGGAAAATACACTGTTTCGCAGTAATGGAAGTTGAGGATAGAAATTGCATATTTTAAATACCACAGCATTATATTATTTGCTTAAGATTAAACTGCATATAGATATTATTTTTTAGCATTTTTGGTTTATATTTTATGTTATTTTTTTTAATGTTTCAAAACTTGAGAATCTTCTAATGTGATTGAGCTTGAAATCAATAGCACTTTCGTGTTTACTGCCTTAAGTGTTGTTTAAAATAATCCCCCCCTCCCCCCACATTTAATTTCATTTGAATGAGATATGCTTCACAGATACAGAGCATTCATGCTGAAAATCACTGACTCATGTTCTGTGATATTCAAAACATATAATTCATTCATATCGGAGAGTTTTAGTTCCTTCTACATATTGTAGGGAAATAAAAGAGGGATAGACAAACTTTATGCCAGAAGCCACAATATTACTCGGTCAGAGAGCAACAATTAAATATACTATGGCATAGCCACCAACCACCAAATATGAAAAACTGTGAGATTTTCACACAACAATGAAGTATATTTGTGACAGATATACTCAATCTAAATAAATAAAGCATAACTTTTCGACAAATAAAACTCAAACATGAATTCTCCATGATTAAAATTAACAGATTTAAATCAAAACTAAATACAGATAACATATATCAAACATTTATGTTAAGAGTAAAGGTATTGAAGTCTTCAAAAGCCCATTAAAAGAAAATATGATGTACAGATTAAATTAGTTCGGGTGAAGTGATATTTATCAAACTGAGAAACAACAAACTGAAAAACACTAAAAAAATCTGTATATTAAGAAAAAGCTAGATGTAGCTGCCACCACCCAAATACTTTTAAAAGAGATTTTCCATCAAAGCTAGTGCCAGACCTATGTCATACGATGTGCAATTTGGTATGTTGATTTCGAATACATTGCCATGTGTCACCTCCTATTTTGGTTACAACTGGATGCAAATTTCTATTTCTTATACAATTTTGAAGTGAAAATATTTTTACACTACTTTTGTATGAAAATTTTATTTCAAAAATTTTATTTTCAAAATCTAATTTTTCATTTGTTGTTGTTGAGACCCAGACCGCCCGACCTACCAGAAAGGTGTAAGGTAACTGTTTGGACGGCCGGGAAGTGCCACCCAATTTAGACCGGAATCCAGTGGGGGAGGCATCCACAGGGACCGTACCCTCCTTCCCCTACTACCAACCTCTCAGAAGGATTTACGGACCCACATATTTAACATGATCGTACTCCGCATGAACACGGCGGCACTTGTGGCAGTGTGCAAATCCAGCGTGCAAACCACCGGGCTACCGTACCCGAAATGTGCCAACAGCACGTGGTGTTCCCAGGTGGTCACCCACCCAAGTACTAACCGCACCCGATGCTGCTTGACTTCGGTGATCTAACGAGAACCGGTGTTTTCAGCACGGTACGGCCGTTGGCCAATCTTTCATTGTTGAAAATGCTGTTTCCATTTAAAAAAATTCATATTTAAATTATTTAACTTTCATTGTTAAAAATGCTGTTGCCATTTTAAAAGCAATAATATTTAAGTTAGTGATTTTAACAAATGAAATGCGATCTTTTGTCACTGTATAAAGTGTTGGAAAAATTTCTCTTTCAGTCAGTAGAAAGTTGTTTATTAGCAGAGTAGACCCAGTGATGAAATAAAGATAAAAAAAATCAAGTTTGTCAAACAAAAACCACGTTTATTGACATACGTAGGTATCTTGCCAAAAGTACATGGCATCTGCTGTTTGAATAAAACAGCACAAACATATATACAAGATTTTGAGTTTAAACAAACATAGGAAGTCCACATCAGAATACTTAGACACACATGATTCAGCAATCATTCTATGTCTACCTTATGAAGGTCACACTTTAGAAAATTTTTAGTGTCATCGAGTGATTTGACTAGATATAGCATTCTTTAAGCACAGTCTAAAAACACAGTCTAAAACAGAGTCTAAAAAATTAAATCACTGGTATCAATTAGGTAACACTGTTGTATCACTTTTATCCCGAAACTTGCCTTTTTTAACTAAGGCCATCCTTTGTAGTTAACTGCCTTAAAGAAATTTAGTCATTGATTAGCACCAAAGGCTAATATGTACTATCTTGTATATCATTAACCACTTTCCACAATATACAGTAGATTATTTAGTAACGTGCTATCCCCATAATCTCGATTCTAGAACGTTCATCTAAGCGAATATTTCTATTTCGCACCCATTATGATGATTAGCCATATACCATCAGCTATCAACTATAAAGCAACAGCTATAAGCATCCGCATTCTCATGCTCATCCACAGCAGCAATCGCATCTGCATGCTCAGCATCAATCGCATGAATAAGTTTCCAATGTGTGCTTCCTATATACTATGAGATTGGCACTTACCATAACGAGTTCCAAGGCCCGACTCATATAATATGCAAATGAGCCAGTGCATACGTAGGATATACGATCTGCATAAAGATACTTACTGGAAGAATGCCGTGAGTCGTTCCCGTGAACGAAGTAAGTTTACAAAAAGTAAGTTGAGTTTTTGAACGATGTTCAGGAAAAATAGCGACTCACGATCTTCTAATTACATTTTTCCAACAATCGGTTCCCTTATGCAGATTATCCAATTCGACGCATACACCATAATGCTCAAAAATTTAATCTAAGAACAACAAATTATCAAGTTCCTAGTTTTGTTTTCAAATTATAACGAATGATAATTAGAAATAGTCTAAGATTATAAGTAACATCATAGCATGACAGAGTAATAAATAGTTATACACTCAAACTTTAGTTGAGGATTAATGGACACTGATAAGTTTCATGTAATACAGTCAATTGTAAAAACATTAGACCTTTAAAAATTTTAAATATAGTCACTTTAGTTTCAAGAAAATTTAAGTAAAAACATGTCATAAAGTTACAATTTAAATTTAAGTATAGACATGTTAGAAAACAGTTAAAGTTTAAAAGTTTTGATGTATAAACATATTGTAAAGTTACATTTTAAATTTACAAATACTTTTCTGCTAAAATCGTCGGTAATGGATAAAAAGTATAGGTTACAGCTCAATGATCGAATAGGTAAAGGTTTATATACATTCATGTGTAATAATTCCAGTGGTCCTGCTGATCTTATCCTACCTGTTGGCTTATATGAAACATGTTTGGTTTTGGGTAACACACAAGCTTTGCAATTTAACTTCTTGAACTTAAATTTTGGTAGTCCTTTTACTACCAAAACTTTACTAGTTTGATACAGATAGTCTAATTAAGATGACAGTATTGCTTATGCCAAAGTTTAATTACTCCATCAGATTCAATAATTGAACTGATTGGTCTACTTTTGTTGATGCTAAACTTATCATTTTTGTAACCTTTTACCCCATTTGAAATCATTGTTATCAGTTTCTTTTCTTTTATGTTTTTGAGTTTCTTTAGAATTTAAATTACAGTTTTTATATTTTGAATTTCTAAATTTCTTATTGTTATGCCTATCACTATTTTATGGTTTACTATTTTCGTTTTCAAGATCTCTGATATCGCTCACATTGTTAGATTCACACTAGGGTTTAAAGAAGTATAACCCTTCTTTCCTTTTTGCACAAAAGTACTTTTCCCCACTAGGTTCTAGTATAGATGCAGCTAAAAGATTTTTCCGTAATTTTAGTGAATACATTACATTATTTAACAAGATACCATTTCTTTGGCCATTCACTATTACAAACATTTTGACGGTACCAATAGCTTCAATTGGGTTCTCAATATTTCCAATAGCTAAAGACATTGTAGTGTCTTTCATTGAAATTTAGAAATAAAGATTTATTATTGCAAAAATGACAAGTAGCTATGGTGTCTACAACCCAATAGAATTTATCAACAGGATCTACAATCAGATTTGTTTCAATTTTAGATCTGTCATACAATTCAACAGTATTTGTTAAATTTTTAGTTTTCAATTTAGGGCAATCTTTTCTTAAATGACCCATCTTTTTACAAATAAAACAAGGCCCAATCTGGGTTACATTGAATTCAGGTTTTACATTAAATTTTTTCGGTTGACTTTTACTTTTAGACACGAATTTAGATTTACAGGAAATATTAAATGTAGAATTAACACTCACATCTTGGTCTTGACTCTGTTGTTGTAGGTGACCCTCTTCTGCTGATAGTTCCATCTAGATCTTGTCCAAAGTGAAATCCGCATCAGGCCATCTATATATGATTTGTACTATACACTGGAAAACTTCTGGAAGATATCGGATGGATTGGAATGCTATGTAAATGTCCTCAATGGGGTGTTTTACATCTTTTAGTTTTTTGACAGCTTTCATTAGACGTGCACAAAAAATGTCCACTGGTTCATTTTGACTTGACGGATGTTGAAAAATTAATCGAGTAGACAAACCAAGTTAGCTCTCGGTGTTTCAAAATGGTTCCTTAACTTCTCCCAGGCATCAGCTGGATCATCTGTGATGTTGATGAGCTCCTGGTATTCAGTTGACAGGCCATAGTAAAGCATTGATAGCACTCTATCTCTCCTTCGAATGAATTCAACTTGATCTCATCTAGTTGAGGATTCATCTATCAGTTTGACACTTCTGTCTATGAAACCATAGCAGCCCTCAGCTTTGAGTGCAAACGCCATTCCATTACACCAGGTTGAATAATTGTCCCTTTCAGTAGTGGCATTTTTAGTGTCTCCATGCTTCCTGTTAAAGTTTTGCTTATTCGAAAGACTTTAACTCAATTCTTGGATATCACTTGACGGGCAGACTTTAGCGGCCTCCATCAATTTGATTGATAACTTTTCTTCACTTGGGCAATCCAACTGTTGGTGACTGAATCATCTATTTCTGCGTAGACTGGCCTATAATCATGTTGGAAATTTCTCTTTCAGTCAGTAGAAAGTGGTTTATAAGCAGAGTAGACCCGGTGATGATATAGTCAAGTTTGTCAAACAAAAACCACGTTTATTGAAATACGTATCTTGCCAAAATTACATGGCATTTGCTGTTTGAACAAAACAGCATGAACATATATACAAGATTTTGAGTTTAAACAAACATAGGAAGCCTACATTGGAATACTTAGACACACATGATTCAGCAATCATGCTGTTCTATGTCCACCTTATAAAGGTCACACTCTAGGAAATTTTTAGTGTTATCGGTTGATTTGACTAGATATAGCATTCTTTAAGCACAGTCTAAAAACACTCTAAAACAGAGTCTAAAAGATTAAATCACTGGTATCAATTAGGTAACACTGCCGTATCACTTTTATCCCAGAACTTGCCTTTTTTAACTAAGGCCATCTTTTGTAGTTAACTGCCTTAAAGAAATTTATTCATTGATCAGCATCAAACGCTAATATGTACTATCTTGTACATCATTAGCCACTTTCCACAATATACAGTAGATTATTCAGTAACGTGCAATCACCATCAACTTGATTCGTGCTATCACCATCAACTGAACAAAAGTAAATATGTTCATCTAAGCGAATATTTCTATTTCGCACCCATTATGATGATCAGCCATATACCATCAGCTATCAACTATAAAGCAACAGCTATAAGCATCCACATTCTCATGCTCATCTGCAGTAGCAATCGCATCTGCATGCTCAGCATCAATCACATGAATAAGTTTCCAATGTGTGCTTCCTATATACTATGAGATCGGTACTTACAGGAACGAGTTCCAAGGCCCGACTCATATAATATGCAAATGAGCCAGTGCATACATTGAATCTCTAATCTGCATGAAGATACTTACTGGAAGAATGCTATGAGTCGTTTCCGTGAATGAAGTAAGTTTATAAAAAATATGATGAGTTTTTGAATGACGTCTAGGAAAAATAGCGACTCGCAATCTTGTAATTATGTTTTTCCAGCATAAAGAACAAATGGCAAAACGTATATCTTACAAAGCGAGATCTGGGGATGGGCGGCACTAGTGAACAAGAGACAGCGTCAACTGCATATTATGTCTACGGAAAGAAAGAGAAGGGGAAAAGAAAAAAAAAAAAATTGAAGAAAACCCTGTGAGCGTCAGTCAGCAAGTAGAAGGCGAAGCAAGTTACAGAGGTTGGTGAGCATTAGCGAGCAGGGGGCGGAGCCCCTAGTCAAAAAAATTAATAAATATAAATTTGAAAAGTATGTAATTCAGGTCATTCTAAAATCTATTTCGTAAAATTCATGGCTAAACCTTATTGTATAATAGAAAAATTGAGATCTGCATTTTGGTTAATATGCTATCAATAAAAATATATCTAAGAATAAAAATAAATATCACTGTAATAAATACAAATTTATCATCTGAAAATATGAAATATTTTAAAATCAAGAAAAATGGACTAGATTCAAATGCTGCTTGAGAATGTTAACTATAAGAATTATCTTACTTTCATAATAATTAATTCTCATACCATTTGGTTACCAATTATACAAAATATTTCTTTAAAAGTAACCAAGCTATGAAAATAAGCTAGTTTAGTCTGCCTATTGTGTGTAATAATTAAAGGATGGAGACGGATGGAAAAAGATGTTTGTGGACTGCTAGCAATGCACAGGTATGCAAAACGGAATTGTGCAAATGCACTATTTACATGAAAATTATTTATTTTAATAAAACATTTATTTATTTTTACTCGCTCTATAAAACCATGACAGTTTTGTTGCTTTAATGGGGAATAATTAAAAGGTGTCAATAGATGCAAAAGGGTACTTTGTGTCTATCTCCTTCTTGAAAAAAGGTTGATAAAGGTAATTGAAAACCAGGAGATTGTACAATTTATTGGGAGATGAAAAGAAAAACTGGGAGAGTTGGCAGCCATGCTATGTCTTAATATTAGTAAAATTTTTCTTAATTTATATTTAAGGTAAATTGTTTATTATGAATGTATATATTACAATACTAATTTTTTTATGCATTTACATATAGGCATGAATGTCTCCAACAATTTTGTAGTATATCATGAAAATTGCTGAATTCCTACAGTTTCCAGTTATTTTTTTCTGTGCAGTTAGTATTAGTCAATGAAAAGCAGAAACAAATATATTACGATGCAATCTGTTCAATGTCTCTTAGCAGAGTGGTCACAAGAAATTCATTTTGAAATTCCCTGAAATGTTTCCCCATGAAAGATGTTTATCGAGGTCACGCTGCCTGTTAATGAAAACTCTCCCTCCAGCCTCCCTCTCAGAAGTATGGAGATGAGTGATGGGTCTTGTAATGCAAATGAAAAATGTGACATCATGGAATGAACAAGTATTTTTCATTCAGCTGGGGAAAATAAAATTGCAGAAATTTGGTTTTTCCCGATGTTCAACAGAATTCCCCGATATTTCCAGAAGCATAAAATTCCCTGATAATTCCAGGTCTGTGCCCTCACAGCAAAGATCGTCACATGTGTGACAATGACGTTGTAGTCACGTGACACCTGGGTCACAATGTGACATCATATTTGTTACTTCTATGCGATGCAACGTATTACTAATTTTGTAACTTCATTGTGACTATATTCTGTGACATTTCCACAATTTAATTAACACGTAACAATGTGATGACATTACAATGGCAATTACAATGTGACATCACAAACAAGTTAATATGCGACGTCACAAACGATCATGAAAATGACCAAAATGACTTCGCTGTGACATAAATATGACATTGCCGAGATGTACTGCGACGTCCCAAAGTCACAGTGTGACTTAAATCTTACGCCACTGTGAAAAAAAATGCTGTTAGGGTGGTCACCCTGTCTAGAGAATGGATTCTGGTTAATATGCAATTTTGAATATATTCTACTATAAACAAAACTGAATCTTTAACACTAATTTAATTTTAAATTAAAAGTGTAATATGAATAAATGTATTTTAGTTATTCCCCTTTACTTCTTATACATTAGGTCCTTTCCCCAAGCAAACATTTGGAATGATTGTGTGATCCTAATTTGAAAATGGCTCCTATTTGCAGACAGCAAACTATTAATATAGAACCAAGGAATGAATGAAAAATAAAGCTTTTCAAGGGTATCTAAGAACCTAAAAATCAAAACCAAAAAGTGCTTTTAAAGTTTATGACGTCTATAATTGAAAGTATACCTGTTTATCTGTTCCAAATACAAATCAATCTGCAGTTTTTGGCGAATTTCTTTCATATATTTTATGGTTATTATCTATTTTACAGTGAGTAATCCCATCCATGTTCTAAGTTATCAAGATAATAAAAAACACTCACATAGAAATAGCATTGTGCAGACACTTTTTGCTCCGAAATGTTATTTGAAGAAAATTATATCATGTTGCTCAGCAACAAAATCAAATGTGTTTCTATGGCAGACCATTTTCATTCAATTTATGATTTAAATAATAAAAGTTTTTTTTATACAAAAAATACATTTTATAAATTAACAGTAGAGGTAGACAAAACTGCAGAATTTTCAGGAGCCAATCGTATTTTGCAAGGAGTCAGCATTTTTTGAAAGACATGATACTGAAATCAATACTAGATTCAATCTCACGACACCTCTGAAAATTGAAACTAATTTATTAATATGAAAATGGTTAACATACCAAATTGTCCTTCATTTTCAAAAAAAATAAATTATATGTGTCAATTTGTTTTTATGCTGAAATACCACCAATTAATAGCTATGTCTTTGATAGAAAGATTATTAAAGATATAATTAACGATGTCACACATCGAGATCAAGAGAGAACACACGATTAACATGATCACCTGTTCTGACATGGGGGTGGTTTAAACCAACTGAATCACATATGTGATGAAACACATGCTCACATTGATTATGCGATGGAAAACTAGACATCCCTCCATTTCCTTTCCTCGGTGAAATCAATTCGATCCGAGGGAGAATGCCAGTTGACTAAGTACTGTACTTTATAAAATTTTCTTTTTTTGACTTTGAACAAAATACCTTCATCCGTGTAATAGATTAGACCTGTTTTCACCCTATTTCCCTCTGGACATGATTGCAGCATTCCCTGGAAAGATGCCAAAGCAAAATGTGATTTCTCAAGACAGATATGTCTCATAAACATTTTAATAGAAGACAAGAAAGAATTTAATATTTTTAATGCAGGCAAAAAATTAAGTACTTTTAAGGATCTCCAAGTATTTTCAAGCACTTTTAAAGCCTTGAAAATATGTATGAAAAAATTAAGCATTTCATTGTATTTTTTTTTTTATTTGTTTCCACATAAATTTATTTAAGTTGACTTAATGAATACAGTTTTTCAATAGTGACTAGACTTAGTAGATGGGTCATTCAAACCCAAGATTTGAATAACATTATTTTGAAATTTTATAATTAAGTCAGTGTTTCCATGCAGTTAGTCCCAAGATGCAGTCAATCAAAATTAAAATGTATTGCGTAATCTAAAAATAAGTCACATAGAAAAAGGAACTAGGCTTACCATTCTCACTAAAGGGCTACCATCATTTGAGACCTTGTTGATCAGCATCATTCCTATGCTTTGGTCGATAGCATTTGCATGATCCGTTCTCTCAGTGGTACTATTCAAAAAAGTACCCAAAGCATACACAGCAGCTGCTCTCACCTGAAACCACACACACACACACACCATATAGAGAAACAATTAATGTAGAAATGTATGTTATTTTGTATGCAATAGTAGTATTAAAATAGGTAATGCACTGTGAGGAAGAAATTCCTTTTTAATCTATTGCTTCTCAAGATATTCTTTAACTGAAAAATGCAAATCCAAATAAATTTACCTCCAATTTATTAAAAATATGTAATATAGACAGCATGATGAACTTTTCTACAGACTTAAATTATTTTTTTTTATTTTGTCCTTTATACTCATCAAATTGAGTTTTAATTGCAGAAAATAACATATAAAATGAATACATTTAAAATTAGGCCAAATTTATAGTTTATAAATTAAAATTAGTATTTCCATTTTAGTGATTTAACAAATTTTTAAATGATGCCATGTTGCCAAAATTTCAGCTTGTAGCAATAACTCTCATACCAGTGATCGTTTTTCATACGAATGACATCCCAAAATAAAAAGCTGAAGCCAAAGACATCAATCTTATGGTCTAAATGTTAAATTTCTTATTTGTAACCAAGAAGTAGTCTGTCTCAATGGTTGGTAAAATGTCTCAATAAGTGAGGCACTGGATAAACGATGCATACAATCTTCTAAACACTCCCTTTAATCCTCTTTGTTATATGGGAAAATATCATATTGATACTCAATAGATTGTAGCAATACATACACAAATATATTTCTTATGGTGACTTATAACTTTTGCCTTGCACTGAAGAAGTACTACACTTCCCAAGGTGATTGGCTCAGATTGAGAAAGCATGTAATAACTAACATCTCTCGTGTCCTTCTCAATCAGTTCAACTTCCCTACAAATGATATCCCCAATTAAGGTTGGACCAGAAAATATCTTTTGGTCTAATTGTTTAGTCTTGGGTTTCAAATTTATTGGCAGTGGATTATTGTGTCTCTACTGCTGACAACAGACACTAGAGTTTATTCTAGATTAGTAGAAGGTATTTTATTAGTTTTGTTACCAAAAATTACTTTTGAAAAAGCATTTAGTTTATATCAATATAGAATTAAACATATTTATTATATTTATATCTTTCAGACTATTTGCAAGCAATTTTAAAATTTTAGTAGTTTCATTATTTAAAGACATACATACATTTTAAAATTATTGAAATGTAAATAAAAGGGTTTAAAATGTAAATAATTATCTAAACAGCCAGTTTTCCATCACAGCTTGATTTTTCATTATATTCCCAAATTTTTCTATATAAATTATTTACACAGAAGTTTCCATAACATTATGTATCATATTTGTGTAATATGTATGCGTTTTAATTTTATTTTCACACTGGAATAGCTTAGGAATCAAAATTCTAACATTTCGTTTATTCACTTAATTTTAATAAATAACCACTTCTTGAAAGCAGTGTAAAGGCACTTCCTCAAATCACTGTGCGAAATTGCTGCATCACCAGTTTGAAAGCATGTGTGGTGTTTCGTGCATGAAACAGTTCAACCCAGAATGTTTGAGTCGGCAAATGAAAAACAATTTCGATAGAAGAGTTATTATAACAATTTCGATTTCCCATAACATTCCTATCAGCAGTTTGAAAGCATGCATGGTGTTTCGTGCATGAAACAGTTCAACCCAGGACGTTTGAGTCGGCAAATGAAAAACAATTTCGATAGAAGAGTTATTAGAACAATTTAGAGTTATTAAATTAAAAATAAAACTATTAAAATTTAATGAAATAGCCATTAAATTTCAATAGTTCTTTAATGTTAATAGTTTAAATTGTTCTTTAATGCTATGATATCTTTAATTATCTAATATTGTTTAACTTTTATAATTCTAACATTTTGTCTACTATTATATATTTCTGATCAACTGTGATTTAATATGTTGAAATTACTTGATTAATGAGATGTAAATACTCAAAAATACTTAAGTTTTAGAATGTTGATAGGTTATCTTTTAGAATCTTTTAGGATGTTTGTAGGAATTTTTATAAAATTTAGAAGACTATACTTTAAACTGAACACACTAGAATGGTCTGATGGAAAAAATGGCAAAATACAAGAGTTTTGAAATGCATTTTTTTAAATTTCACTGTTGAATCAAACAAATTGCAAAAAGAATGAAGTGAAAAGGTTGCTTAACACAAGCAAACTATAAGAATTAATTAACAAGAAGAAAGAATAAACTATCAACAAGAATTTTTTAAACAAAAAAAAAAAAAGTTTTAGCTACAATAAATTCTGTAAAAATTTTAAGACTTCAAAAGTTATTTTTTTATCATGTACAGTAATAAAGTCATGTACACACAAACATAAAGATTAAAAAAAAAAGAAGGACCTGTATGCACAGGATGAGTACACTTTTTAAAAAAAAAATTTTCAAGCACTTTTGAGTACCATGCAATTATTTTTCAAGGACATTACTTCTTCCATATTATGAAGTTGTATATGTTTCTGGGAGGAAAAATCAGAGCAAATTAACATTATTGTTTAATGTTGAAGCCATTGAGGAAATTTTTGGAAAAAAAAATTGTTTAGAAAAATTTTAGTGACAGCGTAACTGCTACGGAAATTTCCAGAGAAAGCAGAACTTCTCAGAAAAAACACAATGTTGTGAATCTGTAGAACACTTTCAACCCTATCCTTTTCAAGCACTTTCAAGGACACAACCAAGAAAATGGGAATTTTCAAGTACTTTCAAGGCCTTGAAAATGTTAATCTAAAATTCAAATACGTTCCCAATTTTCAAGCATCTGTATGCACCCTGCAATGCTATATCAAAAACCTCGAGGAATGCTTCCATAACTGAGCAATTTAATTCTGATATAGCTTTGCAGGATGACTGGCCAACTGAGCAATTTAATTCTGATAGCACTGAGCAATTTAAATTGATTCTTTAAATGTTAGCAAAATTGACATATGTGAACATCTAGGTGATTTGAACATATTTGGCAGATTTTTGAAAGTATTTTATGTGAATGATGTAAGGAAAGGTGAGATATTTATGAGAATATTAAAGATTTTACAAATAAATCATGAGAAAAAAAAGAAGGTTTTTCTAATCAGGCAGCTATGGATATAGTTGAACACTAAAATGAAATAAATAATACACAAAAAAGTCAGGCAAATTTTCAAGTGTACCCTGATTATGGGCGCTGCAGTAATCTTCTGGGGGTCACCACTTTCTGGGAGTGGTGCGAGATGACTAGCCCCCTATATTATTGCTTGTATCTGCATAATGTCACTAACTCGTTGTATGACTTATAAGAAAAGACAACAGATAGAAACTTAACCATTTAATAACGAATAACTTTAACTCAACTAGAAATAGATGTACATTACATTATTGCATGTGTGACTTCATTAAATCCATTATCACAGACGAGCGAATTAACTGCGTTGGCTGGTCGAGCAGGAAACTGCGTAAACAGCACACTATTAAAGTGGAGGATTCTGCTTGATTACTGATATGGTCTTGCAGTGACATCCCATTGATGTTGCCCATTGTAGCCAATCTGTGTTTTGCATTTTGCACCCTAAATTTCATATAAAAGGAAATAAATAAATAAATAAATGCAACACATTTTAACAAACCTCAGGCTCAGGATCTGACAGCAGCATTTCAAGCTTCTCATGAGCACTATCTCGTACGCCACACCACCGTGCTTGTTCAAAGTTGGCCCAAATTCGACCAAGGCATATGGCTACCCATTGGCGCAGTTTTGGACTAGGATCAGAGAGTTGTTCAAGACATATGCAGACAACATTTCCCTGCATAGCTGCCATCTAGAAATGCAGAAGAAATATAATATAAAAAAAATATAATAATACAGGATATAATTAGACAGCAAAATCAAATTTTATTAACATTTTAACTTTTACTGTTTAAAATAAAGAAATAAATAAATAAAATAGTTATGCAAGAAGAATATAAAAAATTTGATGTAGGCAGCACATGATTTTCCCTACAGATTCAAATTAATTTTCTCTTTATTTCTTTAATAATTCATTAAATCTAGTTTATTTGTACAAAATAACACACATAATTATTTGAAATTACACCAAATTTGCATTTTTAACTCAATTTTTGTTTTTATTTGGTAACTGGACATATTTTTAAAGGCAGCATAGTAAAAATGTGAAAAAACTAATATATTCTGAGAATGGCTAGTTTTAGAGTAATGGGTTTGGTCTTATTCATTTCGCTGTCAAAAATTACGCATAAAACAAGTATTTAATTGACACATTTGGGCATATGTAGTTTAACATTTTTGATTTTGACAATTTTCGCGGGCTATTTTGCAAAACAGGCAGGTTATTTTTTCTCGAATCGTACCAAAAGCTAATCAGCACCAGTGTAACCCACAATTAATTTATCTATTAAATTTTGTGAAATTTGGCCAATTAGTTTTTTTTATCTAGAATGGATACATATGATTTTTGCAGGCATTTCACACAAAAAAAAGCAGGTTCTTTTATTCAAAATCTAATCACAAGTGACTTAACTATAAAATGTTATGAAATTTGGTCAATTAGTTTTTGAGATAGAGTGAATATATATATTGCACAGACAGACACCATGCTAAAAATAGTCCTTTCATGTTCTAAAGGTGGTAAAATGTGTAGATCTGTCAAAAATTCGAGTTACATGATTCCAATACTTTTCCTATACATTGCCATGTATTGTGTAAAAAAAGAAAGTAATAAATGAAAAGCACCATTGGTCACAGGGCTCAAAATAAGTCATGGCAACCATGGCAGATGCCAAGAGTTATTTTAAAACCATAGTGATAATCAGTGGCTCTTGCGGGAAATTTTTCTGTGAGAATTTATAATGTGGCATTTTTGCGGAAAACTAAGATGCAATGTTGCAGTTATACTAAACTAGTAAAAAAAAAAGCATATGCCAAATCTATGGGAATTGGTCAAATGGTCATGCAACCACCACTGGGGCATTCTATATGGAATGACCCATAAATCAAAAATAATATAAAGCATTTTATGAAATAATGAAACTTTTCAGCCATGTTCCAAGTAATACTATGAAGCATTAATACTATGAAGCAATAATATGAAGCATAATACAATGACGCATTTATCTTCACAGGAACATAAATTCCGAAAAAATATGTCAATTTCTCAGATTTTTTTTTTTTTTTTAAATTCATAACTTTAAAGATTGTAACATACTGTATTTTGATTCGACAACAATAGCTCAGAAGATGAAAATAACTGAAAATTTCTCCCTTACTATAAATCAAATGATTCATTCTGTGCACTAGATTTCTTTAAGTGCGGCTTTCATCATAAAATATGTTTTTCTATCATTTCATATTTTGAACATAATGTTGTAGAGTACCTCCTCAAATGAACATTTTTGGAAAGTTCAATTTTACCCAAGAATTGAATTGAATGATTGCATACCCAATTTCATATCTCTATCTCACATAAAAGGTATTTTTAATTTATTAGACAAATCGAATATTTTGGTATATGTCACCCCTAAAATAATGGCCCGAAATGTGCCAAGAGCACCTGGGAACAATGCGTGCTGTTGGCATACTTCGGGCGTGGTAGCCCGGTGGTTTGCATGCTGGATTTGCATGCTGCCACAACTGCTGCCGTGTTCATGCGGAGTACGATCACATTAAACATGTGGGTCCATAAGTCCTTCCGAGAGGTTGGTGGTAGGGGAAGGACGGTGCAGTCCCTGTGGATGCCTCCCCCACTGGGTTCCGGTCTAAATTGGGTGGCACTTCCCGGCAGTCCAAACGGTTACCTTATACCTTTCTGGTAGGTCGGACGGTCTGCAACAACAACAACCCCTAAAATAATATATTTTACACAAACTGTAATTGTCCGTCTTACTACTGTACGATTCATTTTTGCATCAAATATGAAGTCTATTTAATCTAAAAATAAGTTTTATCACCAGTTTACATTTTAACCATTTAGGCATGGGACACTCCTTAAAACAAAAATGTTTGATAAATTTTATTTTTTACAAGCAGGATTTTATTAAACGGTTGGTTAATACAGAAAATTTCAAGTCTTTATCTCACACTTAAAAAAGAGAAATTTCTTAGCTATTCAGCAAATCGAATATTTTGACATACAGCATCCCGAAAGTAACAAATATTGGAAAATTAAAATTGTCTACTATCTTTTTATTGAATGGCCTATCCTTGAACCAATTTTAATGTCTCTATTTCATCACAAAATGCATGTTTCAACCATCCCACATTTTGAACATTTTAGTATAAAGTATTGCTGGTGACTGTGGAGTATTTAAAAAATTTTTGACGCCGTGTCCCCTTTCCTTATAACTTAATGTGCTGATGTCACTGTTAGCAGAGCGGAAGTTTAGCAGAGGGTAAGATGCAGTTGTAAAGTGTTCTTTAATAAAAGGCAAATTCGTCAAACACAAACATCACTTTTATTATTGTGAGATCCATTGCTTAAAGACACGGTTACAAAACACTATAATGTCGTTGCAAAGCCAAACAGTATGTACAAAAAATGAGCTAGCAAGCTCATGAAAAAGGTTGATGAACAATTTGTGACTAGGCATGCACACTCTCAGTTATTTATACTGTTGCTATAACATTGGTAAGTAGAGAAAAGCTACATTACCACTAATGCCGTGCCTGTTTACGAAGTCACCACCGTCAGGTCACACGTCATGGCATTACACAGAGTCCAAGACCGCGAAAAATTAACTTGGTCTCTTTAAAATTGAAAGAGCCAATACTAGAAACATTTTATCGCACCTTCCGAAATAAAACTATCGGATCTTGACTCGTACTTTTGTTTAAGCAACTTAGCTGACAACACTAACATACTGCAACATACTCAAACCGAGTATTTGCTAAGCATAAGATCACTATAAGACCTCGGTCATCGATCCATCAAATAGACACACATTAAGACATAAGACAGAAGCCACTAAGACACCCAAAAGACCAACCTTAAGACACAAGTAACTGAGAATGCGTCCTAGTATATATACACAGTGATGGGTACACTCCGGAACACAACCGTTGACGGCAGTGCCCTCACAATATGCAAATCAGGATGCGCGAGCGGTGAGAAGGTGATTTGCATGAATGGCATGTTCTGTTCTCGTCAGGAGTCGTTAACGGTAACGGTAACACCATTCTTAAAATGAAGACACGTTCAATGTCACGAGAATCGCGACAAAAACAGAACCAAGTCTCCAACATACAGTTCTCTTTAAATGAATATTTTTCTTTCCCTACACACTTTTCTTAAAAAAAATTCCATCAGTACACTTTCTTCAAAAAAATTTTAAGCATGTTACCTCTGATTTTAAAATTAATTGCTTAATACATGCCATGCTTGATATAGAACTTGACAATTTGTCCTTCTAATTTTGCATTATAATAGCCTTCAATTTAAATTCCTTGCTCATGTTTTTATGTTGATGCATTATTGTGTTTGTAGTAATGATGCCAATTTGTAATATGCAGATAGTATATAATATGTGTAGATAGTATTTAAGCTTGCTGGTACAATTTTCATATGATGCCATTGAGGAAGGGTAAAGTGATGCCCGAAAGTGCTCTGGCTTTTATTCTCTATGTATGTCTATAGGATGTTTATTAAATGACTCTTAAAATCAAAAGATTTCGTCTTTAATTTATTTAAATCAATTTCCAATTCTGACGTGTTGCCACTCTAAGTAAGTACGAGGCATGTTTTTTATGTAAGTACCGTTTTGCGATTCCGCCGCCGCAGCGCTACGGTCGGCGTTCCGCGCTGGTTACCTACATCTCTTGTCTACGCACTGACGCCATTACAGTCTGATTCTTCATTGTATACGTTGTTTACTGAGTGTTTAAGATGCCTCCGACAATCGTGAGTCCCGCCGATTGTGAAGTACGGGCTGTTATACGATTTCTTAGTGCTAAAGGCGTAAAACCGATCGATATTCATCGTGAGATCTGTGAAGTTTACGGACAAAACATTATGAGTGATGGAATGGTAAGGAAATGGGTGAGAGCATTTAAAGATGGCCGCACAAATGTGCATGATGAAGAACGGAGTGGGCGTCCTTCGGTCTTTAATGAAGATTTGGTGCAGAAAGTGGAAGAAAAGGTGAGAGAAAACAGACGCTTTACAATTTCATCAATGTGCGACTGGTTTCCTCAATATTCTCGTAGTGTTTTGTATCGCATTGTGACCGAGAACTTGAATTACAGGAAATTGTGTTCACGTTGGGTTCCAAAAATGTTGACGGATTTGCATAAAACCCAACGTTTAGGCAGTGCATTGACTTTCCTTGAGCGGTACCACAATGAAGGTGAAGATTTTTTAGACCAAATTGTTACTGGTGACGAAACATGGGTGGCCTACGTCACACCAGAATCAAAACAACAATCCATGGAATGGCGACATTCATCATCACCCAAAAGAGTGAAGTTTAAGCAAACAATTTCTGCCCGGAAAATCATGTGCACAGTTTTTTGGGACAAAAAAGGAGTATTGCTAGTGGAGTTTCTGCCTCGTAATGAGACAATCAATGCAGCGTCTTATTGTGAGACATTGAACAATCTGCGTCGTGCAATCCAGAACAAAAGACGTGGCAAGTTGAGTAAGGGTATCGTTTTGCTGCATGACAATGCCCGTCCACATGTGGCTAATCGGACCAAAGATCTCATCAAATCTTTTAAATGGGAAACTCTAGATCATCCTCCATACAGCCCTGATCTGGCGCCCAGCGACTACCATTTGTTCCTGCACTTGAAGAAACACCTGGGTGGTCAGCGTCTTCAAGACGATAACGAAGTCAAAACAGTTGTGATACAGTGGTTAACAAGTCAGGCGGCAGAATTTTATGAGGAGGGTATTCAAAAACTGGTGCCACGTTATGACAAGTGCCTCAATATTCACGGAAATTATGTAGAAAAGTAGATTAAGGTACAGGCTTTCATGTAGAAATAAAATTATTGCGATATCTTTGCACGTCTTTTTTTAATTCCAAAACGGTACTTACTTAAAAAACATGCCTCGTATTTTTTAAGGACTTTCAAGTACCATGCAATTATTTTTCAAAGATATCATTTCTTCCATATTATGAAAGTTGTATGCACTTCTGGGAGGAAAAATCGTAGCAGACTAACATTGTTGTTTAATGTTGAAGCCGTTGAGGAAATTTTTGGAAAAAAACAATGTTGTTTAGAAAAATTTCAGCGACAGCGTAATTGCTAGGGAAATTTCCAGAGAAAGCAGAACTTCTCAGAAAAAACATAATGCTGTGAATCTGCAGAAGACTTTCAACACTGTCTTTTTCAAGCACTTTCAAGGACTTAACCAAGAAAATGGGAATTTTCAAGTACTTTCAAGGTCTTGAAAATGTTAATCAAAAATTCAAGCACTTTCCCAATTTTCAAACACCCGTATTCACCCTGACTATTAGAGAACAATGGCTTAATCCTGAAATAAATATGCAGTTGACACAAAAATTCTCAAAGTAAGCAAACATAACAGTTACAAAAATAATTTTCGAGAAATGGAGTTCAACAAATTTGTATAAAAAGAACAAGGACCTTACCTGACCCGGTCTAAAGTTATGGACAATACACGATATGCAAAATGCAGCCATTGTACGATGTTCAGCCTGAAAGCAAATTAGAAAGAATGTATTAAACATCAGATGTGCATGAAGAACAACACATATATCAATACTTTATATTCAGTAGCACGGGGTTGGTACTCAATATTGAAAATAAAAATTAAGGAGTTGTTTAGTTTTTACCTTGAACAGGTCACATATCTGAAACACAAAACTTTTTCTGACACATTACAGTTGAATCGTTTAACTAGGATAGGTCATCTTTGCTTAAGATTAAAAGCAATAAAAATCACTGGTGTATAAAAATTTCTACTAGTGACAAAAACTGTTACTCACAGACTAACTTATCTGAACAAGAACTTTTTAACCTTCACAGTAATTGAATAAGATCAAGACATTGTATCAGAAGACTGCGTCAGACTAGATAAGATAACAATCTAATCTCATGACCTAAAAGACCATCTGATGTTTCCACAGTGAACCTCATATATATATACTGGGATACCTACTGGAATACCAAGGTTTATAGAATACTACAGGTTGGCCCATCCGGGGAGACGGGATCAGTCCACTGAAAGGGGAGGAAGGTTGTGAGGTCAAAGTGGCTAAATGCTGGTTCCCTGTTTTCTTTCACATGGATCTTTCGTGAGCGATAGTAATTGTAAATCATTTAAAAGATTGTTTTTCATATATTTTTGGCAAAAGTGTTGTATTTGTGAAGTGTGATGCCAAGTTGTGCAATTGCAAATTGCTATAATGATGAGAAAACTTGCGATGTTTGGCTTCATAGGATTCCAAAATCAGAAGTCTTACGGACTGCACGGATTCACTCATGCAAAAGAAAAGACCCATTTTTTGCTGACACAGCACAGGTTTGTTCTAGTCATTTCTCTAAAGAAGATTATGAAAGGAATATAAAATATGAATTAATGGGAGTTGTGTCAAATCATCGTTTAAAATGCACACAGTTCCTCATTTAAATATTCCTTTAAGCTCAGTGACCTTAACTGAGGAAATGAAACAAAATGATGAGAGGGCTACTGTCCGGCTACCATGAGTTGGCAAATGACATTGGATGAGTCCACTTCGCTACAGGGAAGAAGGCTGGCAAACAGACAATTTGTGCATTACAGGGAAAGGGTTGCTGAACGTAGAAACCTGTTTAGCGATCGCGTTTGTCCAGCATATTTCGCCAATAATTTGGAATTTAGAATTGTTGGAACACATTTAGAATCGTTGCGTTGGACTAGCATTGCGCTTGTGACTGAAAATCTGTCTAACCTCTGTTCCAACTTCTAACATCTGTTTATTTAGTTAATCAGAATATAATATTTGTGAAATAATATTCAGAATATATACATGGCTTCCATTAAGAGGTATGTGCGAGAAAGGAATGTCAATGCTGAACTTAACGACAATGAAAAATCTAACTTCTGAAGCCATTGCCAGTATTACAAAGGAGCAGTGGAATAAATATTGTGAGCACGTAGTAAAAGTTGAAAATAAATATTGGGAAATTGACAATTTAGTGGAAGAAACTATAGAGGAAATAAGTTTTGTGGTAGGAGCCGATTCCTCTTCAGAATGTGACTCAGAGTCAACTGAAAGTGCAGAATCAGATTTCGAGAATGGCGACAGTGATACTATTTTTTAAATATTTTATATACGAAATATATATACAAAATAAATATATATATATATATATTTATTTTACAGATTCCTTAGATGACATGGCCATGCAATCTAAGCTCTAATGCAGAACTGTGCAAATAGTGACACACAAACAAGGAGAATGGTTAGATAACATATTTAAAATTAATTAAATTACTAACATTTATTTTAAAATGAACAAATATTAATACTTTATGAAATATGTAACTGTATAAAATGTGATGCATAGATATTACTGAAATGATTTTCAATGGCAGCAAAAGTATTTGGATCAAAAAATTTTCTCTGTGTTTGATAGAAGTTAAACGCGTTATATAAAGATATAAAGAGTAAAATATAGAGATGTGTGCATGTCACGTTGTGCATTTCTCAGTAAATAAAAGAGTTTAAGTTACAAGAAAAGTATTACAACACAAATTCTTCAATTTTAATACAATATTTACAACCATTATTGTAATAGATGATTTTAATCATTATAAAGAAAACAATTCCACCATATCCCAACACTTACACTGAGTGTACTTATACATATAAAGCTCTTTATCGTACTGCACAAATTATGCATTAATTCGCACTAAAGGCACCAATTTTAGAAACCCGTTCTTCTTAGGACGTTTCTATCTGTCATTGAATTTAACTAATGGACTCGTCCAAAATCACGTAACCCAAATGCCTTCTCATTGTAGTCGAACAGTAGTAGATGTGAAAAAAGGAAAATTAAGCAGATCTTTCTGATCTTGACCATTCTAATAAGATTAGAAAATTAAGTAATGAAGAACTTGCATTTAATCAATGAAGTAGTGAAAATGCAGTCGGGATGAAAGGTGGATTGCCTTCTGAAACATCTGATAAAAATAATAATCTTAATGAAATTATAATTAGTTTACAAAAGGAGAATTATGATTTAAAAGAAAAATGTATATATTGGCAAAACAAAGCCAATAAAAATTACAGAATAATGAGGAAATTCAAGTCAGTCAATACCAATTCAGCAAGATCTCATAAATTATTCAAAGATGAAGTAGAAAATAAAACAAAACAATTGTTTTCTACTGCATTTTCCAAAAGTCAAATAAGAGCTCTAATAAATAAGAATCGTGTTCAATAGTCTTCAGAAGATAATATGAAAGGTTTGGCTTTAAGAGGATTGTCGAAGAGGGCATATTACTTTGTAAGAGATGAAATGAAAGTACCGCTACCTGGAATAAGTACTTTGAAAAGGTGAATTTCGCATATAAAATTTTCACCTGGATTTTTGGCTGAAATTTTGCAATTTATGACAGAATCCTCTAAAACTGTAACTCATTTTAAAAGACAATGTATTACTGTTATGGATGAGATGAGTATCGATAACATAATAGAATATGATCAAGCTGAAGATGTCATTTTAGGCCCTTATAAATCTGTGCAAGCAGTAATGGCACGAGGTATAACTTTGCAGTGGAAGAAGCCAGTGTTTTATAATTTCAATTGTCGCATGACTAAAAATTTAACATTTGAAATTATATTAGAATTAGAAAAAACAGGTTTTGAAGTCATTGGTTTGACTTCTGATATGGGTGGTGGAAATCAAGCTCTTTGGAGGAAGTTGGGGATAACAATGAACCAGATATGGCTTGTTAGCCCTACAGATCCCAAGCGTAATGTATATATGTTTGCAGATCCTCTATATTTACTAAAATTGCTCAGGAATCATTTATCTGACAGTGGATTAAAACTACCATCAGATGCTATAGTGGATAAATCAATTTTGTTGGAGCTTTTAAAGAAAGATTCCGAAGAACTAAAGTTATGCCCAAAATTATCAGAGAAACATGTCTTTCTTAAAGGGGTAGAAAGAATGAAAGTTTTATTGGCAGCACAACTTCTTTCACATCATGTGGCGAGTGCAATAAAATTTTTGTTTCCATCTAAATCAGAAATTGCCGAATTCTTTGAATTAATAAATAACGCATTTGATGTCATTAATTCAAGCCATCCTAAAGACAAAATCCCCTTACAGAAACCTTATGAATTTGATATTCAGTTCAAAATGATACCTTAAATTCCATGAAAGTGATCATGCAAAATATGAGAGTTGTTGGCAAAAAATCTTTAATGCTGTTTCAAAAAGGATATATAATTTCCATTACATCTTTGCAAAAGTTGTATACATATTTAACTGGAATTGGTGTGTCTTGCATAATCACTTCTAGATTAAATCAAGATTGTTTAGACAGTGTTGGAAATAATATTTGGAAAGAACTGAAATGAAAGAAATACTTTTATATACTTAAATATTAATAATTATATGCTAAGTTAAATACTTGAATAACCTTACATGTTTGTAAAAATTTCTTTATTTGTATTTATGTGTATACATGTAAAATGGATATTTTAATAAAACCATGTTATTTAATTATAAAATAATTAAATGGTATTTGTGTTTATTGTTCTCTAATGTATCTAATGTTCAGAATGAAAAAATTAATTTACAGTAATAACAGTAGAACAATTCGGAACAATAAACACAAATACCATTTAATTATAAAATAATTAAATGGTATTTGTGTTTATTGTTCTCTAATGTATCTAATGTTCAGAATGAAAAAACTTACAGTAATAACAGTAGAACAATTCGGAAACAGCTTCAAATAAGTTTGGATTTTGAAACTTTACCTAACTAGATACCATTGATTCGCATAGAGAAGCACACGGTTTCCAGCAACTTTGACGTCATAGTTCTGCGTTTTCTCCAGCCAATGCGGTGAGACTAGTGAATGGCCCAACCTGTAGTATTCTATAAACCTTGCTGGAATACTACGTTGTCTGGGGTCCAACCCAAAATATGCAAATGACTTTGTGTAAGCATCAGATATTTAATTTGAATGAAAACTTTTGCTGAAACTCCATGTGTTACTCCCGAGAATGAAGTAAGTGGTTCAAAATTAAAATTGAATTTATTAACACCGTTCAGGGGAATGGTGATTCACGATGTTTGTTTACATTCTTCCAGCACAAACTCTCTTCTTTATATAAGCATTATTTAAAAATATATATATATATATATATAAGCCCCGGAGAGTAAAGAAAGTGGAAAGGTAAAAGGAAAGAGACACAAACAAATGTAACAAGCCCTTTATTAAATCAACGTGTCAAAGCAAATGCCTGAAAGAGTGACCACCAACCATAATACAAGCTTCACATTGACGCCGCATAGAACTGCGTACCTTAGCAAAAACATCAGCCATGTCCTGCACATCTCCAGCAGCAACATCCAATTTGGCGATGAGATCGTCGGCGGAGTCCACAGGGGTATAGCAGATGATGCTTTTCAAGTGGCCCCACAGAAAGAAATCCAAGCAAGACAGATCTGGTGATCGTGGCGACCAGGGAACAGGTCCACCTCGACCAATCCACTGATGTCGATAAGTAGTGTCCAGGTAATTCCTGACATCACGGCTAAAGTGTGACGGCGCTCCATCGTGCTGGAACCAGATATGTCTCCAGATGCACTGAGGCACAACGGCCAGCAGTTCGGGCAAGACCTGTTGCAAGAAGATGAGGTACTTCGGGTTATCCAAGTGATGAGGTAGGATGTACGGCCCAATCACGCATTCATACACCATACCCGTCCACACATTGACACTAAATCTCTGCTGGTTGGCAGACGGTCTTGTAGCATGCGGATTGTCATATCCCCAAACATGAGCATTGTGACTGTTAAACAAACCCTCTCGAGCGAATGTTGCCTCATCCGTGAATAACACATATGAAGGGAAGTCAGGCTGTACAGCAGCCTGTTGCAAGTACCATCGTGAAAAGTTTACACGGAGAGGAAAATCTGCCTCTATCAATGCCTGCACCCTTTGTAAACGGTATGGGTGCATACATTCGCCATGCAAAATCGCCCATACAAGTGACCGTCTCACACCTAGTCTACGGGCAACAGCTCTCGAGCTTGTGGAAGGATTGTACTCAACCTCACGTAAGACATCTTCCACTCGCACTGTTCTCGCCGAGCGAGGTTTGCCCACATCATGTCTGCTGGCATTGAAGGACCTGCTTTCGCAAAGCTGCCTGTGCACTCACTCGACAGTTTGACGATTCAGTATTTCTCTGTTGGGAAATCGTTCCCTGTACAACCTTTGCGCAGCTCTCCCATTTCCATTTGCAGCTCCATACGTCAGATGGATATCGGCTAGTTCAGCATTCGTGAAGCGCTGCATGCTGTATGAAATCACAGCAGGGAATGACAGCTTCCCGCATTGTCAACTTGTTTCGACTGCCCTACACAGTGCCCTCTACAACCTTCACACGGCGTTTCCGGACACGCATTGTTCTGGGAATCCTTTTATATTCGTCCCCTCTAACCCCCTTTAAAATTTGGCCAGACATTTTCCAATCACCCTGTATATATATGTTCCAGAAAAATTAATTAACACCTGTTCAGCTGCTCAAATTAAAAATTTCTTTAAATAATTCCAATATACAATAAGTGCTATATATTAATAACATAAATAAGTATCAGATAAAACTAAATTTTGTATCAGTTTTGTGGCAGTTAAATTTATATTATCTGTTTTACAACAGACCAATGCACAATTTGAGTGATTTGTATGAGTGGAAATTCATTCAAAGTCTTTTTTATATTTTAATTTACATACATAAATATTCTACACAAGAATAAACAAATGCTCACAAAATTTTTACTAATTAATTTTTACTTTTTATTTATCGTTTAACATGTTATCAGTAAAAATATATCTATATGAACTGAACTGACTGACTGAGTGGATGATGTATCAAATTTATTAAGCACTTCCACTATAGTCTTGGTTTTGATGTGATCTAATCTGTCTCAGCTTCAAGACTAAGGGGAAAAACTGAAATCCCAAAATTTTGAATTGGGGGGGTGACAGTCTAAAGAAATAATAAAAAAAACCTCTTTGACTAATTATCAAGCACTTCCATTCTAATTAGAATCTTAGTTTTGGTTTCATCTTCTAGGTCAATGGGAAAAATCTAATATTTTGAAAAATTCGAATTAGAAACAGCGATTCAAAGGAATAATTAAACAATTCAAAACAACTATTCAAACTAATCGAGTACTATTACTCAATCTAAAATCTTAGTTTTGGGCACATTCGATCCGTCTCAGTTTCTAGATCAATGAAAAAATAGAAAATTCCAATTAGGTCGGACAATACAAAGGAATTTAAAAAAAAAACTTGCATCATTTTAGTTCTCAAAATGTGCACCAATCAATTTTTATTTGTTTAAAATTGAAACAGACTTTGATATTCAGAACTTTTATTAAGTGTGTCGGTGTACCATTTAGTGAAATGGCTAGTTTTACAATAAACTCAACATAACAATCATTTGAAAATAAACAAGAAAAATCAATCATGCATAAAGCATTGATTATGAAACACTTTCCAACTTCAATGCAATTTTATATAAACATCTCTAAAATACGATACATTCCTCGGTAATATTTTTAAAATTATCACAATACTACATTAATTTATTACATTTGAAAACTTCATCGAAGAAAATGAACTTCATTCAAATAATGGAATTGAAATACAAATTGACTGGTTTAAACATCTCTAAAATGCATTACATTTCTTAGTAATATTTTTTAAATTATCATAATACTACAATAATTTATTATATTTGAAAACTTCATCGAAAACAAATGAACTTTATTCAAATGACGTCATCGAAATATAAATCGCCTCTATATAAAAGCAGCATTTCATTCATAAACATTTTTCCAATCGTTTCATTCATCGCAATACTAAAATAATTTAGTTTATTTAAAAATTTGAAAAATTGTTATCTACCATATTTATTTTAAAAAGTGAAACCTCTCATATATAAAATAATTAAACTCATAAATAATAAATCTCATATATAAAATAATGAATGATAACTAAAGTTGTCATTCCTGAATAGTTTTATTCAAGAGTTTGAAAAATAATATACAAATTTAAATACAACTTTAAAAAAAAATAAACATCAGAATACTTACAGGCATATAGGGTTCACTTAAAACAGTGAGGAAATACTTAAAGCCCCCATCTCGAACAAGATCACTCTGACAAGTCTGAAAGTGAAGAAAAAATTATAAATGGTTTGATTAAAAATGGTGAAGGTTAAATTACATAGGTTATTAGAATGGGTAAAGTACAGTTTTATGGTACAATAAAAGTGAACAGATCTTTGAAATCAATTGATAAATCACAGAACAATATCCATTCCTACTCTACTTAAAGAGTGCCAATAATTGTGAAAAGATAACGTTTATACTTTATTCAATATTTTTCGTATTTTATGTAATAAGTGGATCTTGAAGACCGATGGCATTGGAGAGAAAACCTCTTTCCAAATGACAGTCAGAATATTTTTCAGAACTTAAGGAAAACAATTGTACCTTTAATAGTTGTAAGTTATTAAGATGGACAGTGCCCAATATAAGCAAAACTGTTATCTTACGATTCCTTAAAGTGCATATATTTATCTTAATAATAAAATTCTCACTAGCGCTTGCCCAGAAATATTCAACAGTGATAGCAGAATTTGAATTATTTATTTTAAAATGTTTTTTTTTTACATCTTATACATACACTTTAATGCATATTTATCCATTTCAATTAACTGTTCGTCCAGAGTACTTTTTAAGTAGAAAATGCAGGGACAGAATCACAGTCATAAGAATTCAATTTCTAAGTTGTGATGACTTTTATTATGCATTTTGCAAGACAGTAAAAATTTAGAGGAGCTACCATATATATAAGCAACTGCTTTTTAACACTTTACAACAAAGTTGAAAAGTGTTTATGACTTTGTTCATTCTGTCTGTCTCTCTGTCTGTCTGTCCGTTAGCACGATAACTGCTGTAAAAATGACTTAATCAAAATGAAATTTTAGTATGTTGTTCAGACGGTCTGTAGAACCTATGGGAATATAAATGAATAATATCACCCAATTAGTTTTGGATTGAACCCGGGTCGAAATAATGAAATACATTGAGCCCTATGGGACCTAATTTTTCAAACATTTTTTAAGCGGATTTAAAATTCACAAATTGCTTCGAAAATTTTAGGTAATATTCAAATTGTTTCATAAAATATATAAAACAAAATTCAGCAAAATATATTCAGTAGTTTTTTAAATAAAAATTAAAATAATAATTACACCTCTTATATGAAACGATCACGTGACCATGATATGAAACGATCACATGACCCACTTCAAAATGATATATGGCATCCATCTTGTTTCAAAATCGTGATTTTTTTAAGTTCTTTTTAATTCATATTGAGTGTTGTATCTGTCCTAAAACTACTTTATTTTAGCTTAAATTCTGTGCATCTACATACTGAAACAACGCAATGACAATATATTTGAGTTTAAATGCTCATCTAAATTTGATTATTTCTACAACTAAGCCTATTTTTCACCTATGTAAAATGTAAACAGCAAAATATATAGAATGAGTTGTATTAGAATTCCTGTATTTTTTTAACACAAAATAATTTAGTCCATGGAGTCTGCATAGCTGATATGAATGAAATATTAATTGATTTCATAAAGAGAAGGACGATTTTTTTCGATGAAGTTTCAAGCATAGAGTTTAATTTTTTGTAGCTCCATGGTCTTAAACAAAATGTTTAAATAAAATAAATTATTATAGTATTGTGATGAATGAAATGAATGAAATCCTGTTTTTATAGAGAGATCCAGGCGTGTTATTTTTTCTATGATGTCATTTGAATTAATTTCAGTTGTTTTCGATGAAGTTTTCAAATATAATAAATTATCGTAGTATTATGATAATTCTAAACCTATTACCGAGGAATGTATAACATTTTAGAGATGTTTAAACCAGGCAATTTATATTTCAATGCCGTCATTTGAATGAAGTTCATTTTTTTCGATGAAGGTTTAAGTTTTCAAATATAATAAATTAATGCAGTATTGTGATGTTTCAAAATATTACCGAGGAATGTATTGCATTTTAGACTTGTTTAAATAAAATTGCATTGAAGTTGGAAAGTGTTTCATAATCAATGCTTTAAGCATGATTGATCTTTCTTGTTATAAATGTTCATTGAGAAAGATCAATAGCATTCAGTGCACAACAATTGCTTTGCCATTTGCTACTTATCAAATTATATATATATATATATATAAAAGAAAAAAATGCACAATTAAAATACAATGTACCATTGAAACAAAATTAGCTACAAACATTCAAAGTATATAACAAAATATATTTAAAAGGTAAAATGTGAAAATAAATAATTATTTGAGCATTAGAAATTCTAAATATGACAAAATAAAAGTTATGATTATAAATGCAACAATATTAGTGTTGTTGCTAATCCCACTTGTCTGAAACTAGACACAAAAACAACCCCATAAAGTCCATGGCATATGAGCTCATGTTGGTCCAAAGACTTCAAGCACTCCATAGTAGACGTCTGCGAATACCACTCAATTTTGACAGGTCAAAAGATGGCAGCCACAGAGACCATAAGATCTTTTTCTGACCTATTATCTCTCGGAGGGACTTTCGGACCTTCAGATTTATCACACTTATATTTCCCATAGACGCAGAATGTTTTTGGACATTACAGAGGATTGAACTCAAGCTCACTCTATGCAATCCTCTGACCTTAACCACTCAGCTAATAATCTGGAAAGTATAGGTATAGTATAGGTGTGCACATCTATATTTCATAGCTATGCCACTCATCCACCAAATACCCACTTTCAGTAACAAATTAAAAGATTGCGCTAGTGATTATTTACATATAATCACCTTTATCTGCATCTAAAATAAGTGCTTATTCTTCCACTATAACGTAAAAGTACTCCTCTCACCTTGTTTGTTTGTGTGCAGCCGTCCAAACAGCTGCTCATGTCTTAGAACGAGTCGGACGGTCTGGGTCTTCAATATCTTGTTTGTTTCAAAGACCAATAAAATATCCTTGATGTCTATTCTGAAACTTTATTGGTTTATCCAATCACAAAACACAGATCCACTTATATACCTGGTAATTTCTACCTTTCGTTTTTACATATACAGACTGAATTATGAGTATCTACATCAGAACATGAGAGGCAAATTTATAACAGAATAGAAACACAACATTCTGCAAATTCATTCATCTTAAACTGTCTACATGAGTATTCAAAGCAAGGCATAGGATTTCAAGCACAATTTCAACTTGAAAATAATACTTACACAGTCTACTGCAAGGACCTTGGCCCAGATAAAGACTAATAGAGGTCGTAACTCCCGAGCAGAACTTTGCAGCAGTTTTAAAACATATGGGAATATTCCTACAGACAAAGCCTAAAGAATAAAGTTTTAAGGGATATTAGAAACATGGCAAAGAAAGGCAAAAGAGCAATTAAAAATCAGTATCTTATAGAAATAAGTGACAACTAATATATGACTGAAACTTAAACAATCTAAAAAATACATAATACTATTTGTACCATGGTGGTAAAAAAAATGTGTATTAAGTTTTAATCTTTAAATACAAAGCTAGCTTTTCTGGTCTGGCATGCAAACTACCAGGATACAGGGAGACTACAGCAGAGTATTTTTTCCTTCAAGCGTATTCCTTCAAGCAATTTAATATAAGGATTTGGGATCCACAAAAGGACCAAATTGTTGCATTAACTGTCATATTAGGTTACGTTATCCCAACAGAACTGTTAGGTTAACTGAACATGTCCATGACATTCAAACTGAAAAATTATCCACTGCTTCAACCCAAACTTGTTCCTCTATTAATTGCTTAAATGATGAAATTAACTTTTCCATCTCAGATAGGATGGTGCCTATACTTAAAATTTTATTCATAAAATTTATTCTGGTGCTCGTTCTAAATTTATTTATTCCAATTCATCTCTCACCCTCTTCATATAGAACTAGTCTTTCATTGAATCCTAAAATCTTTTACCCTCTTGTTCAGTTATCGTTAATTTAATTTCAATCCTACCGATTCTACTGTTCCGCATTCGGACTAATAAATTTAAATCTCATCTTTTATATCAGGTTAGGATGTATGTTGTCATCTTGAAAATGTTTATAAATTTTATATTATAAAACAGAGTGTTAGTATTAGGTTAACTGAACATGCCTGTGATATTAAGAACAAAAAATATCCACTACTTTATCCCCAACTTTTCTTAATGAGCATTCTGTTTCTCTGTTTGATAAGACTTTTATTTTAAAATGTTATAATAACCCCCAGAGCATTTTACCTTATGAATCCTTGTTTATCTATATCAGAATTTTATTCGCAATTTTGACCCTGTACAAAAACTTTTATTTGGCATCTTATCCTTGCTTCCATGAAAGTTAAACCACTATCTGCATATCTGTGGGGAAGAAAAAAAATTTTTTTGTTTTGTTTTGATAAATGAATTTTTCTGCTTGGTATCATGTATCATTTTCAATTTCTGAATGTCTTGTACTTCTCATATTGCGAAATTTCTTTTGTAGCCGATTAGTCTTTAATAATATGCAAATTTTAGTTTGTGAGTTGGCTGCATTTAAGCTCTATTGAACTGTGTACATATTATGTGCCTCTAATGAAAGGCGTCGATATGTCCAAAAGTAATAAGGCAAAATTAATGTAATTAACACCCTATATCATGTAACGAACTTTTTATTGAAGATTTTATTAATTATTAGAAATTTTTACATTTGTATGTGTTGCTATTCTTTAGTTATACAACAGTTTTTTTTTTTGTGCCCAGGAATATATCTTTTACCTTCAGTCAGTCCTTGGGGGCTCATAGATAATGTTTTAATTACTCTCCGAATGACACACACTGCCTGACAAGAAATTTCAGATAAGCAATCAGAAACTGTTTTTATCATGCAGGTCACCATCAATATCGGTCAATTATTTGCAGCCTGACATCAACAAAGAGACACACTTTATTTCAGGCACCAGCAAAGCATATGCTGCTACAAGAAGAATTAATTTATAAGGATTACAGTTGATAAAACCTTGAGTGTTCTGAAGAAATGTTCGAAGAGGATATTACAAGTGGCTTACTGAATGCTGATAATGAAGTGGTTGATTTTTCTGATAATGAAATTAATGAAGTCTCCGAGCTTCTTCCCCCATAAAATAAGCTGTGAACATGATTCAAGTTCATTGGAAATTTTTCAAAAGTCAAGAAAAAGGGGATGAATACTTTCATAACATTAACCATTTAGAAAATGGCACCTTTGAATTCTTCAGACAGCAGTAGACACAAATAAAAACATTCTTTAAGAAAAGCTGGAAAGTATGTAGAGTATAACTTTTGCTTTGTTTTATTTTGGCACTGCATTGCTAGTTTTTTTTTAATATTTATTTTTTAACTTTATACACTTTTTAAATTTTTAAATACACTATAGTTCATACTTCATTTGATACTAAGCATTAAGGAAAGTTTTTAAGTGAAGGAGTATTTTTGTTCTGAAATTGCAGAAACTTATAAGGGTATGGAAAATGGGTATTCCCTTCCCCTATAACCTTCGAAAAATTGTAAAAAGGAACGTTTAATAATGACTATTTGATGTAACATCTTTGCAGATAAGGTCCTTTCAAGGTCACTATAACATGGGTCTACTACTGCATTTAAGGTCAAAACAATTTTTAAATGACCTTCAAATATTAAATTAACATTGCCTCAACATGTTATACATCATATGAAAGCCTGAAAAAATAACCTTTGAATATAGATATATTTTTTATTTTATCATGCATCATTGAATTAGAAACCAATTTATATGCAATCAAGTACTAAAGTATTTTTCTGTTTTTTTAAAGCACCATACTTCAAACAGCATTGCTTAAAACACCGAAAGAAATACTCCATCAGTTAGAATAAGGGGTAAATCCAAATCTCGGTGGTTCAGGACGTTGATTTGACAGGGAATGAATGACCTATAGATCAATTATTGTCATTTGGTTTCTAATAAAACAATTTTACAAAGGGCTAATCCTTTGCGGATGACAGCATTCAGGAACTGCTGTGGCCCAAAGGATGGAGCGTTTTGCTTCTGAACTGTTCCCAAAGGACGGGGCATTTTTTGCACTAAGCCTAACTCCGGAAAAAAATTCACTAAAAATCACCCATTCAACACAGCATTCTACTTTTTTCAGGAATAAAGGAAATACTTATTTTACATTAGATGTATATGTTACATGCAAATTATTTTTTATTTAAATATTAAAAATTTAGATGATTACAAATGATTAATTAACTTGATTAAAATGGTTCTTTGTTATGCAGGAAAAATATTCAAATGATTGTACTCATACTTTATATAGCTAATAGAGATTATGTACAATTTTTAAGAAGAAAAAACTTTTTTACTAATTAATACGTCTGTTACGTATAATGTATTTCAAAACACAGATTAACATACAGACCAACATTGCAATCTTTGCATTCATAAAAACTGTCCATGTGCTCATCAGAAATACCCAAAATGCATGAATTTTCACTATCTGCATTACTTTTATAACTATCCTGTTCGACTACCATGTGAGTATATTCTTCTATATGTAAAAATGTCTTGACCCAACCATTCTCTTATCTGCAATAACCTAATAAATTCACTACCGCACATTCCTCTAAAACCCAAACTCGAAAGAAAATACTCTCTTACATTTTAATAATTCACCAACGCAATCATTAAACTAAAATCAAAACGAGAACCCAACCTCAATTACAGCATAGCAGAGTCTCCGAGAAATGATCTGTTTGTTTATATAACAAAACCACGTTTTACAGCTCTAGATGAAGCGATGATTCATAGGGACCCTCCTATACCAAGCTCAAGTATTAGCAAAATACGTTGAAGATCCAGACCGCACGACCAACCCTAGGGTTTATGGTAGCAAATTGTGTGGCCGGGAAGGTAGCAAAATACGTTGTAAATGTTTGAATGGGCATTTAGTGCTATCTAGTATTCAAATAAATTCAATGAAAAATGTTCCATATAAAAATGTGCATTGGTGTCCGTCATCCTTTAGGGTAAAATTCTTCTGAATGCAAATGCGTGAGTATTGTCATTGAACACAGTTTCACAGTCAATGTGTGGATGTGTTTACCATTAGCAAAGGGTTAAAGATATGCATGAAATTCAATGAAAAGCATATAGCATACCAAATTAACAGCCCACGGTCCCAAATCCAAAAACCTTCCCAGCAACTCCAAAGCTCGTAACCGATGAACCTGGCTCAACAAAACCTACAAAAAGTAAAAATAAATGGAGGTTAGTATAAAAATATACACAGTAAAACCTGATCAATAACAACTGCCACAAATACTGAAAAATCCCACATATATTTAATATAGTGATGCTGAATGCATAGCTGTTTTCATAGCATGTCAAAGAGCCTTTATGGTAATGAAAACAGGTTGTGTTTAAAAAAGTTTCCTGACTTATTGCTAGGGTTAGGACATGGGGGGGGGGGGGGGCTAATATTGATGTACATTTTTTGACAATCAAAAGTACTTAATCAATTTCTATATTTATTATCTAAAATAATGAGCAGTGAGATTTAAAAAGTCTAACAAGGTAAGAGATGAATAAAAAAAAAATTGACATGAGTTTTATACTTTATGCTGTAAGTATCATGCATCATAAAAGATGATGATCATCTTACATAAAAAAAGATGTTTTTGTGTGTGTTTTCTGGAGTGAAAACCCAAAGCTTCAGACAGTCATGAAATTCTTCTTTTCCATAAATTAAATAAGAAAGATCAATCATACATAAAGCATTTATTTATTATGAAACACTTTCCATCTGATATGCAATTTTATTTAAACATCTCTAAAATGTGATGCATTCAGCACTGATATTTTCAAATGATGTTAACGAAATATAAATCATATGCCTTTCTACGTAAAATCAATAAATATTGCATTCATATCACTTATATTCCAGACTCTAAAGCTAAATTTTGCATGAAAAAAAAATCAGCAATTCTTATACAACTCATCTTACAATTGCTTGATTTGTTTACATTCTGCATCCATTAAAATTAGGCTTTGTGGTAGAAATAAAGAAAGTTTAGTGATAATTTAAAATAAAAAATATGTAATTACATTGGAGCAGAATTTAGATACACAAATAAGCAAAAATAAAGTGGTTTTATGACAGATGCAATATTAAATATAGATTTAAATGATCTTTAAACATCACAATCTTTATACAGTGGACAAAAATGGATGCCAATAGGGTTCAATGTATTTCATTATTTCAATATGGGTTAAATCCAAAACTAATTGGGTGATATTATACATTTTTATTTCCAGACCTCCCACAGACTGTCTCAACAGTATACTAAAATTCCATTTTGATAAAGTTATTTTTATGGCAGTTATCGTGCGAATGGGCAGGCAGATAGACAGACAGACAGAATGACCAAAGTCATAAACACTTTTCAGCTATGTAGGAAAGTGTTAAAAACATGGTACTATATGTTTGTCTTTTCTTGTTTTCAAGCTCTTTGTGAATTTGGTTATAAGATTCAAGTAGGTTTTCTAATACTCTTTTAAATCTAAATTCCCTTTCCATAAAAAAGTCTAAATATGAAACTTTACTGGTTAAACTTTAAAATTAAAGATAACCAAAAATAGGTTTAAAAGTCCTTTAATAAAAATTCCTTTCCTCAACGTACAAAAATTACATGGCCAAAGCGCTTTCGGGCATCACCATGTCCTTCATCTGTACAGTAAATTCAATTCTGTATAAGAATGAAATTGTAAATTATGAATGGACAAAGAAGCCTCACCTGCAAGACAATCGGCAGCTGTTCTGGAACACTAGTTGGAGGGTTGTGAGACAGGGACAACCAGACCTGGAATGCTGTTAGCTGTTCTGAGAAGAATGGGCTGTATGCGTAAGTTATAGTGGTTGGATCTTTCAGTAGAGCAGGAAGCTGGACCAAGCAAAGATCAACAGCCAAGTCCCAGGCTTGCCTATATACACACACAAAAATAATAACACACATCAAACACAGACTGACTGACAAAAAAGAACACTGAAAAGTGGTTTTCAATATTTAATTTTTGTCAAACGTACTGAAAAGGATTTAAAAACAAAGACAATATATCTGATTAGTGAGGGAAGTACTAAAATTTTTGATAATTGCAAAAAGAGTTCATATTACCACACATACGTACAATCCAGCCCATTTATAATGAACAAAAATCATCAATTTCATAAAACAAAAATTGTATTCTCCATATTGCTATTTCACTCAAATTAATTAATACTCGTACTGAAAATTACATAACACTAAAGAACCCACACAAAACATCAATATTGACTATTTGCAATAAGTGTGCTCACATTTTTATGTATATCAGGGCTCACAACAACTTTTTATTATATTCCTGGGGGAAAAAAAGGACCATTTTCTACAAAAAAGGGACCATTTTCAATTTAAAAAAGGACCAAAATGTGACAATTTTGAATTTGAAAAAGGACAAAAATGAGCTCATCCAGGGAAAAGAAAAAGAATTGATGATATCTCATATGGATGATTGCATCCTAAAAGTTTCCAAGAATTTAAAAAGGGCAGGATACTGCTACCCAAGAAAGGTTACTTAAAAAAAATTGAAGGCATGAAGTTACCGAGCACTGTTAAATTGAATTTTTTACTGTGAAAAATTTATCATTGAAAAAAGCTATTTGTACATAAAATTTTTTTATAGTCTTGAGCAGTTGTGTTCATTAACAATTACAGTTATTGAATTTATATAATTTTAGAATTTATTAAATCTACAAAGGAGAATATTAAATTGCTTTTTAATATTTTCTCATTCGTCAATGAGGTGTGAATGAGCTCAAAGTGACAAGATACATTTAAATATTAATAATATTTTTCAATTGTTTGCTGTCATATATTAATTAAAGATATTTTTCTGAAAACACACACATATATATATATAGTAAATGTTAGCTTCAATTTCAAAGTGCTGATTAAAAAGGAGGAGCAAAACGTGAAAATAATAAACAGAAGAGAAAAATAAAAATTTGATTTAAACAAACAAATAAAATTCCAAAAAGCTCTATAAAATCACAATATAATATTTTAAAAAACTGCTGCCCACACAGTGTCCATATTATTGTTAGACGTAAGCTGTGGTTGAGCGGATCGCATGCTCCTGCATTTATGTTAGTCATGAACCAGCATAGCGGATAAATCAAGAAATATTCAAAATAAAATACCATTATAACTAAACAAACATAATATGAATATATATTCTTCATTATTGGACAAAAAAGAAATTTCAAAATCCTTAAGAAAACAGAATATGTTTAGCTTAAGCTAAATTTAGTTGTTTAGTTTTTTTCAGCCTGCTCTAGCTCGGACTTTGCTAATTTCTTCCCAAAACATAAAAAATACAGAACATTGAACATGTTTTTATTTTTTGAAGTAATAAAAAAAATTTAATAAGTCTGCACTCAAATGTAACTTCAATTCAGCCCATATTTTCTAATAACAATACAGAATATACATCCTGCCACATCATTATTATGAGGAATAAGTAATATTATTTTCATCACCAGACTATATAAAATTCTGGATAAACTGTTAAATTCCTCTGGGCAAATTGAACTATGCAATCGCACTATTTATGCAAACATGAAAGATGAGAAATAATAAGTGTTTTCCAGTTTTCCATAATTTTACAGGTATTTTCTGTAGTCAGTAATTTTGTTCAGGAATTCTTAATTACGGATAATCCGTAATGGGTCGAAAACCCAGGCCGTCCGGCTCATCCGAAGATATAGAGCAGCAAAAATGGGCGGCCGGGAAACAAGGCACACCAATACCACCCGAGGCACACCACAATCAGCACACAACAATCCGTAATGGGTATTATTTCTGTATTACCGTAACATTCCGTCAATCCGCCCCCTCAAATGCATCTCGGAAAATGCAGGGGGATGCAATTATTGGGAAAATTTTTGCTAAAAGAAACATGTAGAATTCTGTCGATCCACCCTTCAAATGTGATAAAAAAAAAAAAAAAAAGAAGAGTAGAGACTTACTCGGAATTTTCAGCTAAAAGAAGCAATTTGTACTTTCATCAAATTCAATGATGAATTCCTTTAATTTTTTCCGATGCTTGAGGCTGTATATTTCAGAATTTCAAATTGAAACGAAAAAGGGAAGAAGGTCACTTTCATGGGGAGGGCGGTTGTACGGAGTTCTATGATAATTTTGCAAAATATTGCTAGAAATATACGCAATCGGAGTAAGGATATTTTGATATTAAATAACAATATTACAAAAAAAAAACCCCAAAAAAACATGTTAATTTTTCAGAAAAATGATTAAGACAATGGGTATGTGGTATGTAATCCGTAATATTTTTATGAAGACAATTATGCTTTATAGAAATATATACAGAAACATTATGTTTAAAACATCTATGGGTAGTACTGGTAGAATACGAAAATTCAAGACATAAATTTTACAAAATTTTAGGACAAAAAATTATAAAACAAAAAATATATAAAGTTCTTATCTGGTGAAAATTACTTTATAATGCAAACAAACATTTATGTTTGGTAAAACACAAGTTTTCACTAAAGAGAATATAAAATATTGATTTCAATTTAAAAAAAATATAGCAATGAATTATATCTCTGCCAAAATTCATTGAAAAATATTAAAAAAATTAATCTTAAAATTTGACCGAAATATGAAATAAGCTAATTTAGTCAATCTAATATGCAACATTTAAAACATGGAGATGAATAGAAAAAGATACTAATGTACTACTGTTATGGTGATTTCTGAGAAAGTTAAATTGCTATGCTCTTAAAGAAGTAATATATAATTTCAATCTAATTTAAAAGAAATAACTTAAATATTTATAACTTACAATATAGTATAATTTTAATTCTAACAGTTAACATAAATTTATTTAACTCACTTAATATTGTTTT
This sequence comes from Amaurobius ferox, assembly GCA_951213105.1. NCBI lineage: Eukaryota > Metazoa > Arthropoda > Arachnida > Araneae > Amaurobiidae > Amaurobius > Amaurobius ferox. Next base: position 141,113,158 of record OX578147.1, on the reverse strand, counting down.
CTCTAGTAATTGCTCAGATCAAGTAATGATTATTTAAGCCTTGAAAAGGTGTAAATAAACGTAACTTTAATATAAATAATTGTTTACCTGCCTAACAGGACTTTGTGATCATTTTTAAATACACCTTTTCCCAGTAAATGTTACACCAGCTGGAAATTCCCCACCCCAATACCGTGAATAAAACTGCTTCATAAGCAATCAAGTAAACACGTTGTAACATACAAGTTTTGTAAACACGATGTAGCATACAAGTTTTGTAAACATTATGTTCTCTTTTCTCACCCAGGAAAATTGACGATGTTTAATAACGATGTGTAAATGTTTCTACTTTTAATAATGTACATCTTTTGTGAGTTTAACTGCATTTTTACATGAAATACAAAAGTTTTCAAGATGGCGATCAAAACAACGCTATCTGAGCGTCACCGGCAACATGAAACAGACATATCAAATGTCCGAAGGAGAAAACAGATGTGAAGCACTGGGTTGAAAGATTTGGCATCTTCAGCTCACCAAGAAGTTCGGTGCTAGGTTATCAGTTGTAACCGCGGCAACCGGAATTCAAATTCTTTCACGCCAAAAGGGTTGCTGTTCCGGGACCTCACGCCAAGAGAGGATTTCCTCTGCAGTCGGGATGTAAACACCAGCCGGTATGGTTGCTGCCTGACGACATAAAGTTTTTTTTTACCACTCTACTATGAGCACAGAAATTTGCTAGCATTACAAAGGAAGGAGAGCAGGATGCCCGAGTCCAGTTAAAAACACTTTTAATTTTGCTTTGATGGGTGACCTCACTCAGTTACCCTGGACACACCAACATCGGTGGTTCGACGTATCCGAGGCTCCTGCACTAACAAGGCCAGATAGACATCACTTTGCTACCTTCAAGTAACTCTCCAACATCAGTGGTTCGACGTATCCGAGGCCCCTGCACTTACAAGGCCGGAGATATAGAATTAGTTCTTCAGACGCCCAAGTCCACAGCAGATGACTGATGAAACGCCCCTCCCGACGCCGTCCGATCATCCGGCTCGACGTATCCGATCATCCGGCTCGACGTATCCGAGGCCCCATGCACTTACAATGCCGGAGATAGTTCATCAGACGCCCAAGCCCGCAGCAGATGACTGACAAAACACCTGTCACTGTGCCGTCCGATCACCAGCGCTAGTGGCCTCACGGGGAGAGTAAGAAGACGTGTGTGTACGTGTGTTTAAGCTATGAGCTGTTGTGTGTTTTGATCTGTTTTGGGTTGCCTACATGGCAGGAAGAGAGTTTTGGCATACAAATCAAATGCCTATACAGAAGAAAGAAAATTCATCATTTAATTTATTTTTACACCAAACACCATGTGTTTAGGTGCTTCTCATCTACATTAATTTTCATCGAGCTCTCAAGAGCCGACATAGGGTATTGCCTTACACATACATTCTTTTTTTTTTTTCTTTATATAAATATTCATGCTTGTTCTTTTTCTGTACTTAAACAGAGCTGTCAAAAATTCCCTTTTTTTTATTTCTTTGAAACCCTGGGTGAAATGAAATGTTGTTAAGTTTTAAAGATGTTCTAATAAATTTCCTTTTTATTTTTAATCTGGTTTTCATTTAATTTTTATCACTATGACTCTGTTGTTGTTGTTGAAACCCAGACCGTCCGACCTACCAGAAAGGTGTAAGGTAACTATTTGGACGGTCGGGAAGTGCCACCCAATTTAGACCGGAACCCAGTGGGGGAGGCATCCACAGGGACCGTACCCTCCTTCCCCTACCACCAACCTCTCGGAAGGACTTTTGGACCCACATGTTTAACGTGATCGTACTCCGCATGAACACGGCGGCAGTTTTTTGGCAGTGGCTGGAATCGAACCTGGGCCTACCGAGTGCAACTCCAGCGCGCTAACCAATGGGCTACCGTGCCCATATGACTCTGACTCTGTGACTCCCCACTATGACTCTGTGTAATAATTTATTATTTAACATATCTTTTTTTGGGTAAATCACAACGCAATTTTCCGTACTTTTAGAGAGTAAGTTCTTAAAATGTACTTACGAAAACGCAGATGTTTTCGTGTGACAAGCTCTATTTATTTTATTACTCCCAGCAAGCAGCGTCCAAAGATGGATTGGAGACAATGCTCATGTGCAATTCTAGAAGTCGGAAAAACATCTGCATCACAGAAAAGTAAACACGTGCACTCCCACGATAGCCATTCATCGAGACATTTCAATGACACCAGAAATTTTCGAGAATTTCGGCTGTAAAATGAAAATACATATTTTTCCAGCAAAAAAGAGGAAAAAGGGACCTAATAATGAAAAAGGGACTTTTAGGGACTAATTATAAGAAAATGGATATCAAGAGAAAAAAGGGACCATTTGCGAGGTCTGTGTATATACACCTTTTCCCAACTACAGTATGAACCATGCGGAATTCTAGGGGAACCAAATCATGCATCCAGTTTCGAATGGAGGTTATCCGAATAACACTTTTCTTGTGTCTATTTTTAAGTAACAGCTGCTTGTATTAAAACAGCTCATACAATGGTGAAATTTGACATGAAAGAAGGAGGTATGCCCGAATTTATTGCCATGACTCCAGACAGTGAAAGAATCCTATACTTTACATTAAAACTATATTTTATTCAAAAACAGATATTTAAAAAAATAAACTAGCACTGTATTATCATTCTATGAGTTTTAGGAACTCATCTATGAAAGAGTCTTAAAGCATATGCAGCAACAAAAAGGCTAAATTCATACTTTGGTCCCAAAAGCATCTGTAAAATCAGTTCAAATTTGGAAAGTATCTGAGCATGGTAATATGTTTATGTCTGCATTCTACCGCAATGAATTAGAATAGGATGAAATGTTAGAAATCTGTGGTGAAGGTGTGATGTATTATCAGAATTTATCAGAAGGACTTACATAAAAGAGAACTTTATTTACAAACTAAACTAAACATAACTAAAACTACTACATTCTAAAGAGCGTATAATGTAACCATCAAGAATAAGAATGAACTGAAAATGTTCTGGGTTTACTTTTATGTGCCTGCATAGAGGCGTTGTTCATGAGTCGTATGTAAATTTTAGAGTCTCTGTCAAGATCAAGGAAGTTTTATGTTCCTCAATTTATCTGAAGGAGTGCCATCATAGTACTCAAATCTTTGTTTATAAATTGAGTAATAAAATTGCCATAAATATTTGTTTGTAAATTGAGTAATGTCATTTAGGGGTGCACAGAACCATTGTACAATGCACACATATTAAATGTAGACAAAGAATGGTGCAAAAGAATTACCACATAGGATGGTGATAAGTAGATGGCAGGGCTGGATTTGAGACGGGAGTGCAGTTGTAGTACCTCATGATGCGTTCGGCCAACAAAAAGTTGCGAAACAGACTGGCAACCAGGAGGTCTTGGCGAAAGAGGCGCTGAAATGTTTCCTTGGGAAGCACATTCCACGCAATGGTGTCAGTAATTGCTGTAAAAATCCAATTCAGTTCACCCAGCATCGTTCTACGATCTGACAGCAGTCCTGGAATTCTAAAAAAGTACTGATAAGGTCATTAAAATAACATGGATTGAACATTTAGGATTTGTACAATTTATTTAATTGTAATTGGTTTTGAAATATGTAACTTGAGATATTTTGTTGAATTTATGTACAAGTAATACACTTAAACCCTTATTTAGTTATAAATTTGATTTGATTTGTTTTAGAGTTTTAACTTTATAACATTAACTCTTATTATAATTTCAGGATAAAAAAAACTTGAAGTCATACATTATTTTTTGATGGAAAGAAAAAAACAGCATACAAATCATTCGTGAATGAATATACATAATTTGACATGAGTAAAAGCAGTTTATCTCTATGATCTATGTCCAAAAATTATTCCATTTTCTAATTTTCAAAATGTATTTTTAACTTTTTCTATAATACACAGTACATGTAAAGGGGTAAAAATTCAAATTCTCAGATTTGCCATGTTTTGAGTATATGTGAATATAAATCAATTCTTTATTTCAAAAATGTCTGGTCCTAAGCAGATATACTTGGAAAATAACTGAGTGATTTGAAAGAAATTTGGTAGGATTCCACTGGTAAACAAAAGAGGCATATTGGTTTTAAAGTGGATTGCATTATCTATGGATGAAAGGTCTACAATTAAACTTTTTTTAAAAATATATTATAAGGAAACAAAATGTTTTAAAATTTTACAGAAATAGCCATTAATTATGTAGTTTTATATTTAAAAGCCATGATATCATTACTAGGTCATGAATGACCCTGTGCCATTCTTGAAATATGGCATGTTTTAAATTGAAAACGGAATAAATCATAAATTTTTTTTTTTTATAAATAATGGAAAATAATCACATTCTGCAAAATAATTCTACACATTCTTCATAAATAATAAAATAAATTATAAAAATTCCTCTTTCAGTGGAATAACTGCAATTTTTGGACTCACAAGCAACATTATTTTGAGCTCTTCCTCCCTCCTTTCCAGCTGTAAAGTCTGTTTCTACCATTCTGGCTACGGTAAGGACCCCTACTCGTTGCTTGCTTTTGCTACCTGATTGTGATGCCCTCTTTATTATCAAGTGAATGAATGTTTTGTAACTACTGTTAATCAGAAATAAATGAACAAACTTTGTTTAGTAGTTATAATCAGTCATCTTTAAGATATTACAAATTTTCTTTTTCTACAAGGAGTGCAAAATCAAGAGTAAAATCAAATAATATTTGTGAAATTTTTATATGCTTATTTTAATCAGTATTAATAAAAAGTCTACTAATTTCCATTAAAATAAGAGTTATAGATAACTAATTAGTGTTACTGTTGCCCCACTATATCTATGTCTATTAAGTCATGTGTAGGATACATATGATTTTTTAATAAAAAATTCTGTATGGTTTTTTTTTAAACATATATTTATTGTATTTATTTTAACATTTTGTAGTACTAACATACAAGTCACATGTTCAAAGTCTACCAATCTATCCTCCATTTGTCGCAAGGGTTTGTAACTGTTTTATTTAAAAAAAATTATATTTTGGTTTTTTAATAGCAACCAAAACATGAATTCTTTTATCCAGCATAGTAAAACATAATTTAGGAAATAATTTTAGAGATAATATCAATTTCAGTTGCACCACTAAAATTATTTTATGTTTACACTTGAAATAGGAAAGCAGATAAGGGCAGGGGGGGGGGGGGGGGACTGAAGCAGGGGGGGACTGAATTTCATGGTCATACTATTTATGTGAAAATAATTAAAAAATTAGCCTTTATAATCAACCAAAATATGAAAATAAGCTAGTTTAGTAAAGTTAATGTGCAATAATATGGGGATGGAGATGGATGGGAAAAAGACAATTGCGTACTCTCAGCAAAGCCCGAAAAGGACTGAATTGTGCAATCTTATAATTTAAGCAAAATATAATTTGTTTAGTAAAATATTTCTTTATTTTTATGCGCACTATAAAATTAAATTAGGTCTATTGTTCTGAAATGAAATCATTAGAAGAAGAAAATGGATGAAAACTGATAATTTTGGACTCTCAGCAAAGCAGGGAATATGAACTGAATGGTAGAATGCATGGATTTTACTGGATTTTCCGTAGTTTTGGAAGTAATGTCCGTAAAACCGTAAGATGAAGTAAAAATCCGTACAATTACAGAAAATCCGTAAAAGTTGGCATCTTTGTACTTGGTGGCATTTGTCTAAAATGGCGCACAAACTCCGCATTTTTGCTTTTATACTGAATCAAATGGATACATGACAACCTTTATTTAGCGGTTACGAGTACAGTGCTCACCTCACTAAGGGTACAAGGGTTGCTTGCTATGCTGATGACATAGTTATATGGCATACTCACAACGATATTTTAGAGTGTGAGAAATCATTAAACAATTCCTTAAATGGCATTATGAATTGGTCTAGGACAGGGGTTGGCAACCTGCGGCTCGCGAGCCGCATGCGGCTCTTTTGATGGAAAAGTTGCGGCTCTCCAGTTCCATACGAAAAAATTAATAATTTATTATTAAAACCCTTAAAAAATAAGAAAATATATTTTTAAGTACCTAATTTCTCAATAGCTTCTATTTTCATAATCGTTAATTACAAAAAGCTGTTGAAGAGCTCCAAAAATAACAACAACCGTCAAGTTCCATACTAAGTAACTGGGTGCAATCTTTCAATAATGTAAATCTGGCAAGCTTTGCAGTATCATTAGAAATTGCAAAAAGAGGAAAACCATTCATAGATGGTGAGTACGTCAAATATTGTTTTATATGTGCATCTGAAGAACTGTTTCATGATTTTAAAAACAAAACAGAAATCATGAAAAAATCAAAGATTTGCCATTATCTGCTAAAACAGTACAAGATAGAACTGCTAAAATGTCTTCAAATGTAACACATATGCAAGTGGAAGACATTCAACTGGCTTCTGCCTTATCACTTGCTATAGATGAGTCTTGCGACATAAAAGACATGGCACAAGTTACCCTTTTCGTCAGGTATACGTCGTTCCAAGGTCCAACAGAAGAACTGCTAGGATTGCTACCGCTCTCAGGGCAAACTCGTGGAGAAGATATAGCAAATGCTGTGCAAAAATGCCTGGAAGACAATGGAATCGATATAAATAAAATCGTCTCTATAGCAACTGATGGAACCAGAAGTATGATAGGAATACATAAAGGGGTAACATCAATTCTTCAGAAAAAAATAAACCACGAAATTCTAATGTTTCACTGCATATGTCATCAAGAAGCGCTTTGTGCCCAAACATTTCCGGCCGAAATAGTTGAGGTCATGAACTTGGTAATTAAGATTATTAACAGCATCTTAGCAAAAGAACTCTACCATCGCCAGTTTAAAGATTTCCTTGAAGAAATAGATAGCCGGTTTTCTGACCTACTTCTGAACAATAAAGTGCGATGGCTTTCCAGAGGTAACGTATTGCAACGTTTTGCTTTGTGCTTAAGTGAAATAAAAACATTCCTCAATGAAAGAAGCATTGACCATCCCGAATTGGAAGAAGGCTGCAAAAATTCAACTTCATGGTAGATACCACAATGAAACTAAATGAACTAAATCTAAAACTGCAAGGAAAGAGCAACCCAGCCTACGCCTTGCTTGAAGAAGTAGATTGTTTCGAAAAAAAAACTACTTCTTTTTGTTGAAGACATGGAGAGTGGTAAATTACTTCATTTTAAAAATCTGAAGCAATATCGCGATGAAACCAGTGCAACTATTGACACGAATTACTTCAGCATAGCTTTAAAAAACATGAAGGATGGATTCGCTGAGAGATTCGAGCAATTCAAAACAAACAAAAGTACTCTCGCGTTCATAGTAAATCCTTTCAACACAAATACAAATGAGATCAACATTGAGCCATTTGGAATTGATGTTGGATCGCTCCAAATGCAATTGCTAGATTTGAAAACCAAAGACTTGTGGAATGGCAAGTTTACAGAACTCAAGAGCAAGTTGGAAGAGTTGGAGGTCCAGAAATTCATGCACATCGCGCAACACAAGTGGATAGCTCTAAAAGAAAATCTGCGAGTTGAGGCCCTCATATTAGGCGCATGGAATATTCTTCCAGAATGCTACAGTGAGGTGAAGAAGTTGGCATATGGAGTGCTGACGATCTTCGGGTCGACATATTCGTGCGAGCAAACGTTCTCTTGCATGAATATAATAAAATGTAAAGTTAGAAGTCAACTAACAAAAAAAAATCTAGAGTCGTGCTTGAAACTTAAAACAACAAGTTATAAGCCAGATTGAATCAAACTTTCAAAAGACATGCAAAGCCCATGCTGCCATTCATGTAACTATCTATATTTGTGTTTTTATATGAATAAATATTATTCCGTATTTAAAGCCGTATATTTTAAATCAAAAATCAAATATATATAAGCAAATACTATAATATTGAAACGAAAATTTTTAGTGGCTCTTTAAAAACTGGGAAATTTTGTAAATTGTAACTTTTGGCTCTTCCGTTTCAATAGGTTGCCGACCCCTGGTCTAGGACATTAAAGTTGCAGATCAATACCCACAAAACAAATTTCAGCATTTTCACAACAGCTAGAAAACATAGAAAACTGTTGGATCCTAGAATTTCCATTAATGACATCCCGCTTGTTATGCTGTAAAACCCTAAATACTTAGGAATGACTATGGACACAGAACTTCGTTTTACTGAGCACATTAAAAACTGTACCAATAGATCTCTAAAGAAATTGAATATCACCAAAAGTCTATGTGGCACAGACTGGGAAGCTCGGCCCAAAACCCTTAAAACTACTTACACTTCGTTAGTGAGACCTATTTTGGAATATGCATCGCCCATTTGGGCCCACACCTCTAGGACTGCCCTGGATAAACTAGAAAGGGTCCAGGCAAGAGCTGCTAAGATCATAGCGGGAGCTGTCTCCTCTACATGCAGTGAAAAAATTGTGCACAAATGTGGTCTTGAAACACTTGAAAGAAGGAAAATGTATAATACCATCAAATTTACAAATAAGGCTAGGAGTAGCACTTTGGAACATATATCCAGACAGAGTTTTGAAAATTGCACAGGTAAGATGAGACTCAAGCGTTTATTCTCTTTTCAATTTGACCAAGAAATAAGGAGAAACCATGACCTCGAACACAGCAAATTTTAGATCTATCAAGAACTGATTCTTCCTTCTTGCCTCCCTGACAATACCAAACTAAACACGCAACTTTTGGACTCTTGTTCAAAGAAAGAATTGGCAGATACCATCAAAGCCAAAGGAGCTAAAATGATTGAAAAATTTACGAAATTTTTTATGGGAGACTCTTGTTCCCGCCTATACACCTCATATTGTTCACGCCTGGAATACACCTCATTTTACCAAATGACAAAATTATACAGAAAAAAATTGGAACAGGCCACATAGCATCCGATTACACCAGCAGACTTATTGCAATACAGGAAGCACTGAATATCTATATCTCTTTTTCAGATTCCGAAAGGGCTAATGGCCTGGTTATCTTTAGTGATTCTAAGGCTGCCATTGAGGCAATCCAACTGGGATGCTCAGGACTTGCTGGTGATATACATCTCCTTCATGACAGGATCAAACAACTAGAGAAAAGTTGCACCCTGCAATGGATTCCTGCACACGTTACTATCAAGGGAAACGAGATTGCTGACAATCTGGCCAAGGAAGCGAGACACCTTAATAGTGGCTACATAAATTGTGCCACCTTTAGTGATGCAAATGCAATGGCAAGATCCAAACTTAGGGAATGCTCAATTCGAGAAAGTGACCAAATCTGTGAAATAAATGAAGAAAGAGTCATCACAAAAACAATTATAAGGCTTCGTATACGTCACTACAGGGGTACGAAAATCGATGGAAATGGAACTAGGGTTTACAGGGACTGTAGAAACTGTCCCGAAACTGAACTCTCTCCTGAACATGTCTTTACATGTCCTGCCATTTTGGCAGCACTTCAAAACATCGTGGAATTTCCACAGGAGATGCTCTATTCTCATAGTATCATTGAGATTGCCAGGGCCGTGGTCTATTTAAAGTCCCGTGGCTTCGCTCATGGATCTATTTAAACGACTGATTCATGTGGACACGACACCACCACCACCACACCATGAATACAGTGTAATACTTGGTGAAATGTTTTGAAAATGGCATACAAACTGGGCAGTTCTGTTTTTATATGGACAACTAGCAAAAAAAAAAAAAAAAAAAATCCAGAATTTTCACAAAATTGCCTGACTTTTCCAGGTTTTCCCTGACCATTCTAAAATTCCCTGACTTTTCCCGGTTTCCAGGTTGAGTGGCCACCCTGCTCTCCCTCAAATTCAACTGAAAATTATAGAAAATGCATGGGGCACTTACTGGGAATTTTCTGTTTAAAGAAACAATTAGAATTTAGTTGATTAGCCTCCTCAAATGAAACAGGAAAATGTGGAGTATGTAGGGGGGGTAGGAGACTTACTCAGAATTTTCAGCGAAAAGAAACAAATTATATTTTTTATTAATACATGTATTTTATTCAAAGATGTAATTTATTTAGGAGAGAGGGCCTGTTTCACAGTTTTTCAGAATTTCAAATTGAGACAAAAAGGTAGGGTGGATCGACAGAATTTTATGATAAATACAAATGCCGAATTAAAATGTACCTTAATTCTAAAAGAAATTCACCAGGGCTTATTTTTTTCCAAAATGTTGTCTATTTCAATGCTGCCCAGATTTATTCATAATTTATATGAAGTACATATACTGTAAGTTTTATGATTGCTTTTATTTTGTGAATTAAATGATACATAAATCTAAAAACCTTACTTTGGGTATAGAAGTATATATAAAAAGTATTACTTCAGTCAAAACTTTGTAACTGACATGATACTTACTGGTCAATGAGATCCATAGTTATTTCTGGAAGCAATTTTTTACTGTTCTGAAGGACAAACCTAGAAGAAGGTAGAAATCCTTTAATATCCTGCACCTCAGAAAAAAACATTACAGGTTTAAAATAACAAAATATAAATAGCCCTAAAAACTTGTTGAATACCCCGATATATGTACTTGTAAATTAATTAATAAGTATGATGATATGAGAATTGATAACATTTTTAATGACAAATTATTACTATTTACCATATATTTTCGTGTATAAACCAAGAATGCTTGAAATTTTTTCTGCTATTGATGTAGGTGTTATGGGGGAATTCCCTTCCTTACAATTAATACTTATTATTTTAATTATTCACACAAGTTATTTATATTTATGTTAATTACATTTCATTTTTCTAAGTTATTATATTTATATTTAACCATTAAATTTACCTAATTATATTATTATATCATTTTATATTTAGATTACGTTGTTATAATTACTGATTTATCATTATGTTTATTTAATATTATTTACATTAGCCCGTGATCGTAAAGATTTTTAAAATAAAGTTTACTTTTATAATTATTATTTGATTCTGTATTTACTTTATTTATTACCTACAGCTTGGTCTGTGCTAAACTATGTAACACCTTTAAAAACACTTCAACATCATATAACTTCTAAAAATTCCACTTACCTTTAAATAAATAAATAGCACAGCCAACTACAACTAAAGAATCACAACTCTTATTGTTAAATTAAAAATTTACTTTTATTAACAACAATTAAAAAATATCATCCTATTCATTATTACTTAAGTTGAATGTATAGTGGTACGTAGTACATTGCATTTAAGATTACATCTATTAAAGTTAGAATTCAATTAAAGAAACCTCGTTAACAAATATAAGTAACTAAACTATTACAAATTACCCAGGTACAGAATCCACTCTGGTCTGAAGACCAGAGTTTGGTCTGCCTGAAGCTGGCTGTCCACCACCAAAAATGTTAAAAACTCAAACTAACAAAAACAAACACAAATTGTGAATGATAAAATTTTCCACATATATATTCAAACTCTCGAAAAGGAAACAAAACAAATTAAAAGGGTAGAAAATCCCAAGTTACATTAAGACCAAGGCTTCACATATTTCATTGAAAAAAATTTAATTATCATTTTGACTGAAGTTTTACGCTGAAATTTGTAGATGGCAGCATCATGCCCGATAACAGCGTGCAAACAAGTTGCACTTGCACCACATTTAAAACCAAAGAGACTGGCTGCATGGAAAAACACTTATAAAGGAGGCAAGGAAACACCCAGGTTCTGAGCAATACCGGCAGCAGGGCGGAGTGTCACTTCGAAAAACACTTTTGACGAAAATTTGGATTTGAAAAGGCCTGTTATGAACGATGATACACTTAGGCCGGCCTTTTTTTCTTGATAAGGAGATTTACAGACAAAGGTAACTGTGTCAGCATCAATTTGGACTTTGATAGTCACGATGTCCTCAATAGAATCACAATTCAAGATCTTAGTCAAGCTGCATAAATTGGCTTGGAATCGGATTAAAAAACATTCTTACGGCGACCGCGGGATACGGGCGCCCTTGCATTGGGGCCCCGTTCCACGGATCTTAGCAGCAACAAAAACCACCACCGGCCAGGAAAAATGCTGACCAGGAATCGAATGCCAGGCAACTCGCCTGCCTCCCAGGATACGCTAAACTTGGCGAGTTAAAACCTGCGCTCCGCACCGAGCGCCCAAGCATACACTACGGAAATAAAGACGCTGTTATACCAAGAACCATTAAATGGATAAATTCTGCCAAGCGGCAACCAGCCGCACAGCAACCCCACCGGATGCCTGGCACCCCTTTGCAGGTGTCCGCCAGAGATAAGCCGTGAAGGCCAAATTTTGCCTAAAAATGCATCCTTTTTCCTCACTCTCGTGAATGAAGTGACTTGAAGTTAAAACCCGAGAGCGAGAAGCCGAAAGATTAACAAAAGATATTTTAACGTTTAAGATGCATTGCGTACAATTTTGAATAATGAAAACAAAGAAAAAGATAACAAATTACGTTAAAAGGGCAATAAATCGCCGAAATATTCAGAAACAACAAATAAATTTTGAATTTTGAAGGGAAAGGGGAAAATAACGAATTTTAAGCTATTACATAATTTTGAACTATTAATTAAATTTTGAACCAAAAATCTCGGCATAACATAGGGGAATCCGTTTACATACAAGTCAAAGATAATTTTTTTAAATTAGCACACACACACACAAAAAAAAGGATAACACACTTTATTTTTCAATTCATCCATTCTGATTCACTTACTTAATCATCTACTTACATTCAAATATATCATAACTCTACAAAAAATCATTTGAATAACCCAAACAGACCATGTGGTCATCTTTTACTGTTACCAATACTATCATAGATTCAATTGATGGCCATAATTCAGAGGGTTTCTATATTTGACAATGATCTGCTTCATTTTTTTTTTAATTCAGCTTAAAAACAGGTTTCCAATTTTGGTCAAAATGTTTACAGTGGAGTAATACAGGGTGTTCAGTTAATACGGTGACAAACTCAGAGGGTTGTTAGTAGACATCAGAAGGAACAAAAATTGAAATGGAACATGGTGTCGCACACAATGTTTTGTCAAATCGTGAAAATATATATGCAGGCTCTGACTCCAGGGGAGAGGGAAGGCGGACGTCAATTGATCGCTGAATGCGTTCATTGGTTCATAAAGCTGACGTAAACAACGTTGCTAAACGCATGCACTGGGGTAGGAGCATGTGCTGCCATTGCATAAGATAGTACCACTGGGGGTGGTAGGCACGTGTAGCAATTAGTTGTCTGTTTCAGTAGGGATTGACTACACTAACGAGGAATACGCTGATATGCATCTGACTTACGATCGAGCAGATGGCAATGGATGCTTAGCACAGTAGATGAACCAACAGCAATATCTGAGGAGGCATTGTTCACACCATGCTTTAGTAAAATACATGATTTTGAAAAGTGAAAAATTGGGCATGAACCCTGTACAATTGCAATATAAAAATATCCTTATTTTATGTTTTACTAATAAAAATCCTGGATTTTTAAATATCCCCCTAAATTTTTGAAAATCTCTTTCAAAAATTTTGTTAAAGGGGGAATGTCTCCCCTAAATTTCAAGCCCTATTTCAAACCTTGTACAGTCATGATAAATACTAAGCAGTCAAATCAATATTCCAAAGCAGTGTGCAGCATCAATATTTCAAAGCAATCTTAAAAGAACAACAGTACTATGGCAAAAGAATATAATACATTCTTTTGGTGCAAGAAATTCTCTTTTTCAACACATTCACCATAATGCATAATCAAGTTTGGATAGCTCTAAAACTATGCATATTTGTGTGGTGTTAATATTCTAATGTAGTTCTTTAAGATCAGCAATACAAAAGAGTTTAATGCATTCTTTTGGTTTTACCATTTCAGAGCGATGTTCACAGGAGTGGTAAGGCATGAGGTGAAGAGGTCTGCTGGCAGATCAGGGTTCATGGGCAAAATCTGGGTGGCACCACATGCAGCCAGCTGTATGCAGGATCCGTATGAAGGCAAGGGTGGACCATCGTAGGGTGTCTTGCTGTTATTTACTAAAAGCTGAATATATTCAACAAATAAATGGATATAATGACATATAATTTTGAAAGCTAATATAATATTATAATGAATGCAATAGAAAGAAATATGGGTTCAGGTTGCTCAGTTTTATGTGAAAAAAAATAGTTTTTTGGGTATTTAAGGTTTTCAGATAGATTTAAAAAAAAATTCCAGAAGACCCATAATTAGGGGGGGCTGCTTTGAATTTTTGTTTACTTTTGCCAATATATTCAGCAAATAGAGATTTTATTCACCAAATTTTATTTTGGCATTTCATTTGAAAAATTTGCTTCAATTAATAAATTCTTAAATTCCAAAGATGATTGTTTTGGAAAGGACAAATAGTATAGCAGTACACATTATGATTAGTATACCCCGATTTTCGAATTTGACATTGGCAGAATTCATAATCACCAACATTTTCGCCAAATTCAATTTTCTTTTGCAAAATGCAACAATGCCGATTGGCAGTGTGGCCCGCTGCATAATTATGTTTAGACGGAACAAATAACTAATTAATAGAAAATGCTACCTGCAACATTTTTTTTTTAATGAAGCCATTAGTAGGATAATACTAATTTCACATAAAAGGATGGTTAGGCAACTAGTACCATTATTCAAATTAAACAAAAATGAAAACAATTTTCCTCTGAGTAATCAAAGTATTTCAACAAATTCAAGGCTTATATTCATTTCTTCTCCATGATAATTAAGGACCTTTTAATAAAAGCAAAATTCTAGAAATTTAATTAGGACCTACTGGCATGTGGCATTCATATTTTCACTTGCCACTTCATTTACGCTCAGGGCAAACTTCCACCTAATTGTTAGCAGTAGACATATGTCACATATACAACTTTATGTGACGTGACAAGATTATTAATAGCAGTATTTATTATAGGCACAATACTGCTAAAAAGAAAAAAGTCTGTAGAAAGTGGCCAGGAGAAAGCACATTTTTAACAGCCACTTTCATACTGTTAGTCATCTTACAGCTAGTTGTCACTATGAATTCTTATCTTAAGACAGGGTTCATACCCATTTTTCAAACTGAAATTCCCTGAATATTTCAGGTTTTCCCTGTTGTCTTCATCACAATGCCAGGTATTTCACACTGCTATTTTAACACCAAATTCAAATAATAACTTCAGATTTTATTGATATTTACAGTGAATAAAACTGTTCAAAATAACTCCTGTACAATAAAACCTGGGAAATCCAGATCTATCTGGACTTTGTTGATTTCAGATTTTTACGCATTATAGAGAGCTTAGATAAAACAAGGAAGATTAATGATGCATAAAGCATTCATTATGAAACACTTTCCAACTCAAATGCAAAATGTGATATTGTTATGCCGTGCTTTGTTTCACAGCTAAATCTGTGTGTTCTTCCAAATTTTATGTTTTTTTTCTTCAAAATTTCTAAGTTGTTTTTATTAATTTTTCCCTTTTATTTTTAAAATTCTTAATTGTTTTCGTTTTTTTTTGTAATTTAAGCTTCATTTTCTCATCATTTGGCATTTAAATCATGAGTTTTAACTCTTTTTAGGCCGGTGGCTATCAAAATTAATCCCTTTTTGGCAAACATAATTTTCAAATATCGCTGAAAGACAGCCATTGCTGTGGCTTCTTTTCTTTGTTCTGCGGTCTTCATCTTGTTTTTTTTTAAAAGTAATTTTCGGTGCCTCTCGGAGTCATTATTTTACGTACGTGGGTAGATGCATGCCCAGGGAAGCAGTTTCCTAACGTTCCGGTTTAGTGCTGCAGTTGGCGTTTTGGTAATGTTTTCATCCTTGTCACGGCACCAGACATGTTGGACCCTTATTATCCAACAAAAGAAAGCTTTACATTAATAATTAAGTGATGCCGTTTTCAGCTCACAAAGAATTTACATTATATCTTACTTTTAAATCTTTACATTTTTAAACTAATTATTTTAAAATATTAAAACATTTTAAACATTTCATCTTTGACCAATTACTCTTAACTTTAAACTTTATTTTATTTTAGAATTAATATTAGTATAGTGGTTTGCTTTAACTCATAACTTTAATTTAACAATTTACGTTGTGGTTTATCTTTCTTTGTGGTTTATCTTATATAAGAAACATACATGAATTTAACAATCATCCAGGTAAGAAAAATGTGGACGTGGAAGAACTGGACATAATGAGAACATAGAGGCAAATTTAAATTTAAAGGAAACAATTTTATTTAATTAAAAATTACCCACCCCTATACAATTTGCCCCACAGTTGCAGGGAGATCCAAATTGGATTCCCTGAATCTAAACATCATCCTGAATTTACAGATTTAACATGAAATAAAGAAATTAAAAGTTAATTAGAGGAAGAAAGTTTTCAGGGCCAGTCGACCCAATTCGATTTAAATGAGCTCATATAAAAGAATAAAAATTTACGACCTGGTACCAGGGGCTGGTTTAAACCCTGATCTTAATGAATGCCTTTAGAAAACAGCTAGACACATTGGACAAAAGGAAACAAAAAAAACAACAAAAGGAAATATTACATTAATAATTAAGTGACACCGTTTTTGGCTCACAAAGAATTTACATTATATCTTACTTTTAAATCCTTACATTTTTAAACTAATTATTTTAAAATATTAAAATATTTTAAACATTTCATCTTTGACCAATTACTCTTAGCTTTAAATTTTATTTTATTTTAGAATTAATATTAGTAAAGTGGTTAGTTTTAACTCATAACTTTAATTTAACAATTTGCATTGTGGTTTATCTTTAACTTATAAGAAACACACATAAATTTAACAATTCCCCAGGTAAGAAAAATGTTTACGTTGAAGAACTGGACATAATGAGAACACAGAGGCAAATTTAAAGGAAACAATTTTGTTTAATTAAAAATTACCCACCCCTATACAATTTGCCCCACAGTTGCAGGGAGATCCAAATTGGATTCCCTGAATCTAAACATCATCCTGAATTTACCGATTTAACATGAAATAAAGAAATTAAAAGCTAATTAGAGGAAGAAAGTCTTCAGGGCCCGTCGACCCAATTCGATTTAAATGAGCTCATTTAAAAGATTAAAAATTTACGATCTGGTACCAGGGGCTGGTTTAAACTTTGGCCTTAATAAGAATGCCTTTGGAAAATGGCTTGACAGGTTTCTTTGTCTGCAGTTCATTCCACACCCTTTTCCGTTGCCCAGTACTTCGCAAATGAGTCCCACTCCCACCGGAGAACTAAAAGTCCCCGCGCAAGAGGGAGCTCACTGCTTTTCCTTTACACCTTTGGTGAACGGACTCAGATGGTGATTCGTTGAGAAAAACAATTTAGACATCAGCACCCGAGAGATCCACAAGGGTGAAAGAACGCCGTCCTGCCTCTCGTCCTCACTCCTTCTTCATCAGGTTCTCCAGGAAAAAAATGGTGACATGGCTCCTGATAGAAATAAATTTGAAATTCGATATGATGAATAATAAATTTGACGATGGAAGATTTGAAGAGCTGAACTAACTGCGTAGCAGCTTGACAAATTGCAGAGTTGAACGCATCAAAAAAACCCAGATGAATGTTCATTTGTAAATTAAGACATACGAAGCATGTTAAGTAAATTCCAGTTCACTTTATTCGTGAATAAAATAAAGCACATTTAGGCAATTTACAACTTTGCAAAATCTATACCAATACGGTAAACAAAGCTATGTACAGAAAGCTCGTAAGCTTGTAAAGACAGAATTGAGTTCCTGAACTTTCTTGAAGCATTTGTAGTACTTAGTAAAACTTATACTACCTTAATCTCTTGCGTGCTTTTGAAGCCACCACCGTTGGTATCACACATGGCAGAAAAATAAAGCAACGATATACTTTGCTATGACTTCATACAATTTCACCGTTAATAAACTTGAACACTTAAAGTCGTGAAAATCTGCACGTAACTTTATAAAATGCCGTCATATTGCAGAAAAACAAGTCAGTGTTTTAAACTAAACACATCCGACTTAGACTCGCGTATCAAACATATCGACAAAGAACAAACTCCATCTTATCGTCGTCATATGTTAGCGGTCGTCTGCTAACTCATCCTAACAGATCGTAGCAGATCCTACTGTAAGAACAGAGAGAATGAATATTGAAAGAATTGAATTGAATAATGCTTCAAGAAAGTTCTGTTTTATATACCGATAATGGACCGTTCCGGAAACGCCCCCGGATATGCAAACGAGATGCGTACACATAGAGAATCTGATTTGCATGACACCTCATGATGGAAAAACGTCATGGTTCATGCATGTGAACGGAAAGAGTCATTCACAAGAAATTTGCATAAACGCCCATTCATGGGAAACGTGAATCGCGATGTTTACATTTGATTTTTCCAACAGCTCCCAAAACAGGAGACCGCTCACCTACATCCACCTCCTTTTTTCACAGCTTCCTCGAGACTGTTGCTGCTCCAAAAACTCCTGAGCAACCCTTTTCCGGGAGTCGCCGAACATGAGCATTCTTCGCCAAGGTGCGTAAAAAACACGCCACGCGCTCTGCCGTAACAAGGACGAAAACATTACCAAAACGCCAACTGCAGCACTAAACCGGGACGCTAGGCAACTGCTTCCTTGCGCACGCAGCTATCCACGTACGTAAAATAACGACTCCGAGAGGCACCGAAAATTATTTAAAAAAAAAACATGATGGCGGCCACAGAACAAAGGAAAGAAGCCACAGCAATGGTGGTCTTTCAGCGATATTTGAAAGTTAAGTTTGTCAAAAAGGGATGAATTTTGATAGCCACTGACCTAAAAAGAGCTAAAACACTTGATTTAAATGCCAAATGATGGGAAAATGAAGCTTAAATAACAAAAAAAAATGAAAACAATTAAGAATTTTGAAAATAAAAAAATTAATAAAAACAACTGAGTAATTTTAAAGAAAAAACGTAAAATTTGGAAGAAAGCACAGATTAGCTGCGAGACAAAACACTGCATAACAATACATTGAGAAGTGATATGTTTTT
The DNA here is from genome assembly GCA_951213105.1 of Amaurobius ferox. Taxonomy (NCBI): domain Eukaryota; kingdom Metazoa; phylum Arthropoda; class Arachnida; order Araneae; family Amaurobiidae; genus Amaurobius; species Amaurobius ferox. The sequence continues at coordinate 141,094,080 of OX578147.1, read as the reverse complement.
AATTATTACAAAACTACGATCATTTATTTTACTTGAAAACTTCAAACTTTATCGATGAAAATGAACTTTATTCAAATGATGTCATCAAAATATTAATCATCTGGCTCTCTATGTAAAAGCAGTGAATATTTCATTCATACACTTTTATCCCAGACTCCAAAATTAAATAATATTGCGTGAAAAAATTCAGCAATTCTTATACAGTTCATCTTTACAATCACTTGCTTAGATTCTGCATCCATTAAAATGAGGCTTCGTTGTAGAAAAAATCAGAGCATCATTTAAACTTAAAAACACTGTAATTGTGTGGATGCAGAATATAGATGCACAAAAATTATGCAAAAATAAAGCGGTTTTAGGACAGATGCAACACACAATGTAAATTTAAAAGAACTTTAAAAATCATGATTTTTACTCTGGGAAAAAAGATGGATGCCCTATTTTATTTTGAAGTGGGTCACGCGATCTCTTTATATTATATGGGTGTCATTATTATTTTAATTTTTATTTAAAAAACTACCAAACATATTTTGCTGAATATTTTTTATATATATTTTATGGGATAATTTGAATATTTCTTAAAACTTTCGAAGCAATTTGTGAATTTTAAATTCGCTTAAAAAATGTTTGAAAAATGAGGTCCCATAGGGTTCAATGTATTTCATGTTTTCAAGTGGGGTGGGTTCAATCCAAAACTAATTGGGTGATATAATTCACTTACATTCCCATATGTCCCACAGACCGTCTGAACAACATACTAAAATTTCATTTTGATAAAGTCATTTTTATGGCAGTTATCATGTGGACCGACAGACAGAAAGAATGAACAAAGTCATAAACACTTTTTAACTATGTTGTAAAGTGTTTATGACTTTGTTCATTCTGTCTGTATTAGTAAAAATAATGACAAAAAGTTAACCAATTAAAAAATATTTAATATAAAATATGGAACAAGATAATTTAAAATATTACATACATATACACAAAAAAAGATTACATTTTATCATTTTGTTTAAACATTTGAACTAATATTTGCTGTTTCATTAATTTTAGTTTATGGGAAAGCAGTATTTTTTTTATCCTGCAGATAGACATTATAGGGGTAGTACTGGTAGAATATGAAAATTCAGGACACCAATTTTACAAAATTTCAGGACAAAAAAATAAATATATATAAAACAAAATATATAGTTTTTGTCCCGTGAAAATTACATTATAATGAAAACAAACATTTATGTTTGGTAAAACACAAGTTTTCACTAAAAAGAATAACAAATATTGATCTTCAATAAAAAAAAATATAGCATAGAATTTTATCCCTGCCAAAATTGTTGAGTTTCTATTTGCAACTAAATCACTGCTTTAATACCACTTTTTGGAAAATGTCCCTTCACAGGGTTCATACATACCTTTTTTCAAAATCGAAAAATTTGTATTATACAAATATAATTTAAAAAATAATCTTAATAATTAGCCAGAATATGAAAATAGGCTAGTTTAGTCAATCTAATATATTAGCATATATGCAACATTTAAAAGATGGAGATGGAGAAAGATACTACTATACTCTTGGCAATTCACAAGGACTAACTGAATTGCACAATCGTACTGTTTATAAAAAAGTAATTTTAAAAATTAACCGCAATAATTAAGAAGAATATGAAAATATGCTAGTTCAGTAATCTAATATGCAATATTAAGAAGATGGAGATGGATGGAAAGAGGTACTAATGTACTCAGCAATTCACAAGTAAAACTGAATTGCACAATCGTACTGTTTGTGTAAACATAATTAAAAAATTAACCTTGATAATTAATCAGAATACGAAAATAAGCTAGTTTAGTCAATTTAATATGCAATAATTAGAAGATTGAGATGGATGGAAAAAAATACTAAGTACTCACGGCAATTCACGAGAACAGACTGAATTGCACAAAAGCACTGTTTATGCAAAATTAATGAAAAACATAATATTTTAGCGATTTATGCTGCATTTGAAGAAGTATATTTATTATTTTCCTAAAACAAGCAATCACGATTTTAATTTACACTACACGCGATCGTAAATCCCCATTAATTTACAGCCGCATTAAATACATGTGGCTGTAAATTTACATTGGCCTAGCCAGAAGGCAATTTTCTGCAGAAAAATATGAAAATTCCGTAATCCGCAGTATGAGATGAGAATGTTTCCCATAGAAACTATGGAGAATCCATAGTAATTCGCATCTCTGATTTTGAGATAAGTAAAATTTCAGGAATTTTAAGGATGGCATGCAAAAAATATGGACATTTCAGGACACAATTTTTTCTTTCAGGATTATCAGGAATTTCAATACAAGTACAACCCCTGACATTATTTCCTGCTTGGTTATGAAGTTTCTTTGTTCAAGGCCTTTAATTGAACAATCGACTGTTTGTTCAAAATTACCGATAGGTATTTTATATTGAGTATGAGTCTACTTGTTGACTCTCCCCAATTCAAGAACGAAATATCTCAATTTTTTATGTTTACTATGACATTCCCCTCCTCTCCAAAACAAAAAGCAAAAATAAAATTTTAAAAGTTTTATTTATTTTCTAGCATCTACACACCATTATATTTAAATAAAACTGATGCTTTTGAAAAAAGGAAAAACTTTATTAGGAATAATCAAATATGTAAAAAATAAATACCCTTTCATATAAAATAAAAAAAATACCACTCCTCAATGATTTGTTTTGAAATACAATGAGTCATTACGAATGCAGCTGATGTTGACCCCTTTGAGAGGTCAACAAATGTTTCTTCAAAGTGAAATTTTAGTATATTGTTGAAACGGTCTGTGGGACATATGGGAATACAAATGAATAATATCACCCAATTAATTTTGGATTGAAAAAGTGAAAAAGGGAAATAAACCCGGGTTGAAAAGTGAAATATATTGAACCCGGGTTGAAAAAGTGAAATACATTGAACCCTATGGGACCTCATTTTTCAAACATTTTTTAAGTGATGTCAAAATTCACAAATTGCTTCGAAAATTTTAGGAAATATTCAAATTATGCCATAAAATATATAAAAAATTTTCAATAAATTAAGTTCGGTAGTTTTTTAAATAAAATATAAAATAATAATGACACCCATATTGTATGAAGAGATAACGTGATCCACTTCAAAATAAAATAGGCATCCATCTTTTTCCCAGAGTAAAAATTGTGATTTTTAAAGTTCTTTTAAATTTATATTGAGTGTTCCATCTGTTATAAAACTGCTTTATTTTTGCGTATTTTCTGTGTATCTATGATCTGCACCAATGCAATTACAATATTTTTGAGTTTAAATGATCATCACACTGATTATTTCTACAACGAAACCTAATTTTAATGAATGCAGAATGTAAACAAGTGATTGTAAGATGAGTTGTATAAGAATTGCTGAATTTTTTTCACATAAAATTATTTAATTCTGGAGTCTGGAATAAAAGTGATATGAATGAAATATTCACAGTTTGTACATAGAGCGCCAGATGATTTATATTTTGATGACGTCATTTGAATAAAGTTAATTTTTTTCGATGAAGTTTTAAGTTTTCAAGTAAAATAAATTGTTGTAGTTCTGTGATAATTAAAAAAATATCAGCACTGAATGTATCATATTTTTGAGATTTGATACATTCAGCGGATAGCTTTTCAGTTGGAAAGTGTTTCATAATCAATCAATGCTTTATGCATGATTGATCTTTCTTGTTTTAATGCTCAACTAGCTAGAGATCGATCAGATTACTTCCAATTAGATGCATTTTTGAAAGCAAAGTAAACCTTCTTGAATGAATCAGTGGTAGTAAACTTTCACTCACCTCAAATTCTCGTTCATGCTGATTTGCAAACTGTTTGAAAGAATCCACTACGAGACCAGCGCAGGAGCAATCATAGACATATATGGATGGAGCCCCCATCCACTGTTGCAAATCATATATTGAGAGCGGAATATACTGAGTGTATGTCTAGAAAATAAAGGAATTACATTTATATAAAAGGAACAATATATATAAATGAACAATTTCATTCAGAAGTTATATGCTGCAATATATTTTAGAAAGAAAAAAAAATACATTAGGCTGGCATTTAGAGAGAAAGTGAAATTAAGTTGCTCAGGTCAATCTATAACACATAAGAGCTAAATAATTCAGAGTAGAACAAAATTCTAATATTATATAGAAAACCCTTAATAAGAGGTATATTTTATGCTGTAACATTGATCTTAGGTTGCAGTATAACCTTTCTGCAATATTCTTTCAATTCAAGTACTAATATTGTCAATGTGAAAATAAAGTGACGTGTAATGTAAATGACAGTACGTCCATACAACTCTTGAAATAGTGAATTTTGTAAATGTCAACAGCCACAGATTTCTACTAAATAGACCATTGAAAGAAAATCTCCCCAAAAATACACTAAAAACTCCTTTCTTCTCAAAAAGAAAAAAACATGTAAAGGACACACACAGGAACAGGTAAAACCAGGTGTCTCAGTTTTTAGTCTGGTTTTGGATGCTTTATCCCAGTGTCCTGAAAAACGTTTCTTGGGAAGCAAAAATGTCCCGGATTTTTAAAATTGATCAGCTGCTCATAATGAGTAGTTTCATTTATGCCAAAATTTTACATATATACAAACTTTTTCTGAAAAGTCAATGACTTCTTGTTTAGAACAAGATAAGAGTTAAAATGTTCACACCAAAGGGTACAGTATGATCAGATCATGCTAAACATGTGGGTCTGTAAGTTCTTCTGAGAGGTTGGTGGTAGGGGAAGGAGGCTTCTATTTTCCTGGTCTTCTTCTTTTGCTAAGCAGAAATGGAAAGAATTTTGTAGTGGATTGAAACCAGAGCAATTCTTGTTTTTTTAAAAAATTATTTTTTAAAAAACTCTCTGTAACGGCCACTTTTCCACACCACCCTAGGGTAAACCCCTGGGTTGGCTGTATGGTCTGGGCCTTTCACACCACCCTAGGGAGTCCTTCCGAGAGGTTGGTGGTAGGGGAAGGAGGGTACAGTCCCTGTGGATGCCTCCCCCATTGGGTTTTGGTCTAAATTGGGTGGCTCTTCCCGGCCGTCCAAACAGTTACCTTACATCTTTCTGGTAGGTTGGACGATCTGGGTCTTAACAACAACACCAAAGAGTACATGCTCACACTTCAATTTAAATACGCTGGCAGTTCTGGTTACGGCATTCAAAGGAAGTGTAGGGAGAAATTGCTTCCAGTTCAAGCATTTGGTGCATTATCTCGGTATCACATGCTTGATGTATTTGTGGGTATAATAGGTTTTCATTAATAGGCCAAAAAGAAAGTGTTCTTTCAATAATAAACTTTTAACAAGATTTTCCCTACATTCCAAAATTAAAGTAGGAAGACAAAGTAGAGTGTACACTGTATAATTCAATATTTTAAATATTACATTGTGAAAGAGCAGATATCAATGACCACATCAATAAAAAGAAGCAAAAATATGCAACTTTGCCATCATTGTCCAATAAAATTATGTCTTTTTTTTCAAGATAACTACCGTTGGCAAAAAGGAATTTAATCTGCAGCAGAAATAAGCACTTTTGCAAATCATACCATCAAACATAATCACAGTTTTTATTTCATGGATTGCACTTCTTCCATTGTTATAAAGATTTTTAACAGAAGCAGCTTTACTTGTGGTCACCCTAAATGTAAGACAATTTTAGTGAGTGTGCTGGCCCCTTATGCAATTAAAGCAATTGTGAAGGAACTAGAAGCAGCTAGATTCATTGCGGTGATGACTGTTTCCCCCAACCATAAACATTTGAAAGTTATTCATGTTCTTATGAGTATTCCAAACTTAGGAATTAAAAGTAAGGATAACTGAATTTTGTAACCTCTGTGATAGTACTAAAACCCAAGAAACTTGTAGTACAGAAATACTAAAAAAATATGATTTGTTGGTCAAAGTCATAGCATCGTCAGCTGACAATACTAATACAAACTTTGGTGATGCTGAAAGGAAGGGAAGAAACAATGTTATATTTTTTTCAAATTGGGTCAGAAAATTGACAAATAATTATTTGAAATTAGTTGTGGCACTGGTTTCCTTCACAACAGTATTCAGACAGCTGAAGATTCACTTCCAGTAGATTTTGGAGCTATTGTATACAAGACAATATATTCACCATAAGGACAGGATCACTGAAAGAATCCTGTTCATTTGCGAAAGTGGAATATAAAAACCTTCTATGTCATGCTAAAACAAGGTAGCTGACATTATTGCTAGTTATTAAATGCATTGTAGACATATATGATGGCCTAAAAGCCTATTTCTTATCAAAAGATCAATGTCCCAATAAGCCCAAAACTTTAAAAATCCTATTTCTCTTCTGTCGTTGAAGTTCTTAATTGGCCAACTGCAATCATATCAAGAATCTATCAACATTTTTTTAGTTCGAAAACATTTCTATCATGGAAGCTTCTTCTGAAATTGAGAAACTAATAACCAAGTTTTAAAACAGCAGAGCTTGTAAATTTTACACAATGGCCATTAAAAAATTTGCTTAGTGAATTTGAAGAACAGAGTGTCTAGTTTTCAAGTTCCACTGACGGTCTTTTCATTAACTATGTTGAGTATATGAAAAGGCGGATAAAGAATGCCGAAAAATTCAGTCTTTGAACGGATTACCTATAAGAAGAAGCCTTTGTGGAGAGAAGTGGAAGGAAGCATGAAGATTATTTTAAAATACAAAGCACTTCCAGAACATTTCAATAACAGATTGCTTGATAAGTTTACTCAACAAGAAAAAGTTGAGTATGTATGCGAGTACTTGGAATTGTGGAAAAACAAGTGTGGTTGCAGGCATGAGATTGCAAAAAAATAAAAAAAGGGGAAATTTTGAATTCAGGTAAAGAAATGCACGATGAACGCCCATTTACTTTATCTTGTTAATTGTAAAATGGGAATTAAAAATGCATCAGCTCTATTGTGTATATACAGGATGAGCACCTACCCTTTCTCTTAAAAAAAAAATTCAAAAACTTTTAAGTACCATGTAATTTTTTTTCAAGAACGTCAATCAGCCCCTCATCATGAAGATGTATATGTTTCTGGGAGGAAAAATAAATAGCAAACAAATGTTATTGTTTATTGTTAAAGCCATTTAGAAAATTTTCGAGAATAGCAGAACCACTAGGAAAATTTCCAGGGAAAATAGAACTTCTTGGGGAAAAAACAATGCCACGGATCTGTGGAACATTTTCATTGCTGCCTTTTTCCAGCACTTTCAAGGACTTTACCAAACATATGAGAATTTTCAAGCACTTTTAAGGCCTTGAAAATGGTCAGCTAAAATTCAAGTACTTTCCTAATTTTCAAGCACCTGCATGCATCCTGTATATAATAATTAAATCTATCAAAATGGAAGCATCTAAATTTAAATACATATTTATGGAAATTTTAATTTTTCTATGATACAAAATTAAAATATATAATCTTCAATTCTTCCAAATAAATACCATCTAGACAAGTTACAAACCTTAAGTTACAACTGATCTGATACTACTGTAAAATAGCCCTTCATTTTATTAATAATATATTTGAAAAACCACATCTTTGAATGCAACTCATAATAAATATAAAAATTTTAGTTGATGCAAACAGACTGCATAAGTGGAAAATATTTTCACAATTAAATGAGATATACCAAGGTTCGAGTACAAATACAGTTAATAGCCTTTCATTTCATTAATATATTTGAAAAACAGATTTTTTTGTATATAACATGAAATAATTATAAGAATTTTAGTTGATGCAAATAAATTACAAAAGTGAGAGAAAGATAATCATTGGCCATCTCCCCGATGTGAAAGAAATTGCCATATGTGAGCACAGATTTCGCAGACAAATAAATTTACAATTGCTGGAAAACAGATTTCTAAATGTACGATCGGAAAAACTTTGATCTCAAAATTCGTGACTTTGTTTCTTATTTCATGATATTTTGGACGTTCAAGACAGATTTCATAACATTTAAGTATTTTCATGGCCTGTTTAAGGAAGAGAGATTTTGAAATTTGCAAGGAAAATATTTTTGTACATGGAAAGAAAAAAAATGAGAAAAGCAAAAATACTCTGGGAAAAACAACAACACCAAAGCAGAAATTTATGGATCCATGGAAGAATCTCATATTTGGTAGTTGATAAGTGGGTGTGTGTGGTGGAGAAGAGTGCAAAAACATTTGTTTCTCTGGACAACTTTTTAATCTTAACTGAGTCTATGCTGTGCCTTCCTGGTAGCAATGCAAGTGCAGAGCATATATTCAGTCTTGTGAACATTTACTGAAACGATAACATGAATCGAGCTTCACTTAGTTTAGTTAAAGAAATTTTGATTATGAAAAAGCATTTTGATTTTCTTGTGTGGGTTTTTATATCTAGATAATACATGGGTCTGAGAAGTAGAAAACACAAAATGTTGATTGAAGTAGTTTTATGATGTAAGTAAATACAATAAAATGCTCTTATAGTTTGCAATTTACAGTTATCTTTACAGCTGCCAATATTCTACTCTTTCACATCATGATTTCTGAGTAAAATAAGTAAACAAATAAATAAAATTAACATTTTGTTCATATGGCTAATTTTGGGGGCAATTTTGTTTCGCTAGTAATGGATATCCGAATTTTTTATTTCTAAAATCTGGTCACTTTGCACATGAAGGTCAGGGCAATAACTATAAAGTAACAAATGAACAAAAATGTTTTTAAAAGTGAGATATTCTAAATAATATGATTCAACAATGAGTCCAGGGTGGCTACAGGATCTCAGATAAAAAATTCCCTGATATTTTCAGATAATATCTTCAAAAATTTCTTGATATGTATCACTATCAACTTTTACTGAATACAAATATAAAAAAGTCAATTAATAAAATTGAAACTGATAATTAAAAATAAATAAAGTATAGCACTTATACAAGAGTTATATAAGAACAGTATTATTACAAGAATATTAATCTTTCAAGTATTAAAATTCTATAAAACTCAGCTATAAACTTAGCAGAGTTCTGTAAAATCCAGTCATGAATTCATGTAGTTAAATATCACTTACTGCAATAAAATTATGTATAAACAGAAACAATACTTTTTAATCTGCTTTTTCTGTCATATAAAATATCTTGACAACTTCCAGAACAATTAAGATGAGAGGGATCACTGAGAAACATTGAAATTTTAAAACTATCTTCTTTTTATTGAGGTATCCAATAGGCTTTCTCCTGTCACATGAAATGCAAATAAGGAATTTTACACATGTGCATTGTTGCTCTATTGTTGCATGTGTATTTTACACATGTGTATTGTTGCTCTAAGTCCTCGGACGAGTCGGACGGTCTGGGTCTTCAACACATGTGTATTGTCATGAGTTAGAAAAATGCTGTGATTACCTTAAAAATACCAATTTCCCTGATTTTACAGTTTTTTTAAGGAATTTTCTGATATTTCCCCAATAATGTTGATATTTCCTGATTTTCAGGTTTTGTAGTCACCACCCTGGAGTCACTTAGCACTGATATCTTTTTTTTACAATATAATTTACATTAGTTTATAAACTTACTTTGTTAAAAACCCATATTTCTCCATTGGCTGTTGGTTTGGGAACACCATGGCCATTATAATGAAAAAGCACACGTTCATCCTGAAATGAAAAATAATCATTTTATCAAAATAAATTATATTTTATTTCTTTTTTTTTTTGTGTTTAAAGAAGTAAGTTTTGAAAGATAATATATTCGCTCAAAAGATATTATCTTTAATTCTACTAATAAGTTACAAATATTAATTACATAGAGAAAAATATCACAAGACAAATATAGTTGTTAGTGAATGCTTTCTAAAAGTAATAGTAATTTGCTTATACAGATTAAACAATTTCTATTCTTGTATTCCATTACTTAAAAGCAGTGTCTCCCCCCCCCCCCAAAAAAAAAGAATCAAAATTTATATTGTAATCTCACAGATTGCAAATCGGAGTTATTAATCATTTTCAAGCAACCATGTTCAAGCACTGTTTCATGTTCATGATGTGTCTTGTGTGGTTATTGCCAAAATATAAGACTGATGTTTGTTTATAAGAATGCTGTCAGTGTTGGAACAAGTTTAAGGGGGTTTTCTATTCTATGAAAATAGCATTTTTTTTGTTCACAGTTATTAAAAATATTTGCTAAAATAGTAATTTTAATGAGTTAAACAAAGAGTGGATTAAGTTATTCATTTAGACAACTTTACAATCTTAAAGACAATAGTTGTAGTTATGTAAATGTAAATAGTTTTTTGTTATGTAATCAGAGTAACATTTGTGAAACTTCAGATGGTGGGAAAAAAATTCTAATGTACCAGAGCAGAGTTGCATTCACAGTGTCAGGGGATAGTAGAAAATTATTTTACAAATAACACGCTGTAAATTGAGAAAGTTTAGTATAAAATATTGTAACTTTTAGCAGAAAAGGCATAATATGCTTCATAATTATTTTGTAACTATATTGAGCAAAACACACGGTACATATTTACAGAATGGCTACAGAAACTGAGGTATATAAATTCCTTGATACTGATCCAATTTTAAGAGGGTTATTACATATTATCCCAGTTTGCTACATATTAGCCATTTCATTTTATAAGCTCAAATTTCACTAATAAAAGCCCAGATAAAACCAATTATAAACAATTAATACAATATGCTTAAAGACATTGTAAAAATGAAGAATATTTTTAGTATGATGAAAATGGGGATAAACATGACGCATGTTTAAATTTTACAACCACACAAATCCATGGAATTTTTTTTAATAAAAGTTATTACAATAAAATGAAAGTGCACAAATGTTGTAGAATCATTTGAATGGACGTAGAATTGTATATAATAGGAGCTTTAAATTTTTTAAGAACAAACATCATTTGCTAAATTAAAGATCTTATCCATTGCAAGAATTCACATTTACTCTAACAGGACAATAATATAAGCTTTAGTGAGCCACAAAACCAGCCTACAGGCATCCCCTAAGTTAGAAATAGGTGCTCATTGTTTATAACAATTTTCATAGATCAGTTTCATATATATTATACACTCGTTGGCATGAAATAGTTAATATCTGTAAGGGCAGCAAGAAAACTTGTGGCATATAATGTTGTGAACAAAATATTCAACCATACAACATAGCTGGCTTCAAATTTTTTGGAAATTTAACAGGCTACACAAGGCTGCAACAGTCAAGCTCAGGCATAATAAACATGAAACCTGTCCATGGATGCTGTTATCTACAATGGAAGTGCAATTCTAATAAAAGCTTTATCTCTGATTTCTTAGAATGGGTAAATCGGACGACAATCATAATGCACAAAAATCTCTAGAGACAATTATAATGTAAATTGCATTTTGATACCTAGTGTAAGAATACATAGATGGAATGCTGCAGGTCCAGCATCCAGCATACAAAATCTGTTCCATTCAAAATTTCATAAAATTTGAAAAAAAATTAACATATGTTAAAATTTTTTAAGAACTATTAAATTCTTATTTCAAATTCCCCTAGTTCTCCGTTCTGTAGATATTCTGATTTAAAAATAGGATTATCAGATAATTTTAATTATACAGTTATGAATGATATACATACTTTTGCATTTCTTCGTAATGATGTACACAGCCGCTTCACTTCATCAACAGTAGGATCCAGGCTATGCTTATACCGAGCTCTAGGTTGCCATTTTTCATACTGTTTTTGAAGAGCAGCAGCAATAGAATCAAGTGCTTTTTGAGGAACAAGTGATAAGGGGTCTAAAAATACATTAAAAATAAACAACAGATTCACAAAATCCGTTTTGCAATCAATATATTTTTAAACTACAATATTAAGACAGTATCATGTTGAAATTGAATAAAGGCTTGATGAAATGAACTATAGCATATATAACTACCTTTACACCATCTTGAAATAATATTATATTCTACCTATCTGATGAAAATAATTAATCTTTTAAATATTTTTTTTTTAAATTCTTCCATAAAAAAAAGTCTTATAATTAAGACTAATGTCAAGTCAAAGTAGAAGTGGGAAAAATAAAACAAAAAGGTTCACTCTTCCTATTGTAAAATCTCACTTTCGAAAAAATACTTTTACTCTCTTCACCACAATTATTACAATTCTTCTGACTGAATTCTTTCTAACTCATACCCACTCCCCCTGAATACCAGCGATAAAATTTCCAAGCGCATATCCTTTTCTAATCGTACCACCCAAGACTCACTTCATTAAAATAAATACAGAATAACTGCCATAAAAGAACCCATCCATTTACATCTCTCAGTTCACATGCATCCTAAATTACAGTTACAACAGCTTTCACATGTGTTTTACAATCAAATGAGTCAGTAGCCTAATGAAAAACAAAAACTGAAATATGTAGGTCAATGTTTCAAGTAATTAGCTTTGCAAAAATTACAAGATAATAGCGCCATCTAGTGTTATCTAAATATTTTTGTCAAAACATTTCAGCGGCCGGTTGCTTATACACATCAATGGGCCACAGTGGACACTTCATGTTAATTGCACAAACACGATGGTAAGCAGAGGAAGGAGAACACTCTTTGTAGTGTAAATGCTCTGCTGGTCCTCAAGGGATTCAGTTTTAAACTGGTAATGCAAGTTTTTTTTTAAACTTAAACTGTAAAAATATATTAATATTTTTAAATATTTCATACATTCTTTAAATTAAAATGATTGGTTAGGTTTTCTACATATAGAATATGTAGAAAACTATGTATTATATGTCAAATGTAGAATAGGTTTTCTACATGTAGAATATATAGCAAACTGTATAATACATCAAATGTAGAATACATATATTCTACATACTCAACCCTGATCATCATAAAGATCAAAAAATTATTTTTCAAACAATCTTTTATGGAATCCATCCAATAAATAGACAAATTTTATCTTCTATCCCTAATAATAAAGGAAGATGCCTGTAGCGAAAAATGTAAGTGTAATAAAGTCATAAAATTTGGTACACAGGTACTTCATGATATGGCATAATACACACCAGTGAGTTATTTCAAAAATTTGAATTAGTTTTGTAGTTATCTTGTTTTAGTACAATTGTCCCACAAATGAATAATTCCATAATGACAGAAAATATTATTGCATAATTTCTGTCTTAACACCATTGTAAATATCCAAAACTTTTAAAACACTCTTTAAATGGAACCCATACAATTAATAGATGAATTTTTAAAATATACATCTTCTATCTATAATAATAAAGGAAGATGTCTGCAGTGAAAAATCTAAGTGTCATATGGCTAAGAAATTTAGTACACAGATGCTTCTGGATCAGGGACAATGCTTCTCGTTGAGATTTTTTTTGTAAAAATTCAAATTAGTTTTGTAGTTAATTTATGTTTCAACATAATTTTCACACAGATGAGTTTTTTATAATATGAATAAAAATTTAAATATACTTTGTCTCCTGCTAGGACATGAAACAGAGTTATGCACAGTGCATAGTACTTTGTTTTTCAACGTAATTTTCAATTTCCATGCAAAACAAAAAGCAAACCTATGTCATTCCCTTTGTTATGTGCGCATTCTCAGGAACTTATTCCAAGCAAAAGTTACTAGAAACTAAACAATTGAAGAAAAAACAAAACAAATTAGGAACCTAAATATTAATCAGATAGTCAGACCTAAATATTAATAAGTTATCAGATAGTCGCCCATATATATTGTTATGTATAACATAAGTAAATTACATCAGAATTAAAACAACCTAGTATTAAAAAAATATAAACTAGAAACTTACCAATCCAGCATTCAAGTCTAGCACATGGTTGTGTTTTAACAATATCAGGTGGATCAACACCTACATTTAGACACAGAACTAAGGCTACGCTTACTGTTTTCATCTAAAATAAAGAAATAAAAATTTATGGTTTAGTTGATCATATAGTTTAAATAAAGAAGCAAATTTAAAGTTAAAGGAAACAAATGGAAATGGGCATATTCAAATTATTCCAAATTGTTTTTACTGTGATTAAAAAACAATCATTGTAATTTTTTCTTCAAGGTAATTTAATATTCTACAATGCATATCTTAAAAATGTATTCTAAAAAAAAATATTACAATTTTTTCAACAATAATAGATCAGGAATCTCAGAATTACAGCCCACAGGCCAAATGTAGCCAACAAACTGTTCCAATCTCTGACAGAAAAATAATAAAAACATGGAAATAAAATATTAGTTTCATTATAATTTAAATACAACACTATGTACTATGTTATTTTTATCCATTTCATTAGTATTCACATTAAACACGTTGGTAAAACTGCACACATTCTAGCTCTTTTAAATATGTCAAAATGAGTATTTAAAAAAGGGCATTATGCTCTTTTTTTCAGGCTCTGCTTTATTTTAAATATAAATCTGTATTTAAATATAAAGTTTCTTTCACAGAAAACGAGTTGAATGTTTAAATTTTTGAAAAATAAGTGGGGGTCTATTACCTGGATCAACAATTGGGTGCTAACAAATATGCCCAGTACAAGTCATTTTATATAATGTTAAGTATAATAATATTAATTTATAATATTAGAATTATTAATAATAAAATTTTGAATAATATTAATTTATATAATTGAAGTGGAATTTTTTAAAATGCTGTTTATATGTAATATAATTTTTTTACATGCCATAACATTTTATTTCAAATATCTTACAAACACTGTACCTTAGTAATATTTTGATTTTTCTATGTTCGATAGCTGTATGCGAATCTGGTATCCAGACGTCTAGATGCTTGTGATACATAACTACGACGTTTACTTTTAAAATATTAGGAAATAAAACAGTTGAGCATGTGAGGCAAAACACCTAACGAAAATAACCCACTGCTTCAATAATACTATAGAAGAGAGTTAAAATGACAATAAAATTTTTTAGTCGAGTTCAAACACGGGCGAAATATTATGCAAGGTGTTACACAAATGTATATGTAATAGATGTTCAATTGGAAATTTCATGCAAAAATGTTCATTAAACAAAAATAGGTTTTGATTAATGAGTGCATATTTTAAAAAAGTTTTATTTACAGAATATCAACTTCCTTCTGCGTAGAACATATATTTTAACCGATTTGACAAGAGTTTAGTAAGTAAATAAAAACAAATATTACCCTTTCCTTCATTCTCCATGTCTGCGTATCAGAATTAGTACCTTCTATTTTTTCATTATGTCTTTTTACATTAAATGCAAGAGGTAGAAACCAATCAGGCAGATCGCACGCTTCGTCGTTACATGGAAAATCAAATATCGTCATATTTTATTTTGAAATATTTACGATAATGTCATAAAATTAAATAAATATACAAATATCTAGGAATAAAACAGGCATGAAACATCTTAATGTGTTATGTTGCCACATAGTTTTATCGAATGATAAATATCTAATTTAATATTCACTTTTATGTTACATTCCATAAGGGGGGAATTTTCAGTACATAATTGAAGTTCAAAATTACCCCGCCCTAAAACTGCAATGTAAAAGCTTATGATCATGGATTTATTTTCGATTTATAGATTGAATTTAGATTACTTTATGCACAGATGTAATGTGAATCGTTCATCAAAGTCATTCGAGTCTTTCGTCAAAAGAACGATTCATCTATTTATTATTGTCAATTGTCATAAAAGTAGACAGTGGTCGGATGTGTTACGGTTTTATATTTTGCTGTTGTGTTATTTTTGCATATTCGGGCTGTGACGCGCTGTGTTTGGTGCTTCGAAGATGCTAATTTTGTGTGTTTAGTCTCTTGCTGCCAGGGCGGCATGTTGCGTATTTAGTTGCGGAGCGCAAAACCGTTCTTGCGGACGACCACCACCACCACCGTAAACAGTGTAATAATGTGTTCGTTTTAAGTAATTTAGAACCTAGTAAGAATATATATATTTATATATATATATGGTACGTATATCTTTATAGTATATCTTTATAGTCCTCAAGGAAAACATGGTTTAATTAATGCAACTATCCTTCAAGATTCCCGAGTGCTATAAAAGTTAATTAGGATCAACATGTTTCATTTTTTGACTTAACGGAAGCAAATTTTAAAAGAATTGCTCAAGAAAGTATTCTATCGGTATACATTACCGATTTGTATTTAGTAAAAGTGCTCAATTGTTTGTACTATGTGGCTTTCATCTAAATCATGCATATAGCTTAATTATTGTACAGATAAATAGATTCATTGTGGTGTTATTCTCTTTCACACATCCTTTAACATATTCATACTTTTAAAAATATATGTCATAAGTACTAAAGGTATTAATTAGATCGTTTGGGTCAATATCTCTGATGAGAAGCTAGAATAGGTGTGTTAACATACATTTGATCAAACTTTTTAAAAATACGTTTTAGAATTTATTGCTGAAGAGATGTAATACATTGCTAATAATTATTTATGTTCCAACCACAGCTTGGAATAAATATTTCTTAAAATTTCTTACATATATGACATTGTGTGTATTATAAAATTCTGTGAAGAATATGCATAAAATTGAAGCCAGTTGTGAATTGTGTCAAAAATATTTATAGTGAATGTGATTTGAATTACCATATTTTTATGCGAACAAAAAAAAACATATAATGAATGTTCAATAAGGTTCTATACGAAAAGTGTGTTTAGTTATAAGTACTCATACAAATAATAGTAAAAATAATATATAATTATGGTTTAAAGAAAAAATGAAGATTTTAATAAGTTACATTTTTGTTGGTAAGAAATAGTGTTGTTGTTGTTGAGACCCAGACCGTCCGACCTACCAGAAAGGTGTAAGGTAACTGTATGGACGGCCGGGAAGTGCCACCCAATTTAGACCGGAACCCAGTGGGGGAGGCATCCACAGGGACCGTACCCTCCTTCCCCTACCACCAACCTCTCGGAAGGAAAGAAATAGTGTTGTGAAATATATAAAAAATTTAAATATAAATGTCTATTTATGTAAACTTCTATGGATTAAACTGGGATATGTGAAAGCCCCAGGCCGTCCGGCTCGTCCAGAGGACTTAGAGCAACAAAATGGACGACCGGAAACTGGAATATGTATCTGATATGTATATGTATCTGTTAAGATTGAATGATAAAAATCAAATCACTTGAATTGACATTTACACTTTATGCAAATAAAAATCTTTTATGGAACAAAATTGTACAAAGAGAAATTTGTCTGTTTTCCACTCTTGTGTACAAGTAAAAATATATTGAAATATGAGAGGTCTCAATAACAAGAAACATATGAAACATTTTTTCCAATTATTAGCTGTACCCTACGCAGAGTATCTGCACTCTGGTCTGGGCATCTGTGAAATTTTTAATGATAGAATGCTGAATTAATTGGCTTTAAGTTTTGCATTTTTTCTTTGGCTCAAACTATTTTCAATACTTTCTTCTGTCTTTTAATAAGTAAATAAAAGTAATTTTAAAATGTTTAACTTATTGCCATTCCACAAGAGTGTTTAGAAAACTTCATATAAAACAGCATATCATCATTTTATTTTCAACTCTATGCAGGGTATTTTTAATTAGGTCTTTTTTTCTGCAACATAATGAAAAAACATTTAGTTGTGATGTGTATCTGAAGGGATTTAAAAGTATTCATTCTGAAAAAACTTCAAATTATAAACTTTACAAACTGAATAAAAATATAATTATTATTTATATATCCCTTACTGCTGAAAATTCAATCTATTGCAAGATGTGTTCAAAAAGTTTTATTCAAAGCAGTGATTTAAAATGTCATTTACTTACTAATGAGAAAACATATATTTGTGATGTGTGCCGCAAAGGATTTAAAAGCAAACAAAGTTTTGATCACCATGTTCAAGTTCATACCAGTAAGAAATCATATACTTGTGAAATGTGCCAAAAAGATTTCAGTTATAAGCCAGCTTTTATGAAACATATATGGACTCATATAGGTGAAAAACCATTCAATTGTGAGATGTGTTCAAAAAGTTTCAGTCAAACGAGTAATTTGAAATGTCATTTACTTACACATTCTGGTGAAAAACCATTTAATTGTAAGTTGTGCTCAAAGAATTTCCTTCAAAAAAGTCATTTGAAGTGTCATTTACTTACTCATACTGGTGAAAAAACATTCAGTTGTAAGATGTGTCCAAAAAGTTTCTGTCAGAAACATCATTTGAAGTATCATGTACTTATTCATACTGGCAAAAAACCATTTAGTTATGAGATATGTTTAAAAAGTTTCAATCATAAAAGCCATTTGAAATGTCATTTACGTACTCATACTGGTGAAAAACCATTCAGCTGTGAAATGTGTTCAAAACGTTTCAGTCAAAACAAGGATTTAAAGCATCATTTACTTACTCATACTAGCAAAAAGACCATTCAGTTATGAGGTGTGCTTAAAGAGTTTCAACTATAGAAGCATATTGTAACATCATTTAATTACTCATTTATACACTAGTTAAATGCCATTTTGTGTAACGTATGCCAAATAGAATATAAATACAAATATCAATTGGATTCCCATATTAGTGATTATACTAAAAATTGACCTCATACTTGTAAAAAATTTAAAAAGTTGAAGTAAGTTTTGAATGACCATATTTACATTCATACTTATCAAATATTACCGCCTAATTTTACTGTACAAATTGGATGGAATTTTTTTTTCGGTGCCAAAACCTCTTTGCAAAACTAAAGTTAACTGAAAGAATAATAGTATTTAAGATATCTTAAAATGTCAAATTTCTATTAATAAGACATGTTTAAAATTTAATCAACACTTTTTCCAGTGAAAAGTTTGATTAAATAATACTTTTGTCATTAACTGTAATTGAGAATATATACTGAATCTCAGTAGCAGAATGTTTAAGTAAAATGTTACTACCAGTAGTAAATGTTACTTTTGTCATTAACTGTAACTGTGAATATGTACTGAATCCCAATAGCAGAATATTTCTAATTGATCTGTGGCAGAGATTGGGGGTTTGAAAATTAATCTGCGGCTTGCAGGTATTTCATGGGTTATTTCTAAAATTGGTTATTTTTCATGTATATTTTTTCTTCATTTCACATATTTTTATTTATTATTTTAATGATTATTTAAATTGCATTTATTAATATAAAAAGTAAATTAATATTTAATTAAAATTAAGTAAAGATACGCACATCAAATTATAATTTATGTTTAACCCTTTATTTCATTCATAATATGTTTGAAAAATAGTTTGAAGTATCAAAAGAGTATCATTTGAAGTATCATAATAAAATATAAAACATAGGTACTGTTTTCTGAAAATAATGCAATAAAAAATTCACATATATATTTATACATTTTTTTTATAGAGCAATAGTATTATTAACATGCATTTATAATTGCTATCTTCTCATTTTTGGTATCAATTAAATTTTTAAAACTTAGTGTTTTTCTTAACTTTTTCCAATATAGTTTATCATCTTTAAGTCATTGTCAGTTTCCCCATTTTTCTCTATTTCTTTAAAGTTTTCCAAATTTACAGATTTAATTATTTTCAGTTTATTTTCTGAATATTTTAAACATTTATGACTACTAATTATTTTACAACCTTGTTTAAATTTGTACCAATGTTTCTTATTGTAGGACTTTTCAGGTGTTTCACAATATTTGTTTCCCGGGGGCGCGGTAGCCCATTGGTTAGCGCGCTGGAGTTGCACTTGGTAGGCCCGGGTTCGATTCCAGCCACTGCCAAAACTGCCGCCGTGTTCATGCGGAGTACGATCACGTTAAACATGTGGGTCCGAAAGTCCTTCCGAGAGATTGGTGGTAGGGGAAGGAGGGTACGGTCCCTGTGGATGCCTCCCCCACTGGGTTCCGGTCTAAATTGGGTGGCACTTCCCGACCGTCCAAACAGTTACCTTACACCTTTCTGGTAGGTCGGACGGTCTGGGTTTCAACAGCAACAATATTGTTTCCCAATGAAATACTAAAAATATTTAATTTCCCAAATAACATTTAAATGTTATGGGGCAATTTTAGGCTAGTATTTTCATACAATAATTTATTCATTCATGATTCTTCAGATTTTATGTTTTAGTAAACTTATGAATTATTTCCAATATTGCCCCCAACTCTAATCTTTGTTTCTAAGTTGTCTCATATTAATCTTTTTATTTTTTCCCAACTGAAGAACCATTTGCAATATTTATTGTATTTTTTATAGTTAAGGAGGCCAGCCGCAATTTTTTTAGAATTAAGATTTATTTCTAATAATTCTCAATAATTTTTTTTATTAATTTATATGCCTGTTTTTATCTTTTAATCATTTATTCCGTAATTTTTCAATCATCATGATCATAATATTTTGATCATTTTTTCTGTCACACTTTGAGACTTTACTTAACCATGAAATGCCCACAATCTATCTCTAAAATTGATACCAAATATGACTGAAATAATAGTCTTTAAATGTGTTATTTTAACTAAGATCATCTTTTTTTGTGTTTTCTGTATATTTATACACTGTATGTATGTGAATCAAAGTGGAATAATAATATATAGCATAGCAATATTGGCAAAGCTCGGAAAAATTCTGTTTTTGAGTCTCCTTTGTAACCCTTTCTTGAAAATGTTGCAGCTTCACTCACGCCAAATTTGCAATATATTTGAAAAACTCGTGGATTAATTTTTAAAAATTTATTACAATACAAAATCTGTTATGAATATCTAATCAATTAAAAAATAGTTTGGCAAATTGAAAATTTTTATGTACGATATGAATTCAGTTTGCATGAAACCCACCCACAGTTACTACATCTAGTACTAAACCAAAATCTTTACAATAAGTTTTTAAATTTTTTAAGCCTATTTTTTTGCATATAAAGCAAGCAAAATACGTTTTCTATTTGTGTGACTATGTCGTTAGCAATCAGTATGCAAACGACATCTGAAATCTGCAAACTTTGGTTGGTTCTCATGATACTTTAATTGAAAATCATGATTTTTTCAATAAAATCAAAGGTTGTAGGTGCTGGTGGGGAGAACATGTTTTCTTGAAATAAGGGGAAGTCATGATCTATGGGACTAAGGAATATATATTGGGGGAGGGATACAAAAGAATCCATGACAAAAGGTGCAATAGTTTAGTGTTAGTTTTACAGATTATCTGAGGATAGAATAAAAGATAGGTACTTGTTCTGCAAATATACTTTGCCAAGTTTTCTTTTTAATCCTCAGCTGATAATTTGTCTGCAAAGATTAAAACTCAATCTGTGATTTATGTCTCCTGCCACCCCATCCTATTTTCTGCTATAGGTACTGAATGAATAGTATCCAAGTTAACACTTGGTCTGGATGCAATAAGTGGGAAAATGATAATGAGCTACAGTAATTAGGTAGGGTGTAGTTCATAATTAGTTCAGGTCTGGATGACTTTAATATTAAGCAAATTCTTAATTTTCAAGAATTCCAAATTTTTTAACTTCATAATTTCAAGAAACTTTTGCTTGGAATTAGTTCTTAGTAATGTATTTAAAGATTTCTAATAGCTGACTGAGTTGTTTAGCATGATTTGTTGGAATTTTAGTTTTAATGCATATTTTGAATGTAAACTTGATAAACACATCATTTCGGTGACACAAGTTTGTGTCAAAAATGTGCAAAATATTGTGCAAAAGGTTATTTTATGCACCAATTCAAGTACACAATGCAAGCATATCATTTCTAATGTATAATGCATGAATATTGAGTCATTTTTTTTTTTTTTGAAAAAATTTAATTTTTTTAATGAAATTCCACTTTAGGTGTACATCTTTAGAGATATTATAACATAGCTGTTACCATTTCTGCAAATATATAACATCATTCCAAGTTACTTTTCAGAGTTTCTTAGAATTCTATTAATGTAATACTTTTTTATGAAGGAAATATTTTTATTTTTTATTCATGTCACCTGAATGGTATAGCGTCACCGATATGACTATTTATATGAAAGGGCTAATTAATCCGTATTATTAAATAATGCAACACATATTGAATCATTGAAAAATAACTTTTATTTTGTTACACCACAAAATAATTAAAATATTTTACAAGAATGATAAAAATTCTTCACAATATTATAATTAATATATATTGTTACAAAACATATCCTCTAGAATAGTCAATGTATCCACAGGATACAAGAACAAGTCCAAGTTTCTAGATAACTAACATTTATTCACAAGCACAAAGTAAACAGGAACAATATACAATCAAACAGCACTTAAATGCTCCACTAAGCAGGATAAGCAATATTATTCTCAAAATGTTGACAAAAGTAATTTCACAAAACCGTGGCTATTATTCTCGAAACATTGACAAAAGTCACAGTCCATTCGTTAACTCCACTGGAACGGAAGGGCGAGTCCTTTTAGTCTCTCCATAGAAACTTCTGGAAATTTCTATATCTCAAAGAATAATCATTCTATCGAAAAGTTTCTGAAACATTCCGGAAGTCGCCAAATTGGCGATAAAACGCCGAATCTGGCAACCCTTCTTCTAACTGGGAAACCCTGGGCTCACGTTATCATGATGTCATGCACCATATTTTCTTCACCTAGCCTTCCAGATAGACAAAAGAAGAGGTGATAAACGGAACATTGCGTATTCATAACAATATATATATATATACAAGTATATATATATAAAACATAGAAAAATTAAACTTTGTCACTATCACTCATTCACCTTTCTGGTAGGTCGGACGGTCTGGGTCTCAACAACAACAACAACTATCACTCATTCCCCCGGCCGTCCAAATAGCTGCTCTTAGTCCTCTGGACGAGTCGGACGGTCTGGGTCTTCAACTATCACTCATTCAGAGTTTCCCCTAGGTAGGAGCACTCAGAGGAAGAAAGTATGGGCACTGCTTAAGTGAGGGGTGGGGAGCAAATCTTCAATTATTTTTTTGTTTTTTATACGAGAAGATATGAAAAATTCATAAAAAGGCAAAAATCCAGTATGAAGGATGTCTTTGGAGGAGGGCCCATATTTTGTATGGGTAACCCTGCCCCAGGCTGTTTTAGAAGGGTGCAGTGCCCTGACTGCCCATTTGTTATGAGAACTGGGCTCTCCTTGTCCTTTTGTGATGAGAAAAACACCCTGCTTGGCCCTTTGTTAAAAGAACAATGTTTTCCACTGTTTGTTATCTTCCAACAAAATATAAATTAAGATTAAACCGTAATCTGATGTCAAAGAAAATATCCCCCACCATACTTTCCTCTATTAAAAGAAACAAAATAGAAATAGCAAAACGGGTGGAAAATTGTTGTGTAAATACAAGCCTCCTTCCAAGCGTTCAAAACTGTTTTTACGTTTTGTAACTTCAAATTTTGTTCAATTATTCCAGGTTTTTTTATGCATTTGGGGTAAAAAGTTTTGAAAATTGAGCTCTGTAAACATTTTTGTTTTAAAAACCAATATTTAAAAATGTAACTTTCCGGACTAGGGGTTTTTTGTACTCTTTGCTGGAGCACGTGTTTGTTTATGTTGAGTTCCTCAAAGTCAAAACACAGGAAGATAGGAAGGAAGATAATAAGTTGTGTTTAGATGAGCGGGTTGCAGTAGTTTCTACCTTCGCTTGTTTTAATAAAATATGAGAGAACCCATTTCCCTGATATTATTTACAAACTGCTTTTAGCGACCAGTACTGTTGCTTTCTGAAAGAAGTTAAAATAGCTTCCTTGTATTAGCTGTCAACCAATGCTATGAGTGTATTCCCGCAGTAGTTGTTAACTGTGTACCTGACGCTACGCAGGTGCACGCAGTATGCGTAAGTTATATATGATAACGATAACCCCACTCCATGGAAAATGAAATTCGCAATGAGCGATGTAAATGGTTTATTAAAGATTCTCGATGTAAATTTTTTTATTAAAAAAATGTTTTAATTTAAATACTTCATTCTAGGTATTTACAATCAACTACAGAAAAATTCCTATCGTCATTTCAAACTCGATTCGACTGTGTATCAAGCGGGGAGCCCGGGGTAGCTGCCCCGCATGACCCTGCGTTAATCAGGCCCTGATAGGAAAGCTAATATTGAGAGGCTATCCCAATTTAAAAATTAACTAGAGTGTGGCTCAACTCGATTTTCTCATACCAGAATCCATTTTTAGTAGCTTTTATTTTTCAAATTTTACAACAAACTAAAACATCGGTTTCAGGGGCCCAAATGATTACAATTACAGCGTGTTACCCTTCACTTTAAAGGGCTTGAAAAAATCCTTCGATTGATAGCATACTTGACAATATACCTCCCAGGGGGTGGGTAACTTGCCCCCCCCCCCCTTTTCAAGGGGCTAATGACAACAAGAGCAAAAAAAAATGTATCGCGGCTATTTTTCCGCGACATTCCTATGTTTATTAATTTCCGCGAGAAGAAGGCCAGGGGTTCGATACCCATATCAAGAACGTGATTCAAAGAACCACCTATCGCAAAATTTGATGCGTTGACGTATAAAATTAAATTCGCCTCTTTCGCCGGGTGTGCGAGTAGCGTTGCCTCAGCTAATTGATTTTTACATGCTACAACTGCGTCCGTAGCCTCATTAGTCCAATTAACTTTTCTCTTATCGTTCTTTCGTGCCCCCTTTAGATCCTCATTGAGGGGCTTTTGCGTATGCGCTACATGGGGTAGGTGTCTCCGATAAAAATTCATCATGCCGAGAAATGCGCGTAAATCCTTAATTGTTTCAGGTTGCTAGACCTCCAATATCGCTTGTACTTTATCGGGCAAGGGTTTAGTGCCTTTAGAATTTATGAGATGGCCTAAAAATGATACCTCGGATACTCCCAGAACGCATTTAGAAATATTTAGGTTAATTCCGTTGTTATCTAGACGTTGGAATATCTGTTTTAGATGGAGCTCGTGCTCTTCTTCACTCTCGGAAAAAACCAAAATGTCATCCAAATAAGCAAAGCAGAAATTTAGATCGCCTAGAATTTCATCTATGAAACGCTGAAAAGTTTGAGCGGCGTTACATAGTCCAAAATTAAGATAGGGAAACTAGGCCAAATGGTGTCGTTATTGCCGTTTTAGGAATATCAGGTTCGTAAACTGGAATGGCATGATATGCGTGAAAAATATCTAGTTTAGAAAATATTCGCTTGCCATTTAGAGCGTTCGAAGAATCTAAAATGTACCTTATCGGGTAACGGTCCGGCAATGACACCTGATTCAAACGACGATAATCTCCCACGCAGCGAATTTCACCGGAACCTTTAGGCACTACGTGGAGAGGCGACGACCCATTTGATTTAGACTGCCGGCAGACCTCGCGCTCTAGCATAAATTCAAACTCCTTCTTTGTAGATTCGTACAGCTTCGGATGTAATTGTCTGGAACGTGCGTAAACCAGTGGTCCTGAAGTTTCGATATAATGGACCGTCTTATGTTTTACATTTTTGAATTTAGGAGTTGGGTTAGCAATATCTGGGTATTGTCGGAGAATTTGGTGGATCATTCATCAGGATTTCTGGAAATCAGTTTGATTTCAGAAACGGTACCTTTCGATAATTTGCCTGGAATGTGCAACTTTGTAATGGAATCTATCAGTTTCTTTTGTTTTAGATCCACGAAAAATCCAAATTCTTTCAAAAAAATCTTCCCCGATAATGGCTTGGGATACAGATGCGATGCCAAATTCCCAGCGAAATGCGCGTCTTAGACCTAAATCTATATCTGCTAATTTTGTTCCGAAAGTTTGGATTTTCGACTTATTTGCCGCGAAAAGTTCAAACGAAGATGGTTGAAGTTTTTTATTGAGCGGTTTTGGAATAATTGAAATGTCGCTACCAGTGTCAATTAAAAACTTGCAATTAGTTTTGCGGTCATATACACGGAGTCTACTAGCAGGATCTATTTTAATTTCCGCTGTCATTCCTATGTTTGGAGTGACAGGCTTTACAAGTTTTTTTGGTGGGCCAATTTGCAAGGGGTATGGCATTTATATGCTTCTCTACCGAAACGTCTATGGTAGAAGCAGAAATCGCTATTCCTTCCCACGTCGTTTCCCTTGTCGTGATTTCTGAAAAATCGGGCGTTGTTACGCGATTTTGAGCGGGGTCTATTATCACGAAATTGATCTCTTGAGTATGATCTTGATCTAGATAGGCCCTCGATCTGGGAGGCTAAGTCAGCTATCTGCTTCTGCATGTTCGATAGATCCGTTAATGCAGGATTTACATTACGCGATGCTACTGCGTAAATATTTTCCGAGCTTGTCGTAACTTCATGTATTTTGTCTGTCAAATTTGCCAATTGGCTTAAATTTTCCGTGCTTGCCGATAGAATTGCGCGGACGTTTGACGATAAGCGATCTAGCCATAGCGATTTTAAAAAATCCTCGTTCACTTTATCGAGAGCTAATTCTCTCATTTGCCTCAATAATGCGGATGGTTTGAGGTCCCCGAGTTGCAACTCTGATAGCAGTTTTCTCGTCTGCGTTAATTCCGAATCTGTAAATTCTGTAATTAACTTATCTTTTAAGGTCCTGAATTTGTTTTCCTGCGGTGGATTTAAGATTAAATCACTTACATGGGATAATTCCGCCGAGTCTATCGCTGCTACGAGATATGCATATTTCGTCTCGTCCTTCGTGATATGCGAAATTTGGAACGCATTTTCAACTTGAGCTAGCCATAGGGTTACATTCTTTTTCCAAAAAGGAGGGATTTTGCATGTAACCCTGTTAATTTGGGGTTGCTCGTCGTTTCCATCCATGTTTAAGATATAGAAATATATATAATTAAAATACAAAATAATAGAAAATAAACAATTTTTACACAGGGTTCCCTAGAACGCGTAAGTTTGCGAATTAGCGGTAATAACGCGAATACACACTGTCCCGAAATAAAAATAATTTTGAGGGAAGGTATAAAAGGAACTGACCTGTAACTTTAATGAACTGCAGTTGTTTTGGAGAATCCCGTCTTTCAGCGACGTCTGTGTTGGCATGGATGGGGAGAGCTCTTAGCTGCCGAAAAGGATTTCTTTTAAAAGTCCGGAGATGAATAGCCAGGGTTTGAAGAAAGCGAAGTTGCTCCACAGGGGTTCTCCTGGGTTGACTTTCTGTTCATTGCTTGTAATCGGAAGCAGTCGTTCATCGGAATCAACGCTGTCAGGAACTTGCTTTGCGGAGTCGTCATCAGCTGTTAGGTAGCACTATTTGCGTCTGAGAGCAGTCTTATATGAGCAATGATTGATTGCTGTTGGCCACTACAGTATTGCTCCATTATTAGCATCCGTAGAAAATTGTTCAATATGCTCGGCCGTTCAAGTCCTTAGGGTCACCATTGCGGGGGTTTGTTGTGGTTTGCTTTTTGATTGTGTGGGCTAAACCTGACATGAGGTATTAATGCCCGGCAGAATCCCCCGACATTTGTTGTTGTTCTGTAGGCAGAGCGTTAACGTTGCATAAGACGTTAACGTTGCATGTTTATTCCACCTTGTGGAACCCCGTCCTGATTATAGTCGAATGGAAGAAAGAGTTTGATCAAGTCGCACGCGGGAAAATTTATTATAGTGAGATACGAGTTGATGATCGCCAAAAGTTGAGCCGAAATACCAAGTCGAACCAGCTTGATTATATGTCCAGGAATAAACGTTTTATCAAAAGCCTTCGAGATGTCGAAAAATACAGTGTTGGTACACTACCTGTTGGTAGAGTTTTCATGAATAGTTTCCACTACACGCATGAGTTGGGAATGCGTGGAATAATCGGATCGAAATCCGTGCTGTCCAGAAATTAAAATGTCTTTCTATCTGCAAAAACTATTCAAGCAACACTAATTTATAAATTTCGGAAAGACTTGATAAAGGACTTATTGGTCTATAGCTTTCTGCTAGGGTTAAATTTTGGTTAGCTTTAGCAATTGGAATGACAGTGGCAATTTTCCAACTCTGGGGGGAAAAGCTAAATTTCAGCATATCATTTAGAAGCACGGTCAACCGGCAAGCATAAGAAATTGGAAAGTTCTTGATGAAACGATTACTAATTCTATCAAGGCCGGGTGATTTCTTTATTTTGAAGCCATTGATGATGATGTTGAAACCCAGACCGTCCGACCTACCAGAAAGGTGTAATGTGAAGAACTTCAGCAAATAAGGTGCTTTCAAGATCATTTTCAGTTTGAAAGTTGAGTGCATTCTGATTGGTCTGTTCGTGTAAAGTGCTTGGAGACAGCAGTGCGGACCTGGCCTACCTCTCGGTTTACAGGTTTAGTTCCGCACCCCCGTGAACTTACGGATCCACATGTTTAGCGTGATCGTACTCCGCGTGAACACGGCTGCAATTTTTTCTTTTTCCAGCGGAGGGAATCGAACCCGGGTCTACCGAGTGCAATTCCCGCGCGCTGACCAGTGAGCTACCGCGCCCACTCGTGTAAAGTGCTTGTGTAAAGATGACTGAAGTCTTGGTCTATGTGTGGTGAAAATTGGAGTTCCAAACTGCTTGCAATATCATTAGCCTTTTCCTCCGCAGTCTGGGCGAGTCCGTGTAGGCCATTAACGGGCGGAATTGTAGTTTTCGTGGATCTCAGGTTTTTAGCTATTTGCCAAAGACTGTGATTTGGTGTTCGTTGGTGTGAGTCCCTCAAGGCGAGTTCGCCAGTATTGCTGGGTATGTGTTCTAATCATAGTCTTGATCTCGTTATGGAACTTACGGAATTGTGCGCCGTAAATTGGGTACTACTCTTCCAACCTTTTCGTAACCTGTTATGCTGCTTAATTTTGTCCCTGATTTCACTCGGAAGGGAGTGATAATTGGGTCTGGAATGATTTGGTTTCGAGGCTGCAGCTTCTGCCTCTAGCAGTAATTGATTAAAATCCTGGACGCATTTCCCAATGTCGTCCGTGCTGATAATTTTGACAGGGGAAGGGGCAGTACTAGAGTTATCAAGGGTAAGACGAAAGTCATTCCAGTTTGTAAATAGCTCCGCCAGGTATTCCAAAGATGAACTATTAAAATTAAGGGTCTGAATTACAGGAAGGTGATCAGACGTTAGATTTGTGTCTGCGCTGATCGTATGATCAAAAAGAATATTTCTAAATAGTGCAAAATCAATGATAGTGGGATTCCTTCCTGTAAAGAAGTGAGTCGGGGTGGGCGGAGCTATAATTCTGAAGTTGACGCACTGGGCCAATCGTTTTAGAGCATTGCCATATCTGTTCGAAGCTATGTTCCAAGAACAGTGGCGTAAATTTAGATCACCAACGATAATAATATGACTGCTAAGTCCAAGAAGAACTTCGATTTCGTTAGTAGGGAAGTAATTAGAATTTACTGGAGAGATATACACTGAAGAAAATACAATCGGAACCAAATTTGGAATAGTGATTTTAACAACAGCGACCTCTAGCTTCATAGAGACCGGAACATTTAACCTATGGTGAGGAATGTTGTTTATAACATAGAGTGCAGTGCCCCCTTCCCCAGGCCTGTGGGACCTGTGCGAGAAGTAACCTGCATAATTGCAGGTTGCTGAGGAGGTGGGCGCACTCAGGTGAGTCTCATTGATCATGAAAATATCAAAGTTGTCATCTATAATATATTCTCGCACCTCGTCGAGCTTATAACGCACTCCATTGGTGTTCCAAAAGTCGACTTTGAGGGACTACAAGATACGGGTTTCCGAGAAATGTTCTGGGCTTGCTTTTATGTGCCTGCGCAGAGGCTTTGCGTATAAGTCGTATGTAAATTTTAGAGTCTCTGTCAAGTTCAAGAAAGTTTTATGCTCGTCAATTTATTTGAAGAAGTGCCACTATAATTCTAATACTTCCCTATATATTACTATGTTTGGTAGGGAAAGTAAAAACTGTTCTTTTTAGCAAAATGGTTTCATTTGCTTCCTCGTGTAAAAATACATATAAAATGACTACACGCATGCACAAACTAAGTATTTTTAATTTTTTAATTTAAATTAAAAAATGGCACCTATTTTGGTGGCATAGCTAGTTTTCCCACTAGGAACATCCTTGAAAAATTTTGACTCCCCCCCCCCCCCCCCCAAGGTATAAAAATGTATTATCGTACAATCGGGGGGGAGGGGGGGGGAGATGCACATGGTTTCCTTTCTTACCGTTCTTACCACAGAATACTGTTAGTCTGTGGACCCCATCCTATCTTGACGGAATCGGGATCAATTAAGCAATTTCAAGATAATAATTTAAGCATGTTTTAATGAATGGAAATGAGGAAATTAATAAAGTATTAGTGCATTTTTGAAATAAAAAATATTTCCATCTACATATTCCTTTGGTCTTTGGTCCAACAATATTTATCAAAATTCACAACATTTTAATCCTCATATTGCCATAGGTACTATTAAAACGTCATAATATTGATCAAAATTAATGCAAGATAATCTTGTCTCACATTGATAATTAGGGTCCGGATACTGATGCTATGAAAAAATATCTTTAAAATTTGAAGGTAAAATCCTCTAAAACAACGTGTATTATATTTTTCCCAAATTATAAGTTAAATAACTTCAGTATCACAAAGAAATTAATAGACTAGCATTTTGGGTTCTCTTTATAAAATGCACTATAAAACCTCAGAAGAAAAGACGAAGAAATATCCAACTGAAATGCAATTTTATTTAAACATCTCTAAAATGCGATACATTCAGTACTCATATATATTTTTTAATTATCACAGTACTACAATAATTTATTATACTTGAAAACTCGAAACTTCATCGAAATATAAATCGTCTGCTTCTCTATGTAAAATCAATGAATATTTCATTTATATCACTTATATTCCAGACTCCACGGCTAAATAATGATACAAATTCAGTAATTCTTATGCACCTCGTCTTACAATGGCTTGATTTGTTTACATCATGAAACTTCATGGTTTGCATTCTGCTTTAGCCGTCATGTGCATACTGTTTAGCCTGCATGTGCATATGCTAAAATTAGGCTTCGTTGTAGAAATAATCAAAGTTTAGTGATAATTTAAAATAAAAAGTATTGTAATTGCGTTGGCTCAAAATTTAGCACACAGATACTAAGCAAAAATAAAGCGGTTTTAGGACGGATGCAATACCAAATATAAATTTAAACGGTCGCTAAAAATCACGATTTTTACACAGCAATAATGAAATGGATGCCCTATTTTATTTTGCAATGAGTCACGTGATCTTTTCATATATCATGGGTGTCATTATTATTTCTATTTTTAATTAAAAAAACTACATATTTTACTAAAAAAAATTTCATACATTTTATATGATAATTTGAATATTTCTTAAAATTTTCGAAGCAATTGGAGAATTTTAACTTCGCTTAAATTGTTTTGAAAAATGAGGTCTCATAGGGTTTAATGTATTTCACTATTTTCAACCCGGGTTCAATCCGAAATTAATTGGGTGATATTATTCTTTTACATTCCCACAGACCGTCTGATCAACATACTAAAATTTCATTTTGATAAAGTCATTTTTACGGCAATGGTTGTACAACGGACAGACAGACATACAGAATGAGCAAAGTCATACACAGTTTACAACTATGTTGGAATGTGTTAAAAAAGCAAGTTTATGAATTTGAATGATCTGTACTCGAATCGCTTGCACTCAGAATAACACCTAAAAATGATATTTTCCCAATTGTCCAGGAGAAACCAGCTGTAGCCTGTTCTGTGGAGTAGCACGTAAAGTGTTTGCGATCAAAGATCCTTCATGACCAAACTCAGTAGAGCATGAGCACGTGGCGCCACATGGACCATTTTGCCCTGACGTTTCCCAAACAAAATACTCGCTTGTTTAGCAGAATGGGAACTTTCATTATTTCTGTATTGAAAACGACTACTTTAGAAACTTACAACCCCTCATTTTAGTAGGATATGTCTAAATTTATCATCTTGGATGGATATTTTTAATGAACCGGAAAATAAAATTTTCACTTTCATTAAAATATATACACGAGTTTTTTTAAGAAATTTCGTTATGTATTTTTCCCTTCTCGCTCGCACATTGCACAATTCATTGCAGAATTTGCTAGTAAATGTACACATCTTTAGAACACTAGTTAGTGACTACGGTAAAAATGAGTGGTAGTGTACGATCACTTTAAGTGCACTTTAGCAAATGAAATCTTTAAATATATATTGTTATTCAAGTACTCTAAACAACTTATTTTCATCACAAAGATAAATTTCGATGTTTAATGGGTTTAGTTTCAATTTTTATTGGCCATCATCGTCCATTTATTTACCATTACACGCTATGGTAAAAATAATGCCCTTTTGTCCTTATATTTCTGCGCATTCTACCTGTTTATTTATACTCGTTTATTTATGCTCTATAACATTAAACAGCGCTCTAGAGCTTTTCAACGTGGTGTCACACATTCTTTATCGTCTGCTCAAAAAGCGTTGTTGTTGTTGTTACTAATGGCCTCCTGTTTCGGCAGCGCCGATTCAGGACCAGTGACTCAGGAAAGAAAGAAGAAAATCCACAAGACGAGAGAACAAAGTTTATTACGATAAAGCGTCACTGACGAAGGTCGGAGGGGGGTGCAGCTTCACATTTTGACGAGGACCCAGAAGGCGGAAGACTGACTATATCCTCAAGAAACATCCATGCCTTACTCGGGATCCGAGCCCTCTAGACAGCAGCCGAAGACGCTATCCACTTCACCCGCTGGGCGGCTCGAAAAGCGTTCATCACGTGATCATTCTTTGACTTGATCCATTTGATTTTGTAAGAAAAGCGTGAGATTTGAAGGAAAGGTTTATAAATATGCCGAACTTTTCTGCTGTTCGGGATGGGGTAGTCGAGGTGATAGAGATTCTGTTTATTTTTTTAGAATCCCCGGTATTTCCAAAACAGGAAAACCCGGTAATACTAAATTAAAATCAAAAGACGTGAAAAAGGGATTTCAGGAAGGATTTGATATTATTGACAACTTCAAAAGTGAAGTTCTCACATCTTTGAAAATTCAATTTGTGTTAAATAGATTATAACAGGTAAGTTTATTTCTTTTCTTTTGATGTAAAATACAGCGTCGGCTCGTGAGCGACATATAGAGAGAGGGGGGGGGGGGGGACGCTCATCTATGCATTACATATATACCCAGGTAACACAGATACCATTTCATTATGTAAAAATGTCATTTAGTACTTTTAAAATGTTAAGAAGTAATTTTCTAGCAGTAGTAGAATAAGTATTATGACCGTTAGCTACTGTTCTAAATTTAATAGGATATTTTATGAAATTTAGGAATGAGGACAATATATGAACATTTTAAGAATTTAGAATTTATATTTAAATACATGTTGATAATTTTCTGTTTGATATTTATTATAGAGTTTGAATTAAGTTTAAATAGATTATTATTCTTTTAATAATGTAACAAATATTGTATTTAAAATTTTTTACAGATAATGACATAATTATTAGAGGCTTTATCAACATAAGTAATAACAAAAGATTTTTGTAAATCATTAATAGAGTCTTTAATTTTATCAATAGCATATAAAGATTTAGACAATTTAATACCACTATGAGTTTTAATCATTTTTAACAAAGTATGTTTCCGCATATTAAATGCCTCTAATGGCAGTACATATTTACATGCTTGTAAATATATTTATCAAGGTCTAGATTAATTGACTATATATATATATATATATATATATATATATATATATATATATATATATATATATATGTATGGAAATCCACAATATGGAATAAATAAAGTGTTTGTTAACAGGATGGGGGGGGGGGGGAAGAGAGAGGGATCACAAAATTGAATTGATGTTGAGGAAAATAATTGTTGTTAACATAATTTTTGTACATATATGTGTTAACATAATTGCTGTTAACATAATTTTTCTAAATACAAATATCTACATTTATTTACCTTTTATCGAAGTTTAAAACGCCGGTTCTTAGAGTCTGGAAGAAAAGAAAATTTTGTTACAATACCAGCATAATCCAGTGGTATATCCTGTTCTATAGCTAAAACAGCTAAAGATGAAAGTCTTCTTGTCCCATTGTACCGCGAAAATAATTTTTCAGCCTCCTGAGACGCGAAAAAGACCTTTCACAACTGGTTGAGATGATTGGCATAGTCAAAAACAATTTAACTAATAATGTTATATCAGGAAACATATTTTATAAATTCCCCTCTTTAAAATAATCCAGGCGACTTTTAAAATTGAGATGGTCTCTGTTTTCATTTTTCAGCATTGAATAAAATAGTCGCAATTCACATAGTAATTCCTCTCTCTGGAATTTATATACTTTGCATATGGTTGAAACATTTTCTTTTTTCTTTTTCGACATTTGATCCTGAACTAAGGGAAAACAGAACATATGTATTGTTCTCATTAAATCTTGTCTCAATTTCATTAGATATTGAATCTATAATTTCATATTGAATATTGATTCAGTGATGTGATTTAACATCATCATGGGAATTTTTTCTACCGCCTCCGAATTCGCTTGGAATTTTTTTACGCCTTTTCAGTTTTGGTCCAGAATAAGAATTTTTTTGCAAAATTCTGTTACAAAACTCCACACTTCATTGAAATATGCATCAGTGTGAAAAGAACTAACAGTTTCAATAGTAACTTTAGCCATATCTTGCACAGTCTGAAAATTAAGATCACATGACTGAAGATGCTTTGAAAGAGTATTGCATTGATGAAAAACACTGCGTAATACAAAGTGAACAAAAATTCGAGCGATGTCATGCATGTTAAAAGGGTTTCGGCTCTTCCACCATTGAGAAAATCATTTTCAGATAATTCTTCCAGTGTTAAAATCACCGTTTCAAAATGATCAAGTAGTGCTTTTATGGCTTTAACTCTGGAAGACCACCTCGTATCCCTTAGTGACTGTAGAATTGAAGAGCCTCCAGAAAAAGTATTTGTTGATAAACGAATCTTTTCGAAAATAGCATGTCTTTCGTATGATGTTTCTATGAAAGAATATAATGCATTGAGCTGCTGAAATGCATTTCTAGCAGAAGGAATGGATGAGCATGAGCTAATTTCACATACATTTAAAATATGCGCATAATAATGGATATAAATTGCCAATGAATTTTCCTGTAAAAATCGTGCCGCCATAACACTGTCCGGACCTCTGATATTGCTTGCACCATCATAACATCGAGATCACAAGTCTGAAATATTTAGCCCAAATGAGGAAATTACTTCTTTAATTAAATTAAACAATAACTCTCAATCAGTTTCTTCTATTTTGAAAAGGCCGGCAAATGATTCGTGTATTTCTAAGTCATCATCCACATATCGAAAAAGTACAGCCACTTGTTCATGCCTGGAAATGTCTTGAGTTTAATCAACTATTATAGAATAATAGCATGCTTCTTTTATTTTATTTTGAATAGGGTTACTGATTTGCGATTTGCATAAATAAGAATGTGGTTCTGGTTGTCTTTGTGAACGTAAGTAAAATATTTTTCTTTATTTTTAAATATTCTTTCAATTAAAGAACAGTCTTTAGCCCTTAATTTCATCCATTCTAAAAAAAGTCCTCTATTACTTGAAGTTATTCTTTTATCGCGTCCTCTCAAACCAATACCTTGTCGTGCACAAAAAACAACAGTTTCACACATCTTTTTCATATAACGGCGATTTTCTTCAACTTCTTTTGAATACTGTTTATCAAGTTTGGCACAAACGGAACCTGAAGACAGAGTTTCGGTAAAATTTAAAAGACAGCTTTTGCGTGAGAAGAACATGAATCATGGACCTTAGATTTTTGAACTGCTTTTGACCAATTACTAAAGCTATCAAGAATAAACGACGATTCAGTTTGTTAACTTCTGAAAATGCTCCACATGATAAACAAAATGCTCTATTTGTTGAAGGACTGTATTCTAGCCATTTATATACATTATACCACTCTTATAAACTTGCGACCTCTTTTATCAGTTGAGAAGAGGGAAAGTTCAGGCTGATATGGACCTAAAGTTATGGTTTCTTTGGCATTTTGAGGACCGTCAGCAGGATCTCTTTCATGAAGCAAATGTGTCGAAGTTCCCTTTGTTTTGCTTTCTGTTTCAATCGGACTTTATGATGGCACAATTCCAAATCCATCTAGATCTATACTTTCAATTTCTGCTTCATAAACAGCATTATCTTCTGACGATTTTCATCCGGAGGCACATTTTCATCTAATTTTGGACATTTTATGAAAAATTCACTAATGCCTCTATTCAAGCGACGCTTTTTTGAACTCATAACTGCCCTAAAATATGTTACTAATCGCGTTTTTACCTTCAATGCAAACACAAAGTCACCATCAGTCTGGAGGAGCAAGTAGCCAATGAGAATGCTTCGCTGGCGTCAAAAATGAATAATATTTCGCTGGCGCCAACACATGCGAGCTAAAGGGAATCTATTGTGTGAGTGAGCAATAAAAGTTCGTTATGCGACTGATTTAGAATGTATTCTGAGTTCGTCAATGATAAATAATGTTGTAGCGCCTCCTCGTCTATAAGCTCCCCCAAGTTGTGTATCTCTTTCCTTCACAGCGTGCGAACTGAAGGGCTTCAAAGAATTCGGACACTTGAAAATTTCAAGTGAAAAGGATAACATCACCCCAATCTTTTCAAGTTAAAAAGGATTCGTTCCAGCCGGAAGAGGGAAGCTTCAGTGTGAAGGTCGGCGCTTGAAGCTATGAAGCTCCAATTGAAGCTGCTATGAAGCTCCTATTGAAGCTGCTATGAAGCTCCAGAGCGTGAGAAACTGACCAGTGCACAGTCGATAAAAAAGGGAGAAGCCGATAGACGACGAGGAAAAATTTGGAAGCGCGAATCCATCCTTGTAGACCACGTATACACATACATGCTGATTGTCTTCCCTGGGGCGGATGGGATCTTCCAGCACGACAATGCGACGTGTCACATAGCGTGAACTGTCCAAACGTGTTTGGAGGAACACGATGAAGACTTTAAAGTACTGCTCTGGCCCCTAATACCCCAGATTAATTTCCCAATTCCCCAATTGATCATCTGCGGAATCATCTCGATCGGGTTGTTCGCTCATGGCTTTTTTACCATGTAGCTGTCGGATGCACTGCAGTGAACACGGCTCCACATACCTGTGAACACCTTCCAGCACCTTATTGAGTCACTCCCAGCCCGTCCAACTGCTGTCCACGTTACACACGGATATTAGCTGGATTCCAGTTCGGATATTTGTACCGATATTAACTGGTGGGTATTAACTACGGATTTTAAAAGCAGGAAAGCACCTTTTCATTTTGAAAATAAACTTTCCTGTACCAAATCGAGTTTTAAAGAAAATAAATCATCGCGCCTACTCCCCACATCAAAGCAAACATACCTGTGGTTATTTCGGGTTTCCACATTCATCCCCCCCCCCTTCCGAAATTAAATTAATCAAATCCTATTTCCGGAATGCGATATGAACGAAGGGCCGGAGCTGATATCGTTACACACAAAAAAGCCATTAAAAAAAAAATCATAAATCGCCGACCCCGGATATCCTGGAAGTTGTACCCTCAAATTCTGGATTTAGGATTAAAGTCTTCCTGCAGGAGGAAATCGCCGATAGAGTCGCATTCACCAAATAGCGAGTCAGTGTCTGCATGCGGGGGAGAACAAACAGATACTTAATACGATCCAGTCAAAGTCAATATGGGAATTAATATCCACAAAAATAGCTGAATAGGTCGAAAATTTAAAATGGGAATTTAGTTTAGATTAACATAATACTATGACAGCTTTCATCAGCTTGGAAGAATGAAATGGAAGAGAAAAAGGGAAGCTTTTCCAGGCCCTGTAAACAAAGAATAAACTGCATAAACAAAAGCAAAGGTTGTAGGCAGCGAGAGATCGATTAACATTGATTTGAAGGCACCTCAGCACCATAATTCAGAGTCACTCGTATGAATCGTAGTCACTCATTCAGTTTGGTGCTTGTAAGAATGACACAACATGTCTTAGCCCTGCCACACATTAAGTTGCTATATGCCTTAGGGTTAGTCGTGTGGTCTGGATCTTCAACAACCTGTCTTAGCAGGCGATAGGGGAAGCCAGAACACGAACTTGTAACGTCTCGGCTTGTAGGCCCACTGCGAGTAGGTCTGTCATTTCGAGTAGGTCTGTAATACGGGTAATCTTCTACTAACACACTGGCATATTTTCTAATCTGCGACAATATAAGTAGTACGGGGTTGCATATATTGATTCAATTCCTTTTCTGTAAATTTGTTTACAAAAGGGGCCAGGATGTTTTATTCAGATCTGCCCGTGAAGATAATTTTTCATAGTGAGAACAGATATTCTTAAACTTCTCTTCTCTTTATGAACATTAAATTTAATATTTTAACAGAATTTGTACATGATTGCGAATTATGAATTTCTTTATATTATATACTCCGTACGAAGAACGGGTATGCTACTAGTTTAATATAAAGTTCTGTGAAAAATGGTTCTCATGGAAATAAATGGCTAAAATAGTTGGTTAATTACAACTAGTGATTGCAACTTCCGGTATACCGAATACCGGTGTTTCGTGCTATTTTGTAATTTCGTAAAACCGGTATTTGCTAAGGTAAAATACCGGTATTTTTCGGTATTAGCTATAATAAATATTTTTATTATTAAAGGGTTTAGTTTAACTTATTGGGCATCTACTGTTATTTGAATACGTATTTTTTAAAATACGTATATAAATAAAAATATTTAAAAATACGTATTTTTAAATATACGTATACAAATTGTAAAATAAAATACTGCTTGCACAGGCATAATTAATTTCCAGCATGAACTATAACTTAGAATTTAATGTTCTAAACTATCTAATAATACGAATTACTAGACGAGATCGTATTCTAAGCTAACATAAGGCGCAGTTCTCTGAAGCAATCACTTAAAGATCAGAGCATTCCACTATCTGAGGAATTAATTATATAGTGCATTGAAAATTCGCTTAATAGCATAATCAACTTGAAAATATTTTAAGGTTTTTACATAATTATAACGAATTTAAAAAATAAAACTAAAATGAAGAAAAGAAGCTAACAAAGTCAAATTTAATTAAGTTCGTCGTAAATTTCCACAAAAACATTTATGAAATGGAAACGCAGACCCTATCCAGAGGAATTCCTTGAAGATGATGTTGATGTTAATATCGGAAAATAATTGTCTCTCTAGAAGAAATTACAATTAGCTATAAATAATAAATAAATAAATAAATAATTACTTCAGGAGACTATATTTTCCAACAGAATAACACTTCCATACACGTTTCTAAGAGTGCAAAACTCTGGTTTGAAGCTAATGCAGTAAATTTACTCCATTGGCCGGCTTGGAGTCTCGATCTCATTCCAATAGAAAATTTCTGGGGCCTTCTAGCCCGAGAAGTTTATAAAAATGGCATACAATATGAGTGTAAACAGGATCTTGTGTTAGCCATCAAACAAGCTTGGAATAACATTTCCATAGACACTTTAAAAGAACTTTCAGCATCGATGATCTCTCGGCTTATTCAAGTAATTGAAAGAAAATGTTGTTTTCTTGATTATTAAGAGAAATGTGAAGTAATTTAGAACATGTCCTTATACTTTTTTCTATATTTTCTATAGTGATAATCTTTATAATGTCAAGTTTTGGAAGGCCCATATTTGTTGTTTTATGTGTTGTAAATGTTATTGTGTAATTTCATATTAGGGGTCAGAAATATCAAAAATTCATTTCGATAATGTGAAAATAAAGTATATTTTCATTCAATTATATGTTGTCCTTATATTTTTTCGAGTACTGTATATAAAATACAAAACGGGACGTTAGACTTTGTCTAATAATGCGTTTTTTTTGTGATGTCTCGATCTGTATGGAAAATGAAACGGGCCACACAAGCTCGGTCATTCTATACGTACAGCAAAGCTAACTTAACAGTACTGATATGACTGTTTATTTACACAATTTTGTCTTCATGCTCCGTAGCATGTGCATTGACCACATGGTTAGTAACGAACTTATATTTTAATATCCATTAGGGACTTTCTTTTAAACATGAACTTCGATAAAAATATAATTTTGATTGTGCTTGCAGTTTTTTTATACCTTCCTATTGCGAAGGTATCTACAGCACATATAGTACTTTCTGCCAACTTTCTGTTAACCTTATGGGATGGTTTATTGTTTGGAAGGTTAAAAAATGTGTTTCACAGAAATGCATCCAAAATGTGTTGACCGTGGCTACTTATATGGGGATATTACTCAATTTACGAAAATATCGCCAAATTCACAAAAATGATGTTAAATTTATAAAAAGGACTGATATTTTTGGAAAATTAAGTTCAATGTGTGCGATAATCCTTGTTGCTTTGGGGAAATTATTATTCTTGATACGAAATATAGTTCATTATTGGATGGACAAGGGCATTTTGTTAGATAAGTCTAGAGATTTAGGAATTAAGTTTATGATTTAAACGACAACTTTGTTTACATTAAAATTAAAAATTGAAAGACTTAAACAAATTTTTCAAAACTAGAATATTATAAATAAAGCAAAATAAATAAACATTTTGAATAGACCCATTTTTTAATACCGTCCTAAAACGCCAAAAAAATGTCCAACGTAATACGAAACGTAAGTGTATAAGAAATTATTTTATATATATTTTTTCCAGCTTAGTATGGTATAAAATATGCTGTTTTGTTTAAGATTAAAAATGTCAGTTTCTTGTTTACCATAAGCTAATTAAAGTGAAAGTTAATAGAAAAGAGCATGTTGGGGCTTTCATCATTGACTCCCTTATTCTTTTACTTTGTGAAAATTGTAACTTATCATACTACTGTACAAAATCAAACACGAGTAACAAAATATTAGTATACTTCACAATTTTTATTATTGCACAAAATTTATTTATTTACTTCCACATTTTGACGTTTTGACGGAAATCAGTATCAATCCTTACTTAACCATACACATCACAATTTGTACTTTCAAACATTTTTGTGATGTGACTAGAGATATTATTTAATATGAAATTATGGATATTTATGAAATAGTTATTAATTATTTAATTATAGACATCACAATTATTAATTTTTATATTTTTTGTGATGTTACTCTGAGTAATAGTTATTAAAAATTAAGAAATAGGAGATGCTAACTTCAGGTATTATGCAAGAGACAAATGTTATTGAAAACTAAGGAATTAATGTAATAAGTATAAAGGAGAGAAGATATTCTTTTTAAATGCAGAAACATGCATGATTAATGAAAGATTTTAGAAAATAATATTTTTGAATAAATTCTGAAATAACATCCTTAAAAATTTGACAGATTCAACTTTATACAGCAATTAATATAGACTAGGTTTTTGACTAATCTCCATAATAGAAATATTTAAAATGTATAATTTATATATATGAAAAGTAATTCGACAAAATCAATATTTATTGATAAACACATGATTATTTCATTTATATTTTTCAAGTCATTTGAATATTTTCATAATTTTGAAAAATTATTAATAAAGAAATTAAAAATATTTATTATTTTTTCGGATGGCAGAAGGAAAGAATTAATAATATGTTCATAACTACTTAACCAGAGCTAAATGAACATTTTGTAGTATACCAATATAAATTCCAATGTATTTAATTATTTTTTAAATCTATATATAACTTCAACATTTTATTAAATAAGAAAATCACGCCTATTCCATGAAAGAGGAAGAAATATATTAATTTGGGGGGAGGGGGCTATTAAATGTAGTTTTAAAAAGCAACAGATCCAATACAATTTAAAGTATTAGCAAAATACGATACTGTTATTAATAGTAAATATACTAAAATGTAGCTGTATTTTAAATAAGTTTATTGGTTAATGTAAACTATTTTTCCTCAATATTTTTGTTAATTGCAGATTATTTTGTTATATTTTTAAAGTGTGCCCCACAAGCCACAAAACCTCTTTAACACACGCTCCATATTTTTGCACTAACTGATATAGGAGCTGGAGATAAAAAGCCAGCCCCGAC
This sequence comes from Amaurobius ferox, assembly GCA_951213105.1. Lineage (NCBI taxonomy): Eukaryota > Metazoa > Arthropoda > Arachnida > Araneae > Amaurobiidae > Amaurobius > Amaurobius ferox. Next base: position 141,051,981 of record OX578147.1, on the reverse strand, counting down.
TCGGATATCGATGTATGGCTGGATATGGGCCGAATAGGGTCACGCAATGAACTCAAAGACTTGGAATATAAACAGAAATTCTAAATTTTTATTCGGGTGGGTGGAAGGGCCCGGCAAGACTTGAATAGCTCAAATTAGAAGTACAGTCCCGAGGTAAGATATAATTAAGAAAATGAAATTAATCTCGGGCCGAGCCCAGTCAAATCCAAATAATAGAACTTGACTTTGGGCTCCCTCCTGTCCAAAATATGAGAATGGCCCCAAGAACAAAAATTCATCATAAAATATTATCCGAAACTTGGGCCGGAGCCAGTCAAGCTCAAATAGCAAAGTTTGAATCTGGCTCCTCCAATTCAGCCCAAGCGTAAATAGTCATAAGATATAAAATAATAATATTCGAGCCCGGCCCAGTCAAGCTCAGATAACAAAGCTCGAATTTAGGCCCCTCCAATTCAAAATAGGAGCTATGGCCCGAAATCAAATATTTATATTTGATATCTCGGGACGGCCCAGTCAAGCTCAGCTCCTCAAGTGCAAGATAGTCCCGAACTCAGATATCAATAAGAAAATACAATTAATAAATTTCGGACACAGGCCAGTCAAATCCAAATTATAAACTTTGACTTTGGCCTCTTCCGATCCAAAATATGAGCATGGGCCCGAGGTTAAAAATACATTATCGAAACTTCGGGCCGGGCGCAGTCAAGCCTGGATAACACAGCTTGTAACTGAGCCCCTCCTTGTATAAATAATGAGTATGGGCTTAGATCAAAAATTCATTATAAAATAAATATCGAAAACTCGGGTCCAGCCAAGTCTGCAAAATAAATCACAGTAATATTATGATTTATTGCATTATATATATATAATAGTCTCCAGTCTATCAACTCTGATGTAAATAGAAACAAAATAGCATAGATGTAAAACACGCGAGTCGAACAGCATGCGGGGCACTTATTATGAATCATTTATAGAAATATAAAAAATAAAAGTTTGACTTGAAAGCCAACGCCGGCGGGAAATATTGGCTGCTGGAAAAATAACTGACTGCGGGAAGACTAAAATTTAAATTTTGAAAGGCTTTTTTTGACTTTAAATGTTTAAATACTAATTTTATGACTTTTCTAAGATATGAGTTGTTTTATTAGTAACTGAAAATTAAAGTGTTTTACAATTTTTAAATGAAAAGTGTTATAATAAAACAACTATTTGTGCTATGGATGTGTTTTAATATTCTTATATCTGTTAATTTTTTATATTTAAAGGATTGATACTTTTGATGTTTTAATGACATATTTTAAGATTTTTAAAATGAAACAAAAATATTTGTTTATATTTTTAAAAATTATACATTTTAACTGAAAGTGAAGATAGGTGTGTATAGGGCCAAGTGTTTTGTTTTATTTAAAAGAAATATTTTTAATTTTTAGAATGCAATCCAAAAAAAATTATTTAAGAGATAGAGATTTTAATGGGTGCAAATATATTTGTAATTTATATTGGCATATGTTTTCTCAAAAATATTCGATAGTTAATCAAGTTATGTACAATTGAGAACACTTGACTTGATCAAGTTATGAATAAATAATTCAGAAGAAAAGCAAAATAGAATGCAGATGAAATGATCTATGATCAATGAATATTGATTTCTATCAAAACATAAGAGAACTATTATAAAGATATTGATATATATTAAAGAACATTTTTGTAAATTAAAATATTGCAGTATGCGAATGGAAGTTTTGGCTACTAGCTACATTTGCTGTCAATTCTATAATATTGGAATTTATTTTTAAGGATATTATTTATTTCTAGCTGCATAAGTGACTACCTAAAATTAGAAGCCTTTATATAAAATATATTAAATTTTTTCTTCAATTATTTATTTACAAGAGGAATTGTACTTTTTAAGGAATTCCAATATATTAAGTTAAAATTCTTAAAATATTAGAATATATCTCTTAAAGAGATTTTGTTCTATATATTTTATTATTTTTATATTTATACTCTTTTTCTTTCCAGTATATTTAAATTATTACAAGTACAAACAAAATTAACGTTAATGTACATAATTAAAGTTAATGTACATTAACAAAATTAAAGTTAACGTTAGTAATTAAAGTTAATGTACATAAGTTAAAATGTAAATATTTGCTTCTACTTCGTAGGTGATCTCATTCTTATAAAGACATTTAAAATATATTTTCATTTAAAAATTACTGAATGAGATAAAATTGTTGTGGATGATACTGATTCCGTATTTTTAAACATTTTTATAGTTATACAAAAGTTATATAATTTAAGGAATAATGTTATAACAAAAGAACATAGCATGGTTGTATTCTTGGAAAAAGTGACTTGAAATATCTGAAATAGAAAACGATAACTTTCAATTACGTCAGAAGGTAACACATGAATTAGCTAAAAGATATGCTTTAACATAAAACTAAAATTGTTGAAGAACTTTTAAACAGAATACCTTAATACATAAACTACCTTTGATAAGAAAAATATGCTCTTCATTCATTTATTATAAGCAACTGATTTAACATACATTTGGGTTATCCTTATATGACGAGAGTTTTGACGATGTCATTAAGCATAATTGAGAAAGTGCGAGGGTTCAGTTCTAGGTTCAAATGCTTTATTATTTTGTAATGAAATTAATTCTAATTAATACGCTTAACAATTAATTTACCATTTATTACGTACGAGTTAAAAAATGGTACAGTTGTGGCTGTGGGGAGTTGAGTAAATAGTCTGTTCTTTTTTTCATTCGTTTTTTCTCAAGTTGTAAAGAATCTTGCTGTCCCGAATGGGAATCGAACCCTGGATCTCCGAACTGGCAAGCCGACGCGCTACCGGGACGAAAATTGCAATCTCTCCTCGTTGAATTGAACGCTGCAATGTTTCCTTCTTCCCTCAACGGAAGAATAATTCACTGACAGAACCGAGCATTGGGTACTTAAATGTGAAGCAAATTGATAGCCGCATTCGACATCCCCATTCACATTAACTCCCCCCCCCCCTCCCGAGCGTTCCATAAATACTCGGTTGTCATTGACATAAAAGCCCGAAACTCGACTACGGCAAGGCTATCTAAAACAAGGCTATCTTATTCTAGGTGGCCTTGACTACGGGCATAACCACACCGGACTCAATTTCAATTGAGACAACTATTTTCGTTTGTTAATGTCCGTCCATCTTAATTCTTTAAAGTGTCATTTTCTCTGTTTTTGACAGATTTCAATACTAGTAGTCAAAGGAAAGGATTAGCCTGGAGGAAAATATTTTAACTAGACACCCGAGTATTAACTATTCATTCTATGACGGCCAACGTTATAAATTCTATGCAGTCACATACTGTTTCAAACAAAAGAGGAAAGACATTTGGTGTAACAGTAATTTTACAATAATAACTAGAAATGTTACAATTTTTGAACTTTGAACATGATTTTTAAAATCTTAGATATCGTTTGAACTTGGCGGCGATGGGGAAAAACGACCCTATAATCTGCATGTTTTTCAATTTAAAGCAATATTTGTGTTTCGTAAATATCCATATCCTTTAGTTTGGAGAAGAAACTTTAAATTTCTCAATAAATTATAGTCATCCTCATTACCGATACAGGACGGATGGAACTTCAGTTCTTGCCAGTTAAACAACGCGTGCACCATCAGCCTTTGCTTTTTCGTGTGAATTTCTTTCGAATCCAAGCTCCAAATCTCTGGATGCAGTTGCCCTTTTTTCTTCGAGCAGCACCTGTAGAAGAAATGAGTATTTGCTGTATCGTGTGAATTAACATTTTACGTGTCTTTGTTTACAGAATGAATACATACAAGGATGGGGGGATGTTAGGAACAAAAGAAAGTATATAGGATCGGGCCGTAACTGTGAAAGATTGTGTGAAAAGTATTACTGAGTGTGAAAGCCTGTGAAAATGATTGCCCATTTATATTTAATGACTCGCCATAAGATATCACAAACAATCTCACTTTACATCAGCACAACTGGCTATAGACACTGACATTGTGTATATACTTTGCAATGATTGTGTGCTAATATAATTTTTATGTTAGAACCTTAATATTTCAAAACAATTTCACTCCATTAAAATAGGCAGTAAATTGCACTGTTTCTGTGTGATTTACAAATTCTAGTAGAATCCATTCTTTCCTGAAGCCCTGGTGGGTGATCACTGGATTAGGAAAACGATAAAATTATGATAAGGTAATGTAACAACAAAATGAATATGGTAAAGAGTGGTTACAAATAAATGATGGCGGCGAATGAAATACATCCAGGAATTCATATTAATATTAATAATAAGAATCGTATTAAGCAGTGGAATTCATATTAAGAAGAATACTGTCAACTCGTGATCTATCTCTTCATGGAATAACTAGAATTAGCCAGGAATAACCAGAATTACCAGACGTTGCTCAGAATTTAAGATGCAAAACTCTCTATATAATTACAACGGAATATGCAGTTAATTCTCAAATAGCCAACAAGACGTTTGTGATAATTACGCACTGGTTCCCATAATAATGGATACAGTTTGTGACGTGAGTAGCAACGCCCAATGCATAGCAACCCGAGAACTGGGGAATGAAGTTTTTTCATGAAGAAATCAAAAATCTTAATTTCTATGCCTTTGTATAAAAGAAAATCGAGTGCTTGAAAAGCATTTATATTATAATGCAAATATATGAAATTTTATTTTTTCCAAAGTATAGAAATTTGTAAATCTTCCCGTTTTGATGCGACAGAATAATAATCAGAAAGCCTGAAACATGCATATTCTCAACCTCTATGCTCGGCCAAATACAGAATGGAAATTCTAAAATCTAAATAAACTGAACATTAGGGACCATTTTCCATGTGTCAACATAGAAAGAATGAAACAAGTGTCTGGAGAATGAATATCCTCTTGATGCGGCCATTTGAATTTTACTTAAAAAAATCTGATGTGGGCAACACATGACTTTCCTTATTCAATGTAATGAATTTACTACTTTTACAGTAAAATAAATAGGTTTTTCTTGTAGTAGATACTAATATTCTTTCCAAGATATTGAATTTTCGACAATAAGTCGTCATTTTTATTGATTTAACGTCATTTTTATCCATTTGGCGAGATTTTCGTTCATTTGGCAACATTTCAGAAAGTCGCCAAGTTGGCGAAATTCCGCCAAATCTCGCCAAGCGTTATGGACGAAGATATGTTATTCTTATAGCACGTAAATGACTATTGGCGTTCAAATACAAAAGTATTATTCAAAGTATATTTTTTCATGAATGGAACGAGCTAGATCCACGAGAATGATGTCATCCAATTTATCGCATGGTATTACATATGAAAAGTGAACATGTTTCTCAATAGGAAATATTTTTATTTTTATTTTATATGACTTTTTGATAATTATTTTGGAAAATGTGCAATATCTCGAGAACAGTTCTTCATGTTAGCGTTCTAAAATTTATGTCAATCGTTTTCTAATGAAAAATTACATAAGAAATGTCTATTTGAGTAACTTTATTAGTGGTTTTGATTTTTTGATGATTTTTCAAAATTTCATTCGAAATTTAGGGGGGTTCTGAACATTCGATTGCGTATAAAAACAATAGGCTTCCAGTGTTTACGGATTGTGATTTTTGTCCCAAATTTGGTTCGAATCGGTCCATTCGTTCGTCAGTTATCGTCTCCACAGACTCACTGACACACACACACACACACACACACACACACAGATATCACTTCAAAAATGTTTGATTCGTGATCAGGGTTGCTTGAAACGTGCTCTCCCGTCGAAAACTCGAATTCGAATTTTCGACCCCGTCACAATACTTTCCTTATATATTATGTATATAAGGAAAGTAAAAATGCATCGGTTGTATGTATTTGGAAATCCAAATTTAATTTTTTAAAGGCATTCCTCTTTTGATTGGGTGACTTAGCGCATGTAAAAATATACACCTTGAGAACGATTTATCTGAGTGTATTGGAAGTGGTTTTATTCAATTTTTCATTCATTTATTATTTTCTCTTTATGTTGATTTTTAGGGAAAATACGTTATATTTTATTAATTTTAACAAAATGTAATCTATTCAGCTACAATGCATCCTATAGGTGATTTGACGACAAATTTCATAAAATTTGGTTGGATAGCTTTTGGCCATGAATGGGGATATTTACATCGCTCAGACAGACATACACAACAGTCAAACTAGATACGGGCGATTCTAATTTGAGAGTTCTAAGCGTGTCTATCGAAATCAGAATTCCAATACATTTTCTATACGTTGCCGTGTATGAAGAGAAAGAAAAAACGTAGCATAATAAGTAAAGTTGATTGTTTAGGACTAATTAATTAAGTTAATTTGATTCATTTTAGTATCCGGCAAATGTCCACCTCATTTTCTTTTACAATTTCATAATACTAATCAACATACCATCCATCTCAACTGTGTCCATGCTGTGAGAACTGTGAACTGCGTCTACAGTCTCATTTTGTTCCATCACTCCACCTTCTGTGTTCCGCGGTATATGCCCACAATACATCGGGTCGTTTTCAAACACCGAGAAATCCGCGAAGTTTTCTTGGAAATGAGCGAGATCATTCTCTTGGGCTAAACCTGCGGAAGTAAAAATATTTGAATAAAATACGAGTACTCACAGAAAAGGGTCAATGATAAACCGTATATTTTTAGAAACTGATTTTAGAAATCGATATTTTAAACATAATTTGAAGCAGCGGTAGATAGAGTTGCTTGTGGTTACTTCAGTTATCCACATATAAATAATATTGTTAACATGGATTTATTCACAAGACAAGAGAATGAGTTCAAAATTCTGAAATCAAATAATTTTGAAAGCATCAAATAGCATAGTGAGGAATAAGATTTAAAGGGACAAGATCTTTGTAAATCGTTGGGGTAATAATTTCATAAAAAAACACTACGATTTTTACTGTTTTTCAAAAATGATCATTTAAGGTGGTGCAACAGAGAAACAAGTTCGAAATATGAAGTTATAGAAAAACATGCCTCACAATAGGATAGAGACATCAATTTTGGTGTACTGGTACATAGTTTGAAAGGAAGAAAGTGTGCAATTTCAGATTTCCAATATTTGCAACTTTAGGGGATGCCGAACACCAATATGTTCGATTTTCGGAATAAATGAGACACGTTTTCTTTACATGTGATAGAGGCTTGATATTTGGTATATGGATTTATCATCTGATAAGAAACCCAAGGCAACAGAGTTTTTCAAAAATGTTCATTTATGTGTGTGCTCCACAGAAAAGCGTTCGAAAGGGGAGATGATAAAATAGCATGCTTCGAGATGAGATAGAGACTTTAATTTGGTGTACTGATAGATAGTTCGAAAGGAAGACGTGCGTAATTTAAAATTTACAATATTTTCTTCTTTAGGGGGCCGCATACTAAAATATTCGATTTGCCGAATAAATGTGAAACGCTAATTATGAAATGAATGACAATATTCAGGGGTTGCTTATTGCGAGATTTATACCGATTTACAACGGGCATTCGACTAGTATATACTAATTTCCAGATGTCCGTCTGTCTGTCTGTCACGCTTTTTCTAGGCACATCCCAAGTAGATAGAGACTTGCCATTTGGTATACGGCTCGGTCTTTCGATAAAAACCCCTGGAAAAATCGAATTTTTCAAAAACGCTCTGTAGAAGGGGTGCTCCACACCAAAACGTTCGAAAAGTGAAATGATAGGAAAGCATGCTTTGCGATAAGATAGAGACTTCAAATTTGGTGTATGGGTTAACCGTTCGAAAGGTAGAAAGTGTGAAATTTCAGATTTCCACTCCAAAATGTTCGATTTTCCGAATAAATGAGAAACGGCTCCTTTAAAATTTGATAGAGGCTTGAAATTTGGTATAAGGACTAATCATTTGATAAAAACACCCAAAACGAATATAGATTTTCAAAAAGGTTCGTTTAAGGGGTTGCTCCAGAGGGAAACGTTCGAAAGGTGAATTGATAAAAAAAACATGGTTCAGAATGAGATAGAGATTTCAAATTTGGAATACTGGTAGATAGTTTAGAAGGAAGAAAGTATCCAACTTCTGTTTTCCAATATTTTCTACTTAAAGGGGTGTCCCACACAAAAATGTTCGATTTTCGAAATAAAGGGAAAACGCTCCTTTTAAAACGTGATATTTGGTATATGGTCGATTCATTTGATGTGAACACCCAAGGCAAAGGATTTTTTCAAGAATGTTCGTTTAAGAGGATGCTCTAGATAAAAGTGTTCGAAAGGTGAAGTGACGAAAAACTATGCTTCGAGATAGGATAGAGGCTTCAAATTTGGTGTATGTGTGAATTGTTCGAATGGAAAAGTGTGTGCGATTTCAGTTTTCCAATATTTTCTAATTTAGGGGTTGCCGCAAACCCAGATATTAGATTTTCCGAATAAGAAAGAAATCCTTTAAATTTTGATAGAGGCTTGAAATTTGGTATATGGGCTAATCATTTAATGAAAACACCCAAGACAAATAGAGATTCTCAGAAATGTCCGATTAAGTGAATGCTCCAGAGTGTAAGAATGTGTACAATTTCAGTTTTCCAATACTCTCTACTTTAGGGGGTACCGCACACCAAAATGCTCGATTTCTCGAATAAGTTATACACGCTCCCTTTTAAATGTGATAGAGGCTTGATATTTGATATGTATGTCAATCATCTGATAAAAAACCCAAGGCGAATAGAGTTTTTCCTAAATGTCCATTTATGGCTGTGGTCCACAAATACGTTCGAATGGGAAAATGATAAAATAGCATGCTTTTAGGATAAGATAGAGACACTATAATTTTGTGTATCGGAAGATAGTTCGAAAGGAAGAAGTGTGCAATTTAAGTTTTCAAATATTTTCTTCTTTAAAAGTGTTTGCGCACCAAAATATTCGATTTGCCAATTAAATGTGAAACTCGAATTATTCAAAAATGTACATTATTCGGGTGGTGCTTATCACGAAACCGTTGATTTTCAACGGGTATTCGGCTAGTATATACTAATTGCCAATTGTCCGTCTGTCTGTCTCGGTGAATGATTCTGCCGAGTACGCTGCCCTGGCTGTGGCTTTGCTGGATGAGAGATTGTTACTTAGCAGCAAGCCAGTATATCGGGTTAAAATAACAGGTTATCGTGTCTAGTTGCTTAATCCTGTCCGTCAAGCTTTTTTAGGCACTTCCCGAATAGATAGACTTGCAATTTGGTATACGGCTCGGTCGTTCGATAAAACCCCCTGCAAAGATCGAATTTTTCGAAAATATTCTGTAGGGGGGGGGGGGGGGGGCTCCGCACCAAAACGTTCGAAAAGTGAAATGATACGAAAGCATGCTTTGCGATAAGATAGAGACTTCAAATTTGGTGTTTGGGTAAACCGTTCGAAGGGAAGAAAATGTGTAATTTCAGATTTCCAATATTTTCTACTTAAGGGAGTGCCGCACACCAAAATGAGCGATTTTCCGAATAAATGAGAAACGGCGCCTTTAAAATTTGATAGAGGCTTGAAATTTGGTATATGGACTAATCATTTGAAAAAAGCACCCAAGACGGATATTGTTTTTCAAAAATGTTCATTTAAGGGAGATGTTCCAGAGGAAAACGTTCAAAAGGTGAATTGATAAAAAAAACATGCGTCGGAATGAGATAGAGATGTCAAATTTGGAGTGCGAGTATATAGTTCGGAAGGAAGAAAGTGTGCAACTTCAGTTTTCCAATATTTTCTACTTAAGGGGGGCCACACACAAAAAAATTTTCGATTTTCAAAAAAGAGGAAAACTCCCTTTTCAGAACGTGATAAAGGCTTGATATTTGGTATATGGGCGATTCATTTGATGAAAACACCCAAGACAAAAGATTTTTTCAAAAATATTCGTTTAAGAGGGTGCGCCAGAGAAAAACGTTCGAAAGTTGAAATGACGAGAAACTATGCTTCGGGATAGGATAGAGACTTTAAATTTGGTGAACTGGTGGATAGTTCGAAAGGAAATGTGTGGGCAATTTCAGTTTTCCAATATTTTCAAATTAGGGGGGTGCCGCAAACCCAACTGTTCGATTTTCCGAATAAATGAGAAATTCTTACTTTAAATTTTGATAAAGGGTTGAAATTTGGTATATGGTCAAATCATTTAATGAAAACACCCAAGATGAATAGAGTTTCTCAGAAATGTTTGATTAAGGGGATGCTCCTGAGAAAAACGTTCGAAATATTAAATTATAAAGAACATGCTTAGGGATGAGATAGAGATTTCAAATTCGGTGTACGGGTAGATAATTTAGAAGGTAGGAAGTGTACAATTTCAGTTTTCCAATATTCTCTACTTTAAGAGGTGCCGCACACTAAAATGTTCGATTTTTCGAATAAGCTATACACGCTTCCTTTTAAATGTGATAGAGGCTTGATATTTGGTATATGTACCAATCATCTGATAAAAAACCCTTGGCGAATATAGTTTTTCCTAAATGTCCATTTATGCTCCACAGAAAGACGTTCGGATGGGGAAATGGTAAAATAACATGCGATGAGAGAGAAACTTTAATTTTGTGTATGGGTAGATGGTCCGAAAGGAAGAAGTGTGCATTTTTTTTTTTTTTGCAATTTTTTCTTCTTTAAGGGGGTTATGCACACCAAAATATTCGATTTGCCGATTAAATGTGAAACTCGAATAATTAAAAAATTTGCATTATTCGGGGAGTTGCTTATTACGAAACCGTTGATTTTCAACGGGTATTCGGCTAATTTATATATACTAATTACCAAGAGTGCGTCTGTCTGTCTGTCACGCTTTGTTTAGGCTCTTCCCGAAGACTTACAATTTGGTACACGGAGCGAACGTTCGATACGATTTCCAGCGATCGTTCGATCGTTGGAAAAATCAATTTTTTCGAAAATGTTCTATAGAGGGGTTGCCCCATACCAAAACGTTCGAAAAGTGAAATGATAGAGAAAAGCATACTTTGTGATGAGACAGAGACTTTAAATTTGGTGTACTGGTAAATTGTTCGAAAAGAAGGAAGTGTGCAATTTCAGATTATCAATATATTCTACTAGAGGGGTCGCCTCACATGTTCGATTGCCAAATAAATGAGTAACACCTCCTTAAATTTTGATAGGGGCTTGAAATTTGGTATATAGGCTAATGATTTAATGAAAATACCCAAGACGAATAGAATTTCTCAGAAACGTTCGTTCATGGGGGAACTCCAGAGAAAAACGTTCGAAATATAAAATGGTAAAAAAGAACATGCTTCCGTATGATACAGAAATTTTAAATTTGGTGTACGGGTAGACAATTTAGAAGGAAGAAACTATACAATTTCAGTTACCCTATATTTTACACTTTAGAGTGTGCCACACACTAAAATGTTCGATTTTCGAAATAAAAGAGAAATGCCTCTATTTAAACGTGATGAAGGTATATGGGCGAATCATCTGATAGAAAATCCAAGAAGAATGGAGTTTTTTAGAAACGTCCATTTAGGGGTGTAGGTACTCCACACAAAAACACTCGAAAAATAAAATGATAAACAAAAGCATGCTTTGCGATGATATAGAGACTTCAAATTTTGTGTACGGGTAAATTGTTGGAAAGGAAGGAAGTGTGCAATTTCAGTGTTCCAGCATTTGCTACTGTAGGGGGTGCCGTACTCTAAAATATTCGATTTGACGAACAAACGAAAAACGCCACACTTACAAATATAGCGGCTTGAAATTTGGTATATGGACTAATCATTTGTTAAAAAACTCCAAGATGAATACAGTATTTCAAAAATGTTCATTAATGAGTGTGCTCTACAGGAAATGATAAAATTGCATTCTTCGGGATGAGATAGAGGCTTTATATTAGTGTACGTGTAGATAATTCGAAAGGAAGAAATGTGTAATTTAAGTTTTCCAACATTTTCTTCTTTAGGGCGTTCTGCACACCAAGATATTCAATTTGTCGAATAAATGTGAAACGCGAATTATTCGAGAATTTACATTATTCAGAGGCTGTTTATCGCGAGACCGTTCATTTTCAAAGGGTATTCGGCTAGTACAGCCGAATACCGGTTGAAAATCAAAGCTCTCTTAATAAGCAACCCCTGAATATTGTCATTTTTTTAATAATTCGCGTTTCACATTTATTCCGCAAATCAAATATTTTATTATGCGGAACTCCCTAAAGAAGAATATATTAGAAATTTTAAATTGCGCACGTCATCCTTTCGAACTATCTACCAGTACACCAAATTAAAGTCCCTATCTTATCCCGAGGCATATTATTTTATCATCTCCCCTTTCGAACGTTTTTCTGTGGAGCACACCCATAAATGAACATTTTTAGAAAACTCTGTTCGCCTTGGGTTTATTATCAGATGATTGGCCCATGTACCAAATATCATGCCTCTATCACGATTAAAAGGAAGCGTGTCTCATTTATTCCGAAAATCGAATATATTGGTGTTTGGCACCCCCTAAAGTAGCAAATATTGGAAATATGAAATTACACACACTTTCTTCCTTTCAAACTATCTACCAGTACACCAAATTTGATGTCTCCATCCTATCGTCAAGCATGTTTTTCTATAACTTCATATTTCGAGCGTTTTTCTGTGTTGCACCCCCTTAAATGATCATTTTTGAAAAACCGTAATAATTTTAAGAATTTTTTATCAAATGATTACCCCATATACTAAATTTCAAACCTCTATCACATTGTAAAGGAGGCGTTTTTCATTTGCTCGTCAAATCGAACATTTTAGTGTGCGGCACCCCTACAATAGCAAATGATGGAAAACTGAAATTGCACACCTTCTTCCTTTCTAACTATCTACATGTATACCAAATTTGAAGTCTCTATCTCATCGCGAAGCATGCTTTTTCTTTCATTTCACCTTTCGAATGTTTTTCTGTGACGTACCCCCCCCCCCCCCCCCTTGAATATATATTTTTGAAAAACTCCATTCTTCTTGAGTTTTCTACTAAATGATTCGCCCATATACCCCTTTTAGAAAGTGATAGAGGCTTGATATTTCAAGCCTCTATCACTTTATAAAAGGGGTTTTCCTGCTTCATTCCGAAAATCGAAAATTTTTGTGTGCGACATCCCCTGAAGTAGAAAATATCGGAAAACTGAAATTGTATACTTTCTTCCTTCCAAACAATCTACCCGTACACCAAATTTTAAATGTCTATCTCATCCCGAAGTATGTCTTCTTATCAATTCAACTTTCGAATGTTTTCCTCTGGAGTACCCCCTTAAACAAACGTCTTTGGAAAAATATATTCGTCTTGGGTGTTTTCATCAAATGATCAGTCCATATACCTAATTTCAAGCCTCTATCAAATTTTAAAAGAGCCGTTTCTCATTTATTCGGTAAATCGAACATTCTGGTGTACGATACCGCCTTAAGTAGAAAATATTGGAAATCTGAAATTGCACACTTTCTTCCTTTCGAACAATTTACCCATACACCAAATTTGAAGTCTCTATCTCATGGCAAAGTATGCTTTCTTATCATTTCATTTTCGAACGTTTTGATGTGGAGCACCCCCTCTAGAGAACGTTTTCGAAAAATTCGATTTTTCTAGGGTTTTTTATCGAACAATGGAGCGGTGTACCAAATTGTAAGTCTCTATCTATTTGGGAAGTGCCTAAAAAAACCGTGACAGACAGACGGACGGACACTTGGCAATTAGTATATACTAGCCGAATATCCGTTGAAAATCAACGGTCCCACATTAAGCAACCACCGAATAAGGTAAATTTTTAAAAAATTCTCGTTTCTTATTTATTCGACAAATCGAACATTTAATTTTGAGGCATCCCCAAAAGTTCAAAATATCGAAAAACTGAAATTGCAGATGTTCTTCCTTTCGAACTATCTACCTATACACCAACATTGAAGTCTGCATCTCATTCCGAAGTATGTTTTTTATCAATTCACATTTCGAACGTCTTCCTCTGGAGCACCCCCTTAAACAAACATTTTTGAAAAACTATATTCGTTATGTGTGTTTTCATCAAGTGATTAGTCCATATATCAAATTTCGAGCCTCTATCAAATTTTAAAAGAGCCGCTTCTCATTTATTCGGTAAATCGAACATTTTTGTGTGCGGCACCCCCTTAAGTAGGAAATATTGGAAATCTGAAATTACACTTTCTTCCTTTCGAACAATTTACCAATACACCAAGTTTGAAGTCTCTATCTTATCGCAAAGCATGCTTTCCTATCATTTCACTTTTCGAACGTTTTGGTGTGGAGCACCCCCTCTAGAATTCGTTTTCGAAAAATTCCATTTTTCCAGGGAGTTTTATCGAACGACCGAGCCGTGTACCAAATTGCAAGTCTCTATCTATTGGGGAAGTGCCTAAAAAAGGCGTGACAGACAGACGGACGGACACTTGGCAAATAGTATATATAATAATAATAGATTACAAGATATTTTTAGCTATCTATCTATCTATATATATATATATACTAATTGCCACGTGTCCGTCTGTCTGTCTGTCAGGTTCTTTAAGGCACTTCCCGAAATGATAGAGACTTGAAATTTGGTACACGGGTCGATCGTTCGATAAAACCCCCTGGAAAAATCGAATTTTTCGAAAATGTTCCGTAGAGGGTATGCTCTACACCAAAACATTCGAAAAGTGAAATGATAGAAAAGCATACTTTGCGATGAGATAGAGATTTCAAATTTAGAGTATGTGTAAACCATTCGAAAAGAAGAAAGTGTGCAATTTCAGATTTCAATATTTGCTACTTTAGTGGGTGCGGCTTACCGAAATGTCCGATTTTCCGAATAAATGAGAAACGCTTGCTTTAAATTTGATAGATGCTTGAAATTTGGCGTAGGGGTTAATCATTTGATGAAAACACTCAAGATAAAAGTGTTTTTCAAAAATGTTCGTTTAAAGTGGTGCTCCAGAGAAAAACGAAATGATGAAAAATCATTTTTCAAGATGAGAAAGAGACTTCAAATTTGGTGTATGAGTAGATAGGTCGAAGGGAAAAGCACGTACAATATCAGTTTTCCGATATTTTCTACTTTATGGGGGTGCCGCAAAACCAAATGTTCGATTTTCCGAATAAATGAGAAACGCCTCCTATAAAATGCAATAGAGGCTTGATATTTGGTATTTGGGACAATCATCTGATAAAAAACACAAGAATACTGTTTTTGAAAAGTGTTCTTTTAAGAGGGTGCTCCACATAAATCGTTTGAAAGGTGAAATAATAGCATTGCATGCTTTAGAATGAGACAGGAACTTCACATTTGGTGTACGAGTTGATAGTTCGACAGGAAGAAAGTGAGCAATTTAAGTTTTCCAATGTTTTCTTCTTTAGATGGTTCCGCTCACAAAAATTTTCGATTTTCCGAATAAATGTGAAACGCGAATTATTAAAAAATTTACGTTATTCGGCGCAGTCCATCCATCCTACTTAGTAACACATGTAAGGAATTTTTTTAATATCACCAAATTGGTAAAAATATTTCTAAATCCATAAAAATATCATGAAATCGATAAAATCGCGCTTAATAAATGAAATTAATTGTGTTTTGTTAGGCGATAGTATTGTGATGATGTTTCGTCAATTTGTCGCAAAATGGGACTATCAGTTCTACAGTCCCACTTGCCGATAAATTTGGCGATTTTTTAAGTTATCGCTAAATTGACGAAAATGTCGCCAAACCTTCCATGGAGATTGCATTATTCAGATGATATGATTTCCATCAATTTATTTAAAGCAAATGATATCATGTCACTTAGCAACGGATCCAATGTGTTATGTGCCATACGATTTTTATTAAATCTTTTCCGATTTGAATAATAAAGATATGTATATAAAATAAATTTCATTGACATTGCATTTTTGACAGGATAATATCAATCTTCAAGTTTAAACATCATTATTATTGATATTTTCGGGGACTGTTGATTCAGGGATTACTGATATTTTCAAATTATTATGGAATTGTTTTATTATGACGAAAATTGTTGAAACTCATATATAGTACGTTGTACGAGTAATCTTCTACAAATGCATGGGTATATCTTCTAATCTACGAGAATATAAGTAGTACAGGTATATTGGCATATATTTTGATATATATTAACATATATTGGAATCAATTACGACCTTCTGGTATTAAAATTACGGGGATTTTTGATACTTTCAATTTTTTACGTCATCTCTTTTATTTTGGCAAATATTTTTGAGACTCATACTGCAATATGGGTAAGCTTTTACTAACACGCTGGCATATTTTCTAATCTGCGACAATATAAGTAGTACGGGGTTGCATATATTGATTCAATTCCTTTTTTTTTGTAAATTTGCTTACAAAAGGGGCCAGGATGTTTAATTCTTCAGATCTGCCCGTGAAGATAATTTTGCATTGTGAGAACAGATATTCTTAAACTTCTCTTTATGAGCAATAAATTTAATATTTTAACAGAATTTGCACATGATTGCGAATTATAAATTTCTTTATAATATATACTCCGTACGAAGAACGGGTATGCTGCTAGTATAAATATAAGAAACACCAATCATGCATAAAGCATTTATTATAAAACAATTTCCAACTGTAATTTTATTTAAACATCTCTAAAATACGATATATTCAGATGCGATATTTATAACATATTTTATACACTTTACAACATAGTTGAAAAATGTTTATGACTTTGTTCATTCTGTCTGTCCGTTCATACGATAACTGCCGTAAATATGACTTTATCAAAATGAAATTTTAGTATGTTGTTTAGACGGTCTGTAAGACATATGGGAATGTAAATGAACAATATCACTTGATTAGTTTTGGATTGAACCCGGGAAAATAAAATGAAATATATTGAACCCTATGGAACCCAATTTTTCAAACATTTTTTAAGCGAATTTAAAATTCACAAATTGTTTCGAAAGTTTTAGGAAATATTTAAATTATCCCATAAAATATATAAAAAAAATTTAAGCAAAATATATTCGGTAGTTTTTTAAATAAAAATTAAAATAATAATTACACCCATATTATATGAAGAGACCACAGGACAAATAAAATATGGCATCCATCATGTGTCAAAATCGTGACTTTTAAAAGTCTTTTTAATTTATATTTAATATTGCATCTGTCCTAAAACCACTGTTTTTGGGGGTTTTTTCTATGCATCTGTATTCTACGCCAACGCAATTATAATATTTTTTAGCTCAAATGATCATTAAACTTTGATTATTGCTACAACGGAGTCTAATTTTAACGTATGCAGAATGTAAACACATCAAGTTATAAGATGAGTTGTATAAGAATTGCTGAATTTTTTTAACACAAAATTTAGCTCTGGAGACTGGAAAAAAGCTGATGAGAAATGAATAAAGATGATGAAAAATAAATAAAGCTGAATAAAGCTGATGAATGAAATATCCATTGATTTTACATAGAGCAGCAGACGATTTTTTAGCATTGCTTTTTTTGATAAATTTCAAGCATAAGTTTTAAGTATAGTAGAGTTAGAAAATATTTTTACTTCCATGGTTTTATGTTTTTAAGTGAAAAATATATTATAGTATTGTGATGAATAAAAAGAATGGAATAAAAGGTTTTAAATGAAATATTTACTACATTTACATAGAGAGCCAGGCGATTTATATTTCGAAGACGTTATTTGAATAAGGTTCTTTTTTCTTTTCAATGACGTTCTAAGTTTTCAAATATAATAAATTATTGTAGCATTGTGATAATTTTAAAATATCACTTCTGAATGTATCGCATTTTAGAGATGTTTAAATAAAATTGTATTGTAGTTGGAATGTGTTTCATAATCAATGCTTCATGTATGATTGACCTTTCTTGTTTTAACTATCACAGAACTACAATAATTTATTTTACTTGAAAAATTAAACCATGGAGGTAAAAGTATTTTCTAACTCCATGCTTAAAACTTCTTTCAAACCTTATTCAAATGACGTCATCGAAATATAAATCGCTTAAAAAATGTTTGAAAAATTAGATCCCATAGGGTTCAATGTATTTCATTTCTTCAATCCGGGTTCAATCCAAAACTAATTGGGTAATGTTATTCATTTACATTCCCATATGTTCCACAGACCATCTCAACAACGTACTAAATTTCGTTTTGATAAAGTCTTTTTTACGGCAGTTATTGTGCGAACGGACAGAAAGACAGACAGACAAATTGAACAAAGTCATAAACACTTTTCAACTATGTTGTAAAGTGTTAATAAAAATAATTTCATCATTTGAATGTTGGATACTATTTTATATCTACTTATAAATAATGTGAATGTAAAAGAGACTTGCGCAATATAATTTTGCACAGACCAACAGTAGTATTTTTTTATAGATGGTAGTTTCATCTTATGAAGGATGCATGGCTTCAAACCGATTCGAGCTCTTTGCTTGGAACTTTCTGATGTCACAGAGCGAGCAAACAGGTTTCGGATTCCCTTGAAGTATGTGGTACGGGGGATGGCTCTAAGCGTCGAGTGCCAGATACTGGATATATTATCAGCAGTATTGTTCACGCAGACATCTTCTACTAAAGAGACTATAGCCTAAAGGCATGCTCTACCTTATGGCAGGGCTATAGAACGTGGGGGGATTTCACGCTATAGAACGTCACCCCCAGGAAGGTCCTTTGATTAGGTCTTAACACCTTCTCCCTTGAAACCGGAAATGCTTGTTAATGACGCCACGACATTGCATGAGGAAAATTTACGTTCATAGGATTTATGGAAAGTTTACATTTCAAACTAAATATATGCCCATGTAGAACACAGAAAATAAAAATCACACATCTGTAACTAAAGCTCCAATTGAATTTTATTGTTAGGGCAATGCAACTTGCGTTTTCTTGACACGAAACAATATTTTTAATTGTTTCTTTTGAAACATTTTCAAAAAAATTTTCTATCTGGTTGTTACAATTAAAAAGAAAGTTGCAATTAAAAAATATCTGGAACGTAGAGATATATTGATGTAGGTAAAGAAAAAAAATATATTTCAAATTTTGTATCCAAGTTATTCTTCTAAAGTATAACATAGAAATACTACTTTAAAAGTTATGTTTTTTAAATTATCAACAGCTTAATCACGCCGATAAATGTACGTTTATCTGTGTAATATTTAAACATATACAACTTATACATGTAGTATAATTTCGGGAATAAAAGTTATATTGAAAACAAATATTGCTATAAAATCTAAAAAGTTGAGTTCTTATTAGGAAAATTAAAAAAGCATGCTATCAGATTCCACATATAATTTATTAGTAGTATTCCTTATTATCGTGTTCTTATCTCACACATTCAATAGTATTCGAGGTGGACTCAAAAAGTTTTGAAACCTGCTTATTTATTAATATCTCGAATTCGAATAATTTAGAGGGAAAGAAATTATTTTTATACAATTAGTATGAGAAACAAATATGTCATTTAAAAGAAAAATTATTTCAAATAGAAGATTAGTTCCGTTTTTTAAATATAAAGGATATGGAGTTTAAGTATCCACTGAACTTTTTTATATATTCGTAATATCGCATTGGTTAATTCTACTTCCGTTGCAATCTTCATCAGAATACAAAAAATATATTTTATTTTTACATACTATTGTATAGAATAAGTACTGTTTTCTTGAGAATTTTCGAATTCAAAATTTTGAGGAAAGATATCCTGACGGAAGACAGTTATTGAATTTGATAATTTGATTAGATAATTTTTGAAAATAAATAATATATTAATACTAATCAAATTGTTTCTGGACAAAATTATAATTTTGAAAAATATATAAAAAAAGAGGGCAAAATAAAATATTCTTTATATAAAAATCCAGAAAAATTGAATGCTTTAATGACATATATTAAAATAGTTTTTATTATTTTTTATGCTATTCTGTAAAAGAAACCGAAAATATACAATTGTTTAAAGAATACGATAACCCATATGGATGAAGCAGAGGCTATGGTATTTAAATGATAGGTGTTATAATGACTTGGAATAGAAATAGAATACAGTGTCTGATTACATTCGCATGTATATAATTTTATCTGTTGTTATATTAGCTGCAAATATTCAGTGAGACGGTCTGTTTGAACGGCAGGGATAGTGCCACGCAATTTAAACCATAATCCAGTGGGGGCGACATCCACAGGGACCGTGTCCTCCTTCCTTTAACATCAATTTCTCGGAAAAACTTTCAAACCCACATATTGAACGTGCCCGTACTCAGCGTGAACAGAGGGTCAGTTTAGGCAGAGCTTGGAATCGAACTCGGGTCCTCCGAGGGCAATCCCACTTAACCACTGGACTATCCCACCCCGAAGTTCATCAATCTCTCCTTCAGACCGTAGGCAATACAGCAAAATAATAATACGTATAATGCAATACATGAATAATAATACGTATATAGAGCATTTAGTGAAAATTTGTCGTTCCAAAATAACATTTTTTAAATAAATTAAAAAATTTTAGAAACATGTTTATATAGAAGACACTTCTCATTGCAGATACTACCTTCCATGGACGGGTTTCGCTCTTATTTGCGCTCGTCAGCAGAGAATAGCAGAAATCTGTAATGATAGTAAGAAACGTGTTACAATTTTTTGCGAGCTTCTCTATGGGAACTGACAATTTCAGTCCTTCCACGTGGTTGCCATAATATTTTCTTACAATTTAACTCAGGCCACACGGAGCTGCACAGGTAAATTTCATAAAAAACAAATCCGCCTATAAGGGATGTTCCCAAAAATATGAAAGACACCCCAACTACAATTTTTAATCAATTTTATGCCTGCCATATAGACGGATTAAAATTGTCATTTTCCATAAAAGCTTGTAAAAATTGTGGATTTTAGCAAGTTTTGTACTACCATTGCAGCTGACGAGCTGTAACTTCCATGCTGACGAACGCATAATAAACGCGAAACAGGTCCATGGATGTTGGTATCTGCAATGGGAGAGCCATCCTTATTTTGGGGGGCGCCCCTTATAAGTGGGTTTTGTGTATAATACACTTTTATATATTTAATCTTTTTTCCTCAATTTTGCATTCATTCGGTTATGTGTTAGGGCATGTGTTACAGAATGTAATTATTTCTTATGTTTCTTCTCTTCTAACTACGAACACATCTTTTTTTAGGTAATTTCAGTTCACTTTTCAACTAGCTTCGAATGAAAGAAGTTGCAGCACATCTAGCGTACATATATAAATATTACACAGTTCTTAGTTTTAAATATAGTGTCCGCAGTAAAAATATGTATTCACGATTCTTAGTTAATAGATATACATACCCTCGTTTTCTTAGCTATTAGATATACGTAGGGTAAGAACCTGTATATAGGTACGGTAAGAACCTGTATATCTAATACCAAGCATTGTCCTCATTCTAACGGTGTATATGCATGGGCCTCATTCTAATGGTGTATATGCATCGTCCGCATTCTAATGGTTTATATGCATCGTCCGCATTCTAACGGTGTATATGCATTGTCCGCAATCTAACGGTGTATATGCATTGTCCGCATTCTGACGGCGTATATACATGGTCCGCATTCTAACGGTGTATAAACATGGTCCTCGTTTACCTTGCAAAAATACAAACTTGAAATAAACCTATTTTTAAAATTTTCTTGTCACATATGTCATTAATTTCCTTCCAGGATGCCTAAAATGTGAAAACTATATAAAAAAAATCATTATTTCTGGAGGTCCTCAGTTTGGTGTGTTCCCCGCAGCGTCCTCGTTTTCCACCAAAAACCAACCTGTGTGTGTGTGTGTGTGTGTGTGTGGAGACGATAACTTTACGAACGAATGGACCGATTCGAACGAAATTTGGTACAAAAATCACAATCCGTAAACACTGGAAGCCTATTGTTTTTATACTCAATCGAATGTTCAGAACCCCCCTAAATTTTCGCGTGAAATTTTGAAAAAATCGTCAAAAAATCAAAATCGCTAATAAAGTTACGCAAATAGACACTTCTTATGTAATTTTTCATTAGAAAACGATTGACATAAATTTTAGAACGCTAACGCGAACCGTTCTCCAGATATTGCACATTTTTCAAAAAAATTATCAAAAAGTCATATAAAATAAAAAAAAATATTTCCTATTGAGAAACATGTTCACTTTTCATATGTAATATCATGCGATAAATTGGGTGACATCATCCTCGTGGATCTAGTTCGTTCCATTCATGAAAAAAGATATTTTGAGTAATACTTTTGTATTTGAACGCCAATAGTCATTCATCTGCTATAAGAATAACTTATTTGTCCGTCCATAACGCTTGGCGAGATTTTGGCGACGAATTTGGTGTAATGTCGCCAACTTGGCGACTTTTTGAAATGTTGCCAAATTAACGAAAATCTCGCCAAATGAAGAAAAATGACGCTAAATCAATGAAAATGACGACTAATTGTCGGAAATTCAATATCATGGAAAGAATATAAGTATCTACTATAAGAAAAACCTATATTGTTTATTGCAAAAGTAGTAAATTTATTACCTTATATAAGGAAAGTCATATGTTGCCCACATCAGATTTTTTTAAATATATACAAAATCTAAGAAAGCATATTACTGCAGATTGTGCAATGTTGTATGTAATGGCATTTTAATTTGTCTAGAATATTTCGACTCAGTGAATTACGGCCGTAATAATATACAAAATTGTTTAATTTCATAGTTTCTCAAAATATAAATTTTGAGACTTCTTTTAAAGGTATTGTTTTGTGGCAAAACACTCTTAATGGATGACTCTTTTTCAATATAAAGCTTATAATTTTTTTAATCTGTTTAATTTCGTGAACTGTAAGTATATGATTCGTATAGCAATATTATTTCTAAATGTAGGGTGTTAACATTATATATTGAATTTTTGTATATATCTCAAATAGATTGTATATGATTTGCATCTTTACTTATTTTAAAATTAAGAATACAATTTTCCATATCCTAAACTAGAAAACCGCTAATAATTCGTATAAAATGTTGTTCTTCAAAGTTACTCTATTATAATTGTCTTTAATGACTTCTTTATTTTGTAATATATTTTATATTTTTCATAATTTAATGAAATTACATAGTCTAAGACTGAAAGAGAGTCTTTCGTATATACACATTTCTTTATGTAAAAATGCAATTTTATTTTCAATGAAATATTATCATTTTGCATCGATTCGGTGGATGTTTTCTGAGTGTGAAAAAAACTGTTTCCTATTCCAATATCTATTTAAGTCAATAAATGTCTAAGCAATATTGGAGAAATGTGCATTGCTGAACATTTACAAAACACGTTCATTAAATCTTGAGAGATTTTGTCTGACATAGTTTATCTTTAATGGTATATGTTACATTTAACTACTAAAATTAGTATTAAAATTTATTTTTAAATTCGTCTGGTGAAAAAATATTATATATTTTTAATACAACATTTTTAAGAATATCATTATGAATCATTCATTTTTGACATTTCAGACAAAAGTTATTGACAATGCATTGCGGAAAAGAGTGTATCTATGTTGGAATACAACGCTATTGAAAAGTTTAGGATTATAAATATCATGTTTCATGTCAAAAACCATGGATTTCTTTAAATCATTAAAATTGGAAAATTGGAAATTAATTAAGTATATGAAATTCAAATGGAATTTACGAAATACCCTCATCTAAAGATGTGCTTAAAATTTATAAACGAAATCTTAGAAAATTCTATTAAGAAGATGCATATCAAGGATAACTTCCTTTGGTCACATCATCACTAAAGAAAAATGTTTTTGGCAAGAACTATAGTAGAATTGCTAGAATTTTGATGAATGATTTATTGATATATTTACATTTTTTCTTTGGTAAAGTCAAGCAGTCCCTTTTTTTAAGTGTTCCGGAGAATGTAAGCATTTTTTACAGTGGAACGCCACGTTTCGATCCGAAGAGAATCCTTGCAAAAGCTGTATTTTTATTTTATTTTTATCTCGAAAGCCCACCTCAATAGGGTGCGGTTCGTGCAGCCAAAAAATAATGAAGAATACTTTAGGGTGTACCGGCTGCAGAAAGAAAAATGCTTGATCGGGGTAGAAAAGGACAGACGAATTATAAAACGCGCTAAATTTTTCATACTGTTTACATACTTCTTATACCCCCAAGTGAGAAAAATAAGGTATTCCGAGAGACTGGCGGTCAGCGTTTTAAGGACATTATTTTAAAATTTTGATGCGATATATAAAAGTGTACGTATATAAGACGTGAAATATATTATGGGTATATTTTTAGACTACCTTTTTAACATATTGTACACCTTCCCCCTTCACAGCATTCTGTCATTTATACTTAATGTATAATGAAAGATTTTTGAAAAAATCAGCGGTGTTTCCGATCTTGCAAGACCCATTTTTTGGTAAATGAGTCGATGAAAAATCTATTGATGGATATAAACAGAAGTGGATTATCCCTGTGGCATACCCCTTTATAAAGGTTGGACACTTATTTGTCTGTAAGCATCTGGAAATATGCCTATCACCACTGGGCATATTTTGATATATGGCTAGGGTCTCCACATTCTGTCATTTGAGAGTATGCGCGCCTCTGTATGAACTTCCCTTTTTGCCATAGACATAAAAATCCTATTACACCATCCCGCTTTTCACCAGGCATAGATTGAAGTATCACAGTTCATTCATGACTCTTTTCTTCCGTGGGTTTAAAAGCTATTCATTCTAAATGATCCCTTTCCTCGTGGGAAATTTGTCGAATTATGAAGTTTCACAATTAATGGCCGCCTTCAGTGACCTATCTGAGGCGTTGAAAACGGCAGGAATGGCCTAAAATGGCTTCAGTACTATCCCTCGAGAAGTATATTGGTGATAACATCCCATTGCTGATATCAGCACATTGCTACTAGAACTTTAGTGCTGAAAAAATAGATCATCGCATTTCAGTACATTTGCAGTTTGCACACACTACGTGAGAATGCCACGGCTAAAAGCAGATAAAATATTGTGTGAAAGTACCTCCCAAGACCACTGTCATCAAGCGGGCCCCAAAACTTATTTGAAATCTTCTTCTCGGATAGCAAGATTAACGTTCCACTCATTCCTTATGCTATGTTTTTTTCATTAGACACCAACAACCAGAATTAGAAGTGCCAATTATCTGTAAAAAGCGCTAGACTAATAGTGTAAATCTGAGATCCTTACCTTCGTGGTTGCTGTCCCACATTCGATCACCATCTAGCACTTTGCCACTGTCTTCCTTGAACAGGGTATGCAGCAGCAAGTCTCTTGAGTGTGACCCTGTTGCTGATTTGTTTTTGGTACGATTCGGGAAAAAAGAACCCACTTTGTTGCGAAATGGCCCGCAAAACTCTCATGTATCCAACCTAGCTGAAATACTGATTGACCCAATTTAACAAAATTTGGTAGATATGTAACTTGTGTGGTACTCTGGTGCTGATTGGATTTTCGTACGATTCGAAAATGAACAACCTACCCTTTTTTATGCAATGGCCCCCCCAAACCGCCAAAATTCAAATAAAAAACTATGTATGCTCAGATGTATCCATTAAATGCTTGTTTTATGCGTAATTTTTGATGAGGAAAATAATAATGCCAATTCCATTACTCTAGAACCAACCGTTCTCGAGATATTTCAGATTTTTCGTATTTGTGTTACGCCGCCTTTGTAAAAATTTCCAATTACCAAATAAAAACAGAAACTGAATTAAAAGAGCCAATTCGGTGTTACTTTGTGCAATGAAACACAATTTAATGGATTATTAAAGAAATAAAGAAAAATGAATTTGAGTCTGCAGGGAAAGTCATGTACTGCCCACATCCGATTTCTTACTTTCCAAGCAAGCATTCAAATTTCTGATAAACGTACCTGAAGGGCGTCGAAAAGTAACGGGTCATCGAAAAGTAACGCCATCTTCCCAAGTTTGGAAGTGGGTAAGCCTGAATTTGAACCAGTGGTTGGTAAAGAGGTTGAGGGCGAACAAGCCGAAAGACCACATATCGAATGCTTCACCGTCCACTTCCAGGTACTCGACCGACGACATGCAGGCCTGCGGTGGATGGTGGGGCCTCCTCAGTCCGTACCTGGTGAATGAAACAGTATTTATTGCGTGGCCTTAATTTATAGAATGTAGTTATAATCATACAACCTCTGACAAATAATTTCAACAAGAAATGTCTCGATCCTTTATGAGGTTTTGCCATAGCTTACATAATTCGGTTTATGCCATGTCTGAAGTTCCAAGGAATGAGCAAGCATTTATAAAGTGAAATAATTTTAGAGTTAGTACTACTCATTAGAATGAGCGTCTTATCCAATACAGAAACACGCCCAAATAACAGAAAGAGCAATATGTCTCTTTATTGAATAAGACCTTTATTTTAATGCTTAGCATTAAAAATATCTTACTTTAAGAATTCTATTTCATTTATCTTTATCGGGAATTTGTTTGTAATTTATACCTTGTTCGAAAACTTAATTTTGCCCGAGTCTTACGCTTGAATCCATAAATATTAAATCTTCATCTACGTACATAAATACCTAAACCTTTAAATGCTCTTAAAGTAACAACTTGGCATATCTATCTACATTTACGGCTTTTTAATTTCTTATCATTTTTGGAATTTATGTTTTCGAATTTTCTCACTTTCTGAATTGACTCGTGGTCGCATGGTATTTGATTCTATACGAATTTTAAGTTGCGAGCCAGACTGTATTTATTCATTGTTCTGATGCATGTTTCTGTTAAGGATGTTCATACGTCCGAAAGGTAACTTTGGTATATTTGTATTTTAAAACGTTCTCGAATTTGAAACTTGACTTCAATTTATTATTAAAGTTATAATAATAGATAACTGTATCATATTTAGGTAATAAATTGTATCCCAATTATAAGTAGTATTCGGTTGCGAAAGAAAAACGGATGCAAAATAAAAAAATTATATGAAAAATCTGATGACTTAAAAATCCGTAAATCAATTGATACATTTTTAATGACCATAAATATACTCACATTCTGGTCCGTTCTGTTGTTACATTGATGCATGAAAAATCGCAGAGCACGGCTGTGTTTGAAGATGTTACCAACACATTAGAGGCCTTCAGGTCAAGGTGGCAAAACTTACGACTGTGCAAATAGGCCAAGCCACTCAGGGTCTCCTTCAACCAGCCTTGGACCACCCTGAATCCCGATTTGCGAAATTTCTGCTTTTCTAGCATCTGGTAGAGATCTTTTGGATGACAGGGCATCAAATACATTTCAGCTTCTGGCAAAGAAATTGTGTCTACCAAAGGCAGGACGTTTGGGTGATCGAACGTTTGCCAAGCTGATGTTTGCATGTCCCAAGTCCTCCCTCGCATCACGATCTTCAGGGCAAGTTTCGTCTCCATGACTTCTGATGGCCAGAACATCGCCGTAGGTGCCCTCTCCAATCTCTTTCAAAACTTTGTAGCCCTGTTTCTCCAGATGGCGGAGAGCTCTCTTCACAACTTCTTCCCGCTGCTTTTCACGCGACGTTTTAGGTTTCTTTGACTTCATCCATTTGTTCATCTTAGAAAAATTGACCTTAGGCAAAGCGATTTTTGAAGGAGGAGGCACGATATTCATAGAACCTTTTAGTGGCATTCTGTGGTAAGATCACATCTCAATATTTAATTCAGTTGAATGGAAAAACTGTGTTAATTTACGTTGACAGATGGTAGAATCGTTTTCAGAAATTCAAGTTATAAACTTTCGAACAGCAAACAAGAGCTTTTCAAATCACAATTCTTAGCATTCAGTATAAGCAACCGAATTTGAATTGAACAGAAATAGGAAATGACAGAGGTCAGCAAATTTTCTTTATTGGGATAGATTCATTGTTGTAATTATTGTTCGAAACATTTGTTTAAAACTTTGCTTTGTTAAAATAAGCTGCATGCATAATATATATCATTGTTGCCTTAAAAATATAATTTAAAAAAATTGCAGTAATTTTCCGATTTATGCGAATTTACGTTAACGCGGTTATTCTTGTTTGATTTTGCAAATGAGAATATCCCCTTATCACGAGATTTCGAATCTCTCTTATACAGTTGAATGCCACGCTTGACAAAAAGAAGTGTTAATGGAAATGGGTATTATACATACAGTTTGGTATTATACATATCAAACTGCTGCTAATGTAATTGAACTAATAAAACTGCGTTTAAAGCAACATCCAACTTCTATATATTTCAAAATCTGTTTGTTCCTTCGTTTAATATACAATTACTTATTTTTCGAATTTGTTGTAAACTTTTATTTCTACAACTTTTTTAAACGGCTCATGTACATTTCGAAACTTTTTCGCGTTCGTTAAACACATTGAATTTAAATCCGTTGAGAGACGACATGTTATAATTTTCTTCAAATAAATTGGATGGAAAAATATAGTCTTCATAATGCTCTCTTTATGGAAGGTTTACTTGTTCCTTTTAATTAATATCTAGACAAATCCTGGCGTCAGAAACCCGAAACATGGACTCAATTTTAAGTGGGGCTACTTCAAGGCCACCCACAACATTTCATTAAGTTCAGTTCAGCCGTTCTATCGTGATGATGAGACAACCATACAGAGAGACAGATTTTAAATTTTATTTATATAGATATATGGTATAATGAATGTGTTTTGTGTATGTAAGGAAAGAGGATTTCACCTTCAATTCCTCCCACAGCCACCCTTAGAACGTTGGAAAGCACAGCATGTCGTAAAATATTTAGATCGCAATGTTAAAAATGCTTAAGCAATAACTTTGCAAGGAAACATCCATCAGGGCACATGTTTAGTCAGCGTATTTGTGTCGCAGAAGAAGAATAGTTAACATTTGAGTTTGTAAACGAATATGAAGTCTTACTTTGACAAGCATTACGCTTGTCACTGTGTTACAGTCCCTAATGATACGACTTTTTAACAAGTATTTTTGCCTTCGTTTACGTGTTTTGTGCATTTCCGGTCTCCATTTCTTCTAATTGGATAATCATTGATATTTTTGTAATTCGCTTTTATTTTCGCCCATCTTGCTTTGTCTCCAAGTGCATTATCCTAACCTTTGAAATTATCCATAGGAGCGCTAATATCATTTTTAACACTTTACAACAAAGTTGAAAAGTGTTTATGATTTTGTTCATTCTGTCTGTCTGTCTGTCTGTCCGTCCGTTAGCACGATAATTGCGGTAAAAATGACTTAATCAACATGAAATTTTAGTATGTTGTTCAGACGGTCTGTAGAGCCTATGGGAATATAAATAAATAATATCACCCAATTAGTTTTGGATTGAACCCGGGTCGGAAAAATGAAATACATTGAGCCCTATGGGATCTAATTTTTCAAACATTTTTTAAGCGGATTTAAAATTCACAAATTGCTTCGAAAATTTTAGGTAATATTCAAATTGTTCCATAAAATATGTAAAAAAAAAAATTCAGCGAAATATATTCAGTAGTTTTTTAAATAAAAATTAAAATAATAATTGCACCTCTTATATGAAACGATCACGTAACCATGATATGAAACGATCACATGACCCACTTTAAAATGATATATGGCATCCATCTTGTTTCAAAATCGTGATTTTTTTAAGTTCTTTTTAATTCATATTGAGTGTTGTATCCGTCCTAAAACTACTTTATTTTTGCTTAAATTCTGTGCATCTACATACTGAAACAACGCAATGACCATATATTTGAGTTTAAATGCTCATCTAAATTTGATTATTTCTACAACTAAGCCTATTTTTCACCTATGTAAAATGTAAACAGCAAAATATATAGAATGAGTTGTATTAGAATTCCTGTATTTTTTTAACACAAAATAATTTAGTCCATGGAGTCTGCATGGCTGATATGAATGAAATATTAATTGATTTCATAAAGAGAAGGACGATTTTTTTCGATGAAGTTTCAAGCATAGAGTTTAATTTTTTGTAGCTCCATGGTCTTAAACAAAATGTTTAAATAAAATAAATTATTATAGTATTGTGATGAATGAAATGAAGGGGAGAAAGTTATGAATGAAATCCTGTTTTTATAGAGAGATCCAGGCGTGTTATTTTTTCTATGAAGTCATTTGAATTAATTTCAGTTGTTTTCGATGAAGTTTTCAAATATAATAAATTATCGTAGTATTATGATAATTCTAAACCTATTACCGAGGAATGTATAACATTTTAGAGATGTTTAAACCAGGCAATTTATATTTCAATGCCGTCATTTGAATGAAGTTCATTTTTTTCGATGAAGGTTTAAGTTTCCAAATATAATAAATGAATGCAGTATTGTGATAAGTTTCAAAATATTACCGAGGAATGTATTGCACATTTTAGACTTGTTTAAATAAAATTGCATTGAAGTTGGAAAGTGTTTCATAATCAATGCTTTAAGCATGATTGATCTTTCTTGTTATTCTCTAAGAGCATGATCACTTTACTATAAATATACACACATGGGTCTTTACTTACAAATTTATGAAGGGGATTAAGAACATCCTATGAAATTCGTATAAAATAAGTATAATAAGTAAGAAAGTTCAGTCATTCAGAAGGCCTTGACAATGAAACACTTTCCCAATGAAATGCAATTTTATTTAAACATCTCTAAAATGCGATACATTCAGCGCTGATATATTTTAAATGAACACAATACTACCATCATTTATTATATTTGAAATCTTAAATCTCCATCGAAGAAAATGAACTTTATTCAAATGATGTTATTGAAATATAAATCGTCTGGCTCGCTTTATAAAAGATGTGAATATTTCATTCATACACTCTCCCGAGTTAAATAATTTTGCGCGAAAAAAATTCATCAGTTCTTATACAGCTCACCTTACGATCGCTTGTTTACATTTTGCATCCATTAAAATTAGGCTTTGTTGTAGAAATAATCAAAGTTGAATGATCCTTTAAACTCAAAAATAGTGTCATTGCATTGGCGCAGAATATAGATGAAAAGTAAATACGCAAAAATAAAGCGGTTTTAGGACGGATGCAACACTCAATATAAATTTAAAAGAACTGTAAAAATCACGATTTTTACAATATGAAAAAAAGATGGATGCCACATTTTATTTTGAAGTGAGTCACTCGATCTCTTCATATTATATGGGTGTCTTTATTATTTTAATTTTTATTTAAAAAACTACCAAACATATTTTGCTGAAATTATTTTTATATATTTTATGGGGTAACTTGAATATTTTTTAAAATTTCGAAGCAATTTGTGAATTTTAACTTCGCTTAAAAAATGTTTAAAAAATGAGGCCCCATAAGGTTCAATGTATTTCATTCTTTCAAATCTGGTTCAATCCAAAACTAATTGGGTGATATTTTTCATTTACATTCTCATATGTCTCACAGACCGCCTGAACAACATACTAAAATTTCATTTTGATAAAGTCATTTTTACGGTAGGGATTGTGCTAACAGACAGACAGACAGACTATGTTGTGAGTTAAAAATGCATTTTTGCATCACATACATTAAAACATTATTAGGCTGGAGAGTTAAAAAACATATTACTTTTTTCAGATACTTCGCAAATACGCCCCTAAAAAGACGCATACTAAATAAATTTGTATGTATTTAAATACTGAACAAATTTATTTTCAAACCTGTTTTCAACATTTTACTTGCAACACATATTAAAGTTGAATTAAACTGAAATTTTAATGAAATCTACGATAATACCTCAGTGATAAACTAATTATTCCACAAACGTGTGATAAGGGCTTCAACGTTTCGATTATATTTTTAAATTTAAAAACAGAACCAAATATTGCGAGAAGTTTCGATCCAGCTTTTATTTTGTAGAGAACTGACGTTATGAGAATTATCTTTTCAAATATGAGACAACGTGTAAAAATTTCCTTGAATAGAAGTATCATTTACTTTAAACATACCTGCGTCTTCAGTTAAAAAGGCTTATTTTTTTAACGTTAAATTGTACATTTGGCGCGGTAAATTGTACATCCGACCGACAACATGACAACATTTATGTCATATCCAATTAACTTATATTCTATGCAACTGTAATGTAACTGTGTGTTCTGTGTAATATGCAACTGTAAATTAACAATTATCACTATGGATAGCATCCTTAATAGGCAATATAGTCCATATGTTTAAATATTTTAGTAATAAATTCATCAATTAGATGTAATTTTCATTAACTTGACATCATTTTTGCAATTTTGACGATATTTTCGTCAATGTGGGGCCAAATATCGCCAAGTTGGCTATATATAGAAGAGCATTTCTTATATACTAAAAGGTATGGCCATCATATGACGGAATTAAAAATTCTACAAAATATTGCATCCTATTTGGCTTCATTTTTTTCAATATGGAGACATTTTTATCAATTTGTCAACAGTTTTATCAATTTGGCGACATTTAAATAACTTGATAAGTTGGCGATATTTTTTTTAGCTAAATTAGTCGCTAAAATTTCGTCAAGAATTATAGTCGGAGAAATAGGTTATTTTTATATCAGATAAACTAGTAATTACGTTAAAATGCTAAACTATTACCCAAAGTATCCTCTCTTATAGTAGATTTTTATTCTTTCCAAGAAATTGGATTTTCATCAATTAGTCTTCATTTTCATTGATTTAGCGTCATTTTTATCAATTTGGTGACATTTTTATCAATTTGACGATATTTTCGTCAATTTAACAACATTTAAGAAACTTGCCAAATATGGCGATATTCCGCCAAATTCGCCACTAAAATTTCGCTAAGCATTGTTTATGGAGAGGAGATATAGGTTAGCTTTATGGTAGATAAACGACTAATGGCGTCAAATTATAAAGCTATCACCCAACGTGTCTTCTCTCGTGAATGGAACAAGCTAGATTTACGAGAATGATGATAATAAATTTATCGTATAAAATTTCATATGACAAGTGAACAGATTTCACAATAGTTAATATTTTTTTAAAATTTTATATGAGTTTTTGATAAATTTGTTTGAAGAACGTGCAATATTTCGAAAACGGTTCATGCTAGCGTTCTAAAGTTTATGCCAATTGTTTTCGAATGAAAAATTACATAAAAATGATTACTTACGCAACTCTATTAAATGTTTTAATTTTTTGATGACTTTTTTAAAATTTCATTTAAAATTTAGGAGAATTCTGAACATTCGATTACGTATAAAAACAATTGGCTTCCAGTATTTACTGATTGTGATTTTTGTACCAAATTTTGTTCGGATCGCTTGGTTAGTTCGTGAGATATTGTTTCCAAATACACACACACAGACATCACCTCAAAAACGTCTGATCTGTGTTCAGGGATGCTTGAAACTTCCTTTCACGTCAAAAACTCGAATTCGAATTTTAGACCCCTTTACATTCCTTATACATTATATTATGTATAAAACGAAAGTAATAATAAATCGTAAGTAAATAAGTACTCCTCCACCCTTTAAAAATACACTAAGCATAGTGGAAAATCCCTTTTACAAGTTAAGAATCTCATCCTCCCTCATCATTTCTCCCTTAATATAGGGAAAAATATACCTTCAAATCCATTAAAAAATCTCTACAACCCCACTGAAAATCAATCTAACTTACTTGAAACCATCTTCGTATACATTCAAAGCGGATAAATGACTATTGGCTTTCAAACACAAAAGTATTACTCTAAATATATTTTCTCGTGAATGGAACGATTTAGATCCACGAGAATGATGTCAGTGAATTTAGCGCATGATATTAGATATGAAAAGTGAACATGTTTCTTAACAGTAAATATTTTTTTTTTTAATTATAGGATTTTTTGATAAATTTATTTAAAAAATATGCAATATCTCGAGAACGGTTCATGCTAGCGTTCTAAAGTTTATGTCAATCGTTTTCTAAGGAAAAATTACATAAGAAATGTCTATTTGCGTAACTTTATTAAAGGTTTTGATTTTTTGATGATTTTTTCGAAATTTCACTCAAAAATTTAAGGGGGTCTGAACATTCGATTGCGTTTAAAAACAATAGGCTTTCAATATTCAAGGATTGTGATTTTTGTATCAAATTTCATTCGAATCGCTCCATTCGTCCGTGAGATATCGTCTCCACAGACTCTCTGACACACACACACACACAGACATCAGCTCAAAAATGTTCGATTCGTGATCAGGGATGCTTGAAACGTGCTCTCCCGTCGAAAACTCGAATTCGAATTTTCGACCCCGTCACAATACTTTCATTATGCATTATGTATATAAGGAAAGTAAAAATGCTTGATATGGTGTGTACTACCACTTCGCAAAGTTTGACTCATCTTTTTTGAATCACCTTGTATACTAATGGGCGACAAAGACGCCTATTCACATTTCAATATACAAGCAATGCTATAAAACTTGGTATTCACTTTTAAACAACTTTTTAACAAGTCACTGTTTAAAACGGAACAAAATACTTCCGGCACAAAAGCACCTGATAGCATTTTACTAAACTAAATCCCATTCTAAAGTTGATTTCGAAGCACCATTTCCACTCCATTGCGGAACAGACGATATTTTCCACCACACTGCGTATATTGAAACGGGTCTTAATGGCATTTTTGCGTAAATTTATACATCTCTCCCCAACAAAAACCTCTCTAAAGAAAACCACATTCCCTCAGTGCAACGTTCATTGGACGCTATATATATATATGTATGTGTGTGTATATATAGGTATGACCTCACCCCACCTTCTACCAAAAACCTCTCCAGAATCCATCTTAATCCTCTCAAAATATTATTGCATTTTGCTAAATGTATACCTGAATATCACCCAGCTTCCCTTAAAATGGAATAATTATTAAAAATAATAATAGTAATAATAAATTGTAAACTAAATATTAATAAATCAGTTCAGTTGCATAATGGACAATTCCGATTTTTTTTTTATAAGCTCTTAAAACCAATTGATATTTATAAAGAATTTTTTTCTGATTTCAAATATCCAAGCGAAAATCTCTTAAAGTAATTATTTATTTAAATATCAAGAAATGAAAAGTGCAAAATCTACTCAAACACAAAACGGCCCGTGATTGGTTGTGACCTTACAATGCCTGTTCGACCTGTGATGCAACATTCTACTATGTGCTGTTTCTACTGAGATATTTGCAGTAGTTGGCGTTTAATTTTGTTTACAATTTGTTTATAATTATTTTACCCAGTTGTTCTTGGTCTGCTTCAGTTTAAATTATTGGTTCCTTATTTTATTTTATTGTAAACATGAATTCTGGTTTTGTTAAAGGGCAATCAGACAATTTGCCTAAGATCGATTTTACTGTGATAGCTGAATAATAATAATTTTACTGAAATAATAAATATTTTGTGACAGCTAAAACTCGAGATGTAAACTTGATACCCTTTTCTTGAATGCTTATAATAATAATGATAATAATAATTATTATTATTATGTGAATTACATTTACGTTTAAGGTATCTGGGGGTGGAAATCGGAGTATTACGATAAATGCAAACACTTTGGACGCCAATTTCCCCGAACGTGATAGATAAAAATGTACATATTTTTTTCTTGTTTCGTTGGTCCAGTTTATAAATATATAAAATAATTTTAATACTTTGGAACTTTTTTAGAAAACACTTAAAGCGTCTATCCAAGCAAGTGATTTTTTAAGTTCTCCTACTTTCACTCAAAGTTCAAAAGATAGATATAAATAGAAAGCGACAAAAATATATATTAGTAAATTTAGTTTCTGAATCTACTTTTTGAGAAAAAAAAGCTAATATATTGAACCTTACTAACTTAGTTTTCGAGTAATCTTCTTGACAAGTTGAAGAAGATTGAAAAATTTTCATTTTACAAGTTTGTAATGCTTATATCTCAAAAACTAAAAGTGCTAGCTATGAAAAATGAGCAAGAATTTGTAGCTCTTCTAAAGGCTTGCAAGTGTATATATAATTGGGTTTTGGATCGAGTGATTTTAATTTCGATAGCTTAGTTTTTAATCTGGATTTTCCAATAGCTGAGAAAGTTGCAATATTTAAAATATCACAATTGCTGCAGCTCAGTGTCCTTACTTACTCCTAGGACTGGTCATTTTCCCAGCAAAATGGTATTTTTGCCAGGACAGTGGCAAAAACCTGGTAAAAACCGGCAAAAAATGGAAAAAATGGCTGGATTTAAAAAAATGTACAAAAAACAATATAATTTTGTACATAATATAATTGAGACTTAAATCAGAATATTAATTAGTTATTTCATTAACATTAATTTGTTTAATTAAATTGATAAAACATAATAAAACATTAATTGATTAATAAGACGTTGTGAAATCAACCTCCATTTTATCCTTATTTGAATCTCTAGGTATAAGTTTTATGAATAATTTATAGAAGTAATCTTTTAAAATTCCTACAATTTTTTTTTTCTCTTTTTTGTATAAAAAACAAAACATATGGACCAGATAAAGTGATGAAGACTGTTGATGCTAATAAATGGTGGAGAAGTATAGCAAGAGCATGTGATATTTCTAAAGACTTGTGCAAGTAACTTGTACATCTCTGAACATGCCCTTCAAGCAGTGCTGCAATAGAGAGAATATTCTCTAACTTTTCATTTGTGCATTCAAAGATTCGAAACAGGTTGGGAATAGGTAGATAGTGTTTCAAAACTTGTTTATTGCTATGCAATGTTGAAAAAACAAAATATGTGCTCTGATGTAGAAAATTCAATTGAATTGGATGAAATTTAATTATTTTATGTGTAATTATTTTCATAATTGAAGTTATAATTTAATATGAGCTATACTTTTCTTTTAATATTTATATTATATAGTAATTAATATACTTTGTATCTTCAAATGACTATTGTTCTGATTCTGATAGATAGCAAAATTCGTATTATTACTTAGACTTTGTTAAAAATTAACTGAAGCATAAGAATTAGTTGTTTAATAGTTATGACTGTTTAAACCAAAGCCAGTGAGTTTTTTTATTGTTATTGACTCTCTCCTTTCTCATGTTCTGCATTCATAGTATTAACTAAAAAAGTATTCTACTAAAACAATACAAACTTAATAGCATACGTAACGAACACTTTTTAATGACAGTGGTGAATTTTGTTTACAATCTGGCTTCCTGCGCTTCACATAATTTTTCACGAAAAACATTTTTTGGCACAGATATAAATATTTTATCTGAGGATGTGAAACTAGCAGTCGGGCACATTGGAGCGATACAATACTTATAACTATTCGGAAATTTAGGACTGAAGAAACAATTATAATTATCGGAACTTTCCGAATATAACCAAACTTATGCATCCATTCTCCAATGACGGGAGCCGCGGAAGAACCTTCTGACGTCACATTCCGTGCGCGCCAAAATGGACCATTTTCCCGCCACAGTCAGAAAGGCGAACTTTGATTGCTAATAAAACATGAAATGCAGCTCGGAGAATAAAAATTTTTATACCGTTGTCCGTTTTGAAACATTTCGAATTGAATAGAAAAATAAGAAAAAGAGGCCGGAATTGTCCATTCTTTATTCCAAAAACTGTGATTACAAAATATCATTGTATTTTACTAAATTTATACAAATACCAAGAAAATTTATATAAATACCTGAATACCCCCCCCCCCCACACCTTCTCTTAAACGAGAATAATTATTAAGAATAAAAATCTGATGTGGGCAGCACGACTTTCCTTATATGATGCAATGAATTTACTAGTTTTACAGTAAAAAAAATAATGCATAAGATCCACGACGCTGTGTTTTTATCGTTGAAATGTACATTTGCCGATTTTCTGGATGACAACATGTAAAACTATTTAAAAAAAATCTGATGTGGACAGCACATGACTTTTCTTATATAATGCAATGGATTTACTACTTTTACAGTAAAAAAATAGGTTATTCCTATAGTAGATACTTATATTGATTCTTTCCAAGATATTGAAGTTTTGACAATGAGTCGTCATTTTTATTTATTTAGCGTCATTTTTATCCATTTGGCGAGATGTTCGTTAATTTAGCAACATTAAAAAAGTCACTAAATTGGCGACATTCCATCAAATTCGTCGCCAAAATCACGCCAAACGTTGTGGACGGAGAAATAAGTTATTATCACAGCAGATAAATGACTATTGGCGATCAAATACAAAAGTATTACTCAAGTATCTTTTTTCATGAATGGAACGAGCTAGATCCACGAGAATGATGTCACCCAATGTTTCACATTATATTACATATGAAAAGTGAACATATTTCTCAATAAGTAATATTTTTTTTATTTTATATGATTTTTTGATAATTTTTTTTAAAAATGTGCAATATCTTAAGAACGGTTCATCCTAGCGTTCTAAAATGTATGTCAATTGTTTTCTAATAAAAAATTACATAGGAAATGTCTACTTGCGTAATTTTATTAATGGCTTTGACTTTTTGATGATTTTTTCAAAATTTCACTCGAAAATTTTGGGGGGGGGGGGGGGGAGGGCTTAAATATTCGATTGCGTATAAAAACAATAGGCTTCCAGTATTCACGGATTGTAATTTTTGTACCAAATTTAATTCAAATCGGTCTATTCGTTCGTCAGTTAACGTCTCCACAGACCCACTAACACACACATCACCTCCAAAATATTCGATTCGTGATCAAGGATGCTTGAAACGTGCTCTCCCGTCGAAAACTCGAATTCCAATTTTCGACTCCGTCACAATACTTTCCTTATACATTATTGTATATAAGGAAAGTAATACTCAATTAACTTATATTTCGCGCAACTCTAATGAAACAGTCATCAATATTGATAGCATCCTCAATAAGCGTCCATATATTAAAATACTTTAATTACTTCATCAATTAGCGTAATTTTCATTAATTTAACATAATTTTTATTAATTAAGCGTCATTTTTGCAGTTTTGACGATATTTTTGTCAATCTGGGACGAAATATCGCAAAGTTGGCAATACTTTGCTAAATTATTTGCTATGTTTGCTAAATGCATCACCAAGTGTTACAGACAAACGAAGTTATATAACGCATTTCTTATATACTAGAAGGTATGCCCGTCATTTGACGGAAATCAAAATTTGCGAGACATTACTTCTCATTTGGCGTCATATTAGCAACATATAAAGTAGTTGCCAAGTTGGCGACGTCCCGCAAAATTTCCCACCAAGCGTTACGGACGGACAGACGGAGAAATGTGTTATTCGTATAGTCTACGCTTATGTTATTTCCAAGATATTGAACTGTCATCGTCTAGTCGTCATTTTCATTGATTTAGCGTTATTTTTATCAATTTGGCGCCATTTTCGTTAATTTGGCTACACTTAAAAAAGTGCGACATTCCGCCAAAATCTTGCCAAGCGTTATGGGCGAAGAAATGAGTTATTCTTGTAGCAGAAAATGATTATTGGCGTCCAAATACAAAAGTATTACCTAAAGTATCTTTTCTCATGAATGGAACGAGCTAGATTCACGAGAATGATGTCACCCAATTTATCGCATGATATTACTTATGAAAAGTGAACATTTTTCACAATAGGTAATATATCTATAGGTCTAGGTTTATATGATATTTTGATAATTTTTTGGAAAAATGTGCAATATCTCAAGAACGGTTCATGCTACCGTTCTAAAATTTATGTCAATCGTTTTCTAATGAAAAGTTCAATGAGAAATGACTATTTACTTAACTTTATTAAAGGTTTTAATTTTTTGATGGTTTTTTCAAAATTTCACTCGAAAATTTAGGGGGGTTCTGAGCATTCGATTGCGTATGAAACAATAGGTTTCCAGTATTCACGGATTGTAACTTTTGTACCAAATTTCGTTCGAATCGGTTCATTCGTTAGACTCACTAATACACACACACAGACATCACCTCAAAAATGTTCGATTCGCGATTAGGGATGTTTGAAACGTGCTCTCCCGTCGAAAACTCGAATTCGAATTTTCGACCCCGTCACAATACTTTCCTTATACAATATATGTATGTAATGATAGTAATCATAAATTGAAACTAAATATTAATAAATCAGTTCAGTGGTATAACTCTTTATTCCCCAAAATGGGATTCTAAAACATCATCTGCAACGTGATAATCGCTATAATAACACTACTAACTTGTATAATGGTGAAAGTGAAAGGTTTCCCCGCGGCCCACCCGTAGCCAAGTGGTTAGGACGCTAAACACTGAATGACGGGCAGTGAATGCCAAGGGCTGAGAGATCGAATCCGGTCGCAGCCAGACGGCATTGACGGCTGTGTGCGCTGGGTTTTCCATGGTTCTTCCTAGCATGTAACGCGAATGTGATGCAGTTACCTTTCGAAGTCCTTCCATGGCAGGCATCCCTCATTCGACCCTAGTCAATGAATATGGAAATGACTAGCCAAAGCCCCCCCCCCCCCCCTTCCTAATGGATAGAAGTTTGTTAATCGTGATTCGCAGCGAGGCAATGTATCCCCGGATCATTGTGGATCAGGGGCCCGTTTCTTCCTTGGGGTCCCGACCCACAGTTATCCTTCGATATATTGCCTCGCTGCCCTAGAGTAATTTTGCCTTTTTTTTTATATATTTATCATAATTTCATAATATCATACTTTATATTATATTTATTGTATATTTATCATAATTTCATACTTTATATTATAATATCATTCATAATAATAATTGATATTTTATTGAAGTATTTCAAAAGTATTATTATTATGATATTGTAATTTGTTGTTATACAAATAACTTGATAATCGATATGACTTGTTATATAGCATAACTTGATAATCGCTTATATTAATGACTTGCATAGCGATTATCAAGTAACTTGTATCGCTATATAAGTAACTTGTATTACAATATTGATATTACAATATCAATAGTGTAATTTGTTGTAATATTGGTACATTATTGTATAATAATATTGTTGATAGTTACATTAATAAAATATAATACAAATGTTCATAATAATTTAATGTTACAATATCATAATACACATGTTACAATATCATATTACACATGTCACACTTACAATATCATGTTACAATATCATAATAATTTAATAAGTACATTTAATTGAAGTATTATTATTATGATATTGTAACTTGTTATACAAGTTACAATATCATAATAATAACTTGTATAATATATAGCATAACTTGTATAGTATATACCCGTAGCCAAGTGTTAAGATGTTATGGGAATTTATGATATTGTTGTGTATGATTGTACCTACAATTCCGACCAATGTGTGGAAAGTAAAGAAGTAAATTGATTGTAGCAAAAAAAAAAAAAAAAAAAAAATGCTATTCTGTATAATTTTAACCAATTGAAGAAAAAAAGTAATAAATATGCTATAGTATTTTAAAATATCCATCTGCTTTTAATAGCATTTTCTTTTTTAATGCAGGTTTAATCTTTATACCAGATGGCAGCACTGTCATTTCAACGCTTATCTACGCATCATCTTAATGGGATTGCCGCCATTTTGACCGGCCTGGATTCGACAGGAAGAGTGTAAGTTGGGTTTCTGTATTTATGTAATATGAACATTCATTATTAGTGATTATTATTGAAATCATAACATTAAGTGTTTTTCATGCAAGAAAACATTTCAGTCCTACAATCAAATGTTAGTGTGTACGATTTTGAAATGACTGTCAACAGTAAATATAGTTTTGAAATATAAAATAATCATTTTGCAGATATTTAATGATTATAATGGATATATATTTAAGCGATATAGCGGAGTATATTTAGTATATTGTACGATTTTTAAAAGACTGTATAGTTTTGAAATGTAAAATAATCATTTTGCGTATTATAAATTTAAGCGGTATACCTATTTATTTCAGACATTCATAGTAGAAAATGTGCAATTCTGCATCAAGTTCGGATTTAAATTCATTTTACCAAATGTTAGTCAAGTGGACCATCTCTTATGCCTGTGAATGTCGCTTTACTTCAACGGTACCCTGGAGGCAGGGCAGCTTTCGCGGCATTTTGTATTGAACGGATTTGAACTCTTTTCGAAAGTATTTTCTTAAATTTTCAAAAGTGAAATAAACAAAATGTCTGACATATCTGACCTTACTTATATAACATCTACGGAAATTGTCAAAAAATGGATTGTTCGAGAATTCGTTCTTCTGTGGCAATCCATCTCTCATAATTGAATCCCAAACATTCTATTCTAAATTGCAGACGAATGGCTAGGCTATTCGATTTAAATTCCCGAAGCTTCTTAAAAATATCACCCTCCATTTCTTCCAAAATTGGTTAATTCGCATAAAGGGGTTGAAGCACGGGTGTTTTATTATTGCATAATAACGTTAACGC
This sequence comes from Amaurobius ferox, assembly GCA_951213105.1. NCBI lineage: Eukaryota > Metazoa > Arthropoda > Arachnida > Araneae > Amaurobiidae > Amaurobius > Amaurobius ferox. The sequence goes on along the minus strand of OX578147.1, from coordinate 141,009,589 downwards.
GAAAAACCTCGATTTCAATCGATCGCTGTTGAACATTTTATGTTTCAGTGGTGTATGATTGACTCGGGACATTTTTGCTATCACTACATTTATGCATTTGATATTGGGAAAGTGATAATCTATAAAATTCAATCATAGAATGAAACCATTTTAATGGAATATTTATACCACCGATTTGGAATATTTATAAACGAGCTCCAAAACGACGGCTTGCCATTCTGAACGCGAGCCATGTCAGGTTTAATAAGTTCGATTGGATTGAAGAAAGTGTGTTGTTTATTAAAATCCTCGACCATTACAAATTTGGGCTCTTGGGATGTGGTTGATCTACAAACAAAAATGACATGTGGGAATTTCTGTAACAGCATTTTTCATGGTAATTTGATTAGTATTTTATTTATCAGTTATTAAAAACCAGCCATTTACACCCGTGGGTTCTTCATGACGAGTGGCCATTCAATGGGACACTTTATAAAAAATCTGATGTGGACAGCATGTGACTTTCCCTGCAGACTTATAGTCACGTTCTCTTTATTTCTTCAATAATCTATTAAATTGAGCTTAATGTCGCAAAATAACATTTATAATTATTTAGAATGACACTGAATTGGTACTTTTAATTCATTTTCGGCCTCATTGGGTAACTGGGTTTGTTGTCAAAGGTGGCGTCGCGAAAAAACAAAAATATCTCGAGAACGGCTAGTCCTAGTGTAATGGGGTTGGTCTTATTCTTTTTATCGTCAAAAACTACTTATATAACAAGCATTTAATGGATATATTTGAGCATACCTAGTTTTTTATTTTTGATTTTGACGATTTTTGCAGGCTAATCCAGCACCAGGGTATCACACAAGTGACTTATTGACCTAATTTTGTAAAATTTGATGTATTCAGCTAGAGTGGATACAGGTAACTTTTGCGGACCATTTAGCGAAAGAAAGTGGGTTCGTTTATCCAGAATCGTATCCAAAACTAATCAGCACCAGGGTCTCCCACAAGTGACTTACTTACCCAATCAATTTTATGAATTTCGTCTATTTTATAAATATCCATTCGTTTTTGACTTAGAGTGGGTAGATACAATGCACACACGCGACGCTAAAAATAGTTTTTTCGTATTCTAGAGGTACCAAAACGTGTAGATCCGTCGAAAACTAACTCGAGTTGCGATTTTCTGTGTGATTCCAATACTTTTCTTATACATTACCATGAATTGCAGGAAAAGTAAAAATGGATTGATAAGTTTTCTGAATGTCAATAACACTTTCAAATAGAGCCACATTTAACAATTCTCTTAATATTTTAAACGGGAAAATATGTTGAATCTTTTTTCCTTTTTACGTGCTACAAAATGGTTTGTTTCGATTGGCAGCAAAGGATAAGGGACAAAAAAAAATACGAAGAATTTCGATGAAGAAATATGAATAGAAAATGAAGAATTTCGCGTTCATTTTAAGTTTAGTTGTTTATCTTGTACAGTTTTAATGGTTAACAGCAAAATGATATCAAGTAGTATTTTCACTTTTGATGAGAGACCAAGTTTTTTCCCCGTAATTTGAATTTACATTTTTGTCGTTGATCTGGAAGTTGAGACGAATCGAAAGAGACCCAAGCCAAGATCCTAGCTAGTTTAGAAACTCACAGTCATTTTGATATTCCTTCGTATTGATCCTGAATTTTCGAAATAGGAGCTGGAAACTGAGACGGATCGAATGAGACTTAAACCGAGATTGTAGTTAGAGCGGCGGAGATGGATCGTTTAAAAGAAGTTAATATGTAGAATTTTATAGAAAATGAGTACAATTTTATATTATTTGAATGTAATAGTTTTCGCTTTTCTATACTGTATTACTGTATTGTTTATGAGAAAGTATTGTTATCACAAAACATTTCCAACTCGAGATATTGATGCCAGTATGTTTTACTATGTTCAGAACACGTTTTGACTTTACTCTTAAAAAAAAATGTCCGTGTGTTGTGGATTTCTTGTGTTCCCTCAAATATTAATGCATTTTTACGAAACTTTATATCCGGCTTTATTATTGAAACATCTAGAGTTTTTTTGTATTTGAAATTTCATATTTTTTTAACATGACAGCATAGGATAAAATTTAATACAATCTTGGATAAAAGGGTTATTTATGGCTCAATGATCCGTTTCAATCATTGTTGAGAAAAATAGGTCGCGATACAATTCTTGTGTTCAGAACGACATTAGAGTGGGGGGGGGGGGCAAGTTAGCCGCTGGGAATACATTGTCAAGTATAGTATCACTTAAGAGTTTTTCAAGCCCTATAAAGTGAGGGATAACATATTATAATTGTGATGATTTAGATCAATACAGATTTTTCAAATGTTTTCTTACAAAATTTGCAAAAAATATATAAGCTACTTAAAATTTACTATAAGAATTATCCATTTCTTCGTTTATCCGTTTTTGTAACGATCGACAAAAAATTTTGCATGATATTGCCAGCTTAGCTACTTTTCTAACCGACTGTTGTGAAATGCGTGAAACTGTCGCCAAATTTATAAAAATGACCCTTCATGGATGAAAATTCAATATTTTGTAAAATTAAGTTCCGTTTTCTTGATAATATGTTACGTTGCGGAAATTATTAATTTAGGATCTTAACCCATTTCTCCGTTCGCCCATAACGCTTGCCGAAAATTGGGCGGGATATCGCCAAATGACAGCTTTGTAACATTTTTCTACGGATCTAGACACCTATCTGTTATATTTATTAAATTTCTTTTAGTATAAAATAATTATTTTTACAACCCCAGTTTTTATAGTAAACATACCTATATATTGTACTTACGTATAAAATCGTCATGCGTTTGGTAATTACAATAAAGAGAACATAAAAGGAAAAAGATTTATAAATTAAATGGTAACTAATAGGAATGTTGTCAAAAAACGAAATAAAGCATCCACTAAATTTTCAGACAATCCTATAAAGGTTTGACACGTAGTGAGTCGCCCTTTCTGGTAGGTCGGACGGTCTGGGTTTCAACAACAACAACGTAGTGAGTCGACTGGACGAGTCGGACGGCCTGGGGCTTTCACGTAGTGAGTCGATCCCGGTCGCCTAAACAGCTACTCGAATCCTCGGATGAGTCGGCTGGCCTGGGATTTCAACGTAGTTATGATCAGCGCCTCATTTTCGACTCACTATGGGTCTGTCTGAACGGGATCAAAATTGCAAATAGATTCACGGTAAAGATAAAATGAAAAGGGATTTATCAAGCAAAATATTATACGGGGGTTATTACAGCTAATTAAAAGAAAAATTCTTTCAAATATAGGGTAAAACATACTGGGCGAGAGCCGTGGACAGTTTACCACTTTTAATATCACGAGCATGTTCAGCTATGTCCAATGTATATTTTGTACTTCGTAAAAATGAGATTTTAATAAAAGACTTACAAATTTTCTGGTGGCCTTTATTTTTAAAGTAGGAGGTTATGGCTCATCCATCCCAGAGTTCGTTTCATCCCTTTATGTATTCATAGAATTTTCAAATTGTTAGAAAGCCATTATTATAATATTCGATCATGGATTATCCCCATAAGCTTTTTTCCCTTTTAGCTAATGATATTTATTCAAAATTTCATTCAATAATAATGGAGGTGTCAGCCGATTGAGTCGAGAAATCTCCCTCTAAAGGTGAGAACAACAGGAAAATAAATATTTTTCTCTCTCGTACCAAACTAATTTTGCTCATGACGTAAAAAAGTTCTTAAGAACTTCCTTCTACAGTTCTTTTGAACTTCATAACATCACTACTGTTGGCCGATTATTGAGTTTGGCTGCATTTTTAAGTGCCTATTTTGGGATTCATTTTTTTTTCTACATATTACTTTCCCTGTATACATAATATAGTGTATTGGGACGGCGTCGAAATTTCGACGGAAGTTTCAAGTATCATTTGAACTCGAATCGATCGCTTTTAAGGTGATATCTATGTGTGTGTGTGTGGGAGGGTCGTTATCGCACAAACGAATACAGCATTTCGAACGAATTTGGGTACGAAAATGACAGTCCGTGAATACTGGAGGCCTATTGATTTAAACTCAATCGAATATTCGGAACCTCCCCCCATTTTCGAATGAAATTTTGAAAAATAAAATCTGAACCTTAATTTTTTTTTTAATGAAAACTTTGTGTATTTACATACACACAGTCACTTCGTATGGAAGACAAATAGAATCTGAATAACGATAATGGTGAACTATGGAAGCAAAAACAAGGCTTTAGAATTCCATACTTAGAAAAGGCCAATATGATTTAAGACAGTCACTCAGGTGGTGCTGTGGTAAGGTAAGCGTTTGTATTTCTAGGGGTGAAAGGCTTAAAATATTTATTTAAATTCTTCATTTTGTAGAAATATTATTCCTACATATTCAAAATTATTTGATCTTTCAATTTATTTTTATCTCCTAATATTCTGAACTCTGTCCTACGACTATGAGAACATACTGAATAATTATAGTGATAATGAGGGACTCTTAATTTAAAGGTAATCAAAGATACATGTACTCAATATTGTGTCAAATGGAAACAAAACATTTCTTATGTATATTTTTTTTATTAGAAAACGATTGGCATAAACTTTAGAAGAACGCTAGCATGAACCGTTCTCGAGATATTGCACATTTTTCAAAGAAATTTATCAAAAAATAACAAAATAAAAAAATAATAACTATTGTGAAATAGGTTCACTTTTCACATGTAATATGCGATAAATTGGGTGACATCATTCTCGTGGATCTAGTTCGTTCCATTCACGAGAAAAGATGCTTTGGCCCTCTACTTTTATTGTTGGATTGCCTCTACTTTTGTAGTTGGACTCCAATAGTCATTTAATGCTATAAGTATAACTTATTCCTCCGTCCGTAATGCTTGAGGAGATTTTGGTGACTAATTAACAAAAATGTCGCCAAATTAATAAAAATGATGCTAAATCAATGAAAATTTAATATCTTGGAAAAAATATAAGAATCTACGAGTACTATAAGAATAACCTCTTTTGCCTTTCGTAACGTTTCGATAAAATTGTGGTGGTGAATTTTTTGGAATATCTCGAACTTGGTGACTTTTTAAATGTTGCCAAATTGACGAAAATGCCACCTAATTGGCAAAAATTCGCTAATTTGATGAAACTGCCGCTGAATCAATGAAATGCCGACTAATTGATAAAAGTTCAATATCTTGGAAAGAACACAAGAATAGACTATAAGAATAATCCATTTCTCCGTCTATTCGTAACGCTTGGCAAGAAATTTAGCGGGACGTTTATTAAATTTTGCAAAAGTGACAAAAATGTCGCCAAATGAGAAGTAATGTTTCGTAAATTCTGATTTCTTTCATATGATGGACAACGGGCATAGATTTAATTATGTAAGAAATGTTCTTCTCTCCGTTTATCTGTAACACTTGATGTATTTGGCAAACATGGCGAATAATTTAGCAAAGTATCCCCAACTTGGCGATATTTCACCCCAGATTGACGAAAATTACGCTAAATTAATGAATGACACTTTATTGATGAATTAATTATAATAATTATATTAATTTAAATATTTTAATATATGAAATATATCGCTTATTGAGGATGCTCAATATTGATAATTGTTAATTTAGAGTTGTGTGAAATATAAGTTAATTGCGTACTTTGAAATAGTATTACATGTTGTCTTCCGAAAATCGTCAAATTCAGCGTTAAAAACATACCGTGGATCACATACATTATTTTTAACACTTTACAACATAGTTGAAAAGTGTTTATAACTTTGTTCATTCATTCTGTCTGTCTGTCCGTTAGCACGATAGCTGCCGTAAAAATTACTTAATCAAAATGAAATTTTAGTATGTTGTTCAGACGGTCAGTAGGATAAATGAATGTTAATGAATATTATATAAACACCCAATTAGTTTTGGTCTGAACCCGGGTAGAAAAATTGAAATACATTGAATCCTATGGGACCTAATTTTTCAAACATTTTTTAGGCGAATTTAAAATTCACAAATTGCTTCGAAAATTTTAGGAAATATTCAAATTATTCCATAAAAAATATGAAAAAAATTCAGCAAAATATATTCGGTAGTTTTTAAATAAAAATTGAAATAATAATGACACCCATATTATATGGTTGCTCATGTCCTTTGGATGAGTCGGACGGTCTGGGTCTTCTACCCATATTATATGAAAAGATCACATGACCATAATTTGGTATCCATCTTGTGCAAAATCGTGCTTTTTAAATTTATATTTAGCGTTGTATCCGTCCTAAAACCGCTTTATTGTTGCTTAATATCTGTGCATCTATATTCTGAAACAACGCAATTACAATATATTTGAGTTTGTAGAAATAATCAAATTTTGATGATCATTCATAATCAAATTCTTATACAATTCTTATACAACGAAGCCAAATTTTCACTTATGGAGAATGTAAGCAAATAAAGATGTAGGACGAGTTGTATAAGAATTGCTGAACTTCTTTAATTTAATATTTGGCTCTGGAGTCTGCAATATAGCTGATATGAATAAAACATTCATTGACTTTACATAGAGATGCAGACGATTTTTTCGATGTAGTTTTAAGCATAGAGTTAAATTACTTGTACCTCCATGGTTTTAAGTTTCTTAATAAAATAAATTATTGCAGTATTCTGATGAATAAAAGGAATGGAATATTTACAACTTTTACATAGAGAGCCAGGCGATTCATATTTCAATGACGTCATTTGAATAAAGTTTTAAGTTTTCAAATATAATAAATTATTGTAGTATTGTGATAATTTTCAAAATATTACCTCTGAATGTTAGAGATGTTTAAATAAAATTGTATTGCGGTTGGAAAGTGTTTCATAATCAATGCATGATTAATCTTTCTTGTTCTTTTTTGCCGTAGCTTCACTAAAACAGGAAATGCTGATATTCTCGCAGCTCTTTAACAGAAGACCTGAAACCACAGGGCAGAGAAGATGAACAGCAGCTATTGTTTGTTTTGTAACTATTGTATTGTTTGTTTTTACACTGTCGTACTTCCAACACAACCGCACATTACACGGGTCTAAACTAGTGTGACTTTAAAACAAATGGATGGTGTTGAAGTGTTGAAAACCCAGACCACACGACAGACCCGAAGGTTTACTGTAGCTAAGTGTGTGGCCGTGAACTTTATTTTAGATCCAAAACATTACAAAACAGGTTAAAATTGAATCACAACACAGTTACAAGACAAAAAAAAGAAAGGCAACGACAAAACAAAACATAAAAACAATACAATACAATACAATACAAGAGAGACATAAGAAGGAAAAAAAGAAAAGTGGGGAAAACCCCGAAGGGAAAAAATCCAAGCACAAAAGTAGAAAAACCAACAAAAACAAAACGAAAAGAAGAACATGAAATACATAAAATACACAGAACAAGCAAAAGAATGGCAACGACAGAACAAAACATAAAAACAATACAATAAAGTACAGTACAATACAATGCAATACAAGAGAGACACAAAAAGGAAAAAGATAAAAAAAACAAAGAATTTAAGAACCAAAAGAGGACGGCTGATAACCAGGAATCCAGAGTAAAAATTTCAAGCCGAAAAGCGGACGGCTGCAGAGCAGGAATCCGAGAAGAGGACAACCACAAAACGAACAAAGAACAAACACACCCACGCAAAATTAAAAAAAAAAAAAAAAAAAATTGAGGCCAAAAAAGGACAGCTGTACACCAGGGATCCAAGCAAAAAAATTTTACTAAAAAAAAAAAAAAAAAAAAGGGACGGCTGCAGGACAGGAATCCGAGAAAAAAAGGAATAAAGTAACAAATGAAAAACAGAGAAGTATAAGACAAAATAAAGAAGATTTTGAAACCAAAAGCGGACGGCTGATAAACAGGAATCCGAGAAAATTTGAAAGCCAAAAGGCGGACGGCTGCAGAACAGGAATCCGAAGAGGAAACACAAAAAAGGTACAAAAAGGAAAAAGATAAAAATCAAAGAATTTAAGAACCAAAAGAGGACGGCTGATAACCAGGAATCCAGAGTAGAAATTTAAAGTCGAAAAGCGGACGGCTGCAGAGCAGGAATCCGAGAAGAGGAAAACCACAAAACGAACAAAGAACAAACACACCCACGCAAAAAAAAAAAAAAAAAAAACCCAGAAGCCGCAAAGCTGGACAGGAGTAACAATGAGAAAAAACCAATTATAAAGTCCTGAAAGGGCCGACAAGGTTGAAATATGAAAAAGCAATCAAGGGAGATCCCCCCCCCCCTCAAAGGACCTCCCAAGAAAAGGATAACCCAGAGATCCCCCTCCCAAAAGATCTCCAGGAAAGAGCACAGAGAGACCAGCCAGCAAGACCAGGGAAAAAAAATCCAGGAACAGCAAAGCTAAATAGGAATACAAGGAATATAAGAATAAATATAAAGTCCCGAAAGGGCAGACAGGTTTCAAGATAAATAATACTAGAGGAAAGTCTCTCCCCAAAGACTTCCCAAAAAAGAGTTCAACCCTGAGGTCCCCCCTCAAAGGACCACCAGGAAAAGAAGAAATACGAAACAACAGTTCAGCCCGCGAGTCCAGGAGCAAAAAAGCCAAGGTTAAAAAAAAAAAAAAAAAAAAACCACTCACGCCAACAAAGATACAATAAACTTAGTTAAAATGCCAAAAAGCAAGGAAAAAGTACAAAAGGGATAAAATAGCAGGGTTACAAAGGTTTCCCAGAGAAACCTTTGAGTGCAACAGGATACACACTTAAAGTTATACACAAACATCTATAAATAAAAACAATTCAAAAAATAACGTGCCCAAAACAACGCCAAGGTTAACAAAAATTTTAAAGGAAACAGAAAAGTACACAGAAATTTATAACACATAACCTAAAAGGGACCCGAAAAGATAATTTTTCAAAATGTAAACATTAAAAAAAAAATAATAATAACAATTCCAAAGAATGGGCACCGTACAGTTAAAAGATGACAAGATTTTAAAACTGCAGAAAAAGCACTAAGAGTTTCTGCCATGGCGGAACAGACCCTGTGAAAAACAAAGAAATTACCAGAAAATAAATTTACAAAATTACAACTCTAAAGAAAGAGGACGAGTTAAAGTCGAAAACAGAACGGTTGACGGTACGTGTAAAATATTTTCAAAACTAACGCACTGCTTGAATCAATCACACGAAACGGCCGAACAGAAATAATTTCGAAATGCAGCACAGGGTCCGCTCTACCACCGTGACAGAAAAGACATGTCATCAAAACTTTTGTTAAGGAGATTAAACAGATTATATTTAGTTTCGATAGTAACATATATATACATAGTAAAAAATAATAAATTCAAAGATGCAGGACATGCGCGGGAACAATATTGTAATAAATTTAAATTATTCAGAAATGAATAAATTCTAAAAATATGGAAATAACTTGTAAAAGCACAGGGTATATTTAGTGAAATTCCAAAAACAGTGGCTTTGTATGAAGTCTCAGACATCAGCAGAGTACATATTCCAATAAATTCCAATTCGGCAAATAAAAGTTAGATATTTAAAAGTTTGGAAAATTAAAAAAGAACGAACCAGGGGTCCCAGAAACAAGTCACATACATCCATGCAAAGCTAAAATGTAGAGGAGCACACTTAAAAACGAAACAGATGAGAATCACGCATCCAAGGAGCATCAAATCAAGGATCGGAGCACAAAATGTCAGTAGAAATACAAAGTTGGCAGTAAAAGGTGTTTTCACCAGGAAAAAATAATTTAAGCTTATGGGATGTAGATATGATATTGTAGAGCAAAGATGTCTGAATGTAACGGTATAAGATTTGTAATCGTACGATCAGTATAAAAGGATTTATATAGCCAGGAACAAGTTATAGATGACACTCCAGAACTGAAAAGTGCAGCGCTAGAAAAATGACATAAGTTTTTGTTGAATGGCGTTAAAATATATTTCACTATGAACACTTGATTTCAGCTTATGGGTATTAGATATACAATTGTGAGCAAGGATGGCTGAATGTAACGGTATATGATTTAAAGTCGTACGATCAATGTAAAGGGATTTATAGAGCCAGGAACAAATTATACACGAAACTCCAGAACTGAAGAGTGCAGGGCTGCAAAATTAACAGAAGTTTTTATAGGATGACGTTAAATTATTTTTCACAATGAAGACTTGACTTCAGCTTATGGTTGTTAGATACCAAAACGGAGAGCAGGAATAGATGTATACTACGGTACAAAATTTGTAGACGTGCAACCAAAATAATGCTGGTAAACAGGGTCTGGAACATGTCAAAGTTCAGGCAACAGACCATTCGTAAATGTAAATATTAAATTCAAGGATATTAAAAGAGTTAATAGCTTTTGTAAATCTGCACGAAAATTAATAAAGTACAAACCGCAGTAAAGCTGAGTATCAGAAAGAAGAATCCAACAGTGTACAGCACAAAATAGATGGTCCAGAAGTTGCGCTCCCAGAGCACAGTGTTAACAGCGTATCCAGATCACTTCGTCCCAGGAAGGGAAAGTATAGAAGATATGAAAAATCACAGTAAAAACACTATTGAAGATAGAGATTGTAGACTTATATCATCATAAAGCCCCAAGCAAGGGGCACACGAGGATGTAAGGTTTGTCAGGTAACTCCCAAAATTCTCTCGGGCAGGGCGCAGGAACGGCGAAAACATCGAAGAACTTCCGGCACTCAGAAGAATAAAATTTTTCCGTAAATAAACACTTGGCCAAAATTGGAACATTTTACATGGTTAAACGTTGATAACACAAAAACTATATATGATAACGGGACATATCCTACATCAATGAAAAGCTTTTAAAAAACGCTACATTTTGATGTAACACACATATGTTAACTGCGAAAAATCGCGCAACCAAGGATTAAAGTCGCCGGAGCCCAAAAATAAGGCGACTTCCCTCTCTCACGGCTGCTCCGGCGACCTCAAAAGGATGGTGTAAAAAAATTTAATTTTTAAAGATATGTGAGGCTAAAATATGTTTTTATATATAATTATGATAAACATAAGAAATTGTTTGCTAAATAATGCAATTTTTTAAAAATCCAGTTATTTTTGCACGCTCAATTTGGTCTTCATATGACATGAGATGGTTGAGAATAAAATTCTGAATTTTAATTAAATCTTTGATTTAATTAAACAACATTTTATTTTTAAATAATTAATAGCGTTTAATAGGCATACATTTTTACAATCAAGTTAGCTTTCTAAATAGTATATATTATTCGCAAATAGAAGTATTAATTTTAAATCAATTTCATTCAGACAATTTTCATGGCCAGTGGTTGTGGTAGAAAAGGACTTGGCAAGTGTTTCACAAACTGGGCTAAAATGCTCATTATTCTGCGTGCTGGTTTTATTGGACTGGTGAGAGTGCTTTCGATATAAGGTAAGTTGCCAGAAGGAGTAGCCTTTTCAGGACTAACAAATAACATATTAAACTGTTGATACGCTTCTAATGATGGATTTTGGTATAAAATTCCTTCATTCATTTCATATTATGTTCCTTCGAAAAAGTGTAAATATTTATTTAAAATTTTGACAACCAAAGAAAATATATATATTGTTTCGAAAATTTCAGAACAATAATAATTTCGTCAGAAAAAAAATACTAAACATCAATAAAAGTAGTTTAATTCAAAAATTCAGTCAATTTATAATTTGTTCTTAATTCAGGCAATTGAAGTGTATCTAGAAGATATTATCATGTTATCGAAAATCCTTCAGGAAACTCCTTTGGTTGATGAACACACTCAACGTACCTAATAAAATCCTGCTACATGAAATTTGAAGCATCATCCTGCTTGGGAAGTGGTCATTTAATCCCCAGGATGCAGAATGTATGAAAGAAAAATAAAACTGTTTTTGAAAGATTCAGTTTATTTCATTTATCTTCTAAACAGCGCAATATGTCCCCACCTGTAGTACTACCTTATTTATTTCATTCAATTTGTTCCCACTGTAACTTCCTACCATTGCAACTTTTTGTTCGCACATCCAATTTCCTTAAGCTCCCCTCATTTTAGCTTCCTTAACTTGTTAGCCCTCAACATAATTTGCTCTCCCTGTAACTTCCTTCAGCTCCTCCCACTGCAACTTCCTTAAACTATCTCACTTCAATTTCCTTAAGCTAATCCCATTGCAAATTCCTTAAACTCCCCGACTGCAACTACTTTAAGCTTCCTTCAGCTCCCGTCACTGCAACCTCTTTAAGTTCCCCCACTGCAACTTCGTTACTTCCTTAAGCTCCCGTCACTGCAACTTCCTTAAGTTCCCTCACTGCAACCTCCTTAAGCTCCCCCACTACAACTTCCTTATTTCCTTAAACTCCCCGCTGCAACTTTCTTATTTCCTTAAGCTCCCGTCACTGCAAATTCCTTAAGCTCCTGTCACTGCAACTTCTTTAAGCTCTCCTACTGCAACTTCCTTAAGCTCCCATCACAGCAACTTCCTTAGCTCCTTAAGCTCCTCCATTGCGAATTCCTTAAACTCCCCCGCTGTAGCTTCCTTATTTCCTTAAGATCCCAAACTGCAAGTTCCTTAAGCTCCCGTCACTGCAACTTCCTTAATCTCCTTCCACTGCAACTTCCTTATTTCCTTAAGCTCCCGTCACTGCAACTTCCTTATTTCCTTAAGCTCCCGTCACTGCAAATTCGTTAAGCTCCCGTCACTGCAACTTTAATCTCCTTCCACTGAAATTTCCTTAGTTTCTTAAACTCCCCCATTGCAAATTCCTTAAGCTCCCATCACTGCAACGTCCTTATCTTCTTAAGCTCCCCCACTGCAACTTATGTTATTAAACTCCCGTCACTGCAACTTCCTTAAACCTCCCACTGCAACTTCCTTAAACCTCCCACTGCAACTTCCTTAAGTTCCCCTGCTGCAACTTCCTTAGCGCCCCCACTGCAACTTATTTCCTTAAGCTCCCCATTGGAAATTCCTTAAACTCCCGACACTGCAACTTCCTTAAGCTCCCCCCACTGCAACTTCCTTAAGTTCCCCTGCTGCATTTTAAGCTCTCCCCATTGCAACTTCGTTAAGTTTCCCCACTACAACTTCCTTAAGCTCCCCTGCTGCAACTTCCTTAGCGCCCCCACTGCAACTTATTTCCTTAAGCTCCCCATTGAAACTTCCTTAAGCTCCCGTCACTGCAACTTCCTTATTTCCGTAAGATCCCGTCACTGCAACTTCCTTAAGCTCCTTCCACTGCAACCTCCGTAAGCTCCTTCCACTGCAACCTCCGTAAGCTCCCCCACTGCAACTTCCTTAAGCTCCCGTCACTGCAACTTCCTTAGCTCCCCAACTGCAACTTCCTTAGTTCCTCAAGCTCCCACATTGCAAATTCCTTAAACTCCCCCTCTACAAATTCCTTAACCTCCCCCACTGCAACTTCCTTATTTCCTTAAGGAAGTTGTAGTGACGGGAGTTAAAGTTCCCCCACTGCAACCTCCTTAAGCTCCCATCACTGCAACCTCCGTAAGCTCCCCCACTGCAATTTCCTTAAGCTCCTTCCACTGCAACCTCCTTAAGCGACCGTCACTGCAACCTCCTTAAGTTCCCCCACTGCAACTTCCTTAGCTCCCCAACTGCAACTTCTTTAGTTCCTTAAACCCCCCTTTACAACTTCCTTAGTTCCTTAAGCTCTCCCTCTGCAACTTCCTTATTTCCTTCAGCTCTTGTCACTGCAACCTCCGTAAGCTCCCCCACTGCAACTTCCTTAAGCTCCTTCCACTGCAACCTCATTAAGCTCCCGTCACTGCAACCTCCGTAAGCTCCCCCACTGCAACTTCCTTATTTTATTAAGCTCCCGTCACTGCAACTTCTTTATTTCCGTAAGCTCCCGTCACTGCAACTTCCTTAGCTCCCCAACTGCAACTTCTTTAGTTCCTTAAACCCCCCTTTACAACTTCCTTAGTTCCTTAAGCTCTCCCTCTGCAACTTCCTTATTTCCTTCAGCTCTTGTCACTGCAACCTCCGTAAGCTCCCCCACTGCAACTTCCTTAAGCTCCTTCCACTGCAACCTCATTAAGCTCCCGTCACTGCAACCTCCGTAAGCTCCCCCACTGCAACTTCCTTATTTTATTAAGCTCCCGTCACTGCAACTTCCTTATTTCCTTCAGCTCTTGTCACTGCAACCTCCGTAAGCTCCCCCACTGCAACTTCCTTAAGCTCCTTCCACTGCAACCTCATTAAGCTCCCGTCACTGCAACCTCCGTAAGCTCCCCCACTGCAACTTCCTTATTTTATTAAGCTCCCGTCACTGCAACTTCTTTATTTCCGTAAGCTCCCGTCACTGCAACTTCCTTAGCTCCCCAACTGCAACTTCTTTAGTTCCTTAAACCCCCCTTTACAACTTCCTTAGTTCCTTAAGCTCTCCCTCTGCAACTTCCTTATTTCCTTCAGCTCTTGTCACTGCAACCTCCGTAAGCTCCCCCACTGCAACTTCCTTAAGCTCCTTCCACTGCAACCTCATTAAGCTCCCGTCACTGCAACCTCCGTAAGCTCCCCCACTGCAACTTCCTTATTTTATTAAGCTCCCGTCACTGCAACTTCTTTATTTCCGTAAGCTCCCGTCACTGCAACTTCCTTAGCTCCCCAACTGCAACTTCTTTAGTTCCTTAAACCCCCCTTTACAACTTCCTTAGTTCCTTAAGCTCTCCCTCTGCAACTTCCTTATTTCCTTCAGCTCTTGTCACTGCAACCTCCTTAAGCTCCCGTCAATGCAACCTCCGTAAGCTCCCCCACTGCAACTTCCTTAAGCTCCTTCCACTGCAACCTCATTAAGCTCCCGTCACTGCAACCTCCGTAACCTCCCCCACTGCAACTTCCTTATTTTATTAAGCTCCCGTCACTGCAACTTCTTTATTTCCGTAAGCTTCCGTCACTGCAACTTCCTTAGCTCCCCAACTGCAACTTCTTTAGTTCCTTAAACCCCCCTCTACAACTTCCTTAGTTCCTTAAGCTCTCCCTCTGCAACTTCCTTATTTCCTTCAGCTCTTGTCTCTGCAACCTCCTTAAGCTCCCGTCAATGCAACCTCCGTAAACTCCCCCACTGCAACTTCCTTATTTTCTTAAGCTCTTCCATTGAAACTTCATTAAGCTCCCGTCACTGCAACTTCCTTAAACTCCCCTACGGCAACTTCCTTAATCTGCCCCATTGCAACTTCCTTAAGTTCCCATTGGAAATTCCTTAAACTCCCGTCACTGCAACTTCCTGAAGCTCCCCCCCACTTGAACTTCCTTAAGCTCCTTTCACTGCAACCTCCGTAAGCGTCCGTCACTGCAACCTTTTTAAGTTCCCCCACTGCAACTTCCTTACTTCCTTAAGCTCCCGTCACTGCAAATTCCTTAAGTTCCCTCACTGCAACCTCCTTAAGCTCCCCCACTAAAACTTCCTTATTTCCTTAAACTCCCCGCTGCAACTTTCTTATTTCCTTAAGCTCCCGTCACTGCAAATTCCTTAAACTCCCCCTCTACAACTTCCTTAAGCTCCCATCACTGCAACTCCCTTATTTCCTTAAGGAAGTTGCAGTTGGGGAACTTAAGCTCCAGTCACTGCAACTTCCGTAATCTCCTTCCACTGCAACTTCCTTAAGTTCCCCCACTGCAACTTTCTTAAGCTTCTCCGACTGCAACTTACTTATCTCATTACTTCGTTCTTACCCACTGTGATTTCCTTAGTCTCGCGCCCGTCGCTATAACTTCCTTGCTATGTTTCCTCTGACCTCAAGCTTCCCTTACTACAACGTCCTTGAGCTTCCCCCACTGCAACTTCATTATACTGCGATGATACAGTGCAGTGAGGAAAGCGAGCCTAAATAGTTTCAGTGGGGACGAGGTGAAGGGAATTAGGAAGTTGCAGTGGGTGGGAGCAATTGTTGCAGTGCGGAGGAAATTAAGTACGTTAGTGAGGGCGAGCAAATTAAGGAAATAAGGTGATACAGTGAGGAAAGCGAGACTAGGGAAGTTGCAGTAGGAGGGCAAGCTTAGGGGGAGCCTAAGATAAAAAGTAAATTGCAATATAGGTGAGCTTAAGTTAATAAGGAAGTTGTAGGGGGTCTTAGGGGAAAAAGGAAGTTGCAGTGGGAGGGTGAGCTTAAAGCTAATCAAAGATTTGCATCAGTTGCAGTGAGGGCGTTGAAAGAAAGAGGGGTTGAGAAATTCATTGGAAAGAGACACATTCTAAAATAAATATCAACTAGCAGAAGACAAATAATCCTAATTTAACATAGAAGCAATATGTAGAATGTGATTTTACACTTTGAAACACTTATTATGCTTAGTAATTAGTCTAACATGAAGCTGTGTGATACCCATTACATAGGTAACTGTACATTTTTCTTTCATATCTCCCCCATTGTTCACCACGCTAACACATATGTTGGCTTTACAGCTTTTCCAGTATCCAGTTCATCAAAACGTGCTACTCGAGCTGACTTCACAGCACACTCTTGAGGAAGATGTCTGATTCCCTCACACTGAACTTTATATGTAAAAGACTCTTAAATATGGAAATTATATGGGCCATGTTCGATGTCATCCATCTCTCGTTTGAGAAGCTTCAGGAGGGTGATGCCATGCAATGTGCGCACCATGGACGATGCTGAGAATGACTTCATTGTTGTGGAAAAGGCGGGAACTTTTTTGATCACCGCACGAATCCTGCCACAGCATGCAGCTTCTTTCAATAAACCAACTGAACAAAATCGGCGCATGTGCCTACAACACAATAAAATGAAAATGACTATATAAATCCAATGAAAATGATTATAATATAAATGCAATGAAAATGACTGTAATGTAAATGCAATGAAAATGACTATAATATAAATGCAATGAAAATGATTATAATATAAATGCAATTAATAAGTAAAAATACTTTGTGCAAAAGATATGAAAAACTTAAGCAAATTAATTTTGAAAATAGGTTAGATCTCTTCTTCAGTGCTAAGCAGACCACTGGGGATTGCTACATTGTAAATTAAATGATGTTATTCAAGTTTTCTTAATACAGATAAAATAAATTTATTTCAGTTTGCAAAATGCAAAGCCTAAAAGGCAATTAAACTGATTACGGGTCTTCGCGACACTTTGATACTGGTTCCACGGGCGGAACGGTTGACATTTAGGACTCGGGCTACTTCTGATAAAGTTGTATATACTATATACCTGTTTTTTGTTTGTTTTTCGATGAATTTTAACAAAGGGCAATTCAAATTAATTTTGAGCATGGATTAAATATGTTTTTCACTGTTTGGGGACCAAAATTTTAAAATTTAATTTTTATCCTGTTGCGGAAGTTTTTACTAGCGTTTAGTATTAAAAAATGTGTTTTTGGCAGTTTTGTCAAAGGGTATTTCAAATGAATTTTGAGGATTTCAGAAACATGCCTTGTACACATGTTCTGGCGGAATAAATGAGCATTATGTGGATGGCGTTTTCTGCGTGCCTCCAAAAAGGGAGCGTACATTATTCAATATAAGATACTTTCCCAAAATTGTTGTGATTTTTTTCTAAAATTTTCTAAAACGGAAGATTTGCACGCCCCTTTTTCGGGAGACCCTGCGGCATCAAAACCACTGAGCGCAAAAGGCAACTCTATTGTTCTTACTGTCATTGATATCTTTAAAAACGAAATATCCATAGTGAGTTTCATAAATTAAATATTCAGATTTTTATTCGCATGGTCAAATACTAACAAATATCCAATGCAGATTTCTTATGTCTCTGCCACTTTTTTTAAATACAAAGAAAATGACATCATTTACATTCTTAGAATTATACAAAAAGTTGCTATTTAAACTGCTTCCAGCCAAAATTTACAGAAATCTATTGCATTCTCCTATTTATACTCATTATGTATCATGCATGATACATGTATCATGCATTATACATATATCATGCATTATACATGTAGCATGCATGACCCGTTCGGCTTTAAATTTTCTGAAGAAAACCAATTCCCAAACCCTTTCCATATAGCTCGAAGTCGTTCAGAATGTCGACGTCATTAAGCTGCGATAACGATCCCTTTTAATATACTATGCTTACAAACTATTTTAGAAGAATGACTTTAGTATGAAATATGATATATTTATTTTCTCATACTTTGTAGTTTAGTATTATTGCGAACGCGCAATGTTCTGTTTGGCGCCTCCTCTTTCTTCCGTCTCGATGGCCAGGCGAAGAAAATAAAGTGCATGATGTCAGCATGACGTGAGGATAACGTGAGCCCAGGGTTTCCCGATTAGAAGAAAGGCTGCCAGATTGGATGACATTTGGAGATTTCCGGAATGTTCCAGAAACTTCTCGATAGAACGATTATTTTTTGAGATATAGAGATTTCCAGAAGTTTCTATGCAGAGACTATAAAAAGGACTCAACCCTCCTTTGTAGGGGAGTTGACACGAGCTCCCTTGGATTGTGATTTTTGTCAATGTTTTCAGAATGTCTTTCTTTTGTACACGATAGCGCCCCCCCCCCCCCCCCCAGTATTAAAGGATATGCCGGAAATTTTATATCCCACTTTGTTATCGAAGAATCTAGAACTAGGTTGACTTTTTTTTTTTAAATTCGAGCGAACATTTCGAAATGGATTCAAAATTTTATAATATTTTAACAGGGCAGCACAGGACACCATGTGATTTAATCATGCATAAACGGAGTTATTTAGGTTTCAACGATCTCGTTACTTAATAGTTTAAATCATTGAAAAATAGTCGCGATACCATTTTTGTGTTCGTGACGTCATTCGCCCTCTTGGGGGGGGGGGGGGGGCAACCAACCCCTGGGGGTACATTGTCAAGTAGGATATCAATCGAAAGATTTTTTTCAAGTGCTTTTAAAGTGAAGAGTAACACGCTATAGTTGTCTTGGGAGTTGGCTTCTGCTAACTTTCCTTCCCGGTCGTCCAAATAGATACTCTAAGTCCTCTGGACGAGTCGGACGGCCTTTCACGCTATAGTTGTCATCCTTGGGTCCCACGATACCGATTTTTTAAAAAATTTGTTGTAGAATTTGAAAACGGATTCTGGTATGAGAAAGTCGAGTGGAGCCACACTCCAGTTTAACTTTAGCTTATGTTGCGCAGGATTGTTATATAAGCAGAACCCAACTGACTAGGATAACGCATCGGAAAGCCGATTGGAGATTTAGACCTCCGATATTTATTCAATATAGTGTTGCTCTAAGAAATCAAAGTTACTAAATTTTCCGTTAATTCTAAAGAATGTCGCTGGATGAAGTCGGCGGATTTTCTTATCCTTCGGTGTAATCGAGTCATAGCTCTTCCCATTTTATCACTTCTCTGGAAAGTAAGCGCATGCGTCAGAACAATTTCAACACTTCCACGCACCCCGTCCCCAACTAGCACACTTCCGTTTTTAATTCGTTGAAAAATCGGAACCCAGTTTCGTTTTTATTTCGTTGAATATGTAACGAAATAAAAACGAAAAGATGTCTCGGCGCTTCCACTATTTTGCAACCAATTTTTAAAACGTTACTTTTTCGTTTTTCACACATTACTTTTGCATGGAGATTTATATGATAACGATATGTATCGCAAAAGAAACGAAAATGTAACGGAGCGGACGGAAAAAAAACGAAAATATAACGAAAGTTAACGCAAATAGAGCGAATATGTAACGAAATATAGAAACGGAAATGTAACGAAACGGACGCAAAACAAACGAAAATATAACGAAATGGACGCAAAACAAACGAAAATATAACGAAATGGACGCAAAACAAACGAAAATGTATCGAAAGTTTACGCAAAAAAAAACGAGTATGTAACGAATGCTAACGAAAATAAAGCGAATATGTAACGAAATATAACTCGAAAGAAACGATTATGAATCGTAACATAGAGAATGCATTAAAAGGATATATTTCCTTCAATTTTTTGTTTCAGTTTTTCCATGCTAGAATATGGGGGGGGGGGGGGGGATTAAACCTCGGGCTATGTCAGTTTTGGGGATTTTTCGCTGCTATTATTTGCAAGGACAGATGTTGAGAAATTCGATAGAGTAACTAGATGTATTTCTAATATTTCTGAGCAGCATTAATTTTACAAAAATTTTAGAAACACTTCTCTAATTATTTTATTAATGTTTTAATAAAGCACAAATTTTCCTCTTTTTAGAATTTATGCCTTGCAAAAAACAACAGGACATATCCTAAAAACTAAATGATATTTAGTACTATATTCCATATGTTACCATGGAAAAACTGAAACCAACAGTTGAAAGGAAACTATCATCTTAATGTACGAGTAGCATGCTAAACTGAGTAATGTAACGAATAAGCAAATATTTTTATGCAAAACAAACCATTTTAAATAACTTTTATGCTCTGTTAAATAGCATTTCAAATTCTAGAAGAAAAATCCACTAAAAATTACATTTTAAATGTTATTTACGAAACACATCTTGTGTTTTTTCGTTGGAAAATATTTACATATTCTATTACATGTTTGTTACTGAATTCTGCACATTATTTTTCAGTTTCGTTGATTTGCTTCCTGGTGATTTCAAGCTTCACCTTGTAGGAGCATATGTTCCAAGTTTCAAATTAGAACATTATTCACATGCA
Organism: Amaurobius ferox; assembly: GCA_951213105.1. Lineage (NCBI taxonomy): Eukaryota > Metazoa > Arthropoda > Arachnida > Araneae > Amaurobiidae > Amaurobius > Amaurobius ferox. The sequence goes on along the minus strand of OX578147.1, from coordinate 140,988,947 downwards.
ATTTAATTAATATACTAGTGTTAACACTGTTGACTTTTTCATATAAAGAAAAATTAACATATCTTTTTTTTCCAAATTTAAGATTTTAAAAGTGTATACCTTTAGGAGTGTGGACCTTCCAATCTTATTAGATTGCATTTACCTAAATAAAATCACTTCAGGTAAAATGGAAAACTTTAAAAGTTAAATAATCATTCCTCTTTGTTGTCTACATTTTTCTTAAGCACAGGTGTAAAGACTTGATCCCCCCCCCCCCCCTCCACAAAAAAAAAAAAAAAAAAAAAAAAAAAAAAACTGCAACAGTATATAAATGTTTTTCTTCTTTCTCTAGTTCCATTTTAAAATCTACTTCTGAACTAGATAGATTGAGTCGAGATGTTTTAGCTATCGATTGTATTGAAAATTTATTTCAATGTTTGATCTGTATTTAGCCATGTGATCAGACATAGATTTTATAATCCTGACAACAGAAGGCTAAATAAAAAAATATCAGTTTCATTTTAACTTTGTAAATAAGATAATTTTAAGTTGTATTTCATAAAATTTTGAGTAATTAACAAATAAAGACATTATAACAGCTTTTTAAAAAGAAATGAGAGTAGTAGTTTTAAAAATATTTTACAAATTATATATATATTCTTTATTTACATGTAACTGAAATTTTTGATAACTGTTAATTGTCTATTTTAAACAATACAGTATATTTAGATTTGTCCACTAACAAGACTCAACTAAGAATCCTGTTATCGCACATACACTTTATACACCATTTAAATGGCCCGAACTACCATTCTGCTGCTCATGACTTCAGACGAGTCGATAGTTCTGGGCTTTCGACACCATTTAAATGGAACAAGTTTTATCAGAAATTAATTTACTTTAATTTTTCAGTTTATAATAGAGTAACATAAAATCAAATCTCTTGTTATATTTACTTTGAATATAAAATGAGAAAAAACAATATACTCTGAAATAAAATTAAACATTCGTTCTCTGCTTAAAGTGCGTACTTGTGGAAAGTTTATTCAAAATGACATAAGGTGATAATTGCATAAAACCAATTTTGGATTTGGGGATTTATTTTCCATATATAAATTGTATTTTGGAATGATGCCATTTTTGTTGAGCGTGTTAGCTCAATGGAGCTTTTGGAGAAGTCAACATCATAAGATATTCCCAACTTTTTTTTATTCAAACACCTTAACTGTACTGCTACCATTTTGGGAACCATAAATTGTTAGGCTCATATTTTTGTGATATTTTGTAAGAACATATTATTCTCAATAATTAAAGAACAATGTTTGTATATGAGACATAGATATATTAAAAGACTACCCTAATTTAAGAAGCAATTTATGTATTCTATTTCCATCACGAAACAGCTTCAACAAAAACAAATAATGTTTCTTGGAATAAACAAAATTAAAATTTTTATTAAAGTAATTCTTCAGACATTAATGACTGTAATTTTTCACTCTTGTATACATGCAGTGTACAATAAAATTATAGCAGTGTACATGAAAATTATAGCAAGATTTAAGGTTTAAGTTAAAAATAATAATAAGGTTTCGAACTCCACACAAGACTCTGAAACAGATATTTTATTTAAAAATATCACAAAACTTTATACTAAAATTGAAAAACATCTAAAATATGCTTAAAAAAGAGAAATAACTTTTATTCAAAAATATACTTTAAGATGAATAGCAAACCATATATTTTTTATTTTTAAAGCATGATCAATGAGTTTGTGTTTGGAATCTGTAAGTTGATATCGGTTAAAGATATTTAGAAGTAATTTCCATAGATTTTAAGACAATTGTTTTATTGACGAGCAAGGTTGGAGACGTCATTGCGGTAGAAATTTGCTGTATTCAAAAATCCAATACAGCATGCTTCATATCATTATTCAACTAGAAGCAATGTCCTTTTCATGTCTTTTTCAATAGACTGAAGAAGTAAAAATTGCAAGGAGAGAGTTCTGAAGAGAGATCTACGGTTGCTTCAGTCTCAGTTTTAAAGGCTTGCAATCTGTTCTGCACAAGAAGTGGGTGTTCAACACATGTTCTTTACAACACCATTGTGGTCAAACTGCCACCATATTGAATATATGCTATCATAGCCTATTGAATTTCTTTGGACATGGAGAGGTCAAATGCTGTCATTGCATGATTTGTAACCATGCTATGGATTTGTAACCATACTATGCACCAGATTTCATCACCAGCTACAATGAACAACAAGACTGTGTTGCTTTCCATGTTGAAACTCAGCAAGTGTTGCAGACAAACTGCTATACAGTAGGGCCTCTGATTACTACTGACAGCTCACAGGATCCACCATCAGCGCACTTTGCTGTATCCTAGGCTCCATATGATAATTCTATCAGTTCCATAGCTCCACCATCATCCTTTTTATGTTACTTTCACAGTGTTTCTAAGAAAACAAGAGACATAAATATCTTTAAAAATGAAGCAATTATATTTGTTAAAGATTATTAAACAATTAATTTATGTTACAGATAGGTTTGAGTATTGTTTGTTTAAACATCAAGGATTTTTCTCAAGACATATGTAGAGCTTAAAAAAAATAATGCAGTTGTCAGACAAAGTATTTTAGCTTGAAAATAAGTTCAAATTTTGTTTGGTAGAATAGAAAAACAATTTTAATTCTTTCTTAGACAGTTGAAGTAAGACATATATAGAAATTATTACATGTTTACTTTAAAAAAAATTTCTGCTTATATTTTTATTTTCTTTGTGTAGATCAAATGTATTTATTTTTTACATCTTGATGTTATTGTATTCGTGTAGTATTACATTTATAATAACATTTATTTCTTTTAATATCCTCAGTAAAGATGCACACATTTATACAATTTTTTTTTAAAAAGTTAAATTTACTAAAGAAAAAAAAATTAAGCTTTAATTACAAAAATGTCTTATGAAATAAATTATATTCTTAAAAGCTTTACTACTGAGTACTTTCTAATAAGGTATTTGACTATTTCTTAGACTGAATACTTTTGTTCAGTATAAACATATGTTAAAAACAAATTAAAATTTATTAATGCTGGGCTTTTAAAAGTAATTAATACATATTTTAATGGGACATGCAAAAGAAATGCATATGATTTGCTGATTATGGTTCTATTTCAGATAATAAATTCAGTATTTGGCAAATAGCTATTTGTTGTATCCCAAGTAACTACTGTATATTTCTGAATATAATCCAATCAGTATATAAGCCAAGTCGAATATGTAATTGTAATGTAAGAAATTTGATTAAAACTGTAAACTTGTATATAAGTCGAATAATAATAAAAAAAAAAGAATAAGAAGCATCGGCAAATGTGTGAACGACGAACTATCACAGCCAACCAAATCACATAGTTATGAGGGCATTGTTGATAATGAAAGATAATGACATAGTCTGCTCAGGTTGCTGTGTGAGATCGTCCAGTAGGTTGTGTCAGTAGATGTTCTGGTATATGATTGCCTCTGATTTACTTGTGAAAATAGCACCCACAAAACAATGGTTTCATTGTGCTGTAGTAAGTATGAGATAATATTTTTATGAAATTGTTCTTCGCTTTTGAAATTACCAGTTCCAAAATTTTCAGCTTTTCAACTTCTGATATTTTTGCCACGCAATCCAACAATATAATGGCTCGCCTAGTTTTTACCGAGTTTGTTATTTGGAAATCGAAATTCAAAATTTATGTAAAAAAAATATTATATAAAATTCATTAAAAAGAGACAACAGAATATGATCAATAAGAAAAATAACATATCGAGCTGTAACATGTATTCCACAAACTTATTTGGAAAAGAACGCTCAAGTTAGGCCTCCATCCTCCAGAAACATCCAACCACATGCTAGCATTGAATGATGAATGTGATGTCACAATCTCAACATGTGCAGCTTAAAGGTTAAAAATTATGCCTAACTATGTAAGAGTGAATGCTTATTACTTTATTATTGCATAAACAAATACACTTTGTTGCAAAAAATATATGCACCCATAAGAAATTGAGCTACAGCCGTGAAACTCGGCATGAAGGTATTATTTGAGGAGATATGTAAGTGATTAGAATTTGGCGTAACCCTCTAAGTTCAGGTTCCCTTGTTTCAACAAACAAAGAATCTAACGTTTCAACCAGTTGTTCATATCGTGAGGAGATTCTTTCACAAGTCCGTCCATGTGAAAGCCAGCGAGAGGTGGACACTTTAATCATTTTCAGCATGTTTAAATTGTATACGTTTCCTTGAATTTCTTTAAAAATTTCACCCTTCTTTGGGCTATAATGGAACATTTTCCACAAAACTAAAAGTGAGTCAACTGATTGAAGATTGATTGTCATATTTCTTTAATAAGTGAACGAATACTAAAGCTAATCTGTGGTTTCTACAATTTACGTAGATACAATGAAGTAAATGTTGTTTCTTGTTGGAAAATTTAAAAATTTGAAGATGAACAGCAAAGTACGCACTGGCATAGAGTCAATAAGTGTTGGCTGGGTCATAAAAGTACACAGATCCAGTTTCAAAGAAAAACATTGTTCTCTTTATTTCGTGAGAAACATAACTAGGCAAATTACACATTCCAGGTAATTTTCCATGCCACAAAACTTCAAAATATACTATGTACAAAAAGTTTGCAGTTGTAAATAATCAGACAGAGATTCCTTGAAGCATTGGTAGTAAGTAACTATACTACCTCTATCACTTGTGTGTATTTCCAGCCACCATCGAAGGTATCACACTTGGCAAAGGAAAACCAAAGGATAAGACATCAGAAAAATATTTAAAGTGACTTCCGAACGTTTGTAAGTAAATTTAACGTTCAATACATGCTGGTCTAAACTGACCACATCTGCATCCGTCTCGACTAAAAGCCGTCGTCAAACGATATCCCGCAGTGCTTCTGCCTAAAGCATTTCTGTCTGCCTGCATCAGACTATCAGCATATGTGTCTAATCGATCGTCGTGATCGGATTAAGTCTTCTGATTGAGTCGTCTGAAGTCGTCTGCTGAAGTCGTCTGATTGCTTCAAGAAACCTCTGCCCTATATATCCGAGAATGGACACTTCCGGAAACGCCCCCGGATATGCAAATCAGATGCGTACGCATTGAGAACTGATTTGCATGAAACCTCATGTTGAAAAACGTCACGGTTCACGCCGGTGAACGGAAAGAGTCGTTCATATTAAATTTGCATAAACGCCCGTTCACGGGAACGTGAATTGCGATATATTGATTTTTTCCAACAGTTTAATTCGACGTTGAACACCTGAAAGCTCTCCGCTCATTACATTGGTTCCCTCTAAAACTATAAATAAACAATTGAACAGCTTAACATTTTTTGCTACAGTTGTTTTCTCAATAGCACTCATAATTTCTTCAGCATTGATAGTAGTTAAGTTGTTGTTGTTGAGACCCAGACCGTCCGACCTACCAGAAAGGTGTAAGGTGACTGTTTGGACGGCCGGGAAGTGCCACCCAATTTAGACCGGAACCCAGTGGGGAGGCATCCACAGGGACTGTACCCTCCTTCCCTACCACCAACCTCTCGGAAGGACTTACGGACCCACATGTTTAACGTGATCGTACTCCGCATGAACACGGAGGCAGTTGTGGCAGCATGCAAACCACCGGGCTACAGCGCCCGAAATGTGCCAACAGCACAAGGTGTTCCCAGGTGGTCACCCACCCAAGTACTAACCGCGCCCGATGCTATTTGACATCGGTAATCTAACGAGAATCGGTGTTTTCTGCACGGTAGGGCCGTTGTGGTAGTAGTAGTTAAGTGTACAAGTCCAAGGTACTTTTCTTTAACATTCTCATCACCCTACATTTGGTAACGTACTATTATACCTAGCTGATCACGTTGAGATTCATCAATCGACTCGTCAGCCAAAATTGCATAAAATTCTGAACATGATAATTCAGTTAAGGTTTTTTGTTCAATGTAAGTAGAAATGGAATATAAGATATTGTCAACAGATATGCTTAATAAATGAGTTGCATTTTACCCATATGTATTTAAATACTGTGCAATTTCTTTATCCTCTAAATTTTCACCTAAAAATCTTACAACTGACCCAAAGTTTTCAAATACCGCCCACTGTTTTTTAACCATGAAGTATAAGATTTCGACACATTTGCTTAATAAATAACCTTCTATTGAAATTTGTTTTTGATTGTTTCACAGCCTCTGTGCCTTCAGTATTTTTTTAGCAATTTCTTGTTTGTCGGCATCCTTTGGAAAGGCAATAGATTGTTTATGTCTATTACTATTTTCAAGCTTCTTTATAGTTCTGGTAGGATGACCTCCCTTAAAACTCACACCAACACTTGTTCAAGGCTTATTACCACTGTACCCAATGGAACATATTTTACATAAAAAGCCTGAAGCTGCTAGACTAGTAAAACCTGTTATACTGTCTTTCATAATATGTTTTTATGAAATAAGCTTTTCTTTTTTTACTGTTTTCTGTAGTTAACAACATATCATCTATATTTTCTTTATCAGAAATATATAGATATTTTCTTATCTATATTTTCTTCATCACCTCATTATCAGAACCTCATCATCAGAAAATTCAAGTCCAACGTCAATATTTTCTTTTATATTGTTTTCATTTTAAGTATTCTTTTCTACATCATTTTCAGCATTATTTTTACATCGTTTTCAATTTCAGCATTCTTTTTCAAATTCACTGCATTTTCTCCTATAGAAAAATTCAACCTCATCTTCATTCGATAATTCAGTTGCACCGTTTTCTGCATTCCTCTTTACATAATATTTGGCGTCACTTTTCTGAATGAAATTTGTCGTTTCAGATGCGCTCTCTACTACTTTATCTGCATTCCGATTTGTAGAAAATTTGGTTGTAATTGTGGAAGTATTACTTTTCTAATCTGCTTGGAACTTGCTTTATGGAAAAAAAAATGTAGGATGCTCTCACAACCACTGCTATCAGCACAACTGATTTTTTTTTACATAATAATCTGAATTTTTTTAGAAGCTCCAGGTTGGAGGACGTCTACTCTTCATAATATTTGGAGTATCACTAACTTTATCCAAAAATAATTATTGTTAATTTAAAATAAAAACTAACTAAACTAATTAAATAGAACTGAAACTATGACGATGATGCTTCACCCTCACCCAATGGTCAGCGAAGTAAAGGCAATCTGCCATTAGGGGGTTTGTATGCCTAACTGAAACTAAATGCAAGACCAAACAGCAAGCAGTGTTGCCATATTACTTCCCAGACTGTCCAACCTACCAGAAAGGTGTAAGGTAACCGCGAATTGGCTGTGTGTCATTCCGCAAGAAACAGTTGATGTTTGTGTATATTTTTAGTCTGCACAGAAATCGAAACATTTGAAAATAAAATGTACATGCAAAACACGCTTATGCTAACACAAGACATATTACTTTTGAATTTTCATCCATATTAACAATAATTAAATGCATGACACAGTTGAGGGATAATAAATATAGGCATCAAAAATGAACAAAATTGTGTTTTTCACTTTCCTTAACTATTGTAAAGTGGTAAAATTTTAAACAAAATTCTTTGTGATATTATTCTAGAATTTAATGTGGCTGCTGTCACAATCGAGTGGAAGAAAAAGATTATTCTTCGAACATTGTCGCCCATTCTTGGGGACAAGAATGTGCAATTTTACAAAAAATTATAGTTAAAAGTTTTAAACGAAATTACAGTAGGTTTCCCCAGCAGGAAAATATGTTTCAAGATCCCTAGTGGATGCTTGAAACCATGGATAGTACCAAACACAATATTATACTATATTTTTTCCTTCACATATGAGAAAGTTTAATATGAAAAACCGTTCTATTTTCTATGAGAAAGTTAAATTTATAAATTAGACACTGTATAAGATAAACAACAATAACTAATAATAAAAAAGAACAAGTATAATAATATACTGTAATAAAAGTTGTGAATGTGATCTCCCCCTCCCAATATAGCTTATTGTACAGTTTTAGACTAATCCTTGTTCTGGTGATAATGATACAATGCATATTTGATGGAATGAGAAAAATAATGTAGGCATTGTGATGCAAGGTTAGACTATTATTGAGAATCATTTGCTTTGGGAGATCCTGAATTATCAAGACATGACAATGTTGGTGATTGGATGTAAGGAACAGACCTTGTCAATGGTTGAGAATTCTCGATAGTTGATTTTAGTGATGTCGACACTGCTAGTTATGCTTCAATTTCTTTACCTTCATAGACAGGATACTTTTGACTTAACAAGTTCTTTCAATTCTGCATTTGTTACCACATCTTGATGGTCTTCAATATATTCCTTCACTTCTTAATCAAGAATGTTAGAAAAACCTTTTCTACCAACTTGTGACTACATAAATGATTTTCTCAACTTTTTCACTGATCCCTGGGAAACCTTTAAAATCATAAGGTCTTCCTGCAGGCATTTAATGTTACTAGTTTTAATTCATTCACTGCAGTTTTAGTAAATGTTATTGTGTCAACAATACTGATGATTTCCAATCACTGGTGTGTAATTTACATTTTATGAATTGCTTATTTCCGAAATTTTCCATTTATGATTTTTTGATTGTGATTGACTGAAACCATAGAAAAGGGGGTAACTATGGTATACCAATATTGAATTACTTAAATTTTTTTATTTAGTGTGAGTATAGCTTTTACAATTTAAATTGAATTTAGAGTAGCCTACCTTTAAGCCATTGCCATTTGAATTAAGTCAATAACGAGTAATAAAAATATGGAGTATAAAACATGACTTCCTATCGAGTCCAGAATTAGGGTTTTAAATTAATGTACCTATTCATATGTATAACTAACATGGTCGGATGAGTTTTAATTAAAAATATTTTATTGTTTTATCGTTTCTAAGACAAAGGACATCAGCTAGGAAAGCTGATATTTCAAGAACTCCCAACAGCTTATTTTTGATACGATAAGGAACAGACTTACCTTATAGACTGTCAAAAGTGAATTAATTCAAGACTTGTTAATTGACACGGTACAATGTACTTGGTAGATTAATGCAGGAAGACAAAATTGACTCCAAAAGTGGGGTTCAACCCCACAATGGTTCCAGTATTTTCCTAGAATGATGAAGAAAACAATGTATTGAGACGTTTGAGCTAGGAAATATAAATATTCTACTCAAGATCTTTAAATTTATATGCAAAAATAATTTCCTATGGTTTTTCATAAACTTGTATCAATTACCGTTGTAAATAAAAATTTCTGCCATTCTGCCAAACTAAAATTGTCGGCTCTTGATATGTTTTCACATTGCATTTTAAACATTTGTTCTACAATGGATTTGCTCAATCTTAGTATCTAAATGCTGTTACTATTAAAACAGTTTCTCTCCTACAATTGTTGTTCAAGTTAATCAAAATTTTTCTAAATCTTTATATGAACATGTTTCTGAAAAATATTTTACTATCATTTTTCAAGTTGAGCTGGCAGATTACTAAAATCCACAGAAAATTTAATTGCAGCAATATTGTGCTTATACCCAGCGATATAGTTCCCCTCCGCACTAAAAAAATAATGTAGGTTCTTTATATATATATTTTTTAAGCCACTTCTTGAAAGAACAGGCTTTTTTCAATTAATATATTTTTAAATGTATTGTGAGATGTATACATATCTCAAAAATATATTGATAAATTATAAATGCATTTTATTTTTAAAAATGTGCTATGTTTTCATCCAGAAATTGTGGATCTTCCACACAATTTTTTTTTCTTCTTACATGTCTGTTAGTAAACACAAGCATTTTCTCCATCTAGTATGCCCAAGTTTTTCAATCTAAATAATCCTACAGATATTTTAAATAGTTAGGGTATTTGCAGGCGTGGTAGCCCATTGGTTAGCGCACGGGAATTGCATTCGGTAGACCCGGGTTCGATTCCTTCCACTGCTAAAAAAACTGCTGCTGTGTTCACGTGGAGTACGATCATGTTAAACATGTGGGTCCATAAGTCCACAGGGATGCGGAACTAAACCTGTAAACCGAGAGGTAGGCTAGGTCCGCACTGCTGTCTCCAAGTTAGAGTATTTGCAGTATTTCTTCCAAGAATGACCTTTGATATATATTGACAAAACTAAATATGCTCTTAACTTATGTATTAAGGAATATGAAAACTATATCATAAAATGGGAAAATAAATCTCTGACTGCTCAACATTGTAGAAATTCTGTCTATCGTTTTAAGTTTTCTTCCACTAGTATTATACAAAAATGTTTATTAATTTATAATCTTGACTTTTCTATACCTTTCATATTCAGAAATAGTTAAGTATTTTAGCTAATGATTTGTTCAGTAACTTTTCCTTTTACTGTCTTGTTAGATGCCTTGTAATTGTACCATTTTTCTTTATATTTGTTTTATACCTTAAGGAACTCTTCAATGACATTTGGAATTGTTTTCACCAGGTTGTGTCTTGTCTCATCTTGTTGGGACATTTTTGTAATGTCTTTGAACAATCCAGCTTGTGTGTTAGTTCTATGTTGCTTGACTGACTTTTTAGTATCCAGAATCCTTCTTTAGTTTTCTGTTTTATAATTGTGAACGCATCTTTTAATTATAGGATACCTCTCTGGCTCTTCTATTTCTGTCAATTTGATCTTTGATCTTTTTGACTTTAGATTTGCTGGCACTGATGAAGAAGATCCAACATTTCCTCGAAACAGCTTTATGCTTCACGTTCTATTATCATATTTTGCTTGATTCAGAGTCAGTAAAAATATACAGAATGCTAAATAAAACTATTTAAAAATAATTTTATATTGGAATATTTAATTTTTTAATAGTTTTTTGGAAATAAATTTAAGAAAAAGACACCAATAAAAAATCTATTAATATAAAACATTAAATATTAATTGCTATTTATATTGGTATCATACTTGACATTAGAATACAAGAGTCAGAGTCGAAGGTTTGAAGTACTGACTCCACAACCCTGCTTGATACTGTGCTCTGTTATGTGACATCTTCCTGATCTTGTAATCTTACGTTCCACATAATTATTCTACATGTTCTATCCCTTTCCTGTAGTCCATCCGATTTCTTTCCTATTCATGTAATTTGTATGAAGTAATCAACTTCCACCCATTTTATATAAACTTAATGCTCTTGTTTTACTCATTTTAAAAGCATACCTATAATTTATACTATATTTTTTCATGGATACAATATTAATAATACTTTCGTACATTACAAACTTATGTGCATCGTAATGAAGTTTTAGAATTGTGTAAATGTTGTAAAATATAAATAAAATTAATGAATGAATTATTAGTGTAAAATGTGAAATTATGGTGGCGACCTGTACTTGGCATATGATGGAGTTTGTTTTCGTGCTCAGATAAAACTGGTAAGTTAAAATTTATCAACTGAAAAGCATTTTAAAATGTTAAAATAAATATATTGTATTTTAATAAAAAAAAATTTTCAATGGGAATGTGATCATTAAAATTGGATCGTTTTTGACCCACTTCTGCAAACTATATATCAAATTACTTTTCTGGGAACAAAAGGTAAGATAGCAGATAGTGACCGAATTATTTTGTATATATGTAAATTATTATTATTAGTTTTGTGCTCAATGTTCAAATATTTACACAGAGGAAAATAAAAATGAAAAGTGAAAAGTATCTGCAAACATATATGTTGACTTAAAATTTGAAGCAAATTTCGGAAACTAATCATTTTTTGTACATTAGGATCCATGCAACAAATTAAGCATACCAGGGATCTATTTAAAGGAGAGGGTTGAGGTTCACTGCCCCCCCCCCCCCCCCCCAAAAAAAAAAAAAATTATATAAATAAAAAGTTCCTTTGCATAATCATATATTAATTTTAAATTATAACAGTTTGCTCAAATAAATTTTCATTAAGTATTTGTTATCGGAAAGAAACAGGTGAAATTGGATTTTAATTTATTATTAAAATTCATTTAATTTTGATAATTTAGAAACATTCAGAATCTACCTAATTGAAATTAAAACCACAGGAGAAATTGAAAATAAAATATCATTATTAAATTCTAAAGTAAACAGTACCCATTGAATTTCAAATTTTCACAATCAATCAAGCAATCATAGTGCAAAAGTAATTCAACTTTTTTGCAATAAATTTAAAAATAACAAATTGCAACTCGCACTTGATCAATGATAACTGAATGATCATTTCCTCAAAAATAAATTTAAAATGTATTCTTCTCTATTAAATTCACAGATCACATGATGTTCAATTTCTTCTGTCTGAAATATGACATCTGGTACATGGGCGTCGTATATTTATCTTGCTGCAATCCAGGCGAAAATACATTTTTTGTTCTGTTACTGTAACAACTTGAATGTTGTGAAGAACAATGTTTTATTTGAACTTTGAAATGTCGTCAAATAAATAAGCCTTAAATTTCTTATCTGGAATTATAATTATTTTTGTATCCGATTCTAATTTACCCATATGCATTCTTCATAGAACAAACTGTTATTACTTAGTACGGGGCAAGGATATTTTTATCCACTAATTGAGGATTTTGTTTTATGTGTAATTTCAAATGCACATTGAAACGTCTTATAATTTTAATAGCACTAGCACTACTTAATTTACTTTATCTACAATGCATGGAATATAAAAAACAATAAAATCAACAATACAACAATCAGTTTTAAAATGTAAAAACAATTTACTTACCCTGACTCTGACTCCTAACTAGACAAAAGAAGACAACAAACACGAGGTGTCTCAACAGTTCCACGCCAAGTTGCCAAACACTTTTGCGCCAATGTTGGTGTGAGCACGTGTCACAAGCTAGGGAACGCTGCTGTAGAGAGTTACCATACATTAAAGGAAAAAGGATACTTATCGCTGATTTGGCACAAATTTCGTGCAGTCTAGCGAGGAAATATTCTGTCTAATAAACTTCCACATTTTCTAGAAATCTATTCAGTCAATTTTATTATTGCTTTAAATATTAATACTATTGTAATATTAATATAAATTTATAATATTAATAATAATTTTTAAATATATACCTTAAATAACGTGATTAAATTAAATAATTCTATAAAAGTTTATAGGTGGGGGGGGGGGGGGGGGCTAGAGAATGTATTGAAATTGAAGTTATCCATATATTGCTATAAGGTGAAATAATTTGTTTAATGGAATTTGCTGATGACGCGGTTAGGTTAGCAAATGAAAAAACGAAGAAACGCCCCCCCCTCCGTTAAAGCAGGGTGCAGTTGTGTGGAATGGGGCTTAGAAACAGTATTTCTTTCAGGACTTTTCGGCTGGTGTGTATGTGCCTGTGTGTGTGTGGGGGGGGGGGCAAGTTTTCTATTTTCTCGACAGAAAATATCTAAACGCTATGCCACATAAATAGAAACTAGGTAATATAAAATGTCTCCGGGGGGGCGATACTCATCTCTGAGGGGGAGGGGGGCGCATCGGCCCCAGAGGTATGCCTGAAAGAACTACTGATTGGAAGCACCCCCCTTCCTTGTCTGAACCATTAGTTATACATAAAGTCAATATTTGGAAAGGAAATTCAGGATTGCTACCTTCCCTATTAGGTTGAAGACCCAGACCGTCCGACTCGTCCGAGGACTTAGTCGGACGGTCTGGGTCTTCAACCTAATAGGGAAGGTAGCAATTCTGAATTTCCTTTCCAAATATTCCCTATTAGGTTGTCAAAATTCTGGCTACGCCTATGCGTGGGTGACGCAACTTACCCTTACCCTGTTAATGCCAGAATGCTCTAAAAATATACTAGTTCTTTATATGGTCTATACTGAATAACTAAATTCAACACATTCGATCGTCAACCCCCTTCTATTTTTCCAAAATCCTGGCTACGCCTATGTCTAAACATGAATATTGATTGTTAAATTTAGATCAGATAAATATGTTAAAATCCAGGAGAAAAGTAACTTCGACTAATTGCACAAGGAAATATCGAATGTATGCTTAAGGTTTATGTACAGATAAATTTTCGGTCATTAAATTTATTTTGAATATTCTTTTCGTGTACTATACAAAAGTATAAGCAAGAGTACCAATTCCTCCATCTCAACTCTCATGCACTGATTCAAGGTCATTTACTCTCCATTAGTTAAACATATTTAGTCACTATCGATAAAATCTGACCGTCAACCTCCTCCCTCACTCACGACATTTCGGCTACGCCGATGTTAACTAGTCCAAAGTTCTATATTTATATATTTCATAGTAATTTTACTTATGAGCGTTGTGCAGGATAGGATAAATTGGTATCCTTCTCCCCACACACACACACACCACCATCATCACACACATACACACACTCCCTGAGACCATTTTTAGCAGAATTCATGCAATTTTTATTCAATCATAAAAAAACTAAAATAAGAATAAACAACTATTTCCTTTTAATGCCTACAAATATCAATGGTTTAAATAAATTTTTAAATTTTATCAACTGTCGAAAATTTAAAATTTACAATTTTAACAAATTTAAACAAAATAGAAATAACAAAATATGCAAAAAAATAGAAATTTAATATTAAAAATACCCATTAAAAATCATAAATTCTAATAGCACATTGGGTCTTTAAGCTAATGAGTTAAATTTACGTATTAAGAAATTTAGCATCCGATTATTTTTTGGAGGAAAATAGTTGATTGAGGAGGAGATATGAAAATATTTATCATGAATAAGTGTAAAAATTTTAGAAAAATGCAACAAAAGTAAAATGATTTAAAAACGAAATATATAATCCATTTTGCAACGTAACACATAATTCGTTTTAAAATAATTTTTAAATCGCAATATTTGCAACCAAACGAAAAACCAACGATAGCAACAAGTTTGCAACGTTTTTAATCCAGATCGTGCTACTTGGGTCATGACCGACGAAAATAAGAAAAAAAAAATGGAGTGGGGGCAGAACAGGGCTTTTCCTACAGACTCAAATCCATTTTTTTTTAATAATTCATTCAATTGAGTTTCACAATACAAAATAACACGCACCATTATTAGAAATGAGACTGAAATTGGCACTTTTGATTCAAGGTTCGGTTTCCTCGGGTAACGGAACCAGTGCAGCAAAAATGCGAAACAGCTAAAATATCTCGAGAACGGCTAAGCCGTAAAGGGGTGGGTTTTATTCTTTTCATCGTCAAAAATGATGTATGAAACAATTATTGAATGAATACATTTGAGCCTATACGCAGTCTTTTATTTCAGGTTTTTGCGAGCCATAAAACAGTTCAGTTTATTCCAATTCGTACCCAAATCTAATCAGCTTCAGCGTAACCTACATGTGACTTATCTACCTAATTTTATGAATCAGAGTAGATACATACCCTGCATAGACAAAGACACACACATACACACACACACGTTACGCTAAAAATAGTTTTTTCGTGTTCTAGAGGTCTCGAAACGTGTCGATCCGTCGAAAACTTTGAGGTGCGATTTTCGGCAGGATTCCAACATTTTCCCTGCACATGACCCTGTATTGCAGGAAAAGTGAATCCACATATCGAATTTCGATGCGTGTACGATATACCCGAATACAAATTTGAGATTTCTTATTTCTAAATCTTGTCGAAATCAATAGGCTTTTTGTCATGAGCGATTAAAAAAAAAGGAATACAAAAGTTCTTGTCATTCGCTTTGATTATTTGCGTAAAAAGTAAAACTTTTAATATTTCGAGAAAGGCTTGTGATGTCTACTCACCATCGGTGTTCGTTTATTTTGGGTTGAAAGTACTTGCAAATAACTGACTCGTTTGATAATGGTAAACATATCGAATTCATTATGATTTTGACCTTCTTGTCTTACCGTCTGAAATACGTGAAGGTGCAAAGCATCTGTTTGGACAACCGGCCACTCAATTGGGGCAGGAACCCTGTCCGCAACTTCCATAGGCAGAACTCCCATTACAAATGGCGCAAACACTTCTTTTTACTTAACGACTGCCTCTTACTCCAACAATTTTCAGTTTCTCTCTCGTTTTTATACCAGGGGGCCTCCTGCTCGAGCAAACCCCTTTCGGTAGGCTTCGCCTCCTACTCGCTGCGATCGCTTCATATTTATCTTTCCTAAAAATTCTACTTTCAAAAATCTCTTTTCTATCCCTGCCTATTTTCTGTAGGAGGGAAAAGGGGGAGGGTTTTTTTCTTAGCCCAGGGAATCTAAAAATTGAATTCCTTGATCACGAGCTATTTCATGCCAAACAAAAATTTAAATCCATAAACGGTTTATTTCATAGTCTTACCCTATCATGTCTCTATAAATGGACCCAATTTCATATTTTTGTATGCTATGGTTTTGACTGTACGAGACAGAGAAATCGCTGGACGTGCCGATACGAAAGAAAAAGTTCACTTCAGAAGGGCATAAAAGGTAAAATATCTCAAAAACTACATCGAAATTAAAAAAAGAGGCTCCGTCCTGCAAAAATTCACCCATGTAGGTCCCTGCCTGCGAAAATTCGTGGTCTTGCTATTACTAGTCTATCTAGGACGCGAACTCGCAGCTCAAATATTTTGTCTTTGACATTAAATATTTCATGGGCGTCTGTGCTAGCGCATTCGTAGTTTTCACATTTCTTTTTATTTAGTATTTTTACTTTCCTTATATGCATAATGTATAAGGAAAGTAGTGTGACGAGGTCGAAAATTCGAATTCGAGTTTTCGACGGGAGAGCACGTTTCAAGCATCCCTGATCACGAATCAAATATTTTTGAAGTGATGTCTGTCTGTGTGTGTGTGTGAAAGTATGTGTGTGTGTGTGTGTGTGTGTGAAATTATGTGTGTGTGTGTGTGTGAAATTATGTGTGTGTGTGTGAATGTGTGTGTGTGTGTGTGAAAGTATGCGTGTGTGTGTGTGTGTGAAAGTATGTGTGTGTGTGTGTGTGAAAGTATGTGTGTGTGTGTGTGTGGAGACGATAACTGACGAACGAATGGACCGATTCGAACGAAATGTGGCACAAAAATCACAATCCGTAAACACTGGAAGCCTATTGTTTTTATACGCAATCGAATGTCCAGAACCCCCTAAATTTTCGAGTGAAATTTTGAAAAAATCGTCAAAAAATCAAAACCGCTAATAAAGTTACGCAAATAGACATTTCTTATGTAATTTGTATTAGAAAACGATTGATATAAAGTTTAGAACGCTAGCATGAACCGTTCTCGAGATGTTGCACATTTTTCAAATAAATTTATTAAAAAATCCCATAAATTAAAAAAAATATTAACTGATGAGAAACATGTTCACTTTTCATATGAAATATCATGCGATCAATTCGGTGACATCATTCTCGTGGATCTAGCTCGTTCCATTCATGAGAAAAGATACTTTGAGTAATACTTTTGTATTTGAACGCCAATAGTCATTTATCTGCTATAAGAATAACTTATTTGTCCGTCCATAAAGCTTGGCGAGATTTTGGCGACGAATTTGGTGGAATGTCGCCAACTTGGCGACTTTTTGAAATATTGCCAAATTAACGGAAATCTCGTCAAATGGATAAAAATGAAGCTAAATCAATGAAAATGACGACTCATTGACGAAAATTCAATATCTTGGAAAGAATATAAGTATCTTCTATAACAATAACAATTTTTTAACTGTAAAAGTAGTAAATTCATTGCATTATAGTATAAGGAAAGTCATGTGTTGCCCACATCAGATTTTTTTACGAATGAAGGATAACCCACAAGTGACTTATCTACTAATTTTTGTAAAATTTGGCTTATTAGCTTTTTTAGCTAGAGTGGAGACAGGCAATTTTTGTGTGCCATTTCCCCCGAAAAGTGGGTTCTTTTTATCCTGAATCGTACCAAAATCTAATCAGTACCAGGGTCACCTACATGGGACTTGCCTACCACATTTTATGAAATTCTGTCCATTCGTTTTTAGCTAGAGTGGATGCATACATTGCACAGACAGACGTTAAGCTAAAAATGGTTATTTCGTATTCTAGAGTTGTCAAAACGTGCAGATCCGTCGAAAACTCGAGTTGCGATTTTTGACACGATTCCGAAGCTTTCCCTGCAATACATGATAATGTATTGCAGGGAAAGTAAAAATCTGATGTGGCAACCCATGACTTTCCTTGCAGATTTATATTCACGTTCTCTTTATTTTAATTACATTTAATTCACTTTTAATTCAAATTTCGTTCTCATTTGATAACAGGACTTCTTTTCAAAGGTGGCGTAGAGAAAATACGAAAAAAATTAAAATATCTCGAGAACGGCTAGTCCTTGTGTAATGGGGTTGATCTTATTATTTTCTTCGTTAAAAATTACGTATTAAACAAGCATTTTATGGATATATTTGACCATACGTAGTTTTTATTTTAGATTTTGGCAATTTTGGCGGGCCATTTTGCAAAAAAAGGCAGGTTATTTTTTTCCGAATCATACCAAAATCGAATCAGCACCAGGGTGTCCCACAAGTAATTTATCTACCAAATTTTGTGGAATTCGGTCCATTAGTTTTTCAGCTAGAGTGGATAAAAGCTTTTGAGGATCATTTCGCAAAAAAAAGGCGGGTTCTTTTATCCCCAATTATACCCAAAACTAATCAGCACCAGATTCGCCCACAAGTGACTTACCTACCAAATTTTATGAAATTCGGTCAATTACTTTTTTAGTTAGAGTGGATACAAAATCTGCACAGACAGACAAACAGACAGATAGACACACACACAGACGTCACGCTAAAAATAGTTTTTTCGTATTCTAGAGGTCTCGAAACGTGTAGATCCGTCGAAAACTCGAGTTGCGATTTTCGGTACGATTCCAATACTTTCCCTATACATTACCATGTATTGCAGGGAAAGTAAAAATCTGATGTGGGCATGACTTTCCCTGCATACTTATATTAACGTTCTCTTTATTTTAATTAAATTTATGTCACTTTTAATTCAATTTTCGTTCTCATTCGGTAACCGGACTTATTTTCAAAAGAGGCGTAGAAAAAATACGGAAAACTAAAATATCTCGAGAACGGCTAGTCCTAGTGTAATGGGGTTGGTCTTATTATTTTCGTCGTTAAACATTACGTATTAAACGAGCATTTAATGGATATATTTGAATATACCTAGTTCTTTAGTTTAGATTTTGACGATTTTTGTGGGCCATTTTGCAAAAAAAGGCAGGTTATTTTTTTCCGAATCGTACCAAAATCTAATCAGTACCAGGGTGACCCACAAGTGACTCATCTACCGAATTTTGTGAAATTCGGTCCAGTAGTTTTTCAGTTAGAGTGGATACAAACTTTTGCAGGCCATTTCGCAAAAAATGGCGGGTTCTTTTATTCCAAATCGTATCTAAAACTAATTAGCACCAGATTCGCTCACAAGTGACTTACCTACCAAGTTTTGTGAAATTCGGTCCCTTAGTTTCTTAGTTAGAGTGGATACAAAATCTGCACAGACAGACACACAGACAGACGTCACGCTAAAAATAGTTTTTTCGTATTCTAGAGGTCTCGAAACGTGTAGATCCGTCGAAAACTCGAGTTGTGATTTTCGGCATCATTCCAATACTTTCCCTATACATTACCATGTATTGCAGGAAAAGTAAAAATCTGATGTGGGCAGCACATGACTTTCCCTGCAGACTTATATTACGTTCACTTTATTTTAACTAAATTTATTTCACTTTTAATTCAATTTTCGTTCTCATGCGGTAACCGGGCTTATTTTCAAAGGTGGCGTAGGGAAAGTACGAAAAACTAAAATATCTCGAGAACGGCTAGTCCTAGTGTAATGGGGTTGGTCTTATTCTTTTCGCCGTTAAACATTACGTATTAAACGGGCATTTAATGGATATATCTGAGTATACCTAGTTCTTTAGTTTAGATTTTGAAGATTTTTGCGGGCCGTTTTGCAAGAAAAGGCAGGTTATTTTTTTCCGAATCGTACCAAAATCTAATCAGCACCAGAGTGACCTATACGTGACTCATCTACCGAATTTTGTGAAATTCGGTCCATTAGTTTTTCAGTTAGAGTGGATACAAGCTTTTGCGGGCCATTTCGCAAAAAAAGGCGGGTTCTTTTATTCCGAATCGTACCCAAAACTAATCAGCACCAGCCCCGCCCACAAGTGACTTACCCACCAAATTTTGTGAAATTCGGTCCATTAGTTTTTTAGTTACAGTGGATACAAAATCTGCACAGACAGACAGACGGACACACAGACACACAGACACACAGACAGACAGACAGACAGACAGACAGACAGACACACGCACAGACGTCACGCTAAAAATGGTTTTTTCGTATTCTAGAGGTCTCGAAACGTGTAGATCCGTCGAAAACTCGAGTTGTGATTTTCGGCATGATTCCAATACTTTCCCTATACATTACCATGTATTGCAGGGAAAGTAAAAAGTGCTGTTTTTGAGATAAAATAAAAATTCTCAGTTTAATGACCCAAGTTAAAATATATTTAAACTTTCTATACATAAAGTAAGTAATATGATACTTTTAATGAAGAGTGAAACGGATGGATAATGCGTTCAAAAGTTTAAATTTATCTATAGGATGCGTCTTTCTTCGCCGAAGGTACTAACAATGGACTTTTCTCAGAATAGCTGAAGTATTCGGAAAGGGCACTTTCATCTCTTTCTACTTAACACGTTCACCCACGTTCTGAGTGTACACCCACGATTCCTGACGATACACGTTGTAACATTATTATGCGCTCTTTTCGTTTTGAACAGCCGATATCTGCACCTTCGCGCTCCCAAACCCCATCCTTTTGATTTTGAGGTCATTCTAATTGAAACCAGTTCTTCAAAAGTGTGGATAATTTAATTTTGAAATTATTTATCACCGTTCTCTACCAAAAATATTTTTAAATACTGAAATAATGTTATAAATAAAAGAAACGTTCATGATTTTATAAAAGGATACAGTGCTTTGGGAATCCTCAATGTGTGCTCTGTCTTAACGGACTGAAAAAGCGTAATGGATGATGCCGAGCAGATGTGGAAGGATATTATCTTTGGAGCGAGTTGAAAGCGATAATTCGAGAAGTTTGCGGTTAAAAATGTTTCTCTGCACAGAAGTAAGATCGCGTTTCATGCAGGAAACGCAGTAACCCATTGGTATAAGGTGTTGGTAGAGTTCTGTCAAAAGCAGTATGCCAGACGCGAAGTACCTCCGAAGTAATATTGCTGTTTTCAGCGTTATCCGTCAAATGTGCATCAAGGTTACACAGATATGGATTCAAGCAGGACGCCGAATGAAGAGGACATATACTAATTCCCAAATGCCTGTCACGCTTTTTTCAGGCACTTTCCGAATAGATAGAGATTTGCAATTTGGTACACCGCCCGATCGTTCGATAAAACCCCCTGGAAAAATCGAATTTTTCGAAAATGTTCTCTAGAGGGGGTGGTCCACACCAAAACGTTCGAAAAGTTCAATGATAGGAAAGCATGCTTTGCCATAAGATAGAGACTTCAAATTTGGTGTAGGGGTAAATCGTTCGAAAGGAAGAAAGTGTGCAATTTCAGATTTCCAATATTTTCTACTTAAGGGGATGCCGCATACCAAAATATTCGATTTACCGAATTAACGAGAAACGGCTCCTTTAAATTTTGATAGAGACTTGAAATTTGGTATATGAGATAATTATTTGCTAAAAACACCCAAGACAATTATAGTTTTTCAAAAACGTTCGTTTAAGGGGGGTGCTCCTGAGGAAAACGTTCGAAAGTTGAATTGATAAGAAAATATACTTCGGGATGAGATAGAGATTTGAAATTGTGTGCTCGAGTAGATAGTTTGGAAAGAAGAATGTGTACAATTTCAGTTTTCCAAAATTTTCTACATTAGGTGGTGTCGCACACAAAAATGTTCGATTTTCGGAATGAAGTAGAAACACTCCTTTTAGAACGTAATAGAAGCTTGATATTTGGTATATGAGTGAATCATTTAATAGAAAACCCAAGAAGAATGGAGATTTTCAAAAATGTGTATTAAGGGGAGTGGTGTCACATAGGGTTTTTCAAAAATATGTGACATTATGAAATTTTGGAGAGGAAGGCGACCTGCAAAGGACGGTCCCTAGCCCTGGTACAAATATGTATAGGGTCCTCCTCTGGCCACCTGCAAAGGAGAGGGTCATGATTTGGTCTGTTTATGATTTAGTCTGTCTGTCTGTCTGCCCGTTCGCACGCTAGCTGTCGTAAAAATGACTTTATCAAAATGAAATTTTAGCATGTTGTTGAGACGGTCTGTGGGGCACATGTAAATGTAAATGTATAATATCACCCAATTAGTTTTGGATGGAACCCGGGTTGAAAAAATGAAATACATTGAGCCTTATGGGACATCATTTTTCAAGCAAAGTTAAAATTCGCAAATTGCTTTGAAATTTTAGGAAATACTCAAATGATCCCATAAAATATATAAAAAGAAATTTGAGCAAAATAGGTTAAGTAATTTTTTAAATAAAAATTATAATATTAATGACACCCACATAATAGGAAGAGATCACGTGATCCACTTCAAAATAAAATAGGGCATCCATCCTTTTATCCCAGTGTCAATCTCGTAATGTTTAAAGTTCTTTTAAATTTATTTTGAGAGTGTTGCATCTTCCCTAAAACCGTTTTATTTTGAATGAAATTTTCATTGGTTTTACATAGAGAAGCAGACGATTTTATGGGATTGACTTCTTCGAAGTTTTAAGCATGGAGTTAGAAAGTACTTTTACCGCCGTGGTTTTAAGTTTCCAAGTAAAATAAATGACTGTAGTACTGCGATCATTTAAAAAATATCACCGCTGATTGTATCGCATTTTAGAGATGTTTAAATAAAATTGCATTTCAGTTGGAAAGTGTTTCATAAGCAATGCTTTACGCATGATAGATGTTTTTTTTTTCCCTCGCTTTATTTATACTTTAATATAATAAAGTAAGTAACCGGTAGCAGCGCATTCTGAACTTACGAGAGGCACCGCACCTGGGGTTCACTAACTTCTAAGAAGATGAAAGAAACTCTTTTCACTAGTTTCATCCTGCGCGGTCCGGATGCGCGGGCGTCCCTCCACCGCATCAGAAGCAACAGCTCTGTGCATCCTCTCTCATTGCGAGTGGAACGCGTGTTCTGTACGGATACCGAGAGAACGACCTCTTCAGTGAAACAAACTTTAAGTAGGATGGTGTGACTGGACCTAGGCAGAACCCCCCCCCCCCCCCCCATTACTGTCCATGAGCACTTTTCACATTGTGTTGGAATGACTGGACGCCGTATTTTCCTCTTCAACGTACTTTTGATAGTGACATTCTTCTTTCATTTTTTATAGAGGGCCATACTGGTAAGGAGGGAGGTCTTAATGGCATACATTTCTAAGGGACTCTATTCTAACTAAAATGTAGTAAGACAGCAGAAAAAGTATTTGAAGTCTGAATCGGATCCCGGACTCTCCCGTGTATTTATGCTCTATCCATTGAGGTCCACTGCAATTTAAATCTTTTCCACAATGTTAAAAATCCGACGTGTGCGGCACATAACTTTCCCTACATAATGCGATGGCTTGACTGCTCTCAATAATGGTTTATAGGATCTGCATCGAACGAATATCGCTCGGAATTGAAATTTTGCACTTTTGACAACTTATTAATTTAAACAGAGATCGCCTCACTTCCCCTCACGTACAAAATCTTCATTAAAATGGAATTGCCATGAATTTCCAGTGAAATTAAATGACTTTAAACGAACTTTTTAGCGTCAACATACAAAACTATTACAAAAAGAACCTTTTTCGTGAAAGAAACGAATTAGATTCACGAAAATGGACAGATGGGTTGCCTAATAGGGAAAAGTGAACCTATTCAACGATATTTATTACATTTTTAATTTTACGTCATTTTTTAAGAAAAATGGATTTGGGGAAAATGTGCCTTATCTCAAGAAAGGTTCATTCTACGTTCTCAAGTGCGTGTCATTCGTTTTCTAACAGAAATGATTATTTATTTAACTGTGTGGTGAAAGAAATAGAACTTTGGAGTTTATAATTAGTACATGACCCAGAATGAATGGGGTTTTGAATCGAATAGTTCGTACATTACTATCGAACTATTCGATTCACGCCCCCGTTCATTTTGGGTATTTTCCTAATTATAAACTCCAATGTTCCATTTCTTTCACCACACACAGTATTATAGATCGTGGATTTTTCACGATTTCTTTCAAAAATTCTTTCTAAAATCATACATTATTTCGAAAACAGCTTATGTTAACGTTACTTGTTTTTAAAAACAAATTACGGATGAAATTATAATTTATTTATTTATTATTATTAAAAGTTTTGCTTTCTTAACGATTATTTCTAAACTTAAATTAAAATTTGGGAGAGGAGGGGGGTCTTTCGAACATTCGATACCATTTAAAATCAATAGGATTCCACTCGTCATCGATTGTAATAATCGTACCAAATTATATTCGAAGCGCGTTATTTGTTCGAGAGATATCACATTTACAGTCTCACAGACTAGCACACACAACACTTTAGAAAGGTTCGATTCGAGTTGATAAGCTTGAAACGTGCTCTGCCGGTGAAATCTCGAATTCGAATGTCTAACCCAATCCCAATACTTTCCCTATATAATATACATTATGTGGGAAAAGTAAAAACAAGGATGTATTATTTTCAGTCTAATATATTTTTTATTATTTCGTAAAAATTTATTAACAGTTTTCCTTATAAGTTGACAACAACTTAATAGTGCATTAGGTGTGGGTGAATAAATTTTGCTTGTCTGTATTAAATATTTTTACACCATTAACATCCTTAACATAGGATTATCAATTTCTCTTCATATGCACTGTATACCACAATAATGATTCCGGAAATTATTTTTATTTTACATGAGAAACAGTGCTAAGCAGATATTAAAATTAGAATCACTCGATTTCTAATCATAAGAATTATTAATATTTGCATACAGTTCTTCTCATGTATTTACATAAAATATATATGTGTCGAATATGTGTCGTATATATGTGTCGTATTAAAATATATATCTGCCGAATTACATAGAAATGGAGATGTTTCATACAAATCTCATGTTACTCTCTCTGTGTATTCAAACATGGCTAACCTTCGATTTCTTTTATAATTATTGATTTATAATTTGCTCTTCAAAGACATGTTTGGGATTAGTTTTACAAATAAAATTTACCACAGTGCTCCACCAAATATTTAAAATTGGCGAATACTATAGTTCATAATTATACCAATAAATAATGATACTAATAATTCGGCGCCAGTAATAATTCTCGAATACAAAAATCTCATATCGGCTGCTTATCATTTTCGTTACATAATGACATGACTTTACTTTTCAGCGGATGAGTTATAATGTACTAAATCCAAGACATAATAAATTTAGCTTGGAATAATGGCAAATTGAAATGCGACGTTTTTATTTAAAACTGGAAGTATACCCGCTTTTGGTACGGAGCATATAATATAAAGAAACTTAAAATTCACGATCATGTGCAAATTCCAATAGTATGCTAAATGATATTGTTAATCAAAATATTCTATTAAAATATTTAATTGAATGCTCCTAAAAAGAAGTTTAAGAATCTCTGTTCTCGCTATACAAAACTACCTTCAAGGGCAGATCTGAAGAATAAAACATCCTGGTCCCGTTTGTAATAACATTTACAAAAATATGAAGTTTAACCACTATATGCAAAGTAAAAGCGCTAAAATTGTGTGGGACACGTACTACTTATATTCGCGAATATTGGAAGATATATCCGTGTATTAGTAGGAGATGACACTTACTACAACACATGGGTTTCTAAAATCTTTGCCCCCCACCCCTTAAAAAAACATATGACGTAATAAATTGAAAATATCAATAATCCCGTAATCTTTAAACTTAAAGGCCGTAATGGATTTCAATATATGTGCTAATATACCCGTATTACTTATAGATTAGAAGACATACCCGAGCATTTGTTGAAGATTATCCGTATTACATACAATGTATGAGTTTCAACAATTTTTGCAAAAATAAAACAATAACGTAATAAATTGAAAATATCAGTAATTCTCGAAATTATCAATAATAATAATATTTAGACCTGAAAAAATGCGATAACGGCGAAATTTATTTTATATACATATCTTTATTATTTAAATCGGAAAAGTTTCAATAAAAATCGTCTGCCGCATAAGCACATTGAATTTAAATTCGTTCGTTCAAAATTTCATTAAATTCGGTTCAGCCGTTCTCCTTATTTGAATAACATTTATTGAACTTCCTAAAATTCGTACAAAATAGTTACAGTTTTGTACGTCTTTCAGGAAGTTCAATATGATCGTCCTATTTTAATGTGTGTTGTGTCCTCGAGTTTTATTCAAGTTTAAATAGAAGTGTTACCGACTGGATTATTTGTTATTTATTAACTATACATGCTTAGTATGAGCACCTCCAATTGTGAGCCCCCCAATGCCTAGCACTCCCAATTGTGAAGGCCTGGTCTACTCCCTCTACCACCAACCACTTGGAAGGTTTTAGAACCCACACATTTAACGTGCTCTTACTACGCACAAACTCACTTGACCACTAGGCTATCCCGTTCGCTTGATTTTGGATCCGAAATATCTTAGGGATGCCATGTTATCGTCCTGCTAATTATCCTTTTCACTTTTAATAAACCACTACTGTTCAGCCTTAAATGTATCTATTATGAACGGTGGAAAATGCGCAGTTTTAGTACGTTGCTCTATTGTGAATTTTGCCATTATAATTTTCTCAACCGTGTTTAAAAAATAAAGTGGTTAATTATAAAACTGTTGTAAAGACTTTTGTCCCACCCTATACACTAATTCAAACTACACGTTGTCAAAAGTCTTGCTTCCCCTCAGACTGACTGAACAGACAGACTCTGCATTCTCCACCTTCTAATGTCAGATTGGCCTGCAACTCCCAGTCTGATTGACCGCCTTATGCTCATTTGACCTCCTGATGCTATTTTTCAAAACGTATATATCTGTCGGAAACGCGAGTTGCGATTTTCGACACGATTCCAATACTTTCCCTATCCATTACCATGTATTGTAGAGAAAGTAAAAAATGTGATGTGCGCAGCATATGACTTTCCCTGCAGACTCATATTCACGTTCTCTTTATTTCTTCATAATTCCTTAAATTGAGTTTAATGGCACACAATAACACCCATCATTATTTTAAATGACACTGCATGGGCACTTTTAGTTCAGTTTTCGTTTACGTTTTCATTTGGTAACTGGACTTATT
This sequence comes from Amaurobius ferox, assembly GCA_951213105.1. NCBI lineage: Eukaryota > Metazoa > Arthropoda > Arachnida > Araneae > Amaurobiidae > Amaurobius > Amaurobius ferox. The sequence continues at coordinate 140,961,599 of OX578147.1, read as the reverse complement.
TTCAAAGGTGAAGAAGCGAAAATGTAAAAAAACTAAAATATTTCGAGAATAGCTACTCTTAGTGTCATGGGGTGGATCTTATTCTTTTCATCGTCAAAAATGACGTATTAAACGAGCATTTAATGGATATAGTTAAGCATACGTAGTCTTTTATTTTAGATTTTGACGATGTTTGAGGGCCATTTTGCAAAAAAAAGAAGGCAAGTTATTTTTTTCCGAATCGTACCAAAATCTAATCAGCACCAGAGTAACCCACAAGTGACTTATCTACTAATTTTTGTAAAATTTGGCTTATTACCATTTTATCTAGAGTGGATACCGGCCATTTTTGTGTGCCATTTCCCCCCAAAAGAGGGTTCTTTTAATCCCGAATCGTACCAAAATCTAATCAGCACCAGGGTCACCTACAAGGGACCCCATTTTATGAAATTCTGTCCATTCGTTTTTTAGTTAGAGTGGATGCATACATTGCACAGACAGACGTTAAGCTAAAAATGGTTATTTCGTATTCTAGAGTTGTCAAAACGTGTAGATCCGCCGAAAACTCGAGTTGCGATGTTCGACACGATTCCAAAACTTTTCCTACAATGCATGGTAATGTATTGCAGGGAAAGTAAAAATCTGATGTGGGCAGCACATGACTTTCCCTGCAGACTTATATACACATTCTCTTTATTTTAATTAAATTAAATTCACTATTAATTCAATTTTTGTTCTCATTTGGTAACTGGACTCATTTTCAAAGGTGGCGTAGAGAAAAAACGAAGAAACTAAAATATCTCGAGAACGGCTAGTCCTAGTGTAATGGGGTTGGTCTTATTCCTTTCTTCGTTAAAAATTACTTATAAAACAAGCATTTAATCGATATATTTCAGCACACGCAGTTTTTTATTTTAGATTTTGTCGATTTTTGCGGGTCATTTTGCAAAAAAAGGCGGGTTATTTTATTCCGAATCATGCCAAAATCTAATCAGCACCAGGATGATCCACAAGCGACTTATCAATCAAATTTTGTGAAATTCGGTGCATTAGATTTTCAGCTAGAGTGGATACAAGCTTTTGCGGGCCATTTCGCAAAAAAAGCCGCGTTTTTTTATCCAGAATCGTACCCAAAATTTATCAGCACCAGACTCGCCCACAAGTGACCTACCTACCAAATTTTATGAAATTCGGTACATTAATTTTTTAGTTAGAGTGGATACAAAATCTGCACAGACAGACACACACACAGACTCACAGACAGACACACCCACAGACGTCACGCTAAAAATAGTTTTTCGTATTCTAGAGGTCTCGAAACGTGTAGATCCGTCGAAAACTCGAGTTGCGATTTTCGGCATGATTCCAATACTTTCCCTATACATTACCATGTAATGCAGGGCAAGTAAAAAATTGCTGTTTTTGAGATAAAATAAAAATTCTCAGCTTAATGACCCCAGTTAAAATATATTTAAACTTTCTTTACATAAAGTAAGTAATATGATACTTTTAATGAAGAGTGAAACGGATGGATAATGCGTTCAAAAGTTTAAATTTATCTATAAAATGCGTCTTTCTTCGCCGAAGGTACTAACAATGGATTTTTGAACTTTTCTCAGAAGAGCTGAAGAATTCGAAAAGGGCACTTTAATCCCTTTCTACTTAACACGTTCAATCTTGACGTCAGTGGAAGATTCGTCTGATCTAAACGACTGACTTTCTGAGCTTTTTTCTTTTTGTTTAGCGAAATACGACTTTTGAAGTTCGTATAGAGCAAAACGAATTCAAATTTATATATCCTTTATGGAAAGAATTATTTAAATTTAAATGATATTTACAAGTATTTTGGACACAAAAATCTGACCACGCGACTTCCCCTACAAATCATTTTCTCTTTATTTAATAATTCATTAAATTGAGTTTAATGGCACTCATTACACGCATGATTATAAGAAATGACACTGAATTGGCACTTTTAAATCATTTTTTTGTCTTTATTGGACTATTCCCTGCACGTATTTTCAAAAGCGGCGTAGCAAACGTGTGATGAAACTAAAATATCTCGAGAACGATGAATCCTAGAGAAATGGGATGAGTCTTATTCTTTTCATCGTCAAAAATTAAGTATAAAAACAAGGATTTAATGAATACATTTGAGTACACGTATTTTTTTACCTTAGCTTTTAACGATTCTGCGGGCCTTTTTGCAAGAAAGGGCTGTTTTTTTTCTAAATCCCGAATCATACCAAAATCTAACCAGCACTAGGGTAACCTATAAGTGATTTTTCTAGTAAATTTTGTGAAATTCGATTAGTTTTACAGCTAGCGTGGATACATATGTTTTTGGCGGGTCTTTTACACACATAAAGGATATTTCTTTTAACCCGAATCACACCAAAATCTAATCAGTACCAGGGTCACTCTTTAAGTCTTTTATTTTAGATTTGGACGATTTTTGCGGGTCATTTCATGAAACAGGTAGGTTATTTTTTTTTCTGAATTGAATTAAAATCTAATTAGCACTAGGGTCTCACATTAACTCATAAGTGACTTATCTACGAAATTTTGTAATATTGGGCCCATAAGTATTTTCGCTAGAGTGCGAATTTACGCGCGATTTTTGCGGACCCTTTCGCAAAAAAGGCACGTTCTTTTATCCCGAATCGTACAAAAATCTAATCAGCACCAGAATCACCCACAAGGGACTTACTTATAAAATTTCATAATATTGGGTCAATTAAGCTTTGAGTTAGAGTGAATACATACACACACGTTAACGGTTACCTTACACCTTTCTGGTAGGTCGGACGGTCTGGGTCTCAACAACAACATACAGAGACTTCACAGAGTGATGCGCGCGCGCGTGTGTGTGTGTGTGGAAGATCCAGACCGTCCGACTCATCCAGAGGACTTGAGCAACGCGCGTGTGTGTGAAAGGCCCAGACCATACAGCCCCTGGGTTGGCTGTATGGTCTGGGTACCGTCCGACTCATCCAGAGGACTTGAGCAACGCGCGTGTGTGTGTGAAAGGCCCAGACCATACAGCCCCTGGGTTGGCTGTATGGTCTGGGTACCGTCCGACTCATCCAGAGGACTTGAGCAACGCGCGTGTGTGTGTGAAAGGCCCAGACCATACAGCCCCTGGGTTGGCTGTATGGTCTGGGCCTTTCACACACACACGCGCGTTGCTCAAGTCCTCTGGATGAGTCGGACGGTCTGGATCTTCCACACACGCGCGCGCATCACTCTGTGACGTCTCTGTATGTTGTTGTTGAGACCCAGACCGTCCGACCTACCAGAAAGGTGTAAGGTAACCGTTAACGTCTCTGTATGTGTGTATATAATTTGTTTTTTCGTGTTTTAGAGGTTTCAAAACGATGAACTGGAGCAACCTGGAGCTGAGGGTGAACACTGTGTGCAACCTTCACCAAGAAAACACACCTTCGACCAGTCTGCCATTCTGTCAGTCTGAAGCTGGTCCCGTCCCCTCACAAGCTGCGCACTGGGAGGGCGACGCCGCTGCTCAGAACCTGCTACACGCATAAAGCATGCCATTTCTCCCGGCAGCCCGCTGAATTATGGAGGAGATAGCTCCACCAGCCTAGACTCGGCCCCTGAGGGCGGGACTGAGTGCTCAAAGTCTGTGATTACTCCTCGTACTTACTCTGTAAATACATCTGCAATTATCAACTACTCAAACTCTCTCAATGACCTATATTCATCTCCTGTCCACGCGAACTCAGCTCCCACAAACCTGAACCCTGTGAGCAATAATACTCCACCTCGTACTGGCTCCTCTACTGGCAACCCACTGAGCTGCCTAGCTGACTGTCTTGACAGCGACGCTTTGGCCTCTGAGCCGATACAAAAGGATGATGTTGTGCATTCCAATGTAAATAGATCACCTAGGAAATGCACGCCTTCCATTCCCGAGGACGCAACAGCGTCGAATACAGATTTTCAGCATCCCTAGTACCCACCCCGCGAAGACCTACTCACGCACGAAGAACAACATGCAGACAAAGGTGAAATCCAGAGAGACAACTCCCAGGAACGCTACCCAAGAGACCAACAGACTATCTTTTACTAGTCTCTTCCCTAGCTCCAAAACCAGTGATGTGGCCGGTCTCCCGTACACCAGCGCTTCAAGTCGTCTTGCTGCTGAACTGCCTGCTAGCGGACACTGGATGGATGGTACAGGCCTTGACACTGCCGAGCCTCATCACGCACCTTCGGTGTAAGATTGTACGGGGAGCCAGCACCCCACTGTTGCTGGCAAGAGTTAGCAACTTTGTCACAGATGAAGTTTTCTTTGTAAATATCAGTCCCGGGTGCCCTGATCCTCTGTAAATATATGTAAATACCCTTCTCTTGGCACCCGGTTGACGAAATCTGTATGTATATATGACATGTAAATAAAGTGTAAAATGTACCTGGAAGAACAGATACCTGTACTAGATTTCCCACGGGGAATCTATAAACTGGGTTTCAGGCTTACAGTAAGATCCACGACCGAAATGAGTTGAGGATCCTGTAAAAAATCTGTTCTTATCAGCTTAATATCTGATATGGCGCCCATAGGACCCAATAGTAATTGACCCAATATGGGCGCCCATCTGATATGGGCGCCCATCTGATATGGCGCCCATATTGGGTCAACTAAGCTTTGAGTTAGAGTGAATACATACACACACGCGCGCGCATCACGCTGCGTCTCTGTATGTTGTTGTTGAGACCCAGACCGTCCGACCTACCAGAAAGGTGTAAATCTCTGTATGTGTGTATATAATTCGCTTTTTCGTGTTTTAGAGGTTTCAAAACGTGTAGATCTCATGAAAACTCGAGTTGGAATTTTCGACACAATTCCAGTACTTTCCTTATACATCACCTTGTATTGCAAGGAAAGTCATATGAGTTATTTAAAGACGATTCCTAATGAATATATTTTGTACGGTGGTTTCCAAACTTTTTGACCATGAATTTAGTACTTAGTATTTTTGACCATGAATACGCTTGAATTTAGTATACAATGTGTCAAGCAAAAATTCATGGACCTGGCAAACAACTCGATAAGTGTTTAAAGTTGTCCTATGACTGTTGCAGGCGTATGGGAAACCCTGAGGGCGCTAGGATTTAAGGGAGATGGACCCCCTTTCTGAGTGGTATACGAGGGAGTATCTCTGTTTCTGTTAGAGATAAGGGCAAAAGTCAATTACAAAGTTTTAAGCGTTGCAAAATGAGTACAAAGAATTTTTACCCTCCCACAATATTGTAAAGAAGCCCCTAAAAACGAATGCATATCATCTAATTCACCGCACTCCTCAAATAGAGTCTTTTAGAAATGCAACAAAATAAAATGGACTGCTTTCGACAAAACGTCCACCTTCAAAACCAATGTATGCTGACACTGTACAACATTCTGCAATCTTTGCTCATATTGATTCAGCTGCTTTGCTGATCATTTGACAAACTGATAAGAAAAGCTGCAATGACAGGGCGACAGGCGTTTATGAAAATTCCATCTTCATTTCTGAAATATTCAGATAATGATCGTCTGTCGACGCAATATTTTTGTAGTTTATATATATATATATAAACTACATATACATATATATAAACACTCAGTAATAAACTTGCAAATGTACATAAGATGTCATGCATAAAATATATACAGGTTGATTCAAATGAAAGATCAGATGTTTAGTAAAAACTTCTGTAATACTCTGTATAGTAAAAACTACTGGGCAAATCGCAGCTACATTTTGCACACATACTTTCCAGAGTAGGTGGTTTGGATTTCTGAAGAAAGCAATAATAGTTCAAATTTCGGTCGCCAGGGTTGGAATCTGGCGCTGATATAAAAGGAGTCACAAAGCCTTTACCTTACCGGATTGCTCGTTATTAGTTAAAATCTTCTATCAAGGAAACAACAATGCTTCTGCTGCACTTAAGGCACTTCGACAGTTAAAAGGTTTATGTACATCACCATTTGTCATTTTCAGAACTCTTTTTTGGCGATATTTTTTAGATAAGTTAGACGCTATGCAAGTTGCGGGAACAGCAGCGCCCGATTTCAGTCCTAGCGGCCGAAATAGGATTCGGTAATAGGATTTTATAGCACTGTTACGAACGTATCCTCTAGAATACACGCAGGTTACAAAAACGAGTCCAAGTTTCTGGATGACTTACTGTTTGTGATTTATCTCTTACTTCAATTAAACAATAAGGAACAGAAACCGTGATTCTGTAGACCATCTTTATTCTACAAGCTCACATATACAACATGGTTTACGCTGTAACTGCGCACTATGCATTCGTTCATTCTATTCTTACTGCTCGGTCGAAACCGTACAAATACCATTTTTCTTGGCTCGTCACGTCAGATGTTGTCATGGCAACTTACAGAGATAAGGAAATTACTGTACAGGGCGTGTAGACATATGGTTGGTTCCAAACACCTACGTTTATTCACAAGCGCAAAGTACAGAGGAACAATACACAATTAAACAGCACTTAAATGCTTCACCCATTTCACAAAATAACTAATATTATTCACAGAATATTGACGAAAGTCATTTCACAAAACAGTCGCTACTATTTTAACAACATTGACAAAATCACAGTCCAATGGAGCTCGTGTCACGTCCATTCGTCCACTCCCCTGCAACGGAGGGGTGAGTCCCTTTTATAGTCTCTCCATAGAAACTTCTGGAAATCTCTATATCTCAAAGAATAATCGCTCCATCGAGAAATTTGTAGGACATTCCGGAAGTCGACACATGTCGCTAAATGGGCGATAAATTGCCAAAATATCTGGAAACCCCTTCTCTAACTGGAAATCCTGGAACCCAGGGATCACGTCATGCTGACGTTATGCACTGCATTTTTTTCGCCTAACCTTCGAGACAGACGAAAAAGGAGGCGCCCAATGAAACATTGCGAGTTCGCAACAGTATAAAAGGCTGAAAAATATATTTAAATGCTCAAATTCAATCAAGATGTATCAGATCTATACACATATTAGAAAAAAAAAGTGTTTTATCCAGCTTTAAGTACTAATATGTAGCTATTGTCGTCGCAATTTTTTTTTTAATAAATCACATGTTCCTTCAATAGAAATAGATCCATTTCTACCAAATGCCAGTACCCTTTAATTTAAAATGACGCAGGTTTAAATAATATTAAAGAGGCTTCTCAACTTTAACTCATAAGAAGTTGGAAAGTGAATCAGACCGCCTCGAGTCAATCCTTCTAAATTTCAGAAATGTTATCTCGATCGAGCTCCTGGATTTCACAATCTTCTGTCTTCATCTTTTAAAAGGGTTGTTACCTTTCGTTCCTTTCCCAGGGCAATCAAAGACTGCTCATTGACTTATAAACTAGATGCCTGGGCATTATCTTTATGATATGCGCCCTAGTGAACTCAGACAAGAATTTAATTTCTCTTAAAAATAGAAGAAAAGGATCCTGCCTCCTCTTTTACTATAAAGTTTTAAATAATGTTATGGATTGCCTCATTTTACTTTCTTGCCTGGCATTCCATATACCGGTTAATAATACTAGGAAAAAATCTGATGTGGGCAGCACATTAGATGACTTTCCCTGAAGACTCATATTCACGGTCTCTTTATTTCTTTAACGATCCATTATATTGAGTTTAATGGCACACAATAACGTCCATAATTATTTAAAATGACACTGAATTGGCACTTTTAAGTCAATTTTCGTTCCTACCAAATTTTATGAAATTCGGTAAATTAGTTTTTGAGTTAGAGTGGAAACACATATTGCACAGACAGACACACACACACCCAGACGTCACGCTAAAAATAGTTTTTTCGTATTCTAGAGGTCTCGAAAACTCAACTCGGTTTTCGAAAACTCAAGTTGCGGTTTTCGACATGATTCCAATATTTTCCCTATGCATTACCATGTATTCGAGAGAAAGTAAAATACGTCATTTCACAATGCTACTGTTAAACACAATTACTTTAAAAGCTATTCCATCTATAAATGTGTTGATATCCGTAATACATATTGTACTGATATTGATATTTTTAATTTGACAGCTGCCCATTTAAAAAAAAAAAACCTGTTTTAATGCGATTGACATGCATACTACTTAGTATTCTCTTATTTTCTGCTCTGTTCTTTTTATGTTTGTGTGGTTACTGCAACTGGATTTCATCTGTAGTTGCCACGTAAATTGAATAAATAAATAATTCAGATGAAATTGAGAATTTTTTCCGTATGGCAAGCTCATTATTTTCCAGCTTTAATTGTCACCATTACCTTTTTTAGTGTTTATATTTATCTTTTTAAATGTTATGTTGCCACGATGTATTACAATCTGTCACTGTTTTCATGTCGTTGGATGCCACTCTAATGACTGTGTTTATGTCTATAACGTTATCTGTTAGGAGTGCGTATTTATGTATCCTGTAATCTCCTTTCTTTGAATATTAAAGATAAAGATATTGAATAAAGCAGTGGTCGGAAGCAGCGAAACTACAGTTGTCACTCCTTTTACTTGTAGTTTGTAGTGTAATTCGCTACTTTTAAAAATAAGTAGTGTAGCGAGTAGTGCGATACAATAAATCACTAGTTTGTATTTTGTATTGAGTTTTGACGCTACTTTTAACGTTACTTCAGTAAGCAAACAACATGCCATTCTACATATCATGGGATTACCCTTTCTTCCTTTTTACGAAATCTGATGTTCTGCGCAATGATGTACGATGAATGGCTGCAGGGTTAGGAAGGCCATTGCCTCATGAAGTTGATTTTTATATGGATATATTCAGATGCGTTACGTCTCAGAAGATCCTGCTTATCTGATTGTCATTTTGAGATGCAAATTCTACTAAAAATGAACAAACATGTTTTTAAATAAATAGCTTTATTTTATTTTATATTTTTACTTTCCCTGCAATGCATGGTAATGTATAGGGAAAGTATTGGAATCATGTCGAAAATCGCAACGGATCTACACGTTTCGAGACCTCTAGAATACGAAAAAACTATTTTTAGCGTGACGTCTGTGTGTCTATGTGTCTGTCTGTCTGTGCAGATTTTGTATCCACTCTAACTAATAAACTAATGGACCGAATTTCATAAAATTTGGTAGGTAAGTCACTTTTGGGAGAATCTGGTGCTGATTAGTTTTGGGTACGATTCGGGATAAAAGAACTCGCCTTTTTTTGCGAAATGGCCCGCAAAAGCTTGTATCCACTCTAGATGAAAAACTAATGGATCGAATTTCACAAAATTCGGTAGATAAGTCACTTGTGAGTCACTCTGATGCTGATTAGATTTTGGTACGATTCGGAAACGAAGAACCCGTCTCTTTTTACGAAATGGCCAGCAAAAATTTCATGTATCCACCTAGCTAAAATGCTAATTGACCCAATTCCACAATATTTGGTAGATAAGTTACTTGTGGGACACTCTGGTGCTGATTCGATTTTGGTACGATTCGGTAAATAACAACCTGCCTTTTTTACGAAATGGCCCGCAAAAATCGCCAAAATCTAAAAGAAAAGAAAAAGACTACATGTGCTGAAATGTATCCATTAAATTTTTGTTTTATACGCAATTTTTGACGAGGAAAAGAATATAGCACATTCCATTATACTTTGGGACTAACCGTTCTCAAGATATTTGAGATTTCTTGCATTTTTGTTGCGCCGCTATCGGGAAAATGTCCAATTACCAAATAAAAACGAAAATTGAAGTAAAAATGAAAATTTAGTGTTATTTGGTGCAATTAATCTCAATCTAATGAATTATTAAAGAGATAATGAAAATATGAGTTTAAGTCTGCAAGGAAAGTCATGTGCTGGCCACATCAGATTTTTAATAAATAAAATGGATACACATCAACTTTAATTAAACTTTAAAATCAAAGATAAACAAACATAGGTTTAAAAGTCCTTTAATAAAATCTGCTTTCCTCGACGTACAATAATGACACGCCCAAAGCGCTTTTGGGCATCACTACGCCTTTCATCAGTGGCTTCACGACTGATGAAGGCCATTGATGATTAAAGTAGTTATGTAGATAAAAGTAGTTATGTAGTGACCACATTTTAAAAGTAGTTTGTAGTCACTACTTTTTAAAAGAAGTAGCTGTACTTGTAGTTAACTACATTTGCCATAATGTAGTTGTAGTTCACTACAATAATAAAGTAGTTTTTCCAACCACTGAAATAAAGTGTCAGAACTTTAACAATGTTACTACTTTTTAGTATGAATAATATTCTCAAATACTGACACACTATCGCCTCTAGGAAACCATGCGTCCGATCGTATAATGGGAGCCATTTCTTTGAATTACGTATGGGAGAAAGAATCGAATCGAGTATATCTCGTTGGTATTAAAATTTCTCTGCGATTGTATCTAGTACTCAAAGAATAAGTTTGTTCCTTTTTTCGCCGACTTCTTTCTGGCTGACAACACAAAATAAAGTAGCTGAATTTCCTTTTATTTGTCTCCAAGCCTTTTGGCAGAAATACACTTTAAAGTTCTTTTCGCCGAGATTGCTTGCAACGGATTAAGAGTCCGCCAATCTATCACAAAAGTAGCACTTTTAAAACTTACATGTGTGAACGAAATAATGCTAACCATTTGCTCACGGGTGGGACAGCGTCCATCCCAAACTAAGAACCTCTCAAAAAGATAGGTATTTGACATACCCTATCCCAAACAGTTCGATCCCCCTTTACAGACATTGACGTCCATGGAAGCCAATGCCTTTAAAGGGGGATCGAACTGTTTAGGATAGGGTATTTCAAATACCTGTCTTTTTGAGAGGTTCTTCGTTTGGGATGGACGTTGTCCCACCCGTGAGCATCGCGAATTTGTAACTGTTCTGCATCTCCATCATTACAAGGTGCTCAAGTATGCATGTAAATCACGCCTTGGTTTGAAAATGAGAACAATGGGTGTGAAAAAGTGCGGGTTTTCCTAACTTTTTCTTCGATCTTCCGACCTATCCGAAGGTGTGACATGTATCTGTTTTACGATCGAGAAGTGTCCCCAACTTAGACTGGGGGGGGGGGGGGGGGACGGCTTGCACAGGGATCGTACTCTCTTTTTCCTACCGTTAACCTCTGGGAAGGACTTATAGACCCACCTATTTAAAGTGCCTGTATTCAGCGTAAACAAGGTGAGAGTTTAGGCAGAGCCAGGAATCGAGCTGGGGTCATCCGGGTGCAATCCCCTCGTGCCTCGTGCTAACCACTGGGAAAATGACTGACAAACGGAGAGGAAGGCATTTTTTATATATCAATAACTGTTAACGTCAAAATACAAAACTATTACACAAAGTATTTCCTCTCGTGAATGGAATGTACTAAATTCACGATAATGATGTTAACACATTTATTGCATAATATTACGTAAGAAACGTGAATCTATTTCACAATAATTAATCCTTTTTTCAATTTTATGTATCTTTCTGATAAATTTGTTACAAAAGAATAGTAAAATTTTTGCGGTCTTCCGAAAATTCAATTGCGTTTAATCTCAAAAGGCTTCTAGTGTTCACGGGTTGTCATTTTTGTACCCAATTTCGTTCGAAATGCTCATGAGATATCGTCTCCACAGATTGAAGGACACTCACATACACAGCCATAACCTCAGAAACATTCGATTTGAGTTCAGGTATGCTTTAAACATGTTCTTCCGTCGAAAAGTCGAATTCAAATTTTCGACCTCGTTGCAATACTTTTTCTATACTATGTATATAGGGAAAGTAAAAAAATAACTTGACCGAAATAGGTTTCAATTAAAAAATTCAACATTATTCAACATATTGAACATTATTCAACATATTGAACATATGCAACCTATTGAACATTATTCAACATATTGAATTATATGTTGAATCATTGACCATTATTCAACATTTAATTGAAAATTATTAAAGAAATGGTAGAATGATATTTTACAATTAGATCTGGTAGGGAGTTTCGAAGGTAACTGCATGAACTGAACTCATGCGCGCCACCTGTTGGTTAAAACAACGTTTCACAAAGCATTGGGTTTAACAACGATTTTTTAATACTTTTCTGTTTCGTGATCATTTTTTAGAATACCATATGACAAATATTAAAACGCCACTCCTCTTATTTCCCGAACTATTTTCTTCTTATATCCTTAGATTATATTTTAGATAAAATTAAGTAAAAAAAATTAATATTTAAAGTTGCGAAAAGATGGAAGGAGAATATATCTTTCTCAAATACGCGTAACCAAAATCTTACAAAATATGGACGAAATTCCCAAAGTATTTCCTGGGAGAAAGAAATAAAGTATCCAAATGTGTATAGATGGATTAGAATTTCAATGCATGATTCAGCAAAAGGGGATATTTTGTTGATAGCAGCATATTTTTAGCCAATAATTCAGCCTCATTCTCCGAGTGAGTCCATTGGCAGTTGTTTAACATTCTTATCAACAGTAGAATGGGGCGATTTACATAGCACTCATTCTTTTTCCAAAGGAATGTTTGCGTACTACATTTTTTATGAGATGGAGTGCAACTTTGTGATGTTAGAAAATATTGAATCCAGAAATATTCCTATGGGGAAACCTTTATTACAATAGGACCATACGAAGACTCTAAGTAAACACATTACAATAAGTAAACAAAGCATGCGACTTCACGCACAATCAATATTAAATGGGTTTACAACGTGAAATATGTTTGTAAAAATTTTCTTTCAAGAAACTATTTCATACCGCTTATGAGATATTACGATTCATATGTAAACGGTCTTTACAGTATAAAAAACAGACTCTACAGCAAAAAAGAAAATACCTAGTTTGCCACATTTCAGACTATATTTTATTTTATTATTACTTTCCTACACTTTACTATTACTTCCATATTAATGTACTGGAAAAGTATTGGACTCGTGTAGAAAAAATTGCAACTCGAGTTTTCGACAGATCGACACGTTTTGGGACCTCTAGAATACGAAAAAAAATTTTTTTTAGTGTGACGTCTGTGTGCAATGTATGATCTACTAAAATGGTGTGTCAAAAAATAATTCAGCAAATTTCATAAAATGTTATAGATAAATCCTTTGTGGGTGATTTTGATACGATTCCGGACAAAAGAACCAGCTTTTTCTTTTCTTTTTTTTGCGAAACGACCCACAACAATCGCATGTATCCATGCTAGATAAAAAACGAATGGACCCAATTTCACAAAATTGGGTAGATAAATCACTTGGGGGCTACCCTGACGCTGATTAGATTTTGGTACGATTCGATAAAAATAGTACCTACTTTGTTTTACGAAATGGTCCGTAAAAATCGTCAAAATCTAAAACAAAAAATTACGTATGCTCACATATTTCACTTAAATGCTTGTTTCGTGCGTCATTTCGGACGACGAAAAGAATAAGATCCCATCACTCACCGTTCTCGAGATGTTTTAGTTTTTTCGCATTTTTGCCTTTAAATATACGTCCAATGACCCAATGAAAACAAAAATGGGGTTAAAAGTGACAATTCAATGTCATTTCAAATAATCATGAGTGTCATTGAGTGCCGTTAAATTCGATTATAGAAATACAGAGAAAATGAATTTGGGTTTGTAGGGAAAGTGATGTGGTGTCCATATCCATTTTTTTTGTAGAAAATAGTTTAGGAAAAAATGTCAACCTTTTTATCGAATCTCTCTACTTATTTTTAAACCTCAAAACATATATTTATTTGACTGGTAAAGTTTTAGAAATATATTTTCTGCAATTTTTTTTTGTTTTTCCACACAAAACAGTCTTCCACGTCAAACAGAAATATGCGTAATATTGCGTAAAATTGAAATATAAATGGTGTCAGTGATATTTAAGCATAATGAAAATATGAGAAGTTTCTTACTTATTCATTTACAAATGATGGTAGATAATTTTCCAAAAAATTCGAGTATTTATTATAAGCTTAGTTTGCTTTTCTTTATAATTTTAATAGCAATAATACTGAGCAATTAACGTACATGAAAAACGTATCTGAAACGTATGTCGTGTCTGAAAAAATCTGATGTGGGCAGCACATGACTTTCCTCATAGAATGCAATGAATTGACTATTTTTACAGTAAAAATTAGGCTATTCTTATAGGAGTTACTTATATTCGTTCCAAGATATTGAATTTTCGTCCATGAGTAGTCATTTTCATTGATTGAGCGTCATTTTGATCCATTGGGCGAGATTTTCGTTCATCTGGCAACATTTAAAAAAGTCGCCAAGTTGGCGAAATTCTGCGAAAATCTCGTCAAGCGTTATGGACAGAGAAATAAGTTATTCTTATAGCAGATAAATGACTATAGGCCGTTCAAATACAAAAGTATTGCTTAAAGTATTTTTTCTCATGAATGGAACGAGCTGGATCCACAAGAATGATCTCACCCAATTCATCGCATGATATTACATATGAAAGTGAAGATGTTTTTCGAAAGTTAATATTTTTTTTTTAATTTATGGGATTTTTTGATAAATTTATTTGAAAAATGTGTAATATCTCGAGAACAGTTTATGCTAGCATTATAAAGTTTATGTCAATCGCTTTCTAAGGAAAAATTACGTATATATATATATATATATATATATATATATATATATATATATATATATATATATATAGTGATCGCCCTTTAAGACGGGCAGTCAAGGCCAATATTTATTGTACGGATTACCGAGAGTCTGTTATAACAGAAGTCATTAAATTAGATGTAAATTAGCAATGAAAAAGTAAAATGGTCGCGAAAGTGTGTTATCCTCAACATTATGTAACTTATTAGGTACATTGAAAAATACAATCGTAAGACAGAAAAGACAGGAAATGTTAATTAAAAATTTTCCAATAGTAAGTAAAATGCGGTAAAAATGAAAAATATTAACATTCAAACCATAAACAAAATAGAGTTGTTCATAGCACTGTTTTCAAAACGAAGTCATCATTATTTGTGTCTTCTGGATAAACAATCTTCTTTTTATGTCATTCTCAATTTTAACCAATGACTCAAATATATGCTCTGCAACATCTTTCACTGATTGAAAAATTGAATAAATGCTGTCTTAACGAATGAACGAACGTATCAAGCGATGTTTATAACATGCAACGTCCTTAAACGGGGAATACGTATTTGTACGTAATAACGAAAAATCCATCTTAAACGAGTGCCGTCTTAACGAGAGGCCTCTGTATTTCATAAGAAATACGAGTAATATTCCATGAAAGCCAAGATGCACACAGGAAAAATGCACAAAAGATGCACCAAGATGCACAAAAAAAAAAAAAATGCTGTCCAGGTAATATTCATTAGCCCAATAATCTCCGCCATTACTTGTGAAGCCTGTTTTTCGATTGGCTGATTATGTGCTCCTTAGGAAAAGTAATCACATGCTACCGAGACTTCGTCTGAAGTAAATCGCCTCTAATCTCTTGATTCCATCTTTATCAATACATCTAATCCCTATATTTTACTGCCTTTTTCCTTAATCAAGAGAAATGAAATGTAATAAGAACAATTTAGATCGTGCCATGCACAATCATTTTTAACACTTTACAACAAAGTTGAAAAGTGTTTATGACTTTGTTCATTCTGTTTGTCTGTCTGTCTATCCGTTAGCACAATAACTGCCGTAAAAGTGACTTTATCAGCATGAAATTTTAGTATGTTGTTGAGACGGTCTGTGGGACCCATGGGAATGTAAATGAATAATATCACCCCAATTAGTGTTGGATTGAACCCAGGTTGAAAAAATTAAACACATTGAACCCTATAGGTCTATTTTCAAACATTTTTTAAGCAAAGTTGAAATTCACCCATTGCTTCGAAAATGTTAGGAGATATTCAGATTATCACATAAAATGTGTATCGCACATCTGAATGTATCGCATTTAAGAGATGTTTAAATAAAATTATATTTCAAATTGTGTTTCGCAATCAATGCTTTATGCATGATCGATCTTTTTTGTTTCCCCGCCATACATGCATGATAATGTATAGGGATGGTATTGGAATCATGTCAAAAATCGCAACTCGACTTTCGACGGATCTACACGTTTTGAGACCTCTAGAACACGAAAAACCATTTTTAGCGTGACGTCTGTGTGCCTCTGTTTGGGCAATGTATGTTTTCACTCTAACTGAAAAACTAATGGACTCAATTTCATAAAATTTGGCAGGTAAGTGAGTAGGTGGCCCTGGTGCTGATTCGGGAAAACACAACCTGTTTTTTTTCGCAAAATAGCCCGCAAAAGTCATTAAAATCTAAAATAAAAGACTACGTATGCTGAAATGTATCCACTTAAGGCTTGTTTTATACGTCATTTTTGGCGATGAATGGAAAGAATAAGACCACTATAAAGCTATTTTAGTTTAAGAGATATTTTAGTTTTTTCGCAATTTTGCTACGGCGCCTTTGAGAATACGTCTAGTTACTCAATGAAACCGAAAATTAATATAAAAGGGCCAATTAAGTGGGATTTCAAATAATTATGTGTGTTATCTTGTGCCATTAAACTCAATTTAATGAATTGTTAAAGGAATAAAGAGATGATAAATGTGTGTCTGTAGGTAAAGTCATGTGCTGCTCACATCAACTTTTATGAATATAATTTGGATATAATTGCATAGATAATATCCTGTATTGTTAGTATTCAGAAATTTTATTGAATTTTAATGCGTTCAAAAATAAAAGATATATGAAAAGTCTTAGGTTACACAGTCAAATGCACTTAGCAGCAAAATGTACAGCAAAATGCACAGCAAAATGCACTAAAAAGTAAAAACTAATTTTTAGCTGTCACAACGTTCTTGGTTATATTTGATTCAAATTAAAATCGTCGTGTGCTCATAAAAGATTTGTATTTGGACATGGGCATCCATAAATTGATAACAATGGAAATAACATACTCAAGTATATCAGTGATTACATTCAACTCATTTAAATTTCTCGTTGACAATTTTAATTAAAAAATCCGTCAGCTGCTTAATATAAACACATATATAGTTAAATATATATGTATATATGAGTATGCTGACAATTGTTTCAATTAATTTCATTTCGAAAGATATTCAGCGTTACTCTTTACGAAATAATTCCCAACTAATACAATTCTTTCATGGGCGTCCCAAGCACTTTATTTTCAGTTACACAGGACCCAGAATGGGGCGATAACAAAAATAAAAATATTTTTACGTTTCAGGGCATTTTATTAAAACCGTGCAACTTAAGTTTTTTTTTATAATATTTTATACACAGGGTGATTAGAAAAAGATGAGCCAAACTTTACGAGGTGATAGTACACACCAAACTAAGCATTTTTCGTCATAGTTTACCGGGTCGAAAATGAAACGTAAAGGCGTTACAGGGCGCTTAATAGTGAAACCGACGAGGTGAGGCGAAAACAAAAGAATGACTTAGAAGTTATAAAATGATATTTAATAAACAATATTTACAGTAATGGCTCAAAAGAGCGACCGCCAAATTGAATGTATGTCTCACAGCGGCGATGGAGGGATTAGCGAACTCTCTCGAATAGACCAGGCATGTCGCGCACTTCGACAGCAGAGGTCGGAATTCTGGCGAGACGTCCCTGTTCAGATATAAGAGAGTGTCATAGACGAGACGCCGCATGAGATATCCCCATAAAAAGGAGCCGAGACACGAAGGATCGGGCGTTAGTGGGTCTCCATCGTCTCAAAAGTTGGAGCTGCAAACTGATAAGGTCGTACATTCGGTGTTACGAGAATTTGCATAAGGGTTCTTCTTTTTCCTCAGAGGAAATTTGCATACGTGGTTTACTTCTTAAAACAGAAAATAACAACCAGAATGACGTTTTTAAGTTTGCGGAGCGGCCGCTTCCCATCGAGTAAGCGCCCTGTAACGCCTTTACGTTTCATTTCCGACCCGGTAAACTATGACGAAAAATGCTTGATTTGGTGTGTACTACCACCTCGTAAAGTTTGGCCCACCTTTTCTGAATCACCCTGTTTGTATTTACCTATTTAACTATACAACGATGGGACTATATATTTATATAAATAAAATTGAAAATATGTCTGTTTATTTATTTGTGTGTATGTCTTATCATCATGGAAGCACAGCTGCTCCGAATTTCATGAAATTTTGTGTATAGCCTTCGAAATCTTAAGTTTCGATTTCTTAAGTTTCTAGTTTCTAGGACCAGGGGTTGTCTAGATATTAACAAAAAACGCAAACTTAAACCTTCCACAGACACAGCATTATGCAGACGATATTTTTTCAGCAAATTTATTTAAAGAAAATGATATCATGTTGCTAAGCAATGGTATTGAATCCAATGAGATTATATACAGCAGGAGATTTTTATTAAATCTTTTCCAATTTAAATAATTAAGAAATGCATAGGAAAATAAATTTTTATCTGAATTACATTTTTGACCGGATTACATCCGGGTTTCGGATGGAAAGGTTTACGGGATATTTGATATTTTCAATTTCTTAAGTCATCTGTTTTATTTTGGCAAAAATGTTTGAAACTTATGTTATTGTGTTTAGCCAATCAGCAGAATAAATATGATACATGTATATTTTATAATACCATTTTAGAGCTTTTTTTCCAACTTCACCGCGCTTTCTTTTTGACATAGATTGATCCAGTTTCATATTATTTTGAAAATTTGTTTACAAACGTGGTCTAGGACGTTTTATTCTTTAGATCTGCCTGTGAAGATCATTTTTTATAGCGCGAACAGATATTCTTATACTTTTGTTTAGGAAAATTAAATTAAATTAAATACTTTAATAGAATATTTTGAATAACAATGTCATATAGAATACTACAGAAATTTGCACATAATATATATAATTGAAAATTTTTAATTTACTTGTATTATATAAACCAGAGATTGATAATTTATTGAAATTGTTCTATATATATATATATATATATATATATATATATATATATATACACAGTGGCTCCCAAAAGTGTTCGTACATTTACAAATTTTAATGAAATACTGTTTTATCCATTAATAAAAATTAATATTTCAGAATGGGAATTTCTTAATAATATCTATAACATATTCTTAACAAAACTACATAAAATATTTTAAAAACATAGTAAAACTTTTTCTTGAAAAATTAATAATCAAAAAGTAACCAAAAAGTTACGTCACAAAAGTCTTCGTACAATTAAAAAAAAAAATCTCTACATATAGTAAATATTGTAATATTTCGGTAAATTAGTACTTACAAGGGAAGGCTTTGCAATAGTTCTCTCGGATTGCAATCTTTCATGTCCTATCTTGTAAAGAACCATGCATAATGATAAAACGCCACGGTTATCATCTGCTAAGTGATAGGGGGCGCCACAATAACAATCTGAAGTTGCCATCCAAACGTGCTCTACTGACGTGTATTATTTACATTTTAGTGTGATTATATTATCCTTTTTAGTTATTATTATTATTAAATAATACCTGAAAAAACACTAAAATATGCACAGCCGTTAGATTGTTACTTCTTCAATCCTTATAAGGCATTTGTAAAACGTATCGAAGACTACATAAAAATTTGAGCTGCATGCATTGAATGGGTCCATATTGAAGGCATCGATGAATTTTGAACCAACATCGATGAAGAGGCCAAGAGAAAATTAAATGACATATTATTTATGTTTAAAATGCATTCATTTGTGTACAATTAACTTGGCGCTGATATATTTCAAGATATGGTAATATATTCTTGGAAAAAAGCTAGATATTCTGTTGAAAAACACATTACAAAATTTAACAAGGTAATGGCAACTGTATTTAATATTGGTTCAGCAACTTGTTTCATTGTAAATTGCAATGATTATGCATTTGTTAAATGTGCACATTGTAACGTTTTCATTTGTATTGATCATACATTTAATCATTCCCATTCATAATTTCAAACTTACAATGAATTTAAATCATTCATTATTTTACAAATTTCATTTGCTTTGACTTTCATTGTAATACAGTCAATAGTTTTGTTGATTAGTTCAGTTTTGGTTTCCAAAAATTTCAACTTTTGTCTTTGTTGTGTTTGATCAACCTTTACGATCATGTCTTGACAGTTGTTTAGCTAATTAATAAGATATAAATTATATTAGTAATAAATTTATCGTTTACTACTTACCGTTATTGTCCATTTTATTACAAAATAATAATAACAATTGAAAAGGATAATATTTTCACACTAAAATGTTAATAATACACGTCAGTAGAGAACGTTTGCATGACAACTTCAGATTGTTATTGTGGCGCCCTCTATCATTTAGCAGATGAAAGCCGTGGCGTTTTATCATTATGCATGGTTCTTTACAAGATAGGACATGAAAGATTGCAATCTGAGAGAACTATTGCAAAGCCTTCCCTTGTTAGTAGGATATCCTCTAGCATCCACAACAGTTTTTAAACGTCTGTGAATAGAGTTTACTAGTTTTTGTAATTTCTGCATCGATGTTCCTATCCTTCGATCATTACTGTTTTCAGTTCGCTCTTCATTTAATGTCGGGTCTTCGTACTCTAACCTATAGTTCTCTCCAAAAGTGTTCCATTGCGATTCAATCCGACGACTGAGGGGGTGTTTTCAGAACTTGTGGACAATTATGGAGACACCACATTGAGAGCCGTGTGCTTAGAAATGATAAAATGCAAAGTTGTTTCCAGTACCCAAATTTTGAGATGCTAATTTTCAATTGTGTTTTAAAATATTTAAATAAAGAGCATGATTTATTATGCCATCAATAAAAACCAAATTATCTAGTCCTGATGCTGACATGCACCCCCGCACAAGGACACCTCCACAGCTATACGTTACTGTCCCAAATAAGTTCTTGGGATTAAGTTCCTCAGTTTTCTTCTCCATGCAATTATACGCACATCGGAACCAAAAATGTTAAATTTGTTTTCATGTGCAAATAAGACATGATTCCAATACTTTTCGGACTTATCATTAATTTTGGGAACGAAAGCCTAAGCTTTCTATTTTTCGCACTTACAAAAAATTTTTTCGGGCAGAACGCCCATGTAATCTAGCTGATCGTCGAACAGTTTCAGGTGAAATTGAATTACCTTGTTTTCTTCTTTAAAGCGTTTTATTACATACTGCACCGTAGAATGCGATAAATTTACAAATTTAGCGATATTACGAACTGATTTACCACTACTATGATGAAAAAAAATCAATTTTCGAAGTTTTCTTACTACTACGAGCCATTTCTAAATAATACTATAAATATTACGAAGTAAGCAAGCAATGTCACCACAATGCAAAAAAAAAAAAAAAATGATAGAGGATAATTTTATTTATGAATTTATCCGAAAATGTTTCGGTATACGATCACTTTTGTGACGTGTTCGTTCTCTGCCTCCTTGCTTTTTCATTTTTATAAAAAAAATAAGTCAGTATTTAAAAAAAACTGTTGGGTTTTACTCAAAATTACATGGGGATGATATGAAAAAATATTGAACTTTATATTCGGTTTCAATTCCAGGCGACAGAGCTTTTTCTACAAATTTTTAAAGTGTACGGCCACTTTTGGGAGCCATTGTATATATATATATATATATATATATATATATATATATATATATATATATAATTGAAAAATTTTAGTTTACTTTCATTATATATACCAGAGATTGATCATTTATTGAAATAGTTCTGTATATATATATGTAAAATATATATATATATATACAAACACACAATATAAGAGAAGAGGGGCTATTTCGGACCATTTTGTAAGAAAATGTCGGTTCTATTTTTCAAGGTTCCGCCAAATTATAATAGATTAAAATGTCTTAATAGACTCGGCTAAATGTCAGCTGTTTAGAATGTAGGAAAGTATGTTAAACAGACATCGGCCATGATAAGTTAAATAAAAGTTGCGGTTTATATTAAATGGACATTTTATATCTTAAACTGCTCAGAATAGACATAAAAATAAAAATCTGATGTGAGCGGCACATGACTTTCCCTTCAGACTTATATTAACGTTCTCTTTATTTTAATTAAATTTATTTCACTTTTAATTCAATTTTCGTTCTCATTCGGTAACCGGGCTTATTTTCAAACGTGGCGTAGAGAAAGTACGAAAAACTAAAATATCTCGAGAATGGCTAGTCCTAGTGTAATGGTGTTGGTCTTATTCTTTTCGTCGTTAAAAATTATGTATTAAGCGAGCATTTAATGGATATATTTGAGTATACCTAGTTCTTTAGTTTAGATTTTGACGATTTTTGCGGGCCATTTTGCAAAAAAAGGCAGGTTATTTTTTTCCGAATCGTATCAAAATCTAATCAGCACCAGGGTAACCCACAAGTGACTCATCTACCGAATTTTGTGAAATTCGGTCCATTAGTTTTTCAGTTAGAGTGGATACAAGCTTTTGCGGACCATTTCGCAAAAAAAAAGGTGGGTTATTTTATCTCAAATCGTACATAAAACTAATCAGTACCAGACTCGCTCACAAGTGACTTACCTACCAAATTTTATGAAATTCGGTCCATTAGTTTTTTAGTTAGAGTGGATACAAAATCTGCACAGACACACAGACATACACACAGACGTCACGCTAAAAATTTTTTTTTCGTATTCTAGAGGTCTTGAAACATGTAGATCCGTCGAAAACTCGAGTTGCGATTTTCGACATGATTCCAATACTTTCCCTATACAGTCTCTCAAATATATAATCAAACTATTGTAACCCCATCAAAAAACATAGATTTAAAAATTATTCCATTGTTGTGAACAAACAGTCTGTAATTTATTATTTTTTCCAAAGGAGCTTTTCTATTTGTTAACGAAAAATCTAAAATTGAATTGAATTTTTTGAAATGCGAATGGATTTATTTCTAAATTATTAATTATTCTTTTATTTATTTCAGACTTAATTTCGGAGATTTGGAATTAAGAGTCGAGCGCGATTTGACTAGCTGTTAAGTAGATTTCCCCATCCAAGTTTGCTAAGTCTCAAGAATTATTTGGTTGTTCTACAGTAATGACGACAGTCCTGGTGTTTGGATTATTTCCTTCAAGATCGTTGAGTGAGATGAATCCAACCAGTGCGTGTATGTGATAGACCCATACAGTGGTGTTGAATTCGGATCTTCAGTGTTAGTCGCGCCGCTCTAAATGAGAGCATTTTTGGTCTTGAAAAAGGAAGGAAACTGGATTAGGCCTCTTGGGGAAACCAGTATAAAAAAAACGCGCCTAGGCCATTACGCCTTGGGTGTATCAGCCCTAGGGTGGTGTCGAAAGCCCAGACCATTCGGCTCAGCCCTAGGGTGGTGTTGTTGTTGTTGAAACCCAGACCGTCCGACCTACCAGAAAGGTGTAAGGTAACTGTTTGGACGGTCGGGAAGTGCCACCCAATTTAGACCGGAACCCAGTGGGGGAGGCATCCACAGGGACCGTACCCTCCTTCCCCTACCACCAACCTCTCGGAAGGACTCCCTAGGGTGGTGTGGAAAAGTGGCCGTTACAGAGAGTTTTTTAAAAAATAATTTAAAAAAAAAACAAGAATTGCTCTGGTTTCAATCCACTACAAAATTCTTTCCATTTCTGCTTAGCAAAAGAAGAAGACCAGGAAAATAGAAGCCTAGTACGTGTTCCGGTAAACAGTGATTCGCTCATGTGTAAAATGCTATTAGCGAGTCATGTGTACCAGGGCATGTACTTTTTATAAACATCATTGGCAGAAACCAAAGAACCTATCTGACCACACAGTTCTTTATATGTAATTTTAAATACCATATCAAAGTTCAGTGTGGTCATCTTGGTTCTTTTATTAAATCACAAAAATGAAAGAAAACAACACTTTGAATTAGCGTTGCGGTACGCCGCTGCGTTTATTATTCTGATGGAACCAAGCAAAGGTACGTACTTTGGTAATATTATATATGAATTCTTGTATCGTACTTGATTGACACTAGAGGAAGTCCAGATTACTTTTTTTGAATACTGTACATTACCATGTATTGCAGGGAAAGTAAAAAGGAAATTACCAAATGACTTTTTTTATTGTTATTGCAGATATCGGCCATTCCATACTGACGAGTGTCTAATCAACAAGAAACCGGTCCATAGACGATTTTTTTATCTGCAGTGCGAAAATGGTGAATTAGCTGTTGTATTAACTTTAACTCCCTTTGTAGGCTGGTTCTGTGATTATCAATCATTTTATGTATCATTTTACTTATGCAATTTATGTTATGATCTCTGAATTTATTCTTATTATTGGGAAAGTTACATTCTGTATTTTACATTCATAATATTTCATAATGGCCGATAAAATATATTTAGATTTCCTATTTAAAGTTTCTTTTGAGTGTTTTTATCCACCTTCAAACTGCCCGTAATAATGCCATTTTAAAATCCCTTTAAAAGTTATTAAATGGTACATTTTAAGTCAGTTCGTGAGTTTTAATTTTTGAGATCATTTTACTTTTATGAGCTATCTAAATTCCATCCTGCGTTAAACGTTATGTCCAAATATGATTAAACAAACTGCCGTTAAAAGAAGTTGGAAGCGATTTATGGCAATTGCTTGTACGAGGTGCGTTAATGGCGGGAAATAAACAAAATAGAACGCAATTAAGTTGAGGTGTTACTTCATTAAAACTTTAAAGAAAGAAACAAATGCGATGCAGCAGAAAAATAATAATAACTTTCACCATATATGATAGAATTTCTTGACTTATGCTTTTGCACATTTAATAAATGAACACATTTTCGGATCTTTTGCTCTGTGTGGTTATTTGCTCTTTATGAAATCACATAACATTTGAATTCTTACGTAATTATTTAAAGTATGCGTGGAGGATTGCTTTTTTACAGTGAGTGAAATTGAGCGAAATAATAAAAATGACCTTATTTAAATTAAAAGTACAGTAAAATTGTTAACTCTTATATACTATAGGAAACAAAGTAGCAGTATTTGAAAGTCGTTATATTATACACCTTTTTCGGCAGGTTGAGTGGGTCTATTACAGATCAGAAAATACAACGAGGAAATTGCTTTAAAATCAGAGCAAAAGTGACTAAGATAGATAAAAAAGCAGATTTAAAAAATACTGTGTCCCGATCGTCTCCTTTTATCACCGCCTCCCCCAAAAGGGGTCGAAGTTCAGCATAAACAGGTCTAGTGAATTCATATTTAAGTAGAAAATACAATGTGGAAGTATAACAGGAAGTTACCCCCCTCCTCCCCAAGGAGGTACATTGTCAAGCTCGATATTAATCGAAAGATTTTTTCAAGCCTTTAAAATGAAGGTTAACATGGCATCATTGAGATCATTTGGACCAATGCTACAGATTTTTTAAATTGTTTCTTTGGGGAAAGAACAAGCTATTTAAAAATGGATTCTGGTACGAGACAGCCGAGTTGAGCCACATGTCAGTAAATTTTACTTTTTTTTGTTCAATGAGATAGGTGTTTGAACATTAGAAAATCTTCGTCTGGTAACATAAGTTTAAAAATCAATATTCGTCTGCATTTGACAAAATCGTACCAAATTTCATTATATGTCTTCAACTTCAGGAGACACTGACTGTTCCATGTTATATGTTCGGTATATTTATTCTGTTTGTATAATGTATGGCTTATTCTCTGCCATTTGAAAAAAAAATCTTCAACTTGTTGGAGACTTATGTAGACTGATGATTCACAAATAAATAGATCACCTATTCATTTGTGAATAGACAGAGAGACACTTATGGACACACATACATTATCAGTCATCATTAGAGAAGTGGTTGATTTGTATTTAGGGACGCTTTATAAAGTCAAATTCACAAAATTCAGTCAGCCGGATTTTGAAATTCTCAATACTTTCCCTTTATATATACTAAGTACTGCAGGGAACGTTAAAAAGGTAGAATCAATAGCCAGTTCGACCCAAATAGAAGAGTTAAAATTTCTACTGAAATGAGTGTTTTATGAGTTCTTCAAGTGACTTAAACTTTAAACGATTTTTAAGTAATAGAATAGAAGAATTAAAAGCTGATAGCATTCTTTAAAAAATATTGCGTCAGAAGTTTCTAACTGATTGAAGTTTTTATGAATACATTATTACGGGGCTTTATGTGCATTAGGATGAGTAACATTATTTAAAAACCGTTATATATAACAAAGGTTGGACATTATGCGGAAATGTTTCTTATAATATTTTTTCCTTTGTCAGAAAAGAGCTCGAAAAAATATTTTGAAATAAAAAAATATATAATAAAGGTTCAAAAGGGGGGTTTTCTATCTAAAGCTGAATTTCTTTCTTTTTATCTTCTAAATGATATACTTGCTTTCTTTTTAATCATTTATTTGATAGAACCCTTTTCAAGTTATTTTTAGGTTCCCGAGAAGGTAGAAAATGTTTTTTTTTTTCGTTTTGGCTTTAAATTTCTTTGTTTTTTATTGATTTTCCATTCACTCAAATGGTTTCTCTTCAAAGTATTCATTCGCAGGTTCTGGTGCAGATATTTCGTCACAATGTGAAAAGATGAAATGTTTTATTTAGAATAATATAAAATTGGATGCACACAGGGTGATTAAAAAAAGATGGGCCAAACTTTACGAGGTGGTAATACACACCAAACCAAGCATTTCTCGTCATAGTTTACCGGGGCGTAAAATCGATACAGGGCGCTTACCCGTTGGGAATCGGCCTCTCTACAAACCTAAAAGCGTCATTATGGTTGTTTTTTCCTGGTTGAAGAAGAAAATTGCGCATTCAAATTTCATCTGGAGAAGAAGAAGAACCCTTATGCAAATTTTCGTTATTAGGCGAGAGTTAAGGAACTATCTGGACGTCACTTTTTCGAACCGATGGATTGGGCGAGGTGGTCCCATAGCTGGGGCCCCACGATGGCCGATCTGTTGGGTCTTGACGTCTTTCTGTGGGGATATCTCAAAAGTCTCGTCTATGACACTCCCATTGAATCGGAAGAAGAACTCGTCGCCAGAATTTCGGCCGCTGCTGCCGAAGTGTGAAACCTGCCTAGCGGTAACCCAGTGATTAACGCGGGAGAATTGCACTCGGGGGGCCAGGGTTCGATTCCCTCCGCTGCCAAAACTGCCACCATGTTCATATGGAATACGATCACGTTAAACATATGGGTCCGTAAGTCCTTCCGAGAGATTAGTGGTACGGTCCCTGTGGATGCCTCACTCACTGGGTTCCGGTTCACATTGGGCGGCTTTTCCCGGCCGTCCAAACAGTTACCATACATCTTTATGGTAGGTCGGACGGTCTGGGTCTCAACAACCACAACAACAGTGTGTTCGAGATAATTCGCCAATCCCTCTATCGCCACTGTGAGACGTGCTTTCAGGTGGGAGTTCGCTCTTTTGAGCTATTACTGAAATTATTCTTTATTAAATGTCCTTTTATAACTTCCAAGTCATTCTTGTGTTTTCCCCTCACCTCATCGGTTTCGCCATTAAGTGCCTACTGGCGCCTTTACATTTTATATCCGACCTGGTAAACCATAACGAAAAATGCTTGGTTTGGTGCGTACTACCACCTGGTCAAGTTTGGCCCATCTTTTTTTGATCACTCTGTAGAATATACGAATTTTTACTTTCCCTGCAATACATTTTCAGGGTGTCCCAAAAAGATTGAAACGCGCTTTAATTGTTTACCTGTTGGAGATAAGTGGGCAATGTAAATTGCAAAAATGTTGAAAGTAAGGTAGGGAATAAGACTACGTTAATGAAATAGTCCTCCCATTCATTTCCAAAAAGTAACACTTTTTAAATTTTTATACGACCCCCTTAGATAAATTGGGTCAATCAGAAATTTTTTATTTTTAATGGAACAAGATCATTAAAAAAGCCCACATATCTGTATCTTTAAAATCAACTGAATTATGATAAAGGTAAAAATCTGACTTATGCCAGTTTTCCTTACCATGTGAAGGGCTGTTTCATCAGTGAAAATAGCGATCATAAACAAATTGACGATGGAAATTGTTTACATCAAAAATACGTTGATATGTGCCGAAATTTTTTATCACAACTGAATCTAAATAAAGCTTTACACAGACAGAGATCATATAAAGCAGTGGTACTCACTAAGCGGTTGGGGCACATAATTAAAATATGCATACATTGTAGAAAACCACTGATATAAAGGGACAAATTTCGTTACAAATATTGGAAATACAATTCGCTGAACGTAATTCAAAAAGCATTCTCAAAATGTTTTTCTTCAACTCCCAATACATAACTGAATGCTTCTAATAATGCTTCTGTAAATATTTTGGAGTTCTTCACTACTAATATTGCTGCAAGCATCAATTATCTTTTATTTAAGGTCAATTGCGTTAAGTGGGCGAGTATTATAAACTAGTGCTCGAAGACGACCTCATAAGTAACAAGAAAGATCAGTCATGCTTAAAGCATTGATTATGAAACACTTTCCAACTTCAATGCAATTTTATTTAAACATGTCTAAAACGCAATACATTCCTCGATAATATTTTAAAACTTATCACAATACTACATTGATTTAATATATTTGAAAACTTAAACCTTCATTGAAAAAATTGAACTTCATTCAAATGACTGCATTGAAATATAAATTGCCTGGTTTAAATATCTCTAAAATGCAATACATTCCTCGGTAATAATTTTAGAATTATCATAATACTACGATAATTTATTATATTTGAAAACTTCATCGAAAACAACTGAAATTCATTCAAATGACGTCATAAAAAAATAACACGCCTGGCTCTCTCTATAAAAGCAACATTTCATTCATAAATAATTCCCCCATTCATGTCATTCATCACAATACTATAATAATTTATTTTATTTAAAAATTAAGACCATTGAGCTAGAAGTAAGTAATCTCTATGCGTAAAACTTCAGCGAAAAATATCGTCCTTCTCTTTCTAAAATCAATGAATATTTCATTCATATCAGCTAAGCAGACTCCATGGACTAATTTATTTTGTGTTAAAGAATTACAGCGATTCTAATACAACTCATTCTATATATTTTGCTGTTTACATTTTACATAGGTGAAAAATAGGCTTAATAGTAGAAATAATCATATTTGGATGAGCATTTAAACTGAAATATATTGTCATTGCGTTGTTTTAGTATGTAGATGCACAGAATTTAGGCAAAAATAAAGTAGTTTTAGGACGGATACAACACTCAATATGAATTAAAAAGAACTGTAAAAATCACGATTTTGACACAAGATGGATGCCATATATCATTTTGAAGTGGGTCATGTGATCGTTTCATATCATGGACACGTGATCGCTTCATATAAGAGGTGTTATTATTATTTTAATTTTTATTTAAAAAACTACTGAATATATTTCGCTGAATTTTTTTTTATATATTTTATGGAACAATTTGACTATTACCTAAAATTTTCGAAGCAATTTGTGAATTTTAAATCCGCTTAAAAAATGCTTGAAAAATTAGGTCCCATAGGGCTCAATGTATTCCATTTTTTCAACCCGGGTTCAATCCAAAACTAATTGGGTGATATTATTCATTTATATTCCCATAGGTCCTATAGACCGTCTGAACAACATACTAAAATTTCATTTTGATTAAGTCATTTTTACGGCAGTTATCGTGCTAACGGACAGACAGACAGACAGACAGACAGACAGAATGAACAAAGTCATAAACACTTTTCAACTTTGTTGTAAAGTGTTAAAAATGGATCTGGAGGGCCCATTCTGTGGCTCATTTCAAACCAATCCACCGTTTATCAAAGTTTTCATTGAGACAGTTTGTCACAATTATAGCCTGGTGTGCAGGCGCGCCATCTTGTTTATAATACATGTTTTTCAGAAGCGATAATATTGTCGTCTCCATAAAATCCGTTGCAGTACCGTTTAAAATATTTTCAGATGTAAGAGTCCCTGCATAAAACACAGGGCCAATCTGTTTTCCATTCCAAATTCCTCACCATACAGACACAGAAAATTTTCTCTGCTGATGTATTTCACGGACAAAAAATGATTTCGCATTATCCCAATAATGATCGTTGTGAGCATTGATTGCTCCATCTTCCGTAAGCAAACATTCATCAGTCCACAGAATGTTCTTAACAAAGTTCGAATTGATGTCTTGTTGGATTAACAACCAGTTGCAGAATGCTTACAAGCCGGTCAAAATAGGAGGGATAAAGTGCTTGAAGTTCATGATTACAAAATGGATGATAATGGTATTTTCCAAGTGTTCAAGCAATTGACATCCTAGGTAGCCCCAAAGTTTCGCTTGCTTTTCGAACGCTTGCTCGTGGGTTGAAAGTAAAATATGCGATGATGTCAGTTTCTTGGTCCTCCGTGTACAAACGGCCAGGTCTTGGATGAAATGAACCGGTAGTTCATAATCTCCTCATCGTCCGATAAACAAATGTACGTGAAATTTCAGGCAAGTTTGGATATCGCCGTTCAAAATCCCGAGCACTTTCTGCAGTAGTATTTTTATTACACAGAGCATAAATCATTATTAATTCGAAAAGCTTGTTATTTGTTAAAAATACCATAATGCACAACCAGTTACGTGTTCTTAATTTGCCAATTCAGAACTAAACATGCTGAAGATTCACTGAAAGATTTCTAATCTTCTTTATTTTGGTATAATATTAAAAAAAGTTTAGTTGTATTGAATAGAAATAATACTGGGAATAAATACGTAAATTAAAAAATAAATCGTCTGCATTTCATTCTTCCGTTTTCTTAAATTATTTTACTATAAACATTTGAAACGGCTAAGTTAAGAGTTAAAGGAAAGAAATAATCGTCTGTGAGTTCTATTCTTCGTTTTGAAAAATTATGTTAAATTTCAAAATCAAATACATACTTGCATTTGTTTATTTATTTATTTAAATTGTTTCAAATAAAAATGACATGTCTCAATATGAAAAGTACTTAAGAATCCGTGATTGCATCGTGAGCCTACGCGGAACTCGCAAAAATGTCTCCCATGTATTATCATCCAGTTTTATCTTTTTTGTGATATGTCACACATTTACATTTCTAATTCGATATAGGGTCCCCATTCACAATGTTCAATTTTCAATTAAATATAACTCGTTCCATTTTAAAGATACAGATATGCGGTTTTTTAATGATGTTGTTGCATTAAAAATAAAAATTTTCTGATTGACCCAATGTGTCTAAGGGGGTCGTATAAAAATTTAAAAAGTGTCACTTTTTGAAAATGAATGGGAGGACTATTTCATTAACGTAGTCTTATTTCCAACCTTACTTTCAACATTTTTGCAATTTACATTGCCCACTTATCTCCAACAGATAAAGAATTAATGCGCGTTTCAATCTTTTTGGGACACCCTGTAGAGAAGGTCTTGAAGCTTGTCGAGAATCGCAACTCGAGTTCTCAACAGATGTGCTCAGTTTGGGACCTCTGGAACACGAACCACAATTTTTAGCTTGACGTCTGAGTGTGTCTCTCTCTGTGTATGTCTTGTGAAATGTATGCATCCACTCAAAAACTAATCGACCGAATTTCATAAAATTTAATAGGTAAGTGACTTGTGGGTGACCCTGCTGCTGATTAGATTTTGGTGTAATTTGGGATAAGAGAAACTGCCTTTATTTGTAAAAAGATCCGAAAAAATCCTATGTATCCACTCTAGCTTTAAAACTAACTGAGCGAATTTCACAAAATTGACTAGATAAGTCACTTATGGGTTACTCTGTTGCTGGTAAGATTTTGAAATGATTCGGGATTCGGAAAAAAGAACCAGCTTTTTTTTACGAAATAGCCCGCAAAATTGTCGAAACCTACGATAAAAGAATACTTGTGCTTAAATGTTCCTAATAAATGCTTGTCTTATACGTCATTTTTAACGATGATAAGACCTACCCTATTATTCAAGGACTAGCCGTTCTCGAGATATTTTAGTTTTTTCGCATTTTTTCTATGCCACCTGTGAAAAATACGTTCAGTTACCAAATAAAAATGAAAATTGACTTCGTGTCTTTAAACTCAGTTTAACGAATTGTTAAAGAAATAAAGAGAAAATGAATTTGAGTCTGATAGGTAAAGTCATGTGTTGCCCACGTTAGATTTTTATAAACTAATTTGATTCAATTGTTGCTTGAATAATATGAACATTCAAATACTTCGTTGGTAAGACTATAAAATAAATATATAGAGATACTGAATACCGACGACTTGCTTTTGATTTGAAACTTTGTTATAAAAGTATCTAAGATGTTACTCTAATCAAGATTTTCCTATATTTCGATTGTGTTGAAGACCCAGACCGTCCGACTCGTCCAAAGGACTTAGAGTAACTAGTTGGACGGCCGGATATTTCGATTGTGTGTAACAGTGGTTCCTAAACCTTTAAACCTAATTGCCTCTAAGAAATAAAATAAATCTGATATGGGCAGTACACGACTTTCCCTACAGAGCTAAATTCATTTTCTCTTTATTTTATTTTTTTTTAATTATTCATTAAATTAAGTTTAAATACACTAAATCATAAGCATACTTAATTGAAATGACACCGAATTTGTATTTTAATACATACCCATTAATTGTGGATACATACATTGCACACACACACACACCTAAAAATAGTTTTTACAGCTGAAAATAGGCGTCACCCTAAAAATAGTTTTTTTTGTGTGTTCTGGAGGTCCCCAAGCGTGTAGATCCGTCGAAAACTCGAGTTGTGATGTGCCACACGACTTTTCCTATCTTCCAATACTTTACCAGGGAACAATAGGGAAAAAATTGCTTTAAAACACTAAATAGGAATAAAATAAACATTTAGTTTGTTGTAAGGAACGGCATTCATTGAGATCAAACATTAAGAATTATCAGTTCAGGAAACTTGTACAAAATGCATCTAAATAGGAATATATGAACTCACTTCAAGTAAGCTAGGAACGTTATGTTACTAGAATCTATCAGCACAGTTTAATGAGAAGATGCTACTTTTTAGAAATTAAGATAAGCGATGCTGATTGCAATGTCATTTTTCATCATTTGAAAGTTTGCTGAAGTTAAGTGCGAAAGTATTTTATATAATATTTTCTGCGGTGGGTGTTTCATGCCATTTTTTTCGCATTTTATAATATGGGGGAGGAAGGGGGGGGGGCTAAATTTTTATACGGTTCCTTAAAAAAAAGTTCGATTAGAAAACTTGGCATTGTGCAGTAAGTAATCAAAATTCAGAAAACCCGGGGCAGCTTTCTGCAATATGCATAAATATACACTCTTTTGCAAAGAAAAAAAAATGACGTAAGAAATTGAGTTAGAACCGCGAAACTTGGCAGTTTGAGGAGATATGCAAATGATTAGAATTTTGGAGGGGAAAAAACTTTTTATTAAAAAATCGTAGCAACAAGGAGATGACATTTTAGTATGTGGTACATTTTCCACTTGCAGCTATCTAAGCCGATATTCAGTGCGACATAGAGTGTATAAAGTTGCTTATGTCCCTCTATGGAAGATTCTGTCACACATGTTGCAACTGATTAATGTATTCCGAGATTGCCGTGATTCAGACGAGTTCTATTGGTGATACATAGGTCTGGGAACCTGGATGGCCATGAGGGAGTGTTAAAGCCCAAAGACATTGTTGAGAAACCACTGCACAAAGCCTCTGTCCTTTGATGCGTCTTCTCTCTAAATCCGACAACTGTTTGTAGCGCCGTCGAGTACGTCTCAAAGGCATCTTCGTGCAGAATTTGCACTAACAAATCAGAAAATCCAGTTCCAATCGCCCGTGAGTATAAGAACATCGGTCGTTTTAAATGCTGCACGATGCGCCGTCTCATACGCTCTGCATGAGCCTTATAACATCAGTGACGCTGACAGTTTGATCATTTTCATAACTCTTAGAACGGTATTTGCATGCCGAGTTTTCGTTGTAGTTCAATTTCTTTTTATGAGTGATTATATTTATTTGTAACATTTATAATAGAAATGACGCAAAAAATGGAACAAATTTGGTTAAAATTGGATTATTGGAATGGGTCAATTCGGACTCCTGTTGGCTGGAGCCGACTGAAATTGAAATTCAACTTAGCATAAAATGTACATTTACGCAATTTTATTTGCAGTTGGCTTCAGATTTCTAAAGGGAAAGAAATCCAGATATTTTAAAAAAATATTTCGTTTTATTTTGAAGATAATTTCACCGGCTTTTTTTCTTTGAACTTGTAACAGTAGAATGCAACTGTTACTAATTTTTCTTCTTTTGCTCAAGGGATCACATAGCAAGAACGATCCACCGTGCACAAAGCATTGATTATGAGACACTTTCCAACAGAATTGCAATTTCATTTGAACATCTCTAAAATGCAATATATTCAGCGGTGATATTTTTTTAATGATCACAGAACTACAATCATTTATTTTACTTGAAAACTTAAAATTTCATCGAAAAAAATAAACTTTATTTAAATGACGTCATCGAAATATAAATCGTCTGGCTCTCTCTATAAAAGCAGTGAATATTTCATTCATACTCATTTATTCCAGACTCCAGAGTAAAATTGTTGCGTGAAAAAAATTTAACCATTCTTACAATCACTCACATCGACTCATCTTACAATCACTTTTTTACATTCTACATCCATTAAAATGAGGTTTCGTGGTAGAAATAATCAAAGTTGGATGATCATTTAAACTCAAAAATAGTGTCATTGCGTTGGCGCAGAATATACATGCACTTAAAATACGCAAAAATAAAGCGGTTTTAGGACGAATGCAACACTGTAAATAAATTTAAATGAACTTTAAAAAGCACGATTTTGACTCTGGAAAAAAGATGGATACCTTATTAAGTGGGTCACGTGATCTCTTCCTATTGTGTGGGTGTCATTATTATTTTCATTTTTATTTAAAAAAAATTTTTTTGTATATTTTATGGGATCATTTGAATATTTCCTAACATTTTCAGAGCAATTTGTGAATTTTTTTTTTAATGTTTGAAAAATTAAGTCTTATGGGGTCCAATGTATTTTATTTTTTCATCCCGAGTTCCATCCGAAATTAATTGGGTGATATTTTCCATTTACATTCCCATATGTCCCACAGAAAGTTTCAACAACATACACATATTTCATTTCACTTCCCGGCCGTCCAAACGGTTACCTTACACCTTTCTGGTAGGTCGGACGGTCTGGGTCTCAACAACAACAACAACATATTTCATTTCGATAAAGTCATTTTTACGACAGTGATCGTGCGATAGACAGAATAAACGAAGTCAAACACTTTTCAACTATGTGTTAACATAAACATTAGATAGCCCAGGACTGTATTGTGGCAGAATATGACAACTTGGATAAATTCGGGGCTTACTGAAAGTTATAAGACTCGAAGTAATAGAATACGGACGGCAGATTCAGAGGACTGCGGTATACGTTAGAATGGCACTCTCGTCATGTAGATACTTTTTTCTTACATCTCGGCCAGAACACACTTCTAGATGATCGGTCACACAACTGATGTCGTCTAAATCAACACGTTTCCTTTAGAGCCGGCGAGTGTCGTTAACTCAAAATTGATACGCACACTTTTTCTTTCCCGTTCCGAAACTTTATCCCGTTTTCCTAAATGATCCCAGAAATTGTTAGCTGGCTCAGGATTGGTCTGCATAACGGAACCCGTAAGAAGATGTTAATTCAAAGTAAATCATAACTCTTATAACATAAACTAAGTGAAATCATAACCAAAGGTTATATATAGACCTCACAGTATAACCAGTTAAAAATTCAAGTTTACACATTCAATGTTAGATATATAAAACTCAAGTCTTTTTAATGAAGTTTCGGAGTTTAGATAATTTCAGTCCATTGATTTCTTGAAAAGAAATTAAATAACAATCTAAAATTAACAGTAAAGTAATATTAGAGGAATTAGAACTTTTTTTGTTTTACACCTTTTCCTTAATTTCCAAACTGATTATACTCCCTACGGGGAGTTATATGAAAACTCAATTCACGTTCTGAGTACTTATTGTGTTAAACAACTGTGTTTTTTTTTTCATTTTGCTATTACGGAAAGGATGAAGATGTTATTTAACTGGGCTTCAACTCAAGTCAAAAGCGTGTAATGGACTAAAGAATAACCTTTATAAACTGATTATATTCCCTACTGGGAGTTATATGAAAACTCAATTCCCGTTCTGAGTACTTTTTGTGTTAAACAACTCTCGCTTTACTATCAGTTTTAAGTTTCAGTTCACTTATTTCCCCCTTTTAAAAATAATGCTAAAATCGGAAAGGAGGAAAAAAGAAAAGAAGCTACTACTGTATGCAAAATGTCAGAGTCAGGGTTGTCGAATGTGTCGAAATTTCTAACAACCAATTTGGTTGGTACAGTTCATTTTTTACTGATCATCTACAAAACTTACTACTCAAATAGAAAGAAAATGATACCTGATTTGGAACTTCTATGGGAACTGATAATTTCATTAAATTGTCAGTTCCCACAGAAGTTCGCAAAAATTATAGAAAGTTTATTGAAAGCTTATAGAAAGTTTCTTGTTGTCGTTGCAGATATCGGCTATTCCATGCTGTCGGGCTCATAATAAGGGCGAAACAGTCCTATGGATACTAATATCTGCAATGGAAGTGTTTTCAAAGTTTTTGGGAACACCCTTTACAGGCGGCTTTTGTGTTTAATAAAAATGTTGCTTACATCCATTTGAAACTCTTTTACATCCCTTAAAGGCTAATTTTTTATTTTTATTTGTTATTTTGACTAGATGTAAAAGGCATCTATAAAGAGTAACTTCAGTTATTGTGGAAAAATTATATCCAGACATGTATTTACAGTACAAATATACACTCTACTGCAAAACAGAAACATATCTGCATCCCTAACAAATTGAGCTACAGTCGCGAAACTCGGTATGTATGTATCGTTTGAGGAAATATGTAAATGATTAGAATTTAGGAGGGGGAAATAATGCTTCATTGATAAATGGTGGCAGCAAAAAGATAACATTTTAGTAAGTGGTACATCCTCTCCTGACAGTTATACAAGCCGATATTCGGTGCGGATGGAGCCAATTAAGTTGCTTTATGTCAGTTGGGAGATTCTACTACACATGTTGTTGTTATTGTTGAAACCCAGACCGTCCGACCTACCAGAAAGGTGTAAGGTAACGTGCTACACATGTTGAAACGGGTCAACTAATTCAGTGGTATTCTAAGAAGGTTGCAATGGCTGTCTCAGCATGTCCCAGACGTGTTCTAATGGCGATAGATCTGGGGACGTAGATGGCTATAGTAGGGTATTAAATCTTCAGACATTGTTTAGAAAGTCGTGTAGTATGGGGTCGAGCATTGTCTTGTTGATAAATGGAACCTGGGCGGCTTAACCGCATAAGCAGAAGAATCGGCTGCAGAATATCGTCGACGTACAAGGGAGCCGCCAGATTGGCTTGCAACACAATCGGCTGTACTACGAGAGATTGGCTGTACTACGAGATGACTCTCCAGACTGTCACACCACGTGTGATGGCCGTGTGCCTCTCGACAACAAATGTGGGATCGAAACGCTGTCCAGTCCTCCTCTTCACACGTATGATGTGGTCATCAGCACTGCGAGAGAAGCGGGATTCATCGTTAAAGACAACGTGCCTCCAATCAGAAACCGTTCGGACTCACCGAGCTCGGCATAATACAGACGGCTCTACCTGTGTTGAGGGGTCAGTGGTAGGTGCCTTAATGGACGTCGACACTTATTCCCACCTTCTGTCAGTCGTCTGAAAATATATTTTGATGCAGGATGTATAGAGGATGGCAAATGCTTTCGAATGGCTGATACGACGCCATGGGCCGATGTGACTCTTCTGACCGAACGATCCGGTCGAGCAGTTGTCTGTCTGGGGCATCCTGAGCTTCAGCGACGATTACATGAGCTTTCACTGATTCACTGTTGTCAACACCAAAGACCTACCCTATCGCTCTGACCCAGATGACGACTGATACGTCTGTTGGACTCACCAGCTCCCCTCGGACCTATGATGCGACCTCTCTCTAAATCAGACAATTGTTTGTAGCTCCTCCGAGTACATCTCAAAGGCATCTTTGTACACAACTTGCAGTATCGACGCAGTTACAATCGCCCGTGAGGGGGAGCACCGGTCGTTGCAAATGCTGCACGATGCGTCGTTCTCATACGCATTTCATGAGCCCTATAATATCACTGGAGCTGACAGTTTGATCTTCCGCGTAACTCTTCAAACGACATTTGCATGCCGAGTTTCACGGCTGTGGCTTAACTTTTTATCCGTGCACACATACACACACACACACACATATATATATATGTGTGTGTGTGTGTGTGTTTTACTTACTTGTTTTATACTTTTTTTTTTTTTTGTAATAGAGTGTATTTTAACAGATATGGGCAATATTTAAGCTTCAAAATATATAAATATTTGTAATCCCAATTTCTTATGATAATATATATAACACACATGGAAATATAAAACTCAAAATATGCTAGACAGATTTCTTCTCTCGTTTTTTAATCAAGTATTCAGGTAAAGAAAATTTCATTTCAGTCTGACTTCCTGAAAACAAATTAAATAACAACAGCCTTAGAACACGAACTTCTCAGAATTTAAGAACTTTTTCTTGTACCGTTTATTTGCAAAGATTCTGATTATCTTTCCGGCGAGAGTGTTATTAGAGAACTCAATTTCCTGTTACTGTGCTTGCTAACTTCTTAGTGGAAATAGGGTTAAATGCTTATAGTTCTTCTCTGCTTTGCAATTAATGACATTTCCAGAAATGCCACCGCTTTCCGAAGAAATACGGGAATAACCCATAAGTGTAAAACCTTTGAAGGTGTTCGACTTTTCAACACTTTACAACATAATTCAAAAGTGTTTATGACTTGGGTCATTTTGTCTATCTGTCTGTCCGTTCGCACGATCACTGCCATAAAAATGACTTCATCAAAATGAAATTTTAGGATTTTGTTGAGACAGTTTGTGGGACCTATGGGAATGTAAATGAATAATATCACATTAGTTTTGAATTGTACCCGGATTAAAAAATTGAAATGCTTTGTATGAGACCAGAAATAGATCTCACACCAGTTTTTAGTGAGCCAGTTTTATGTTCAATATTTATGGTTTGCTGCAATAGCTAATAATGCTTCAGACGAAGCGATGCTAAATTTTACAACACTTTGACCCGAGAGGTTAAATTAGGCCATAAACCTAAAGACTGAGGTGTAGCCATGAGAGTGGTTAAAAAGAATAACCAATTATGGAAGATGTCTGGGCGCAGTGCCCGAGGTCGACCAATCAGAGCCAAGGAGGCGTGTGAGACCTCAGGCAAAAAGAGACGGCAACCACGAGATGATATTACATAACTTCTATGAGAACATAAGTTAGCACTTAAGTCAAGAGTGATGAAGTAGTTAGAAAAATCCGAAGCAACAAGTCAGAATACCATGACGATTCCCGAGTATTTCCATCAGACCGCACAGTAGAGAAGTATTAAGCAAGTATTGCAGAGTGTTCCGCAGAGATTCTAAAGAAATAGCTAGATCAATTGCAGTACAATTCGCAGTATGAATTAGAGCCAAACACGTACAGTTACGGTCAGTACGACACGCTGATGCAAGACTTTGGTCAAAGCCAAAAGTGAAGGCATGTGCCCATTAATAATGTTGAAGGTCTTAAACACATTTTAGGCACTTTTAAGGCCTCGCACTTGCTCTCTTCTTCGCAAATAAAATACGCAAACTGTGTAATGAATTTAATAATTAATCAAATGTTGTTAATAAATGATTTTATTGTAAAGTTAACAATAGTGCAATTAATGGAGTAGTATTATGTTAATTAATATTCTTTTACAGAACTCGCTAAAGATAAAATAGGTGGGTAATAGCGGCACAGTGCAATGTTCTACGATGTACGATTTTACGGCCATGTTAGATAATTCAATTTAATATTATGCTTTGCATAATTCTCATAGGATGGTTAAAGCGGTATTAGTAAATAATCAACGCAACTAAGAATAAATAAACTTCAATGTTTTATTCTCAGAGGTGCGGAATTAATTGTAATCAACGTATTAACAATCTTAACAAAATAATAATTATAAATATATGCTTTATATGTTGTTTTTTGTGCACCACACATTGAACCCTATGGGACCTCATTTTTCAAACAATTTTTAAGCAAAGTTAAAGTTCGGAAATTGCTTCGAAAATTTTAGGAAATATTCTTCGTAATTTCTCCGTAATTTTTAAACCTGAAGGCCGTAATTGATTTCAATATGTGCCGAAATATATATCAATATATGCCAATATACATGTACTACTTATATTCTGGTAGATTGGAATGTAGACCTACTTTAAGAAGTAAATGATTGATTTGCTTCTAAGAGAAATAGTTTGCAGGATGCGCAATAGATGGCGCTGTTTATAGATAAGTTTACTGAAAGATTACGCCATCTATTGCACATCCTAAGAACTATTTCTCTTTGTAACAAATCAATCATGTACGTCTTTTTCGAGTACGAGAAGTTTTAATATTTAAGTTGCTAATAAAAAATATCATGTTTCAACATGTCATGAACATGTCATGGTAGACCCGTGCAATTATAAAAGATTAACCGTATTACACAATATGCGAGTTCCAACAACTGTTGCCAAAATAAAACAAATGACGTGATAAATTGAAAATATCAATAATCCCCGAAAATATCAATAATAATAATATTTAAACATCAAGGCCGCAATTCATATAATCCAATCAAAAATGTAATTTCCATAAAATTTATTTTATATACATATATTTATTATTTAAATCCTAAAAGATTTAATAAAAATCGTCTGCGGCATAAACACATTGGATTTCAACAAGCGGCATGAAATAACTTCTTTCAAATAAATTGGCTGAAAATATATCGTCTGCACAATGTGAACGTTTAATTGTGCGTTTTTAACACTTTACAACATAGTTGAAAAGTGTTTGTTCATTCTGTCTGTCTGTCTGTCTGTCCGTTCTCACGATAACTGCCGTAAAAATGGCTTTATCAAAATGAAATTTTAGTATGTTGTTCAGATGGTCTGTGGGACAAATGGGAATATAAATATCACCTAATTAGTATTGGACTGAGTTCCGGTTGAAAGAGTGAAATAAATTGAATTTTATGGGACTTAATTTTTCAAACATTTTTTTAGGGAACTTAAAAATCACAAATAGCTTCGAAAGTTTTAAGAAATATTTAAATCATCCCATAAAAAATACGAAAAAAATTTCAGCAAAATATATTTGGCAGTTTTTTAAATAAAGATCAAAATAATAATTGCCACCCATATTATATGACGAGACCACGCGACCCACTTCAAAATAAAATATGGCATCCATCTTATGTCAAAATCATGATTTTTAAAGTTTTTTTTTAATTTATATTTAGTGTTGCATCCGTTCTAAAACCTCTTTATTTTTGCTTAATTTTTGTGCATCTATATTATGAAACAACGCAATTATAATATATTTGAGTTTAAATGTTCATCCAAATTTGATTATTTCTAAAACGACGCCTATTTTTCCCTTATGTAAAATGTAAACTGCAAAGTATGTAGAATGAGTTGTATTAGAATTGCTGAATTTTTTTAACCCAAAATTATTTAGCTCTGGAGTCTGCAATATAGCTGATATGAATGAAACATTCTTTGATTTTACAGACGATTTTATAGCAGACATTTCGATAAAGTTTCTACGCATAGAGTTAAATTATTTTTACCGCCATGGTATTAAGATTTTAAGTAAAATAAATTATTGTAGTACTGTGATGAATAAAATAAAAATGTATGAATGAAATATTTACTGCTTTTATATAGAGAGCTAGGTGATTTATATTTTGATGACGTCATTTGAATAAAGTTCACTTTTTTATTTATATGTTTTAAGTTTTCAAATATTATAAATTATTGTAGTATTGTGATGATTTAAAAAAAATCTGATGTGGGCAACACATGACTTTCCTTATATAATGCAATGAATTTACTACCTTTACAGTAAAAAAAATAGGTTTTCCTTATAGTAGATACTAATATTCTTTCCAAGATATTGAATTTTCGACAATTAGTCGTCATTTTCATTGATATAGCGTCATTTTTATCCATTTGGCAAGATTTTCGTTAATTTGGCAACATTTCAAAAAGTCGCCAAGTTGGCGATATTCCGCCAAATTCGTTGCCAAAATCTCGCCGAGCGTTATGGACGAAGAAATAAGTTATTCTTACAGCAGATAAATGACTATTAGAGTTCAAATACGAAAGTATTACTTAAAGTATCTTTTTTCATGAATGGAACGAGCTAGATCCACGAGAATGAAGCCACCAAATTTATCGCATGGTATTACATATGAAAAGTGAACATGTTTCTCAATAGGATATATATATATTTTTAAATTTTATGACTTTTTGATAATTTTTTTGAAAAATGTACAATATCTCAAGAACGGTTCATGTTAGCGTTCTAAAATTTATGTCAATCGTTTTCTAATGAAAAATTACATAAGAAATGTCTATTTGCGTAACTTTGTTAGCGGTTTTGATTTTTTGACGATTTTTTCAAAATTTCATTCGAAAATTTAGGGGGGTTCTGAACCCAAATTAATTTTTGGTTTAATAATTAGTTAATTTTTGTACCCAAATTTCGTTCGAATCGGTCCATTCGTTCGTCAGTTATCGTCTCCACAGACTCACTGACACACACACATACACACACACACACACAGACATCACTTCAAAAAGGTTTGATTCGTGATCAGGGATGCTTGAAACGTGCTCTCCCGTCGAAAACTCGAATTCGAATTTTCGACCTCGTCACAATACTTTCCTTATACATTCAGTATATAAGGAAAGTAATATTACCGTTGAATGCATCGCATTTTAGAGATGTTTAAATAATATTGCATTGCAGTTGGAAAGTGTTTCATAATCTATGCTTTATGCATGATTGATCTTTCCTGTTAATTAATATCTAGACTGGTTCTAGAAACTCGAAACTTGAACTTCATTTTAAGTGGGGCTATTCCAAGATTACCCACAAAATTTCATGTAATTCTTTTCAACCGTTATCCTGTGCTGATGAGATAAACAAACTGACAGATTTTCAGTTTTATTTATATAGTTATAAATATATTGGCTGCAATATATAAATGTATTATTTTACATATTTAATATATAACTATATTATTTGTAATATATAAATATATTATTTTATGCTACAAAACTTAAATGAATGTATTACGACATGTATGAAAAAAAATATATTAGTTTGTAGAAAAAGTTTGCCGCCACCATTAGATTATGTTTTCTTTAATTCTTTTTAGAATCACCGTAATTCGTTAATAGAAATATTTCATATTTTCTTAAAACATCGGGAAATAAAAAAAAATAAGTGTTTCATCTATAAATAGAAAGATTCACAGAAAGATTGTCAGATTTTCTGGTAAAGTTTTATATCGAAGCCGTTCGATTTCTGGGTTTTGTTAGAAGTTTTCTTATACGCGGACAAAAGTTCTAACTGTGCAAATATTTACCAGTCTTAATCAAATATTATTTCTTCATTTATAAATTATATTTGTTCTCTAAAATGACCAAAAGAATTTCTCTTAAAATTGGTACACCAGTATACAGGGTATATCAAAACCGTGGTTAATGCGATTATTTATTCAGGTACGCCTATTATTTTCAGAAAAATTCAAAATTTAAATGCTATGCAGTTCCTCTATGAAAAATACAAAATTGAAAGAAAAAAATATTTTATGCTATACAATGCCTTCAAAAAGATTGGGTTTTCATACTTGCACAATTAATTCATGGAGCTAATAATGCTCTGAAATTATGACCTCATCATACCCCACAAAATGTGAAACCTGAAATCTCAGTGAGATTAAGAATTGTTTCTAAATGCATCAGTTTAATATAACTAACGAATGCTATAAATTGTTTTTCTAAAGAGGGAATAGTCATTTTACTTTCCCTGCAATACATTGTAATGTATACGGAAAGTATTGGAATCATGCTGAAAATCGCGACTCGAGTTTTCGACGGATCTACACGTTTCGAGACCTCTAG
This sequence comes from Amaurobius ferox, assembly GCA_951213105.1. Classification (NCBI taxonomy): domain Eukaryota; kingdom Metazoa; phylum Arthropoda; class Arachnida; order Araneae; family Amaurobiidae; genus Amaurobius; species Amaurobius ferox. The sequence goes on along the minus strand of OX578147.1, from coordinate 140,917,496 downwards.
AATACGAGAAAACAATTTTTAGCGTGACGTCTGTGTGTGTGTGTCTGTGTACTTGTGTGTGTGTCTGTCTGTGCAGATTTTGTATCCATTCTAACTAAAAAAGTAATAGACCGAATTTCATAAAATTTGTTAGGTAGGTCACTTGTGGGCGAGTTTGGTGCTGATTAGTTTTGAGTACGATTCGGGATAACAGAACCCGCCTTTTTTTGCGAAATGACCCGCAAAAGCTTGTATCCACTCTAGCTGAAAATATAATGGACCGAATTTCACAAAATGTGGTAGATACGTCGCTTGTGAGCCACCCTGGTGCTGATTAGATTTTGGTACGATTCGGAAAAAAATAACCTGCCTTTTTTTGCAAAATAGCCCGCAAAAATCGGCAAAATCTAAAATAAAAAACTACGTATGCTGAAATATATCCATTAAATTCTTGTTTTATACTTAATTTTTAACAAAGAAAAGAATAAGACCAACCCCATTACATTAGAACTAGCCGTTCTCGAGATAATTTCGTTTTTTCCCTACGCCACCTTTGAAAATGAGTCCAGTTACCAAATGAGAACGAAAGTTGAATTAATAGTGAATTAAATTTAATTAAAATAAAGAGAATGTGTATATAAGTCTGCAAGGAAAGTCATGTGCTGCCCACATCAGATTTTTTAGATTGTTTTAAGGGTGCGCAAAGTTTGTTGATAACTCATGGAGACAATTACAAAGTAAAAATCTGATGTGGGCAGCACATGACTTTTCCTGCTAACTCACACGCATGTTTTCTTTATGTCTTCAATAATTTATTAAACTGAGTTTAATTTCACAAAATAACACCTATCATTATTTTAAATGACACTGAATTGGCACTTTTAATTCAATTTTCGTTCTAATTGGGTAACTGGACTTATTGTGAAAGATGGCGTAGCGAAAATGCGAAAAAACTAAAATATCTCGTGGACGGCTAGTCCTAGTGTAATGGAGACGATATTTTATTCTTTTCATCGTCTAAAATTACTTATAAAGCAGGCATTTCATGGATATATTTGAGCATACGTAGTCTTTATTTTAGATGTTGACGGTTTTTGCGGGTCATTTCGCAAAAAAAAGGGCAGATTATTTTTTTCCGGGTGGTACCAAAATCTAATCAGCACCACAAGCGACTTATCGACCTAATTTTGTAAAAGTTGGCCCATTGGTTTTTCAGCTAGAGTGGATACAACAATTTTTGCGGCCTAATTTGCAAAAAAAGGCAGGTTCTTTTATTCCGTATCGTACCAAATTCGAATCAGCACCAGTTCACCCACAAGGGACTTACCTACCGAATTTTACAAAATTCGGTTAATTAGTGTTTGAGTTAAAGTGGATACATACATTGCACACAGATACAGCGGCAAACACAGACTCAGACACACAGACAGATGTTAAGCTGAAAATGGTTTTTTCGTAGTCTAGGTGTCAAAACGTATAGATCAGTCGAAAACTCGAGTTGCGATTTTCGACATGATTCCAATACTTTCTCTATATAATTCCATGTATTGTTGGGAAAGTAAAAAAGGAAAATATAGGCGAAAATACACAAATAACTGGGTTTACTGCTACTAGAACGGCGCTCTAAAATAAAATTGCATTTCAGTTGAAAAGTGTTTCATAATCAATGCTTTATGCATGATTGATCTTCCATGTTCATTTTCATTTGGGGATTGAATATACAATTCTCAAAGGTGACGTTGCAAAAACTACGAAAAATATAAATATCTCGAGAACGGTTAGTCCTAGAATTATAGGGTTGGTCTTATTCTTTTCGTCATTAAACATCAAGTATGTAATGGATACATCTGAGCATACGTAGTATTTTATTTTTGACTTGATGTTCGACTTGATGATGTGTGATTTGTGCCAAAAGAACATTTTTGAAAAAAAGTCAAGTTCTTTCTTTCCCAATCATACCGAAATCTGATTCGCACCAGAGCATCCCCTGATGACTTTTCTATTAGATTTTGCGAAATTCGGTTGAATTTTTTTTTATTTAGCGTAGATATATACTTTCATACTTTTTTGCAGGCCAATTCGCAAGAAAAGGCAGGTTCATTTTTTCAGAATCATAACAAAATATAATGAGCATTAGGGCAAAGCACAAGTGATTTATCGTCCAAATTTTGTGAAATTGGGTCAATCAGTTCCCTAACTATATAGTCGATACATATATTGCACAGACAGACAGACACATATTAAAAATAGTTTTTTCTTGTTGTTAGGTGATCGAAATGTATAGATTCGTCGAAAACTCGAGTTGCAATTTACAACAAGATTACAATACTTTCCGACAACACTACACGTTTATAGCACTTATGTGATACGAGCTACATTAAATTCTGACATATATTATTGTTTTGAGAATAGTATCAGATTTTTAACATTTTCCAACATAGTTGAAAAGTGTTTATGACTTTGTTCATTCTGCCTGTCTGTCCGTTCGTGTGATCACTGCCGTAAAAATGACTTTATCAAAATGAAATTTTAGTATGTTGTTCTGACGGTTTGGGGGACTTATGGAATTGGAAATGAAGAGTGTCACCCAATTAGTTTTGGACTGAACCCGGGTTGAAAACGTGAAATACATTGAACCCTATGGGGTCATATTTTTCACACATTTTTTAAGTGAAGTTAAAATTCACAAATTGCTTCGAAAGTTTTAGAAAATATTCAAATGATCCCATAAAATATATATAAAAAATTGAGCAAAATAGGTTCAGTAATTTTTAATTAACCTTAAAATAATAATGACACTCATATAATATGAAGAGATCACGTGACCCACTTCAAAATAAAATAAGGCATCTATCTTTTTCCCAGAGTAACAATCGTGATTTTTAAACTTATTTTAAATTTATATTGAGTGTTGCATCCGTCTTAAAACCTCTATATTTTTGCGTATTTTCTGTGCTTCTATATTCTGCGCCAACGCTAATACTATTTTTGAGCTGATACTATTTTTGAGTTTAAATGATCATCCAACTTTCTTTATTTCTACAACGAAGCCTCACTTTAACGGATGCAGGATATAAACAGTTGATTGTAAGATGAGGTGTATAAGAATCGCTGATGTTTTTACGCAAAATTATTTAACTCTGGAGTCTGGAAGGTGTTTGAATGAAATATTCACAGCTTTTAGATAGAGAACTAGCCGATTTCTGTTTCGATGACGTCATTTGAATGAACTTCATTTTTTTCGATGAAGTTTTCAAGTAAAATAAATGATTGTTGTTCTGTGATATTTAAAAAATATCGCCGATGAATGTATCGCATTTAAGCAATGTTTAAATAAAATTGCAGTTGGAAAGTGTTTCCCAATCAATGCTTTATTCATGATTAATCTTTCTTGTTTTCTGAAATTAGTGGAGAATTGAATTGATATTTTTCTATATATGGTATGTTAGAGGAAAATAGGAAGTACTGGCAGACTCTGTTAATATTAGTGGCGTGGGAAATAATTTAATATAGTTGCAATACGTGAGTAATATGAAATAGGAAATTGCATTAAGAATTCTGAAAGAAACGGGCGTGTTATATGGTAAAGCCTAAAATAAAATTTCAATGTTTACAGCAATTCCAATTTACTGTGCCCAAGCAAGTAAATTTGTATATTTCTATTTTAAATTAATACATATTGGTTATGACCAGAAATTGCCTAGTGCTATTCGTTTTGAGATTGGGCTTGATAACGGCTTAAAACAAATAGTTGCTTTCCATTTACCCACTCTCTTGTGTGTTTTGTCCCTATCGCCATTGTTTCCGGTATGTCTGTTTCTTATTATATAAATATGCACGTCAATTACATTTCGCTCAGTAGCACAATATTGTCTCTGGGGGCGAGTGGTAGTTTCCGAGGACCAAAGCCCCCATGATGGCATGTTTGAAATCACTGTTGGTTATTGTATTTAAACATTAAAATTTAATGTTTAAAATGAAATGCTTTTTGTACCAGAAATATTTTCAAATATTAAAACAATGTTCTATATTACATGTGTGTTAAAATTGTTTTTCGTTCTTAAGTTGCGTGCGTATCGCTTCCTGTTTCAATAATATCGTATGAAGCACTTCAATTAGAAAGAGAGAGAAAGGAAAGAACCTAGTAAACTGACAGACCAACAGATATAACAAGATGAAGTGGCTGATCTTATAGAAGCGTTTTGCTTTGCGGAGATGGGCTCCAGATGCGTAGGGGCGGTTAAAAATACTTAGTTGAAGGGGAGGCGGTCATGTACACCCCCCCCTTCGGATAAGCGCGGTCCCTTGATGGAAACGGATGGAGGTATGCATGGAATGCCAAAACAGCGCACCAGGCATTGTTGAGGAAGTGCTTGCAGCTTCTTAATTGATTGTTTGTCACTGTGACCGTGAAAATAATCAACAGAACTTAAGACACTTGTCTTAGCGGGGGTACTCGCGTTAAAGTTCACGTCTTCTTGTTAATCAGTAGCTTCTGCATCAGTTGGGATTTTTAAGACTTTACAACAGAGTTGAAAAGTATTTATAGACTTGAAAAGTGTTTATGTCTATTCTGTCTGTCTGTCTGTTCATTAGCACAATAACTGCCGTAAAAATGACTTCATCAAAATGAAATATTAGTATGTTGTTCAGACGGTCTCTGGGATCTATGGGAATATAAATGAATAATATCACCCAATTAGTTTTGGATTGAATCCGGGTTAAAGAAATGAAATACATTGAACTCTATGGAATCTCATTTTTCAAACATTTTTAAGCGGATTTAAAATTCACAAATGGCTTCGAAAGTTTTGGGAAATATCCAAATTATCCCATAAAATAAATAAAAAGAATTTCAGCAAAATATATTGAGTAGTCTTAAATAAAAATTAAAATAATAATTACACCCCTTTATATATATATATTTATAATTACACCCCTTTATATATTACACCCCTTTATATGACGGGCCAACGGCCGTACCGTGCTGAAAACACCGGTTCTCGTTAGATCACCGAAGTCAAGCAGCATCGGGCGCGGTTAGTACTTGGTGGGTGACCACCTCGGAACACCGCGTGCTGTTGGCCATCTCGGGTGCGGTATCCCCGTGGTTTGCGCGCTAGATTTGCACGCTACCACAAATGCCGCCGTGTTCATGCGGAGTACGATCACGTTAAACATGTGGGTCCGTAAGTCCTTCCGAGAGGTTGGTGGTAGGGGAAGGAGGGTACGGTCCCTGTGGATGCCTCCCCCACTGGGTTCCGGTCTAAATTGGGTGGCACTTCCCGGCCGTCCATACAGTTACCTTACACCTTTCTGGTAGGTCGGACGGTCTGGGTCTCAACAACAACAACCCCTTTATATGAAGAGATCAAGTGACCATTACATGAAGAAATTACGTGACCCACTTCAAAATAAAATAGGGCATTCATCTTGTGTCAAAGTCTTGATTTTTAAAGTTTGTTTTAATTCATATTGAGTGTTGCATCCGTCCTAAAACCACTTTATTTTTGCTTAAATTCTGTGCATCTATGTACTGAAACAACGTAATTACAATATATTTGACTTTAAATGATCACCCAGCTTTTCTCCAGTTTCTGAATGAAATTCTAGCACCCATTAAAAATGTTTCTGTTTAAGTATGATTTTTAACAAGGGGAGGCGTGTTGGCATGCATTTATCCTATTTTTCAAATATTTGTAAAATGTATTTAAACTTTAAATGTTATTAAATTTATTTTTGCTTAAATTCTGTGCATCTACATACTGAAAAATGTAATTACAATATATCTGATTTTAAATGATCATCCAACTTTGATTATTTCTACAACGAAGCCGAATTCTCACTTATGGAGAATGTAAACACCAAAAGGTGTAGAATGAGTTGTATAAGAATTGCTGCATTTCTTTAACTCAAAATTACTTAGCTCATGGAATTTGCAATATAGCTGATATGAATGAAACATTCATTGATTTTACATAGAGAAGCATACGTTTTTTAGATGAAGTTTTAAGCATACAGTTAAATTACTTGTACTACCATGGTTTTAAGTTTTTAAATAAAATAAATTATTATAGTATTTTGATGAATGAAAGGAATGGGAAAAAGTGATGAATGGAATGCTGTTTTTATATTGGGAGTCAGGCAATTTATATTCCGATGACGTTATTTGAATTAAGTTCATTTGTTTTCGATGAAGTTTTGAAATATAATAAATTATTGTAGTATTATGATCATTTTAAAAATATTACCAAGGAATGTATCGCATTTTAGAGATGTTTAAACTAGGCGATGTTTATTTCAATGCCGTCATTTGAATAAAGTTCATTTTTTTCGATGAAGTTTTAAGTTTTCAAATATATTAAATTGATGTAGTATTATGCTAATTTTAAAAATATTATCGAGGAATATGTCGCATTTGAGAGATGTTTGTATAAAATTGCATTGAATTTGGAAAGTGTTTCATAATCAATGCTTTATGCATGATTGATCTTTCTTGTTGTTTACTTGACTTGGAGTTGTGCTTTTTTACATACGCTTGTGCTCGCTGGATTTCCTCGACTGTTTCTTTTTCTTTTGTGGTTCCTTGCCATCGGTGAGTGACTTTGTTTTAATTTCTGCTCCACTCGGCCATTTTAGCTGAGACCGTGTTTTCCGCGGTGGGCGCTGAAAATGAGCGGCGCTTTGACCTTATGGGCCGACATGCGGGCTACTTTCCCATCAATAATGTTTAACCATTGATTACTGCAGTCATTTGGGGACTGTCCCTTTTTCAGTTTTCTTGCTGCTTCCCTTTCACTTATGCAAACTTTATGGTCTTAAAAATGACATCCTCAGCCAAATGACTGCACCCGAAGAAGCATCACCCCTACAAAACGCGAGCTGTAAACTGTGTGCTGACAGCCAGCTCGAAATCAATGGTGTGGAAATAAAGGAAATTGAACACATTCCGATAACAGTCCGTTACGACAACCTGCCGTCTGACTGTGTTATCCATAAAATAGACCTAATAGCCTATCCCTAGAAGTGATGTCCTAAAACAGGAACGACCCAAACGTTGAAATATTCGCGATGCGTCGCTTTACAAAAATAGTCGCCAAAAATAATCGGCATCCTTCTAAAGACCTATTAGGGACCTCTACTCGTAAACACCTCATTCCGACACAAGTTCACAATGGACTGACTGCTCGCACACTATGTGGAAGAGAAACCTCAACAATATCGCAAAGGCTGATTATTTGAGTCATGGCCCAAATAGTTCCAGGCCCTTAGTCGCTTGTAAGATCTGCGCAGGGAACCACGAAGGCCATGCTGTGGCTGCCCTACCCCATCCATCTTTTAATGCCTGTATCTGTAAGAATGACAATCTAATAGCCAACTCAGAAAACTACGAGACTGTAATGAAAGTAAGAAAGGTCAATCATGCATAAAGCATTGATTATGAAACACTTTCCAACTTCAATGCAATTTTATACAAACATCTCTCAAATGCGATACATTCCTCGGTAATATTTTGAAAATTATCACAATGCTACATTAATTTATCATATTTGAAAACTTCATTGAAGAAAATGAACTTCATTCAAATGACGGCATTGAAATAGAAATGGCCTGGTTTAAACATCTCTCAAATGCGATACATTCCTCGGTAATATTTTTAAAATTATCATAATATTTCATTAATTTATTATATTTGAAAACTTCATCGAAAACAAATGAACTTTATTCAAATGGCGTCATCGAAATATAAATCGCCTCTCTATAAAAGCAGCATTTCATTCATAAACATTTTTCCAATCGTTTAATTCACCACAATACTATAATAATTTATTTTATTCAAAAATTTGAAAAATTGTTATCTACCATATTTATTTTAAAATGTGAAACCTTTCTCATATATAAAAAAATCTGATGTGGGCAGCACATGACTTTCCTTATATAATGCGATGAATTTGCTGCTTTTACAGTAAAAAATTTGATTATTTTTATAGTAGATATTTATACTCTTTCCAAGATATTGAATTTTCGTCAATGAGTCGTCATTTTCATTGATTGAGCTTCATTTTTATCCATTTGGCGAGTTTTTTGTTAATTTAGCAACATTTAAAAAAGTCGCCAAGTTAGCGACATTCCACCCAATTTGTCGTCAAAATCTTGTCAAGATTTATGGAGGGAGACATAAGTTATTCTCACAGCAGTTATTCTCACAGCACGAGAATGATGTCACCCAATTTATCGCATGGTATTACATATGAAAAGTGAACATGTTTCTCAATAGGAAATATTCTTTTATTATTTTATATGATTTTTTGGAAAAATATGCAATATGTTGTTATGTTAGAGTTTATGTTAGAGTTCTAAAATTTATGTCAATAGTTTTCTAATGAAAAATTATATAAGAATTGTGTATTTGCGTAATTTTATTAGAGGTTCTGATTTTTTGACAATTTTTCCAAAATTTCACTTGAAAATTTAGGTGGGTTCTGAACATTCGCGATTGCGTATAAAAACAATAGGCTTCCAGTGTTTACGCATTGTAATTTTTGTACCAAATTTTGTTCAAATCCGTCTATTCGTTCGTCAGTTATCGTCTCCACAGACTCACTGACACACACACACACAGAAGACATCACTTCAAAAATGTTTGATTTGTGATCAGAGATGCTTTAAACGTGCTCTCCCGTCGAAAACTCGAATTCGAATTTTCGACCCCGTCACAATACTTTCCTTATACATTACTGTATATAAAGAAGGTAATTAAACTCTTGGAAATATATTTATTATATAATATATCTCTTATTTTATTTCTGGAGGATATAACGAGAGTCAGAATTTAATTGAATTTGTTTTTCTCCCTATATTAAATAATTTTTATTTAAAAAACTACATATTTTACTGAAAATTTTTTCATATATTTTATGGGATAATTTGAATATTTCCTAAAATTTTCGAAGCCATTTTTGAATTTTAAATTCGCTTAAAAAATGTTTGAAACGTTAGGTCCCATAGGATTCAATGTATTTCATTTTTTCAATCCGGGTTCAATAAGAAACTAATTGGATGATATTATTCATTTATATTCCCATAGGTCCCACAGACCGTCTGAAAAACATACTAAAATTTCATTTTGATAAAGCCATTTTTACTGCAGTTATTGTGCTGACAGACAGACAGGATGAACAAAGTCATAAACACTTTCAAGTGCGTTCATAAAAACAGCTACTCTACGCTTCAAAAGAGACACCTGAATATCGATATTCACTGAATTCCTCATACGTCGAAAAATTAAAGACCTTTTCCAGATATTCAGCATCCCTGTCTCCAGTCATTCGACTCAAAGCAAAGTTCCTGTCAAGGTTATCTCAAAAGCTGTTACAAAACAAACTATTGCACAAAATATTCAACCAGAAAAACTCTTCCTGAATGCTTTTTGTAGCGACGCTTCTGATTGCAACAGAAATTCAAACTCGTCCAAATCAACATCCTCTAGTTAACGCCGAGCTAGACCCTTTCAATATGCACCCTTATCAAATGATTTATTATAAAATATCCATTCATTCTGGTTAGATGTATATTCCCTTTTGATGAAAAGTAAACCCCATTGATATACCGTCTTTAATCCGATAAAAGAATAAAAACAAAAGAGCTCAAATAAAGAGGAAAATCCAAGGAAAAGATAAACTGAAGTTACTTTAAAGTCAAAGAGTTCTGTCATCTGCACATATTTCCCCCAATTGCATTCATTTATATTAAAAGAAGTTTCTGTATGACTTCGCTTGCAGTATAAACACTTCTTATATTCATTATTATTTATTTTTATAGTATTTTCTTATATTATAGTATTTTCTTATATTCATTAATACACATTTTTTTTTATATGTTTTGTCTCCTCGAATTTTGCTTCTCGAAACTTCCAATTTACTTTCCCTGTAATACACAGTAATGTATAGGGAAGATATTAGAATCTCGAAAATCGAAACTCGAGTTTTCGACGGATCGACACGTTTTGGGGCCTCTAGAACAAGAACTATTTTTAGCGTGACGTTTGTGCCAGCGCGCGCGCGTCACTTGTGGGTAACCCTGGTGTTGACTCGATTTTGGAACGATTCGGGAAAAAAAAACCAGTCTTTGTTTTGCGAAATAGCTAGCAAAAAATTTTCAAAATCTAAAATGAAAGACTACATAATATGCTCAAATGTGTCCCATTGAACGCTTATTTTATACGTAATTTTGGACGATGAAATTAATAACACCAACATCATGGCTAGTTATTTTTGAGATACTTCAGGTTTTCGAAACACCGGTTTTGAAAATATATCCAGTTATCAAATGAAAGGAAAACTGCGTCATTTCAAATAATGATGCTCGTTAATGAGTGCAATTCAATTCAATTGAATCAACTGTTAAAGAAATAAAAAACAAAATGGATTTGAGTCTGTAGGTAAAGTCGTCTACCGCTCATATCAGAATTTTTTTTTACTTAAATAAATTTTAAAATTCATTCTTGCCTCGATTTTAAACATGTCAGAATTTTTGTTTCATTATTTAGTGCATATTTTTTTAACTGCTTTCTTCACAATATATATCATTGTAATTTTTTGTCACTGCTGAACGATTCTAGCGGCTTTTAATATTTATTAACCCGTATACTTTCTGACTGTTTAATTCTTCCTATTGTACTTCTCCACGTTTTTGATTCTGATGAATATTGTAGATCTAAAACGCGTAGAGCTCAAACTGCTACTCATGCAGTAAAACTAAAACAACTTATTTGTTTAAAGCAACATACAACACACATTAAATGTGTGTCGACTAGTTTCGAAGAAATAACCTTCTTCGTCAGGACAAGCAAAACGCGCAGCCTTCACTCGTCCAATAAACCATGAATGGGGAAACAAATTATAAAATTAAAGATATGTTGGGAAAAATAGGAAAATTGAAATGGACTGCCTTGAACCATATGTTTTTTCTGTTCCTTACAATTTTCAAGATGTTGAAAACCTGTTTCATATTCAAAGCAAAAATGTTATGTGTAGCATAAAATGTAGCCACCAATAGAGTTCTCGGAGTATGAAAAGGAAGTTTGCCGTAGCTATAATCGCAAAATTCACTAAATAAGTTCACAAAAAATAAATTTGATACTATTGTTACGTTATAGCAAAAATTTTACGTTATAAAAGAATTCAAAAATACAAGTAAAAGTATCTGAAGTGTGACTCCACTCGACTTTCTCATACCAAAATTCATTTTTCTTTTTTCAAATTTTACATGAAAAAATTTGAAAAATCGGTTTCTTGGGTCCACATGATTCCTACTATAGCGTGTTACCCTTCACTTTAAAGGGTTTGAAAAATCTTCCGATTGATCCTCTATTTGATAATGTATCCCTCAGAGGATGACTAGCCCACAGGGAGGCTGAAGACGTCCACGAGCAAAACACCTTGTACCGAGACTATTTTCCATAACAAAGATTGAAACTATAAAGTTTCGTATTCATTGAGCCATCCATAAACGCTTTTATGCAAAATTATGTCAAATTGTGTCTCCAATGCTGCCATGTTAGAAAAATATAAAATTTCGAATCCATTTCGACATTTCCGCTCGAATTTCAAAAAATTCTATCTAATTCTAGGTTTTTGATAACGAACCAGGATATAAAGTTTCGTGATAATCCATTCCTATGTGTATCTGCTATCGTGTACACCACAGGCAGACGGACGTCACTCCGAACAGAGTCGAAACGTGTTCAAGAGATCTTAAAGCATATATAGACTTCTTAATCTCGAAAATGTCATTTCAGTGAATCAGATAAAAGAACAGAAACAAAAGATCTCAAATTAAGAAGAAAATCCGAGGAAAAGATGAACTGAAGTTAATTTAAGGTCAAAGATCTCTGTGATCTGCACAAATTTTCATTCATTTTTATTAAAAGGAATTTCTGTATTAATTTGCGGCGCAGTTACTTTGATTTCTGATATTCATTAATATACCTTTTCCGTTTTATATTTTGTCTCCTCAGATCTTGCTTCTCAAAACTTTTTTTACTTTCCCTGCAATATACGGTAATGTAAGGGGGAAGTATTTGAATCTCGAAAATCGCAACTCAAGTTTTCGACGGATTTATACGTTCTGAGACCTCTAGAACATGAAAAAAAAACTATTTTTAGAGTGACGTTTTTGTGTGCCTGTGCAATGTATGTATCCACTCTCACTCAAGAACTAATGGACGTTATTTCATAAAATTTAATAGGTAACTCGCTTGTGGGTAACCCTGGTGCTGAAAAGATTTTGGTATGATTCGGAAAAAAATAACTTGCTTTGTTTCGCAAAATGGCCCGCAAAAATCGTTTAAATCTAAAATAAAAAATTGCGTATGCTCAAATGTATACATCCAATGCTTATTCTTTTCATAGTAAAAAATTGTGTATTAAATAAGTCCAACCCCATTACTCTAGGACTAGCCGTTCTCGAGATACTTTTGCTAGCTTATTATACAGGTTTTGAAAATATGTCCAGTTGCCGAATGACAACGAAAACTGAGTTAAACGTGTCAATTCAGTGTCATTTCAAATAATTATGAGTGCCATTAAACTCAATGTAATGAATTATTAATGAAATAAAGAAAAAATGAATGAGAATCTATAGGGAAAGTCATCTGCTGTTCACATCGGAGACTTTTTACTTGAATAAATTTAAAGATTCGTCTCGATTTTAAACACGTCGGGATTATTATTTCAATCATTTTGAGTACAGTTTTCAACGTCTTTCCTTAAAATAAGTAACAATGTAATTTTCTGGAAAAACTTCCTAATTTTTCTCTGTTACCTCTACCCGATTCTAGCGGTTCTTAATCTTTATTAACTTGGTTAACCTCTGGTGGTCTAAGTCTCCCAATTGCACTACCTCGAATTTTTCATTGGAGTGAATATTGCAAAGTATGCACAGCTCAAAATGCAACTACTGTAATAAAACTGAAGCAGCTTTACTTAAACAACACGCAACATAGAAGCAACACGCACGTGTGTAGACTGGTTTCGAAAAGACGAAAAATCCCTTTCCATCAGGACAAACAAGAAGTGCAGCTTTCTCTCGTCCTCCAAATAAACTATGAATGGGGGGGGGGGGAATTATCAATTAAAAGGTATACTGAAATAAAAAAGATCAATCATGAATAAAGCATTGATTATAAAACTCTTTCCAACTGAAATGCAATTTTATTTAAACATCTGTAAAATGCGATACATTCAGCGGTGATATTTTTTTAATGATCACAGAACTACAATAATATATTTTACTTGAAAATTTAAAATCATGGAGGTAAAAGTACTTTCTAACTCCGTGCTTAAAACGTCATCAAAAAATGCTATAAAATCGTCTGCTTCTCTATATAAAATCAATGAATATTTATTTCACCATTCATATCACTTATATTTCAGACTCCAGAGCTCAATAATGTTGCGTTAAACAAATTCAGCAATTCTTATACAACTCATCTTACAGCGTGATTCGTTTACATTCTGCATACGTTAAAATGAGGCTTCGTTGTAGACATAATCAAAGTTTGCTGATCATTTAAACTACAAAATATTGTGATTGCGTTGGCGCAGAATATAGATGAACAGAAAATACGAAAAAATAAAGTGGTTTCAGGACGGATGCAACACTCAATATAAATTAAAAAAAAATTTTAAAATCATGATTTTGACACTGGGAAAAAAGATGAATAAATATTTTATTTTGAAGTGGGTCACGTCATCTCCTCATATAATATACAGGTGACATTATTCTTTTAATTTTTATTTTAAAATCTACTGAACATATTTTGCTCAAAATTTTTTTATGCAATTTAAAGGATAATTTGAATATTTTCTAAAATTTTCGAAGCAAATTGAGAATTTTAACTTTGCTTAAGAAATGTTTGAAAAATGAGGTCTCACAGGGTTCAATGTATCTCATTTTTTTAACCCGGGTTCAATCTAAAACTAATTGCGCGATGCTATTTATTCATTTACATTCCCATGTGTCCCACAGACAGTCTCAACAGCGTACTAAAATTTCATTTTGATATAGTCATTTTTACGGCAATTATCGTGCGAACGGATACACAGACTGACAGATTGAACAAAGTCATAAACACGTTGCAACTTTGTTATAAAGTGTTAAAATTAGAAAAATTCAACTTTTTTGCAACTCTCCTTCTTCTACCCATATGTTTTCCCTGTTGTTTACAATTTCTAAGACGTTGAAAATCTGTTTTATATTCAAAGCAGAAATATTGTGTGTAACAAAAAATGTATCAAATGACTTTCTCGAAAATATAAAAAATAAAGAAAAGTATGAAAAAGAGCGCTGAATTCACACACACAAAAAATGTGATACTGTTGCTACGTTATAACTAAAATATTACGGATGTCATATATGTTATAAAAAGCTTAAAAAGGAAAAAGTGTATGTCAAAACCAAAACGACACATTAATACGTCATTACCGAAATTTTGTTATAATTAAATTTGTTATAACTAGAATGGACGGCACATTTATATTTTCTAAGAATTTTTTAGGGGAAAAAAAGTCCCATTGAAATTGATTAAGTCGTTTTCGAAATTTCATATTTATAAATTAGATACATTAAATGATTTCAAAATGTACTATGTACCATCAAATGATTTGTGAAGATTGAAATAAAGTATCCATCCATTCTGGTTAGATGTGTATTCCCTTTTGATAAAGTGAAAACCCCTTTGAGATACAGTCTTTAATCCGATAAAAGAACAGAAACAAAAGAGCTCAAATAAAGAGGAGAATCCAAGGAAAAGATGAACTGAAGTTACTTTAAAGTCAAAGAGCTTTGTGATCTGCACATATTTTCATTCATTTTTATTAAAAAGAGTTTCTGTGTTACTTTGCGTGCAGTATAGACATTTTGATTTCTTATATTCATTAATATACCTTTTTTCTTTTATGTTTTGTTTCCTCAGATCTTGCTTCTCAATTTTTTTTTACTTTCCCTGCAGTATAAGGTAATGTATGGGGGAAGTATTTGAATATTGAAAATTGCAAATCAAGTTTTCGGCGGATTTATACGTTTTGAAGCCTCTAGAACACGAAAAAACTATTTTTAGAATGACGTTTGTGTGTACCTGTGCAATGATTTATCCACTCTAACTCAAGAACTCTCTCTCTCTCTCTCTCTCTGATGGACGTCATTTCATAAAATTTTATAAGTAACTCACTTGTGGGTAACCCTGGTGCTGAAAAGATTTTGGTGTGATTCGGAAAAAAAGTAACCTGTCTTGTTTCGCAAAATGGCCCGCAAAAATCGTTAAAATCTCAAATAAAAATCTGCGTATCCTCAAATGTATACATTCAATGTTTATTTAATGCACATTTTTTTGCTATGAAAAGAATAAGTCCAGCCCCATTATTCTATGACTAGCCGTTCTCGAGATACTTTCGCTAGCTTACTATGCCGGTTTTCAAAATATGTCCAGTTGCCAAATGAAAACGAAAACCGAATTAAACGTGTCATTTCAGTGTCATTTCAAATAATGATGAGTGTCAGTGAGTGCAATGAAACTCAATGTAATGAATTACTAATGTAATAAGGAGAAAATGAATTTGAGTCTGTAGAGAAAGTGATCTGCAGTTCACATCAGAGTTTTCTTTACTTGAATAAATTTAAAGATTCGTCTCGATTTTAAACACGCCGGGATTTTTATTTCATTCATTTCGTCTACAACTGTTTTCCTTAAAATAAGTATCAATGTGATTTTCTGAAAAAACTTCCTCATTTTTCTCTGTTACTGCTGTACGACTCTAACGGTTCTCAAACTTTAGTAACTTGGTTACCCTCTAACTGTTGAATTCTTCCAATGGCACCTCTTCAAGTGCTTCATAATAATGGATATTGTAAAGGTAAAATTCGCACAGCTCAAAATGCAACTACTGTAATAAAACTAAAACAGATTGATTTAACAGCATACAACACAAAATCAATGTGCGTCGACCGGTTTCGAACAGACGAAAAATCCCTTTGCATCAGAAAAAACAGGAAGCGCGACATTTTCTCGTCTTCCAAATAAACTATGAATGGGGAATAATTGCCAAATAAAAGGTACACTGAAGAAATAGGAAAATTCAACTTTACTAAAACCCTTCTTGACCGATATGTTTTCTCCGTTCTTTACAATTTCTAAGATGGTGAAAACCTGCTTTATATTCAAAGCAAAAATATTATGTGAAACAAAAATGTATCACATGGCGTTCTCGAAAAAAGATGCGATACTGTTGTTACGTTATAACAAAAATGTTACGATGTAACATGCGTTATAGAAGAATTTCAAAAGGAAAAAAGTGCATGTCAAAACCAAAATGTCACATTATTGCGTCATAATTCTGTTATACTTGAATGTGTTATAACTAGAATGGACAGCATATTTATATTTTCCAAGAATTCTTTAGGGAAGACAAAAGTCCCATTGAAATTGATTAAATCGTTTGCAGTCGTCTGTTCGAAATTTCATATTTATATATTAGATACATTAAACGCTTTCAAAATGCACTATGTACGATGTATAAACGATTTGTAAAGACTGAAATAAAATATCCATTTATTCTGGTTAGCTATGTATTTCCTTTTGACAAAATGTAAAGCCCTTTGAGCTGCCGTCTTTAATCAGATAAAAGAACGGAAACAAAAGAGCTCAAATAAAGAGGAAAATCCGAGGAAAAGATGAACTGAAGTTACTTTAAAGTCAACCAGCTCTGTGATCTGCACATATTTTCATTCATTTTTATTAAAAAGAGTTTCTGTATTACTTTGCGTGCAGTATAAGCACTTTGATTTCTTATATTCATTAATATACCTTTTTTCTTTTATATGTAGTGTATAGGGAATGTCGAAAATTGCTTCTCGAATTTTTTAAGGATCTAGAGGTTTTGTGTATGTCTAGGTGTGTTAGCGTGTGTGTCTTCCTGTGCAATGTAAATTTATCCACTCTAACTCAAAAACAAATGGATCTAATTTTATAAAATTTGATTGGTATCGTCACTTGTGGGTAACCCTGGTGGTGATTAGATTTTGGTATAATTCGGGAGAAAACAAGCTGACTTTCGTTTGCCAAATGGTTTCGTTCGAAAAAATCCTCCAAATCTAAACTAAAAGACTGCGTATACTCAAATGTTGCTCAAACGTTTGTTTCATACGCAATTTTTAACGATAAAAAGAATAAGATCAACCCCATTTCTCTAGAACTAGCCGTTCTCGAGATACTAAGTTTCTTCGCATGTTTACTACACTGGTTTTGAAAAATATGTTCAGTTGCCAAATGAAAATAAAAACTGAATTAAAATTGTAAATGTAGCGTCATTTCAAATAATGATGTATGTTATTGAGTGCAATGAAACCCAATTTAATGAATTTTTAATGAAATAAAGGTAAAATGAATTTGAGTCTGTAGGGAAAGTCATCTGCTGTTTACATCAGAGATTTTTGTGCTTGAATAAATGTTCATTCTTGTCTCGATTTTAAACACGTCGGAATTTTATTTCGTTAAATTCATGCCCATTTTTCAACTACTTTCCCTAAAATATATATCACTGTCATGTTCTGAAAAAATTCCTTTATTTTTCTCTGTTACTGATACTTTTCTCTGGTACTTAATATTGTAGATGTAAAATACGTACAGCTTAAATGGCTACTAATGCAATAAAACTAAAACAACTTTGTTTAAAACAACATAACAACACAAAATAAATGCGTGTCAATTGGATTCGACACCAAATAGCCTTCTTTGTCAGGACAAACAAGAAGCGCAGCCTTCATTTAGCTTCCCAAAGTCTTTCAAATAAACTGCGAATGGGGGAAAATTACAGAATAAAAGGTATACTGAAAAAAAAAATAAGAACATTCAAATTTACTGCAATCTTCCTTGACCCGTATGTCTTCTCTATTCTTTACAATTTCTAAGATTTAAAAAGGCATTTAATATTCAAAGCAAAAATTATTATGCGCAACATAAAATGTATCAAATGGAGTTCTCGAAAATAAAAAGAAGAAAAGTATGAAAAGCAAATTTACGGTATCGTTACATTCACAAAAATAAATTGCTACGTTAGAACTAAAATTTTACGATGTCACATACGGTACAAAAAAAAATTAAAAATGAAAAAAAGTGCACGTCGAACACAAATTTGACATTATTACGTCATGACCGAAATTTTGTTGTAATTGCATTTATTATAACTAGAATAGACAGCATTTGAATATTTTCTAAGTCTTTCTTAGATAAAATACACCATTGGATTGAATGACTTATATATTTCGTATGCAATTTATCTGAATTTTCATATTCATATATTAGATACATTAAAAGCTTTCAAAATGCACTATCTACCATCAAACGATTTGCAAAGAATGAAATAAAATATCTATGCATTCTGGCTAGATGTATATTCCCTTTTGATAAAGTGAAAACCCTTTTGAGATACCGTCTTTAATCAGATAAAAGAATAAAAACAAAAGAGAGCTCAAATAAGGAGAAAAATTCAAGAAAAAAATAAACTGAAGTTACTTTAAAGTCAAAGAGCTCTGTGATCTGCATATATTCATTCTGCACATATTCATTCATTTTCATTAAAAGGAGTTTCTGTATTACTTTGCGTGCAGTATAAACACTTTCATTTCCTATATTCATTAATAAACCTTTTTCTTTTATGTTTTGTCTCCTCAGATCTTGCTTCTCAAAACTTTTTTTTACTTTCCATGCAATATACGGCAATGTATGGGGGAAGTATTGGAATCATGCCGAAAATTGCAACTCGAGTTTTCGACGGATATTTACACGTCCTTATTACCCTGCCAACGGCCCTGCCGTGCTCAAAACACCGGTTCTCGTTAGATCACCGAAGTCAAACAGCATCGGGCGCGGTTAGGACTTGGGTGAATGACCACCTGGGAACACCACGTGCTGTTGGCACATTTCGGACGTGGTAGCCCGGTGGTTTACGAGCTGGATTTGCACGCTGCCACAACTGCCGCCGTGTTCATGTGGAGTACGATCACGTTAAACATGTGGATCCGTAAGTCCTTCCGAGAGGTTGGTGGTAGGGGAAGGAGGGTACGGTCCCTGTGGATGCCTTCTCCACTGGGTTCCGGTCTAAATTGGGTGGCACTTCCCGGCCGTCCAAACGGTTACCTTACACCTTTCCGATAGGTCGGACGGTCTGGGTCTCAACAACAACAACAACAACGTCCTTATTACCCTGTACCACACCGAATATGGACTTATATAGCTTTCAGGGGATGATTTATCTACGGCTGCCGTATTCCACCCAGAAAGAGGAACTTTGGCTTTTAAGCCCGACCTGCCAGTTTATAATGAAAGGAAACAATTTCAGCAGTGCCAGACTATGATAAAAAGAAGCTGTGTAAATTATTAAATAAACGATTAACTTTGAAACGATTAACTGGATGTGGTCAGTTTCATCTAAATACGACATTTTAAGCATTCGATCTTGATTTAATGGAATTGTATGGAATATGTAATAACTGAATTTCAGGCCATGATTTATTGTCATTGTTGATTTGAAAATTATGAAGCATAATAGATGAAATATGAAATCGAAACTGATTATGAGTCATGTTAATGAGAATTTTTGAATAATGTGATCATAGCTTTATGTGTGAACTTTGATTAAATAATATTTTAATTTCACCGTTTTTGGAGTATTCATTTAGTGTCTTCTCTTTCTTGCCATGTTCAATGCCATTTCAATGCCATTTCTTGCCATTTCACTCATTGGTGGGTCATTGCACCCATCACCAGGGAAGAGGTACTACTTGTGTTTGTGTCAGTGATTGTTCCAGTACTGATATTTATTGTTCTGCTCTATACCACTATTAACGATCATCACGACCTATTGCTTTATTTGTATTGAAGGGGAAATATAATTCGAAATGCTGTGTATGCCTGCGTACGTTCTTGCATGTGATATCGTGCACCCTTTGACCTATTCTGATCTCCTCCCCTTGCAGCATCTTCACTTGCACCGTTTAAACAGTTTTCATTTCACAATTGATACCACTTTAAGACGTTTTCAGGCCTAGTTGTTACAACAGAGTAGAAAAAGAGAGAAAGAAAAAGAGAGAGAATGAGAGAGAAATAGTTGGTTAATGGTTGATTGATTAGGTTTTTTTGGCACAAGATCCAAAGAGGATATGCTGCACCAGACATATGGTATTGAAATACAGATATTAACAAGGAATAAAAACACGTGTATTATTTAAAAATGTGATAATGCGTGAATAAAATATGACAATGGAAGGTGTATAACAATGGAAACAAAATGAAAAAGGGCTAAAAGGTTAGAAGGGGGAGTTAAATATGATGGAAAAATTCGATGTCCAACAAGAATGGAAGAGACTTTTCTCAAATCAATTCTGCAAAAATTATAGTTTAAGCCTTGAAATGTGAGAGAGAAAAAAATAGAGAAAAATAGAGCAAGAGTGACAGAGGGGAAAATAGAGACAGACAGACAGACAGATAGATAGAGACAGAGAGAGAGAGAATATCTATTCTTATACAGGGTGTCACAAAAAGATTGAAACACGCTTTAATTCTGTACCTATTGGATATAAGTGGGCAATGGAAATTACAAAAATGTTGAAAGTAAGGTAAGAAATAAGACTGCGTTAATGAAATAGTCCTCCCATTTATTTTTAAAAAGTGACACTTTTTAAATTTTTATACGATCCCCTATAGACAAATTTAATTTGGTCAATCAGAAATTTTTTATTTTTAATGCAACAAGATCACTAAAAAAACCCGCATATCTGTATCTTTAAAATCAACTGAATTATGATAGAGGAAAAAACCTGACTTATGCCACTTTTCCGTACCATGTGAAAGGCTGTTTCTTCAGTGAAAATAGGGATCGTAAACAAATGGGCGATGGAAATTATTTAGATAAAAAACTATTGCATACAAAACTATCAAATTGAGTGCATTTATAGAGAAATAATAGGGTAATACGATGAAATAAACCGTTTATCGATTTAAACTTTAGTTTGACATGAAAAAGTTCATGATCACGGAGTTCAGTTTGGGGGTTTCTTGGGTTAAACCCCCCCCCCCTGCTTTTTCCGCCTGAGGAAAATAGGCAGGGATAGAAAAGAGATTTTTAAAAGTAGAATTTTTAAGTAGATAGATATGAAGTAGCTCTGCGAGTAGGAGGCGAAGCGAGCAGGGGGCAGAGCCTCCTAGTTACTTTAAAATATATTGCTATATTGAGTCACGAGTTAATAATGATAAATAAATGATCATTTCCGACGTTATTTTTCATTACAAGTCGAATTATACAAATTTTGGAAAGATAACACGAACTGTTCGCGAGATACGGCATGACTTTCGAACAGATTTTTGAAAAGAATTATCATTAAGAAATAGATCTTTCAATATTGTTAAATAACTCATTATTGTAGACAATTATTAGAAAACGAATTAGAGTCTAGTGAACATTTTTTAAAGGTGCCGTGGTATTAAAGTAATGATGGCGAAGATAAGAGCGGTAGGATTAATCCTTGATCGCTCATCATTAGGGGTAGGAAAGGTGCTTCGCGATATCCGAACGCTAAGGATACGATTCCACGCCAGGTTTAAGAGTAGTTAAGGAAAATATTTTAACTTGCAGAAGAGGGGTAGTATAAAGATGCTACAGGTCTTAAATTTGCCCAAGTTTGGCAACGGTCAGGGCTCGTATTATTTGTCAAAATCATCCTCGGGCTATCAGTGGCATTTGAGCCCTCCGTAACCCCCGACTCCACTGTGTCTGTATTTAAATTCAAAGTGTTCTTTTCGAACGCGGTGCGCGTTTGTGTTTGCGGCTTGAAACACGTGACACGCCATTATATTACTATGAAAAGAAGTAAAGACGACTCTTTGTAATATTTTCAATATACGGACAAAACATGTTACTGTACGGTCACTGTCGTGCGCTGGAGACATAAAATGCTCCGAACACATGAAAGCTTGTTTGGAAAAATTATTTAAATGATTACTAGAAATATATGAACGATTCATGCGAAAGGAATATTTCAAACAAAATAAGATTAACAATTTATTTGAAAGCCAAAGTGCTTTGTGATCTGCTCTCTCTTTCCAATCCATTCCATTTTTGTGTTTTAAAAAGTCGTTTCTGTCTTCCTCTCATACGTAAGTAACACAACGCCTCTGATTTTTCCATTTTTTGAATCCATCGACACAGCACTCCTTTACTATGTTTTGTTTCGCAGAATCTCCCCTTACAAAACTTCCTATTTTAATTCGAATCCATATAAAAACGACTTTTTTTTCCCCCATTCTTTGCCGTGGATTTAAATGCTTTAGTTGCTTTTAAGTTTGAAATGTGTTAACATAGGATTATCAATTTCTCTTCATATACACTGTATACCACAATAATGAATCCGGAAATTATTTTTGTTTTACATAAAAAACAGTGCTAAGCAGATATTAAAATTAGAATCACTCGATTTCTAATCATAAGAATTATTAATATTTGCATACAGTTCTTCTCATGTATTTACATAAAATATATATGTGTATCTACACAAAAAACATTATTATATTACATCAACACAAAAAACATTATTATATTACATCAACACAAAAAATCTTATTCGTTCTTAAAAAATCATATTATCACTTTTCTTTCTTGCACACACGCACACTTACAGAACGAAATCTTTCCAAAAATGTTCGAAATTTCAGAAGGTGTAAAAATCCAGAGAAATATGAAATTCCCAATGGTTCTGAAAAACAATACTTTCTTTATATAACTATATTAGAATTAAATATTTGAGAATATCAACAGGCTTGTTTTCATGAGGTTAAATAACACAGAAGCAGAAAATGCCTTAGTATATTTTTTCTGGAGTGTCTTTTTTTATCTTGATGAAGGTAGCCGCCTCAGAAACGGATTGACGTTTTAAAATACTTTTATGATGACTGTTCAGTAACGAAGTGTTTGAATTTTCAGCTTAGTTAGGTAGTCGTTTGAAATGGATTATGTTATTTACATTACATGATGTAATCAAACATTATGTAAAGTAAACACATCGCTGAATATTTGATAATTAGACATAGTCTAACATGTAGGAATTATAGATATTTGACAATTTCAATGAGATTTATATTACTAAGTTTTAACACTGTATGTGTAAATGAAATATATATATTATACTGGAATAATGTTTGTTCATCTGCCGAATTACATGGAAATGGAGATGTTTCATACAAATCTCACTGTTTATTCATACATGGCTAACCTTCGATTTCTTTTATAATTATTGATTTATAATTTGCTCTTCAAAAATATGTTTGGGATTAGTTTTACAAATAAAATTCACCATAGTGCTCCACCAAATATTTAAAACTGGCGAATACTATAGTTCATAATTTTACCAATAAATAATGATACTAATAATTCGGCGCCAGTAATAATTCTCGAATACAAAAATCTCATATCGGCTGCTTATGATTTTCGTTACATAATGACATGACTTTATTTTTCAGCGGATGAGTTATAATCTACTAAATCCAAGACATAATAAATTTAGCTTGGAATAATGGCAAATTTAAATGCGACGTTTTTATTTAAAACTGGAAGTATACCCGCTCTTGGTACGGAGCATATAATATAAAGAAACTTAAAATTCACGATCATGTGCAAATTCCAATAGTATGCTAAATGATATTGCTAATCAAAATATTCTATTAAAATATTTAATTGAATGCTCCTAAAAAGAAGTTTAAGAATCTCTGTTCTCGCTAAACAAAACTACCTTCACGGGCAGATCTGAAGAATAAAACATCCTGGTCCCGTTTGTAATAACATTTACAAAAATATGAAGTTTAACCACTATATGCAAAGTAAAAGCGCTAAAATTGTATGGGACACGTACTACTTATATTAGTGAATATTGGAAGATATATCCGTGTATTAGTGGGAGATGACACTTACTACAACACATGGGTTTCTAAAATATTTGCCCCTCCATCCCACCCCTTAAAAAACATATGACGTAATAAATTGAAAATATCAATAATCCCGTAATCTTTAAACTTAAAGGCCGTAATAGATTTCAATATATGTGCTAATATACCTGTATTACTTATAGATTAGAAGACATACCCGAGCATTTGTTGAAGATTATCCGTATTACGTACAATGTATGAGTTTCAACAATTTTTGCAAAAATAAAACAATAACGTAATAAATTGAAAATATCAGTAATTCTCGAAATTATCAATAATGATAATATTTAGACCTGAAAAAATGCGATAACGGCGAAATTTATTTTATATACATATCTTTATTATTTAAATCGGAAAAGTTTCAATAAAAATCGTCTGCCGCATAAGCACATTGAATTTTAATTCGTTGCTAAATTTCTTCAAATAAATTGGCGCAAAAAATATCGTCTGCATTTAATTGTTTGTTTTTAATTAATATCTAAACCTCTGGTGTTAGAAACTCGAACCATGGACTCAATTTTAAGTGGAGTTATTTCAATACTACCCACAAAATTTCATTAAATTCGGTTCAGCCGTTCTCCTGCGATGATGAGGAGAGAGACAGATTTTCAATTTTATTTATATAGACTACATCCAAGTGTATAAAGTAACCTCATTTTCATTTCAAGTTAATTTCATCTTAATTTAAACCCATTTTAACCTTATTCTAATTTATCGCACAGACAGTGGATTGATAGGAGAAATAAAACGTCTTCTCTAAGCATTTTTAATCCATGCCACAATTTTAATAATTAGAAGCTAAAATCTTACTGGTTTGAGCTCCAAATCATTCTCAAAATTCGAAATTATAACATTTTATTATTTTCTTTTTAACAGTTTCCAGCATAGTTGAAAAGTGTTTATGACTTTGGTCATTCTGTCTGTCTGTCCGTTCGCACGATAATCGACTTTACCAAAATGAAATTTTAGTATGCTGTTCAGGCGGTCCGTGGAACATATGGGAATGCAAATGAATAATATCACTCAATTAGTTTTAGATTAAACCCGGTTTGAAACAGCAAAATATGAGTACATTGAACCCTATGGGACCTCATTTTTTAAACAGTTTTTAAGCGAAGTTAAAATTCGCAAATTGCTTTGAAAATTTGAATAAGCTAATAATGAATACAAATAAGAGGTACTAAAGAATACTACAAAAGAGGTACAAAATTCTTTAAAAAATATATGTTAAGAACATTACCAGAAAAGAACAAATTCGAAAAAACAGTCAAGCATACATTTCACAAGGATGATATCATAGATAACTATGAAGAGATTTGAATTGCATAGAGTCGAGAACGAGTAGCCAAGCATAACTTAGAATTCGTAACCGTTTTTTCGAATTTGTACTTTTTTGGTAACGTTCTTAACATATGTTTTTTAAAGAATTTTGTACCTATTTTTTGGGTTTATTTGTATTAATTATTAGCTTATTCAACTTACTAAATTCAGATTATTTTATATAATCCCCCAACCCCTTCTAGAGTTTGATGTTGAATCTATATCAGTCATAATCTAAGCTTTACCAATAGTCAATCTTTAGAAATAGAGGTTTAAAAAAAAATTTTTTTTTGAACTGAAAGGGAAAAAAAAAAGTTTAATAATTACTCAGAAGTGCCAACTCTCTCTGGATTTTGGCCGGAGACTCTGGATTTTTCATTAATTCTCCGTGAAAAAAGATTTTTAAAATTTGAATTATATTTTTTGTTATTTAATGTTTTATGCGATTTCGACCATTTCCCCCCTTTTCTTTCTCCACCATCCAGACGTCGTAGAAAAAAAACAAATCACACGACCAGAAAGGGCGGACAATTGCCAGTAAAAATCTATCAATTTCAAATATCAGGAGGGACAAATTCTAATATTTTTTAAAGATTTTAAAATAAAAGTTACTTTTGGCTAAAAAAAATGAACTTTTGTTTTTAAATCTAAATCCTGGCGTCGGGAAAGCACTGACAATTTCAACTAATAATTTACATTTTGGGAAAGCTCAAAGATCAGGCTTTTTTACAAGCCCATTCTGGTCAAGAAATACGAAAAGTAGCCGCATGATCCGTATTTTAAGGAAGTAATGATTTTCAATTTCTCGGCCAAACGACGAAAGAAGGGATCGATTTTTTACCCACACGCACACACAGATGCACAGTGTTTCTATGGTGGAGGGGAGATACGCATAGCGAAATAGAATGGAACATTTGAACTTTTTATACGGTTTTTGGCCTAGGGACAATTAAAAACCGAATAAGTGCTTGCTTTTTATACGGTTTTTGGCTTAGGGACAATTAAAAAACGAATAAGTGTTTTGGCTCATGGTAGTGGGGACAATCTTTAAAAAAAAAACTTTTTTTTCACTGAGCAGCATCGTTAAAGCAGCATCGTTATTTCTTAAATACTAAATTCACATTCAACATCATCAGTCTCAAAAATATTTCATGTCATTTGCGATGCAATACTAAAAATGCAGACAAACGGATACAATTTCATTTATGTAAAACAAAAAATAGAGGAGCATACCTCATTACCTCTATAAATAATATAGGAGCAGCTGATCCCGGCTGTGAGTACACATCAAAAGGATCCCTTTCCTAGGGTTACAGGTACAGAAATTCTTAGAATCTCACAGTTCACAAACATTAGAATAAATTCACTTTACAAATAAATTTTCAAGAACCCCTCCCTAGAACATTATTTTTCATCTTAAAATTTCATTATTAGTTTTAACGTCATTACCAAATTTTGTTAACTCCACGGGGTTATGGCGCCAACGAGTTTGCCAGAATTTTCAAGGGTAGCGAACAGGCTGGTTGCCAAAGGAGGCTAGTACTACAATAATTTATTATATTTGAAAACTTCATCGAAAATAAATGAATTTTATTCAAATGACGTCATTGAAATATAAATTGCCTGGCTCTGAATATAAAAGCAGTATTTCACTCATAAACTTTTTTCTATTCCTTTCATTCATCACAATACTATAATAATTTATTTTATTTAAAACCTTAAAATCATGGCGGTACAAGTAATTTAACTCTATGCTTAAAACTTCATTGAAAAAACATATGCTTCTCTATGTAAAATCAATGTTTCATTCATATCAACTATATTGCAGACTCCATGAGCTAAATAATTTTGGTGTTTACATTCGGCATAAGTGAAAATTAAGCTTCATTGTAGAAATAATCAAAGTTTGATGATCATTTAAACTGAAATATATTGCAATCGCGTTGTTTCAGTATGTAGATGCACAGAATTTAAGTAAAAGTAAAGCGGTTTTAGGATGGATGGAACACTCAATATGAATTAAAAAGAACTTTAAAAATCACGATTTTGACGCAAGATGAATGTCATATTTTATTTTGAAGTGGGTCACGTGATCTCTTCATATAATGGTCAAGTGATCTCTTCATATAAAGGGTGTAATTATTATTATAATTTTTATTTAAAAAACTACTGAATATATTTTGCTGAATTTTTTTAAAATATATTTTAAGGGATAATTTGAATATTTCCTAAAACTTTCGAAGCAAGTTGCGAATTTTAAATTTGCTTAAAAAATGTTTGAAAACTTAGGTCCCATAGGGTTCAATATATTTCATTTTTTCATCCCGAATTCAATCCAAAACTAATTGGGTGATATTATTCATTTATATTCCCATAGGTTCTACAGACTGTCTGAACAACATACTAAAATTTCATTTTGATAAAGTCATTTTTACGGCAGTTATCGTGCTAACGGACGGAGAGACGGACAGACAGGCAGAATGAACAAAGTCATAAGCACTTTTCAACTATGTTGTAAAGTGTTAAAAAAGTCAATTAATAAAATTGGAAGTGATAATTAAGAATAAATAATTAAAATTAATTATGTTCAGCACTGAAACGTATAATAATTATAATATAATATTTATGTAAGAGTTATATAAAAACAGTATTTTTACAAGAATAATCGTTTAAGCATTAAAATTATGTATAAGCTATAAATTCAGCAGTGTTCTGTAAAATCCTGTCAAGAATTCGTATAGTTAAATATCACTTGTTGCAATAAAATTATGTATACACAGAAACAGTATTTTTTTATTCTGCTTTTTTTGTCATATGAAATATTTTGACAACTTTCAAAACAATTAAGATGAAAGGGGTTATTGAGAAATGTTGAAAATTTAAAACTCTTTTAAAATTCTTTTTATTGAGGTGTCCAATAGGCTGCCACCTGTCACATGAAACAGGAATAAGGAATTCTATACATGTGTATTGTTGCGAGTCTGAAGAAAGCTGTGATTACCAAAAAAATTCCAATTTCCGTAATTTTACAGAGTTTTTTAGGAATTCTCTGATATTTCCAGAATGTTGTTATTCCTTGATTTCCCTGCATTCCAGGTTCTGTAACCATCCTGTATTAACACCCATTAAAACTCTTGCATGCTTCTTAAACTTCTATAGATCACAAAAAGCATTTACTTATAAGATATTAAACTCACCAATTCCATTTCTTCTGTACTCTTCCACCACGTCCAATGTGAGAATATAAGCAACTTTGGTATTTTTGGCAAAGTTTGAAGACAAGAGACCCTGATCCTATTAATCCGAAAGAAAAAGTGAAACTTTTAATTAAAAAAATCACCATAAATCTATAAAGTTTAAAACATTTTGTTTTACAGATTAAAAGATTTTGAAAGCTTTTATTTGTACAATTAAGGACCTAAAAATACAGATGATGGTCTAAGCGCTTTCGGGTATCAAACACCCTTCATTAGAGGCATCAAGTATAGCACATACATTGAAAATGTATACACAGCCAAATACAAAATAAATTTGCATATTACACTTAGTCAAGAGGTAAAAAGAGATTTAATAGGAATTGCGTAAATGTGTATATGAAAATATAAAGTACAGAAAAAAAACAAAATATAAATGCAAAAGAAAATATACAGAAAAAGCTGATAGCAATTTTTTAAATGGTTAGGTATGAAGACAGTGGTTTTACTTCTATAGAGTCAAATATTAGATATGCGAAGCAAAACAAAGATTTTGAACTGGGTCGCAATTGCAAATAGAATCACAATAGAGATAAATAAGCACAGATTCCAAATTTATTAGTTTCAGGACTTATTTCTTTTTACTTTACAGAAAATCAGCAATGTAATTTAAATCTCAGGGAAAATGTAAATACGAATTGGCACCTCTTTGTATATCCAGCAAGTTGAACGAAATTTTGAACTGGGTCGTAATTGCAAATAAATAGAATCACAATAGAGATAAATAAGGTGCAGATGCTGTATTATCCCTTTTTCTCTTTTACAGCAGCTGTTCTATGTACAATGAAATAAGTCCAAAAATGAAAATTAGACTGATGTCTGTGCAGTAGACATAAGCATTTTTTCTATGCGTCATGGAACACCTGTTGCACAAATAACTGTTATGTGCAATAACCAGCAGGGTCAGATTCTGTGATTTTTTTTTAAAGAATAAAACATAGATTCAAATAGCAGAATGTTCCAAGGGTGGGGTATTTTTTTTTTTTACTTTACAGAGAACCAGCAACACAATTTAAATCTCAGGAAAATTGTAAATATGAATTGACACCCCTTCATATGACCAGCAAGTTGCATGACAACTTCATTAGGGTAATTGTTTTCAAAATTAGCATGGACATTGAATGATCAAATCCAGAAGTTCAACTTCATTAGGGTAATTGTTTTTAAAATTAGCATGGACATTGAATGATCAAACAGAAATTCAAAAAACAAAATACTTTATTAACCAGGCAGTTTATGAACCATATTTTGAAAAATTATAATTTTTTAATAATTTTATACCTGCCACATGGCTAGTATAAGTAAAATTTAGGTACTTGAATGGCATTGCAAATATTATTAAAGAAAAAAAAATACAATTCATATGCAATAACCAAAATAATGCTAAATATTTAGATTGCAGTATGTTTACCACTTCTTTGTACTAGGGCTATAGCAACTATGGCAACTGCCATGAACTAACTATTTTAAAATCGCAATGACAATCATTATTTTTGACAGCAAATTTTGCTGCGAGTATCTATAATTATTGCGAATTATAAAGAATTTGTAGGAAAACGTCTTTATAATATGAAGTGAAGAAATCAGAGATTTTCTGCACTTTGTATAAATAACTTTAGTCTATTTTATATCAGTATCCACTGTAATGTACATGGTGTTTAATGTAATGAAACAGGTGAAGAGTGGCTGGAGGGATTTTTTTTTAAATGCAGATATATTATGTGCCTTAATAACAATAAGTGCAAATAGTCCTTCATTTTTAGATTTTAAGTCTGATCGAGTAGATCAGAAATGGTTTTGTGCATATGATCACAGGCCATGTTTTAACCACAAAATTATTAAACAAATGCAATTTTATGAAACTCAAATAACTTGGTTAAATGCAACATAATATGACATAAAACTATTGCATGACACACAAAATTAATTTTGTGTGACACACAAAATTAATTTTGTGTCGTATGTTGCTTTTAACGAAGTTATTTGTGTTTCATTACATTAGCAACAGTTGGAGCTGTATGTAAATGCAATTTCATCTCACTTATGCATTCATAAATTTGATAAAAATTAGAAAACAAATATGTGTGTACATCTACAATATATTTAGGCATTTCTTTTTATCTGGGATAGATTTTAATGTTTCATATAAATTTGCAGAGAATTTACAAAGTAAGTAAAATGAATTTTTTTTATTACATTATTAGTAAATTTGTTTTAATGTCTAGTGAAAAATCAGCAACTGAAATTTAGAAGTCATTTTTTATGATTAGAATTGCTGTGAGCTGAATAGTTTTTGCTGCCAACTTATAAAAGCTCACAGAAATGTTTGCTGCCAGTTTTAAAATCTTATTTCGAGCTCTGCTTTGTACTATTACTGAAAGTGTCTTAAAGTTCATTTATTAATTAGCTGCTCTTTGTTACTATAGAACAACTTGATTAACACAAAAATTATTAGCTATATTGGCTACTGCAATATGCACTAATAGATAGTCATAAATTTAAGCTATTTGCTCTAATTTCTGCTTTTCTATCATTTTTGGAGGCAGTTTTAGGTTCTTAAAGTTCCAGTTATGGATGTAAGAAAATAAAAAAAAAAGGTATGTGTGATCAATACAAGTTTTAAATATATTAGTGCAGAAACATTGAATTTAGAAGGAAATAAAATGGCATTTACATGCCAAGAACAGAATCAAAATATGGCACTTGCTCTCATTTCTGCTATTTTATAATTTTTGGAGGCAGTTTTTAGTTCTTAAAGTTCCAGTTTAGGATGTAAGAAAATAGAATAAAAGGTATGATCAATACAATTTTTAAATATACTAGTGCAAAAACATTGAATTTAGAAGGAAATAAAATGGCATTTACATGATAAGAACAGGATTAAAATATGGCACTTTTTTTTTACTTTCACTTGTCATTCCATGACTACTGTGTTGAGAAACAAAATTTATTTTACATTAGCCATCAAAGGAGCCTACCCCAGTTTAAATATTTCATCTTTGAATCAGTGATTCAATGCTATTGATGGCAATTATTAAATAATGTACAATATTTGTTTGTCATAATTAATGTTTGGAAAATTAGCTTTTGCATATGGCAACACTTACAGAAATTGTTGTTGGTTATTGAAATTTTATCAAATGGTATTCAGAGACAAAATGTCATACAAATTTATATATATAATTATAATAACAAAGGAAGATGTCTATTTGTCTATGTTGTCTGTAGCAAAATATCTAAACATCGTACAGCCATGAAATTTGGTACACATGTACTTTAAGACCTGAAATGATAAGCTTTGGTGAGAGTTTTTTAAAATTCAAATTAGTTTTTGAGTTATTTTATGTTTTAGTATGATTTTGAGCGAATTTTACACAAAATGGCTCCCTAGTAACTGAAAATATTATTGCAGAGTTTTTATCCAAACACTAGGAACCGAGAAATTCCTTTTTGAACTGAAGGACCGAGAAATTCTCTTTTCAACAAACTTTGAACGGAATCCATACCATTAATAGATGAATTTTGGTAATTTTTTAGAATATATATGCTTTTCATGTGTTTAAAACAGCTTTGATTTTTATATTGTGAAATAAAATAATGGCACTTAAAGTTTTTCAAAAACGTTCGTTTAAGGGGGTGCTCCTGAGGAAAACGTTCGAAAGTTGAAATGATAAGGAAATATACTTCGGTATGAGATAGAAATTTGAAATTTGGTGTTCGAGTAGATAGTTTGGAAAAAAGAATGTGTACAATTTCAGTTTTCCAAAATTTTCTACATTAGGGGGTGTCGCACACAAAAATGTTCGATTTTCGGAATGAAGTAGAAACACTCCTTTTAGAACGTGATAGAAGCTTGATATTTGGTATATGAGCGAATCATTTAATAGAAAACCCAAGAAGAATGGAGATTTTCAAAAATGTGTATTAAGGGGAGTGGGTACGTCACAGAAAAACATTCGAAAGGTGAAATGATAGGAAAATGCATGCTTCGCAATGAGATAGAGACTTCACATTTGGTATAGTGTAGATAGTTAGAAAAGAAGAAAGTGTGCAATTTCAGTTTTCCAACATTTGCTATTGTAATGGGTGACGCACACTAAAATGTTCGATTTGAAGAACAAACGAAAAACGCCTCCTTTACAATGGGATAGAAGCTTGAAATTTAGTATATGGGGTAATCCTTTGACAAAAAACCCCTACGATTATTACGATTTTTCAAAATTATCATTTAAGGGGGTGCAACACAGAAAAACATTGGAAATATGAAGTGATAGAAAAACATGCTTCACAATAGGATAGAGACATCAAATTTGGTGTACTGGTAGATAGTTTGAAAGGAAGAAAGTGTGCTATTTCAGATTCCCAAAATTTGCAACTTTAGGGGTGCCGAACACCAATATGTTCGATTTTCGGAATAAATGAGACACGTTTCCTTTAAATGTGATAGAGGCTTGATATTTGATGTATGGGCCAATCATCTGATAAGAAACCCAAGGCGAACAGAGTTTTTTAAAAATGTTTATTTATGGGTGTGCTCCACAAGAAACCGTTCGAAAGGGGAGATGATAAAATAATATGCTTCGGGATGTGATAGAGATTTTAGTTTGGTGTACTGGTAGATAGTTTGAAAGGAAGACGTGCGCAATTTAAAATTTACAATATTTTCTTCTTTAGGGGGTTTCGCACACTGAAATATTCGATTTGCCGAATAAATGTGAAACGCGAATTAATAAAAAAATGACAATATTCAGTGATTCCTTATTGCGTTACCGTTGATTTTCAACGGGTGTTCGGCTAGTAAATGTACTAATTTATAAAACGATAATTTTGATTGTAAATTAATTTTCTGTGAATAAAAATTTCATGAAAATTCTGAAAGAAAAGAACTCAAATATGAGGTTTTTACTTAAAAGCAATAAATGAAACAATTTATGAATTATGTATATCGTTAACTAAAATAGAACATAGCGAAGCGTGGACGCAATTTTTGTGCAGGTTGTATCATTATTTTGAAAGAGATTAAAGAGTAATTTGTTTCAAGGAATTTATATTTTTTCAACATTTTTAAATTAAAATAATGCCCATTCTACACACATTCACACACAAACACAAAAAAACTATTTTGTTCTAGTTTTTACTCTCCGAACAATGTGTAAAGAAAAATTACTACGGTGGGGACAAGTATCTAATAGACGCACACGTTTTCAGTTTCTTTGAATATGCATCAATCATTTTATCCATAGAACAAATTTTGCAAATCCAGTTTAATTTGACTCTCATATTTTATTCATTAAGTTTCCTCTTGATGTCTAGAAAACTCAGATGAGCGAAAAGTCCCAAATTTTTTGATTTTTTTTTTTCGAAAATCGGAAGAAAAAAATTATGCTTAAAATTACTATAAAAAAATAACAATATTTTATTTGAACGTAATATTTTATTTAAAACCGAAAGACACAGCTTACAGAAAGTTAATGAGTATTTCAAGTAATACTTCTTTTTTAGTCTAAAATGAAAAAAAATCATAAAAAGTAAATATTCACTAATATTAAAAGACTGAATACGTTATAAGCATCTTTAAACCGAAATGAGTGGACATTATTGCCTAGGGGTTACCAGAAGCCGTTCTCGGGATATTAGAAATATAACTTTTCTACTACAAGAGGCAAAATATCTCTGGAAAGAATCAAGCGATTTCATTTCCTTCAGTATGCTTACTGAATCGGTAACAACACTATGCCCAAATTGCGATCTTAATGCAGATAATAGTTGGACTTGAACACTTTCGTGCCTATTGTTACGAACGTGCAAAATGCTCTCTCTCACTGGAACCCCTTTTGAAAATCAGACTGAGAAAACACTCGTACAGGCAATCTTTCCTAAGACGTGAATCTACCGTTGCCATGTTCTGAAATTCAATGGGGTTTCTAGATTTTGCAATTTATCGCCAATTTGAAAACATTTGGTGACTTTTCGAAGTTTCGAGAAGCACCCCGAAATAACCAATATTCTACGGCAAAATGAAACACACATCCACAACAGAAGGTCTTTGCTTCACTTCCTGAAGACGTACAAAATTTTAAAACCGGCCATAGCGCTTTCGAGCATAAGTATGTTCTTCTTCAGTGGCTATACGGAAATAAAGTTTGAATCGTTCATATATAGACCAGATAAAGCAACAAAATTTGCATACACACAATCCCCCAACGAATCTACATCTAGACAAGAAAACCGGAAACAATTTTCAAAAAATTTTAACAACAAAAGCACAGCATATTAAATTACAAATTATAGAAATCTAAAAAAGAGGGGGGGGGGGAATCAAGTACAATCCCAAAGAGGAAAATGTCAAAGATAACTTTGCAGAGACTTGAATTGCATGGAGTCGAGAATGAGTCGCCAAGCGTAACTCAATTTCATAACAGGGTCTTCAGGAAGACCCTGTTATGAAATTGAGTCTTCAGGAAGTGAAGTAAAGACCTTCTGTTGTGGATGTGTGTTTCATTTTGCTATTTTAAAAATCAGACGTGATGCCAAATTATTTATACAATATTCTACGATTTATGAGAGATTTCTAGAAGTGTCTGCAGAGAGTCTATAAAGGGAGTCATCACTCAGTTGAAGAGCAGTTGACATGATACGAGCTACATTGAATGGTGACATTCTTCAATGTTTTTAGAATAGTAGCTGTTGCTTTGGGAAATTAGTGTAGTATTTAGCGCTTTTTTACTGAATATTGTTTCTGTTTATGCTGTAAATAATGAACTTGTAACTAAACTTGTTAGTTATCTAGAAATTAGAACTCATTCTTGTATCCTGAGTGTACACCCACGATTCCTGACGATACACGTTGTAACATTATTATGCGCTCTTTTCGTATTGAAGAGCCGATATCTGCACTGTTTAACCTTCGCGCTCACAAACCCCATCCTTTTGATTTTGGGGTAATTCTAATTGAAACCAGTTCTTCAAAAGTGTGGATAATTTAATTTTGAAATTATTTATCACCGTTCTCTACCAAAAATATTTTTAAATACTGAATAATGTTATAAATAAAAGAAACGTTCATGATTTTATAAAAGGATACAGTGCTTTGGGAATCTTCAATGTGCGCTCTGTCTTAACGGACTGAAAAAGCGTAATGGATGATGCCGAGCAGTTGTGGAAGAATATTGTCTTTAGAGCGAGTTGAAAGCGAGAAGTCGAGAAGTTTGCGGTTAAAAATGTTTCTCTGCACAGAAGTAAGATCGCGTTTCATGCAGGAAACGCAGTAACCCATTGGTATAAGGTGTTGGTAGAGTTCTGTCAAAAGCAGTATGCCAGACGCGAAGTACCTCCGAAGTAATATTGCTGTTTTCAGCGTTATCCGTCAAATGTGCATCAAGGTTACACAGATATGGATTCAAGCAGGACGCCGAATGAAGAGGACATATACTAATTCCCAAATGCCTGTCACGCTTTTTTCAGGCACTTTCCGAATAGATAGAGATTTGCAATTTGGTACACCGCCCGATCGTTCGATAAAACCCCCTGGAAAAATCGAATTTTTCGAAAATGTTCTCTAGAGGGGGTGGTCCACACAAAAACGTTCGAAAAGTTCAATGATAGGAAAGCATGCTTTGCCATAAGATAGAGACTTCAAATTTGGTGTAGGGGTAAATCGTTCGAAAGGAAGAAAGTGTGCAATTTCAGATTTCCAATATTTTCTACTTAAGGGGATGGCGCATACCAAAATATTCGATTTACCGAATAAACGAGAAACGGCTCCTTTAAATTTTGATAGAGACTTGAAATTTGGTATATGAGATAATTATTTGATAAAAACACCCAAGACAATTATAGTTTTTCAAAAACGTTCGTTTAAGGGGGTGCTCCTGAGGAAAACGTTCGAAAGTTGAATTGATAAGAAAATATACTTCGGGATGAAATAGAGATTTGAAATTGGGTGCTCGAGTAGATAGTTTGGAAAGAAGAATGTGTACAATTTCAGTTTTCCAAAATTTTCTACATTAGGGGGTGTCGCACACAAAAATATTCGATTTTCGGAATGATGTAGAAACACTCCTTTTAGAACGTGATAGAAGCTTGATATTTGGTATATGAGAGAATCATTTAATAGAAAACCCAAGAAGAATGGAGATTTTCAAAAATTTGTGTTAAGGGGAGTGGTGCCACATAGTGTTTTTCAAAAATATGTGACATTATGAAATTTTGGAGAGGAAGGCGACCTGCAAAGGACGGTCCCTAGCCCTGGTACAAATATGTATAGGGTCCTCCTCTGGCCACCTGCAAAGGAGAGGGTCATGATTTGGTCTGTTTATGATTTGGTCTGTCTGTCTGTCTGCCCGTTCGCACGCTAGCTGTCGTAAAAATGACTTTATCAAAATGAAATTTTAGCATGTTGTTGAGACGGCCTGTGGGGCTCATGGAAATGTAAATGAATAATATCACCCAATTAGTTTTGGATGGAACCCGGGTTGAAAAAATGAAATACATTGAGCCTTATGGGACATCATTTTTCAAGCAAAGTTAAAATTCGCAAATTGCTTTGAAATTTTAGGAAATACTCAAATGATCCCATAAAATATATAAAAAGAAATTTGAGCAAAATAGGTTAAGTAATTTTTTAAATAAAAATATAATATTAATGACACCCACATAATAGGAAGAGATCACGTGATCCACTTCAAAATAAAATAAGGCATCCATCCTTTTATCCCAGTGTCAATCTTGTAATGTTTAAAGTTCTTTTAAATTTATTTTGAGAGTGTTGCATCTTCCCTAAAACCGTTTTATTTTGAATGAAATTTTCATTGGTTTTACATAGAGAAGCAGACGATTTTATGGGATTGACTTCTTCGAAGTTTTAAGCATGGAGTTAGAAAGTACTTTTACCGCCGTGGTTTTAAGTTTCCAAGTAAAATAAATGACTGTAGTACTGTGATCATTTAAAAAATATCACCGCTGATTGTATCGCATTTTAGAGATGTTTAAATAAAATTGCATTTCAGTTGGAAAGTGTTTCATAAGCAATGCTTTACGCATGATAGATGTTTTTTTTTCCCTCGCTTTATTTATACTTTAATATAATAAAGTAAGTAACCGGTAGCAGCGCATTCTGAACTTCCGAGAGGCACCGCAGCTGGGGTTCACTAACTTCTAAGAAGATGAAAGAAACTAGTTTCTCTTCACTAGTTTCATCCTGCGCATCCTGCGCGGTCCGGATGCGCGGGCGTCCCTCCACGGCATCAGAAGCAACAGCTCTGTGCATCCTCTCTCAGTGCGAGTGGAACGCGTGTTCTGTACGGATACCGAGAGAACGACCTCTTCAGTGAAACAAACTTTAAGTAGGATGGTGTGACTGGACCTAGGCAGAACCCCCCCCCCATTACTGTCCATGAGCACTTTTCACATTGTGTTGGAATGACTGGACGCCGTATTTTCCTCTTCAACGTACTTTTGATAGTGACATTCTTCATCGGAGAAGCAAGTCTAACAGGTAGGGAAAGACTCTTCTTCGAATGCTTAGTCATTTTTTATAGAGGGCCATGCTGCTAAGGAGGGAGGTCTTAATGACATACATTTCTAAGGGACTCTATTCTAACTAAAATGTAGTAAGACAGCAGAAAAAGTATTTGAAGTCTGAATCGGATCCCGGACTTTCCCGTGCATTTATGCTCTATCCATTGAGGTCCACTGCAATTTAAATCTTTTCCACAATGTTAAAAATCCGACGTGTGCGGCACATAACTTTCAATACATAATGCGATGGCTTGACTGCTCTCAATAATGGTTTATAGGATCTGAAGTACACTATTTTCTGCATCGAACGAATATCGCTCTGAATTGAAATTTTGCACTTTTGACAACTTATTAATTTAAACAGAGATCGCCTCACTTCCCCTCACGTATAAAATCTTCATTAAAATGGAATTGACATGAATTTCCAGTGAAATTAAATGACTTTAAACGAACTTTTTAGCGTCAACATACAAAACTATTACAAAAAGAACCTTTTTCGTGAAAGAAACGAATTAGATTCACGAAAATGGACAGGTGGGTTGCCTAATTTGGAAAAGTGAACCTATTCAACGATATTTATTACATTTTTAATTTTACGTCATTTTTTAAGAAAAATGGATTTGGGAAAAATGTGCCTTATCTCAAGAAAGGTTCATTCTACGTTCTCAAGTGCGTGTCATTCGTTTTCTAACAGAAATGATTATTTATTTAACAGTGTGGTGAAAGAAATAGAACTTTGGAGTTTATAATTAGTAAATGACCCAGAATGAACGGGGTCTTGAATCGAATAGTTCGTACATTACTATCGAACTATTCGATTCACGACCCCTTTCATTTAAGGTATTTTCCTAATTATAAACTCCAATGTTCCATTTCTTTCACCACACACAGTATTATAGATCGTGGATTTTTCACGATTTCTTTCAAAAATTCTTTCTAAAATCATACATTATTTCGAAAACAGCTTATGTTAACGTTACTTGTTTTTAAAAACAAATTACGGATGAAATTATTATTTATTTATTTATTATTATTAAAAGTTTTGCTTTCTTAACGATTATTTCGAAACTTAAATTAAAATTTGGGAGAGGAGGGGGGGGGGGGTTTCGAACATTCGATACCATTTAAAATCAACAGGATTCCACTCGTCATCGATTGTAATAATCGTACCAAATTATATTCGAATCGCGTTATTTGTTTGAGAGATATCACATTTAAGGCTCACAGACTAACACACACAACACTTTAGAAAGTTTCGATTCGAGTTGATAAGCTTGAAACGTGCTCTTCCGGTGAAATCTCGAATTCGAATGTCTAACCCAATCCCAATATTTTCCCTATATAATATACATTATGTGGGGAAAGTAAAAACAAAGATGTATTATTTTCAGTCTAATATATTTTTTATTATTTCGTAAAAATTTGTTAACAGTTTTTCTTATAAGTTGACAACAACTTAATAGTGCATTAGGTGTGGTTGAATAAATTTTGTTTGTCTGTATTAAATATTTTTACACCATTAACATCCATAACATAGGATTATCAATTTCTCTTCATATACACTGTATACCACAATAATGAATCAGGAAATTATTTTTGTTTTACATAAGAAACAGTGCTAAGCAGATATTAAAATTAGAATCACTCGATTTCTAATCATAAGAATTATTAATATGTGCATACAGTTCTTCTCATGTATTTACATAAAATATATATGTGCATCTACACAAAAAATATTATTATATTACATCAACACAAAAAATCTTATTCGTTCTTAAAAAATCATATTATCACTTTTCTTTCTTGCACACACACACACACATACAGAACGAGATCTTTCCAAAAATGTTCGAAATTTCAGAAGGTGTAAAAATCCAGAGAAATATGAAATTCCCAATGGTTCTGAAAAACAATACTTTCTTTATATAACTGTATTAGAATTAAATATTTGAGAATATCAACAGGCTTGTTTTCATGAGGTTAAATAACACAGAAGCAGAAAATGCCTTAGTATGTTTTTTCTGGAGTGTCTTTTTTTTATCTTGATGAAGGTAGCCGCCTCAGAAACGGATTGACGTTTTAAAATACTTTTATGATGACTGTTCAGTAACGAAGTGTTTGAATTTTCAGCTTAGTTAGGTAGTCGTTTGAAATGGATTATGTTATTTACATTACATGATGTAATCAAATATTATGTAAAGTAAACACATCGCTGAATATTTGATAATTAGACATAGTCTAACATGCAGGAATTATAGATATTTGACAATTTCAATGAGATTTATATTACTAAGTTTTAACACGGTATGTGTAAATGAAATATATATATTATACTGGAATAATGTTTGTTCATCTGCCGAATTACATAGAAATGGAGATGTTTCATACAAATCTCATGTTACTCTCTCTGTTTATTTATACATGGCTAACCTTCGATTTCTTTTATAATTATTGATTTATAATTTGCTCTTCAAAGATATGTTTGGGATTAGTTTTACAAATAAAATTCACCACAGTGCTCCACCAAATATTTAAAATTGGCGAATACTATAGTTCATAATTATACCAATAAATAATGATACTAACAATTCGGCGCCAGTAATAATTCTCGAATACAAAAATCTCATATCGGCTGCTTATGATTTTTGTTACATAATGACATGACTTTA
Organism: Amaurobius ferox; assembly: GCA_951213105.1. Taxonomy (NCBI): domain Eukaryota; kingdom Metazoa; phylum Arthropoda; class Arachnida; order Araneae; family Amaurobiidae; genus Amaurobius; species Amaurobius ferox. The sequence goes on along the minus strand of OX578147.1, from coordinate 140,876,724 downwards.
CTTTTCAGCGGATGAGTTATAATGTACTAAATCCAAGACATAATAAATTTAGCTTGGAATAATGGCAAATTGAAATGCGACGTTTTTATTTAAAACTGGAAGTATACCCGTTCTTGGTACGGAGCATATAATATAAAGAAACTTTAAATTCACGATCATGTGCAAATTCCAATAGTATGCTAAATGATATTGCTAATCAAAATATTCTATTAAAATATTTAATTGAATGCTCCTAAAAAGAAGTTTAAGAATCTCTGTTGTCGCTATACAAAACTACCTTCACGGGCAGATCTGAAGAATAAAACATCCTGGTCCCGTTTGTAATAACATTTACAAAAATATGAAGTTTAACCACTATATGCAAAGTAAAAGCGCTAAAATTGTGTGGGACACGTACTACTTATATTCGCGAATATTGGAAGATATATCCGTGTATTAGTAGGAGATGACACTTACTACAACACATGGGTTTCTAAAATCTTTGCCCCCCACCCCTTAAAAAAACATATGACGTAATAAATTGAAAATATCAATAATCCCGTAATCTTTAAACTTAAAGGCCGTAATGGATTTCAATATATGTGCTAATATACCTGTATTACTTATAGATTAGAAGACATACCCGAGCATTTGTTGAAGATTATCCGTATTACATACAATGTATGAGTTTCAACAATTTTTGCAAAAATAAAACAGTAACGTAATAAATTGAAAATATCAGTAATTCTCGAAATTATCAATAATAATAATATTTAGACCTGAAAAAATGCGATAACGGCGAAATTTATTTTATATACATATCTTTATTATTTAAATCGGAAAAGTTTCAATAAAAATCGTCTGCCGCATAAGCACATTGAATTTAAATTCGTTGCTAAATTTCTTCAAATAAATTGGCGCAAAAAATATCGTCTGCATTTAATAGTTTGTTTTTAATTAATATCTAAATCTTTGGTCTTAGAAACTCGAACCATGGACTCAATTTTAAGTGGAGTTATTTTAAGACTACCCACAAAATTTTATTAAATTCGGTTCAGCCGTTCTCCTGCGATGATGAGGCAGACAGACAGATTTTCAATTTTATTTATATAGACTACATCCAAGTGTATAAAGAAACCTCATTTTCATTTCAAGTTAATTTCATCTTAATTTAAACCCATTTTAACCTTATTCTAATTTATCGCACAGACAGTGGATTGATAGGAGAAATAAAAAGTCTTCTCTAAGCATTTTTAATCCATGCCACAATTTTAATAATTAGAAGCTAAAATCTTTCTGGTTTGAGCTCCAAATCATTCTCAAAATTCGAAATTATAACATTTTATTATTTTCTTTTTAACACTTTCCAACAGAGTTGAAAAGTGTTTATGACTTTGGTCATTCTGTCTGTCTGTCCGTTCGCACGATAATCGACTTTACCAAAATGAAATTTTAGTATGCTGTTCAGGCGGTCCGTGGAACATATGGGAATGCAAATGAATAATATTACTCAATTAGTTTTAGATTAAACCCGGTTTGAAACAGCAAAATATGAGTACATTGAACCCTATGGGACCTAATTTTTCAAACAGCTTTTAAGTGAAGTTAAAATTCGCAAATTGCTTTGAAAATTTGAATAAGCTAATAATGAATACAAATAAGACGTACTAAAGAATACTAAAAAAGAGGTACAAAATTCTTTAAAAAATATATGTTAAGAACATTACCAGAAAAGTACAAATTCGAAAAAACAGTCAAGCATACATTTCACAAGGATTACATCATAGATAAGTATGAAGAGATTTGAATTGCATACAGTCGAGAATGAGTAGCCAAGCATAACTTAGAATTCGTAACAATTTTTTCGAATTTGTACTTTTCTGGTAATGTTCTTAACATATTTCAAGTAATACTTCATTTTTAGTCTAAAATGAAAAAAAATCATAAAAAGTAAATATTCACTAATATTAAAAGACTGAATACGTTATAAGCATCTTTAAACCGAAATGAGTGGACATTATTGCCTAGGGGTTACCAGAAGCCGTTCTCGGGATATTAGAAATATTACTTTTCTACTACAAGAGGCAAAATATCTCTGGAAAGAATCAAGCGATTTCATTTCCTTCAGTATGCTTACTGAATCGGTAACAACACTATGCCCAAATTGCGATCTTATGGCAGATAATAGTTGGACTTGAACACTTTCGTGCCTATTGTTACGAACGTGCAAAATGCTCTCTCTCACTGGAACCCCTTTTGAAAATCAGACTGAGAAAACACTCGTACAGGCAACCTTTCCTAAGACGTGAATCTACCGTTGCCATGTTCGGAAATTCAATGGGGTTTCAAGATTTGGCAATTTATCGCCAATTTGAAGACATTTGGTGACTTTTCAAAGTTTCGAGAAGCACCCCGAAATAAAAATTATTCTACGATTTATGAGAGATTTCTAGAAGTGTCTGCAGAGAGTCTATAAAGGGAGTCATCACTCAGTTGAAGAGCAGTTGACATGATACGAGCTACATTGAATGGTGATATTCTTCAATGTTTTGAGAATAGTAGCTGTTGCTTTGGGAAATTAGTGTAGTATTTAGCGCTTTTTTACTGGATATTGTTTCTGTTTATGCTGTAAATAATGAACTTGTAACTAAACTTGTTAGTATCTAGAAATTAGAACTCATTCTTGTATCTTGAGTGTACACCCACGATTCTTTACGATACACGTTGTAACATTATTATGCGCTCTTTTCGTATTGAACAGCTGATATCTGCACTGTTTAACCTTCGCGCTCCCAAACCCCATCCTTTTGATTTTTGGGAAATTCTAATTGAAACCAGTTCTTCAAAAGTGTGGATAATTTAATTTTAAAATTATTTATCACCGTTCTCTACCAAAAATATTTTTAAATACTGAAATAATGTTATAAATAAAAGAAACGTTCATGATTTTATAAAAGGATACAGTGCTTTGGGAATCCTCAATGTGGTGTGCTCTGTCTTAATGGACTGAAATGTCGTAATGGATGATGCCGAGCAGCAGTGGAAGAATATTGTCTTTGGAGCGAATTGAAAGCAAGAAGTCGAGAAGTTTGCGGTTAAAAATGTTTCTTTGCACAGAAGTAAGATCGCCTTTCATGCAGGAAACGCGGTAACCCATTTGGTATAAAAGTGCAGGTAGAGTTCTGTCAAGTCGCAGTATGCCAGACGCGAAGTACCTCCGAAGTAATATTGCTGTTTTCAGCGATATCCGTCAAATGTTCATTAAGGGAAGTACAAAGATATGGATTCAAGCAGGACGCCGAATGAAGAGTACATATACTAATTCCCAAATGCCTGTAACGCTTTTTTCAGGCACTTTCCGAATAGATAGAGATTTGCAATTTGGTACACGGCCCGATCGTTCGATAAAACCCCCTGGAAAAATCGAATTTTTCGAAAATGTTCTCTAGAGGGGGGTGGTCCACACCAAAACGTTCGAAAAGTTCAATGATAGGAAAGCATGCTTTGCCATAAGATAGAGACTTCAAATTTGGTGTAGGGGTAAATTGTTCGAAAGGAAGAAAGTGTGCAATTTCAGATTTCCAATATTTTCTACTTAAGGGGATGCCGCATACCAAAATATTCGATTTACCGAATAAACGAGAAACGGCTTCTTTAAATTTTGATAGAGACTTGAAATTTGGTATATGAGATAATTATTTGATAAAAACACCCAAGACAATTATAGTTTTTCAAAAACGTTCGTTTAAGGGGGGTGCTCCTGAGGAAAACGTTCGAAAGTTGAATTGATAAGAAAATATACTTCGGGATGAGATAGAGATTTGAAATTGGGTGCTCGAGTAGATAGTTTGGAAAGAAGAATGAGTACAATTTCAGTTTTCCAAAATTTTCTACATTAGGGGGTGTCGCACACAAAAATGTTCGATTTTCGGAATGAAGTAGAAACACTCCTTTTAGAACGTGATAGAAGCTTGATATTTGGTATATGAGAGAATCATTTAATAGAAAACCCAAGAAGAATGGAGATTTTCAAAAATGTGTATTAAGGGGAGTGGTGTCACATAGTGTTTTTCAAAAATATGTGACATGAAATTTTGGAGAGGAAGGCGACCTGCAAACGACGGTCCCTAGCCCTGGTACAAATATGTATAGGGTCCTCCTCTGGCCACCTGCAAAGGAGAGGTTCATGATTTGGTCTGTTTATGATTTGGTCTGTCTGTCTGTCTGTCTGCCCGTTCGCCCGCTAGCTGCCGTAAAAATGACTTTATCAAAATGAAATTTTAGAATGTTGTTGAGACGATCTGTGGGGCACATGGAAATGTAAATGAATAATATCACCCAATTAGTCCACCCCAGTGTCAATTTCGTAATGTTTAAAGTTCTTTTAAATTTATATTGAGAATGTTGCATCTTCCCTAAAACCGTTTTATTTTGAATGAAATTTTCATTGATTTTGCATAGAGAAGCAGACGATTTTATGGGATTGACTTCTTCGAAGTTTTAAGCATGGAGTTAGAAAGTACTTTTACCGCCGTGGTTTCAAGTTTCCAAGTAAAATAAATGACTGTAGTACTGTGATCATTTTAAAAATATCACCGCTGATTGTATCGCATTTTAGAGATGTTTAAATAAAATTGCATTTCAGTTGGAAAGTGTTTCATAATCAATGTTTTACGCATGATAGATCTTTTTTTTTCCCCTCGCTTTATTTATACTTTAATATAATAAAGTAAGTAACCGGTAGCAGCGCATTCTGAACTTCCGAGAGGCACCGCACCTGGGGTTCACTAACTTCTAAGAAGATGAAAGAAACTCTCTTCACTAGTTTCATCCTGCGCATCCTGCGCGGTCCGGATGCGCGGGCGTCCTTCCACCGCATCAGAAGCAACAGCTCTGTGCATCCTCTCTCAGTGGGAGAGGAACGCGTGTTCTGTACGAATACCGAGAGAACGACCTCTTCAGTGAAACAAACTTTAAGTAGGATGGTGTGACTGGACCTAGGCAGAACCCCCCCATTACTGTCCATGAGCACTTTTCACATTGTGTTGGAATGACTGGACGCCGTATTTTCCTCTTCAACGTACTTTTGATAGTGACATTCTTCATCGGAGAAGCAAGTCTAACAGGTAGGGAAAGACTCTTCTTCGAATGTTTAGTCATTTTTTATACAGGGCCATGCTGGTAAGGAGGGAGGTCTTAATGACATACATTTCTAAGGGACTCTATTCTAACTAAAATGTAGTAAGACAGCAGAAAAAAGTATTTGAAGTCTGAATCGCATCCCGGAGTCTCCCGTGCATTTATAATCTATCTATTGAGGTCCACTGCAATTTAAATCTTTACCACAATGTTAAAAATCCGACGTGTTCGGCACATAACTTTCCCTACATAATGCGATGGCTTGACTATTCCCAATAATGGTTTATAGGATCTGAAGTACACTATTTTCTGCATTGAACGAATATCGCTCTGAATTGAAATTTTGCACTTTTGACAACTTATTAATTTAAACAGAGATCGCCTCACTTCCCCTCACGTACAAAATCTTCATTAAAATGGAATTGACATGAATTTCCAGTGAAATTAAATGACTTTAAACTAACTTTTTAGCGTCAACATACAAAACTATTACAAAAAGAACCCTTTTCGTGAAAGAAACGAATTAGATTCACGAAAATGGACAGATGGGTTGCCTAATAGGGAAAAGTGAACCTATTCAACGATATTTATTACATTTTTAATTTTACGTCATTTTTTAAGAAAAATGGATTTGGGAAAAATGTGCCTTATCTCAAGAAAGGTTCATTCTACGTTCTCAAGTACGTGTCATTCGTTTTCTAACAGAAATGATTATTTATTTAACAGTGTGGTGAAAGAAATAGAACTTTGGAGTTTATAATTAGTAAATGACCCAGAATGAACGGGGTTTTGAATCGAATAGTTCGTACATTACTATCGAACTATTCAATTCACGACCCGGTTCATTCTGGGTATTTTCCTAATTATAAACTCCAATGTTCCATTTCTTTCACCACACACAGTATTATAGATCGTGGATTTTTCACGATTTCTTTCAAAAATTCTTTCTAAAATCATACATTATTTCGAAAACAGCTTATGTTAACTTTACTTGTTTTTAAAAACAAATTACGGATGAAATTATTATTTATTTATTTATTATTATTAAAAGTTTTGCTTTCTTAACGATTATTTCGAAACTTAAATTAAAATTTGAAGGAGAGGGGGGTCTTTCGAACATTCGATACCATTTAAAATCAATAGGATTCCACTCGTCATCGATTGTAATAATCGTACTAAATTATATTCGAATCGCTTTATTTGTTCGAGAAATATCGCATTCACAGGCTCGCAGACTAGCACACACACACCACTTCAGAAAGTTTCGATTCGAGTTGATAAGCTTGAAGCGTGCTCTGCCGGTGAAATCTCGAATTCGAATGTCTAACCCAATATCAATACTTTCCCTATATATTGTACTATATGTGGGGAAAATAAAAACAAAAATGTATTATTTTCAGTCGAATATATTTTTTATTATTTCGTAAAAATTTATTAACAGTTTTCCTTATAAGTTGACAACAACTTAATTGTGCATTAGGTGTGGGTGAATAAATTTTGTTTGTCTGTATTAAATATTTTTACACCATTAACATCCTTAACATAGGATTATCAATTTCTCTTCATATGCACTGTATACCATAATAATGATTCCGGAAATTATTTTTATTTTACATAAGAAACAGTGCTAAGCAGATATTAAAATTGGAATCACTCGATTTCTAATCATAAGAATTATTAATATTTACATACAGTTCTTCTCATGTATTTACATAAAATATATATGTGTATCTACACAAAAAATATTATTATATTACATCAACACAAAAAACCTTATTCGTTCTTAAAAAATCATATTATCACTTTTTTTTCTTGCACACACACACATATACAGAACGAGATCTTTCCAAAAATGTTCGAAATTTCAGAAGGTGTAAAAATCCAGAGAAATATGAAATTCCCAATGGTTCTGAAAAACAATACTTTCTTTATATAACTGTATTAGAATTAAATATTTGAGAATATCAACAGGCTTGTTTTCATGAGGTTAAATAACACAGAAGCAGAAAATGCCTTAGTATGCTTTTTCTGGAGTGTATTTTTTTATCTTGATGAAGGTAGCCGCCTCAGAAACGGATTGACGTTTTAAAATACTTTTATGATGATTGTTCAGTAACGAAGTGTTTAATTTTCAGCTTAGTTAGGTAGTCGTTTGATATGGAATATGTTATTTACATTACATGATGTAATCAAACATTATGTAAAGTAAACAAATCTCTGAATATTTGATAATTAGACATAGTCTAACATGTAGGAATTATAGATATTTGACAATTTCAATTTGAGATTTATATTACTAAGTTTTAACACGGTATGCGTAAATGAAATATATATATTATACTGGAATAATGTTTGGTCATCTGCCGAATTACATAGAAATGGAGATGTTTCATATAAATCTCACTGTTTATTCATACATGGCTAACCTTCGATTTCTTTTATAATTATTGATTTATAATTTGCTCTTCAAAGACATGTTTGGGATTAGTTTTACAAATAAAATTCATCACAGTGCTCCACCAAATATTTAAAATTGGCGAATACTATAGTTCATAATTATACTAATAAATAATGATACTAATAATTCGGCGCCAGTAATAATTCTCGAATACAAAAATCTCATATCGTCTGCTTATGATTTTCGTTACATAATGACATGACTTTACTTTTCATCGGATGAGTTATAATCTACTAAATCCAAGACATAATAAATTTAGCTTGGAATAATTTCAAATTGAAAAGCGACGTTTTTATTTAAAACTGGAAGTATACCCGTTCTTGGTACGGAGCATATAATATAAAGAAACTTAAAATTCACGATCATGTGCAAATTCCAATAGTATGCTAAATGATATTGTTAATCAAAATATTCCATTAAAATATTTAATTGAATGCTCCTAAAAAGAAATTTAAGAATCTCTGTTCTCGCTATACAAAACTACCTTCAAGGGCAGATATGAAGAATAAACCATCCTGGTCCCGTTTGTAATAACATTTACAAAAATATGAAGTTTAACCACTATATGCAAAGTAAAAGCGCTAAAATTGTATGGGACATGTACTACTTATATTCACGAATATTGGAAGATATGCCCGTGTATTAGTAGGAGATGGCACGTACTACAACACATGGGTTTCTAAAATCTTTGCCCCTCCCCCCCATCCCTTAAAAAAACATATGACGTAATAAATTGAAAATATCAATAATCCCGTAATCTTTAAACTTAAAGGCCGTAATGGATTTCAATATATGTGCTAATATACCTGTATTACTTATAGATTAGAAGACATACCCGAGAATTTGTTGAAGATTATCCGTATGACGTACAATGTATGAGTTTCAACAATTTTGGCAAAAATTAAACAATAAGTAATAAATTGAAAATATCAGTAATTCTCGAAATTATCAATAATAATAATATTTAGACCTGAAAAAATGCGATAACGGCGAAATTTATTTTATATACATATCTTTATTATTTAAATCGGAAAAGTTTCAATAAAAATCGTCTGCCGCATAAGCACATTGAATTTAAATTCGTTGCTAAATTCCTTCAAATAAATTGGCACAAAAAATATCGTCTGCATTTAATTGTTTGTTTTTAATTAATATCTAAACCTCTGGTCTTAGTAACTCGAACCATGGACTCAATTTTAAGTGGAGTTATTTCAAGACTACCCACAAAATTTCATTAAATTCGGTTCAGCCGTTCTTCTGCGATGATGAGGCAGACAGACAGATTTTCAAATTTATTTATATAGACAACATCCAAGTGTATAAAGTAACCTCATTTTCATTTCAAGTTAATTTCATCTTAATTTAAACCCATTTTAACCTTATTCTAATTTATCGCACTGACAGTGGATTGATAGGAGAAATAAAAAGTCTTTTCTAAGCATTTTTAATCCATGCCACAATTTTAATAATTAGAAGCTAAAATCTTACTGGTTTGAGCTCCAAATCATTCTCAAAATTCGAAATTATAACATTTTATTATTTTCTTTTTAACAGTTTCCAACATAGTTGAAAAGTGTTTATGACTTTGGTCATTCTGTCTGTCTGTCTGTCCGTTCGCACGGTAATCGACTTTACCAAAATGAAATTTTAGTATGCTGTTCAGGCGGTCCGTGGAGCATATGGGAATGCAAATGAATAATATTACTCAATTAGTTTTAGATTAAACCCGGTTTGAGACAGCAAAATATGAGTACATTGAACCCTATGGGACCTCATTTTTCAAACAGTTTTTAAGCAAAGTTAAAATTCGCAAATTGCTTTGAAAATTTTAGGAAATATTCAAATTATCCCATAAAATACATAAAAACAATTTGAGCAAAATAGGTCCGGTAGTTTTCTAAATAAAAATTAAAATAATAAAGACACCCATATAATATCAAGAAATCACATGCCCCACTTCAAAATAAAATATGCATATATCTTTTTTCTCAGTGTCAATATCGTGATTTTTAAAGTTCTTTTACATTTATATTGAGTGTTGCATCCGTTTTAAAACCGCTTTAGTTTTGCGTATTTTCTGTGTATCTGTATTCTGCGCTAACGAAATTGCAATATTTTTTAGTTTAAATGATTTTCAAACTATGATTATTTCTACAACGAAGCCTAATCCATAATTTTAATGTATTCAGAATGCAAACAAATCAAGCTGTAAGATGAGTTGTATAAGAATTGCTGAATTTTTTTAACGCAAAATTATCAAGCTTTGGAGTCTGGAATATAGGCATGAAAAATGGATTGATTTTACATAGAGAAGCAGACGATTTTATAGCATTGCCTTTTTCGATGAAGTTTTAAGCATGGAGTTAGAAAGTACTTTTTACCTCCATTGTTTTAAGTTTTTAAGTAAAACAAATTATTGTAGTACTGTGATCATTAAAAAAATATCACCGCTGAATGTATCACATTTTAGAGATGTTTAAATAAAATTGCATTTCCGTTGGAAAGTGCTTCATAATCAGTACTTTATGTGTGATTGAACTTTCTTATTTATATTTTGATCTAAAATATTTTGATTCCTTACTTATCTGGAAAAGTGAACCAATTTATGACTATGGTGACAATCGTATCGTATCAACAAGTAAAAAAACACTTTGCGCAAAGGATAATGATAACTTGTGCAAGGCATTGAAGCACACATACTACTACCAAAAAGCCAAGTTTGGAATGGATGAAGTATGCGAGCTGTGAAAGATTGCAAATTAAAACTTTGTTTCATAAAGAATTATGAAATTAGAAGCATAAAACATTAATTTCAATACTTGAGAATTCCAATACAAAAGAGAGTACAAGTTTTTAGGATTTGAATATTCAGTTAAACAGATTTAAATACAGGAAAACAATAGAATCAAAGTCACCCGTTTTAATCACCAAAACGTGTTTCCACAGATTTGCGTTTTACTATCGTATGTATCATAGAGGTGAAGCGTCACTCTCTAACTCCACGTATGTATTTTATACCATCACGTTTTTCTAGCAACCGTGTATAAAAAAGCTAGTGGACTTTTTTTAACACTTTACAACTTAGTTGAAAAATGTTTATGACTTTGTTCATTCTGTCTGTCTGTCTGTCCGTCCGTTCGCACGATCACTACCGTAAAGATGACTTTATCAAAATGAAATTTTAGTATGTTGTTCAGACGGTCTGTGGCACCTATGGGAATATAAATGAATCATATCACTCAATTACTTTTGGATGGAACCCGGTTTGAAAAAATGAAATACATGGAACCCTATGGGGCTTCATTTTTCAAACGTTTTTTAAGCGAAGTTAAAATTCGCAAATTGCTTCGGAAAAAACAGAACCTGTCTTGTTTCGGAAAAGGGTCTGCAAAAAAGTATGTATCCGCTCTAGCTGGAAAAGGAATTAAACCTATATCACAAAATTGGGTAGACGAGTCCACTGTGGGATACTCCGCTGGTGCCGATTCCATTTTGGTACGATTCGGAAAAAAAGAACCTCCCTTTTTTAGAGTAATGTACCACAAAAACCATCAAAATTTGAAATAAGACTACACATGATCCAATGTACCCATTCAATGCTTGTTTTATACGTCATTTTTAACAACAAATAGAACAAAACCCACCCCTGACTCTAGAACTCACCGTTCTTGATATATATATATATATATATATATATATATATATATATATATATATATATATATATATATATATATATATATATATAAGCAATTTTAGAAAATAAATAATATAATTGTACAGTAAAAGATGATACTAAATATCTCAATCCTGACCTGAGGCATATAGTTACAGGAGACTTAGGTATTGTTAAAGACATTTCGTTAAAAACCATTATGTCCTTTGGCACTAAATTCAGGTTACCCTCTTGTCATAATTCTATTAAAGTTTTAAAATCCATTAATCTTGATCTTGATAAATATATATATATAAATTAGCTTCTCTAAATATGCTATGCCTTTAGAGGCATTTAATATGTGGAAATTTACTAATCTATTAAAAATGCTATTAGTAGTATTAAATTGTCTAGATCCATATATAATTTTGATAATATTAAACCCTCCATTATTGATTTACAAAAATATTTTGTTATCACCTATGTTGATAAAGCCTCTAATAATTATGCTACTATCTGTAAAAAATTTTATATACAATTTCTGTTAGATTATTTCCAAAAACTTTGTCTTGTCCTCATTGATAGTGATGCCCATGTCTGTAGCAGAGATGGAAGTCCCGTCCGCGTCTGGGAACTACAACCCTTTTTGCATAAATGGTCATATTTTTGAAAGGGTTAGTGAATTCAAATATCTTGGAACTACTATCAATGGCCAAAACATGTTGAAAGCCGAAATTAACTACAGAATAAAATCGGCCAATAAATGTTTCTTTGGACTAGAAAAACAATTAAGATCTAGGCTTGTTAGCCGAAGAACTAAAATGAGATTATACAAGACACTTATACTACCTGTGCCGTTGTATGCTAGTGAAACTTGGACTTTAAATTTAGACGTCCAGCGTGCTCTGGAGACTTTTGAAAGAAAAGTGTTAAGAACTCTCTATATTCGGGCCTGTACAAGAACAAGGATGCTGAAGAACCAGATATAATTTTGAACTTTATAGACTCTACAAAGAGCCTCAAGTTACACAAATCATCCGAAGTAACAGATTGAGATGGCTCGGACATGTCTGGAGAACCCCTGAAAACAACCCGACTAGATTGTACATTTTTAAGAACCCTGGGGCAGACCTTCGACTAGATGGTTAGACGACATTGTGAATGACAACAACATTTTGTAAATTAAACACTGGCAAAGAGTCGCTTTGGACCGACGGTGTTGAAAGAAGCGTGCTGTCGAGGCAGCTAAGATCTGTAACAGGTTGTTACGCTCTTAAAGAAGAAGAAGTTAGATTATTTAAAAAATAACAGTCTTTTTAAACTTGATTCACATTCCATTAATAGTATTAAATTAAAAATTATCAATATGTAGAATGACTTAAATATTAAATATAAATTTCTTACATTTCCATATATTGTGCTTATTCCAAAATTTCATAAAAATCCCATTAAATTTCGAACAGTAACTAGTGGGCATAATACTTACTCTACTACTGTGAGTAAATTACTTCTAAATCCTTTAAATCAAATAAATAATAGTTTACGTCAGTCTAGCAATAATTACCTTATTCTAAATAATAATAAAGAATTAAAGAATAGAGAAAAATTAACATCCCTTAAAAATCTAATATATTCTAATATATTCAGATCATATAAATTGCCTGGTTTAAACATCTCTAAAATGTGACATATTCCTCGGTAATAATTTTAGAATTAACATAATACTACGATAATTTATTGTATTTGAAAACTTCATCGAAAACAACTAAAATTTATTCAAATGACGTCATAGAAAAAATAACACGCCTGGCTCTCTCTAAAAAAGCAGCATTTCATTGATAAATAATTACCCATTCCTGTCATTCATCAGAATACTATAATTTATATTATTTAAAAATTAAGACCATGGAGCTACAAGTAATTAAACTCTATGCGTAAAACTTCATCGAAAAAAATCGTCCTTCTCTTTGTAAAATCAATGACTATTTCATTCATATCAGCTATGCAGATTCCATGAACTAAATGATTTTGTGTTAAAGAAATACAGCAATTCTTATACAACTCATTCTACACCTTTTGGTGTTTACATTCTCCATAAGTGAATAATAGGCTTCGTTGTAGAAATAATCAAATTTGGATGAGCATTTAAACTCAAATATATTGTCATTGCGTTGTTGCAGTATGTAGATGCACATAATTTATGCATAAATAAAGTGATTTTAGGACGGATACAACACTCAATATGAATTAAAAAGAACTTTAAAAATCACGATCTTGAGACAAGATGGATGCCATATATCATTTTGAAGTGGGTCACGTGATCTTTTCATATCATGGTCCCGTGATCGCTTCATATAAGAGGTGTTATTATTATTTTAATTTTTATTTAAAAAACTACTGAATATATTTCGCTAAATTTTTTTTTATATGTTTTATGGAACAATTTGAATATTACCTAAAAGTTTCGAAGCAATTTGTGAATTTTAAATCCGCTTAAAAAATGTTTGAAAAATTAGGTTCTATAGGGCTCAATGTATTTCATTTTTTCAACCCGGGTTCAATCCAAAACTAATTGGGTGATATTACTGATTTATATTCCCATAAGTCCTACAGACCGTCTGAACAACATACTAAAATTTCATTTTGATTAAGTCATTTTTACGGCAGTTATCGTGCTAACGGACAGACAGACAGAATGAACAAAGTCATAAACACTTTTCAACTTTGTTGTAAAGTGTTAAAAATATAGAATAGCTGGATTTTCTTGAATTTCATATATTTAATATTGCTTTAATTTTAGCCTGACATCTCCCTTCTCTTGTTTTAATTATATTTTATATGTACATCTACTTAGACATTAGCCTTTCTATTATTGCCCCTCTTGATGGTATATTATCTCTTGTACATGCCTTTTTGTATTACTGTTATTAATTTCTTAGGAATGGCAACAGTATATATTATTCCTTTGTGAATGGCAACACTTGTCACTTCTTTCTGTGTTCCCCTGCTTACTAGGTTAGTGTGTTTTTTCAGTCAGTTTTTTGGTATCCATTTTTCCTTTTGTTTTTCTTATTTATGTATGTTGTCCAAGTAGAAATAGTTTATAGATCTAATCTATCTATTTCTTCAGAAACATACATTTTTGTGTTTGCTTCTACAAAAAACTTGGACATGATTACGATTTTTATAGAAGTGAATAATTCATGATTTAGGCTTAGAGCCTCGTCCACGTGTATAGCGTTTGTGCTTGATTTCGTTTGTTATTCTTTTTTCGATTCCATACCTTTGTATTTTGATACTTTTATTGACTTGTTGATTCGATATTTATTTTATTTTTTTGTTTTTTTCCATTTGCTTGAAGATTTGTTGATTTATACTTTTATTTCGTAAGCCTGTTAGATAGTTGAATTTTCGTGTTACAGCTTCTCACTTTTCTTTCATTGGATCTTCAAACCTTTTTTTCTTATAAAATATATATATATATATATATATATATATTTTTTTTTTTGCCACGACGTCGCCTTTGAAAATACGTAAATAAGTTGAGTAACTCAATAAAATAAAATGCAAATTCAATGTCATTTGAAAGAACGGTCCGTGTTATTTTGTGCCATTTAATTGCATTTAATGAATTATAAAAAAAGGAGAAAATGGATTTGAGTCTGTAGGGAAAGTTACGTGTTGTGTTCACGTCAGATTTTTTTTTTTTTTTTTTTTTTTTGGGGGGGGGGGTAGAATTACATTACATATTTTAATATAATTGTAAGACCACTATTATTTTTAACTAGAATGTATGTTCGTCCTATGACGGAAACCAGAACTTGCAAAATATGACTTCTCATTTGGCGTCATTTTTATCAATTGGGCGATATTTTAGTCACGTTGGCAACATTTAAAAATGTCACTAAGTTGTCGACGTCCCGCTCAATATCTCGCCAAGCGTTACGGACGGAGAAATGGGTTATTTTGTTGAAAGAAACTTAAAATATTTGACTTGTTGGCACTATGAGCGTGAGAGTCCTAGTTGCGTGGTATCTCAAATAAAAGTTTTTAAAACGATAAGAAATAAAATAACACCAAGGTTTCACTTTCAGTATCTGATGTCATACTCCATGGTTGCAGCATAATTTCTCTGGGTCTGGGTTCACATCTAAATTGAAATGTTTATCCGTGATTGAAACAGGTTTGGAAACATTTTGTAGCAGCATTATCCAAAGATAGACAGATAACAGACAGATAAATCAAGGCGTTTATATAATGAATGCTAACATTATTTAGACATATTTTAAAACCCAGAGCAACGGCGTGTATAACTGCTAGTCCATTTCTAAACAAGATCCCAATGTTTTTGCACCGGATTAGTCATCCAAGAGAATCCAAACTTGAACGCAAATGCATGAGTTGTATCCGAGGTTACGAGTTGCATTATGCAGTGACTGTGATATTCCGCAGAATACGAAATCACGCATGGGAGATTTTATATACACAAAATATTTCATGAATTATTCTACCGACGCTATTTTAACCCTTTCAAATCTCTGGATTTTTTCAATTCAGTGGAATTTTAAACTAAATATACATAGGTGCATACCATTGTTAACCTACCTATGTTGTTTGTAATTTATATATTACTATCAGCTATATCCGACGTTGCTCGTGATTTAAAATGTGTGCAAATTTTAGTAATATTCTAAATCTTATTGCTCACTAAAAATTATATTAAAATATTTTGTCTTACTCCTCTAACAACAAATACGAAAATCTATGTTGCTATACAAGATTATCTACAGAGTCAAAGTTGAACAGCAAAATCATCCTGATTCCTTTTGTAAACAAATTTACAAAATATTACAATATAAATTGACAAAATATTGATAGTTCGGCTAACATGCGAAGATGTGAAAAGGGTATCAGAATATGTATATCTGTACCATTTTATCGTGCTACAAAAGTCGTTTAAAAACACAATGGAAAAATATATAAATTTAAAATATCTGTGTCAAAATAAAACGAAGAAGAAGAAGAAGAGAAGTTGAAAATATCTATTATCGTAATTCCATGTCACAAGTGACCAATATAACACAAACCATAACACAATACCATTCATTTATAAAAGTTATTATTATATAAATTTCTATTTTGTAACGTAATATAATGTTCGCTCAAATAAAATTTCAGAAGAAAATCGTGCACACAATTTTATTTTTATGAAAGTTTAGTCTCGCGACTGTAGACAATAATAAAACCATAAGTCAAAAATTGTGGATTTGCATACGAAACATATATATGTGTATATATATATATATATATATATATATATATATATATATATATATATATATATATATATATATACACACTGGCTCCCAAAAGTGTTCGTACACTTAGGAATTTCAAAGAAATACTGTTCTATCCATTAATAAATATTAATATTTCAGAATGGGAATTTTCTAATAATATCTATAACTTGTTTTTAACAAAACTACCTAAAATATTGTAAAAATATGGTAAAACTGTTTTTAAAACTAATAATCAAATGGTAACCAAAAAGTTACGTCACAAAAGTCTTCGTACATTTAAAAAATATCTCTACATACAGTAAATATTGTAATATTTCGGTAAATTAGTACTTAGTAGGATATAGGCTGGCATCCACAACAGCTTTTAAACATCTGTGAATAGAGTTTACTAGTTTTTTTGTAATTTCTGCATCCATGTTCCTCTATTCTTCGATCATTACTGTTTTTAGTTCGCTTTTGATTTTAATGTCGTGTCTTCGTGCTCTAACCTCCAGTTCTCTCCAAATGTGTTCTATTGGGTTTATATCCGGCGACTAAGGTGGTGTTTTCAGAACGTGTGGATAATTATGGAGACACCAGAGGCGAACATTGAGAGCCGTGTACTTAGGATCGTTATCTTGATAAAAAACAAAGTTGTTTCCAATACCCAAATCTTGGGCTGATAACCTTAAATTGTCTTTTAAAATATTTAAATAAAGAGCATGATTCATTATGTTATCAATAAATACCAAATTACCTAGTCCTGATGCTGACATGCACCCCCACACAAGGAAACCTCCACCGCCATGCTTTACTATTCCAACTAAGTTCTTGGAATTAAGTTCCTCATTTTTATTCTCCATACAATTATGCGCCCATCGGAACCAGAAATGTTAAATTTAATTTCATCTGTAAATAATACATGATTCCAATACGTTTCGGGCTTATTTATCATTCATTTTGAGAAGGAAAGTGTAAGCTTTCTATTTTTCGCACTTACAAAAATGTTTCTTCGGGCAGAACGACCCTGTAATCCAGCTAATCTGAGAACTCGTCGAAAAGTTTCAAGTAAAATTGAAGTAGAAAATTTTTCAGTAAATTCTGTAGAAATTTTTACAGCACTCAAACGTGGATTTTTCACAAATTTTCTAACTACAAATCTCTGATCACGTTGAGTTAACTTTGACGACCTTTCCTTACCTTGTTTTCGATCCGATTTATTTCTTTAAAGCGTTTTATCCCATACTGCACCGTAGAATGGGATACATTTACTAATTTAGCGATATTACGAACTAATTTACCACTACTATGATAAAAAGTAATCAATTTTCGAATACTGTTCGTTGTTTCCTTACGACTACGAGCCATTTCTAAATTATACAATAAATATTACGAAGTAAGTAAGCAAAGATTAAAGTCAAACGCTTTTTTTAAATGTCACCACAATGCAAAAATAAAAAATTTGATGTGCGCAACACATGACTTTCCTTATATAAGGCAATGAATTTACTACTTTTACAGCAAAAGAAAAATAGTTTTATTTTTATAGTAGATACTTATATTCTTTCCAAAATATTGAATTTTCGACAATGAGTCGTCATTTTCATTGATTTAGCGTCATTTTAATCCATTTGGCGAGATTTTCGTTAATTTGACAACATTTTAAAAAGTCGCCAATTTGGCGACATTCCGCCAAATTCGTCGCCAAAATCTCGCCAAGCTTTACTGACGGAGAAATAGTTACTCTTATAGCAGATAAAGGACTATTGGCGTTCAAATACAAAAGTATCACTTAAAGTATCTTTTTTCATGAATGAAACGAGCTAGTTCCACGAGAATCATATCACGCAACTTATCGCATGGTATTACATATGAATCGTGAACATGTTTCTCAATAGGAAATATATTTTTTTTTTATATGACTTTTTGATAATTTTTTTGAAAAATGTGCAATATCTCGGGAACGGTTCATGTTAGCGTTCTAAAATTTGTGTTAATCGTTTTCTAATGAAAAATTACATAAGAAATGTCTATTTGCGTAATTTTATTAGCGGTTTTGATTTTTTGAGGATTTTTTCAAAATTTCACTCGAAAATTTAGGGGAGGTTCTGAACATTCGATTACGTTTAAAAACAATAGGCTTCCAGTGTTTACGGATTGTAATTTTTGTACCAAATTTCATTCGTAAGTTATCGTCTCCACAGACTCACTGACACACACACACACACACACACACACATATACTTACACACACACACAGCCATCACTTCAAAAATGTTCGATTCGTGATCAGGGATGCTTGAAACGTGCTCTCCCGTCGAAAACTCGAATTTTCGACCCCGTCACAATACTTTCCTTATACATTATGTATATAAGGAAAGTAAAAAAAGCAACATACAATAATTTTATTTATGAATTTATCCGAAAATGTTTCGGTGTACGATCACTTTTGTGACGTGTTCTGTCTCTGCCACCTTGCATTTTCGTTCTTATAAAAAACACGAGCCAATATTAAAAAAAAATTGTTAGGTTACATTCAGAATCACATGGAGATAATATGAAAAAGTATTGAACTTTATATTCGAATTCAATTTCAGGCGACAGCGCTTTTTCTACAAATTTTTAAAATGTACGAACATTTTTGGAAGCCACTTTCTCTCTCTCTCTCTCTCTCTCTCTCTATATATATATATATATAATGACCCATTCCAAATAATTACGATATATTAAAATAATACAATCATCAAAGCAGTTAAACCACGCCTACTACGCCGAAAAAAAGAAATGAACAGCTTTAGCTTTATTTGGAGATTAATTAGACTAGATTCATCATCAGGTCTGAGCATCTAACCCAAACACATGCTTGTTTCAAATATAGCAATAGTAAGTTACTATAAATAGCATAACTCAGACTACAAGCATTAAAAGGGGAAAAATTGAAAAGTATTGAAACATCAAGTATTACCATGATCCATGAGGCAGGAACCTTGCACACCTGGGCAGTAAAAGCTAGCAGTTGTAACTGAATGAAAAAGGTTGAGAGGCACCCGTGAGAAGGAGGAGAAAATAAACCATGGAATCAGAGGTGGAACACATATTTGAAGTGACCTCCACTGAAACTCGTCCAGGGGGTTAGAGTAGGAGACAAGACAACCATTCATAAAAGGTAAACAGGATGAACAGCAATCATAGATGAAACATTTTACTATCAATGTGATTCACAGAAGAAATGAATCAATGAGTATGCCACTTGCACCATTAAAAGTGGGCTCCAATCGTAGTATCAAATTGGCTAAAGTTACATAGTTTTATCGACAACTAGCGAGTGTGTGTCTCTGTTTAGTTGTAAATTTAACTATACCTGTAGTATACTTATTTCAAGTTGTAACAGAAAAAGAACTCTTTTGATTTTCAGTAAAATCCAGTCATAAGAGTGATATAATGAGTATACTATAAAAATTGGCTCACATTGCTATTTAAATGAATCTGCAATAAAAAAACTCCGTTCATAACAAAATGTTTCGTAAAGTTTATGGATAAAATTAGCTCATTCATCTCCGGAAACATGGTGTTTCCTTCATTTTTGTAGTTCTTACTTACAAGTATTTTTATGACATTTTTGAAGCATATATATATATATATATATATATATATATATATATATATATATATATTTAAATTGCTCATGTGTCTTCTGACATCGTGTTTTTTTTTTTCGTGGTTTATTTTATAACATGGCACGGCACTTCTATTCATAGTTTATTTACTAAGAAAGTGTCTTGGCGTCTTTTTCTTTCCTCCTAGCATTTTTTAAAATTTTCTTTCGGGAAAGAATTTCTGTGTCATATGATACTGCTCGTTATTAACAAAGGCGTTTTGGGTATTTTTAAACAACTTTTATGCAGATCAAGTAACACCTTTCTTACAAGCATAGTATATTGTTAAGGAAAATAGTGTGGTGAGGGAGAATTTTTGAATTCGAGTTTTCGACGGCAGGAAGCGTCCGTTTCAAGCATCTCTGAACTCAAATCGAACATGTTTGACATAATGTATATGTGTGCATATATGTGTGTACTTGTTTGTATGAATGTACCGGGTGGTCAGAATTAAAACACCTCTACTCTGAGCTCTCTATACATCGAACTACTCAGTGTAAAGGCTCCAAAATTGTTGAACCTACTATTCAAGACATGGCGAAAGGGATTACGTGAAAAAAAAAAATTAGTTCCAGAAACACCGATAGGTGGCGCTGTACAACAGAAAATATGCTGAAAAGACACAAAATAATCACAAAAAAACAAACACATACGATATGGAATTTTTCCTTTTTAATTTCTTTTGCTGATATGAAAAAAAAAGAAGATAAAAAAGTGAAGAAACTTAAACTGTCATTGTAACTGCAATTTCGCACTGATTCCAATACTTCGACCCGATTCCAATACTTTCCCTATACATTACCATGTATTGCAGGGAAAGTAAAAATTATGTCTAGTTCTAAACTTTTTGATAACAAAGCCGGATATAATGTTTCGTGAAAAGTCTTTAATATTTGTGGCCTCTGTGTAAAGCTATCTGATGTTCATCTTGAAATGTATCATACATAACATTATAGTCCATTTGATTTTATTATTAATGCGGATATAGAGCTTATGTCTCTGAAGTGGCTTTCGCAAATGTCCCCAAAGGTTATAACAAATGACATCTGTAAATTATGATAGCTTCTTTAATATTCATTTTTCTACGTCGGAGTTAAGCGCTTCATGCTTCCTCGGAAAATATAAATTAGAAATATGTTAAAGGATTTGCAACCTATACTTTTATGGGTGCATTTTACGCTCACAAGGACGTCTCTTGGCAATCATAATAAACTGCCTATTACTAAAAGTATTATAATGTCGGCTTCCAAGGAAACTCGAGTTTTCGACGGATCTACATGTTTCGAGACCTTTAGAATACAAAAAAAAAAACTATTTTTAGGGAGACGTCTGTCTGCGTGTCTGTCTGTGTGTCACTCTGTCTGTTTGTCTGTGCAGATTTTGTATCAACTCTAACTAAAAACTAATGGACCGCATGTCATAAAATTTGGTAAGTAAGTCACTTGTGGGCAAATCTGGTGCTGATTAGTTTTGGGTACGATCCGGGATAAAAGAACCCGTCTGTTTTTGCGAAATGGCCCGCAAAAGCTTGCATCCACTCTAGCTGAAAAACTAACAGACCGAATTTTACAAAATTCAGTAGATAAGTCACTTGTGAGACATCTTGGTGCTGATTAGATTTTGGTACGATTCGGAAAAAAATAACCTGCCTTTTTTTGCAAAATGTCCCGCAAAAATCTAAAATGCAAAACTACGTATGCTCAAATATATACATAAAATGCTTGTTTAATACGTAATTTTTAACGAAAAAAATAATAAGATCAACCCCATTATAGTAGAACTAGCCGCTCTCGAGATATTTGAGTTTTTTCGTATTTTCTCTACGCCACCTTTGAAAAGAAGTCCAGTTATCAAATGAGAACGAAAATTGAATTAAAAGGGAATTAAATTTAATTAAAATAAAGATAACATGGATATAAGTCTGCAGGGAAAGTCATGTGCTGCTCACATCAGATTTTTACTTTCCCTGCAATGCATGGTAATGTATAGCGAAAGTATTGGAATCATACCGAAAATCGCAACTCGAGTTTTCGACGGATCGACGCGTTTCGAGACCTCTTAAAGACGAAAACGCTATTTTTAGCGTGACGACTGTGTACGTCTCTGTCGTGGAATGTATCTATCTACTCTAACTCAAAAACTAATGGACCGAATTTCATAAAATTTAGTAGGTAAGTCACTTGTGCATGTCCCTGGTGCTGATTAGTTTTGAGTATGATTCGGGAAAAAGCAACCCGCCTTTTTTTGCGAAATGACCCTCAAAAATTGCCTGTATCCACTCTAGCTGAAAAACCAATAGATTAAATTTCACAAAATTGGGTAGATAAGTCACTTGTTGGTAACCCTAGTGCTGATTAGATTTTTGTACGATTAGAAAAATAGTAACCTGTCTCTTTTTGCGAAATGGCCCTCAGAAATCGTCAAAATCTAAAATAAAATACTACGTATTCTCAATTATATCAATTAAATGCTTGTTTTATGCATAATTTTTAACTATGAAAAGAATAAGATCAACCCCATTATACTATTGCTAGCCGTTCTCGAGATATTTTAGTTTTTTCGCATTTACGCTGAGTTACCGTAGAAAAAAAGTCTAATTACCAACTAAAAATGAAAATTGAATTAAAAATGCCAATTCAGTGTCGTTTTAAATAATTGTGGGCGTAATTTTGCGCCATTAAACTCAATATAATGAATTATTGAAGAAATAGAGAACGTGAATATGAGTCTGCAGGGAAAGTTATGTGTTGCCCACATCAGATTTTTTATTGTAAATTTAATTTCTATATTGAAATGCGATGCTTTTCTCTCGTTTCAAGTTTACCAATGCACACTTTTAATAATGAACAAGAAAAGCATAATCATCAAGAAGCTTATTAGTTAGTTCTTGACATTTACTGAACCGAAATTAAAATGTGCAAGAAATTTCCAAATCCGAAGTCGTTTTTCATTCTATTTGCACAACGTCAGTTAAAAGAGCGCCCAATCCAATAGATTTATGAGCGAAGGCAATTTCCTGTAGAGACCCCTCCCACGGCTGACCTTTTATTAACCCTTGGCGAAGAAAGTTATTAAAATTAGTTGCGTAAGAAGGTTTCGTTGGCTTCCGGCGAAAAGAGATAATTTGGAGCCAATGACAATTCAAATTATTTTAGTTAACATTCGCGCTTCAATTCACAATTGTAGGACCCAATGGGAGGATTTTTTGGGGGAATTTTAAAATCTTTTGGGAAAGTAATTAGGTATACACGTGAATGATACTAGGATGTAAAACAGTTTGTTCAAATGTTGAATGACTTTATTAGATAAAGTTAGCTCATATAGTTTCCGCAAACGTAAACCGGTTACTGTTTTCATTTTCTGTTATATATTTTTTAAATTTTCAGTCTCCTACATTGGTATTTTTATAGTAGTTTGATTAAGCTTATACATATTTTGAAACCTGTCGTTTGAGTGTTGCATCCGTCCTAAATCCGCTTCATTTTTGAGCATTTTCTGTGCATCTATATTTGGCGTTAACGCAATGACACTATTTTTGAGTTTAAGTGATTATCAAATTTTGATTATTTCTATAACGAAACCTAATTTTAATGGATGCAGAATGTAAACAAGTAATTGTAAGATGAGTTGTATAAGAATGGCTGAATTTTTTTCACGGAAAATTATTTTACTCTGGAGTCTAGAATAAAAGTGTATGTATGAAATATTTATTGCTTTTACACAGAGAGGCAGACGATTTATATTTCGATGAGATTATTTGAATAAAGTTAATTTTTTCCGGTGAAATTTTAAGTTTTCAAGTAAAATAATTTATTGTAGTTCTGTGATAATTTAAAAAAATATCACTTCTGGATGTATCGAATTTTATAGATGTTTAAATAAAATTGCATTTCAGTTGGAAAGTATTTCATAATCAATGCTTTATGGATGGTTAATATTTCTTGTTATTGTAATCATGGAGTTCAGAGAGAAGGAGATAAAACTGCTATGGATGAAAAGTTTTAAAATGCTATAACGCTTTGAGAATTACGTAGTAAAGTGCCTTTTGTCTCAATGTGTCACAACAGACAGAAATAGTATTGATTATATAAATTTTAGATTATTTTTTAATTAAACTTCCGTAATGACCAGTCTAATTAATCAGTATTTATTCACAGTTGTAGGACATTATTCAGAATATAGGGAGGTAAAAAGAAATTGAAAGGTAAAATAATTTCGAATACGTTGGGATATTCCTTATTATTTCAGTTCTAATTCTTATTGCACTACTTATTTATTTTTACAAAATTGATGGTTTAAATAAATATTTTAAGCCTTTCATCATAGAAGTAGATGCAATACAGGGGGCGGTAATCTTATCACAGCGCCACCTGAATGATTGTTACAAACGATATTGGTTTATTCTCAGTATGTAGTTTTAGCTTTTTACTTTTACTCTTATGATTGTAATCTTTATCGTTATGCCGATCGGTCTGAATGTATCATCATCACCTTTGTACTAAGCTATCGTTATTGCACCACGAGAACAAAATACCCGGCTTTGCCCGAGTTCAAAATAACCGTCCACTATGTGTAAATAATTAAATAAGCACCGGCTGTTTAAATAATACATTTGAACAATTTAAATTGTCTTCGATTTGAAAATTGCATTAATAAAATCTCACGCGCTTACCGCAAAAAAAAAAGTAATAACAATGAACCGTGCATTCAACACACCGCTCATAAGACAGGCAATAAGGGTATTGTCGCGCAGACGAAATTTCGACTCCCTTTTGACAAAATGAGTGGTTCCTTACCCCGTACGTTTTCTGTCTCGGATGGGGTCCAAGGATTTGCGAGCGCCTGCGAGATTCATTAAAAAATAAAAGAACATGCCTCGGTTAAAAATTTATAATTAATCAACGGATGGGTTTATGAATTTTTTTTCTGGAGGAATCTGTGATATTTTAAGCGAATGCTGAAAAATAATGAACGATGGATGTTCAGTCAATTCTAATTCTGTACATCGTAATATGAAGTTTAAAGCGCACGGAAAGTATATAATTTTTTTTTAAATTCACTAAAAATCATCTAATAATTGTATGAATTTTATTCACAATATGTTTGAAAGAGATTTTTTTTTATCCTTCCGATGGTATCAAGATGGAAACTCTTTGATAATATTGTAAGTTACTAAGAAATCGATTTCTGCGAATATAGGCCAAAATCGTCTTAAATTGGGCTAAAACATAAAATAAGTATAAAACTAATTCGAAATTTAAAAGCTATAATGCCAGGGTGCATTTATTCGAGTCCTGAAGTGCTCGTGTACCAAATTTCATGGTTGTACGATGCCTAGATTTTCCGCTATATACTTCTCTCACTCACTCACTCACTCACTCACACACACACATTCGTTCATTAAGTAAAATCATCGTTTTTGCAAGAGGTACTGCTCCAACTTACATTTTTACACTTAGTACTCACTGTGCTAAGCAGAACTTGAAAATCTTGTTTTCTTTGCAAAATTGAAATGTTGAAAAGTTTTTTGCAAAATTGAAATGTTGAAAAATTCGATGTTTAAATTGATATACCTCAAGAATGGTTTGAGCTAGAACCATGAGATTTGAGACATAATTGGATTATAATGTCAACTATAAATTTTTTTCAGGATTGGTACATAAATTTGTAAATATTAAATTGTAGATGTGTGATACATAATTCACTCATATGAAAAGGCAATTATCCATTAAAGCATATCAGTAAATCAAACTATTGCAAAATTTTCTGAGCACAAATTAAAGAGTATGTTTTCTCCAATAAAAAATATCTTCATTTTGTAAATAGAGTGTTTGAATTTATAATTATAACCCATTTAAAAATCTCAATTTTTTTATGTTTTAGATTTTTTAAATCTTTTAATTCGTTTTATTTGTTGTACATAGCTCATTTACACAATAAAATGTGTAAAACTGTCTGAATAAAAATATTCACAAATAAGAAAACTAAAAATTTTCTGTTCCTTAATTGTATTATTACACTTCACATCGGGAAAATATTTTTTTTATAACTTCTGCTTTACTTATTTTTCTTAAAAACAATTTACTTTTTTATTTACTTTTGATATTTTTTTAAACAGGATATGTTTTCCTTTAAAAATTTTAAAAATATAAGAACGTCGTCATGTCATTTTTTTATAAAATAAATTGTTCTTATATTGGCTGCCTCTATTTACAGTTATCATAAGATAAATCATACTAAATCATCCATCCCATAAAAACAACCCGTATGGGATGGAAATGCAATAAAACCGCTGCACACATTTATGTATTAAATCGAATCAAAATATTCGTTACTTAATATTTTTTTTTAAAGTGGAACACAAACACAGAAAATACATTTCGAAAGGGTTATCTTTCATAAACTCAAAATACTTCGATATTGCGATTTCGCATTAAATGAACTATGAATCTATTTATCTTTTTAAGATGGCAAATCGTTTACAGCGCTTCTTATACTTTTGTGTTTTCTTATGGCATCTAGGCACGCTTTAGAACGTGCAATGAATAAGGTAATAAATGACCATGAATAAATTTAGGTTATACCTTCTAAAGGAAGACATTAAAAAGCCATTTTATTTTCATTACCATTTATGGAAGATCATGTGCTGACATTTACTTTAAGAGAATTCTTACAAGTAATGACTTCTTTTTAATGCCGTCTTAACGGACGTTTTAAAGAATTGGGAAGAAGTCTCTAAATGACTTCACTTCACTTCACGGCGCGTGGTGGAAGGCAAAAATTGAATTTTTAGAATGCAGACTGAAAAACCGAAACTGCGCACTTTATTTTGTGTTCTTTTATTTATTGACTTTAAAATGGTAAATAAAAAGGCTTTATTGGCGCGCGTTAAAAATATTTTAGTCACGGCGGTTAATTACGTTGAGGATATATGTGCATTAAGATTTTAAAAGCTGTGCCTATTTTGAGAATGAGTGAATTCGTGTCAAAAATTTGAGATAGACTTGCCGGAGAATTTTACTTTTAGAAAGGTTTACTTTGAGGGAATTTTTTTTAATGGAGATGTGTTGCTTAAGTTGTTTTATCCGATGCATATAGCATAAAAAACATGTGTTACTTTTCTAAATTAAAATTGACTAGCGTGTGGCTTAAATCTACATTTTCATACTAGAATCCATTTTTAGTTTTTTTTAAGACTTTCCAACATTGTTGAAAATTTTTTATGACTTTGTTCATTCTGTCTGTCTGTCCGTTCTCACGATCACTGCCTTAAAAATGACTTTATCAACATAACATTTTAGTATGTTGTTCAGACGGTCTGTGGGACCTATGGGAATGCAAATGAATCATATCTCCCAATTCGTTTTGGACGGAACCCGGGTTGAAAATGTGAAATACATTGAACCCTATGGGAGCTCATGTTTCAAACATTTTTTAAGCGAAGTTAAAATTCGCAAAAATTTTCTTTGAAAATTGTAGGAAATATTTAAATGATCCCATAAAATATATAAAAAAAATTTCAGCAAAACAGGTTCCGCAGTTTTTTAAATAAAAATTAAAATAATAGTGACGCCCCCTATTATATGAAAAGATCACGGGACCCACTTCAAAATAAAATAGGACATTCATCTTTTTTCCCAGTGTCGAAATAGTGATTTTTAAAGTGTTTCATAATCAATGCTTCATGCATGATGGATCTTACTTGTTTTCAAATTTTATAATAATTCTTTTGAAATGCATTTGGAATAGTCAGTTTATGTGCAGATGCAGTATTTAAAAATAAAATAAAATTGTACTCATTAACAGTTTTAGTATATATGTTATATTCACATATTTTATACGTAATAACGTATTCACAAATATCACTTATTCTAATTTAGAGATAGGTATGTTATATTTTCGGCGTTCATTTTGTTTTATGCCTTAAAAGTAATTTTCCCTGAGGTTTATAGTTTGAGTCCATTAGCACACGTTTTCTATGAATAATGCTGTAATAAAGTAAGGATTTTGGAAGATGACGACACAATGGCTTTTCATGCAAAATAGGATACCTTCTGTGTAATATTGAAATATACACTATTTCTGCATGTTTAACCATAATTAGTGTAGTTTACGATACATTCAGCGTAGAGTGACATACATTTTATTTTGTGGATAACTTACGGAGTTCTTAAGTTTTTGGAATACATTATCTGTTTTAGTTAAAGAAGAGATCCGGGCCGCGAGAGATTCTCCCGGGATGTGTCGTTTCAGTTTCCTGAGCATTTTTTATGAATCAATATCTGATAGTGGAAATATTCTAAGGAGAATACTATTGGTGAATGAGTCGAAAAGCTCACAACCAGAACGCATCAATAACATCTGTGTAGCAAATGTCAGTGATAATAACATCTAAAGTTTTCTAAACAACCGTTTAAAGATTTTAATCGGTTGCTTAGAAACTTTTTGCTTTGCGGATACCGTGTTTGGTGAATTGGTTTAGTGATGGGTGTTTGTTTACGACATTCATTTTAGTCATTCATTTTAGTGCTTCTAATATGCAAGGACCGAGTCGCATTTCGAAGGGAAGGGATGAAAAAAAGTGTGGCATTTTGTTTATGAAAAATTGCTTTCATAATGCAAAGAAATTACTATATGCCAGATTCAAATTTTCAGTGTGAGCCCTATGTTAAATCAATGCAATTGCTTATTTATTTTATTTTATTTTTTTTTGGGGGGGGGGCGGTCTCTAAATCTCTTTTTTATGCCTCTCATCGAGTTCAACGCCTTTTCACTCATGAAAATTATTTTAAAGAAGAAACTTAAATTGAAATGTACTCTGCAGTTTGTTGGATATTCTTGAAAAGAAAAAAATCCTGCTGTTCTGTTAATGTTTCTTTCTTGGGGGGGAGGGGGCGTTTCTACAAAAGCTCGATGGATGGGTTGTTATACTGCCTTTAATCCGTTAAATCCCACGTCGTTAAGATTGATAAAAGCCGATAATGTTTTGATCTGCGGAAATTTACCAACATGAGGAAATTCAGCCGTTATCTTGGCTGCCTCACCTTCAGCGTTCATCCGTCTTAATCCTTTTATTTCCAGAAAATTCTCAAGGAGGCAGAGAATAACTATCGAAGGATTTACTTCTGTTTTACTAAAGTTTGTGCTGCCTCGAGATAGATTTGGAAAAATATGGATTGACGCTATAAAATACTTTTGATAGCGGATTTGGAGTTCACTTTCGAATACATTGTGGAAATGAATCCTCAAGCATTCTCAACGCTGTTTAACGCGTCGTTAAGATCTTTAAAATCGCCTATTTCGTTTCTTTATCATTTTTCCTTCAGCCCGAACAACACGATCTATCCGATGGTGTATCCGATGGTATGGTGGGGAAAGTGTTTTCCAATTTAGACCAGAATTCTATGGGTGTGGAAATCACAGGGACCGCATCCTCCTTCTCTTAACCCGTCGTCTCTCCGACAGACTTTCGGCCCTATAGATTGATCGTGCCCTTACTCTGGTTAGACACAAGGATAGTTTTGGGCGGCGGTAAGGATCGAACACGAGACTGCCGCATGCGGTCGCTTATTTTGTTTCGTCATGACATTATTGAATGACTTGTACTGAATTTATGGTAAATCCTTAAACGATACAAACGAAGGGTTCTATGGGAGCGAATCCGAGAGTAAACAGTCTTTCTAAACAAGTTTAGGCTAATGTCTAGTTCTGTATGTCACACTTTTAATCACGGAGTCACAAAAATTTGGATAAAAATAAAACAGTCTATTTAAAAGCCCGCATTGTTAAAAATTCAAATGATCTTCTCAATGTAAGCAACCTTTAAATATCACTTATTGGGTTCCGTGTTATACGAGATTCATACAAATGGAATGAATAACAATATTCATTTGGTTTCTTTATTTTCCAACTCATTTTTACTTTCCCTGCAATACATGGTAATGTATAGAGATAGTATTGGAATCATGTCGAAAATCGCAACTCGAGTTTTCGACGGATCGACACGTTTCGAGACCTCTAGAATACGAAAAAACTATTTTTAGCATGACGTCTGTCTGTGTGTCTGTCTGTCTGTGCGTCTGTGTGTCTGTGCAATGTATGTATCCACTCTAACTCAAAAACTAATGGACCGAATTTCATAAAATTTGGTAGATAAGTCACTTGCATGTGACCCTAGTGCAGATAAGTTTTGGGTACTATTCGGAATTAACCAACCCGTCTTTTTTTGCGAAATGGCCCTCAAAAATTGCCTGTATCCCATGTAACTGAAAAACTAATTGATCAAATTTTACAATATTTGGCACATAAGTCACTATTATGTGTATATATCCACTCTAACTCAACTAATCGACTAAATTTCATAAAATTTGGTAGATAAGTCACTTATGGTCGACCCTGGTACTGATTAGATTTTGGTATATTTCTACTCTAAAGCATCTAATGGACTAAATTTTAGAAAATTTGGTAGATAAGTCACTTGTGGTCAACCCTGGTGCTGATTAGATTTTAGTATGATTCGAAAAAGTACAACCTGCATTTTTTTCGGAAATGGCCAGCAAAAATTTCATGTATCCACACTAGCTAAAATAGTAATTGACCCAATTTCACAAAAATTGGTAGATAAGTTAATTGTGGGATACTCTAGTGCTGATTAGATTTTGGTACAATTCGGAGAAGAACAACTCGCTTTTTTTTACGAAATGGTCCGCAAAAATCGCCAAAAGCGAAAAAAAAAGACTATATATGCTCAAATATATCAAATGAATGTTTGTTTTACACGCAATTTTTGACGAGGATAAAGAATATAACATACTCCATTATACTTTAGGACTAACCGTTCTCAAGATATTTGAGATTTCTTGCATTTTTGTTACGCCGATTTCGGGAAATTGTCCAATTACCAAATAAAAACAAAAATTGAATTAAAAATGCAAATTTAGAGTTATTTGGTGCAATAAAACTCCATCCAACGAATTATTAAAATAATAAAGAAAATATGAAATTAATTCTGCAGGGAAAGTCATGTGCTGCCCACATCAGATTTTTTACTTTATATGCAATACATGGTAATGTATAGGGAAAGATTTGGAATCATACCAAAAATCACAACTCGAGTTTTCGACGGATCTACACGTTTCGAGACCTCTAGAATACGAAAAAACCATTTTTAGCGTGACGTCTGTGTGTGTATCTGTGTGTCTGTCTGTCTGCCTGTCTGTGCAGATTTTGTAGCCACTCTAACTCAAAAACTAATGGACCGAATTTCACAAAATTTGGTAGATAACTCACTTGTGGGCGAATCTGATGCTGATTAGTTTTGGGTATGATTCGTTATAACAGAACCCGCCTTTTTTGCGAAATGGCTCGCAAAAGCTTGTATCCACTCTAGCTAGAAAACTAATGGACCGAATTTCACAAAAATCAGTTGATAAGTCACTTGTGGGATACCCTGGTAATGATTAAATTTTGGTATGATTCGAAAAAAAAATAACCTGCTTTTTTTTAGAAATGCCCCCCAAATCTTGTATCCACTCTAGCTGGAAAACTGATGGACCTAATTTTACAAAAATCAGTTAATAAGTGACTTGTGGATACCCTGGTGCTGATTAGATTTTGGTATGATTCAGAAAAAAAGAACCTGCCTTTTTTTGCAAAATGGCCTGCAAAAATCGCCAAATTCTAAGATAAAAAATTACGTATGTTGAAATATATCCATTAAATGCTTGTTTTATACGTAATTTTTAACGAAAAAGAGAATAAGACCAACCCCATTACACTAGGACTAGCTGTTCTCGAGAAATTTTCGTTTTTTCGTTTGTTCTCTACGTCACCTTTGAATATGAGTCCAGTTACCAAATGAGAACTAAAATTGAATTATAAGTGAATTAAATTTAATTAAAATAAAGAGAATGTGTACATAAGTCTGCAGGGAAAGTCATATGCTGCCTACATCAGATATTTACTTTCCCTGCAATACATGGTAATGTATAGGGAAAATATTGGAATCAAGCCGAAAATCGCAACCCGAGTTTTCGACGGATCTATACGTTTCGAGACCTCTAGAACACGAAAAAACTATTTTTAGCGTGACGTCTGTGTGTGTGTTTGTCTGTCTGTGTGTCTGTCTGTCTGTGTGTCTGTCTGTGTGTCTGTCTGTGCAATGTATGTATCCACTCTAACTCAAAAACTAATAGACCAAATTTCATAAAATTTAGTATGTAAGTCACTTGTATGTGACCCTGGTGCTGATTAGCTTTTGGTACTATTTGAAATAAACCAACCCGCCTTTTTTTGCGAAAGGGCCATCAAAAATTGTCTTTATCCACTGTAACGGAAAAACTAATTGATCAAATTTTACAAAATTTGGTACGTAAGTCGCTTGTAGATCACCTTGGTGCTGATTAGATTTTGATATGATTCGAAAAAGAACAATCTGCTTTTTTTACGGAATGGCCCGCAAAAATTGAATATTTCCAATGTAACTCAACTAATCGACTACATTTCATAAAATTTGGTATATAAGTCACTTGTGGTCGACCCTGGTGCTGATTAGATTTTAGCACGATTCGGAAAAGAGCAACCTACCTTTTTCTAGGAAATGGCCCGCAAAAATTTCATGCATGCACACTAGCTGAAATACTAATTGACCCAATTTCACAAAAATTGGTAGATAAGTTACTTGTGGGATACTATGGTGCTGATTAGATTTTGGTACAATTGGGAGCAGAACAACCTGCCTTTTTTTACGAAATGGCTCGCAAAAATCGCTATTGGGACATCATGGTGCTTATTAGAGTTTGGTACGATTCGGAAAAAAATAACCTGCGATTTTTGCAAAATGGCCCTCAAAAGTCGCCAAAATCTAAAATAAAAAACTACGTATGTTCAAATATATCCATTAAATTCTTGCTTAATACGTAATATTTATTGAAGAAAAGAATAAATCCAACCCCTTTACAGTAGGACTAGCCGCTCTTGAGATATTTTCGTTTTTTCGTATGTTTTCTACGCCACCTTTGAAAATAAGTTCAGTTTTCAAATAAGAACGAAAATTGAATTAAAAGTGAATTAAATTTAATTAAAATATTGAGAACGTGAATATAAGTCTGCAAGGATAGTCATGTGCTGCGCACATCAGATTTTCTAATTAACTATGCTCCTCAAACACTTTTACATTATATATATAATGTATATAAATTAAATATGCGCACCCAGTGACATTAAGCAAATTTGCACTCGAACCCAATCCATTTCACTCGGGTCCTGTCGATTGCAGCAATAGATAATGGCGTACTTGTATGTTGGTAACTGTACACAATTCTGGCCACATTTTAAAAATATGTTTCCTTAGAATTACTAAACAGCACACTTTTAAAAACTTGCAATGGAAGTACCGCGTTATTCGATAGTGAGTACAATTTTTGACCGTGTTACACGAATTTTCGAGTCATTCAAGTACCGTGTGCCTGTCCATCTGTACTCGTACAAAATAGGTATCGGCACGTTTCTGGTTGAAGTTCTATTCAGAGATCGCTGGATGTTACAGGTCATAATACTGTTCCGTCGTATTCTCAGAAATCGTGGATGCACTTCGGCAATAAGAGTTTCTCATTGCATCCCAGTAGTTCAACGGTAGAGGGTTAGCTGACCCGTTCGGAGATCCAGGGTTCGATTCCTGGTTGGGACAGCAAGGTTCGTTACACTCTCAGGATACAAGAATAAGTCCAAATTTATAGATAACTAATACGATTATTTAAAAGCACTAAAAATATAAAGAGGAACACTATACAGGGAATACCTCGATAACTGTCTCACAGGATCCCTAAGCAATTGTCAGATACAATAAACCAGCCCCTCATTGTTTAGTTAATTTACAAAATAGCAGACACTACACTTAAAACATTAAAGTATCTCACAACTGAATGCAGCTCTTATCACTCTTCAACTTGGAGATTATTCCATTTATAGACTCTTCTTAGAAACTTCCAGAAAGGGCCCGTATCTCCCAGAATATTCGTTATTTCGAGAACGTTCTAGCACATTCGAAAAGCCTCCCCATTGGCGATACAGAGTCAAATAGGGCACACAACTCCGTCAACTAATATAGGGCAACCTACTTTTACGTCATAGGAATGGATGCCTGTCAAGTAAAAGTGTCCTTGAATGGAACAAAATCCTTGAATATAATCTAAAGTCCGCTACGTATTATTGGATTAGATTTCTTTCAAACCGAATTTAAATTTTAATGCGTTGATTTTGCCTATTTCATTAAATCTTTATGTCATTATAAAGCGCACTTAATTATTTTTCTAATGTCTCCTTTCTTTCGACTCTCGTCTCAAACCACGGAAAGAGACCCAAATCTGGAATTAAGATTTTTCTATTTTACCCCCATCCAATACGCCTCCAAGGAAAAACCATTTAATAAATACATATCCGATGGCCCAACAAGAAATGGAATTCAAGACGAAACCCGCTCCTCGGAGAATCAATAGACACATCCTCATCAGAGGTTTAGAGGGCCATGATTCCTGGTTTGTTTACCATTTAATGGCCGGAAGATTCATTAATACAGATGTGGTGTATTTTAGGATAGGGGAAGATGCCCATAAATAAGTTCGCTAAATCAACTAAAAATACAATGTATTTTGTTGCGAAGCGTTTTTATAGTTTCAAGAATGTTGAATTAAGTATGTTTGTAACTAATCGCTATATAGATCGCCCTCTCAAAGGAATCAAGAGTGCAATTAGATTTGCTTCGGGATTCTAACCTTGTTTAGTCTATTTATAAACTATTGGAAAAAGTACCCGGCGTTTCCCGGGAGTTATATAAAGTAATAAAATAAGGGGGGGGGGGCAGGGTAGTTATATAAAATTATAAAATGCAAATCCTTGCATATTGCTGCAACGAACATGAAATGAACATTCTCTATCCCCCCCCCCCTCAAATCCCATAACTGAAACCAGTCACTTGCGGAGACACTACTTTCTACCAGGGCTATATCCAGGTAAAGTTCAGAGGGGGGCTAAACCCCCAAAAGGTATACTCAGTCCCCCCCCCCTCGATAAAAATATTAAATTTTTAGTAGTGGTATGAAATTTCATCTAAAATGCCATTCAAATTTTGCATAAAATGCTTTGAGAATTTTTTATAAATGACTTCATTTTAAAGATCTTTTAATTGAGCTGAATGTGTGGTTATACTCATGATCCATTTATTGACATATTAATTTAAAAATTATGATAATAGTATTAGGATACTTTTGTATTATTTAGGTTGGGGGGAGGGGGTTAATATTGCGTGTCAAAATCAACTGATAAGCAGGCAAGATCTAATATTAAGCATTAAGTTGCATTAACTTTCAGAATGTTTCTACACATTATTAACAGCTTTATGACTAGTTAATGCTTACATTAAAATAAATTGGAATTATTACATATTGATATTGATGTATAGGAATAGTATATTGGTACTAAAAATCAGCATTTAGCTTGCAAGAAGAGCTGTTGAGCCGCCCTTCAATTTCATTTCTGTGTATTCTACGTTAAAATCTGCTGACGGAGTCATCCTCGCGATACAAATAAATGAAAACTTGCCAAATATACGTTTAAAATCTCGCAATAAGCAATACCCGAATAACATGAATTTTGAAATAATTCGATTTTTTTAATTGTAGTTTTCAAACTATTCACCCGTGCACTCAATTAAAATGTCTGCCTCACTTCAGACTGGACATGTCTACACTTTATTCCTATCTAACGATCTATCCTTGCGCCATTTTTACTGTCTTTATGTACATAATATAATGTATAAGGAAAGTGTTGTGACGGGGTCGAACATTCGAATTCGAGTTTTCGACGGGAGAGCCCATTTCAAGCATCCCTGACCACGAATCGAACATTTATGAGGGGATGCCTGTGTGTGTGAGTCTGTGGAAACTATATCTCACGAACGAATGGATCGATTCGAGTGAAATTAGATACAAAAACCACAATCATCCGTGAATACTGGAAGCTTATTGTTTTAAAATACAATCGAATGTTCAGAACTCCCCTCAATTTTCGAGCGAAATTAAAAAAAATCATCAAAAAATCAAAACCTTTAATAAAGTGACGCAAATAGACATTTCTTATGTCATTTTTCCTTAAAAAACGATTGGCAAACTTTAGAACGCTAGCATGAACCGTTCTCGAGATAGTGCGCATTTTTCAAATAAATATATCCAAAAATTCCATAAATTAAAAAAAATATATTAATTGTTAAGAAACATGTTCACTTTTCATATGCAATATCATTCGATCCATTGGGTGATATCATTCTCGTGGATCTAGTTCTTTCCATTCATGAGAAAATATATTTTGAGACATACTATTGTATTTGAAAGCCAATAGTCATTTATCTGCTATAAGAATAACTTATTTTCTTTGTCCATAATGCTGGGCGAGATTTTAGCGACGAATTGGGCGGAATGTCGCCCACTTGGCGACTTTTTTTAAATGTTGCCAAATGAACGAAAATCTCGTCCAATAGATAAAAATGACGCTCAATCCATGAAAATAACGACTCATTGACGAAACTTCATTATCTTCGAAATAATATAAGTATCTACGAATAACCTATTTTTTTTTTTTTTTTTACTGTAAACGTAGTCAATTCATTGCATTATATAAGGAAAGTCATGTGCTGCTCACATCAGTTAGAGCACCCCCCTCCTTCACTAAACAATTTTGAAAAATTTAAATTTTCCCCCGAAGATATTATCGAATAATTGACCCGTGTAAAAATCTCACTTAAAAGACGTTTATTCGACAAATCGGACATTTTGGTGAGTGGCAAACCTTAAAGCAGCAAATATTGAAAAACTAAAAATGCGCACTTTCTTCCTTTCGAACTATTTACCCAATCATCAAATTTGAAGTCCGCATCTCCTCACGAAGTATGCTTTTCTGTTTTTCTATCATTTCACATTTCGAACGTTTTTATGTGGAGAACATTGTGCAGAACATTTTTAAAACATTGGATTTGTTTCAGAGGGTTTCATTAACTTTTTGCTTACGGGTGGGACAGCGTCCATCCCTAACAAAGAACCTCTCAAAAAGACAGGTATTTGACATACCCTATACCAAACAGTTCGATCCCCCTTTGCAGACATTGACGTCCATGGACGCCAATGCCTACAAAGGGGATCGAACTGTTTGGGATAGAGTATATCAAATACCTGTCTTGTATAATTGATTGTATATCTGTCGAAGACTGAAGTTGCAATTTTCGACATGATTCCAATACTTTCATGGGTACTTTCAGTTCAATACTTTATCATGTATGGTATGGAAAGTAAAAATATATTTCATTGAGCGATGAATTTATTGAAATATGTATTGCGAAACAGTTACGGTATGCCACTTTGAGCGATGTATTTTGTATACATTAGGGAAAGTAATAAAAATGTTCCAAATTTTTATTTTCAGCGAATCAATGTCCCCGAAAACGATTTTTCCCAGAAAATTGTATTTCAAATATTAAAATTCGAAAGATATTCGCGACTCAAACTCAATATTTATTTCGATGGACAATTAAAGTTTATCAGAAAGAAAATAAACACAGATCACATGTTTACGTTTTACGTATGTTGCGGTGATAGAAAAAATAACATATTGAAAAACTATAATTTTTAAGATTTATGAATGATTCTTTGTCGTAACAATCTGTTGCATGTATCTATTGCAGTAAAACTGATGCATCGAAATTGCTTTCATAATGTGTGTCAACATACTGGGTGGCCATAAAAAAACTTCCCCGATGTATGAACCCCTAGCGGTCGACAATCGAAAGGAAATTTCAAGCCATTCTCAACCATTTCTCAACCAATTCTCAACCCAATTCTCAACCAATCGAAAGGAAATTTCAGATATTGTTATTTGAATGTATACGCTCGAGATTGTGATGATTTCAAACAATAGAGCTCTCACGGTTACGGTTACAGTGAAAATTTTTTCGAAATTTTCGAATGGCAACACCCATTATTTTCTTGCGCAAATTGATCGGCGCATTGAAAAACCATAAATGGCGTTAGACCGATACACGTATGACGAAAATTGGCGGCGTAAAACATTTGGAAAGAAGAGCATCGTAATGGACCATTGACAACACAAGAGAGGAGAGGGAAAAAAAACTTTTATTGGAATTACAAGTCTTCAACGTACCCACCTTCGCAGACGATAACATATTGCATGCGGGAGATTGTTGACAACAATGACGAGCGTAACATCGCAGGAGGAATCTATACAATTTCACGTTTCATGGCATCTTTCAATTCTGACAAATCTGGTGGATTTGATGTGTACACCTTAGATTTCAGATAACCCCAGAATCAGAAATCCATTGGAGGGAGGTGGGGGGATCGCGGTGGCCACGAAACTGCAAAGTTATTGGAGATGACTCTATCACCAAAGTTCTGTTGCAGCACTTGTTGAACACAAGTAGCGACGTGTGGAGGAGCACCATCTTGCATCTATACAATGTCATTAACGACATTTCGCTGCTGCCATTCTGGAATTACGTAATTCTGCAACATCGTTTTATACCGAGGACCCGTGATGGAGCACGTTTGCATACCATTGGAAGTGACCTCTTCGAAGAAGTACGGACCGAGAACGAATGTGCTTGTGATGCCACACCACACAGTCACTTTAGCTTTGTGTAAAGGCATTGGTGTCACATCGTAAGGATTTTCGTCAGCCCAGTGAACGCTGTTCTTTGAGTTTACGTTCCCAGTTAAGGAGAAATGTGCCTCATCCGTCCATAATATCCGCAGTGGTCACCTGCTATCTTCATCATATCTGATGAGGAAAAAATTCGCAAAGTTGACACGCTGTTGCTCGTCTCCAGGTTGCAACATCTGGACGAATAATGGAATCAATAAAGAAATTCTGAAATCGGTAAGGAAACAAGACAGAGCGCAGAAGCTTGAGGACTGTGGTTTTTGGTACATCCAAATTGCGGGCAACACTTCTTGCAGTACGCAATGGACCTGCACTAATCGTATGGACCTGCACTTTCGCAACAACTTCAACAGGAACAGATGGTCGTCCGGATCGCGGTCTATCACATGTGCATCCAATTTCTTCAAATTTTTTTACCAAATCACATACAGTTCGTACGGAACATGGGTCTAGTCTTAGCTTATGATTTCGCCTATAAATTCTCCCCGTTCAGATAAAACAGCTTTATCAATTCATCTCATTATTTCCTTGTAAGTGTCATCTTGTTGGCAAATTAGTTGCTCATGTCCACTGGATGAGTCGGACGGTTTGGGTCTTCAACAAGCAATGCTTTGCACATGGTGTTCTGTGATGGGTGCTTCTACTGTCTATCCCTGTGAATTATGCAAAGTGCGTCAATGCACCTCCTCTCTGTGTTGTCATTGGTCCTTTACAATGCTCTTCTTTGCAAATGTATTACGACGCCAATTTTCGTCATACGTGTATCGCTCCAACGTCATTTCAATGCGCTGATAAGTTTGTGCAGAAAAAAAGTGGGTGTCGTCTTTCGAAAATTTCTTCACTGTAACCGTAACTGTGAGAGCTCTATTGTCTGAAATTATCACAATCTCGAGCGCATACCTTCAAATAACAATATCTGAAATTTGCTTTCGATTGGTTGAGCGGATAGGCCGCTAGGAGTTCATATATCGGGGAAGGTTTTTTATGACCACCCTGTATATGTTCCCAATCGCCTGCAAAGCAAATTTAAAATGCGCAAAGTTTGTTGATAACTCATGAAGACAATTGCAAAGTAAAAAATTTGATGTGAGCAGCACATGACTTTCCCTGCAGACTCAAATTCATCTTTTTATTTCATTAATAATTCATTAAATTGAATTTAATTGCATAATTAATTGAAATAATACTGAATTTACGCTTTTAAATTTAGCTTTCGTTTTCATTGGGTAACTGGACTTATTCTCAAGACCGGCGTAGCAAAAATGTGAAAAAACTAAAATATATCGAGAACAGCTAGCCCTAGAGTAATGGGGTGGATCTTATATTTTTCAATGTCAAAAATCACATATAAAACAAGTATTTAATTAATGTATTTGAGCATACACAGTCTTCTATTTTAGATTTTTGCGGGCCATTTTGCAAAAAAAGTAGGTTCCTTTATTTCAGACCAACACCTAATCATCACCAGGGTTATCTACAAGTGACTTATCTGCCAAATTTCGTGAAATTGGGTCCATTAGTTTTTCAGTTAGAGTGGATAAAGGCCATTTCGTAAAAAAACGCAGGTTCTTTCATTCTGAATTGTACCAAAATCTAATCAGCACCAAGATCACACCCAAATGACTTACCTACCCATATTTATGAAATCGGGTCTATTAGTTTTTCATTTAGAGTGGATACATACATTGCACAGACAGACAGTAGACACACAGAGACGTCACACTAAAAATAGTTTTTTCGTATTCTAGAGTTCCCAAAACGTGTAGATCCGTCGAAAACTCGAGTTGCGATTTTCGACATGATTCCAATACTTTCCCTATACATAACCATGTATTGCAGGGAAAGTAAAAATCTGATGTGGACACCACATGAGCTTCCTTACATATTAACACATTTTGATAGTTCCCAGAAATGTTTATATAAATTTGAGTTTTCTTAATAAGGATACAAAATAAGCACGCAAAAAAAAAATTCAAAATAACAAGCAAATACCTTGATTCTATTAAGAGATATCACGCTTCCCGCGTGATCAAGGTACACGATCAAATTATCCTGTGGTCAAAGTAGATCAAACTATCGTACAACAAAGGGGATTTACGGGTCTTTCTGGGCAAGATTCCGGTGGGGGTGGGATGGGGTCAGAATCCGGAGAGGGGATCCACTTAATTTGGATGGAATATTGTATTGTCATCGCAAATACGTATGTGTGTAAAATTTTAAGATAATCGTCTCGGTAGAAGTGGGTCAAAAATGGATTTTAAGATTTGACTCAAACAATTTAACAAACAGAGAAATGAACCCAAATAAAACTATATAAAAACCGTTAAACGCTCATAAATATTCAAGTCATTATACTTTAGAAACTCCAAAAGCAAAGCCGACCTAACCCAATGATAATAGTGGAAACGTATCAGGTTAAAATTTGCACTCAATTAACTGTTGAAATAGTATAAAACAATCAAATAGGTTTATTCATATATAATTTATTAAGTGCGTATTAACACTATAT
The DNA here is from genome assembly GCA_951213105.1 of Amaurobius ferox. NCBI lineage: Eukaryota > Metazoa > Arthropoda > Arachnida > Araneae > Amaurobiidae > Amaurobius > Amaurobius ferox. The sequence goes on along the minus strand of OX578147.1, from coordinate 140,835,326 downwards.
AATTAATTTATATAATTAATACTTATATATACACTTATATAATGTTATATAATTAACACTTATATAATTCATTAAGGGCGCAATAACACTATTTCAGCAACAAAAACCAAATTAAAGAGACCTTGAGCAACGCATAAAATCACAAATAACAACAATAATTCCTCATTATCTTTCGCACTAAATGAATACTTATTGAACACTTATGAATGAACACTTATTGAAATACCCAAAGTATTGAAAAACGAAAACTAAAGGAATTTTACCTTGTTTATCCCAGCTGACACGAGTTGACATCACCACACATGAATATTTTATTAAGCAATATAGAAACAAAGTGATGACATCGCAAACAAGTCATTTAAAGGGATATCCAGTTGAGGTCATTCCTTGATATCCATCCAGGAATATCCGATCTTATGTACTGATCCGGGGAATTTATAAACAACCAGCCTCGAGCTATAAACCCATCGAAAAGTTAACAGTCCATTCAGTATAATGAGCTCCTGGAAATAGTAAAAGAATCCCTAGATGCTTTGTAGTCAGTAAAATATCAACAGCGGCGGAAGTGAATCGCCATGTTGAATGCGCAGAACACAAAGTGGAAGCACTAGATCATCTCAAAGAAGCAGGTTTTCAAAAAAACAACTTCAACTTGAAAGCTACACTCTATTTTCGTTCGGAACATCAAGAAATGCGATGATGTCTCACTTTCAGGTAGGTCTTAAATACATCATTATACTACACTTTAACAAGTTTCATTTTCCAGCCACTACCGTTCTTGAATATAAGGTTGGGCTCTCAGGTCGGCATCGAATCAAAAAGTTTTCAGCTTGACGCCATGATCATAAAGTTTCGCCATTCGTGATGTTAAGGTTCAAAGCATGGAGTTAGAAAGGAGGAGATAAAACTCCTATGGGTGAAACGCTTGAAAATGCCATAACACTTTGAGAATTATATTTAGGTGTTGCTCGTGTTTGTAAAGTAGTTGCTATTGTTAGTTGACACTATAGAAAGGCGTAGTATTGAGTATATGTATTTTTAATAATTTTTAAATTTAGGATTCCTTAATTATTAGTATAATTAACCAGTATTTTTTCATAGTTGTAGGATAGAGTACAGAATATGTGACGATAAAAATGAATTGGAAAGTAAAATAATTTTGAATACGTAGGAATATTCTTTATTGCTTCAGTTGTTCTTTGCGTTGTACTAATAATTAATTTTTATAAAATTAACAGTTTAAATAAATATTTTAGGTCTTTCACCATAGAAATGCATACAATACAGAACTGCTTATCTTATCCCAGCGCTACCTGAATTTTTGTCCAAAACGATATTGGCGTTTTATTAATATGAAGATAGATACTTTTACCTTCATGGTCCAAAGTAAACGCTGACAAGTGTTGCCAAAACACTAGAAGTTTTTACATTATTACAGCTAATAATTACTTTTCTTATATATACAGGGTGTCCAGAAAGTTCTGGAATGGCGCAATATCTCGAGAAATGCACTTCGGATCAAAAAATAAAGAAAACAGATATTCAATATTTTTAGAAAAGCTATCCAATGATACCAAAATTGACCTCCCTCCCCCTCCTGGGGGGAGGGGGTGGGGCAACTTTGGAATTTTCAGTGGGAACCATCATTTTTTATTGCAGATTTGAATTCTCCAGAAAAAATTACTTACATTTGACCTACGATTTTGATTCACACACCTCGATCACGTAAAGGAAGGGGAGTTACAAAAGCACCGTGATCATGAAAGGCAAGGGGACTATTTCACAAGACATTCCCATTTCTAAACGTTTATGCCCCACTTCCGTTTTTCTCGATTATAGCGCCGTTTGTGGGAGCAAACATCAAAAATCGTAAGTCAAATGTATGTAATTTTTTCTGGAGAATCCAAATCTGCAATAAAAAATGGGGGTTCCCATTGAAGATTTCAAAGTTACCCCACCCCTCTCCCTCCAAGAGTGGGGAGGGGGGTCAAATTTGGTATCATTGGATAGCTTTTCTAAAAAATATTGAATACGTGTTTTTTTATTTTTTGATCCGAAGTGTATTTCTCGAGATATTACGCCGTTACGGAACTTTCTGGACACCCTGTATAGTATAATGTATAAGGAAAGTATGGTGACGGGGTAGAAAATTCGAATTCGAGTTTTCGACGGGAGAGTACGTTTCAAGCATCCCTGAACAAAAATTGAACGCTTTTGAAGTGATGAGCTTGTGTGTGTAAATATGCGTTCTCATGTGTCAGGGAGACTATGGAGACGATAACTCCGGAACGAAAGGAGCGATTCGAACGAAATTTGGCACAAAACTTACAATTCGTGAATACTAAAAGCATATTTTTTTTTAAACGAAATTAAATGTTTGTAAGATCCCCAAATTTTTGGATGCATTATATTGGATAAATACTAATTAAAACCTTTTAAACGGTTTTAATAAAAATTAAAACCTTTAATACAGTTACGTAAATAATCATTCCATATGTAATTTTTCATTACAAGCGATTGACATAAATTTTAGAACGCTTCCACGAACCGATATTGCATATTTTTCAAATCAATTTATCGAAAAATTACATAAAATTAAAAAAAAAAGATTATTAACTATTTTGAAATATGTTCATTTTTCATATGTAATATTATGCGATAGATTTGTAAATTTTTTTTAGTGGATATAGCCCGTTCCATTCATGACAGAAGATGATTTGAGTAATAGTTTTGTGTTTAGACGCCAATATTCATTTATCTATTATCATAATAACCTATTATAAGAATACCCTAACCTCCGTCCATAACGCTTAGAGACATTTTGGCGACGTATTGGGTGAAATATCGCCAACTTGGCGACATTTTTTAAATGTTGCCAAATTAACACAAATGTCACCCAATTCATAAAAATGGCGTTAAATCAATGAAAATGACGACTCATTGATGAAAATTCAATATCTTAGAATTCAATATCATATGAGCTAACTATAATGATAACTCATTTCTCCGTCCGTGTAACATCTTTCGAAAAATTTGGCCGGATATCGCACTTTTTAAATGTTTCCAAATTTATAAAAATGACGCCAAATTTATAAAAATGACGCCAAATTTATAAAAATGACGCTAAATCACTAAATGAGATGTTATATTTAGCAAATTTTGAATTCCGTTATAGGACGGGTATAGTTTCTAGTATATAAAAAATGTTCTTCTCTCCGTTTGTCTGCAACACTTGGCGTTACATTTGTCCAATTTTGTGAATAATCCAGCGAAATATCACCCACTTGACGATATTTCGCTTCAGATTGATTAATTATTAAAATATTTTAATATATGACTGATCTTGGACTCACAGATATAACGTGCACGTACTCTACGTAAACACGAGGACAGTTTGCTCAGAGCTGAGAATAGAACTCGGGTCTCTACGTTCTGGTTATATTTGGTTTTACCGGTTGTTTTTGGGGAATGCTTCGATGTTTCCGTGAATTATTTATTTTATCTTTGGTTTTACCAGTTGTTTTTGGGGAATGCTTCTATGTTTCCGTGAATTATTTATTTTATCTTTGGTTTCCATTCATTTTGAATGATTTCGAGTATTTACTTGTTTTGTACAGTTTATAATATGTAAATGTGTATTCCTTTCCTTATATACACAGTATAATGTATAAGGAAAATATCATGATGGGGTCGAACATTCGAATTCGAGTTTTTGACGGGAGAGCACGTTTCAAGCATCTCTGATCAACATTTTTGAGGTGATGTCTGTGTGTGTGTGTGAAAGTATGTATATGTGTGTGTGTGAAAGTATGTATATGTGTGTGTCTGTGAGTCTGTGGAGACGATATCTCACGAACGAATGGAACGATTCGAATGAATTTGGGTACAAAAATTACAATCCGTGAATACTGAAAGTCTATTGTTTTTAAACACAATCGAATGCTTAGAATCCCCCTAAATTTTCGAGTGAAATTTCGAAAAAATCAAAAACTTTAATAAAGTGAAGCAAATAGACATTTCTTATGTAGTTTTTTCTTAGAAAACGATTGACATAAACTTTAGAACGCTAACATGAACCGTTCTCGAGATACTGCATATTTTTCAAATAAATGTATAAAAAAATCCCATAAATTTGAGAAAAAGTATTAACTGTTGAGAAACATGCTCACTTTTCATATGTAATATCATGCAATAAATTGGATAATAGTCATTTATTTGCTATAAGAATAACTCATTGCTCCGTCCATAACGCTTGGCGACGAATTGGACGGAATGTTGCCAACTTGGCAACTTTTTTAAATGTCGCCAAATTAACTAAAATCTCTAAATGGATAAAAATGACGCCAAATGAATGAAAATGACGACTCATTGACGTAAATTCAATAGCTTGGAAAGAATATAGGTATCTACTATAAGAATAACCTATTTTGTTTTTACTGTAAAAGCAGTCAATTCATTGCATTATATAAGGAAAGTCATGTGCTGCTCACATCAGCTTTTTTAATCTTTGGTTTCCATTCATATTGAATGATTTTGAGTATTTACTTGCTTTGTATAGTTGATATTATGTAAATATTTATTATTTTTGTTTCCTAAGCCATTTGACGTTGAATTGTCACAAATGTAATTTTCTCTGTTGACTTATGATCAATAGAATAGATTATATGGACATTTATAGTTGATTTTGTTGACTGGTCCTCTTTGACTGTTATTTGGCGCACCGCACTGTCTGTGCCAAGAAGAAGTGCGTTCCATCCGGGAGCGGGATAGCCCAGAGTTTAAGGCATGGGGATTGCACTCGAAGGACTCAAGTTTAATTCCCTGCTCTGTCCAAACTATCCCGTGTTTACACGGAGTACGTGAATTAGTGGGTCTAGAAGTCTTTCTGAGAGGTTTGTGGTGGGGAAGGGGGATACGGTCCCTGTGGATTGCGACCCCACTGGATTCCGGTCCAAATAGCGTGGTTGTCGAAAGTCTGTTACATCAAACTTTTATATTTTGCCTTTCCGATGGTGCTCATGATGTTTTCACTTGGGCAAGCTGACAGAATTCTCACTTTCAGCAGACATACTGTGCAGAAAATATTTCGATGACGTCACTCCTGACACATGTTGAAGCTTTGCGAAATGACGCAGAGATGGAAAAGAACAGACGGTTTATGAACAGTATAGACCTAAGATCGCTGTTAAGACGATTATTATGATTTGTAAATATGTACATAATTCGGTGTGGTAAATTCATATAATCTAAAAAATGAAAACAGACTCTGTTAATTATTTGAGATATCTTTATTTTAATTAAACTTAAGTATTTTCATAATCTAATGATACGATGGATACGAAAAAAAGGGCACAAGTACTATCAGCCGATTGTGATCAACCAGCTGTTTCCCCGGGAATCTGAAGTAAGATCTTGCATATTTTCAATTTTAAGTATCGATGGGAACATTAGAATCCTAAAGAAATTGAAATGAGTTTTTTCTTAACAGTGGTGCTGTCCTGACCGTACAAACATATCCATTAAACTTTTGGGCAGGTCGGGCAGCCTGGGTTGAATGGAAAAAGGTACGCGCACTTCAAATGTAGGAGGCAATAGAGGGTGTTGTTGTTGAGACCCAGACCGTCCGACCTACCAAAAAGGTGTCAGGTAACTGTTTGGACGGCCAGGAAGTGCCATCCAATTTAGACCGGAACCCAATGGGGGAGGCATCCACAGGGACCGTACTCTCCTTTCACTACCACCAACCTCTCAAGGACTTACGGACCCACATGTTTAACGTGATCGTACTCCGCATGAACACGGCAGCAGTTGTGGCAGCGTGCAAATCCAGCGCGCAAACCACCGGATACCGCGCCCGAAATGTGCCAACAGCACGCGGTGTTCCTAGGTGGTCACCCACCCAAATACTAACTGCGCCCGATGCTGATTGACTTCGGTGATCTAAGGAGAACCAGTGTTTTCAGCACGGTAGGGCGTTGGCGCAATAGAGGGTGTTGTTGTTGAGACCCAGACCGTCCGACCTACCAGAAAGGTGAGTCGGACGGTCTGGGTCTCAATAATAACACCCTTTATTGCGCCAACGGCTCTACCGTGCTGAAAACACCGGTTCTCGCAAAGAGGGTGTTGAAGACTCAGACCGTCTGGCTCATCCAGTGGACATGAGCAACTAATTGAACGGCCAGGCAGTAGAGGGTGTTGAAAACCCAGACCGCACGACCAACCCGAAGGCTTATGGTAGCAAGATGTGTGGCCGGGGGCAGTAGAGGGTGTGAAAGCCCCAGGCCGTCCGGCTCGTCCAGAGGACTTAGAGCAACAAATTGGACGACCGGGAAGGAGCAGTAGAGGGTGTTGTTGTTGAGACCCAGACCGTCCGACCTACCAGAAAGGTGTAAGGTAACTGTATGGACGGCCGGGAAGTGCCACCCAATTTAGACCGGAACCCAGTGGGGGAGGCATCCACAGGGACCGTACCCTCCTTCCCCTACCACCAACCTCTCGGAAGGACTTACGGACCCACATGTTTAACGTGATCGTACTCCGCATGAGCAGTAGAGGGTGTGAAAATTCTCACGGGAATAAAAATGCATAATATCTTACTCTATCAGGCACTTTATAAAAAAATGACACGTGACGTCACACGGGACATTTTGCCCTTATACTCATATGTTTTGAAGTACTGAAATTTTCATTATTTCTTTATTAAAAACAGTTATAGAAATTTACAATCGTTTAGCCCCTCATTTTAGTAAGATATATCTATACTTATATTTTTTTATAGATGTTTTTAATTTACTGAAAAATAAATTATTCATTTTCAATAAAATATATACACGACCTTTTTTAAGTAAATTCGCTATGTACCTTTCCGTTCCAGTTCGCATATACACTGCAAAACTTTCTATTAAATGTATACATCTACAGAACGTTAGTGAGTGACTATTGTAAAAATGGGTAGTAGTGTACATTCATTTAAAATCACTTAAAGTAACACTTTAGCAAATGAAATTTTTAAACATATATTGTTACTCAAGTTTTTTAAATAAATTATTATTAGCACAAAGATAAATTTCGATGTTTAATGGGCCATCATCGTCCACTTACTGTAATGTCGATATTCAAATCGAATTACTTTTATGTAAAATATATAAATATATGTATTATATTTCTTTATATACAGTTATGTTACAGATTTTAATTCTGCCTTGAAAACCCCCTTTTTGTTGTTTTTATGTGTTCTTTTAGAACATATATTATTTTTAAACCGAAATTAAAATCATTTCTAACGTATTATTTAAAATGTGCGAGCGCTTTGAGAGTTATTTCTTCTGTTGAGTTCAAGGTCTTTTTGGCAGTCGAAAATGGAAGTGACAATGTAAATAATTTCATAGTTTCTATACATTTATGCTGCAGACGATAATGAAGTATTGCAACGCTTGTTTATAGCAGGTGGCTCTCCAGACATCCTGTCGAGACATACTGGCGTTTGGCCATGAGAACCTTTCTCGGCGGGAAAGATCATGAATGTTTTCTATTGGCTGTGACGGACTGGAAGCTTTCGTCCAGGTCCGTGGAAATGTTGGCTGAAAAGGGATAAAAAGCCGTGCACACCTTTTCTCGCTCTCTTATGCTCTTTTGCCCTTCTGCTCTTACGACTTGGTAGGCAGTTCACGATAGCAACGCTCACTCCGAATCTCGGGAGTCTGACCTCCAGGCAGATTCCTGGGGATTCGTGAGCTGAGTAAGGCTGCCTTTATAACGTCCATCTTTGGTGCGATCCCGAGGTTAATACCGGGAATGGAGTAACGTCGAAAATACACGTAGAGCGAACCCGATGCTCATTTCGGGATTATTACTTAACATCGAGCGGGCTTGTGGAATGCTCCCGAGGCTCATACCGGGAAGGTAAATCGTATCGTCGCTACCCGAGTAGTACTAGTGAATGATGCCATCCATCCAGGCTGGGCCATTCAGGGGAAATCTCTGAATGTGTGTGCCGGCCTTTCATTCTGAAACACCGATTCATCGCCGTGTGGGTGAGTGGCTGATGGTGAGAACTACTACCTTACTTACAACGCCTTGATGACCGGGGTAAGCGACTTTTAATGTATAACTTCATGAGAGAGAGATCGTAACGGAGAGTGAAACCATCTGTTGAGTTTTGTAACTTCAATTTAATGCTTATTCTAAAATTTAATTTCTGTTTGATTAATTTTCAAAAATGCTTTATTTTACCTCTCAGAGTGCTCGTCCCGTAATGTGGCCATACCTATGTTTGATATCAGTATGATCTGTTGTTTGCCACTTAGTATTGCATTATGTGGAAGTATAGAGGCTTTAAAGCCAGTGGCGTTCTGTTAAAATCTGCGCATGTGTCCAGTGGTGAGCTGAAAGATTCAGCTGTTGTATCTGATATACTTAGTGAATTTAACTTCGTAAATAAATGAAAATTCATTTTAAATTCTAAATTATGTTTGTTTATTTGTGTATTGTAATTCCTTTTGATTTTGGTGAAGAAGACGTCCTTTTAAGGTAAGGTTTTGATTTTGAATGTTTTCAGGTTATTTAGGTTCTTCTGGGCTGTAGGTCATCGCGGAGATTTATTTCTCCCGACAGGAGTGTGTGGACCAGTGTGGGTTATTTTTGCGGCATTTTTCGATCATGGTTTTTGTAGTGGTGCTGGTGCTGGTGTGGCTAAATTCTAAATTAAGAGGTCACGTTTCATTCATCTTAAACCCCGCCATTACACTTACCATGACCCACTATGGTAAAAAGAATGCCTTTACCTTTCTGCGCATTCTACTACGCAGGCTGCTTATTTACGCTAGTGCCCATGATCGGCATTCTAGTGTCCGTGCTCAAAATCGACCTTACTCTCTCAGAGCTTTCAACTCCCTGAATCCTCTTACCACCCCCACCCCGTCTCCGAAAATTCTAAAATATCAAATTAGCTGACTCTCTCTTTGATTGTCCTCTGGGATTTAAAACAGCGCTGAGGGGTGGGGCGAACATTATTGGAGAAAGTCACCCCTTTCGGCTCTCTGTCACATAGAAGCCTCTTGCAACGTCTGATCTTTTAAAGTAATAATTGAAAGGCCCCGATTTTCCTTCCTGGAAAACGAAAACGTCGGCAAAGCGTATGATCCTGAAAAGGATTTCACGATCTTAGTTTATATCCGGAGTTCAAGTTTAGCCGGTATCTGACAACGTTTCTTTCACAATCTTTTGGCCTGGGGGACGAATCAGGACGAACGACTAAAAATCAGGAGCTGCCATCATATAATCAGGAAATTCGTCATTTCAAGCTTCATGATTTTTCCAAAATCACTGTAACTATAATTGATATAGTACCTAACAATTTAGAAAAGTTGTGGTGGGAAGCCACCCATGTCAAACAATACACTACGGCATACCCATATGGTTTAAATACTCTTATCTTTAAAGAAAACTACAACATGGACTATTGCAGAAATTTTGAAACAAATCCCTTGTCACGTTCATTGATCCATAAAAAAACTCACCGATGGCATCGAGGAAAAGGACACCTTCATGCTACCTATCTTAACACAGAAGAAAAAATAACCCATTTTATTGATAACTTGAAAAGTGATAACTCGATAAAATTCAGTTGGATTAAAAACATCGTCAACGGCATTAAACTCAAATATCTACCACGTATTTGGAAATTCATACTGCAATATCACTCAAACGAACCTTTCAAGGATAATCATGAAGAAATGCAAAGAAATATGGCTATAATACTTGATCTAATTAAGTTAAGAGCTGAAAAGTTTAAAGTTAATTTAGAACCCATAACACAGAAGAAGAAATCTAAGGATTATTTCATCACTACTTTCAAGAATAAGCTTTTTGAAGGGATCCCATTCAACTCTATTCTCTACAATATTGATTCCTTTTTGCCCATCCCAAACCATCAGGTGAAATTAACATATCGGTATGTCCGAACAAATGGCAGAAAACTTTTTAACTACGGTCAAATTTGTAAAAATTCAATGGCATATGGAACGGCAGAATGTAATTGTCACGATAGTATTTATAAAGATCCATTTCATAAACATATTATTACGGGCAATCTAGCAGTGATCAAGGATCATAAACTAAAACAAATTTTTCGACTCGGTACGAAATTTCGGACACAAGATGTTTTAGAAGATTTTAACAACGATCTAGAAGTTTTCATTTACAGATTGGCAGTAAAGTATAGTTTACCTATCCATGATTTTGGGGAATGGAAATGTCACTTTTACAACGCATTCCGTCTACACTACCTACAGCAACATCACAATACCAAGGGTCCTTCCATTCCAGCTTCCATTCATTGTGTTAAAGAAAGTTTTGTTTTGACCTATACTGATAAATTTGTTTCACATTATGCCTTTACTTGTAGAAAATATTATGTGGACACCTTACAAATGTGTTACCAAGATCGCACCATGTATACTCAATTGTCCAATAACGGTAGTGTTTTGTCTAACAGGATAAGGGCATTATACAAACGCATTGGAATAGAATTGAAATCTGCCAAGTTTCCATATTTAATTCTTATTCCTAAATTGCACAAAGTACCGGTCAAATTCCGCACAGTCACTGTTGGATGTGGAACTTACCTAACGCAGGCAAATCTGAAGCTTTTGAATATCCTTAAACATGTTATGTTTAATCTTAATAAACAAAATACTGTTATGATTAAAAACGGACAAGAGGTCATAAATCGCCTCAAATTTTGTCACAAGGACACCAGATTTAAAAGCTATGACTTTCGAGATTTGTTTAACAATATTGATCTAACACAGCTGTACCTTATCTTGAAGAATTTACATGAAGAATATGACCTAAAAGTGTTTATCACATTTCGCAGATACTTGGATCTCGTGGAATTAGTGCTAAAAGAGAATATTTTACATGACGGAAATGGCTATTACCAACAAATTAAAGGAATACCCATGGAGGGAGCATGTTCATCCATTTTGGCTGATATTTATCTAACTACTTATGAAAAAGGCACCCATATTCTTTATGAGATGCCATATTTCCGTTATGTGGACGACGTGCTTTTGGGGTGTTTTGAGGACACAACAAACTTCGATTTCACCTTTTATCCAGGAGAATTGGAACTGATCGAAAACCAAGTTGACGGGAATGGTGCAGTGAATTTTTTGGACATATCAATAAATAGACATCAACGATATGGTACTTATACAACTTTATACGATAAACGCGATTTTTACAAAATCAAGATTGGCCATCTTATAGATTGGAGGACAAACCTTACTAAGAATGTTTTCAAAAACATCCTTGTCGGCCATTTCAAGAGAAATCAGGCTTATAACACCTTCAAAAAGGATTGCAATAAATGTAATCAAAAAATCGTAACCGAAGCTTTAAAAAAACACTATCCTATTTATTTCTTGCGGGCATGCTATAATTCTTTTTTCGGTAATAAAGAAAACTTTAGCCGTTTCCATCGGGAATTGGTTGGAATTTTATGATTTATGCGATACTGGTGTGTTGGCACGCATGCGTAAGTGTTATATATAGGCTTTGGTACTGGGATCGTTTTTCATTTTGCGTCCATTCCTTCTGCGTCGATGTTGTTCTTGCTCTTCTTGTATACGGGTGCCTTTGTCTATGCACATGTATGGGATTATCCATTGTATTGCATTGGTTCCGTGAGCGTTGCCCGGGCTGTAAAAGCTGCTTTAAACGGGAAGGGGAGTCGCCACCCTCCCCTGCCATTATATGCAACGCATTTGGATCTCCCGTTTCAACGTTTTGACGTTTCTTCCTTTTCACTTGGATATATATATATATACATATATATATATATATAGTATGCACTCATGTCCAAAAGTTAAGCATAATTTGTAAAATGCAAAAAATTCGGAGTTAATATGGATACAATGGTTCACAATCAGTTGTGGAGAATCGTGGGATGAAGGTAAATAATCGTGCAGAGGCAGAATTTCGCAATGGCTGTGGTACGGAGCGTTGTTAACAATCAAAAAGGACGAAAGATGTCCCAAAGATGCCAACTGGACATGCTTCTGAAGGGACGAATTACTGGAATTCGGTCGACCCCAAACCGAAGCGTCTCGAATTCCGAATGGGCCTCAGTGTGTGATCTCTAGACTGTGGTAGAGGTTCCAAACCACTGGGGATGTTAGCCCGCGAACAGTACCAGGGTAACAACCGCTCGGACTGATATTTGGTGATAACTGCCCGACGTCAGATGAATCGTTCTGCCAGGCAACTGGGTTCAGTCCTGACAGCCGCCACAAGAGTCACTGTTTCGAGACAAACTGTTTACAGGAGACTCAGACACGTTGGTCCCTATGCCAGACGACCAGCAGTTTACACCCCCTTGACGTCTGCACAGAAACGCGAGCGTTTACAGTGGAGTTTGAAACATCGGTAGTGGAGTGGACAACAGTGAAGCAATGTTATGTTCAGTGACGAGTCGAGGTTTAGCCTGCAAACTGATTCTGCAGAGAACATGAAACGAGTTTTCACCCGGGAAACATCACGGAAAAACATCGTTTTCCGTTTGGAGGAGTCATGTCTGGGCAGGCGTCATGATGGACGGCCGCATAGACCTCGACATCTTTGACATGTGGTCGGTTACCGGTCAAAGATACAGAGACGAAGTCCTTGAGCCTACCGTTCGATTGTTTCGAGGTGCTGTTTGTCCTTATTTCATATTCATGGATTATAACGCGCCTCCTCGCCGTGCGGTCTTGGTCGACGACTTCCTTCAAACTGAAGATATCCAGAACATGCGGTGACCTGCCAACTTTCCTGATCCGAATTCAATAAAGCATGTGAAATATGCTCGGGAGACATCTTGCAGCATTCCGCTACCCACCAAGCTCCGTTCCGGGATTGAAAACTGCTCTCCGTGAGGCTTGGAACTCTTTGAGTACACAACTCATCCAAATCCTCATCGAAAGTATGGGAAATCGTGCAGCATGCGTGGCTACCCGAGGTTCCCACACACCGGATTAAACTGCAGCATCACATTGTTTTAATCATCCTGTTTCACCGAGGTTGACACTCGTATTGTGACCCTTTTTTCTTTTAATCCTTTTCTTTGGATAATAAAAGTTGTTATTATCCTTGTTTTGCGCTGTTTTCTTCTTCTATAACTCTATTACACCCGCATATCGCGTTTCCTTCCATTCCGATGTGGATTTCTGGAAATTTTCACATAAACAGCATATATATTAGTATTTATATCCCCCATATCTGAAAATATTGGAATAGGGTGAAATCCATAATAGGGTGAAAGACGTATATTGTCTTTTTGAAAACCGCTATGATAGAAAGAGTTGTTGAATATTCAGAAAACTCAGTAGCCGGCTGTGTCTGAAAAATTATTCTTTGTAGTGTATTTAAATAGAGCAATTGAATGGCAGCTCACGCTTTTGTGAATCCAATAAAATTAACCTAGTTTTCAATTAGTTTTCATTATTCACACCTACGTCTAGTGAACGATATAGTGATTTATATTTTTACTTTCCCTATGTAAGTAGTACAATGTGTAATGGAATGTATTGTGACGAGGTTAAAAATTCGAATTCAAGTTTTCAACAGGAGAGCACGTTTCAGGCATCTTTGAATTTGAAAGGATCGTTTTTAAGGTGATGTGTGTGTGTATCTAGGGAGACAATATCTCACGAACGGCGCGTATCGAACGAAATGGGTACAAAAATCTATGAATATTGGAAGCTTGGTTATTTCAAACGCAGTTTGGAAGATCCATACATGTTTGAATGAAATTTCAAGAAAAAAAAACAGAATCTTCGTAAATGTTACATAAATATTCAATTTTTACTAGACTGATTGACACACATTTTAGAACGCTAGCATGAACCGTTCTCGTGATATATTATAGCAAGAAAACCGTTCTCGCAATATTTTCAAATAAATTTATCAAAAATAAAATTACATAAAATTAAAATGTATTAACTTTTGTGAAATAGGTTCATTTACAATACGTAATTTTCATTTACAATATTATGCAATAAATGTGTTACCATCCATTTCGTGAATCTAGTTCGCTTTATTCACCAGAGAAGATATTTTGTAATGGTTTTCGTATTTTGACACCTAACAATTAGTCAACTGTCATTTATATATAAGAAATGCTCTTCTTTCTTTGTTTGTAACACTTGGCAATTCATTTGGCGGACTTGGCGACTCATTGACCGAAATATTGCCAACTTGGCGAAATGTCGCTACGGATTGGTTAAAATATCGTTAAAATTGCAAAAATGACGCCTAACGAATGAATGAATGATTCAAATATTTCAATATATAGGTTCTATTTCTTATTACGATTACTATCCATATTGATCATTGTCAATTTAGAGTTGCGAGAAATATAAGCTAATTGTGCACTTCGAAATAGTTTTACGCATTGTCATCGGAATAGCGTCCAATGGGCAATTCAATATTAAAAACCTTACGTCGTAGGTTTCATACATCACGTTTTTACTGTAAAATAAGTCAATTCATTGTAGTATAAAAGGAAAGTGATGCACATATCAAATTTTTGTTGCATTTAGGAGGAAAATGTGCTTAAAATCTAAAGTGATGATATCATAAGGTTTTAATGAGTCGATTTTGGTTTTCGTCATCGATGACTTATCCCAAAATTTAATTTTAATTAAAAAGTGCTGCAATGTGTATATTGAAAATCTATTTTCTCCGATGAATATTAATTTTAAAGAAAGTTTCAAAATAAATAATTTAAAGAGGAATACAGCCTTTCTAACACTTTACAACTTATATGAAAAGTGTTTATGACTTTGTTCATTCTGTCTGTCTGTCTGTTCGTTCGCACGATCACTGCCGTGAAAAAGACTTTATCAAAATGAAATTTTGGTATGTTGTTTGTGGGACATATGGGAATGTAAATGAATCATCTCACTCAATTAGTTTTGGATGGAACCCGGGTTGAAAAAGTGGAATACGCTGAACCTCATTTTTCAAACATTTTTCAAGCGAAGCTAAAATTCCCAAATTGCTTCGAAAATTTTAGGAAAAAATTCAAATTATTCCATAAAATATATAAACATTATTTTGGCAAAATAGGTTCGGTAGTTTCTCAAATACAATTTAAAATAATATAATATGAAGAGATCACGTGGCCCACTTCAAAATAAAATAGGGCCATCATCTTTTTTCCCAGTGTCAAAATCGCGATTTTTAAAGTTCTTTTAAATTTACATTCAGCGTTGTATCCGTCTTAAAACCGCTGTAGTTTTGCGTATTTCCTGTGCATTTATATTCTGCGCCAACGCAATGACACTATTTTTGAGTTTACATGATCATCAAATTTTGATTATATCTACAACGAAGCCTCATTTTATTGGATGCAGGATGTACACAAGTGATTATAAGATGAGTCGTATCAGAATTGCTGAATTTCTATCATGCAAAATTATTTGACTTGAATTATTATCTGGGAGTCTGGAATAAAAGTGTATGATTGAAATATTCACTGCTTTTACATAGAGAGCCAGGCGATTTAAATTTCGATGACGTCATTTGAATAAAGTTCATTTTTTTTTCGATGAAGTTTTAAGTTTCCAAATATAATTAATGTCTGTAGTACTGTGATCATTTAAAATATACCAGCTCTGGAAGTATCGCATTTTAGAGATGTTTAAATAAAATTGTATTCGAGTTGAAAAGTGTCGCATAATCATCGTTTTATACATGATTGATCTTTCTTGTTATTAAGACTCCAAAAAAAAAATATCCTTTTCCCTTTCATCAATTTTTAGTATGCGGAAGAGACACTGAAATTTAAAGGTGGGTTGATCTCCTAATGCGCATTTCAATGAGTACTTAATCAATTATATATTGCTACATCACATAAATTTACTGCCGCATATTGAAATTGGCACATAAACAATGGATGCAAAATCCCGGGCAAAAGACAATCGAGGGCTTATAACATTTCTCTCAAAGCGCAAGAGGTGCAAATATCCGAGATACTTACTACGCTGTTGTTTGAAAACAAATAGAAACAATAAACGGTTTAGAGCTTACACTAGATGAAAACTAGATAAAAGTAAATCTGAAAATATGAGAAGGCGGGCTTTTTCTGCTAGCAGGGGTCTTGTCAAACCAATCATTTCAGATTAAGGCGAAAGCTGCCATTTTTCATTTATATCTTGCTCCATACAATACAATACTGTAAATGGTTAAGGCTCATCTAATAATGGAGAGAAGTGAATACCGTCGCTGCAAGATCTTAGATAATAACAAAATGTTTTTCTAAGAGCTTTTACGGGAATATTTGTATTGTTATTTTTTATTAATTACGTTATATTGTTGTACGTAATACACTTCTGTATTTGTTTCATGTGAGGAATTTCATTATATGTATATGACTCCAAGAGATAATTGTATTGTGTTCTACAAATAAATATTGTGAATTGTTCGAATCAATGTTAGAATGGCATCTCGTAAAATAATAAGGAAATAAAATAAAATAAAATAAAATAAAAACTACTGAAAATAAAGGAAGGAGTATTTCTCTGAAATTGAGGAATGTAAAGATCCACCTAGTTTCCTTTTTTTTCATTGACCCCGACTGTCTAACCTACCCGAAGGTGTAGGGTATCTGTTTGGACGGCCGGAAAGTGCCACCTAATTTCGACCGGAACCTAGTGGAGGAGGCATCCATAGGGATCGTACCCTCCTTTCCACTACTACAAACCTCTCCTAAGGCCTTACGGATCCACATGCTTAACGTGATCGTACTTCGAGTGAACATTACGACATTTTGGGTACAGGCGGGAATCGAATTCTGGTCGTCAGAGTGCAATCCCTGAGCCCTAACCACTGGGCTGTCGCCCCCCCCCACATAATGTATGTCATGTATTATACATGAGATATCTAGTGATCGAGACCTTGATGGGAATAACCCCAATTTTGCTCGGGCTATAAGTTGCGCGCGCATAAAATCGGTCCATGGACACTGTTATCTGCAATTTTTCTTATTTTTGGTAACGTCCTTCTCTGGTGGGTTCTTATCATTTTGAACTTGTATCCCGGACTCAATTGTGAACGACTTTTATGTCGCCTAGGAGGTCGCCTTTTATGTCGCTTATGTCGCAAAATTGCGGCAAATAGCAAGTTTTCATGTTGCCACTGCAAGAACATTTCAGTCATTCTAGAGGATCCTCGCGGAGAAGCAGTTGCCTGGATCAGATGTGACCTAAGACAGCCTATGTCTGGAAAAAATGTGGACGAGTGCCCCTCACGACTGACTTTTAATTCAATCAGTGAGAAATACTGTAGAGCTCGCTGTCTATCAAACAACAACAACAACTTATTGCCATTGCAGTTAATTCCATGCTGATGTGCTTATAATAAGCGCGAAACCAGTCCATGGATACTGTTGTCTGCAATAGGAGTGTCATCCTTGTAATATACACTTGTCAGCTACGGATTCAAACGCGACGACTTGGCATGGCGTAAAACTGTCCCTTTCCTAAAATGAAGTATATAAAATATTTTGAAATGAGAAATGCCCTTGGAGGCCGACATTATAATAGGTTTAGCAATAGGCAGTTTATTATGATTGTCAAGATACGTCCTTGTGAGCGTAAAATTCACCCATAAAAGTATAGGTATATCATGCAAATCCTTCAACAGATTTCTAATTTATATTTTCCGAGGAAGCATGAAGCGCTTAACTCCGACGTAGAAAAATGAATATTAAAGAAGCTATCATAATTTACAGATGTCATTTGTTATAACCTTTGGGGACATTTGCGAAAGCCACTTCAGAGACATAAGCTCTATATCCGCATTAATAATAAAATCAAATGGACTATAATGTTATGTATGATACATTTCAAGATGAACATTAGGTAGCTTTACACAGAGGCCACAAATATTAAAGACTTTTCACGAAACATTATATCCGGCTTTGTTATCGAAAAATCTAGAACTAGACAGAATATTTACTTTCCCTGCAATACATGGTAATGCATAGGGAAAGTATTGGAATCGTGTCGAAAATCGCGAATCGGGTTTCCGACGGATCGACATGATTCGGGACTTCTAGAATACGAAAAACTATTTGTAGTTTTTTCGCTGTCCTTCTGTCTGTCTGTCTGTGCAATGTATGTGTCCACATTCATTCAAAAACGAATGAACCCAATTTCATAAAATTGGGTACGCAAGTCACGTGTATAGGATCCTGGTGCTGATTCGTTTTGGTACGATTCGGGATAAAAGAACCCGCCTTTTCTTTTCAAAATGGCCAGAAAGAGTTGCCTGTATCCATTTTAGCAGAAAAACTAATAGATCCAATTTCATAAAATTGGGTAGATTAATCCATTGTGGGTTACCCTGGTGCTGATTAGATTTTGGTAAAATTCTAAGAAAAACAACCTGCCACTTTTTGCGAAATGGTTCGCAAAAATCGTCCAAACCTAAAATAAAAAACTACGTATGCTCAAATATATCCATTATATGCTTGGTTTATACGCCATTTTTAACAATGAAAATAATAAGATCCACCCCATTACACTAGGAGACGAGCCGTTCTCGAGATATTTAGCTTTTCGCATTTACGCTACGCCACCTTTGAAAATAAGTCCAGTCACCCAATGAGAACGAAAATTCAATTAAAAGTGCCAACTCAATGTCATTATAAATAACTATGGGTGCTATTTTGTGCCATTAAACTCAATATAAGAAATTATTGAAGAAACAAAGAGAACGTGAATATGAGTTTGCAGGGAAAGCCATGTGATGTCCACATCCCATTTTTTTAAAATTCGAGCGAAAACATTGATATTTATTTGAAATTTTATATTTCCTTAAGGCAGCATAGGACAAAATTTGGCACGAGTGTGCATAAAAGGAGTTATGGATGGCTCAATGATAACGAAACATAACAGTTTCAATCACGGTACTGAAAAATAGTTTCGGTATAATTTTTATGTTCGTGACATCATTAGTCCCTTTCTGGGAGTTGCCCCCCCCCCCTTAAAAGGGTATACAGTGTCAAAATTGGTATTAATTGAAAGGTTTTTCAAGCCGTTTAAAATGAAAGGAATACTAGAATTGTGATCATTTGGACCTGATACAGAGTTTCCGGTCACAATACTTTCCTTATACATTATGCATATAAGGAAAGTAATAGGATAGTTTTTGTAAGAATTTGGTATTTTGACACTCAAAAATTTGCTAATAGTCATTTATTTCACGCGATATTAATTAAATCTCGCCTGCATTTTGATGATGAGGACAAACACAAGCGAGTATGAATAAGTTTGGACGAAAAAGCTTCCAAACGTTTCAATGTACGTGGTGTAAATCCACATTGTCCTGTGAATTAATAATATAAACATCTTAATTTATCTGTCTGTTTATCTATCTATCTGTGGGTAACTCTCTTACAAAATGTTGCCAAACGTGTTTCAATCCCCGAT
Source organism: Amaurobius ferox (assembly GCA_951213105.1). NCBI lineage: Eukaryota > Metazoa > Arthropoda > Arachnida > Araneae > Amaurobiidae > Amaurobius > Amaurobius ferox. The sequence continues at coordinate 140,815,848 of OX578147.1, read as the reverse complement.
AAACATTTCACTTGAGAAACTGACCCAGACCATCAGCATTTTCATAGCCCTTCACGTGAACGCTCAATTTTTCCGACCACCCATTGACCTTTCACGGTCAGTACTGTTTGAATAAGAATAACCTTATTTCTCCGTTCATAATGCATGACGAAATTTTGGCGTTGAAATGGGCGGAATATCGCCAACGTGGCGAGATTTTTTTAAATGTCGCCAAATTGGCAAAAATAGCGCCAAATTGACAAAAATGTAGCCTAATTGATAAAAATGTCGCCAAATTGATAAAAATGACATTAAATCAATAAAAATGACGACTCATTGATGAAAATTCAATATCTTGGAAAGAATATAAGAATCTATTATAAGAATAACCTATTTCTCCGTCTGTAATGCTTGGCGAAATTCTAGCGACGAATTTTGGCGGCCTATCGTCAACTTGGAGAATCCATTTAAATTTAGCTAAATTGACAAAACGTTACCAAATTGATAAAATGACGATAAATCAATGAAAATGACAACTCATGGATGGAAATTTAATATCTTGGAAAAAAACATAACAAACGATTCCATGAATAACTCATTTTTCCGCCCGTTTGTAATGCTTGACGAAACATTTGGAAGGATGTCGCAAACTTGGCGACTTTTTTAAATATTGCCAGATTGAAGAAAATGTCGCCAAGCTGAAAAAACTGTCACCCAATTGATAAAAATGACGCTAAATGGGAGGTAATGCTTTGCAAATTTTTAATTCCGTCATATGACGGGCATACCTTCTAGTTTTGCAATAAAAGAAGTGAAGTTACTGCATCAGTTAATATTCCAGGGAAAATCATTGCAATCTAGCTGCTTGTACTCGAAATCAATCGAAGGAAACAAACACATGTCGCAAATGTTTCCTTCGGAAAACAGTAACGTACGAAATTAGGTCAGAAGTTGGTTAAAACTTTGACCATTATCCTGAATGGGGCTGAAAAAATTCATTTGACTAATCACATTTGGACGGAAGCAGTAGCGAATTGTTTGAATTTATTTACTAATGAGAGCAACGCCGGAGAAAAGTTGAAGTTTTCAAAACGAAACTCATTAGTATTATAATTATACCTGCAGTTTTTATTCCGGCGACCATTTTACTTTTAATGACACTTAGAATGGTAACGCCAAGTCAAACTTGCTCAATGTGACTTTAGACTCCAATAGGAGGTGCAATAAATAGCTTTGTCATTCTAGGTTTAATCGACATAAAATTAAATTAAGAGTGTGGCTCCCCTCGAGATTCTCAAATCCAAATCTATGTTTAGTAGCTTTCTTTCCCCAAATTTTACAAGAAAAGTATTGAAAAATCAGCATCGTTCTTCCAAACGTTTCGTTAAGCTCCCCCCCCAAGAAGTATATACTCAGCCCCCCTGATAAAAATATTAAATGCGATATGAAATTTCATATAAAATGTCATTCAAATTTTGCATAAAAAAATATCTTTTGAGATTTTTTGTTTAGAAATTATTTTGTTTTAAAATTTTTTTAATGGAGCTGAATGTGTGATCATACTCATGATCCATTTATTGACCTATTTAATTTAAAAATATCTAAAAATGATGACACTAGAATTTAGGATACTTTTGTATTATTGCGGGGTTCACTGCTATACATTATAGAGTCCAAATCAACTGATAAGTAGGTAAGAGTTGATATTAAGCATTAACTTGTATTCACTTTCAGAATGTTTCTACAGATTATTAACAGCCTCATGACTAGTTAATGCTTACATTAAAATCAATTCTAATAATTATATATTAATATGGATGTATAGTAGTTATATTTATATTAATAATCAGCTCTTAACTGGCAAATGTAAATATGCAATTACTTGTTAATAATTTATATGAATTGAAATATATAATAGTAACTATTTCAGTTTATAAGTACTAATGTTTGATTGTGTTTTTGGTGAGCCTCTTTAAGACTGTTGAGCTCCTTTTGCATTTCCCCCAGTTCCTCTTCAATTTCGTCTTTGGCTACGGCTCCCAGGGAGTAACTTACACCGGGAGGGGGGGGGGTTAATGACGTCACGAACAAAAAAGTGTGTCGTAGCTATCAAGTATCGTGATCATTGCGTCATCCATAAACCCTTTTATGCATGAATATGTGAAATTGTATCGGATGTTGCCCTATTAAACATATATAAAATTTCGAATATATTTTGAAATTTTCACTCGAATTTAAAAAAAATTCCATCCACTTCTAAATTTTTTTGATAATAAAGCAGAATATAAAGTTTCGTGAAAATCCATTAATATGAGCGGCTGCTAGCGTGTATACAAAAAATCAACCCCAGACACACGTACAGCATTCCAAATATAGGCAAAATGTGTTCAGGAGATCCTACAACATATGTTGGCTTCGAAAATTTTTGTGCAAACAATATGTTCTCTATACTATTACATGGTGAGAGGAAGTAAACCTAATTTTTCTTATTTTGTTGACGCTAAATCTTAACAAGCAAGATACGTTAAGTTTAGAAATTTCTTATAAATAAGCTCTGGGAGATACATACATAAAATTATCAGACTTTTTAAAACTTTTACAAAAGTAGTATATAAATTATCACAAACTTCAATATATATTAATTAAAGTGGTGTTTTATTAGTATTTTTTAATTTCCTTATTTTATTACATACAAGACAGTTTCTTATGGCACTGGTGTATTAAAACAATTATTACTTCTAAACAAATATACAGCCAGTGTTTAATTCCTGGAATTATCAAATTTTTCTTATAGTATACATTTTTAACACTCTCCAACATAGTTGTAAAATATTTATGACTTTGTTCATTCTGTCTATTCGTACGATAACTGTCGTAAAAATGACTTTATCAAAATGAAACTTTAGTATGTTGCTGGTACAGTCTGTGGGACAAACGGAAATGTAATAATATCACTCAATTAATTTCGGATTGAATCCGGCTTGAAAAAGTGAAATACATTGAAACTTATGAGACTTCATTTTTCAAATATTTTTTAAGCGGAGTCAAAATTCACACATTGCTTTGAAAATTGTAGGAAATATTCAAATTATTACGTAAAATGTGTAAAGAAAATTCATCAAAATATGTAATGAAATAATAATGACACCCAAATTATATGAAGAAATGGCGTGACTCATTGTAAAATAAAAAAATCTGATGTGGGCAGCACATGACGTTCCTTATATAATGCAATGAATTTACTACTTTTACAGTAAAAAAAAAAGGTTACTCTTGTAGTAGATATTTATATTCTTTCCAAGATATTGCATTTTCGTCATTGAGTCGTCATTTTCATTGATTTAGCGTCATTTTCATCCATTTGGCGAGATTTTTGTTAATTTGGTAACTTATAAAATGTCGCCAAGTCGGCGACGTTTCACCCAATTCGTCGCCAAAATCTCGCCAAGCGTTATGGACGAAGAAATAACTTATTCTTATAGGAGATAAATGACTAATGGCGTTCAAATATAAAAGTATGACTCAAAGTACCTTTTCTCATGAATGGAACGAGCTAGATCTACGAAAATGAGGTCACCCAATGGATCGCATGATATTATACCTATGAAAAGTGAACATGTTTCTCAACAGTTAATATATTTTTTTTAATTTATGGGATATTTTGATAAATTTATTTGAAAAATGTGCAATATCTCGAGAACAGTTCATGCTTGCGCTCAAAAGTTTATGTCAATCGTTTTCTAAAGAAAAATTACGTAAGAAATGTCTATTTGCGTGACTTTATTAAAGGTTTTTGTATGATTTTTTCAAAATTTCACTCGAACATTTAGGGAGCTTCTGAAGATGCGGTTGTGTTTAAAAACAATAGGCTTCCAGTATTCGTAAATTGTAGTTTTTGTACCAAATTTCATTCGAATTGCTCCATTCGTTCGTGAGATATCACTTTCACAGTATCACACACACACTCACACACAGACATCACCTCAAAAATGTTCGATTCGCGTTCAGGGATACTTGAAACGTGCTCTCTCGTTGAAAACTCGAATTCGACTTTTTTTCGACCCCGTCATAATACTTTCTTTTTACATTATACTATGTATATAAGGAAAGTAATATGGTATCCATTTTATTTTCGGTTAGTGAAAATTTTAATTTTTAAGGAGCTCTTATTTTTATATTGAGTATTGAATCCTTCCTCAAACCGCTTTATTTATTTATTTATTTTTTGCATATTTTCTGTGTATCTAAATTCTGTGCCTTCGCAATTACAATAATTTTTATTTTAAATGATCACTACACTTTGACTACTTCTACAACGAAGCCTCATTTTAATGAATGCAGAATGTAAATAAGTGATTATAAGATTAGTTGCACAAGAATTGCTAAATCTTTTCACGCGAAATTATTTAGCTCTGCAGTCTGGAATATAAGTGATATGAATAAAATATTTAGTGATTTTACATAGAAAAGCAGGCGATTATAAAGCATTTGCCTCTTTTTGATGAATTAAAATAAATTACAAATAAAATAAATTACTGTAGTACTGTGATCATTTAAAATATACCACAGCTGAATGTATCGTATTTTAGAGATGCTTAAATAAAATTGCATTTCAGTTGGAAAGTGTTTCATAATCAATGCTTTATGCATGATTGATCTTTTATGTCAATGCTTTAATTAGATAATCAATATAGAGAGGGCAGAGCAACCACACGAAAATCTACCGAACCGCAAGTCACAGCTCAATTTCGAGTACACCCTTGCTAACAGAATCAAAAACTGTATGAGCGGTATATTCAATTTCAAAAATTCGAGGCCACTGTTACAGTTTTCGTCCCCCTTGATGCTAATGAAACAAAAAATTCGGCGCCTTACTTGCACAAACAAACTTTAATATGTGATTGAAGACATTTTATACATTTTGAACTCTTTCTTTAGACTCTTTGAACTCTTTCATTTAGATCACAGTGCTGGAGGGGCGGTACAACACAGGGGTTAGAACACTGCTGCGGTCCCTGTGCATGTCGCCCCTACTGTGTTCTAGTCTAAATTGGGTGGCATTGTCCCGGTCGTCCTAACAAATGCCTTACACTTTCGGGTAAGTCGGACGGTGAATATCGAAAGAAAGATCACAGCAATTACTATATTTTACTAATTTAATTTTACTAATTTAATATTTTACTTTTTGAATCCCTTTTTATTAACACTTTACAACATAGTTGAAAAGTGTTCATGACGTTGGTCATTCTGTCTGTCTGTCCGTTCGGACGATAACTGCTGTAAAAATGACTTTATCAAAATGAAATTTTAGTATGTTGTTCTGACGATCTCGGGGACTTATGGAAATGGAAATGAATAGTGTCACCCAATTAGTTTTGGATTGAACCCGGGTTGAAAACGTGAAATACATTGAACCCTGATATGTGAGTCATCACACGTCAGGTATTGACGCTACATAGACCGATCTCGTACAGTGGAGTAAATAAAAAAATACATAATACCAGTAATTAAAATGAAGAGGCTTAATTTTAAACAATAACAAAGAATTTATTTCATTAAGATAAAACCTTATTTAATATTTGATAAAGTCAACAATTCCACAATGAATGTTAAATAAATTCCAGCACTCGTAATAGCTCATTTAATTTTACAATCATGCAACACTACCATTGTAAGTAACATACCGTGTCATTCCTACATTACCTATAGGATAAAATGTCTCACCTACACTATTCCAATTCATATTCTGTAAAATCTCCTTTATCAATATCTGTCTTTACGTGTGACATACATTTCACACGTGCGTAATTAAATTCAATGACACCTTTTATCACTCCTAACATTATTCTGCATTAATAGAGAGCGAGAGAGAGAGCTTACTCAACAATTGACCTTCGTGCAAAATACATGTAAAGAAATTTCCTACCTCGGAACATCGCCGTTGACTGGAACTTGTCACCGGCAAGAGGAAACGGACTTCTCCGATGGGCTGCCTCTTATCGTCGCTCTCGTGCGACCTCATTTTAGCACTCCAAAAATTCAACTCCTTCCTCGATTTTCAAATTTTAAAAGTTTAAGTCTCTCTTCATCTCTCCCCTCTCTCTTAGGCCCCCAGACTCTCATTGGTTCCGTAAATACATAACTCCGCCTTCCGGCTATCTAACTGGCCGAAGCCCCCCTTGAAATATCAGATATTTGAGCATTGTCTTTTTCGAGCAGAAAGTTCTCACGAACATTTTCCCATGTCCATCAGGAAGTTAATTGACTTCTCGGGTCAAGAGGTTCAACCCCTTTCGTCTAATATAGTACCTAGTGTTGACGTGAATACGAGAAGCTCCCTTTTTCACTCTCGAACTACGTCCGGTCCAGCTGTGTCTAAGGGAACGTTATATGAATTGTCTCGCTGTATGAGGGACCATCTTCTTAGATCCCCTTCCACTTTCAAAATAGCAATGTTATATTGGGAATTGAAAATTACAATATAACAAACCCTATGGGGTCATATTTTTCACACATTTTTTAAGTGAAGTTAAAATTCACAAATTGCTTCAAAAGTTTTAGAAAATATTCAAATGATCTCATAAAATATATAAAAAAATTGAGCAAAATAGGTTCAGTAATTTTTAAATAACCATTAAAATAATAATGACACTCATATAATATGAAGAGATCACGTGACCCACTTCAAAATAAAATAAGGCATCTATCTTTTTTTCCCAGAGTAACAATCGTGATTTTTAAACTTATTTTAAATTCATATTGAGTGTTGCATCCGTTTTGAAACCTCTATATTTTTGCGTATTTTCTGTACTTCTATATTCTACGCCAACGCTATTACTATTTTTGAGTTTAAATGATCATCAAACTTTCTACAACTTTCTATTTCTACAAAGAAGCCTCATTTTAATGGATGTAGAATGTAAACAAGCGATTATAAGATGAGTTTCACAAGAATTGCTAAATTTTTTCATGCAAAATTATTTAACTTGGGGTCTGGAATAAAAGTGCATGAATGAAATATTCACTGCTAGAGAGCCAGACGATTTATATTTCGATGACGTCATTTGAATAAAGTTAATTTTGTTGGACGAAGTTCTAAGTTTTCAAATATAATGAATTATTGTAGTACTGTGAAAATTTAAAATATGTCAGCGCTGAATGTAACGCATTATAGAAATGTTTAACCTTTTGCTTACGGGTGGGACAGCGTCCATCCCAAACGAAGAACCTCCCAAAATGACAGGTATTTGACATACTCTATCCCAAACAGTTCGATCCCCCTTTGGAGACATTGGCGTCCATGAAATCGCAAACAGAAACATTGCACCTGTTGCATGTAGCAGGTAGAGAAGGAGAGGTACAGAAGGAAAATGTTCACTTCAGAAGTTCTTTAAAAATGGAATAACTCATTAACTAAATCGAAATTTACAAAAAGGGCAAGGTTCTGCAAAAATTTAACTATGTAGGTAAACAAAAATGGGAGATCTTCCTATTGCTAGTGTCATAGCGGGTTCCGAGGGCATCTCGAGTCACCACGGATACCGGCCAGACACGGCAGACCGAGAGTCTAACTCTCACCAAATTTGTAACCCAGGTTCGAAACACATCTCTCGTCAGTTGGAGGATTCCAACTGATGACCTGTGAAGGAAAACCCAACAAATACCAAAGAATTACCTTTACCTTCAAGGATACACCAGGAGCTGAAAACACATAAATTCGGTACAGATTCTACACAAATAAGAACACATGATTTTAGTTCAAATCCAATATTTATTAATTATTCAAGAAATGGAGTTGCAGATCAAATACAATTACTGATTTAGTAATTTAACCACTGGACCTCTCTTTACCAAAATCATCGGCTCTTTGCCGGAACTTAATATTCATTCTATAAATCAAGTAATTACTCATAAATTACATATATTCTAATTTAGCAAAAATAAAGGTATGGTCAGAGAGAATGCACACACCCGGGGAACGTTAAAGGCTTACGAAAATAACCAGTATAAAATCAATTTAAATTATTATGGCTTAGATAAAGCTTCAATATGAAGAAAGAAACTGTAGTTAGAATATATATATGTATAATGCTGGCAGAAGATCCTATGGATGAAAAGTTCTGCAGCGGTCGATGCACAAGTCCAGTCAACAGCTCGTTTAAACCTTAAAGACCTTTAAGTCTTACCTCAAGAAATTCTTGGAAGGACTCATGGCAGATAGAGCACAGGCATCCACTGATAATTTCCCTCGGGGCAAACATTGCCCCGCTCCAGCAGGAACGGTTGAACCGCAGTTTCCGGCAAGGTGCCGGATCAGGTCAGCCGAAGGAACAGCTTCATATTTGCTTTCTCTGGTCCCGGTACTCGACCAAGCGAGATGAGGCATCATCTCCAACGTCTACACGGCGGTCGACGGTCGGCGAGGGCAAGGCATCAACAGATCTCGGCAGTGGCGACGGTAACAGCAGTGGCGATGGTAACAGCAGTGGCGAGGTGGCATCTCTCCCGACCCGCACAACACGGTAACTCCGCCTGAGGGCTAAGTCCCGCGTTGACGTGAGTTCGAAGATGTTTCCAGGGAGAGAGCCCCGAGTTACAATTTACGCAGCTTATATACATTCCAGATGGATCCAGAACCCGTCCAATAGAAAATGACATGGGCTCACATCATCTCCTCTCCACCAATCGAAAATTACTTCCAATTCAAATTCATCCACAGTTCCGCCCCACAACGGACGATTCCAAAGGCACGCGTATCTGCCGCGTGACAACAAGGAGACATCTGTCTCCGCCAGCAAGCCAGACTAACAGGCGTCGTTCCCAGAGTGTGCGAGAATTATATAACGAAATAAAAATGGCACAAATTACTACTGATTTCGATACTTCAACATCTGCTAAAATATATACATTGACAAGAGGGTTCCAGGACACAGATTAATTAAATAAAAGTTTAAAAAGTACAGAAGTTATGCATTTTACAAAGGAGTGACGAATTCCGTCACGACAGACTCCCCCTCCCTCCGGAGAAAAAAAATTCGACAAGGGAGGATTTTTTTCATCCACACCAGCAGAAGCAAGTAGACATCAGGCTCCTTGAAGTCCAAGGTACCTTCAAGAAAAAATTTCAGCAAAATTTTGAAAAGATGCAGTCGGCCAAAACTACATCAAGGGCTCTTGACACGAACACCATCCCACATGGGCGCATGTCGAAGAACCAGGGCCAAAACTAACCTAAAAGTGACTGCAAATGAGTCAAATCCTAATGAATACCAGCCCTTCACAAAAGATTTCACATTATGTGAATTTCCAAAAATATTAAATGATTACATTAAAATTTCAATAAAATTCTAATTTTCAATTAAATTCAAAGTTTCCAAACAAATTAAAGATTTCAATTAAATATTTACAAAATTAACCCTCAAGTCAGCACAAAGTTAAAATAATTTTTCCAAATAAAATTTTCAATTAATTTCAATTTATAACTATTTTCAATTTTCTGCTTTTAAATTTCAAATTATTTTCACATTCTTTAAATAATTAAATTTCCAGCAATTATATTTACAAGTGGTCAGCATAACATTCTTCAATTATAATATTAAGTTTTATTCCTTCAATCTACTGCAATAAAATTTAATGACCACACAAAATTTTCTTTTCAATTATAAACAGCAGCAAGTATGTGGCTCAAGGCTTGTCTAAATAGACACAGAATTTATAAATAACTATTTTAAATAATATACAGATTCAATTTAAGTGACCATACCAAGAACAATTAAATTTTTTATACCAACCTGGTCCAGTGGCGAACAAACATCCATTGACAATCAAAAGGTGTCCATTTGACACAAAAGTATTTTCATTCCTCTTACAAAGAGGCAGCGAGCAGGCAACATTCATGACACAGGTATTCTTACCCTAATACCATTTCAATATTATACAATTTTCAATTCTAATATTTAAATTATTAATTAATTTTCATTTTAATTTTCAACAATATTTCCAAAATCATACATTTCATTTAATATTCAAATCATTCTTTTATCAATTTATGACACTTTTTCCAAATTATCATTCTACAATTATTCAACCAGATCATGTGGCAGAAAAGGGGGATCAGTGGTCGAAAACACATCCACATTTTAAAAATTTCATCTCGAAATTAAATTATTTCTTTTTCTTTTTCAAATGTAATCAACTGTGGACAACTGTGGCAAGTAATCAACAATGGTGACCGGGTGACAGAACCAACTCAACACACTGTGATCATTTATATTTTTTTCTCAATATTCGAAATCATTTTCTCCAAAGTCCTGTGACTCGCAAAAAAAACACATGAAAATATACACTAAATAAATATGTCAAGAAATTTTTCTTAACATCAAAAGATTAAATATGAAATATAATATATGTATATGCACTGGAATATATGCGATTAAATATGTAAATAATTATTAAGAGATTCTTTCTCTCAATAACACCAAAGAATATATATATGAACATATAACATGAATAAAACAAGAACAAATGTGGCAGTAAGGGAAGGTCTTACTCCACAAAACACATTTATATACACTTCTCATTCCAAAAAAAAACATTCTCTTAATACCACTCAATGGAATTTGGAACATCCCCGAAGCAACAGACAAAGACAACCAGCTCCTAGTACTGGCGTCAGCAATTTTAAAGAAATTTAGAAGAAGGGCAGTGTGCCCGTCAACACAACTACCACACCTACAAGAACAGAATGCGGGTAACACTCAATACCTGCAGGGCAAAAGTTCCGAAAAAGGCCTAAAGCAAGGATGACCAATTCCACATCCTACTACACATGTAAAAAAAAATACAGTTTTTATAAAAATTCAATTTATGTACAGCACATTAATATGCAATTTAATTTGGTCTCACTTTTCGAGAACCAACCGAGTCACGGAGAAAACACCCAAAATTTTTTTTTTTTGTCACCACCGGTTCACACCGAAATAAAATATTTTTTTTTTTTCATAAACAACAAGTGCCTCAATTTCATCAGTGCTCTACAGGCACGGGCACGAAAATCAAATTTTGAACTTCAATCCACTCATTTTTTTTTTTTTAATAATCATTTCTTATGTATTATTATCTTTTCTTTTTCTCATGAAGTTCACTAAGCTTTGCCACCAAGTAAAAATATCTTAAAATTTCAATACAAATTTTTCGCCACTCCCCAATCAAACATCAAGGCCACAGATCAAATTTCAAAAATTTTTCAAATCAATTTATAAATTTCCAATTACTATCAACATTTTTAAAATATTTGTAAATAACAAGTCATCAAAGTACCAATTTTTTCAAAATTTCAAACATTTGTAAATAAGTAAGTGTCATCTCAAAATTCACTAATTTCCATTTAATTTCACTAAATTATTTTTAAATTCAATATATTTCTTTTAAAATTAAGTTTAAGTTGCCTGTCAAAGATGTAATCAAGTTATTTGAAGTCAAGGACGAAATTCAATTATTCAAAGAAAAAATCTTTTTCTCAATGTTATTTCACTTTTGCACCAATTCTCAATGTCAATTTATTAAGTGCAAACAAAAAATTTAAATGTGCAACTCCTAATTAGATGAAATCCAAAGTTTATTTTTATAATTAATCATTAAGTTTTCAAATTAAAATTCAAATCAAAATATTTTTAAGTATGGATTTCAGAAAGTAAATATGTAAAGTAAAATTCAAAAAAATTATCAAGTAAATTAACTTGTGGAATCCAATTTAAAAATTCAACATTTCTCAAAATAAATTAGAGTTCACTGACTCTTACTAGATTTCCACACAAGTAAATAAACTTTTAAATTGTTCTTATTTCATTTTAATTCAAAATTGTGGAACACATTCTCAATGTTTCTTATTAACGTAATTAACTTAGAGTTTCTTTACTCTATCCCGTTCCACATTTCCAATACAATAAATCATTATATAACCTTAGAATATTTCAATTTGCATTAAATTATTTGTGGATTCACTTTCCATATATCAATTCAGTAGTTGTAAATAAATTTAGAGTTCCTCTGCTCTAATTCAAAATTCCACAAAACCCGACTCCAATTCAATTATTATAATATTATTTTTTTTTCTAAATATTTCATGTTACCAACAGGAGTCGCAAAATTATTCTAAGTTTTTAAAATATTTCCACATTCAGTTATTTTATAATGCAATTATCTTTTAATATTCAAATTCTAATTCAGTTAATGTATTTTTCGATGTTAAAGCGAGCATTCATTTCAACTCAGTCATACAATTAAAAAATTCTACTTCTACACTTTAAACCAAAACCTATCGAAAGTAGGTCAAATGTTTCTCATACGTCAACAGAATTATTTCATGTTCGCTCTGCACCATGCAGGAATGTCTAGCACGGGGGGGAAAGAACACTTCGTTTACACATTCGGCGTCAGCTCATTATCGGCTGAAGTAAACACAGCTCTTTTTAACTCAATCGAAAACCCAGAACCCAGGAATGGAACTTTCAATTTCTTTATGTAATTAATTTCAGAAACAATATTATTATTTTCTCATTCAATACCAAGGGGAAACAAGGGAAATCTGAGGCCGAAAATACATTTCAAACTTTAAATTCAATATCAACGTTAATAAATAAGTCACTTTTCGACTTTTCTCAAAATATTTTCAAATTAAATCATTTCATTTCTCTTATTTTTAAAACATTTCTCCACAATTTCTCTTTAATATTTCGACATTATATTTTCAAATTTTCAACATTTCTTTTTTCAATACCTCACCTGCGAGCAACTCATTCTGACAGAATTTTCAAACTTTTTAACAAAACTCGCTGGACACAATACGGAATTGAACAAATATCCTGACCAACGGTTCTTCCCGAAACAATTTTTTTTTTCTTTTTGAGCAAGACTTTTCATTGCTACCGAAATTAACACAGATGAGTGCAAAGAGGGATCAACCCACGAAAACAACAGTTCTTAATATTAAGTAACATTCCAAACAAACAAAGTCAATTCCAACCCAAGACATTCAACACTCCTCAAAATTGTTTGTGAGGCAATTTCGAGCAACAAACATTGAACACAGAGTGTAAACCGGGTAGCTAATCCGATTACACAACAAAACACAACAGAACATACGAGTGAAAAACGGGTAGACTTCCGTAATCACAACAAAACAAAACTTAGGAAGGTTAAGACACGAAAATAAATATTTAGCAAAATGTTTGGATGCAAAATTTTAGCAAGGAGGCAGAAACAAACAGGTGGAGAATCAATCATTTCATTTAATCATCCTGAGGCAAACAAATCAATTTCAATCACTCACAAGCACTCAGGGAAAATAAATATATAAACAAACATGGCTCTCAGTCCCACACAAACACATTTTTACAAGTTGACTTTTCAAAAATATCATTTTTCATAAAATTATTATTTATCTTTATAAAACTGTGGAAACAGATTTTTCATTTCTTATTTTATAAATTCCACAAACAATTCAATTTATTCAAGTCAAAATTTCATCTTTCAAATTCTAAGTCAACATTTTCCAATAAATTTACCCCTTTTTCGAAAAAAATTCCTGGCTCATCCCCGAATTATTGAAATGACACAGTACATACATTTCATTTTGATAATACACAATTTTTCACTTTATATATTTTTATGTGCTCATTTAATATTTCATTTGTAAATATCATCATCAAATATGTGTCAATATAATATTTCATATATGTAATCAATTTTTTTCCAATTTCAGTATTCAATTATACATAATACCATATTTTTCACTTACCGTAATAAAATGTACTCTTTTCTTTTCTTTTTGTCATAAACAATTCACAACTCATTTATTTTACTCAATAATTTACGTGATCAAAAGAAGACCTTTATTTTATATTATTATATATTTTTTTCCATGAAAACTCAAATTTACTATTTTGGTCCATCAACTCGAGTCTGTCTGTCATACAGAACTCAAAACTTGTGTGCTCTCTTAGCTACACAACAACAAAAACTTTTTTCACACAGAATTATTTTTATTTTCTCACGTAATTATTTTTATTTTTAAACTCATTATATTTGTCAAATCTTATATGTCCTAATTAGTTGTTATAAAACACAGGGTGTAAAATCAAATCATTAACCTATTTAATATTTCAGTATTTAATATCTTAGTATTATTTAAAATTCAAATATTTAATTTAAACATTTATAATCAATTTACAAAATTTTTCGATCAAATCTCAAGAACAACCCTCACTTCCAGTTCAAAATTTCAATCCATTTTTAACCATCTAACATTCCATGAGACTCGGACTCTGCAAACCCCAAATTTCATTCTTATTTTTTTTTTCATTTGGGAAAGGGCTCAATGAGCTCGTCGTAATAAACTTTTTTTTTTTTTTTTTTGCAGTGAATCTCCTCACATAACTCAAACAAAAATTTCAAACCGAAACAAGAAGAATTCTCAAAATTCAAAAGCGAAAGTTCTTTTAAAACAAATATTTACATTTAACTTTCTTATATATCAACTTTAATTTTCAATTTAATTAATATAAAGTTTTAAATAATCAATTTCTTAATTCTTAAGTTTTCTACAAAGTTTAGAACATTTCTTAAAACATTTTTACTGTCAGCTACTTAACATGTATTCTTACTTTATGTCACTCTATTATACACCCCTCAACAAGTCATAATAAATAAATAGATATGGAATTTCTCATTTTATTTCCGTGCAACTTTTGCACCATTTTTTTTTTTTCTTCTCAAATCTGGCTATGTGTCACTCTGCACATACCAACAACTACTACTTTATTTTTTTTTTTTTTTTTTCCACATCGCAATATTTTTCAACACTAATATACTCAATCATTCCATATCTCTTATTTCTGATATTATTTTCAACACACGTCACAATCATGTAGTCGTAATCTGGTAGTCATAATTAAGGATTGTCATTTCAATGCAGGTGTACTTTCGATTCAGATTCAAGTTAAACAATTTATATTTCAATTTACACAGATTTTATTTTATTTTATTTTAAATTTCGAATGAAATTTCAGAAGACGGCCTCCATTCTCGGCCCAAATTTTCAATCTCACATTTTAAAACAAAACTAAACACACGGAGTTTCAAAAATTGCCAACCCAATTTTTCTCTCTTTTTTTTTTTTCTTATTGGGAAAATTGCTCAACAGAGCTCGAAGATAAAATTACAGCAAATTCTTAAATCTCACACATTAATACTTTCAAAATTCAGATCAAAAACAGAAGAATTCCACAAAATTTCAAATCGAAACCATTTCTCACTTTAGAATTTTATACCATTTAAATTCAATTTTTAAAGTAATTCTTTAATTAAATTTTCACTTTTAACAGCTTTATATATTATTATAGTTAGTAATTTTCAATTATCATAAAAATTTTCAGATTCTAAACAATTTTCCAAAACTGTATTCTTAACCATTTTTATCGTACACCAAGCATTTTCGTTTTATACCATGCCACTTTTCACTAAAATTTCACACATTTAAACTATTTTTCTGTATAAATACTTTTTACAATAATTTCATAAATAACGCATACAAATTTTCAATACAAAAGTGTGCAACTCTCAAAACCAAAACCATACCAACGGTCCAGTTTCACCAAAAATTTTCAAAACTCCATACAACAAAATTTAAAACACACAGGTGCTCGAGAGGGAAGGTCAAAGGCACCAATTGTCATAGCGGGTTCCGAGGGCATCTCGAGTCACCACGGATACCGGCCAGACACGGCAGACCGAGAGTCTAACTCTCACCAAATTTGTAACCCAGGTTCGAAACACATCTCTCGTCAGTTGGAGGATTCCAACTGATGACCTGTGAAGGAAAACCCAACAAATACCAAAGAATTACCTTTACCTTCAAGGATACACCAGGAGCTGAAAACACATAAATTCGGTACAGATTCTACACAAATAAGAACACATGATTTTAGTTCAAATCCAATATTTATTAATTATTCAAGAAATGGAGTTGCAGATCAAATACAATTACTGATTTAGTAATTTAACCACTGGACCTCTCTTTACCAAAATCATCGGCTCTTTGCCGGAACTTAATATTCATTCTATAAATCAAGTAATTACTCATAAATTACATATATTCTAATTTAGCAAAAATAAAGGTATGGTCAGAGAGAATGCACACACCCGGGGAACGTTAAAGGCTTACGAAAATAACCAGTATAAAATCAATTTAAATTATTATGGCTTAGATAAAGCTTCAATATGAAGAAAGAAACTGTAGTTAGAATATATATATGTATAATGCTGGCAGAAGATCCTATGGATGAAAAGTTCTGCAGCGGTCGATGCACAAGTCCAGTCAACAGCTCGTTTAAACCTTAAAGACCTTTAAGTCTTACCTCAAGAAATTCTTGGAAGGACTCATGGCAGATAGAGCACAGGCATCCACTGATAATTTCCCTCGGGGCAAACATTGCCCCGCTCCAGCAGGAACGGTTGAACCGCAGTTTCCGGCAAGGTGCCGGATCAGGTCAGCCGAAGGAACAGCTTCATATTTGCTTTCTCTGGTCCCGGTACTCGACCAAGCGAGATGAGGCATCATCTCCAACGTCTACACGGCGGTCGACGGTCGGCGAGGGCAAGGCATCAACAGATCTCGGCAGTGGCGACGGTAACAGCAGTGGCGATGGTAACAGCAGTGGCGAGGTGGCATCTCTCCCGACCCGCACAACACGGTAACTCCGCCTGAGGGCTAAGTCCCGCGTTGACGTGAGTTCGAAGATGTTTCCAGGGAGAGAGCCCCGAGTTACAATTTACGCAGCTTATATACATTCCAGATGGATCCAGAACCCGTCCAATAGAAAATGACATGGGCTCACATCATCTCCTCTCCACCAATCGAAAATTACTTCCAATTCAAATTCATCCACAGTTCCGCCCCACAACGGACGATTCCAAAGGCACGCGTATCTGCCGCGTGACAACAAGGAGACATCTGTCTCCGCCAGCAAGCCAGACTAACAGGCGTCGTTCCCAGAGTGTGCGAGAATTATATAACGAAATAAAAATGGCACAAATTACTACTGATTTCGATACTTCAACATCTGCTAAAATATATACATTGACAAGAGGGTTCCAGGACACAGATTAATTAAATAAAAGTTTAAAAAGTACAGAAGTTATGCATTTTACAAAGGAGTGACGAATTCCGTCACGACACTAGTCTGTTCAGGACGCGAGCTCGCAGCTCAAAAACTCTTCCTCTGATTTTGACATTTAATATTTCCGAAATTAAATTGTAAATCGAAAAACGGTTTATAGCAGTGTGTTCCTCTAATATTTCTCTACAAATGCACCAACTTTCCTATTTTTATATGCTATAGATTTTGCGGTACGTCACAGAGAAACTTGAGAGACGAGAAATGTGTCAAACAGCGGCGGTGTCAGCTCCATTTCTATAATAGGGAAACTCAATTTAATGAATGTATTTAATGAATTTATTTGAATAACAGAAAGAGAAGACGAATTTGAGTCTGTAGGGAAAGTCATGTGCTACTTACATTGAACTGTTACTATTTCTGTGTTTTACATGGTAAAACGCAGAAACCATACACTCGCAAAAGAAGATGAGTCTTTTTTTCTGTGTGGAAGAGTTTTCAGCTTACCGTTTTGTAAAGTTCAGCAGCACACTTTTGAATTGAAATTCTATTGTACTTGCGTTCACCATCTTCATCTCCAATCCGCAGAATGTGACTTAAAGAGCTGGGCAAATACATGTCACAAGTGGCTAAAAGCTTAACAAATACGGATTAAAAGAGTCCCCACTTTCATCTTTGAGGATTTCTTTTTGGAAATAAACCGTCTTGGTTGCAACAGAAATTTAAGTGTCATTTTAAATACTAATTGTTTATCGATCAGAATTCATATTTTATTTTAATTTTATTTATTTATTTATTTAAAAAGAATTCAGGCTACAGGGCAAAGCCCCAGTAACAGCGTGCGAGTTAAAATACAATACAAAAAAATTTGATGTGGGCAACACATGACTTTCCTTATATAATGTAATGAATTTACTACTTTTACAGTAAAAAAATAGGTTTTTCTTATAGTAGATACGAATATTCTTTCCAAGACATTGAATTTTCGACAATGAGTCGTCATTTTCATTGATTTAGCGTCATTTTTATCCATTTGGCGAGATTTTCGTTAATTTGGCAACATTTCAAAAAGTCGCCAAGTCGGCGACATTCCGCCCAATTCGTCGCCAAAATCTCGCCAAGCGTTATGCACTAAGAAATAAGTTATTCTTACAACCGATAAATGACTATTGGCGGCCAAATACAAAAGTGTTACTCAGAGTATCTTTCTTCATGAATGGAACGAGCTAGATCCACGAGAATGATGTCACCCAATTTATCGCATGGTATTACATATGAAAAATGAACATGTTTATCAATAGGAATTTTTTATTTTTATTTTATATGACTTTTTGATATTTTTTTTGAAAAATGTACAATATCTCAAAAACGGCTCGTGTTAGCGTTCTAAAATTTATGTCAATCGTTTTCTAATGAAAAATTACATAAGAAATGTCTATTTGCGTAACTTTATTAGTGGTTTTGATTTTTTGACGATTTTTTCAAAATTTCATTCGAAAATTTAGGGAGGTTCTGAACATTTGATTGCGTATAAAAACAATAGGCTTCCAGTGTTTACGGATTGTGATATTTGTACCAAATTTGGTTCAAATCGGTCCATTCGTTCGTCAGTTATCGTCTCCACAGACCCACTGACACACACACACACATACTTTCACACACATACACACACAGACATCACTTCAAAAATGTTTGATTCGTGATCAGGGATGCTTGAAACGTGCTCTCCCGTCGAAAACTCATTCGAATTTTCGACCCCGTCATAATACTTTCCTTATACATTATGTATATAAGGAAAGTAATATACCGATTAAAATGTAACAAAATACATTAAAATGTAAGCTATTGACAACACATGATTTTCCAAAGCTCCTGCAAGTGAATAAAATCATTAAAATATAAAATATTGACAACATAGGATTTCTAAAATCCATTTCCGTTGAATCAAAAACAACGAGAGGATCGGGGAAGCTGTTGTATACTTTTCAAAAATGATTAATCGCACAATAAGTATTCGTACTAAAATTCCTTTCAGGCAATAAACTCATGCTCCTGGTAGAATACTGGGGAACATGAAAACCGATTGCACCCAAGACGGGGGAACAATCCATCCTGTCATATCACGAAGAAAAGTATAGGACCTGTAGCAGATAAGGCAGAACAAAAAATATCAATTTCCTTATAATGCAGCTATCTCAAGAATTTATTTTGAACCATTTCGATCTTGCTTGCATGATCAGCATGAAAAGGCCTTCTCGCCGCAGAAGCATACAGACCTGAGCGAGGCATTAGAGAGGAAGGACGCTGATGGTATCCTCATTTGGAAAATCCTGAGTCACTCTCTTAATGTAACCGAGTTTCCTATAGGATTTAGCACACATATCAGAAATATGAGGAGAAAAGAAAAAATCTGATGTGGGCAGCCCGTGACTTTCCCTGCAGACTTATATTCACGTTCTTTTCATTTTAATTACATTTAATTCACTTTTAATTCAATTTTCGTTCTCATTTGGTAACTGGACTTATTTTCAAAGGTGGCCTAGAGAAAATACGATAAAACTAAAATATCTCGAGAACGGCTAGTCCTAGTGTATTGGGGTTGGTCTTATTTTTTTCTTCGTTAAAGATTACGTATAAAGCAAGCATTTAAGGGATATATTTGAGCATACGTAGTTTTTTATTTTAGATTTTGACGATTTTTGAGGTCCATTTTGCAAAAAAAAAAAAAGCAGGTTATTTTTTTTCGAATCATACCAAAATCTAATCAGCACCAGAGTGACCCTTAAACGACTTATCTACCGAATTTTGTGAAATTCGGTCCATTAGTTTTCCAGATAGAGTGGATACAGGCTTTCGAGGGCCATTTCGCAAAAAAAAAAGTCGGGTTCTTTTATCCCGAAGTATACCCAAAACTAATTAGCACCAGATTCGCCCACGAGTGACTTATCTACCAAATTTTATGAAATTCGGTCACTTAGTTTTTTAGTTAGAGTGGATATAAAATCTGCACAGATCGACAGCCACATAGACAGACACACAGACAGACACACAGACAGACAGACACATAGACAGACAAACAGACTTCACGCTAAAAATAGTTTTTCCGTATTCTAGAGGTCACGAAACGCGTAGATACGTCGAAAATTATCTTTTCGACGGATCCATGTATTGCAGGAAAAGTAAAAATCAAACGTATAAATAACGCCAAGATCAGTAACAGAGAACTTTCTAGTCAAAACAGCGTTGTCAATACTAAAAGCAAATAAAATCTAAGTCCCAGATATTTCACTCGTGCTTCGCGCGCTCTCAGTGGCTAGTGGTCATCACTAACACACTGAATAAAAGTTGTTGACAACCAGTTTTAATGGCTGCCAACGAAAAGATATAAAATTTTGTATTTATTGTTGCGAAGAGGCAGAGTGGTGTAAACTTTAAGAAAATCCCTTCGTTCGTCACCCCTACTTTGACTTTTTGAAATTTGAGTGGATGAAATTTCGTTGGAAATTTCATTCATTTAAAAACTGAAAAAGTGCTCCATGATCTTTATGAAAAAGTAGTCTGAATTTTTTTTTTATTATTTCTTTACCCGTCTACTATTGGGATTTTACTATCCTTTTCAACACTTTCTAACATAGTTGAAAAGTGTTTATAGCTTTGTTCATTCTGTCTGCCTCTCCGTTCGCACGATCACTGCCGTAAAAATGACTTTATCAAAACGAAATTTTAGTATGTTGTTCAGACGGTCTGTGGGACCTATGGGAATGGATAATATCACCCAATTAGTTTTGGATGGAACCCGGGTTGAAAAAGTGAAATACATTGAACCCTGTGGGACCTCATGTTTCAAACATTTTTTAAGCAAAGTTAAAATTCACAAATGGCTTCGAAAATTTTAGGAAATATTCAAGTGACCCCATAAAATATATAAAACAAATTTCAGCAAATTAGGTAGTTTTTTAAATAAAAGTTAAAATAATAATGACACCCATATTATATGAAGAGATCACGTGACTTGCTTTAAAGTAAAGTAGGGCATGTATCTTTTTTTTCCAGCGTAAAAATCGTGATTTTTAAAGCTCTTTAAATTTATTAGTGTTGCATTCGTCCTAAAAGCACTTTAAGTTTGCGTATTTTCTGTGCATCTATATTCGGTGCCACCGCAATTGCAGTATTGAGTTTAAATGATCATCAAATTTTGATTATTTCTACAACGAAGCCTAATTTTAATGGATGCAGAATGTAAACAAGTGACTGTAAGATGAGTTGTACAAGAATTGCTGATTTTTTTTCGCGCACAATTATTTAGGTCTGGAGTCTGGAATATAGGTGATATGAATGAAATGTTCATTGATTTTACACAGAAAAGCAGACGATTTTATGGTATTGCTTTTTTCTATAAAGTTTTAAGCATGGAGTTAGAAAGTACTTTTACCTCCATGTTTTTAAGTTTCCAAGTAAAATAAATTATTGTAGTACTGTGATATTTTAAAAAATATCACCTTTGAATGTATCGTATTTTAGAAAGGTTTAAATGAAATTTCATTTCAGTTGGAAAGTGTTTCGTAATCGATGCTTTATGCATGATTGATCTTTTTTGTTTTTGGAATGTAACTGTCTCTTCTTCGCATAACAGCAGTGAGACAACAGAGGTACCCTGGTACCCGGTCATTGGTTAAAGTTATAAAAATGTTTGATGCACGAAAATAAAATGATAATTTTTACAATATTTTTGACAATTACGCCAATCAGTTATTTATCGTGTAAATAATGAGTATTTAAAACGATTTCGATATATTTCTATTAGATCTAACAATTTTTTCAATAGAAAATGCTCCGCTGTATCCGGTGGGGTTCGTGTTTTAATCTATTATCCAGCGAGGTCTCAACCATTGGAGACAGGTTTGTGGGGGGGGGGCGCCGTTCCCTTGGGGTGAGGGACTGGTTCGAACTCGGCCCCTTTAGATTGCCAACCCCGTGTTATGCCATGAGTCCCAAAAGAATTTTCCGGAGCCGAAGGAACAACCGGCGATGTCTTTCGTAGCAGTGAGTGACGCTGGCCCCGCACGATCAACTAAGCTATTTACCAGATAGTGTCCTAAGAACGCCTGTCAAGCAAAGACTTCAGTCGCCGACTGACTTGAACAGATATTACGAAATCTGGCCTGCCCCACACTCAGAAAAGTAGCAAAGCATTGTGCTGCGGACCTTGTATAGGTTATATAGGATTATTTCGTTGTGAAAGAAGTAAAGTCATTGCATTAAGTAGGAAAAGTCACACGCCGGACATATCCTTATGTTTTGTATCCCAATCGAAGTTTCAAGAACTCTGATAGATTATTTTGTTTATTTTATCCAAGTTTTGACGTTTCATATAAAACACGAAATTCTATTGATAATAGAACCCTGGAAGTATATCTCTCGTAGAATGGTATTCAGATTTGAGTTTTAAAAGATTCGCAATAAGCTTTTGAGCTTAATTCTATTGTACTAACTCTTACGTTCACAAAGACCGTTCATTCCGGAACTGTTGGATGTGAAGAGCTGAGCAAATATCAAGAATATTTCTAAAGTGACTGAAAGCTTGACAAACACAGGAATCAAAAGGCACTTTTGAAATTTAGAGGTTTTTTTTCTTCGAGTCTGAATGAAATAATGTGTGTGATTTGCTTCAACCGGAAGAAATTTAATATCTACATAAATTTTAAAAGAACGGCTTATGATATATAATTGAACTTTTATGGGGTGCAATTTTCGGGATCCACGTATGCAATGTGGCGAGTCAATGATTATCAGCAATAAACTTTATTTAAATAAAAATATAGAACTTATAATAACATCATTTTTACTTTCCTTTCAATACATGGTAATGCAGAGGAAAAGTAGTGGAATTATGCCGAAAATCGCAACTCGAGTTTTCGACGGATCTACACGTTTTGAGACCTCTAGAATACGGAAAAACTATTTTTAGCGTAACGTCTGTGTGTGTCTCTGTCTGTGCAATGTATGTACCCACTCTAACTCAAAAACCAAATTAATGGACCCAATTTCATAAAATTTTATAGGTAAGTGTATGCCCCTGGTGCCGATTAGAATTGGGTACGATTCGAGATAAAAAGAATCTGCCTTTTTGCGAAATAGGCCGCAAAAATCACATGCATCTACTCGCTAAATAAAGTAATTGACACAATTTCGTAAAATTGGGTAGATAAGTCACTTGTGCTGACTAGATTTTGGTATAATTTAAAAAGAAGAACTTGCCTTTCTGTATGAAATGGCACGCAGAAATCGACAAAATCTAAAATTTAAAGTTGTGGCGATTGGGAGTCGCTGGGTCCCGAACCAGGGACCCTTTGCTTCGTAGACCGACATTATAATCACCGAGCAAAAGCTAGCTTCTCCTCCGTTCTTATAATTCGGGTGCAGGTTCCAAGCATCTTTGATCAGATGTCTTTGCTGCCGCAAAATATATCGTGTCTTTTGAAATACAAAATCACATTCAACATAGCTAAGTTTGTAAAATTTTTGAAATTTAAGTTTCAATTTTTTATTTTTTTATAGAAATAAATTCGAAAATGTGAGCGCCTTATCTTAGTTTATTTATCTAGAAAATCAATAGGTATCTGACTTTCATCGATTGAAATGATCATACCGAATGTCATACAATTTGTTCAAAAACTATATTGCCTATATTACCTTGTAATCTACACGCACAAAGGGTGCTCAGTCATGTTGTAAGAAGACCAAATAGGTTTTGAATGATGTCAGCTAGAGCTATGGAAGTGAGATATTGGTATAATCACGCACTGCCAGATAAAATGGACGACAGTGCCTCTAGTGTCGAAAGCCCAGGCCGACCAGCTTATCCTAGGACATGGAGCAGTTAATTGCACGGCCGGAGTGCCTCTAGTGTTGTTGTTGAGACCCAGACCGTCCGATCTACCAGGAGGTGTAAGGTAACTGTTTGGAATGCCACCCAATTTAGACCGGAACCCAGTGGGGGAGGCATCCAGTGTGAAAATATTGAAGTGAGCACCCAAATCTCCAAAACTATGGGAGATACAGAAAAACGTTCCATTAGAAAGTTGTGTGGCAGCAGCCGATTCTGCTCCTGCCCAAAGCATCGATCGACGAAGCTGGGAATCAGTACCCGAATTATAAGTACGGATCCAAAGCTAGCGTTTGGTCTAACCTTATAATGTCGGTCTAGTGAGCTGCTGGTCTCGAGTTCGAGCCTCGCTCGGAACCAACATCACCAGTTCCTACAGTTGTAAAGCATCACCCAATGAGTAGAAAATGCAATTTCATTTAATACAAATACGCAATTTACGTAACGCACTGTTTAACGTAAAGTATGTTCAATGTCTGCCACAATATTTGTATGCAGGAAATGACCTCCTGTTGTACTTTCGCCAACATCACGGGTGAACGTTTCGCGGCAGGAATTCGTAAATCCCACTGCCGTGTAATTTTCCGTCACAATTGGCCTTATACCACTACAATCTCACAAATATCTTTATTGGAATGAACCTTCTTTTGCAACGATGCTCATTAATGTGTGAATGTTACCTTACAAAGGCCGTGTCGACAATTAGAGCTTGCCATTTCGTCCCAGTAGCTCAACGGTAGAGAGTCGGCTGGCCAGTTCGGAGACCCAGGGTTCGATTCTCGATTGGGGCAGCAAGGCTCTTTACAATAGCGCCCATACAAATCAGTCCTATAGACTAGTGCAAAGATGCCGGAGGTCTGAAAGTGACCCTGGTACAACTAGTACGGATTGAGTAGACTCTGGGAGATGGAGTGCCGATTTCAAATGGAGAGAATAACGACCACGTAGGATACTAACCTGGGTAAAAATAGTAGCAGCAGGAGGCTAACCTGAGATAAAAGTAGCAGGAGCTGGTCTGTCAGATGGTCAGTTGCCCGCCAACCTGACATTACAGGGTGGAGAATACAGATTCCACTTCGACGATAAGAGCTTGTCATTTCGTCCCAGTAGCTCAACGGTAAAGCGTCGGCTGGACAATTCGGAGATCCAAAGTTCGATTCCCGGTTGGGACAGGAAGGCTCTTTACAACCTGCAGGAGTGGTTTCGTCATGCCACAGCCATCAGCTGCAGACGACACTCACAGTTATTGTTAGAACTTTCTATTTGTACCAATTGTTTTATAATTGGATCCTATTCTACAATTTTTTAATTGACATTTTTCTGTATACCTCATAGATTTCGAGATATTGAGTTCTAACTTTCAAATTGTATCGCTAGGGAGGCGCTGCCTTTAATCTCTGTCACATAGTCAGTCACTTTACAATACCGATATCTCACTTTCAAAGCTCTCATGGTTCAAAACTTTTTGGGGCTCCATTATAAATTTACCAGGCAACCTGTATAATTTCTTGAAATCGAAAGCATTATGTAAGTTTTGAACGCAGCAATTAATACTTGCATACTCGCCGTCTGAAATCCATTTAATTACAAATTTTTAGAAATTGTGAAACCCAACACCGCGTTTCCGCAAATATATCCTATCTTTGGGGCATTTTGGTATTTAAGGGTGAAATAAAATGATGTGTTTATAAATAGTTATTCTCTCGTATATCGGCCGAAGAAGATTCAGTTTACCGCTTCAGCTGTAAATAGTGAGCGCTAATGAGATGCTTAGGCGATAAATGGAATATATTTGCAAACAGTCGACATGCATTCGGATTGGAATATTTAAGTGAATGAATTAATTCTGAGTTTGACAGTTCGTTTCGAAATATTCAGATTTATAATTTTATCGGAGATAATTAATTTTGTTGATCTATGCAAAGCCTCGTTACGTGAATTTTTAACTCGCAAATATAGGTATACAGAGTTTCAAAACAGTTTAAAATAAGTTAAACACGTGACTTTTGCGCACGATCCAGGATGAATTGGTTAGTTCACAACGTGAAATGCAGCGATGTGACGCGGTCGAAAAGTTGAATTCGAGATTTCGACGGAAGAACACGTTTCAAGCATCTCTGAACTGGAATCAATCGTTTTAGAGGTGATGTCTGTGTGTGTGATTCTGTGGAGACGATAGCTCACAGACGGAGCATTTCGAAAGACATTGGGTACAAAAATTATAATCCGTGAATACTGGAAGCCTGTTGATTTCAAACGCAATCAATGTTCGGAAGACCCCCACCCCAAATTTTGGAATGAACTTTTGATAAAATCAGCACCTTTAATATAATGTTATGTAAATAATCACTCCTTTTGTTACTTTTCCTTAGAAAACGATTGACACACATTTTAGAACGCTAGCATAAACCGTACCGTAAATTTGTAAGGATTAACAATTTCTATTCTCGATTTCTTATTTTTCAAGCAGTTTCCCCGGGGAAAGAAGAGTCCAAATTTAAATAGCAGCCGCGCAGATTTCGGACGGCAGAGGGAGTTGGCAACCAGGTTCTTAAAATTTAAAGTGCGAAGCACGAGTTGGAACGCGGCGTGTGTGTCTGCAGCGTATGGTAGAAAGGGTGGATCTTGGACATTTAGATTTATTATTTGTAAATTACGTTAATAGGTGTTTATTTTATGATTTTCTACAGTTTTAAGAATAAACTTTTTGTTTTTATCAAAACATGCATGAGTGTTCTTTCCGCCACCTTTACAAATTTATCAAAAAAATTACAAAAGTAAAAAAAATATATATTACTTATTGCGAAAATATGTTCACTTTTCATATGTAATAGTATGCTATACATTTGTTAACATCATTTTCGTGGATCTAATTCGTTCCATTCACGAGAGAAGATATTTTGAGTAATAGTTTTGTATGTTGACGCCTAACAATTCGCCAACATTCATTCATATACAAGAAATGCTGTTCTGTATCGAAAAATAATCCAAGTCCCTGCAAAATCCCGTTGCACCGAATGTGCCATGACTCTCTAAAAACATTAAACATTTCAAAATATAAAATTTAAGTATTTTAACATTTTAATGTTTCACGTTGAAACATTTCAATACAATTTCTCATGACGTCATCAAGAAAAGCGTTCCCTTTAATTTGCGATTCAACGTCAAAAACATTACGCAGTGGATTTTATACAGGCTTATTAGGTTGTGTAAGAGAAGAAAATGAGTGGCAGTATAGAGTATTCCACATCACGTGGCCTCAGCCCTGGCAACCACATAGCAACCGGGAATGTAGGATAGGCAGTTGTTTTAATCTTTGAGTTGACATGGATTTTGCAGTGGCAAAGAGTTATCAAAATAAAATTTCCATCCCAAAAATGTATTGATCCATATATTGTAGATTTCAAAAATGGATTAACACCTTCTCGAGCTACATGTTTATACTTACGCTCCATGTGGTTTAGAAACGTTTCAAACTTAATACTTTATGAATAAATAAGTTATTTTACATTAATAGAAAATAATAAACTTGCCTGTTATAAGATGTTTATCACACATTGAGTTCTCAAGGGTATGAGAACTTCCATTTTGAAGTAGTTAATATTATCATATCCTTACTTTTAAGAGCTGAAATTTCTTTTTCGCGTTTTTCCGATTTTAATTTAATATTACCGGGTTTATCTGCTTTGGGAATACAGGGAATTCTAATAAAAGAAACAGAAACTCTATCACCTCGACGACCCCATCCCAAGCAATCCAGAAGTTCGGCCTATTTATAAATGTGTCCTTCAAATCTCACGCTTTTCTTACAAAAACAAATAGATCAAGTGAAATAATGATCATGGGGTGTACAAACTCTTTTGAAGCAGACGATAAAGAACGTGTGACATCGTGTTGGAAAGCTCTATATAGAGAAAGTCGCGTGTTGTCCATATTAGATTATCTTAACACGGCGCATCATTTTTCAATGTAATAAAAAGCCATTTTAATGATGCAGAAGTGATGAAGGATGAATTTGGAGAGCGAACTCACCTAGAGAGGTTTTCTTTGCCGTGACGGGTGCGGGTGACACATGCGACCGAGGGGGATTCACTTTCATCTTCCATCTCATCCATTTTCTTGTCGCGTTATCTTGCATCCATTTTCATCGTCACTGAAGGGCTCTGGAAAAATAGTTTCTGCATTTTATTATTTATTGATATCTTGTAGTTGGTTTTATACTCTTCCTACAATCTATCAGTAGCGTAGCGTGGTATTTTTGACTAGGGAGGCCGAGCGATTGGCGTTTCCACTTGGAAAAGGTTTTCGTATTAAAAGCGAAATTTATATTAGAATTCGCACTTTCAATAAGTTTTATTTCCTTGGTAAATAAAATAAAATAATGTTACATAAAAATGCTAAGAGTGAATGAAATGCACGATATTTCAAAACATGTTATCGATGTATGATAAATACATACAAAATATAACATGTTAAATGTTTTCTTATTTCTAAATGAGTTGAACTTTTTCAACCACTACATTAAATAGGGAGTCATGGTCGCTCATAGATGAGGACACTCCCCCCCCCCTTGAATATTCAAGATAATAAAGGCGATCATCAAGTTAGACGATGTTGTGCATTTTATTCTTGAGTTTACCCCCCCCCCCCCCCCCCACACACACACACAAAACGTTCGCCCATATATGAAAGAGTGCACTGAAAATGGGTGAGAAATCGAGAACATAAGTTTAGTTGAAAATCACTGTTGCCAACAATGTCCTTAAACAGTATTGTACATTAATTATTTACAAATACTGTACTATGAAAACTTGAAAATATCTTATAATTACAATATGCAATGAATCCGCTAGAAAATGATCCACCATTATTATCCAACTGAGATTCTCGTGTAACATGGAATTTTTGAAGGACAATCCCATTTATTCTTTCTAAAACTCCCAAATACACAAACGGATGCTTCGCCCTATGGATGCCGATATAAAGAGTTAAGTCTACTTTGCAAACTACTTAAGTTTAATGGTAGTCATTATAAGTATATTTCTTAGTCTTGATATTGTTTAAAGTAAGTCAATGCTAGCTTATTCGTGAAAAATGGCTCACATTCTTTAGTATTACAAATAATGATTATTTTTTTGCGAATATTAATTAATAGAATCCCATATGACCCAAAATGGTAGATCCATTAGCCTTGCCCGAGAAATGTTCTTTCATCCAATTATTGACTGTTTACAAACGGCTGAAAATGGGGGAAGGAATAGCCACGCCTTTCTGAAGGCTAGCTTTCATGTTGGTTAATCCGTTAGGGAAGAGTTAGAAGATGGGTGTGGTTGATACCATATTTTTCCTTTTAGACCGCGAAGGCTGGGTGATTTCAGCTTCTAAAATATTAAAATATGCGTTTGAATGGGAAAAATATAGGGTGGTTAGAATTAAAGTATCCCTGCCCTGTAGAGAAAAAACCAGTGGTCATAAGATCGCCAAATCAGAACATGGGGAAACGAATGACGCAAAAAAAAAAAAAACTGTTCCAAAAATAGGGGAAGAGATAGCTCTGCGATCAGTCCCTAGTAAAAGCATATAATTCAATAAAACGGCTTGGCAGTCGTAATGCCAAGTATTGTAATTGTAAGTGGTATAAATGACTATAAACTGTCATAAACCATTAAGTAAGCATTTTGTAAATGCTCCAACAAACAAAAAAAGAAGGCGTCGTTTTATGCATATTGTTTAAACACAATTTTGGATATAAAATCACGTTCAAAGCTTTGTGGAAACACTATGGGGCTCTCATTGTCTGATCGTGCTTTATTATTAAAGTTATTTTACAAAAATGACGAAAACTCTGCTGGCGCTCTTCGCGAGTACCGACGTTTGAAATCATTGCGTACAGGTCCTCTGACAGCATGTTACGTCAGGAGAATGGTTCAACGCTTCGGGGAGACTGGAAACTTCTTAGTTTGACCTGGACGAGAGTGAAAACTTGTGACAAAGCAAGTGGCTGAAGAGGTTGCAACGGCTGTTGTTGAGCAGACCAGTTACAATGAGCCAGGAATCAGTACTGCTCGAGCTGTAGTAAGGCATATCGCAGTATCTATCGCACGCTTATACCACTTTCGATTCGTAATTAACGTGTATCTCGACTACGAAGCAGTTTCATTAAAATATGTTTTTACTAGGGACTATCTCTTCTCCTGTCGGTCATTTTTGGATTTTTTATTCTTTAAATTGGAATATTTTTTTAAACTAGATTTTAAGAAGGGAAGGCTCAGCTTTTTAGCCTCAGTGGACGCTACGCCATTACAATCTATATATAATTAACAGCGTGCTTCTCTGTCTGTTCCATATACAGAAAAACAGACGTTGGCCCATTTCAAAATAAAATATGATCTCTACACAATACTAATAGAAACCGAGGGAGGAGCAATAGCTACATATGTATTTTGCTCGTATACGCATGTACGTTGCGTGTAAAAGGGACCGAATAATCATTTGCCGAATGGCAGCGAGTTTAACCTTGCTGTAAACAACAGATATGGCCAATATTCTGTCCTGTTAAGCCTATGTGATTCGACAAAATAATTAGTTACCGAGTGCTTCTTGCAATCAGGCAAACGGTAATAAGTCGTAAAATAATTTATCGCATTTAAAATAACGCTTTATCTAGTTATTATATGACGGTTGTAAAATCAAAATTACCAACGAGAAATTTAAATGAATTGAACGTAATCATTTTCATATATGTTATTTCTATGTTATCACTTCCACTGTTCTTTAAAATTCTGTTCATGTCCAAATACAATTCTTTTACGGTCGTCCACGGTTTTGTTTTGAATTGCATGTGACCCAGAATTTTGTGATAGCTACAAAATAGTTTTTGCTTTTTAATTCATTTTACTAAAACAGTGTAACTCAAAAAGATTCTTTATAATTTCTTTTTTTTGGTAATTATTTTTATCTATCCTATTTTTTCTCTCTTGCATCCATTATTTAGAATGAAAAAAAAATTGTATTTCAATCAAAGGATTTTAGAATAATGTTTCAATGACAAAAAACGTACAGCGTGAATTTTGTTAATTTTCACTTTCCCTGCAATACATGGTAATGTATAGGGAAAGTATTAGAATTATGCCGAAAATCGCTACTCGAGTTTCCGACGAATCTACACGTTTTGGGACCTCTAGAATACGAAAATACTATTTTTAGCTTGACGTCTGTCTGCGCAGTGCATGCATCCACTCTAACTCTAAAACGAATGGATCCAATTTCGTAACATTTGGTAGGTAAGTCACTTGGGTGTGACCCTGGTACTTATTAGTTTTGGGTACGATTCGGGATAAAAAGAACCCGCTTTTTTTTGCGAAATGGCCCGCAAAAATTAAATGCATCCACCGTAGCTGAAAAAATAATCGATCACATTTTACAAAATTGGGTAGATAAGTCACTTGTGGGTTACCTTGGTGCTGATTAGATTTTCATACGATTTGGAAAAAAAGAACCTGCTCCTTTTTATGAAATGGCCCGCAAAAATCGTCAAAATCTAAAATGAAAACTGCGTATGCTTAAATATATCCATTGAATGTTTGTTTTATACGTAATGTTTAACGATGGAAAGAATAAGACCAACACCATTAAGCTAGGACTAGCTGTTCTCGAGATATTTTAGTTTTTTCGCATTTTCGCTACGCCACCTTTGAAAATAAGTCCAGTTACCCAATGAGAAGGAAAACTGAATTAAAAGTGTCCATTCAGTGTTATTTTAAATAATGATGGGTGTTGTTTTGTGCCATTCAACTCAATTTAATGAATTAGTGCAGAAATAAAGAGAACGTGAATAGGAGTCTGCAGGGAAAGTCACGTGCTGCACACATCAGATTTTTTTCTTTTACTGAAGCTCAGGTGTCTTTCTCAGAAACGTCCTTTTTAATGGTATGAAAGTGAGGACTGTTGGCATGGGAGAGACGCTTTTTCGCCATTTAGATGAGTTTGGGCTGTTCAGATAACTGCATTTGGCATATAAGACGGGGAAGATTAATTTACTCTATCTTTCTGTCAAACGTGTCACCGTCGCATTATCTTATGTATATATTTCCATCCATCATGACTAGAGGCGGGGTGGAACATGTGTTTTATTGACAATTATTTTATTAGAATCGGGTAGGTTATTTCCACAAAGCCATCGAAGGAAAAGTGTGCTCATAGTAAACTGTGGTTTGGGGGTATACAGGGTGTGTCCGGAAATAAAATTTATAAAAAAATCTAACGTGGGCAGCACGTGACCTTCCCTACAGACTCGAATTCATTTTCTTTTTAATAATTCATTGAGTTAAATGGCACAAAATAACACTCATACTCATTTCAAATGGCACTGAATTGGCACTTTTAATTCAATTTTCGTTTTCATTGGGAAACTGGGCATATTTCCAAAGACGGCGTAGCAAAAATGTTAAAAACTAAAATATCTCGAGAACGGCTAGTCCTGTATGAATGAGGCTGGTCTTAGTCTTCTTATCGTTAAAAATATCGCATAAAACAAGCATACATTTCAACATACTTAGTCTTTAGTAACTTTAGATTTTGATAATTTTTACCGAACCATTTTACAATAAAAAAAAAGAGGATGCAGGTTTTATTTTCCCACGTCTGCACTAAAATCTGCACCAAAATCTGCAAAAAAAAACCCAAAAAAATCTACACCAGGGTAATACACAACTGACTTATCAACCAAACTTTGTGAAATTGGGTCAGTTAAGTTAGAGTGGGTACATGCGATTTTTGCGGTACATTTTGCAAAACAAAAGACAATTTTCTTTACCCTGAATCGTACCAAAATCTAATTGGCACCAGGGTTATCCACAAGAAACTCATCTATAAAATTTATGAAATTTAGTCCAGTAGTTTTTGAGTTGAGAGTGACATTGCACAGATAGACAGACACACACACACACACAACACACACACGTACATAAACACACACATCACTTCAAAAACGTTTGATTCGTGTTCAGGAATGCTTAAAACGAGCTCTCTTGTCAAAAACTCGAATTCGAAT
Source organism: Amaurobius ferox (assembly GCA_951213105.1). Lineage (NCBI taxonomy): Eukaryota > Metazoa > Arthropoda > Arachnida > Araneae > Amaurobiidae > Amaurobius > Amaurobius ferox. The sequence continues at coordinate 140,782,757 of OX578147.1, read as the reverse complement.
GTTTGACCCTGTCACAATACTTTTCTTATACATTATACTATATATATAAGCAGGGGCGGCAAATAGGGGCGCGAGGGGGCGCGTCGCGCCCCCAAATTTTTCTTATTCTGGACCAAAAGATTCTTATTCAGGACCAAAACTGAAAAGACGTAAAAAAATCCCCAAGGTGATAAAAATCCCCGTGATGATGTTACATCATATCACAGAATCAATATTCAATATAAAATTATAGATTCAGTATCTAATGAAATTGAGACAAGATTTAATGAAAACAATATATCCGTTTTGTTTGCCCTTAGTTCAGTATTATCCGGATCAGATGTCTGAAAAGAAAAAGTTTCAACCATATGCAAAGTATATAACTTCCAGATAGAGGAATTGCTATGTGAATTACGACTGTTTTATTCAATGGTGAAAAATGTAAACATAGACCATCCCAATTTTAAAAGTCGCATGGATTATTTTAAAAAGCGAAATTTATAAAATGTGTTTCCTGACATAACATTATTAGTTAAATTGTTTTTGACTGTGCCAATCAGCTCAGCCAGTTGTGAAAGGTCTTTTCCGTGTCTCAGGAGGTTGAAAAATTATTTTCGCAGTACAATGGTACAAGAAAGACTTTCATCTTTAGCTCTGTTTTAGCTATAGACCAAAATATACCACTGGATTATGATGATATTGTAACAAAATTTTCTCTTCATCCAGACTCTAAGAACCGGCGTTTAAACCTTCAATAACAAGTAAATAAATATAGATATTTGTATTTAGAAAAAAATATGTTAACAACAATTATGTTAATACAATTATGTACAAAAATTATGTTAACAACAGTTATGTTTCTCAACATGAATTCAATTTTGTGATCCCTCTCCCCTTTCCCCCCTGTTAACAAACATTTTATTTATTTCATATTGTGGATTTTCATACAAATCTCGCACCCCCAAATGGAATGCTGAAATGCCGCCCCTGTATATAAGGAATGTAAAAAGAGGAGTAAAGAGCAAAAGTCTCCAATTCAAACAAGTTCAAGGACTGCATGCAGTGAGGGGAAAAGTTTTCTTGTTAAATCCTGTATGTAATAAGAAAACTTTCTACTTCCAACCAAGTAGCTGGGTGTTATTCATAAACAGCATAAAGTATTTTTTTTTCTTATAAAAATACTTACGTATTCATTCTGTGTACAGAAGGTGTATACAAGAGAGTAAAACATATAGCTGAACAAAATTGACATCCACAGTACTGCAGAAGCAGTATGTTATTTTATATTTTAGTCGGCTGTCTTAAACTGCTCAGGCTAGATCTTAATCAACCCAAGAGTTTTCATCAAAGCTATTAAGAGTAAAGTCGAAAAAATTCACCGGTTTAATTAAGATTAAAACTGTATCCCTAAATGAAAATATTTGAGTGAGTGAATCCAGGCTTTTTGAAATAACATCAATATTTTTCTGCGATAATGAAATGATTATCTTATCACTATATGAAGTCTGAAATAACAGACTTAGTAAAAACTGTCATTTGGATTCCCGAAAAATGTCAGGATTAATTTTGTATATTCGTATAAAAATTAAAGTTTTATTTTTTGCCGCATTGTTAATACAGAGGGTGTTCACACATTTTTGTAACGATTTTGACTTTGTCCATGAATTAAATTTAAATAAATTAAAAAAAAACCTGACTGCCATCAAGTCGGAATAGGGTTAAATGATCGTCTGCATCATTAAAAATATTCTTTGCTTTAAAATGTCGCTGGAAAATAAACAATGGATCGAAGGCTATATTTTTGAGCTTTACGAAGAGAAATACTCTTATGTTCGATTATTAAAAAAAGATGTGAAAATCATGGTTTCAATAAGTATTACACGTAAAATAAGTGACATAATTAATAAAAAAAGAAAGAAAAGTCAAAGTTTACATTTGACTGGCGAAAAGGTGAAAAATGCATACCCAACAAAGGTACGTACACCTTTTATCTATATAAATGAAATTGAAAATCTGCCTGTCTGCCCCATCATCACAGGAGAACGGCTGAACTGAATTTGATGAAATTTTGTAGATAGCCTGGAAATAGCTCCCCTTAAAAGTTAGTCCATATTTAGAGTTTCTACGACCAGTGGTCCTCGAGCTATTAGTAAAAAACGAAACTTTTGTTTATCTCTTCATCACAGGAGAACGGCTGAACCGAATTTAATGATATCTTGCGGATAACCTTGAAACACCCCCACTTAAATTTAGTCCAAGTTTCGAGATTCTAAGACGAGGGGTTGTCGAGATATTAACGAAAAACGAAACTTTTTCCTAGGAGTTCTACTCTTTAATTCCGTGGTTTATCCAAACGAAATAGTTGAAAATTGTTTGAAAGTGAATTAAAACTTTATCTCTTGAGTTTTGTGGGAGATTTTTTGCGCTAATTAGTCACTTTCTGAAAACATGGAATTGTTTGACACATGAATTTAAATGGAAAATCTATCTCCATGGTTTACCTTTCACAAGTTTTCACTCAACATTGAAAAGTATAAAGAAATCAAAATGGTTATTTAATTTCGCAGTTTATGAGGAAGATTCTATCGTATATCATATTGCTCAGTAATGCAATTAAATTAAATCTGTCTGTTAATTTTAATTATTATTTTTTCGATTTGAATAATAAATAAATGGATATAAAAATATATTTTAGAAAAGAACGGTTTGATTTTTCTTTTAATTATATTAATTACGAACTGCGTACATCACTTTCATTTATTTTGGCAAAGCGTTTTTAAGCTTACATATTGTGTTTAGCTAATAAACTCATATATTGTGTTTACCCAATAAATTCATTTATCCGATTGTTGAAACAGAAAAAGAGTAGAAAGGGTATATTTTCTAATACAATTTCAATGTTTTCATTTAGTATATAAAAACGGGATCAGGATGTTTTATTCTTCAGATCTGCAAATTCAGAGCTACAAACTTGGCAACTTTTCTTAAACTTTGCCAAACTGACGGAAATGTCGCCAAATTGATAAAAACGACGCAAATCAATGAAATTAAATTTGCATTTTTAGAAGAGAGTACTGAAATGATGTTTCGGTAGCATTTGTCGGTCAGTCCATCCGTCCTACTTAGTAACACATTTAGCGAATTTAAAAAATATCACCAAATTGATAAAAATGTTTGTAAATTCATAAAAATATCATGAAATTGATAAAATTGAACTTAATAAATGAAATTAATTATGTTTTGTTAGGGGATAGTATTGTGATGATGTTTCGTCAATTTGACGCAAAATGGGACTATCAATTCTATAGTCCCACTTGGCGATAAATTTAGCGATTTTTTAAATTATCGCTAAATTGACGAAAATATCGCCAAACCTTCCATGGAGATAGCATTATTCAGACGAAATGATTTCCATCAATCTTCAGACGATATGATTTCCACCATTTGAAGCAAATGATATTATGTCGTTTAGGAACGGATGTAAATCCAATATGTTATGCGGCAGACGATTTTTATTAAATCTTTTCCGATGGATATGTGTATATAAAATAAATTTCATTGACATTGCATTTTTGACTGGATAATATCAATTACGGTCTTCAGGTTTGAACATTGTTATTATTGATATGTTCGGGGATTATTGATTCAGGAATTATTGATATTTTCAAGTTATTATGCCATTGCTTTATTATAACAAAAATTGTTTAAACTCATATATTGTATGTTGTACGGATAATCTTCTACAAATGCACGGGAATATATCTTCTAATCTACGAGAGTGTAAGTAGTACAGGTATATTGGCATATATTTTGATATATATTGGCATATATTGGAATCCATTACGACCTTCTAGTATAAAGATGACGGGGATTGTTGTTATTTAAAATTTATTATGTCGTCTCTTTTATTTTGGCAAAGATTTTTGAGACTCATATTGTAATACAGGTAATCTTCAACTAACACACTGATATATTTTCTAATCTGCGACACTATAAGTAGTACGGGGATATATTCCCATATAATTTTAGTGCTTTCATTCTGGCATATATTGGAGTCAATTACGAGTTTATTGATCTTTTCAATTTATACATATAATGTACTAATACAGGTTATATCTTCTAATATATGTAGTACGGCTCCCATGCAAATTTAATGCTTTCATTTTGTATATATTCATTCAATTCCCTTTTTTTTGTAAATTTGCTTATAAAAGGGGACAGGATACTTTATTTTTCAGATCTGCCCGTGAAGTAATTGTTGTATAGCGATGACAGAGATTCTTAAACTTCATTTTAGGAGCATTGTCTTAAATATTTTATCAGAATATTTTGATTAAAAATGTCATTTAGTATACTGTAAGAATTTGCACATGATTGTGAATTTTAAGTTTCTTTATATTATATACTCCGTACGATGAACGGGCATGCTACCAGTTATATCTAAAGTCGCATCTCATGTTTTAAAAGAAAATCCAACCCTCCAAAAGAACTATCCCAAAATCTTTAAACATCTCTCTAAGAACTGTAATCAATATTATAAAATCTGATTTAAAGATAATCAAAACAAAAAAACATGATGTTCATCGCCTAACGTCAAAAAATGTTTCTCAGCGTGAGATTATACATGCAGGTTGTTGCATGAAAATTATTCGGCAGGTGAAAAATGGAAATATGTAGTTACAATGGATGAGGTTTGGATACATTTATCTGATTGCAATAAAAAAAATCTGATGTCAGCAGCACATGACTTCCCTTATATAATGCAATGAATTTACTACTTTTATAGTAAAAAAAATAGATTATTTTTATAGTTGATATTTATATTATTTCTCAAGATGCTGAATTTTCGTCAATGAGTCGTTATTTTCATTGATTTAGCGTCATTTTTATCCATTTGGCGAATTTTTCGTTAATTTAGCAACATTTAAAAAGTCGCCAAGTTGGCGACATTCCACCAAATTTGTCGCCAAAATTGTGCCAAGCGTTATGGACGGAGAAATAAGTTATTCTTACAGCAAATAAATGACTATTGGTGTTCAAATACAAAAGTATTTACTCAAAGTATCTTTTTTCATGAATGGAACAAGCTAGATCCACGAGAATGCTGTCAACAAATTTATCCCATGGTATTACATATGAAAAGTGAACATGTTTCTCAATAGGAAATATTTTTATTTTTATTTTATATAATTTTTTGATAATTTTTTTGAAAAATGTGCAATATCTCGAGAACGGTTCGCTCTAAAATTTATGTCAATCGTTTTCTAATGAAAAATCCCATAAGAAATGTCTATTGGCGTAACTTTATTAGCGATTTGATTTTTTGACGATTTTTTCAAAATTTCATTCGAAAATTTAAGGGATTTCTGAACATTCGGTTGCGTATAAAAGCAATAGGCTTTCAGTGTGTATGGATTGCAATTTTTGTACCAAATTTCATTCAAATCGGTCCATTCGTTCGTTAGTTATCGTCTCCACACACACACACACACACACACACACTTTCACACACACATACATACTTTCATACACACACACATAATTTCATACACACACACATACTTTCACACACACACACACACACACACAGACATCATTTCAAAAATGTTCGATTCGTGATCAGGGATGCTTGAAACGTGCTCTCCCATCGAAAACTCGAATTCGAATTTTCGACCCCGTCACACTACTTTCCTTATACATTATGTATATAAGGAAAGTACGAGCGATTTACTACCGAAAAAGAGGAGAAAAAGACCTAAAATGTTGGTTCAGGGAAACAAGGAAAGTTTTGCTAAAGGTTTTATGGTTATTGCTGGATTCTCTTATAACGAAAAACTTAAAATAAAGAAAGTAGAAAAAAAATGTCAAAATTACCACTGATTACTATCAGAAATATGTTTTAACACCTGTTTTCGAAAAACACATTCGATCACTTTACCCAAAAAATCTTCACTGTGTTAAGTTCCATCAGAATAAGGCTACCAGCCATACCTCTAAATCTACTGCTATATTTTTTGAAAAAATGAGAAATGAAACCGGAATTGAGACTATTCCATTTAAATGCATCCCACACAAGTCTTCCGACGTATCTCCTATGCATTTGGATTACTGTGCATTTGGCCTTTTAAAACAAGCTCTTCATAAGCGGCATCCCAAAACATTGGATGGGCTCTGGAGGAGTGGAACAAAATTAACCTTGATATTTTAAGAAAAGCTCTTTTATCTTGGAAATCAAGATGTAATGTGATAGTTCAACGTAAGGGCTATCAGACTGAACATAGTAGAAAATAAAATTATTATCTTTGTTTATATATATACATATATACTAGCAGCATACCCGTTCTTCGTACGGAGTATATAATATAAAGGAACTTATAATTCGCAATCATGTGCAAATTCTGTTAAAATATTAAATTTATTGCTCCGAAAGAGAAGTTTAAGAATATCCATTCTCACTATGTAAAATTATCTTCACGGGCAGATCTGAAGAATCCTGGCCCCTTTTGTAAGCAAATTTACAAAAACAAAAGGAATTGAATCAATATATGCAACCCCGTACTACTTATATTGTCGCAGATTAGAAAATATACCAGTGTGTTAGTAGAAGATTACCCATATTACAATATGAGTCTCAAAAATCTTTGCCAAAATAAAAGAGATGACGTAATAAATTGAAAATATCAATAATCCCCGTACTCTTTATACCAGAAGGTCGTAATTGATTCCAATATATGCCAATATATGCCAAAACCTATGCCAATATACCTGTACTACTTATATTCCGTAGATTAGAAGATATACCCGTGTATTTGTAGAAGATTACTCGTACAACGTACAATATATGAGTTTAAACAATATTTGTCATAATAAAACAATTCCATAGTAACTTAAAAATATCAATAATCCCTGAATCAATAATCCCCGAAAATATCAATAATAATAACGTTTAAACCTGAAGACCGTAATTGATATTATCCAGTCAAAAATGCTATAAGAGAAATCAAATCGTTCTTTTCTAAAATATATTTTTATGTCCATTTATTTATTATTCAAATCGAAAAAATAATAATTATAATGAACAGACAGATTTAATTTAATTGCGTTTCTGAGCAACATAGTATAAAATAGAATCTTCCTCATAAACTGCGAAATTAAATAACCATTTTGATTTCTTTATATTTTTCATTGTTCAGTAAAAGTTTATGAAAATAAACCATGGGGATAGATTTCCCATTTAAATCATGTTTCAAACAATTCATGTTTTCAGAAAGTGACTAATTGGCGCAAAAAATCTCCCATAAAACTCAGAGATAAAGTTTTAATTCTCTTTCAAACGATTTTAAAGCTTTTCGTTTGGATAAACCACGGAGTTAGAGAGTAGAAGTCCTAGGCAAAAGTTTTTTTTTCATTAATAGTTCGACAACCCCTGGTCTTAGATACTCGAAACTTGGACTAAATTTATGGGGGACTATCTCTAGGATATCCACAAAATTTCATCAAATTCGGTCCAGCCGTTCTCCCGTGATGAAGGGACAAAGACAGACAGGAGTGATTACTTCAATTTTATATATATAGACTAGCAGCATACCCGTTCTTCGTACGGAGTATATAATATAAAGAAACTTGAAATTCATAATCATGCCCAAATTCTTATAGTATACTAAATGACATGTTTAATTAAAATATTCTGTTAAAATATTTAATATAATGCTCCTAAAAAGAAGTTTAAGAATCTCTGTTCTCGCTATATAAAATTATCTTCATGGACATATCTGAAGAATAAAACATCTTGGACCCCTTATGTAAGCAAATATAAGAAAAATATGGAATTGAATCAATATATGCAAAATAAAAGCGTTAAAATTGTATGGGACCCGTACTAATTATATACGCGAATATTAGAAAATATAACCTGTATTAGTAGATTACATGTATAAATTGAAAATACCAATAAATCCGTAATCTTTAAATCTTAAGACAGTCATTTATTCCAATATATGTCAAAATTAAAGTGCTAAAATTATATGGGAAGATATACACGTACTACTTATAATGTCCGATTATTAGTAGAAGATTACCCGTTTTGCAATATGAGTCACAAATGTTTTTTGGTAAAATACAACAGACGACGTAATAAATTGAATATATAATTATTCCCCTTAATCTTCATACCAGAAGACTGTACTTGATTCCAATATATATGCCAATATATGTCAAAATATATGCCAATATACCTGTACCACTTATATTCTCGTAGGTTAGAAGATATACCCGTGCATTCCTAGAAGATTACTCGTACAACGTACAATATGCGTGTGTCAGCAATTTTTGCCGCAATAAAACAATGGCGTAATAACTTAAAAATATCAATAATCCCTGAATCAATAATTCCGGAAAATATCAATAATAATAATGTTTAAACCTGAAGAGTATAATTGATATTATCCAGTCCAAAATGAAATGGCAATGAAATTTATTTTATATACATATCTTCATTATTCAAATCGGAAAGGATTTAATAAAAATCGTCTGCCGCATAAACACATTGGATTTAAATCCGTTGCTAAGCGACATGATATCATTTGCTTCAAATAAATTGGTAGAAAAAATATCGTCTAAATAGTTATATTTCTATGGAACATTTGGCGACAGTTTCGTCAAATTAGCGACATTTTAAAAAATCGCCAAATTTATCGCCAAGTGGGACTGTAGAACTGACAGTTCCACTTTGCAACAAATTGACGAAATATCATCACAATACTATCCCCTAACAAAAAACAATTAATATCATTTATGTAGCGCAATTTTATCAATTTCAAGATATTTTTATAGATTTGAAAACATTTTTATCAATTTGGTGACATTTTAAAAATTCGCTAAATGTATTACTAAGTAGGATGGTTGGTCTGACAGAGAAATGCTAACCAAACATCATTTCAGTACTCTCTTCTAACAAAACAAAAAAAAAATTCATTGATATGTAGAAGACCCAAGCCACACGACCAACCCGAAGGTTTATGGCAGCTGTTTGTGTGTCGTTTATATCAATTTGGCGACATTTCCGTCAATTTGGCAAAGTTTAAGAAAAGTTGTCAAATTAGCGATATCCCTCCAAATTCGTAGCTTTGAATTTGCAGATATGAATGAAACATTCTTATCCCGTTTCAATATACTAAATGAAAACACTACAATTGTATTAGAAGATATACCCGCTCTACTCTTTTTCTGTTTCAACAATCGGCTATATGAATTTATTGGCTAAACACAATATATGAGTTTAGTAGCTAAATACGATATTAGCTTGAAAACTCTTTGCCAAAATAAATGAAATTGATGTACGCAGTCAGCAATTAATATAATTAAAAGAAAAATCAAACCGTCCATTCATAAGATATACTTTTATATCCATTTATCCATTTATTTATTATTTAAATCGAAAAAAAATAATAAAAACATTAACAAACACATTTAATTTAATTGCGATGCCGAGCAACATGATATATCCTCCTAAAATGTTAAAATTTATTAACCACTAACAGCACACCCGTTATTCGTACGGAGTGTATAATTTAAAGAAACTTAAAGTTCGCAATCATGTGCAAATTCTGTTAAAATATTAAATTTATTGCTCCTAAAGAGAAGTTTAAGAATATATGTTCTCACTATGCAAAATTATCTTCACGATCAGATCTGAAGAATAAAACATCCTGCCCCCTTTTGTAAGCAAATTTACAGAAGAAAAAATAGGAATTGAATGAATATATGCAACCCCGTACTAATTATATTGTCGCAGATCAGAAAATATGACAATGTGTTAGTAGAAGATTACCCGTATTACAATATGCGTCTCAAAAATATTGGCCAAAATAAAAGAGATGACGTAATAAATTGAAAACATCAATAATATCCGTACTCTTTATACCAGAAGGTCGTAATTGATTCCAATATATGCCAATATATATCAAAACATATGTCAATATACCTGTACTACTTATATTCTCGTAGATTAAAAGATATACACGTGTATTTGTAGAAGATTCGTACAACATACAATATATGAGTTTAAACAATTTTTGTCATAATAAAATAATTGCATAATAACTTGAAAATATCAATAATCCTTGAATCAATAATCCCCGAAAATATAAATAATAATACTTTTTAAACCTGAAGACCGTAATTGATATTATCCAGTCAAAAATGCTATAAGAAAAATCAAATCGTTCTTTTCTAAAATATATTTTTATATCCATTTATTTATTATTCAAATCGAAAAAATAATTATTAAAAATAACAGACAGATTTAATTTAATTGCGTTTCTGAGTAACATGATATAAGATAGAATCTTATAACATGTTAAATATGTCATGTCTTATAACATAAACTGCGAAATTAAATAACGATTTTGATTTCTTTATACTTCTCATTGTTCCGTAAAAGCTTGTTTTAAATAAACCATGAACCATGGAGATAGATTTCCCCTTTAAATCATGTTTCAAACAATTCATGTTTTCAGAAAGTGACTAATTAACGCAAAAAATCTCTCATCAAACTCAGAGATTAAATTTTAATTCACTTTCAAACGATTTTCAAGCTTTTCGTTTGGATAAACCACGGAGTTAGGGAGTAGAACTCCTAGGAAAAAGTTCCGTTTTTCATCAATATCTCGACAACCCCAGGTCTTAGGAACTCGAAACTTGGACAAAAGTTATGGGGGGATATTTCAAGGCTATTCACCAAATTTCATTAAATTCGGTTCAGCCGTTTTTCCGTGACGATGAGACAAACGAAAATTTCGTTTTTTACTAATATCTCGAGAACCACTGGTCGTAGAAACTCAAAACACGGATATAATTTTAAGTGGGGCTATTTCTGGGCTACCTACAAAATTTCATCAAATTCGGTTCAGCCGTTCTCCCGTGATGGTGTGACAAACAGACAGACAGACAGACAGACAGACAGACAGACAGACAGACAGATTTTCATTTTTATTTATATAGATTTCAAAATCGTTACAAAAATGTGTGAACAAACACCCTCTGTATATTTTGGGCGCATATATATGATGTACTAGAACGAATTACTCGGCGTTGCCCGGGTCGTAAATAAACACACTTTAAATAATATTTATACTACTCAACACTGTTCAATTTTATTCGAATCCCCAGGCACGCTATCCGCAAAACAAAAACAAAAAACAATAAGAAAGATCAATCATGCATAAAGTATTGATTATGAAACACTTTTCAGCTGAAATACAATTTTATTTAAACATTTCTAAAATGAGATACATTCAGCGGCGATATATTTAAAATTATTACAGAACTACAATGATTTATTTTACTTGAAAACCTAAAACTTCATTGAAAAAAATGAACTTTATTCAAATAACGTCTTTGAAATATAAATCGCCTGGATCTCTATGTAAAAGGAGTGATTATTTCATTCAGAAAATTTTATTCCAGACTAAAGAATTCTGCGTGAAAAATTTCAGAAAAAAATATTTTGAAGTGAAGAAATATTTATCAAAATTGAAAAAAATATTTTGAAGTGGGTCACGGAATCTCTTCATATTATATGGGTGTCATTACTACTTTAACTTTTATTCAAAAACTACCCAACCTATTTTGCTGAAATTTTTTTTATGTATTTTATGGGATATTTTGAATATTTCCTAAAAAAATATGGGGTAATTTGAATATTTCCTAACTTCGCTTAAAAAGTGTTTGAAAAATGAGGTCCATTAAGGTTCAATATATTTCATTTTTTCAACCCGTGTTCAATTCAAAACTAATAGGGTGATATTATTCATTTACATTCCCATATGTCCCACAGACCGTCTCAATAACATACTAAATTTTCTGTTTAATAAAGTCATTTTTACGGCAGTTATCGTGCGAATACAGACAGGCAGAATAACCCAAGACATAAACACTTTTCAACTATGTCGTAAAGTGTTAAAAACATGCCTTCCATGAAGCAGAATAAAAGATATTTAAAACCCATAGGAGATCTTCGGAGGATTCCTTCCGAATTCCAAGACCCATCCATTATGCGCATGCGCCAATGGATCTGATAAGGAAGAAGTGGGAAACAACAATACTCGAATCGACTGCAGAAAAATAAACAGTTTCCTCATTTAAAAAAGTATAATTAATAAATGAATAGGTTCTAGAAATCATTATTTTCTTACTCAGAAGCATTGAAATGATATTAACAGTAGTTGCTGAAGAGTAGTTGCTGAAGTAGTTCAAGAATAAACGTCGGGTTGCACGTCAATTTTTATATCGTAATATAAAAGTAGAGAAGGCATAAAAAGTACAAAAACTATCATTAATTCACTAAAATTTTGATTTCGCTAAAATTATTCTATTAATCGCATGGATTCCATTCGAAGTTTGTTAGAAAGATAATTTTTTGATCTTTTCGATGAAGTAAAGATGGGAATTCTGTGATAATATTTTCGGTCCCTAAGAAACCGATATGCATGAATATCACCCAAAATCGTTGTAAATCGGATTAATACACAGAATAACTAAAAAAAAAAACTAATATTCCTTTATTAAGTAAGAACAAAAGCTGTAGTAGTCTGTAGTAGGTAATTGTAGAAAAACAAAACCTGTATGTGTATATACATATACACATACATACATATACTCATACATACACATACATATGTATATATATATATATATATATATATATATATATATATATACACACATACATACACACATACACATACGCACATACACATACATACATATACACACCTATACACACATACACATACATACATATACATACACACATACCTATACACATATATACATACACACATATATACATACACACATATATATATACACACATATAAATACACATAAATATACATACACACATATATACATACACACATACATATATACACACATATAAATACACATAAATATACATACACACATACATACATACATATATATACATACACAAGCAAATAAATAATATATATATATATAAGAAATTTTCTTATTTCTTTCTCAGTCATTGAAAAACCATTACATTTAAATTCCTTACGCGAAGAAGAAAATCATTCGAATATTCGAAACATTCTCCCCAATCCCTTGTATTTATTTCATGTTTTATGGAGTTCAATTAAATCTGATTCGAAAACTGCTAAAGTGCAGTCATCCGTGTAATAAAAGCTGAAGTGCTTGATGGATCGATTTTCAAAAGTTTTCAACTACAGTTCATTGATGAAAAGCGTATTCAAACGCAGAGATCGGAAAGGAGCTTTTCAGCGCATTTCACGTCAAAAATATGCAATGAAATTTACGACAGATGCATTTCAAAGTGAAAAACAGCGTGTGTGTAATTTCGAATTACTTAAAACTTTCAAAACAATATTTGAATAAAAAGTGACATGTTTTTAAACTTTGAAAGGAAGACATTCACCGATAAATATATGTTGCACTTCTAATTTAAATATTTCTTGAACCACGTCATGGATTTTGATGAAATTCATTTCAGGAAATGAGAAGGAGTCTAGGGAATATTTTGATAGTTTTGTCACCGTATATTAAATCAGGCAGAAAACCAACCCGTTTCAAAAGTACTATAATTCTTCTAAACAATTGCAAAAATAACATTTTAAACAATAAGTAAAATTTAACAAAAATGGAAGGCAAACGATTTGTACGAGCGAATTTCATAAACTAAATTAAAAACACACGATCAAAATAATATGCAAATATACCAGAGAATAAAATATTGCAAATAACACATTAAAAAGGAAGGACCCGACTTTAGTATGTATGCTAACGCCTTATCCATGACCATGACTCAAACCGGAAACCTACAAACATGACCATTTCTAAAATTCGAATCTTATTCTTCTGATCATGAAAGCTAGAATGAGAATAACTTTGAGAGCTCATAGAAATTTTCCCTGGAGGGGCATCAGTGGGGCAAACTCAAGGATAAGATGAACAGCATCAACTATCTTCATGTCCACCTTTGTGACCTTGAACGTCCAGGGAGGGCGCCCATGGAAATAACGCAATCGAAGGTGGGCCTTGAAGTTCGTAAAAATCTCATTATATGTACGCGTGCGGTGCTTGTGGTGACTGTAGAAAATATCACGCTAAAAGGTTTTTCGATCCGGAAATATCTTTGTGTTTAGTGCCAGGAAACAATTATCCAAACAATCATCCTTTTAATAAACAAATATTGATCTGAAAGTTTATGTGCAATTTTTACAATCTATATATACTAATTTCCAAGTGTCCCTCTGTCCGTCACGCTTTTTTAGGCACTTCCAAAGTAGATAGAAACTTGGAATTTGGTACACGGGTCGATCGTTCGACACCCATCTCCCTCCTGGAAAAATCGAATTTTTCAAAAATATTCTATACAGTGGGTGCTCCACACCAAAACGTTCGAAAAGTGAAATGATAGGAAAGCATAGTACTTTGCGATGAGATAGAGACTTTAAATTTAGCGTATGGGTAATCCATTGGAAAGGAAGAAAGTGTGCCATTTCAGATTCCCAATATTAGCTACTTTAGGGAAGGGGGGGGGGGGTGTCACACACCAAAATGTTTGCTTTGCCTAATAAATGATAAATGCCTACTGTAACATTTGATAAAGGTTTGAAATTTGGTAGGTAGGCTTATCATTTGATAAAAAGATGTATACAGTTTTTCATACATGTTCTTTTAAGAGGGTGCTCCACATAAAAACGTTCGAAAGATGAAATGATAAAATTGCATGCTTCAGTATGTGATAGAGACTTGCGCGGGTAGATAGTTCGAAAGGAAGAAAGTGAACCCAATATTTTCTTTAGGGGTTTCCGCACACCAAAATTTTCGATTTTCCGAATCGATGTGAAAGGCGAATGACTCAAAAATTGACGTCATTTGGGAGTTGCTTAATGCGGGACCGTTGATTTTCAACGGGTATTCGGCTAGTGTTTTATACTATTACCAATGCCCGACATTCCTTTCCGTATCTTAAAAGTGTCTAAATATAAAACAGCATTTGCAGCTATGAATAGTTATGGGATTGTGCTAGTTATTATGGGATTGCCAAATTGGCAGCTTTCAGAACGCTTGAGAATAGGATGGATCAAGAATTTCAGAGTTACTCGTTTTGTTCAAGTTTTTCTACACAGAGTTTATAGGAAAGGATGCTTATTTTCAAGAAAGCTATGTTACGTGCTACACATAAAAATGATGTGTCCTTCCGAGAGGTTGGTGGTAGGGGAAGGAGGGTACGGTCCCTGTGGATGCCTTCCCCACTGGGTTCCGGTCTAAATTGGGTGGCACTTCCCGACCGTCCAAACAGTTACCTTACACCTTTCTGGTAGGTCGGACGGTCTGGGTTTCAACAACAACATAAAAGTGATGTGCGAAGACGCCAATGTTCTGAGAATGAGATCTTTTATGTTGTGAGTTTGTTGAACACTTGCAGATTCCACTTCGACGATAAGGGCTTGCCATTTCGTCCCAGTAGCTCAACGGTAGAGCGTCAGCTGGTCAGTTCGGAGATCCAGGGTTCGATTCCCGGTTGGAGCAGCAAGACTCTTTACACACTTAATTGCTATTTTATTGTATCTAAACACAGGTTTTCGGATTTTGATAGACAGCAAAAGCGTTAAACGTACTTTGTTTTCGTTGACATTTATTTGTGCTCCGAATAAAGGGCCAGTGATCTGAATATTTAAACTCCTTCTTGGGTCTTGAGAGTCCATCCCTGTATCCAGAGCCTACATCGAAACAACACATGGATGAGACATTTTTTTTATGGACAGCTGAATGTTTTCAAGATTCTCAGGAATGGTCATCGGTCTGAATTTCGGCTGATAAAAATACGACACAGAATGAATATAATCGCATTTCATGGACACATGCAGAAGATGATCGTTTAACTTTCGAAAATGAACTCCATTTTGTTTTTACTTTGCTGTTTCTATTGAAAAGTTCTCACGGTTTACTTGATTCGGAAGAAACGTTCGAATAAGCTTGAGACTTGTTTCAAATCTTCTGCTATACCTCGTATTCATTTCACGTTTCAAGGGGTTCCTTTTGATATGTCTTGGGGTATTGGAAAAGCAGTCATCTATCGAACGCGAACTGGAGGATTTCTCGGACTGTTTTTCAACGCGTTTTTAAATTGCAGTATAAAGGTTGAAAACGTCGTTAAACTGCAGAAGTCGGGAAAGAACATTTTATGTGAGGCAGAAATACAGATTGAATTATTGAAGATTTGGATTATTTGAAAGGGGAGAATCACATAGGCCGGATTTTAAGCAACTGGAAACTAGTATTTGAATGATAATGGATGGATTTACTTTACTATCTATATAAATACAATTGAAAATTTGTCTGTCTGTATGTTTGTCTCATCATCACAGGAGAACGGCAACTACAGCAGTAAAAGCGCCATCTAGTATAAAAAATGATGTTAAATAAAAAACCACACGCAAAACGGTAAATAAGAACAGTAAATGGGAAGCAGAGGACTGACTGACAGACAGATGTATAACTTTTAAGATATAGTGAAACAAATTAAAAAAACATGTCTGTTAGTCACGGTTCCTCTGTACAATTATTTTTCTGTCCCTTAGATCTTATTCACTGTATTTTCTTGTTGTATTCTCATTTTAACTTTATTTTTATCAATTTACACATCCCATGACTATTAAAGATTGATATCTGGTTTACTCATTTTGATTATTTAGATGCATTTGTAATAGAAAATGTTGACACGTATTAACATATTTTTGATTTAAACAATTTCCATCGACAATTTGTTCATGATCTCCATTTTCACTGATGAAACAGCCTTGCACATGCTACTGAAAAGTGGCATAGGTTACATTTTTTCCTTTATTATAATTCAGTTGATTTTAAAGATACTTTTTAATGATCTTGTCGTATTTGAAATAAAACTTTCTGATTGGCCCAATTTGTCTGAGGGGGTAGTATAAAAATTTAAAAAGTATCACTTTTTGAAAATGAATGGGAGGACTATTTCATTAACGTAGTCTTATTTCCTACCTTACTTTCAACATTTTCGCAATTTACATTGCCTACTTATCTCCGACAGGTAAAGAATTAAAACGCGTTTCATTCGTTTTTGGACACCCTGTATAACCAAAAGTATCCATACACCTACTGTTGTGTAATCAGAGAGATATGTTGCACATATTAATAGAACGTTGGGCCACCGTTTGCATTCATCATAGTCTACACTCTTCTGGAGAGACTTTCCACCAGTTTTTGAAATATTTCAGCAGGATTCGCCTTCCATTCGGAGATTGGAGCTGCAGTGAGTCTGGCCACGGAAGATGGGAGATTTGGCCTCGAGCGTATTTTGCTTTCCAATTTATCCCAGAGGTGTTCAGTGGGATTTTAATCGGGATTATGTGAAGGCCAGTCTAATTTTTCAAAACTCATCTCTGCAAACCACGTTCGCATGGCCTTTGCTGTATGGACAGGACGTTTATCTTGTTTTTACACAAAAGGTCCTTCCCCGAATTGTTGCCAGAGAATTGGAAGTGCACAGTTGCCAGAAATGTCAACATATATCGCATCGTTCATGTTTTCCGCCACAGGAACTAAGGGGTTCAGGCCGAATCACAAAAACAGCCCCAAACTATGACGCCACTGCCACCAAACTTTGCAGTTGGCACAATACACTAGGCAAGAAGCGTTCACCTAGCATGCACCAAACCCAGACACGTTCGTCGGACTGCCAGATAGTGTAGCGTGACTCATCACTCTAAAGTACTTGATTCCATTGCTTTACAGTCTAATGTCGGTGAGCTTTACACCACTGCAACTGACCGGCCACACATTTTACTACCATAAGCCTTTGGGTTGGTTGTGTGGTCTGGGCCTTCAACCACTGGAACTGACGTTTTGCATTGACCGTGTTGATTTTGGGCTTCTGAGTGGCTGAACGACCGTGGGAACCTATTTTTTAGCTCCTGATGAACAGTCTTGCTGTTACAGACGACGCCAGACACATTTTGGAACTCACCAGTGACTGTTGCTACCGGGGCTTTGCGATTCTTCAGCATCCCCCTCTTCAGGGTTTGACGGCTGCGATCTGAGAGTTTCTACGGTCTACAAATTTTCCTGCAGTTATAGATTCCAGACGTGTAAATTTTACAATGACATCACTTGCAGTTGATCGAGGAACCTGCACCCATGCCG
The DNA here is from genome assembly GCA_951213105.1 of Amaurobius ferox. Lineage (NCBI taxonomy): Eukaryota > Metazoa > Arthropoda > Arachnida > Araneae > Amaurobiidae > Amaurobius > Amaurobius ferox. The sequence goes on along the minus strand of OX578147.1, from coordinate 140,764,556 downwards.
AAATATCATGGACCGATTTGGTGCAACGATGGCATCTAATTATCATGCCACATACAAACTCACTCAGCTCTGCAGACTTACTCATTGTCTTTCTAACGCACGTTTATGACCGTTCGAGGCTGGGGTGCTCACTTTTATCTCGTTCTATGACGTACATAGCCACATCCTCTTCTCCAGAGGGGTGTATGGATACTTTTGGTCATATAGTGGATGTACAGGGTGATTCAAATTAAATGTAAGGTGTTTTGACCTCTCTGTAGGAAAAACTAATGGACGACCCAATTTGGCACACGTACTTACCCGAGTATAGCGTTTTGATTTCTGAAGAAAGAATAATTTTAAATTTCGGCTGCTAGGGATGAAATCTGGCGCTGCTGTCTTCCTAATTTGTTTATTGTAAACTATATTTTACAATTGTCGGAAAGGTGTTTACGAAATCATCACGGGTGAACGGCTGATCCGAATTTCATGAAATTTTGTAGGTAGCCTTGGAAAAGTCCCACTTAAAATTAAGTCCATGTTTCGAGTTTCTAAAACCAGGGGTTGTAGAAATTAATTAAAAGCACACAGTTAAACCCTTCATAGACATAGCATTATGCAGAGGATATATTTCCCCGTAATTTTTTTTTTTAAGAAAATGATATCATGTCGCTTAGCAAACGTTTTAAATCCAACGTGTTTATGCGGCAGACGATATTTATTAAATATTTTCTGATTTAATTAATAAAAACATATATATAAAATAAATTTTTATCTAAATTGCATTTTTGGCTAGATTATATTATTCATATTTTCAATTTATTTCGTCATTTGCTTTATTTTAGTAAATATTTTTGAAATTCATATATTGTAGTAAGGGTAAGTTTCTACTAATACACGCATATATCTTCTAATATTCGGGAATATATATCTTCCCATACAATTTTAGCGCTTTTATTTTGACATATAATGATTCCATTTCATATTTTTGTAAATTTACTTACAATTAGAACCAGGATATTTCATTCTTCAGATCTTCCTGTGACGATAACTTTTGTATAGTGGGAACAGAAATTCTAAAACTTTTTTCAGGAATATTCATTTGAATATTTTAATAGAATGCTTTGAATAACAATGTCACTTAAAATATTATAGGGATTTGCACATGATTGTGAATTTTAAGTTCTTTTATATTAAATATTCCGTACGAAGAAGGGCTATACTCCTACTAGTTATATAAAATTAATCGTAGTTAATACAAAAGGAGTCTTTTTCACAATTCCATGAATAGCAAAGGATCACGAAGCTCATCTTACCAAGTAGTCTGATACTTTAACCTCTTCTATCAAGGTAACAGCAATGTTTCTGCCGTACTTTAGGCATTTCAACAGTATAAAAGTTTACGTAGAAATCCACTCACTATTTGTGATCTTCGGTACTCTTTTTGGCCGATATTTGTTAGATAAGTTAGGCAATATGCAAGTTACGGGGACTGCAGCGGCAAATTTGTCCCCTGGCGGCCGAAATTAGAACTATACTTTCTTCAGAAATCGAGACCGCATACTCAGGAAAGTATGTGTACGAAATTGACTTGCGATTTTGTACACATACTATTTTGTACACATACTATTTTGTACACATACTTTGTGCACTTATGATTATTTTTCAAAGGGGTCTAAACATCTCACGTTTAATTTGAATCACCTTGTATATAAAGAAAGCCAATATATCGTCATCAGTATTTTATTCGAGATAATATTTTTGTTTAAAAAAAAAACAGTTCTTAATCTAAATGCGCAACTTAAAAATATTAATAATTCCTTGGACGTTATTAAAAGAACGCAAGAAAGATCAATTATGCATAAAGCATTCATTATGAAACACTTTTAAACTGAAATAAATTTTTTATACATCTCTAAAACGCGATACATTCAGCAGTGATATTTTTAAAATTATCACAGTACTACAATAATTTATTTTACTTGGAAACTTAAAATCATGGAGGTAAAAGTACTTTCTAACTCCATGCTTAAAGCTTTATTGAAAAAGGAAATGCTATAAAATCATCTGCTTTTCTACGTAAAATCAATGAATATTTCACTTATATATCACCTATATTCCAGACTCCAGAGCTAAATAATTTTGCGTTCAAAAATTTAGCAATTCTTATACAGCTCATTTTACAGCTTGATGTGCTTACGTTCTGCATGCGCTAAAATTAGGCTTCGCTGTTGAAATAATCAAAGTTAGATTATCATTTAAACTTAAAAATAGTGTAATCGTGTTGGCGCAGAATATAGATTCACAGAAAATACGCAAAAATAAAGCGGTTCTAGGAAGCATGCAACACTCAATATAAATTTAAAAGAACTTCAAAAATCACGACTTTGACACTGAGATAAAAGATGGATGACCGATTTTATTTTGAAGTGAGTGACGTGATCTCTTCATATAATATAGGTGTTATTATTATTTTAATTTTTATTTAAAAAACTACTGAACCTATTTTGCTGAAATTTTTTTTATATATTTTTATGAGATAATTTGAATATTTCCTAAAATTTATAAAGCGATTTGCAAATTTTAACATTGCTTAAAAACTGTTTGGAAAATTAGGTCCTATAGGGTTCAATGTATTTCAATTTTTCAACACGGGTTCCATCCAAAACTAATTGGGTGATATTATTCATTGACATTCCTATGTATCCCATAAACCGTCTGAACAACATACTAGAATTTCATTTTGATGAAGTCATTTTTACGGCAGTTATTGTGCGATCGGACAGACAGACAGAATGACCAAAGTCATAAACGCTTTTCAATTATGTTGGAAAGCGTTAGTAATTCAACTTTCAATAGTTATCTACATAATGCCTGTATGATTTATTTTATTAAAACGTTCGTAAAGATTAATTCATCAAATGCAAAGGAACATATGAATGTTTAAATCTTGCCGCACATTTATTTATACGTATTTCACGTTCTACGGAGAGATAGAAAGTTAAATAAAATTCAAAAACTTAGTCATCCGTATGAGGTGGACAGAAATACTGGACGGATTTCTTTCCGACACGTTTGAAATTGCACTTCAGTTATGAAAAGCTTGTGAAGCTCCACAAATGGAAGAAAACTTTTTAGTGTTACGTAGGAGAGAGAGAGAGAGAAAAAATAATCTCTGAATTATTCGATGGCTAAGAGAATTTAAAATGAATTTAACAGTGAACAATGTATGGCAATGTGTATGTTTATGACGAAATAAAGAATATATAAAAAGAAATCTCAGTGAAATAAATGGGTCTTTTTATTATTACGTGTGGAACCTGTCAATTCATATTTTGACTAGAAAATGGGCCCGAAGCTGAATTGTATTTAAAGCAGGGATAAGTTGTATTAATCCTTTCAAATTTTCAAAAGCCGTATTTATTCGCTACATGAATGCAAGTGCGACCACGCCCCTTTTGTTCTGCAGGCGTAATAAGGGCCTAAACAATGCTCCATTCATTAATATAACCATTCTCATTAAATATAACTCCATTCATTAATATTGCTAACGATAATACTTCAATTTTCCACAATAATCGGACACATTAAAAACCTTTTTGCCATTTCGAATATGGTAATATTACGTTACTGTAAAAAATAACTCATATCGAGAAAACTGTGAGACCAGGAGACATTTATGAAGATTTCATATCGCGAAAATTTACGATATATACCAAACGAGACCAAGCGCAGACTCGTAGGCGCCATTTTACGACAATCCTGCACGGGAGGTAAATTCAGTGCACATAAATGGCAGGTGTGGTTGAGGCAGAAACCTCCTTGTGGCCAAGGCTTATACCGTGGCGATTGGTTAATAAGGTGGCTAATGAAGAAGTGTTGCTACATCGCCTTGAGGAACAACCAATGAGATACGGAGGGCGTATCTGGACTTCAGGCAAAATGATTTTGCAACAAGCAGAGAATTTAAGAAATATGCAAGTAATGACTGTCCAATAGAGGTGGAATTCGACAATTAGAGTTCAAGAAGTGAAGTGTGCGTTTCGTCCGGCCCAAAAGGTATTTTTTCGTGAATTGAGAGACGTCAATTAAGAATAACCGTTGAAGAGCGTTTTGACTAAAAATTGCAGGCAATGACCGCCCAAGAGTGTGATTTCAAAGTCAATTGGAGGCTAATTCAATGCGTAGTGTTGTAATAATTGATTCTATTTTTGAAACTCGTACACAGAATTAATGGTGGGTTATAATGCGGCAACGATGCAATGTACGAATATACGATTCACGATTAATAATGATTAAGAATAATAATTCAATCCATAGATTTATATTTATTATTTATAAAGGAGATAAACTCCAATGTCAAGTTTCTTACACCACAAAAGCAAAATACAAAATTGGAAGAAAATGCTCTACAAGGAAAATTAGAGCAGCGTACATAAGCACACATAGTGCAATACTGCAGTATACAGCTGTTTCGAGGATACGCTGGATCTTCTTCATTAGTGCAAGAGACTGGACCGTTCTTCATTATGCTTTTTGATTATTGGCTCTCTCTTAATTCGGTTTTGGGTATATTATTCCCCCCTGCTTCTTCCTTTTGCGCCCAATCATTTTTTGAACGTCTGCTTTGTTGGTTCTCTTGCTCTGTCGAAGGTGTGCTGACGGTTTTAGCCCCCTGTTTGCGCTTCTAGCTTAATTATTTAATAAGAGCGTAGTTTCGACTTTCGATTCTAATTTACAAGGCTCAGACGATTTCTTCCACTTTAAGAATAACTGTTTATTTCACTGCTATTTTTATGTGTTTACTTCTCGGGGCGCCGACTGCCTTCTGGTTTCTCTAGACAGTAAACAGACTTATAGTCCGACACTGCCTGGAGATTGTTCTAGAAGGTTTTGGAAGCTAACGGACATCATGTGACGTGTTGAAACGATCCAATCACGCTTGGTTTTAGTTAGTTCGAATTTGCTGGTTCAAACTAAAACGAGATGGACCTCTAAGAATTTTATTCCTGGAAACTCATTTCGGCAAATTTCGTATTACAGATGTCTTAACAAATTATACTTCAAAAGATCCTAGCTCGTGCCTGACGGTCTTCCATAAAATAGAAAAGAGTGCCCTTTGGTGGAACCGGATGTTACGTCAAACATCTCCTCTCGTCGGTGAAGTCCTATGGTTCAAATACGATAGTTCTTCACATCGGCATAATCCGTAAGAAATTTATGGTTAAGATGTTTATTAATGCCAGAGATTCTTGTAAGTACCTTCTTGCCTATTATTGTTTAATGGAGATCAGATTTCGTAAATATATTTTCCAAATAACTGTAATGTCGTATATAAATATAAACCCTCCAGCTCCAATAATTATTGTGCGTGTAATTAATTATTTTGAAACTGCATAGTTTTCCTCTGCTAATGTCAGAGATATATTGATTATGTTCTGTTTGCTATATCAGTTGATCTCATCTTTTAATTCTTGTGTGAAAAAAAATATATATGTCGGCAAAAATGTCATGCTTAGTGACTCTACCTTCACCACATTAATAATTAACTATTTTGTTCCCGAATTTAACTGTTGTTTTGGGTAAATCCCCAAGCACAGAGCGTGAACCTGGAATGACTACTATACTTCATCACGTGGCATATTTGATGATTGCGAATAGGTGTCCGACAATAATATCCTCCGTATACTTCTACACCCACGATTCGACAATAGCGAACTGTCTTTGACAAGCAAAACGCTTTTAATAAATACCGACAACGACTTTTAGGAGTTCTGGTCAGCCAAGGTGAACGATAGACATTAACATACACATATAGTCATATATATGTTTTAATAATCTAAATATTTCTCTTTTGCCAAATGTAACACAATATTTGTATTACATGTTTCCACCCCAATTACAAATGCCAACCAAAATAATGACCTATTTAAATGCTGCAGATGGAACCAATGGCAACCCATTCATAAATAAGCAGCGCGCATCCCCTCCATCACAACAACCAATAAAAAGACGAGGTATGACACTACAAGAAAAAAAAGAAAAAAAGTGTTGTCGAGAATGTTCTAGAACTTTCCAAGACATTCAATTTCGACAGCGTCCTAGACGCACATGATGTTTTTTCGGTAGTATTAAAAAAAAATGATCTCCTGCGATCGCGCAAAGATACGCGGATCGGCAAAATTGTGATGTGTGAACAAGAAATGAGCACAATGGCGTATTAAAATAGTATACGCAGGCTTTTAATATAGTGTTGGCTACATCAACTATCGAGGCACAAGCAAACAGAAGGTATGAATATGTTTCATATGTTATAATGATTAAGGAAGGCACACAATTCATAGTACCTATCGTGTAATTAAGAATAAGGTCGTACGAACCTATAGCAATAACGAGCTCGTATACTGAACTAATGAACTACTCAGATTTTCGGTAGATAATAGCTATTAATATGTCCTAAATGTATGTGTCTTATAAATTATATGTTGTAAATGTATGTGTTGATTAAATATTGTTAAAGATATATGTGTCCCGAAGGATTTAGGATTAAATTTAATAATCAAGATCTCTACATGTATATACACGAAAGTAAATATTAAAGTAATTGATAAAATTTAGATAAGTGTAGTTATTTATATTTTGTGTGTTCGCCTCTTCAGCTTGAGAACCTGGGGCTACATGATCCACCCCTAGCGACGGCATCATAGGTAAGTTCTAGAATAATACTTTTGATTAGATTAAGTTTACCTTATGACACCAAACTCATTTTTATCCAAGCAAGGCTGGTTAAACCTAGGCTTACCTAAGACGTTTTGGATAAACCTAGGTTTAATCAGTCCATTTGGATAACCCGGTCTTTACCCGGATAAACCCAGTTTATTTAATTTCGGGATTTACCCGTAACATATATACAGGGTGATTAAAAAAAGATAGCCAAACTTTACGAGATGGTAGTACACACCAAACCAAGCATTTTTCGTCATAGTTTACCCGGTTGAAAATGAAACGTAAAGGCGTTACAGGGCTCTTAATAGTGAAATCGACGAGGTGAGACGAAAACACAAGAATGACTTTTAATAAGCATTAAAAGTTATAAAATGACATGTAATAAGCAGTAATTACAGTAAAGGCTAAAAAGAGCGACCGCGAACCTGAATGCCCGTCTCACAGCGGCGATGGAGGTATGGGCAAAATCTCTCGAACAGACCAGGCTGATATGTGAGCAATAATTTTGAGTCCAGATTCGACTGGTCACGGGCGCCAAAATGATATGTGATTCCTCACACGTCAGGTATTGACGCTATATAGACCGATCTCGTAAAGTGGAGTAAATAAAGAAATACATAATACCAGTAATTAAAATGAAGAGGCTTAATTTTAAACAATAACAAAGAATTTATTTCATTAAGATAAAACCTTATTTAATAACTATTAACATCTGGTAAATTTCATATACCAACATCTTTAGTGTAGTACATTAAGACAATCAAATCTCCTCATTCTATGATCATAATATGAGCATTACAATTATTAACCTATTAATGTGCATTAACTCACTATTCTTACTAGCCTACGTCTTAATGGCCCAGGTTAACCTTATTTAGGAGGGTCAGAGAGATAATAATAATCAAAGTGCAAAAATATGTGTAGAATTGTCCTACCTCGATCATCACTGCCGATGTCGGACTTTATGACGGCGCGCTCCGGCTCTGTCCCGCGGGCTCGCTCTCTCCGAGATCCGTCGCTCTTGCGACCTCTTCTTTTTACTCACAAAATTCAAGTCCTCGATTTCAAAAACTTAAAGTCCAAAGTTGCTCTCTGTCTCTACCCCCTTAACAAGGCGCCCCTGTCCATAATTGGCTAAGTAAATTAAGGGCTACGCCCTTCAGGCTATATTATTGGTCAAGGCCCCCCTGAAATATGAGATATGCAGTCTCCAGTTTTAAAATCGTTGAAAGTTCTCACGAGAATTTTCCCAAGGTTCGAGTGATATTAATTGACTCTGGGGTCAAGAAGTTCAACCCCTTCCGTTTGTTGTAACACCTAACGCTGACATGAACTTGAGAAGCACCCTCTCTTTTCGAAATGAATGTCCGGTGCAGCTGCGTTCGAGGGAATGTTACAAAAATTGCCTCACTTCATGAGGGACCGTCTTCTTAGGTCCACTTCCTTTTTCAAAAGAGCAATGTTATATTGGGAATTGAAAATTATTGCGGCACCAAAATGATATGTGAGCAATAATTTTGAGTCCAGATTCGACTGGTCACGGGCGCCAAAATGATATGTGATTCCTCACACGTCAGGTATTGACGCTATATAGACCGATCTCGTAAAGTGGAGTAAATAAAGAAATACATAATACCAGTAATTAAAATGAAGAGGCTTAATTTTAAACAATAACAAAGAATTTATTTCATTAAGATAAAACCTTATTTAATAACTATTAACATCTGGTAAATTTCATATACCAACATCTTTAGTGTAGTACATTAAGACAATCAAATCTCCTCATTCTATGATCATAATATGAGCATTACAATTATTAACCTATTAATGTGCATTAACTCACTATTCTTACTAGCCTACGTCTTAATGGCCCAGGTTAACCTTATTTAGGAGGGTCAGAGAGATAATAATAATCAAAGTGCAAAAATATGTGTAGAATTGTCCTACCTCGATCATCACTGCCGATGTCGGACTTTATGACGGCGCGCTCCGGCTCTGTCCCGCGGGCTCGCTCTCTCCGAGATCCGTCGCTCTTGCGACCTCTTCTTTTCACTCACAAAATTCAAGTCCTCGATTTCAAAAACTTAAAGTCCAAAGTTGCTCTCTGTCTCTACCCCCTTAACAAGGCGCCCCTGTCCATAATTGGCTAAGTAAATTAAGGGCTACGCCCTTCAGGCTATATTATTGGTCAAGGCCCCCCTGAAATATGAGATATGCAGTCTCCAGTTTTAAAATCGTTGAAAGTTCTCACGAGAATTTTCCCAAGGTTCGAGTGATATTAATTGACTCTGGGGTCAAGAAGTTCAACCCCTTCCGTTTGTTGTAACACCTAACGCTGACATGAACTTGAGAAGCACCCTCTCTTTTCGAAATGAATGTCCGGTGCAGCTGCGTTCGAGGGAATGTTACAAAAATTGCCTCACTTCATGAGGGACCGTCTTCTTAGGTCCACTTCCTTTTTCAAAAGAGCAATGTTATATTGGGAATTGAAAATTACAATATAACACAGGCATGTCGAGCACTTGGGCAGCAGTGGCCGAAATTCTGTCGACGAGTTCATCTTCAGATTCAAGGGGAGTGTCATAGACGAGACTCTTGAGATATCCCCACAAAAGAAGTCAAGACACGACAGATGGGGCGACCGTGTGTGTGTGTGTGTGGAGGGGCAAGTTATGGGACCCTATCGTTCAACCCATCGGCCAGAAAAAGGTGACTCTAGAGAGTTCCTTACCTCTCGCCCAACTACGAAAATTTGCATACGAGTTCTTATTCTTCCTCAGATGAAATTTGTATACGGGGTTTTCTTCAACCAGAAAATGACAACCAGAATGACGCTTTTAAGTTTGAGGAGCGTCCGCTTCCCATCGAGCCCTGTAACGCCTTCACGTCTCATTTCATACCCGGAAACTATGACGAAAAATGCTTGTTTTGGTGTCGAAAGCCCAGAACGACCGACTCGTCCGAAGACATGAGCAGCTTAGTGAGCGTCCGGGCTTGCTTGTTTTGGTGTGTACTCCCACCTCGTAAAGTTTGGACCATCTTTTTTGAATCATCCTGTATAATTAAATTTAAAGAAGGGATATAAACTAGATGATATATTGTAAAACATGAAGAGAGAGAGAGATAATTAACACTATGCACAATGATAAATTGCCCCCAAATAACTTTCACACAGGCAGTTTTCACTTTATTTAATTTCTGATTCAGGGGGTTAAATTAAGTAGGATTTAAAACTGAAAAGCTCACTCATCCATGTAATGCGACATGAAATGTTTGATGGATTGGATTTTAACACGTTTTAAATTGCAGTTCCACGATGAAGAGTTTATTAAAGTGCAGAAACCGGGAAAGGATTTTAGAACACTTCGTGTTAGAAGGAAAACCGTCCTGCGTCATTCGATATCTATATTTCGAGCGAAAAAAAAAGATTACACTTATTAAATGATTTTAAACTAAACATTTTCTCCACATGAGAAGTCATATAATATAATATTCGAGAGAAAATTTTTCACAGAAATACAAATATTTAAATTTTGAAAAGTTTTTGTTTGATTTTAAATATCGTAAATAAGTTACTTTTAAACATTTTAAAAACGACTGTGTAAATTTATTTTGAAATATCAAAAGGTAGGCAGAATATTTTAAAAGCTAAATGAATACTTCATTACATTTAATTTAACATTCATTTAATTTTCATTTTTTAAATTTGAACAAGAACATTAAACTTATAGAAATTAAGAATTAAATTCACAATTTATATTAAAACCCTAAAAACTTACGATTGTGAAATTATTTAACCGCGTAATAGGCAATAATGTATAGAGTACGATATTTATAGAGTCATGTATGTCAGTATGTCGCTTAGGACGCCACCGCCGCTGTATGACAAAATTTTGCGTCCTTCGAAGTTCTCAGTCGCTTCCCGCAACATCTACAGCATAGACAAACACGAAATTTGGTACATTTAGAGTGAATGTGAGGTCTGAACAACTTTTCGATTATTATTTCCCTCAGTTTGCATCATGATTTGTGTTTACTTAAACTAACAATCCTAACTGGTTCGATTGTTAGATGAATCAGCGACCTAGTAGGCAGCATTTTCTGCGTTCTTAGGGTAGAATAAGAATACGTTTCGGATCGTGAGTTTTTCAGTGGGTTCTTGAGGAGTGTCCTTGAGTAGAGGGTTCTTGGAATGAAGAAGGGTTCTTGAGTAGACGATGAAGGATTCGAGTAGTGAGTGGCAGGAATCCCCATTCGATACAACGATGAATAGGAAGAGTCTAGTATTCGGGGTGTGGTCGCAATACGGGGCGAAGTAACAGAATGACGGCGTAAACATGCTTTACAAATGCGTATTCATGTAAGTATTATCACCAGCCTAGTATATTGTGGTAACTTGTATAATTGTCCTCTATTCTGGGCATGTGCAATAATAATGCTGTCCGTTGCTTTAAACAGCCAGCTGCTATAATTTCTGTGAAGTCCCCAATAAACTGAGCCGTACTTAAACAGCGCCGTCCTGTGTTATTGCCCTTGCACCGAAAGGTCGAAATATCAAGTACTTTAAGTTTGAGTAAGTCACTTTTGACAGATTAAGTAAAAATCCTCCACAAAGGCATCTAAAAAGGATAAAGAGGCATTTAGGTCTTTACAAGGAATGTTAGGGGAACAAGCTGAAATAAACCATTTTTCGATTTAAACTTTATGCTTTAAGATATATTTGATGTCAAACTTAAAGGAAGAATAGAGCTGCAAATGTGTGTCCTGCTGCACACAATTGCCCTTTTGAAGGGCTGGATTTTAAAGGTGCTACATCAAACTTGCTAAACAGCAAAAAGTTTATTTTGAGGACTTAAAGAAACTGACTCTTCATAATATTATTTATTTTCAAGCATATTCATTTAAAGTTATGTGTGCATGAAGCCGACGCGGTGGCTAAGCGGATAAGATAAGCGTTTTTTTGTGATCTGTCAACTGCCAGGTTGTGGATTCGAGTCCCACCTGCGGGTATGGATGGTGTGTTGTTGCAAGGTCCATACATTATCTTATATATATTCTATTAACCTTGGTAATGCTAGGTGCACTGTGTTCCAACCCAATGGGTGCGCCGGGGCAACGTCTTGTGATGATTAAATAGCTCACGATTCTAGAAGATGTATAGCGAATGATGAATGTATCAAGTGCCTGAGCAAATAAATAAATAAACATATAAATAAATAAATGTATGTATGAATGCATGTATGTGTATGAGTCCGTAAAATTTAAAACGATTGGAGCAATCTATGAATACTATGATCTTATTGATTAAAAACACGGTCGCAGATCCAGAGCCTCCAAATGTTCGAATTTTTATCCTTAATCACTGTTCAAAAATCATGGAAGTCTATCCTGTCAAGTAAACAATCAACACGTAATTAATCCTAAGGAAACAGATGACATGAATTTTAAAACGCTGGAATGAACCGTTCAGAAGATTTTCTGATCAGATACTTTTTGACGAATCAATTTATTAAAAAATTACATGGAATTGTAGAAACATTCTAATTATTAAATTTTAAAGAATAATACCTTTCATTCATGACAACAAATGCTATTTTTTATTTTAACATCAACTCATTTGCCAAATTTCACATATTTCAGTTGATGTTAATCGATATAAATAAAATTGAAAATCTGTCAGTCTGTCCCATCATCACGGGAGAACGGCTGAACCGAATTTCATAAAATTTTGTAGGTAGCCTTGGAATAGCCCCACTTAAAATTGAGTCAATGTTTAAGTTTTTAGATTATTTCGATTTTAAGTTTTTCGAGTTTTTTGAAAATGATATCATGTCGCATAGCAAAGGCATTAAATCCAATGTGTTCACGCAAAAGACGATTTTTATTAAATATTTTCCCATTTAAATAATAAAGAAATGTGATTATATCCATTACGGCCTCCAGACTTAAAGATTGCTGGGATTATTGATATTTTCAATTTATTATGTTATCTGTTGCTGTTTGGCAAATATTTTTGAAACTCATGTATTGTAGACGGGGAATCCTCATACAAGGGTATATCTTCTAACACTCGAGAATATAAGTAGTACGGGTATATATATATATATATCTTCCCATACAATTTTAGCGCTTTTATTTTGGCATACATTGATTCAATTTCATATTTTCGTAAATTTGTTTACAAGCAGGACAAGGATTTTCATTCATCAGATCTTCTTGTGAAGATAATTTTTGCATAGCGAGAACAGAGATTCTTAATCTTCTGTTTAGGAACATTCATTTAAATATTTTAATAGAATGCTTTGAATAATAATATCATTTTGAATATTATAGAAATTGGCACATGATTGTGAATTTGTGAATTTTATGTTTTTTTTTTAATATTATATATTCCGTACGAAGAACGGGTATACTGCTAGTTATAGTACATTATTTAGATGCTCCACCACCAAGAAAGATTATTTGATCTTCTTGCTTCTGTTGTTGAGACCCAGACCGTCCGACCTACCAGAAAGGCGTAAGGTAACTGTTTGGACGGCCGGGAAGTGCCATCCTATGTAGACCGGAACCCAGTGGGGGAGGCATCCACAGGGACCGTACCCTCCTTCCCCTACCACCCACCTCTCGGAAGGACTTACGGACCCACATATTCAACGTGGTCGTTCTCCGCGTGAACACGGCGGCAGTTTTGGCAGTGGCGGGAATCGAACCAGGGCCTACCGAGTGCCATTCCCACGCTCTAACCACTGGGCTACCGTGCCCCCTCCTGTTTCTGTAACTTTATTTGGCTCATTAAGTTGGATGGCATATGGCAGGTTTACTTCACTCGTGTAAACAAAATCAATATTTATTCTGCAGCGAAGAATGACATTTGGTGATTCAAAAAGTCAAGCGTGGGAGGAATGGTTTATTTCAACGAATCCTTTGAGACACCATAGAACACGATTGAATTATAGCAGAGAAATTCTAAATAGAATATAGCTTTTATAAATATTTTGAAAACATAAAACCATTGCTAATAACACCAAAACAACCCAATTTATAAATTGGGTTGTGGTGTGTATGTGTGAGTTTCGAACGCGAAAATGTGTGTGCTCAGTCAAGACAGATGAGGCAAAGACTGGAAAATGTCTGTTAAAAAAAATACTCACACGACACAGGAAAATAGGCGTTGCCTATCCGATACCAGTAAAGGAATGAAAATACCTAGATATAACGAAACCGCTCAATGAAACATCAGACGATTTCAAATAATTCGCTAGCATTCTTACATAGTATAATATATTCTTCCAAAGCCTTCGTGTTCTGGACAGACCCACGAATACACAGAATACAATCCAATGCAATCAATGAAGAAACACTACAAACTACGAGTTATCCGAAAACAGATAAAGCATGTCCAACATAAGGAGAAGCACTATGTTTAAACTGATTTATTCAGAGTAGTTTTATTATTAAGATTGACCAAAATACACTTTGTGAGCGATACAAACCAAACTTTTGTTGGATGATGTGTGTGTATGTGTGGTGTGTATGTGTGGTATGTGTGTTATGTTAATTATTGTATGTGTGTGTGCATATGTATTACGTTAATTATTGTATGTGTGAGTGCATATGTATTATGTTAATCATTGTATGTGTGGTATGCTAATTGTTTTACAATATAATCATAAAAAAAAAAAAACCAGGATATTCACGCATGTTAAACTATTTCTGGTAGGTCGGACGGTCTGGGTCTCAACAACAACGCATGTTAAACTAGAAACTGTTACATACGTAACTTAATTAGAAGATGCATATTAGAGAGAATTTTTAACACTTTACAATATAGTTAAAAAGTGTTTATGCCTTTGATCATTCTGTCTGTCCGTTCGCACGATAACTGCCATAAAAATGACTTTTATCAAAATGAAATTTTAGTATGTTGCTCAGACGGTCTGTGGAACATATGGGAATGGGAATGAATAATATCACCCAATTAGTTTTGAATGGAACCCGGGTTGAAAAAATGAAATACATTAAACCCTATGGGACCTCATGTTTCAAACATTTTTTAAGCGCAGATAAAATTCACAAATGGCTTCGAAAATTTTAGAAAATATTCAAATCATCCCATAAAATATATAAAAGAAATTTCAGCACAATATGTTTGGTAGTTTTCAAGTAAAAATTAAAATAATAGTGACACCCATATAATATAAAGAGATCACGTGGCCTACTTCAAAATAAAATAGGGCATACATCTTTTTTTACTTTCCTTATATACATAATGTATAAGGAAAGTATTGTGACGGGGTCTAAAATTCGAATTCGAGTTTTTGATGGGAGAGCACGTTTCAAACATCCCTGATCACGAATCAAATATTTTTGAAGTGATGTCTGAGCGTGTGTGTGTGTGTGTGTGTGAAAGTATGTGTGTGTGTGTGTGTGTGTGTGTATGTATCAGTGAGCCTGTGGAGACGATAACTGACGAACAAATGGACCGATTCGAACGAAATTTGGTACAAAAATCACAATCCATAAACACTGGAAGCCTATTGTTTTTATACGTAATCGAATGTTCAGAACCCCCTTAAATTTTCCAGTGAAATTTTGAAAAAATCGTCAAAAAATCAAAACCGCTAATAAAGTTATGCAAATAGACATTTTTTATGTAATTTTTCATTAGAAAACGATTGACATAAATTTTAGAACGCTAACATGAACCGTTTTCGACATATTGCACATTTTTCAAAACAATTATCAAAACGTTATATAAAATAAAAAAAATATTTCCTATTGAAAAACATGTTCACTTTTCATATGTAATACCATGCGATAAATTGGGTGACATCATTCTCGTGGATCTAGCTCGTTCCATTCATGAAAAAAAGATACTTTGAGTAATACTTTTGCATTTGAACGCCAATAGTCATTTATCTGCTGTAAGAATAACTTATTTCTCCGTCCATAACGTTTGGCGAGATTTTGACGACGGATTTGGCAGAATGTCGCCAACTTGGCGACATTTTTAATTGTTGCTAAATTAACAAAAATCTCGCCAAATTGATAAAAATGACGCTAAATCAATGAAAATGACGACTCATTGAAGAAAATTCAATATCTTGGAAAGAATATAAGTATTTACTATAAGAATATCATTTTTTTAACTGTAGAAGGAGTAAATTCATTGAATTATATAAGGAAAGTCATGTGTTGCCCACATCAGATTTTTTTTTATCAAAATCGTGATTTTTAAAGTTCTTTTAAATTAATATTGAGTGTTGCATCCGTTCTAAAATATCTCTAATTTTGCGTATTTTCTGTGCATGTATATTCTGCATCAACGCAATGACACTATATTTGAGTGTAAATGATCATCAAACTTCGATAATTTCTACAAAGAAGCCTCATTTTAATGGATGCAGAATGTAAACAAGTGATTGTAAAGTTGAGTTGTATAATAATGGCTGAATTTTTTCGTGCAAAATTATTTAACTGTGGAGTCTGGAATAAAAGTGTATGAATGAAATATTCACCGCTTTTATATAGAGAGCCAGATGTTTTATATTTCGATGACGTCATTTGAATCAAGTTAATTTTTTTCGATGAA
Source organism: Amaurobius ferox (assembly GCA_951213105.1). Taxonomy (NCBI): domain Eukaryota; kingdom Metazoa; phylum Arthropoda; class Arachnida; order Araneae; family Amaurobiidae; genus Amaurobius; species Amaurobius ferox. The sequence goes on along the minus strand of OX578147.1, from coordinate 140,748,259 downwards.
GTTTTAAGTTTTCAAACAAAATAAATTATCGTAGTTCTGCGATAATTAAAAAATTATCACCGCTGAATGTATCCGCATTTTGCATTTCAGTTGAAAAGTGCTTCATAATCAATGCTTTATGTATGGTTGATCTTTATGGCCTTGAATTCCTTTCACAAAAAGTAATATGGGATTTGAATGCATAAAATTGGTTCGTCTGAGTTAACCTCGCAAATGATGTATTATGCGATCAATATATTAACATCCATTTTACGTATTCCTCTTAAAAGAAATCACGATTTGCAATAGTTTTGTGTTTTATTTATTCTCCAAATTTCTTAAGTAGTATTGGAGCAGCAAAGCTGCCAAAAATTATGTATTCAAGAAGTTAAGAATATAAGCTTCCATTATTATCGGATTTCTTATAACCATCACACATTACATTATGTTATATGTCTTATAACTTTTTCATACTACAGAATATATAAGTTAATGTTTTCACGAAATTTTTCGATTTTGAGATGGTGATGCCAATATTTTTTTCAAGCCCACCTGAACACGTTTGGGCTATTTTCAAAATGATGTCAGTCTGTCTGTCTCTCTGCGGCCGTTGTCTGTTTTTTCACACGATAGCTACCACACATATGAATGGATTTTCATGATATGGATTTTCATGATCTGGCTTTGTTATCGAAATATCTGAAACTAGATAGAATTTTTTAGAATTCGAGCGAAAACTTTGAAATGGATTCGAAATTTTATATTTTCTTAACATGGCAGCATAGGACGAAAGTTAACATGTGTAAAGAACCTCGCTGCTCCAGCCGAGAATCAAACCCTGGATCTCCGAACTGGCCAGCCGACGCTCTACCGTTGAGCTACTGGGGCGAAATGGCAAGCTTTTATCTTCGAAGTGGACTCTGCATGCTTCACCCTCAAATGCCGATTGGTGGGCAACTAACAATCTGACTGAATACCTCCTGCTATTTTTACATCAGGTTAGCCTCGTGCTACTACTATTTTTTACTCAGGTTAGTATCCTGCGGGGTCGTTATCCTCTCCATTCGAAATCGGCGTTCCGTCTTCCATAATCCACCAAATCCGTACTAGTTGTACTAAGATCACTTTCCGACCTCCGACATTTTTGCACTCACCTACAGGGTGGATGTGTTCGAGCGCCATAGTAAAGAGCCATGCTGCTTCAACTGGGAATCGAACCCTGGATCACCGATCTGGTCAGCCGATGCTCTACCGTTGAGCTACTGGGGCGAAATGGCAATATCTTATCTTCGAAGTGGAATCGACATACGATTATGCATCAAAGGGTTCATGTACGGCTCAATGGCCACGATACTCATCAGTTTCAATGATTGTAGTTAAAAATAGCTTCGACCCAATTGTATTCGTGACGTCATTGCCATCTCCGAGGCTGACGGAAATATGCTCATTATTATGAAATGTGTCAATTTTGACCAGAGGTATACTCAGCTGCCCATGATAAAAAAATTACATTTTTAGTAGTGATACGATTTTTCACCTAATATGTCATCCAAATGTATTTTAAAAATTACTTTGGGATTTTTTTATAAATGACTTCGTTTTAAAGACTTTTTGGTTCAGCTATATTTGTGGTTATACATAGGATCCATTTATTGATATATTTGATTTAAAAATATTTAAAAATTATGACAGTAGTATTTAGGATGCTTTTGTATATTGTGGGGTTGGTTCACTGTTATAGAGTCAAAATCAACTGATAAGTAGTTAAGAGTTAATATTTACTATTGCTTTACTACTAGTTAATGCTTATATTATAATCAATTGTAATTATTATATATTTATATTGATATATAGTATTTATATGAATATGGAGTTTCCTAATCAACCTTTAGATTACAAACATAAATACGTAATTAATTATTTGCTAATAATGTATATGGATTGAAATATATAATAATAACTATTAGGGTTTATGAATGCTAATGATTGTTTCTAGTGAGCAGCCCGTCCTTCAAGACGGGTGAGCCCCCTTTCACTTTAATCCCAGTCCCTCGTGAATTTCTTTTCTGACAACTGCTTTCAGCTAGACACCCCTCTTTAGTAACGACCACTATCCATTCTTGAGATATTTAAAATATTACTTTTCGACAAAGCGTAATATGTATCTTTCGAAACTATCAGATGAATTATATAAAATTCGATATGTTTATTAATGGGTAATAATCACAGCTTGTTGATTTTTAGTGATATTTAGGTATAAGAAAGCTCTAATGTGTGTTATTGTTTTCCCAAAATATTGAAAATTGCAGGAAAATGCTTTTTTTCGCTTAGTAAAGTAAAGCTCTTTATCTGTATATAAAGAACATTATTCTGGAGTTCTATGTTGAGTGACCTCAGATGCTGAAAACGAAGCCAAATGTTGGACTTATTTTTAACTTATTTACATTAATGAATAATTCTGGAGCTTTACATTGCATAGGACATCCCATACTGAAAACGAAGCCAAACATTGGACTCATTTTTACTTTATTTACAACAATGGATAGAATGTGAGATCAGGAGGCATTTATGCAGTCTTGAGATTTATACGATATGTACAACGAAAACAAAGCGCAGACTCGTAGCCGCCATTTTATGACAGTCTTGGCTCGGGAGGCGATGACCCCAATAAATCCAGTTCACATAAATCGAAGGTGTGGTTTGGGCAAGAAATATCCTTGGGCCCAAGGTTGAAACCAAGTAGATTGGATGATAGGGTGGCCAATAAAGAAGTGTTACAGCATCCCCCTCAGGATGAACCAATAGAGATACGGAGGGAGTATCAGGACCACAGGCGAAATGATGTAGCAACAAGCAGATAATTAAAAATACAATCAGAGCGTTGGAAGCTTGGGATATCTTAGAAGGTGTAGTGTTTTGTAATCAAAAATTCAGGCAATGACCGTCCTAGAGCGTTGTGACTAGAATGGCAGTCCAGGATGTTCAAGAGTATATATGTATATAAAATTAATATATATATATATGAATATGAATATATGTATATAAAATTAATATTATAATTAAGTTTAATCGTAATTATAATATGTGTAATAAATATTGTTTATTTTAAAAATTAAAATTACGGAATTCAATGTGAGTATGGTAATTAATGATTATGTTTTAGGAACTCGCACAAAAAATTAGTGGTGGTTTATAATTCGGCCACGATGCAATGTACGGATTCATGATCACTAATAATAATTAAAAATGATAATACAATCCAAAGATTTATATTTAATTATTTATAAAGAAGTAAACTTAATGTTTACAGATACTATAATATCTCCTCCTGTGTTGCCTTCAAGCAGACAGTGGTTGTGTGCTGTCTTTAATCATAGTAAAATATCCTATGAATCAATCAGTTTTTTAAATTATTTACGGACCTCACTCGTTTGAAATAAATTAGGATACATTATTCTTTCACATAATTTGTCAAAACATTTAGTTTACCTACAAAAACCTCATTTAAATAACTGTCATTGAATGTATATAATAAATTAATTACTTGTGGAATGCGTGGGCCTCACTTGTTTATTTAAAAATATTAAAACAGGTTTCCTTTCGTCTCTTTCTTACTCATAGGAAATTCAATTTATTTAACATTCCACTAAAAGTTGTCAACAGTCCATTTTCTTTCATGATGTTTGACCGGCCATTTCATTTTGGAATTGTGACCGAAGTAAAGTCACTTTTCTCCACTCTGTGACTTCATTTGCTAATTACTGGGAATTGCCTTCAATTCCCCGCTAAACTGCCCCTCTGATAAACAGAATCGATATTTATTTCCAGCTAAAGAATGTCTAAAGGCGATCCAAAAATGAAAATCGATAGAGGAGGGGGGAAAGGCTTATTTTAATGGAGCCTCTTTGAATTTCACAAACAAGATTGAAAAAGATAATTCGGAGAGTTTTATAGCTGTTTCAACCACATTTTCTGGAATAAAAACAACAAGCTCTTCCGTAAACGTGTAATGTAATATATATACAATATATACATGTATAAATATGTATATTGCAATTATTGCATTATTTTGCATCATGAGTAAATAATCAGAAAGATCCGTTAGTTTATAGCATAGAATGGAATGTTGGACCTTGATGAAGATATTCTATGACTGTAATCAAATAATCAAATATGAATTTTGATCTAGCTTCTTTATGGTTGATGCACTGCTATGTACATTGAGTGATCTAATTTTTTACTATATCTGTATATATATATATATATATATATATATATCAATTTATTCTGGAATAGTCAATGTGTATATGTATATTTTTCCACTATCTATCCTAGTTTTGCTTATTCCTAAGCATTTATTTAATCCGGGTCTTAATGTGTCTACACATTAGTTTATATATTTTCAAAGTGTTTTAGATGATCTATTAGTTTGAAAAATAATGGTACCTTTCTTATGTTGTTATTGTTTCTCCACCTTTGTAATTGAATTAAGGTGCATTCTTGGCTAAAGAGTCTCTTTTTTTAATGCAAGTGCCTTTATTTTGGGGAAATAAAGGTTACTATCATTCCCTATTACATGATGTCTTATTATAAAAAAATTAGCGACTGGCAACTGGATGCTTTCTGACATCCAAGCTCGGTATTCGAGAACTTGTTGGGGTTCTCCTAGATCGTTATCCAGCTACCAACAATATCCTTTATCCTCTATGACTATTCCATCTTCATTCGGTACATCCAGCCAGTATTCTTTGTTCACTTCATATAACTTTCAATCGTACAGCCATGCATCACTAAATAACACACTTAAATTTAAATCTTGTAATTCTAATAGATGTAAAACTTGTCCGTTTGCTAATAGTAATCAGATCAATTGTAACAATAATCTTGTCTTCTGTAAAACATATAATTGTATCTACCAAATTGAATGTAAAAAATGTAATATGTCATATATAGGTCAAACCAGCAACCCTCTGCATCTCCGAATTAACGTACACAGGAATCACATAAAAAATTTTTCAAATAATGCAACTTCCTTTAATGAATCAAAATTTGAGTACGAACATTTTTCTAAACATGGGTTCGACAACATTGAAATTAGTATTCTGTGTATTCAAAAAAATTACTATGACAGATTGTTTCTTGAAAATGAATTCATTTGTGCACACAAAACCATCTTTCCATATGGACTCAATCAAATATTTAACCATCATAATATAGTTAAAAAGTCCTTTAATTCTCCTAATGAAGACCATAATATTTATAATTCCTTCAACAATCATAAAAGTAAATTAAAAAGAACTAAAAGAGCAAGTAAATATAATAAAAAATTGCCATCATTATCTGAACTAAAAAATGCCATCCTTCAGCAACATGCAAATTTTAAAATTACTTTTGATTGGAAACAATGTAAAAACTGGATTTTCGCAATTAAAAAACAGCAATTAAATATGGTATATAATCTTTTTCTAAGTACTGCATTTGATAACGTTCATTTTAAACATTTATTCTATGATTTGCTCATTACCAGAAGTAAAAATCTTAATAGTTATTTTTATGTCACAGACTTAAACTTTAATGACGAATCAAAACAAAATACTAAAATCAATGAATATTGTACCTTGAATTTTACTAATTCTGTATTAAATAATCTGAAGATAAATAATTTTTTAAAATCGGTTTCCAATTACTTTCCAGTCAAACATGTAAATCCTAAAATTGCATATAAATATGATAAACCGCTAGGACGTTATATTTTCAACTATAATCAAATTGCCAAATCAGTAGATATTAATCAAAACTATGAATTGGATAAAGAGTCATATTGCCACTGTCATTTAGAAAAATACAAAGACTTCGTAGATAAACACCATGGGCATGTTATAACGGGAAATCTAAATATTATTAATTATGATGCACTAAGATCACTGATGTTACTGGGTACTAAGTACCGTATACCTACTAAATTTAAACATAAATTAATATGTAAAGGTTTATTTCTTGACTTAAATAAATTTATTTATAAAATCAGTTATAAATATCAAATCCCTGTAGAAGCCTTTAAACCTTGGAGAGTCTTAATAGAGCAATACTTAAATCATTATATATATAATCAGAAAATTAATAATTCATATAAACTTAATTCAATTAAAAATGATATTAAAGAAATACAAAAGGATTTTGTCATTACATATGTCGATAAGGCAAGTGGAAACTACTCAATTATATGTAAATATTATTATAAAAATACCCTTCAGTCACACTTACTTAATAATCATATCTATAATTTACATAAAATTAACCTTAAAATCTTATACAATAGAATATCAGCCAAATATAAGCAAATCCATCTAAAAAATAGTTGTAATAACATTCCATATATTGTTTTAGTACCCAAGTTTCATAAATCCCCTGTTGCTTTTCGAACCATTACCAGTGGGCATAATTCTTACATTACTAATGCTGGAAAATTATTATTAAAGATACTACATGAAGTATCCTCGTCAGATGAAATCTCAAATAATTGTCATATTGTAAAAAACAGTTTTGAAGTAGTTAAGAAATTGAAAACTCTTACTAATATTCGTAGTATTTATACCTTTGATTTCAAAGATTTGTTTAATAATATTAATATAAATGATCTGTATAGAATTATTTTAGGAATTTTTGAAAAATATAATATCAACCTAAAATATTCAAATTTTCTTTTTAAAAAATTACTTAACTTCACTCTTTATGAGAATTATATTCAACATGGTGGTACTATTTTTAAACAACAGGTTGGTATCCCACAAGGGGGGTGTGCCTCATCATTGTTAGCTAATCTGTATTTATTCTTCTATGAAAAAAACATTAATCCAAGCTTGCATAATATGCACATGTTTAGATATATAGATGACATTTTATGTGTATCCCCAAATAATAATATCCCTATAGTATTAAACTTTTATCCAAAAAATTTACAATTAAATGCAAGTAATAATGACACAAATGTTGCAAACTTTTTAGATTTAAATTTAAATTTACAAAATTGTAATATGGTTATAAACTTGTATGATAAAAGACAGGATTTTAAATTTAATACATCAAAAATTCAACATTTTGACTCTTGTCTGCATATATCTGTATTTAGAAATATTATAATAAACCAGGCTCTTAGAATCAATAAAATTTGTGATGAATATTATAAATTAGCGCACTTTATGGAATTATTGAGTACAGCGACTAATAATGCATATCCCCCCAATTTTGTTATTAAAATTATCAACTCAGTGTATCAAATTTCACTCGATAACATCCTAGAAAACATTCCCATTTTTAGTGACTAACATACAGGAGAGAGAGAGAGAGAGGAAAAAAAAAAATAAATAAATAAATAAATAAATAAATAAATAAATATATATATATATATATATATATATATATATATATATATATGTTTGTATGTTATATATAGTTATTTATTAATTATATAAATAAATAAAAATGAAAAATAATAAACTAAGTCAAAAGCATTAGAAAAATCAAAAAATCGGAAAATAAGATGCATTAACATTAATGTTTTAAATTTTATTTTCGCAAAAAAATGTAACTTTTGTCAGTATTGAAACTACGTTTTGTGCGCCCTTATAATGGTGTATAGTGGCATTCTCGATTATCCAGTTTTCCTATGAATTCTTGTTTAGTAGGAATTTTCATCTATGATTCATATTCATATTCTGTTCTGCATGTTTGGGAAGTTGTATTCTGAATTGCTTGTCCAGTCTTCAGCTTAGACTCACTGGACGGGTTTGGGATTATTTCCGTGAACGTTCGTAGTGCCTCCCTGGTAGAATTTTGACTTGTTCATTCCGGTGCTTCTAGATTAAGTTGTTGAGGTTGATCGTGTATACACGTGGTAGAAGAGGAATGATTCATGCCGCATGGTAATACAACTTTCTTAATGTATCCTTTTTTCATTTTTTCATTTTTTGATGCCTGTAGTCTGAGTTTAAGCATTTATAGTAATGTACTATTGCTTAATCTGAAACAGGCATTTGTCTGGGTTAATTAGAATTAAATACTCAGACCTGAAGAGGAATTTAATTCTGATTAATCATCGAATTTGGGAAGGTTCTGTTCTTTTCTCTTATCGGCATTATGGCCGTGAATTTGCTTCTATGGTGATGTTAATATTACTTGAATTGTATTTTTATTTTTTTTTATTTTTACATAAATCTTATTATTACATTTCAAATATACATCTATATATATATATATATATATATATATATATATATATCTGAAACAGGCATATGTTTGGGTTAATTAGAGTTAAATACTCAGACCTGAGGAGGAATTTAACTTATTTGAATTTGGGCTGGTGCTGTTCTCTTCTCTTATCGGCATTATGGCCGTAAATTTGCTTCTATGGTGATGTTAATATTACTTGAATTTTTTTTTATTTTTTATTATTACATATGTTTAATATATATATATATGTATATATATATATATATATATATATATATATATATATATATATATATATGCATATATATGCATATATATGCATATATATATAGTTAGATACGCGTCAATAACACAATTGTGAAACATTTATATCAGTATTAGAGAATGACTCTTCTCAAGTAGATCAGTTTTGCTACAAGACTATAATCAGAACGGAAACTTTATAGAAACAGAAAAATAATTTGAACGGGGAACTGCTCTTAGGAAACTTTTGAAAGATCTTTTACAGAGCAGTATCGATTTTCGAAATTGCCTACCTCTGTTTGAGAAATCAGGAGTTAAGGGTCCTAACAGGATGAAAATTTATCTTGAAAGGTTCTTCAGAAAGTTTCTGATTCGAGGAACTTCACATAGAATACAATATACTAGTAGTACATAGGGTAATAAAACTGAAATAACGTGGAACAGAGCACCTTACAGCACAAAGCAGCAATTTTAGCTGTACATATTACATAGATAATTTGCGATACATCATTTAAATAGAGGTAGTTAATTTATTATATATCACTTGAGTGCGTTTCAAATTATGTTTATTGCGTTCATGCATTTCGTAGAAATCAATTTCATTTGGGATTAGAGATTTTTATTTTTGCTTCAATGAATGGTAATGTATAGGGAAAGTATTGGAATCATGCCGAACATCGCAACTCGAGTTTTCGGCGGATCTACACGTTTCAGGACCTCTGGAACACGAAAAAAAAACTAGTTTTAGCGTGACTTCTGTGTCTGTGTGTCTGTTTGTACAATGTATGTATCCACTCTAACTCAAAAACGAATGGATCGAATTTCATAACATTTGGTAAGTCACTTGTGTAGAATCCTGGTGCTGATTAGATTTTGGCACGATTCTGGAAGAAACGCCTTTTTTTGCGAAATGACTCGCAAAAATGGCCTGCATCCACTCTAGCTGAGGAACTAAATGATCAAATTTCTCAAAATTTGAGAGATAAGTCACTTGTGGGTTTCCCTGGTGCTGATTAGATTTTGGTACGATTCGGAAAGAAGTAAACTGTCTTTTCTTGCGAAATGGTCCGCAAAAATCGTTAAAATCTAAAATAAAATACTACGTATGCTCGAATATATTAATTAAATGCTTGTTTCATACATAATTTTTAACAATGAAAAGGATAAGACCAACCCCATTACACTGGGGCTAGTCGTTCTCGAGATATTTTAGTTTCTTCGCATTTACGCTGCGCTACCGTTGTAAAAACACCCAGTTACCCAATGAGGAAGAAAATTGAATTAAAAGTGCCAATTCAGTGTCATTTTAAATAATTGTGGGCGTTATTTTGTGCCATTAAACCCAATATAATGGATTACTGAGGAAATAGAGAACGTGAATATGAGTCTGCAGGGAAAGTCATGTGCTGCCCACATCAGATTTTCCTTTCTATATGCTTTATTGAGAAATAAATGAATGACGAATTCAGAAAATTTTCCAAATTGTCTGTTATTTCAACTCGCGATAGCTTGTACTTTGTCCTATAAATCCAAATTCATTCATCATGAAATTAATTATAGACAGTTTGTAAAATACCGATATAGTTAAGGAAAATTTCAGCAGCGTATATAAGCACACGCACGTAACGAAATAATGTAGCACACAGCTAATGGCGCACAAGAACGAAAAGTTGGAGTTTATTTATTTTATAAATAATAAATGATTTTTAGGGTTGAATTATCATTTTTAATGGATAGTGGTTATGAATCGTATTCGTACAATTTAACGTGGCCGCAATAACCCATCATATTCTCTTTGCACGAGTTGTTAAAATATAATAATTCATTTAAACACTTGACATTAAATTCTACATTTTTAACACTTTACAACAAAGTTGAAAAGTGTTTATGACTTTGTTCATTCCGTCTGTCTTTCCGTTAGCACGATAACTGCCGTAAAAATGACTATATCAAAATGAAATTTTAGTATGTTGTTCAGACGGTCTGTGGAACGGACCTATGGGAATATAAATGAATAATATCACCCAATTAGTTTTGGATTGAACTCGGGTTGAAAAAATGAAATACATTGAACCCTATGGGACCTCATTTTTCAAACTTTAAGCGGATTTAAAATTTACAAATTGCTTCGAAAATTTTAGGTAATACTCAAATTATTCCAATAAAATATATAAAAAAAGTTTTAGCAAAATATTTTCAGTAGTTTTTTAAATAAAGATTAAAATAACAATTACACCTTTTATACGAAGCGATCACGTGACCATGATGTGAAAAGATCACGTGACCCACTTAAAAATAAAATATGGCATCCATTTTGTCTCAAAATCGTGATTTTTAAAGTTCTTTTTAATTCATATTTAATTAAAGTATCCGTCCTAAAACCGCTTTATTTTTGCTTAAATTCTGTGCATCTACATACTGAAACAACGCAATGACAATATATTTGAGTTTAAATGATCATATCCAAATTTGATTATTTCTACAAGGAAGCCAATTTTACACTTAATGTAAACAGCAAAATACATAGGATGAGTTATATAAGAATTGCTGTATTTTTTTAACGCAAAAGTATTTAGCTCATGGAGTCTGCATAGCTGATATGAATGAAATATTCATTGATTTTACAGAGAGAAGGACGATATTTTTCGATGAAGTTTTAAGTATAGAGTTTAATTACTTGTAGCTCCATGGTTTTAATTTTTAAATAAAATAAATTATTATAGTATTTTGATGAATGACATGAATGGGAGAAAGTTATGAATGAAATCCTGTTTTTATAGAGAGAGCCAGGCGTGTTATTGTTTCTACGTCATTTGAATGAATGTCAGTTGTTTTCGATGAAGTTTTCCAACATAATAAATTATTGTAGTATTATGATGATTTTAAAAATATTACCGATGAATGTATCGCATTTTAAAGATGTTTAAACCAGGCAATTTATATTTCAATGCCGTCATTTGAATGAAGTTCATTTTTTCCGATGAAGGTTTAAGTTTTCAAATATAATAAATTAATGTAGTATTGTGATAAGTTTTAAAATATTACTTAGAAATGTATTGCATTATAGAGATGTTTAAATAAAATTGCATTGAAGTTGGAAAGTGTTTCATAATCAATGCTTTAAGCATGATTGATCTTTCTTGTTAACTTTTAAAATAAATATTATTTATTCACAGATATTATAGTTATGATTAAAATTACATTAATTTTAACAAACTCTTAAGGAGGAGAAAATGCACCGTGAGAGACCAGTTCTTATAATGTTATTCCAAATTCATTAATGGCCCTAATCTATACGCAGATTGGCACATACCTCTGTTTATCGGGCTGTTGCTTAGCATGCTTGGAATATTGGCTGTTTCTCTTTCTGACATTTGGGTGAGCTTTCTCCTTTCTAACGCCCTCTCAAATTTCAGCATAACCACTTCACTATTTGAAGATACGGTTCTGAATGTTTGGATAATCATTCTTGTTGAATATCTCAACGCTTCTGCACTATCATTGCTTATGACCGCTCTCTTGGACATTCTGGCATGGATATATCAACGCTACTGGACAATTATTATTGAATAACACTGCTCTTTGATATTTTGGACTCTAATTTTTGAATATATCCTTGTTGCCACATCATTTTGCCTGAGGTCCAGATACGCCTTTCGTATCTGCCATTGGTTGCTCCTCACATTTATTCATCCTCACATCATTGTCATTCCTCACATCCTCATTCCACACATTCCACACATCGTCAGTGCGATGTAGCAACATTGCATCCTTCGCTACTTGATTAGTCAATGATGCTTGGCTTAAGCCTTGGCCCCTAAATGATTTTTTCCCCAACCACATCTGCAATTTGTGTGAAGGGAATATATTGGGGTCATCACCTTCCGAGTCAAAACTGCCGTAAAACGGCGTCTACAAGTCTGTGTCTTGTTTCATTGTAAATATTAAAACTGCATAATTGCCTCCTGGTCTCACACAGCCGTTTCGAAGATACGCTGAACCCCCCCGTCAGTTCAAAAGAACCAACAGACTAGACATCCCAAACAGGAATGAGCGCATATATTTGCCCACAAAACACAATGGTGCAGCCTCATTTTCCAGCACAGTTGAAAGTTAAAGGGACACATGCACACTAAAAAATATGGATATAAATACACAAACACATAGGTTTACTGCCACTAGAATGGCACTTTTAACCAGGTCAATTTCCTGTTACACAATTTACAATGTAATTATATCTATATGAATGTGCTATTTGACTCTTTTACACAAGAATTGCATGGAATGTATGGATCTATTTTATATTGAAAAGAACATTCTGTGTGTGAGAGCAGGTCAACCTGCGATTATAGCACATGTTTGGGTAGCTCTTTCGTCAAATAATTTTGCTAATAATTAAAAATTCAGATGTGGGCAGCACTTGACTTTCCTCACAGAATGCAACGAATCGACTCCTCTTACAGTAAAAAAAATAGGCTATTCTTATAGTAGATACTTTCCAAGTTATTGAATTATCGTCAATAAGTCGTTATTCAACTTGGATTGAGAGTCATTTTTATCCATTGGGCGAGATTTTTATTAATTTGGCAACTTTTAAAAAAGTCTCCGAGTGGGCGACATTCCGCCTAATTCGTCACCAAAATCTCGCTAAGCGTTATGGACGGATAAATAAGTTATTCTTATAAGAGATAAATGATTATTGGCGGCTAAATACAAAAGCATTACCCAAAGTATCTTTCCTCATGAACGGAACGAGCTAGATCCACGAGAAGGATGTCACCCAATTTATCGCATGATATTGTAATGATAAAAAAAAAAGGGGCTGCCATTTTTTAATAATAATAATTATGTGCCACTGGTACGTGTCAAGGCACCATATGTGGCGAAACGATGGCGGCCTCATATGTTGTAAAAGGAACTTCACACCGGGGAAATTCAACGGCGTTTGTAATAGGAATGCACAAGTAATTGGAGCGCAATCGCTGCGGGCGGTTTCTCACAGGCATCGGAGAAGATGGGAGATCCGCGCAGATGTGGCAATGGTATCAATACATCGTATATAGTGATTGGGTGCTGATGGTGGCGTGATGATAGTAGAAGACAAGCAATGATGACTCAATTCCTTTGATTTTACCTTTTTCTTTATTAGATGAAAATTACCAAATTCCAAATCATGAACATCAAGAAGAATTAGACATCGAATTTGTTGACGATGATATCTTAAATTACATTTAGATTTCCAACATTATAGAACAATACAACGGCGAATCCGATAGTGATTTGCGCCGGTCAGACATCTTCAAATAATCATTTTACGATGAACATATCTCGCGACTCTTGGAAATTACATTAAAACGCGACGTACGCAATTTACTTCATTATTAATTTAATTTTAGAAACATTCTATTGATAATACATTCTGTTCTTTGCCCCGTGGGCAAGAACACGTCCGACTGCTATGGAATTACATCGCCAACTGAAACTAATCACCAAAAACAGACTCAAGCATCTTTGATGTTATTACGCGTTCATGACGCAAATAAAAAGAGTTCCAATGTTAAAGAATATGAAATGCAAATACGAAGTACATGTACTAAAGCGCGGGACAAAACCCTACACCAAGGTTTGCCGGAACTGGCGGGAAATATCCAAAAAGGGCCGAATACAGAAATGGCGCTTTATCAATTTGGAATAAATTTCTGAGAACAAGTTTTAGAATCGAAAGTAAATTAGAATTTGCGGTAAGTTAAATTTTGACCGAAAACAACAATTGAACGAGGGCAAGCATTTCACAACAATATTACATATGAAAAGTGAACATGTTTCTCAACAGTTAATATATATTTTTTAATTTATGGGATTTCTTGATACATTTATTTGAAAAATCTGCAAGATCTCGAGAACGGTTCATGCTAACGTTTTGAATTTTATGTCAATCGTTTTCCGAGAGAAAATGACATAAGAAATGTCTATTTGCGTAACTTTATTAAAGGTTTTGATATTTTGAGGATTTTTTGAAAATTTCAGGGGATTCGGAACAATCGATTGTGTTTAAAAATAATAGACTTCCAGTATTCATGGATTGTAATTTTTGTACCCAATTTCATTCGAATCGCTCCATTCGTTCGTCAGATATCGTCTCCACAGACTCTCTCTCTCTCTCTATCACACACACACACACAAACATCCCCTCAAATATGTTCAATTCGTGATCAGAGATGCCCGAAATGGGCTCTCCTGTCGAAAATTCGAATTCAAATTTCCGACCCCATCACAATACTTTCCTTATACTATGTATATAAGGAAAGTAATACTCACTGTTAGAGTTATTTTTGGATAATTTATATAATAGGATACACATCGCGAGCCATTTTAAAAGCAATGAAATCGACGTGTATGTGGTGATGAGAAATTTACATAAATACAACACTAATACTTACCCATAGTGTGCCCCAGTTGACCCTGAAAATGGTGTAGTGGGGGATCTGAATAGATCAAAGTACATTGCGTGATTACAGAAATTAAAAAAAAACAGTCGACTTGTGGCCACTAACACATTTATTTAAACGCACAAATTATCAAACATTAACAACAATAATACAAATACACTACACTTAAAAGCACCAAGCTTGACCTCGGGGTGTACGGGATTGTTATGGTAATAGCTGCTTCAAAATGATCATTCATTAAAATTCAATTTATCCAGTAAGGGGAATTTCCCAAAGCTTAAAATTACACTCACACTTAGATTAGATTAACATATAAATATACATTACATCACAATTGATACTTAGAAGGACACAACACTTCCACACAGATGAAGTAGCTGTAATCCTACAGATAGATCCTTCACAGTTCATAGTAAAATGGGCTTCGGTAGTCGAGAAATACAATTCATTTGGATACACGGTTTCTTAGGAGATATCGCTACAATCTGGATTCCTTCGCGGATTATCACGGAATTGGGGATCACAGTCCGCTATACTCTCCATCGCCCAATTGCCGGTTGGCCCAGCGATTCCTGGAGGTCCGGGAACTACGTGCATGCCGATGCCGGTTGGGTCGCATCCCGAATAAACTTTGCGGTATCTTGCCGCAGACATACTGCACCGATGACGGTTGACGCACTTAGCTGTCGTGTGTTGTACGCTGCATAGGAGCCCAGGATGGATGCCCCACAAACACCCTGTCCATGTACACTCGTCTGTGAGGTGAGATAGACACTGAGCTGTCGATGGCCGTCCTTGCAGTTCACACAATTGTCACGGCTTAGATGTAGTTTAAAGGGTCCAAAAGGTAGTTCATACTACGCTGTCTATTTCCAGAGCTGTGTGGTGCTGCGTAACAAAAAGGGGCGAAGTCCTCGCTGCGCCGACGATCGCCAGTGCCCGATGATATTGCAAAACTCTGTCTGGTTCCGTACCAGCTCGATTTGGCTTAGAGCAGCTATAAATTTAATTTGCTGAATGGTCGAGCCTGGCTACGAGCCACACTTGAGTATATGTACTCGCAGCAGGGTACAAAAATCGACTCCTTACTACATGCATAGGGCTGCCGTTAGAGAGTGGCAGCGGATACCGGTGCCTAAAAATGCGTCAAAATGCACTTCGAATCGGGCTTCGAAACAAATGCTCCTACACTTGTAGACCTTCTCTAACGAGAACAGAATGGAGTCTAAATTTACATTTTAAAGTCGAGTCCCTTCAGATTTTGAAGAGGGGCGAACACAAATGGGGTGGAAAGTTTTCTTGTCCGCTCATTCGTTCCATCACTTATGTGTGAGAAATGGGTGGTGCCAATTCCGGCCAAATTATTGGATTGCGTAGTGACGCTCATTTCATATGCTTTCCATTAACATTCCATGACCGGAGGGATTCCCGCAGCCGGGAGATCTTGTCCAGGCCCCGGCGTGAGCTAACACTTGACAGGGGCTATACATTTCGAGAGATTTGTAGTTTTCAATTTGACATTTGCTACATC
Organism: Amaurobius ferox; assembly: GCA_951213105.1. Taxonomy (NCBI): domain Eukaryota; kingdom Metazoa; phylum Arthropoda; class Arachnida; order Araneae; family Amaurobiidae; genus Amaurobius; species Amaurobius ferox. Next base: position 140,731,828 of record OX578147.1, on the reverse strand, counting down.
CCTTTTTGTGAAATTTAAAACCTCTGTCTTGTGCCATTCAAATCATGGCTTCGAACTGTCCCTTCTTGTCTGTGAGGTGCCATCGTGCAGCAATTACTTACGGTTCCCATAGCCTAGATTGAGTAGTTACTACCCCCCTTTCTTTCCTGGGGCACACCCGTGCATGAACATATATTTGCACTATGTGCAAATGTATGTTATGAATCATAACAGTGTAAAATATACATTTATACACCATATATTCGTGGGTCAACGGCCGTACCGTGCTGAAAACACCGGTTTCCGTTAGATCACCGAAGTCAGGCAGCATCGGTCGCGGTTAGTACTTGGGTGGGTGACCACCTGGGAACACCGCGTGCTGTTGGCACATTTCGGGCGCGGTAGCCCGGTGGTTTGTGTGCTGGATTTGTACGCTGCCACAACTGCCGCCGAATTCATGCGGAGTACGATCACGTTAAACATGTGGGTCCGTAAGTCCTTCCGAGAGGTTGGTGGTAGGGGAAGGAGGGTACGGTCCCTGTGGATGCCTCCCCCACTGGGTTCCGGTCTAAATTGGGTGGCACTTCCCGGCCGTCCAAACAGTTACCTTACACCTTTCTGGTAGGTCGGACGGTCTGGGTCTCATCATCATTATCACCATATATTCATAATGGTTGTTGAGACAGTCTAGAGAAGAGACCTTTCAAGTTATAAAAATCTACTTTATTAGATGCCACTCTTAAAACACAATTTGTTACATTGGCCGAGCTCTCCGTCGGCGTCCATTCCGTAAGAGATCTTAGAGCAGTCTGGGTTGGTTTACACAATTTACAGTTGTGGCTGGGGGAATGACGACATGTGAAACAGGGTGACTTCGCATTCCTTATGCTTTAAAATATGTTGGGGATTCAGTTTTATATGAGAAAATTTACGTGGAGGTTAAGATGAGTGACCCTATATGGTATGGTAGAGATAAAGATGAAATATTGGCAGACTTTGTTAATATTAGCGTGGGATAGAATTCAATATAGTTGCAATACGTATGTGACATGAAATAGGCATTTGGAATAAGAATTATGAAAGAAGAGGACGCGTTATTGGGGAAAGCTTAAAACTTCTGGATGATATATAATTCGGAAAGAAAAAAAATACGATGTGGATAGCACATGACTTACAAACATGACTTGTACAAACTCAATTTCATTCTCTTTTTAATTCCTTATTAATTCATTAAATTGAGGCTTAATTGCAAAAACTAACACGCATCATTATTTGAAATGAACTGAATTGGCACTTTTAATTCAATTTTCGCTTTCATTGGGACAACTGGAAGTGTTTTCACAGGCGGCGATACATAAAAATGCGAAAATAAGAACAAAAATCTGATGTGGGCAACACATGGCTTTCCTTATATAATGCAATGAATTTACTACTTTTACAGTTTAAAAAATGTTATTCTTATAGTAGATACTAATATTCTTTCCAAAATATTGAATTTTCGACAATGAGTCGTCATTTTCATTGATTTAGCGTCATTTTTATCCATTTGGCGGGATTTTCGTTAATTTGGCAGCATTTAAAAATGTCGCCAAGTTGGCGACATTCCGCTGAATTCGTCGCCCAAATATCGGCAAGCGTTATGGACGGAGAAATAAGTTATTCTTATAGCAGATAAATGACTACTGGCGTTCAAATACAAAAGTACAGGGTTGTTATAATTAAAGTTCGCCTATTCAGACGGCTCTAGAGCCGGTTCTATGGCTCCAATCGGAACAACATTTAGCTAGTAGGTAGTACAAGTGATGCGCTCTGCGAAAATCGAAAAAAAAAATTAGTTACAATTATCGTCAGTAGGTGGCGCTGTGTCAATAGCTAAGGCGATTGTTGCAATTTGTTTGTAAAATAAATAAAGACAAATGTATTGCATAGTTGGTGCAATGACAATTGGCTAATGCAGTAAGATGTAGAACCAGATCTATGGCTACAAACAATACAGAAAAAGGGAGATAATTTTATGTGATGCAGTCTGCGTCCAGAAAAATAAAACATGTCGCTCGTCAGCGACGAATAACAGCATTACGCATGCTCAATGAACCCTCCATTATTTTCAATTACGCATTGCATTCTCAGAACTGTGTTTTCTACTGCAGAGCGTAAAGTATCCTGTGGGATTGACCCGATGTGACGCCTAATACTGTTCTTCAGATCAGAGATCGTCCGACATTTGTCTTTAGACACAGAGTCTTTCAAACATCCCCACAGCCAAAAATCGCATGGTGTGAGATCAGGCGATCGTGGTGGCCAGATTGTTGTAAAATAACGACTTATCACACGGTCTTGTGTGAAATGGCGTTGTAAGAAAGTCTGAACTGTTCGAGTAATGTGAGGTGGTGCACCGTCTTGCATAAATACGGTATTTTGAAGGCAGCCTCGCTGTTGCAACTCGGGAATCACAAAACGTGACAACATATTGAGATATCTTGTCCCATTTACGGAACATGTAATGAGTCCTGTGGGTGTTGATTCCTCATAAAAATATGGCCCTATCATAAACGTAGCTGTAAAACCGCACCACACTGTCACTTTAGGTGCATGCAATGGAACTTCTTGAACAACGTTAGGATTCTCTTTCGCCCAAATCCGACAGTTGTGTGTGTTCACTTGTCCGTTTACATAAAAATGCGCTGCATCACCCCACAGAATATTCCAGGGCCAAGAGTCATCCACATTCATTCGTGCAAGAAATTGTAGTGCAAATGTTAGCCGAGTTCCTATATCACCCTGTATTAGCTGTTGCACCCTCTGAATCTTGTATGGATAGTAGCGCAAAATTTTACGCATCACTTTTCTCACCGTGGAAATCGACATGTCGACTTCTTTTGCAATAGCTGGCAAACTTGCATTACCATATGGTGAATGGTTTGATAAATCTACGGCAGCAGTAGCAATATCTTCAACGCTAGAACTGTCCACTTGTTTTCGTCCTCTGCCAGGAAGAATGTCGAGTCTTCCTGTTGCCTCAAATTTGTAAATCATTTTGTGAACGCCACGATCAGACATTGGCCCACGTCTAACATGTTTCTGTTTCCGAAATTCTCGAAGAGCTGCAGCTGCGTTGCTGTTCTGTTGATAAAATAACTTTACGAGAAGAGCTTTTTCTTTCAACGTAATCATTTTCCACAAAGCGTCAGATTCTAAAGCTTTTCAGAAACAATAAACTCGTCCAGTATCAAAGGAATCACAGACACGCTTTGTTAGCTTGTTTTAAATCGTAAGTTGATTTGAAGCGTATTTCAGTGTTTCGAAGTTGTGACATCACTGCCGTATCGTCGAAGATTTGAATAAACAAGTGATCTTCTTCAAGCGTTTGTTGAAATTTTGTACACTTTTGTGTGTTTCGTCTGGATTGACCGAAATTGTTAGAATGAATCTGCACAATTTTACTGTTACCAACTGTGACATAAATTTTCCATCATTTTTTTTACAACGAAACTTGCGGAAATCACCTTAGATGTTGCAGCAGCGCCACCTACTGACGACAATTGTAACTAATTTTTTTTTTTCGATTTTCGCAGAGCGCATCACTTGTACTACATGCTAGCTAAATATTGTTTCGTTTGGAGCCATAGAACGGGCTCTAGAGCCTTCTGAATAGGCGAACTTTAATTATAACAACCCTGTATTACTAAAAATATATTTTCTCATGAATGGAACCAGCTAGTTTCACGAAAATGATGTCACCCAATTTATCGCATAGTATTACATATGAAAAGCGAACATGTTTCTCAATAGGAAATATATATATTTTTAATTTATATGACTTTTTGATAATTTTTTTGAAAAATGTGCAATATCTCGAGAACGGTTCATGTTAGCGTTTTAAAATTTATGTCAATCGTTTTCTAATAAAAAAATTACACAAGAAATGTCTATTTGCGTAACTTTATTAGTAGTTTTGATTTTTTGACGATTGTTTCAAAATTTCACTCGAAAATTTAGGGGGATTCTGAGGATTGGATTGCGTATAAAAACAATAGGCTTCCAGTGTTTATTGATTGTGATTTTTGTACCAAATGTCGTTTGAATCGGTCCATTCGTTCGTCAGTTATCGTCTCCACAGACTCACTGACACGCACACACATACACACACACACATATTTCACACACACACACATACACACACATACTTTCACACACACACACACACACACATACACACAGACATCACTTCAAAAACGTTTGATTCGTGATCAGGGATGCTTGAAACGTGCTCTCCCGTCGAAAACTCGAATCCGAATTTTCGACCCCGTCACAATACTTTCCTTATACATTATGTATATAAGGAAAGTAAAAATATCTCGAAAACAACTATAGTCCTAAAGTAATGGATTTGGTCTTATTCTTTTTATCGTCAAAAATTACCATTTAGCGGACTTTTTAGATTTTGAAGGTTTTTGTAGTATAAATGCAAAAAAAAAGAAATAAATGGAAAATACGCGCTCTTTTATCCCGAATTGTATCAGAGTCTAATCAACACCAGGGTCAAGTGACCTACCTATAAACTTTTATGAAATTCGGTCCATTAGTTTTTGAGTTAGAGTACATGCATACATTGCACAGACACACACACAAAGACATCACACTAAAAAAAGGTTTTTCGTGTTCTAGAGGTCCCAAACTTGTAGAACCGTCCAAGAGTCGAATTCCGATTTTCAACATGATTCCAATACTTGACTATTGTAGGAAAAGTAAAAAGAGAAAAGACTTTTAGAGAAGTTATCAGTTATCATCGGACAAGCAAGATAGTCAGATAGACAGACAAATTGAAATCGCTTCCAACGAAAAAGTAAGAAGTGCTTACTTCCCTCCTTCACTTCACATTAAGAGGAAAATGTGTTCCCCTTTAATTGTGGAAGTATGTGTAAGCTTTTGGATACACGCCTTGGACTTAATGTATCATTGAACGATCTAAAGATCATTCATCAACACTTTACAACATAGTTGAAAAGTGTTTATGACTTTGTTCATTCTGCTGTCTGTCTGTCTGTCCGTTAGCACGATAACTGCCGTAAAATTGACTTTAACGAAATGGAATTTTAGTATGTTATTCCGACGGTCTGTGGGACCTATGGGAATATAAATGAATAATATCACCCAATTAGTTTCGGACTGAACAAGGGTTGAAAAAATGAAATACATTGAACCCTATGGGACCTCATTTTTCAAATATTTTTTAAGCGAATTTAAAATTCACAAATTGCTTCAAAAGTTTTAGAAAATAATCAAATTATCCCATAAAATAAATAAAAAAATTTTCAGTAAATTACATTCAGCAGTTTTTTAAATGAAAATTAAAATAATAATTACACCATAATATGAAGAGATCACGTGACCCACTTCAAATTAAAATAGGGCACCCGTCTTGTGTCAAAATCGTGATTTTTAAAGTTTTTTCTAATTCATATTCAGTGTTGCTTCCGTCCTAAAACCGCTTTATTTTTGCTTCAATTCTGTGCATCTACATACTGAAACAACACAATTATAATATATTTGAGTTTAAATGATCATCCAACTTTGATTATTTCTACAACGAAGCCTAATTTTCGCTTATGGAGAATGTAAACACCAAAAAATGTAGAATGAGTTGTATAAGAATTGCTGCATTTCTTTAACGCAAAATTATTTAGCTTATGGAGTTTGCAATATAGCTGATATGAATGAAACAATCATTGATTTTACCTAGATAAGCATACGTTTTTTCGATGAAGTTTCAAGCATAGAGTTAAATTATTTGTAACTACATGGTTTTAAGTTTTTAAATAAAATAAATTATTATAGTATTGTGATGAATGAAAGGAATGAAAAAAAGTTAATGAATGAAATGCTGCTTTTATATTGAGAGCCTGGCAATTTATATTTCGATGATGTCATTTGAATAAAGTTCATTTGTTTCCGATGAAGTTTTCAAATATAATAAATTATCTTAGTATTATGATAATTTTAAAAATATTACTGAGGAATGTATCGCATTTTAGAGATGTTTAAACCAGGCAATTTATATTTCAATACCTTCATTTGAATGAAGTTCATTTTTATCGATGGAGTTTTAAGTTCTCAAATATAATAAATCAATGTAGTATTGTGATAATTTTAAAAATATTATCGAGAAATATATCGCATTTTAGAGATATTTAAATAAAATTGCATTGAAGTTGGAACGTGTTTCATAATCAATGCTTTATGCATGATTGATCTTTCTTGTTTTATTATTAACACTTTCCAACATAGTTGAAGAGTGTTTACGATTTTGGTTCTGTTCGTTCGCACGGTAACTGCCGAAAAAATGGTTTTAGAGATATTTAAATAAAATTGCATTGAAGTTGGAACGTGTTTCATAATCAATGCTTTATGCATGATTGATCTTTCTTGTTTTATTATTAACACTTTCCAACATAGTTGAAGAGTGTTTACGATTTTGGTTCTGTTCGTTCGCACGGTAACTGCCGAAAAAATGGTTTTAGAGATATTTAAATAAAATTGCATTGAAGTTGGAACGTGTTTCATAATCAATGCTTTATGCATGATTGATCTTTCTTGTTTTATTATTAACACTTTCCAACATAGTTGAAGAGTGTTTACGATTTTGGTTCTGTTCGTTCGCACGGTAACTGCCGAAAAAATGGTTTTAGAGATATTTAAATAAAATTGCATTGAAGTTGGAACGTGTTTCATAATCAATGCTTTATGCATGATTGATCTTTCTTGTTTTATTATTAACACTTTCCAACATAGTTGAAGAGTGTTTACGATTTTGGTTCTGTTCGTTCGCACGGTAACTGCCGAAAAAATGGTTTTAGAGATATTTAAATAAAATTGCATTGAAGTTGGAACGTGTTTCATAATCAATGCTTTATGCATGATTGATCTTTCTTGTTTTATTATTAACACTTTCCAACATGGTTGAAGAGTGTTTACGATTTTGGTTCTGTTCGTTCGCACGGTAACTGCCGAAAAAATGGTTTTAGAGATATTTAAATAAAATTGCATTGAAGTTGGAACGTGTTTCATAATCAATGCTTTATGCATGATTGATCTTTCTTGTTTTATTATTAACACTTTCCAACATAGTTGAAGAGTGTTTACGATTTTGGTTCTGTTCGTTCGCACGGTAACTGCCGAAAAAATGGTTTTAGAGATATTTAAATAAAACTGCATTGAAGTTGGAACGTGTTTCATAATCAATGCTTTATGCATGATTGATCTTTCTTGTTTTATTATTAACACTTTCCAACATGGTTGAAGAGTGTTTACGATTTTGGTTCTGTTCGTTCGCACGGTAACTGCCGAAAAAATGGTTTTAGAGATATTTAAATAAAATTGCATTGAAGTTGGAACGTGTTTCATAATCAATGCTTTATGCATGATTGATCTTTCTTGTTTTATTATTAACACTTTCCAACATAGTTGAAGAGTGTTTACGATTTTGGTTCTGTTCGTTCGCACGGTAACTGCCGAAAAAATGGTTTTAGAGATATTTAAATAAAATTGCATTGAAGTTGGAACGTGTTTCATAATCAATGCTTTATGCATGATTGATCTTTCTTGTTTTATTATTAACACTTTCCAACATAGTTGAAGAGTGTTTACGATTTTGGTTCTGTTCGTTCGCACGGTAACTGCCGAAAAAATGGTTTTAGAGATATTTAAATAAAATTGCATTGAAGTTGGAACGTGTTTCATAATCAATGCTTTATGCATGATTGATCTTTCTTGTTTTATTATTAACACTTTCCAACATAGTTGAAGAGTGTTTACGATTTTGGTTCTGTTCGTTCGCACGGTAACTGCCGAAAAAATGGTTTTAGAGATATTTAAATAAAATTGCATTGAAGTTGGAACGTGCTTCATAATCAATGCTTTATGCATGATTGATCTTTCTTGTTTTATTATTAACACTTTCCAACATAGTTGAAGAGTGTTTACGATTTTGGTTCTGTTCGTTCGCACGGTAACTGCCGAAAAAATGGTTTTAGAGATATTTAAATAAAATTGCATTGAAGTTGGAACGTGTTTCATAATCAATGTTTTATGCATGATTGATCTTTCTTGTTTTATTATTAACACTTTCCAACATAGTTGAAGAGTGTTTACGATTTTGGTTCTGTTCGTTCGCACGGTAACTGCCGAAAAAATGGTTTTAGAGATATTTAAATAAAATTGCATTGAAGTTGGAACGTGTTTCATAATCAATGCTTTATGCATGATTGATCTTTCTTGTTTTATTATTAACACTTTCCAACATAGTTGAAGAGTGTTTACGATTTTGGTTCTGTTCGTTCGCACGGTAACTGCCGAAAAAATGGTTTTAGAGATATTTAAATAAAATTGCATTGAAGTTGGAACGTGTTTCATAATCAATGCTTTATGCATGATTGATCTTTCTTGTTTTATTATTAACACTTTCCAACATAGTTGAAGAGTGTTTACGATTTTGGTTCTGTTCGTTCGCACGGTAACTGCCGAAAAAATGGTTTTAGAGATATTTAAATAAAATTGCATTGAAGTTGGAACGTGTTTCATAATCAATGCTTTATGCATGATTGATCTTTCTTGTTTTATTATTAACACTTTCCAACATAGTTGAAGAGTGTTTACGATTTTGGTTCTGTTCGTTCGCACGGTAACTGCCGAAAAAATGGTTTTAGAGATATTTAAATAAAATTGCATTGAAGTTGGAACGTGTTTCATAATCAATGCTTTATGCATGATTGATCTTTCTTGTTTTATTATTAACACTTTCCAACATAGTTGAAGAGTGTTTACGATTTTGGTTCTGTTCGTTCGCACGGTAACTGCCGAAAAAATGGTTTTAGAGATATTTAAATAAAATTGCATTGAAGTTGGAACGTGTTTCATAATCAATGCTTTATGCATGATTGATCTTTCTTGTTTTATTATTAACACTTTCCAACATAGTTGAAGAGTGTTTACGATTTTGGTTCTGTTCGTTCGCACGGTAACTGCCGAAAAAATGGTCAAAATCAAAATCAAATTTTAGTGTGTTGTTGAAACCGGGACCTATGGGAATGTAAATGAATAATATCACGCAATTAGTTTTGGATGGAACTCGGGTTGAAAAAATGAAATACATTGAACCCTATGGGACTTAATGTTTTAAACATTTTTAAGCTAAAATTTGCAAATTGCTTTGAATATTTTGTGAAATATTCAAATTACCCCATAAAATATATAAAAGAAATTTCAAAATATAAACGGTATTCTTTGAATGGAAATTAAAATAATAATGGCACCCATATTATAGGAAGAGATCACGTGACTCACTTCAAAATAAAATAAGACAGCCGTCTTTTTCTCCTAGTGTCAAAATCATGATTTTTAAAGTTCCTTTAAATTGATTTATATTGAGTGCTGCATCTGTCCTAAAGTCGCTTTATTTTTGCGTCATTTCTGTGCATCTATTTTCTGTGCCAACTCAGTGACAATATCTTTGAGTTTAAATGATCATTATTTCTACAACGAAGTCTCATTTTAATGGATGCAGAATGCGAATAAGTGATTGTAAGATGAGTTGTATAAGAATTGCTGATTATTTAGCTCGGGAGTTTGAAATAAAAGTGTATGAATGAAATATTCGATGCTTTTACGTAGAGAGCCAGACAATTTATATTTCGATGACGTCATTTGAATACATTTCCTTTTTTGTTTCGATGAAGTTTTAAGTTTCTAAGTAAAATAAATTATTGTAGTATTGTGCTCATTAAAAAAATATCACCGTTGAATGTATCGCATTTTGAGATATTTAATTGAAATTGCATTTCAGTTCGAAAGTGTCTCATAATCAATACTTTATTCATAATTGATCCTTCTTGTTATATTCCTAGAGATATTAAAGTTTTTATGAACAGAAGAAGAGGCCATGAATATTTGAAGATGTCTAAATAAGGGAAGTACTAAAGAAAAAAAAGTTTTCGCAACTCTGTTCTACACTATTGATTCCAAAATCACTGCATCGCGATCAAAGGATATCATAGATAGCAAAAAATGGAACTCGTCAATGATAAACAATGATGATGCTTTGTGTCCCAATGCAAATAAACTTCGAAATATTTGTTCCCCGTCGAAAAACTTGGAAACGACTGTCCCAGAGTCATTAAAGATTATTTATTTTACTATCTATATAAATAAAATGAAAATCCGTTCGTTTGTTTATTAGTGTTTGTTTCGAGGATAGTTTGCGCAACGCCGAGAATCGAACTCAGGTCCTCCGAGATCAATCCTTGTGCGTTAACCACTGGCTACCCTGCCCCATGAATGCCCATCTCTGCAGTCCTGTAGACAAGGTTTGTTTAAATAGATTGTCAGTTATGTATTTCTATATTGTTATTTTACTTTCATTTTAATCTTGGTCAATATAAGCTAGATGAAGTTACAGAACAACGAAGTTAATTGTTTTTTAAACTCTGGATATAGCTGTTAAATATTACCAAGATTTTAAACGCCTTTATGAAATGTTATGCTATTTTAAAGGACGACCAACACCAGGTAAGTTAGCTAACCATTATTTATGACCATAAAGCCACTTCATTATTATCAAGATAATTTTGTTTTTCAAAAGAGAATTAATAAAGGAACGATAATATCGTTTTCAACTGCTATTTGCATGTGTACTGATAACAGAAACTTCCAGCTCTTATCTGAGAAATACACCCTCAGAGGTCATTAGAGTTATCACTCACTCCCTTCCCTGTGCTGCATCGTTCAACTTTCGAAAGTAAGAAATAAACGATATATTTATGGATGTGCTTTCTGGGATTAGAGGAATGAATCTATATCCTGTCGTTTTTACTTTCATTATAGTTAATGTGCAAATTTTTATGCAGTATTTGTTTCATAATATATTCGAAGCATAAATATATTTTAAAGTGCTTTTATGATGTGTGTTTTGCAACACATCTTTTTTTGCAGAAGTAAAATTTTAATTTTTTAATTCCATTTTTAGCACATAGGGAGGAGAACTGCTTAAATGATTAAACTTGCTTATCTTACTTAAGTGATTAAAACAAATTTTTATTTGACAGCCTGTTTGTTCTGTCTACGTTTCTGAACACGTTTTTCAAATTTGAAATGATGAAGTGTCATATTGAAGTTGAATGTGGCTAAGTTTAGAATTTCTTATAAAAATGATAAATATGAACCTTAAATAGAAGCGTTTCTCACAGAATATTGTTGCGAACGCGCAGTGTTCCATTGGGCGCCTCCTCTTTCATCTGTCTGGAAGGCCAGGCGAACAGTGTATGACGTCAGCCCAGGTCTCTCAGGATTTCCCAGTTAGAAGAAGGGTTGCCAGATTTGGCAACTTATCGCCCATTTGGCGACTTCTAGAATGTTCCGGAAACTCCTCGATAGAACGATTATTCTTTGAGATATACAGATTTCCAGAAGTTTCTATGGAGAGATTGTAAAAAAGTCTCACCCCTCCGTTGCAGTGGAGTTGCCGAATGGACGTGACACGAGCTGCATTGGACTGCGATTTTTGTCAACGTTTTGAGAATAGTAGCGGCTGTTTTGTTGAAGACCCAGACCGTCCGACTCGTCCAGAGGACTAAGAGCAACTATTTGGACGGCCGGAGCGGCTGTTTTGTGAAATAACTTTCGTCAACATTCTGTGAATAATATCGCTTATTCTGTTAAATGAGTGGAGCATTTAAGTGCTGTTGGATTGCGTAGTGTTCCTATTTCCTTTTTGCTTGTGAATAAAATTTATCCAGAAACGTGGACTCATCCTTCGACACCCACGATGCTAAAGGATACGTCTCGTAACAATATATATATATATATATATATATATATATATATATATATATATATATATATATATATATATATATATATATATATATATATATATATATATATCAGTTTGACTATATTTTATGCAACGTTTCAGAAGAAGGATTTTGTTACTACATCAAAGCAAATTAACTTTTCATACCAAAATCCATTTTTAAATATTTTCTAAAAGCCCCCAATATTTTCAAGAAAATATTTGAAAAATCTGCATCAATAGTCCAAATCATCGGAAGTTATCCTTCATTTTAAAGGGCTTGTAAAAATATTTCGATCGGTACAAAGTTTGACTGGGTGCTCTGTCAAGAATTTGGTTTTCACTGTAGGAGAAACACTTTGAAGTACACTTTGACTTTATGCATACTTTATTAATTAACGTAGTAGGGCATCCAGGTATATGAAACCTCCCCTCGTTTTCTTCCGGTACTTTTTTATTCTAGTTTTAAGTGGAAAGCGTGGATGGTACATTCTCTGCCGAATGGAATTATACTGGGCGGTAAAAAATGAAATTTTATTTCCTTTTTTAGCTGACGATTTTCATTACTTTGCGGATTTTTACTACAATACAGTTGTTTTTGTTTCAGAGATACGAGTAACCGAATGCGTACAATGAAATGTAAATCATAATTCAAAGTAGGACTGGATTTTCCTTTGGATATTTGAACTGCATTGAATTATATATTATATTAGCCATCGTAGCTGACATTTTCATCAGTGTGTCAATTATATTGTTTATGAGTCTTTTATTTCACTTTTAGGGTGGCGTATAGAGTTGAGAGTTTGGGCGGAATTCCTGTACTTATGAAAAAGTGACATACTTTACTCGTCTAGTAGATGCTAGAAGTCTTGAGACTTCTAGAATCTACTTTTGTAGAATTTACCTTTCTAGAATTCTACTTTTGTAGAATCTACCTATCTAGAATTCTACTTTTGCAGAATCTACCTTTCTAGAATTCTACTTTTGAAGAATCTACCTCTCTAGAATTCTACTTTTGTAGAATCTATCTTTCTAGAATTCTACTTTTGTAGAATCTACCTCTCTAGAATTCTACTTTTGTAGAATCTACCTTTCTGGAATTCTACTTTTGTAGAATCTACCTTTCTGGAATTCTACTTTTGAAGAATCTACCTCTCTAGCATTCTACTTTTGCAGAATCTACCTTTCTAGAATTCTACTTTTGAAGAATCTACCTCTCTAGAATTCTACTTTTGTAGAATCTACCTTTCTAGAATTCTACTTTTGTAGAATCTACCTCTCTAGAATTCTACTTTTGTAGAATCTACCTCTCTAGAATTCTACTTTTGTAGAATCTACCTTTCTAGAATTCTACTTTTGTAGAATCTACCTCTCTAGAATTCTACTTTTGTAGAATCTACCTCTCTAGAATTCCACTTTTGTAGAATCTACCTTTCTGGAATTCTACTTTTGAAGAATCTACCTCTCTAGCATTCTACTTTTGTAGAATCTACCTTTCTAGCATTCTACTTTTGTGGAATCTACCTCTAGAAGTCTACTTTTGTAGAGTCTACCTCTCTAGAATCTACTTTTCTTGAATTTTACTTTTGTGGAATCTACCTTTCTAGAATTCTACTTTTGTAGAATCTACCTTTCTAGAATTCTATTTTTGTAGAATCTACCTTTCTAGAATCTACTTTTGTAGATTTCAATACTATTGGATTTTAACACACATTTAACGATTGGATTTAACACCCATTAACTAATTAATTTAATGATTGGACCTTAACACGCATATAACGATTTGGATTTTAACACCAATGGATCTGAAAAACACAAACAGCATGAATTTAATAAATCTTCAATGGCTCAATATTGTTATTGACTTGATCACCTTTTTGAGTTTTCTTCAGCAAGGATCATACAAAGATGCACGTCGATCTTGACTTTTTTGAAGCCTTCCATATCCCAGAAAAATTCTAGTCATTTGGTTAATGGCTTGTTCAGTACTCCATTTATGTGCGCCATACATTTATGTGCGTACTCCATTTATGTGCGCCATTGAAGCCTTCCATATCCCAGAAAAATTCTAGTCATTTGGTTAATGGCTTGTCCAGTACTCCATTTATGTGCGCCATACATTTATGTGCGTACTCCATTTATGTGCGCCATTGAAGCCTTCCATATCCCAGAAAAATTCTAGTCATTTGGTTAATGGCTTGTTCAGTACTCCATTTATGTGCGCCATACATTTATGTGCGTACTCCATTTATGTGCGCCATTGAAGCCTTCCATATCCCAGAAAAATTCTAGTCATTTGGTTAATGGCTTGTTCAGTACTCCATTTATGTGCGCCATACATTTATGTGCGTACTCCATTTATGTGCGCCATTGAAGCCTTCCATATCCCAGAAAAATTCTAGTCATTTGGTTAATGGCTTGTTCAGTACTCCATTTATGTGCGCCATACATTTATGTGCGTACTCCATTTATGTGCGCCATTGAAGCCTTCCATATCCCAGAAAAATTCTAGTCATTTGGTTAATGGCTTGTCCAGTACTCCATTTATGTGCGCCATACATTTATGTGCGTACTCCATTTATGTGCGCCATTGAAGCCTTCCATATCCCAGAAAAATTCTAGTCATTTGGTTAATGGCTTGTCCAGTATTCCATTTATGTGCGCAGTCTGGCGAAGTACGCTGTCAATTTTTTGAATGTTTTAACCCTTGGGACTTTTATGTGTCGTTTTAACTTATCTTTCGTCTTGTTGAGTTTTATTTATTCTTGTTCGGACTTCACATGTCTTTTCGGGGTATTACTGTTATCTTTTGGTGCATGCCAATCTTGTTGTTGTTGATGAGACCCAGACCGTCCGACCTACCAGAAAGGTGGAAGGTAACTGTTTGGACGGCAGGGAAATGCCACCCAATTTAGACCGGAACCCAGTGGGGGAGGCATCCACAGGGACCGTACCCTCCTTCCCCTACCACCAACCTCTCGGAAGGATTTACGGATCCACATGCTTAACGTGATCGTACTCCGCATGAACACGGCGGCAGTTGTGGCAGCGTGCAAATCCAGCGCGCAAGCCACCGGGCTACCGCGCCCGAAATGTGCCAACAGCACGCGAGGTGGTCACCCACCCAAGTACTAACCGCGCCCGATGCTGCCTGACTTTGGTGATCTAACGAGAACCGGTGGCGATCAGCACGGTACGGCCGTTGGCTGCATGCCAATCTTGTGTGTCATTTCTCGTTTCGGATTGGTTGGACTGTTCTTCATGCTGCTTTCAGATTGACTCTCTCAAATGAGCTCTTAATCCAGGTCTTGGAGTATAACCTACACCTTTTTTGGACTTTGGGTTTGTTGGTTCTGTTGCACTGACGAAGGGGATCCCATGTGTCTTCGAAACAGCTGTATGATGTATTTTTGTGTTATTTGTATTTATATGCTTTGCTCGTCTATATATTGTTTTCCTTATTCTTTGCACAAAGTGTATTACGTATAGTGACTTATCAATTGATCTGGTTCTTTATTCATTATATAGAGAATGGGCTTAAATAAACAGCCTGCATAGTAGAATGCACAGAAACGTAAGAGCAAGAGGGCATTATTTTTACCATAGCGGGTCATGGTAAACGGAGGACGATGGCCAATAAAAATTGAAACTCAATCCATTAAACATCGAAATTTACTTTTGTGCTGAAAATAAGTTATTTAGAATACTTGAATAACAACATATTTTTAAAGATCCCATTTGCTAAAGTGCACTTGAAGTGATTTTAAGTGAATGTACATGACTACTCATTTTTTCCCTTAGTCACTCACTGGCGTTCTGAAGATATATACATTGACTAGAAAATTCTGCAGTATATATATATTCGATAGAAAAAGGAAATGTACATAATGAATTTTCTTAAAAAAAAAAATAAAAAAAACTCGTCTATATATTTTATTGAAAGTGAATAGTTTATTTTTCGGACCATTAAAAATATCCATTCAAGAAGATACATTGAGATCTATCCTAGTAAAATGAGAGGTTAAACAATTGTAAGTTTCTAAAGTAGCCGTTTTTAATACGGAAATGATGAAAATTTCCATACTGCTAAACATACGAGTATTTTGTTTTTTTGATACGTAAGGACAAAATAGTCTGTTTGACGTCACGTGCCCATGCTCTATTACAAACGACACATCTTAAGTTTTATTAGGTGAATCATCTGTGAAACCATTTTTATTTTTCGAAGTAAATTTCTAAAACCTTCACTTCCTGGAGATTAACCCTAGATGCTGATCAGATTATCTTTAAATGATTTATTTTTAATTCCTCATCATCAACACCATTAAACCGATTGAAACAAAATGACAACAACGGCTGTATAGATATAAATTGGCGGTTTCACTATTTTGGCTGAAAGTGTGCTTATGTTAGCTACAAAATGCGCAAACGCATTTTTGAAGGTACAATTTTTATCTAAGTTACATCCAATTTAATATCCTAAAGTAATTTGATATTAGAAAACATTAAGCTACATTTAATATTAACGAACAAAGTACATGTACATTTTTAAAAATTATAATTCTTATCCGATTTATAACAAACTGTGAATTAAAATAGAAAGAAGATAGATGATTAACCATTTATTAACAATCTGTAATAAAAATTGCTATAATGAGTCGTGGAATAAAAACTTCTGTAGGAATGCTTGAAGTGAAAACAAGGTGCGAACATGTGCTTAAATATAGGCCATAATCGTCAGACAAAATGTATATATCAATCGATTTACATTTTTACATTTTTGAATACGCGGCATTAAAGTATAATTTAATTATAAAATACAAATTTCAATAAACAAACTGAATCAAAATTACAAACGTATTCCTTTTCTTTTAATGAGCTGCAATAACCCCCGTTATACAGTACTTTATGAATCCCTTTTTATGTATTTTTACAGTGTGTCAATTTGTAATTTGGATTCTGCTCAGACCCTTAGTTATGCTTGGCGTCTCGTTCTGGACTCACTACGTGTTTACCCTTCGTATGATTTTCCGAAAAATTTTAAATTAGTTGCTTTATTTCGTTTTTTGACGACATTCTTACAGGTTACCATTAATACAAATTACAAGGAGAAGGTTCATAAATGAACCTTTTCCTTTTATTGTAATTTCTATTTTATAATTAAATTATATTTTAAATGCCTCATATTTAAAAATGTAAATGGATGGATATGCAAATTTTGCCTGGCGGTTATGGTCTCTATTTAAGCACATGTTCGCAACTTATTTTCACTTCGCCACTGATGAAGGACATAATAGTGCCCGAAAGCGTGTGATTTTGTACGTCGTAAAAAGGAGATTTTAATAAATTACTTTTAATCCTATTTTTGGTTGCCTTTGATTTTAATGAGTTGACATGTTTCCATACTATTATATTTTATTATAATATATTTGAGTAATAAAAAACCTGATGTTGGCAGCGCGTGACTTTCCCTACAGAATCAAATTCATTTTCTCTTTCATAATCCATTAAATTAAGTTCAATTACACAAACTGACACGGAAACATATTTGAAATATCTGCTTCGCAGTTTTGATACGTATTCGTTTAGATTTGGCAACTTTATGCCAGTTGAAATATCACCAGCTCCTTAACACTAAAAAAAAAAAAAAAAGCCTTAAATATCTCGTAAAAGAATTTATTCTAGAATAGTGGGATTGTATTTATTCGTGTTTTTTCGTCAAACAAGCACTTAATTAATATATTTTCGCATATCAATTTCTGTTATATTAATTCCCTTAATTTCTGACTTTGACGATGAAGATTTTGCGGGCTATTTTACTAAAAGAAAGCCGGTTGTAATTTTCCAAATCGCACTAAAACCCGTATCAGGGAAACTTTACCTACTCAATATCATGAAATTTCGTCGATACAAGTTTCTCAGATAGAGTGGATGCATGCAATACACATACAGACAGAGGTTCTATAAAGCTCGAACTGACTTATTAGAAATTTCGTAATAAAACGAGTCAGGATTGAATCGATTTTAATCGTGGAGTGCACGTGTCTTAATAGCGAAAAAGTTGCTACTGTTATCAGGTGAGGCCATCCCTCCTTCGACGCTATTAGTCATCTCCGTGCCGTATTGCTCGATTCTTTGGCAAAGTAATAAATATAAGATAGATTTATTGGTGTGTTTCTCCGCATTTACAGACATTCAAGTGGTGGCGCTGGAGATTAATGGATTGAAACTGAGTGAAAAATAAAGAAATTCGAGGTGGGCAGTACACGACTTTCTCTACAGACTCATATTTACTACTTTACCGCAGAAAAATGAAAGATTTATTACTGTGTTTCTCCGCATTTACAGACATTCAAGCTGTGGTACAGGAGATTAATGGATTGCAATTGGGTGTAAAATAAAGAAATCCTGAAGTGGGCAGGACACGACTTTCTCTGCAGACTCATATTTTTTACTTTGCCGCAAAATAAACGAATAAAAGGTAGATTTATGGGTGTGTTTCTTCGCATGACATGCATTCAAGTAGGGGTGCTGGAGATGAATGGATTGCAACTGCGTGCAAATAAAGAAATTCCGTAGTGGGCCGTACACGACTTTCTCTACAGACTCATATTCATTTTTCTTCGGCATAGTAATAAATATAAGATAGATTTATTGACGTGTTATTCCGCATTACATGTATTCAAGCTGTAGCATTAGAGAATAATGAATTGCAACTAAGTGAAAAATAAAGACATCCCAAAGTGGACAGCACACAAACTTTCCCTACAGACTCATATTAATTTTTCTTCACACGTTTCGAAATACATTGCAAGTTTTATCAAAACAAAATAACATATAAAAAGTATTGTATAATTGAAGTTATATACATAATTTGCAGTTCTCAAAAAATTTAATTTTCATGTGTCGACTAATCGTATTTTGTAATGTCCCCCTCTCTTTAAAATAAGAGAATCAAAATATCTCAAGAACGGTTTGTCTTTGAGTAACAGGGCTGATCTTACTCATTTTGCCATAAAAAATTACATATAAAATAAGCATTTAATTTATACGTTGCACCGTGTTTAGTCTTTTATTCTAAAATGTTGACATTTTTGCTCACCATGAATATTTCCCATTGATTGTAATTCGATTGTTGTGTTGTTTAAGAATAACTTTAAATTTATTTCACTGCACTTTAACTTAAATTGTAAAAACTTTGCTTTACTTCATCGTGCATTTCTATTGGTCACCAGCCCTTGGCCCCGCCCCCCCTTTTCTCTTGCAGCCACTGCAGCTCAGTACGTATACAGCTACTCCAAGATGCAGGCGACAACTACCATCAGTCGCCACTGGACTCTTCAAAGCACCCATCTAATGCTGAGTGCATATTGCTATTTTCTATCATCACAAATCACTCACAGTGGACATTCTTATTTTCGATGTGGGCGTAAGGGACCTTCGGTCCCAAGGTAGCCCGAAATGAAGCGTCTTGGCTTGGCTAATTCGATTGTTCTTCTAAAAAAATTTGATGCGGGCAGCACAAGACCTTCCTTATATAATGCAATGGATTGACTTCTTTAACGGTGTAAAGGGATGAAAATATCCATGGTACAGTGTGTATAACGTTAAATTGCACGTTGGGCGCTTTTCCGGATGACAACATGCAATACTATTTCAATGTATCCAAATAACTTATATTTCACACAACTCTAAATTAACAATTATCAATATGGATAGCATCCTCAATAAGCGATACAGTCCATATATTAGAATATTTTAATAATCAATTCATCAATTAGGAGTCATTTCATTATCTTGGCTTCGTTTTTGCAATTTTGACGATATTTTTGTCAATGTGTTTCCAAATATCGCCAAGTTGGCGATGTTTAGAAGAGCATTTCCCATATAATGAAAGGTATGCCAGTCACATGACGGAATTAAAAATTTGCAAAACATTGCATCCCATTGGGCGTCATTTTTATCCATTTGGTGACATTTTTTTATCAATTTGATAACATTTTTTATCAATTTGGCAACAGTTTCGCCAATTTGGTGACATTTTTATCAATTTGATAACATTTTTATAAAATTCGTGTTCTGGAGTACCTGAAACGTGTCTTTCGGGTATTCTAGACGTTCTAGAGATCCGGTGAAATCTCGAATGTTAATTTTTAATCCCGATCCAATGTACGACCCTATATTGCAGGGGAAATTGATGTAATCTGATATGTTTTCAGGTGTTATCGATTACAATAAACATTTCCCATTGATTGTAATTCGATTATTCTTATAAAACATACCGTGTTTCAAGTGCAAAAATTATGATTTTTTAAAGTTCCAAGAATTCTCGTGATAACTCGTTAACAATGGTGTATAATTTTTTCTGAATTAGATGACTGATTCAGATTCTGCGTATTCATTCATTTCATATCATGAAACATATTTATTTTGTGGATTTTTCCCTATTTCGATTTTAGGTGACAAAGTAATCTAAAAATGAGGCCTCTACAAATGGTCCGATTCTCCCCCTCCCCCACAATCAGTAATCTAACGTTTTTGGAATGAAATAATAGTATGAAATTTCGTCCCATTTGTGTTCAATTCATATAGACAGAGCGACAAAGACATATGCTATATATAGCCATACACAATGAAATTCAGGAAGAAAGGGTGTACTTGTATTTTGGGATGCCCAAAACGTGCAGATAGATTAAAATTCCAGGAGAAGGGGGGGGGGGGTATTCTTTACACTCCATCGCAATACTTTCACTTTATACTGTTAGTAAAAATTTTGCATTGGATAGAAAATAAAATTGAACAGTGCGATTTTTGCTTTCCAGTACTTCACAGTGCTTGTTTCGAAACCAAAAGTTTACAAGCTTAAGTTCTTAGAAAAATGTCTTATCCTTGGTTATACTTCAAATTTCTAAATACAGAGGTTAGAAATTCTGGATAAGCTTTCACTAACATTAAGCAGGGGACTTTATCTCAACAGCTCATTTGAAGAAAATGATGAGGTAAAGCATTTCAGCATAGGATAAAATCAATAAAATAAATACGTCCTTATCTAAGCAATATATTATTATGCTTGTACTAAAAGGAAGATAACAGATGAGAATGTATTTTAAGTCTCGAATACAGAAGTCTTGATGACAAAAACTTCCTGGCATGATCAGAAAAACGTACAACTCACCTCGGTCATTATAGATATCACTCACTCTAGCACCCCTGGAGTTTCGATCGATTATTCGGTAAAATAGTAAATAGAAGATCATTTTATTGTATGCACTGAAGTGTTATAGATATGCAGATATCCTATTGTGCTTAGTTTAGCCATAGTAAATGTGTTATCTGGATATCATAATTGAGCGTATGCATGTATGTTTACTTTCCTTGCAA
This sequence comes from Amaurobius ferox, assembly GCA_951213105.1. NCBI lineage: Eukaryota > Metazoa > Arthropoda > Arachnida > Araneae > Amaurobiidae > Amaurobius > Amaurobius ferox. The sequence continues at coordinate 140,710,623 of OX578147.1, read as the reverse complement.
TACGTGGTATTGTATAGGAAATGTATTGAAATCGTGTCGAAAATCACAATTGGAGTTTTCGACGGATCTACAGGCTTCGAGCTCTATAGAACACAAAAAGACTACTTTTAGCGTAACGTCTGTGTGTGTGTCTGTGTAACGTATGTATGCACTCTAGTTGAAATCTAATGGATCCAATTTTAAAAATGTGGTAGATATGTTGTAAGGATTAACAATTTCTATTCTCGACTTTTTATTTTTCAAGTAGTATCTTCCCCGGGGAAAGAAAAGTCTGAATTTAAATAAAAGCCGCGCAAATTGCGGATTGCAGAGGGAGCTAGCAACCAGGTAATTAAAAGGCGAAGTGCGAAGCAAGAGAAGGTTACGGGATAAAGGATGATGGTCAGGGATGACGGTGAGAGATGATACGAATTGATACGTGGAGCGTGGCGTGTGAGGATGCAGACGATGATAGAATGGATGGATCATGTACATTCTGATTTATTATTTGAAATATTTTATAGTTTCTGCAGTTTTAAGAATAAACTTGTTTTTTTTTTTTTAAGATGACTGCATGTTCATTCCGACACTTTTACAATGCCACTTGCGGGTGACTCTGTTGCTGATTAGATTTTGGTACGATTCGGAAAAACAGAACCTGCCACTCGCAAAAATCGTATGTATCCCCTCTAACTGAAAACTAATTGACCGAATTTCACAAAATTCGATAAATAAGTCACTTGTATATTATCCTGGTGCTGAATAAATTTTAATATTCGTAAAAGGAACCTGCTTTTTTTTGTAAAAAATCGTCAAAATCTAAAATAAAAGTACTACGCATGCTGATCTCTATTCATTAAATGCTTGTTTTATAAGTAATTTTTGATGACGCAAAGAATAAAATCAACCCCATAAATCTAGGACTGACCGTTCTCGAATTATTTTAGTTTTTCGCAGTTTTACCATTGTATCCTCTGAAAATATCTATCCATGTTATTTTGTGCAATTAAACCCTATTTATTTAATTGTGAAAGAAAGGAAAGATGAATTCATGTTTGTAGGATAAGTCATGTGCTGACCACATCAGATTTTTCGATGCTTTCTGGCGATTATGATGACACCTACAGGGTTTCTTTGAGATATAAAAATGATCGTATCAGTACAAATAATGGAGAGTTGTTAAGAAATGCAAATGCATGGGCATTTGTATTCCTTAACAACTAGGACGTAAATCTGACGTAATTTTGACGTAAAACTTCGTGTTTCATAGCTCTGGATAGTGGATAACATCAGAAGCACGGATGCAACGAAAACAGACTACATTTTGAATTCAACTAATAATCGCAGAATGAGAAATGATAAACCATTAGATAGTTTAAACAGTCCCACTCATAACAAAATTAATTTTCAACCATTCACCTCGTATCCCTTTGATGCAGTAGGGTAAGAAAGTTAAGTCAAATTTCGTGTGATTTCGTTTTCCCTGCACATCCAGTTTCAAGGTTGGTAAGTAGTGAATATATAAAGATAGCGCTGACCTCGGCCTCGCGTTCCGTAGCTAAAGGTCAAAGGAGCGGAGGTATATGTTGAAGGCCCTGACCACTCGACTGGCCCAAGAGCTTACAGCAGCAGTTTGAGTGGCTGGGAGAAACAGAGGTATATGTGGAGACCTAAAACAAGTAGATTTAAAATGTATTTGTTACTTTTCCTGCAATACATGGTCCTGTATAGGGAAAGTATTGGAATCATACCAAAAATCTAAACTCCAGTTTTCGATGGATCCACACGTTTGGGACCTCTAGAATACGAAAAATCTATTTTTAGCGTGACGACTGTGTGTGTGTCTGTCTGTCTGTGCAATGTATGTATCTACTCTAACTCAAAAACTAATGGACTGAATTTCATAAAATTGGGTAGGTAAGTCACTTGTGGGTGACCCTGATGCTCATTCGTTTTTGGTACGATTTGGGATAAAATAAACCGCTTTTTTTTTGCGAAATGGCCTGTAAAAATATATTTTATCCACTCTAGCTAAAGAACTAAATGATCCAATTTCACAAAATTTAGTAGATAAGTCGCCTGTTGAATATCTTGGTGCTGATTAGATTTTGGTACGATTCGGAAAAGAAAAATCCGCATTTTGTTACGAAATGGCTCACAAAAATCGCCAAAATCTAAAATAAAGGATTACATATGCTCAAATGTATTCATTAAATGCTTTTTTTATACGTCATTATTGACGAGGAAAAGAGTTGGACACATTCCATGATTCTAGAACTACCGTTCTCGAGATATTTGAGCTTTTTTGGATATCCAATAAAAATATTCCAGTTACCAAATAAAAACAAAAATTGAATTAAAAGTGCCTATTCAGCGCTATTTTGTGCCATTCAACTCAATTTAAAAAATTATCAAAGAAATAAAGTGAAAATGATTTTGAGTCTTCAGGAAAGTCATGCGCGCCCACGTCAGATTTCTTTTGAGATATAGGAATGGTGATGAACATTTAGAAATTCCGCGAAAATTATCCGCGTCACGGGGAACGTCAAGAGTTTTGATTTTAAAGCTACAATCATGGAGTTAGAGAGAAGGAGATAAAATTCCTAAAATTTAAACGCTTGAAAGTACCATGAAGGTTTGAGAATGAGATGTAGGGGTCGCTCCTGCTAGTAGAGCGCCATTTTGTTTCCATTGGACACAACGGAGAGGCATAGTACTGAGTATATGTATTTTTGATTATTTTTAAATGAAGATTCCCCAGATTTTTGATTAATGTGTAGGGATATTCTGTATTGTTTCAGTTCTAATTGGCATTGCGCTACAAAATGAATAGCTTAAAAAATATTTTAAGTCCTTCGCCCTAGAAATGCATACATTGCAAGAGCGCTTATTTTATCGCAGCGCCACCTGAATGATTGTCGGAAACGATAGGGGCGTTCTTTTAATATGAAATATTAGCTCCTTATCTTTACCTCCATGACTACAAACTTTCACTTATGGATCTATTGAATCATGGAGTTAGAAAGAAGGAGATAAAATATAAAATCCTATGGATGAAACTCTTGAAAATGCCATAATGCTTTGAGAACTAGATCTAGGTATCGCTTGTGTTAGTAAAGTAGCTGCCATTGTTTGTTGACACAACAGGAGGGCGTAGTATTGAGTGTATGTAATTTTGATTACTTTAAAATCAAGGATTCCTTCATTATGAGTATAATTTGCTAGTATTTTTTCATAGTTGCACAGAATAAATAGAGATAAAAATAAATTGAAAGATAAAATAATTTTGAATGCGTAAGAATATCCTTTATTGTTTTAGTTCTGCTTTGCATTGCGCTCATCGTTTATTTTTACAGAATGGACAATTTAAATAAATATTTTAGCCCTTTCGCTATAGAAATGCATACAACGCAGGACTACTTGTCGAATCCCAACGCCACCTGAATAATTGTCTCAAACGATATGGGCGTTTTCTTAATATGAAGTTTTAACTCCTTACTTTCACCTCTGTGGTCGAAACGCTCTTCAAACTCCAGCAACAGCGCTGTTTTTTGTCAATCGCTGAACAACATGAGGTTACGTCAACTGTTCTTTGCTGAACATTTTAGGGACTTAGAGCCAGTGAGCTAGTATCATAAAATAGTGTCAGTTGACGTAGTTCTACGTTGTAGGTTATGGCACAGTTGCTGCTTCACCTCTTTGATTTTTAACTTCAATCATTTGAATGGAAAATCTTCTAGCTCAATTTCACAAAAGCGACTATGCAATTAGTTGAATCCTATTTATTGGGTGAAAGTCATGTGGCTAGCGATTTGTTTCGGTTTGGGGGTAGAGGAGGGAAGACAAAAATGAGTATGGGAGAAAATATTTCAGCTTATTTGGTTTCTTTTCAGGTTTGAAAGCTTTTCTTTCAATTTTATAGCCTTTTAAAATTAATATTTTATGATTTTGGGAATTAACAATTCTTAATATTTTAATGTGTTATAAAAAGTAAATAAATGAGGAAATGAAATGAAAAATAAATAGAAGTTCGAAATTTCATAGGTTTTCACCGATCGGGAAAAATATAGCTCAGATAACGGTTGATATGTGGATGGACCATTCCTACCTCCACCATCGAATTTTGGTGGAGGTAGGGGTGACAAGTTCCCTAAGGATTTTCACTTTTGGTTCGATATTTCCCCCTTAAAACCTCTAGTTCTCAAGATTGGATATAGATAAAGCTTAGATGATGACTCAAAATCGTAGCCAGAGACGAAATTGAAGAGGAACTTGAGGGAAATTCAAGGGGGGACTGGACAGTCTTGAAGGAGGGGCTCCTACAATTAATCATTAGCATTTATAAACCATAATAGTTACTATTACATATTTCAATTTGTATAAATCATCAAATAATTGCATATTTATATTTGCAAGCCAAGAGCTGATTATTAATAGTCATATATCTACTACGCATAAATGTTAATATATAATAATTAAATTGATTTTAATGTAAGCATTAACTAGTCATAAAGTTGTTAATAATGTGTAGAAACGTTCTGAAAGTTAATAAGAGTTAATGCTTAATATTAACTTTTACTTACTTATCAGTTGATTTTGACTCTATAATGTATAACAGTGAACCCCACAATAATACAAAAGTATTCCTAATACTATTGACATAGTTTTTTAAATATTTTTATTAAATAGGTCAATAAATGAATCATTAGAATAATCACAGATTCGGCTCCATTAAAAAATCTTTAAAACGAAATCATTTATAAAATATCTCAAAAAAATTTTTTATACAAAATTTGAATGACATTTTATATGAAATTTCAGATCACTACTAAAAATTTAATATTTTATCAGGGCTCTTGAGGGGGGGAGCTTAGCCCCCTCTGGTCCCTGCCTGACTACAGCACTAACTGTGATGACTCATACGATTTCAGTATCGAATTCCAGGGTTGGAATCAATAAGAATTTCCTTTTCTTGTTCTGGAGATGTTACTTCCATTTTTTCATAAATTCGTATGACAATACGAACTAGGTATGCAAAAATAAAAACGGTTAATAGTACCGTCCAATGAAAAGCATCATCAGCATTCAACGCCCTATGAAGGTTTCATCATAAATGTATTGTTTTATATTGTTTTACTAACAATGTTGGTTCTTTATAGCAGGATGTCGGTGGGGAATTCTAATGGGTCTTATTCTTCCAAATTTGTTGAGATAAATTATGCAGATGCATTTTTTAATGAGAAATTTAACTTTCTTTCCCCATTTTTTCCCAATTTGAATATTAATATGCTCGTCAGATACATTATTTTTATGAAAGCATGTTACCGTATTTCAGATTTGTTTATTAGTTGACACTCGGTAAAAAATGTGAATAGGGGATTTATTAATACTTTCTACTACTAATATATATATTTCATTTTGTATAAAAATGAAATGTACGAAAATGTACATTATAGCAAATGAAATGTATAGTAAAGAAAAATTGGCATATCTAATTTTTCGTACTCCACCCGTGTGAATCAAAGATTCAGTTGTCCGATAGAAAGCAGAAATTTGTTTCGTTATATAAAATTTTAACAAAAAAAAAAAAATAGTCAATGCTTATAGTTTTCACAATAGCTTATTTTGGCTTTCTAATGTCTTATTTTGGCTTTCTAATGTCTTATTTTGGCTTTCTAATGGCTTATTAAGGATTTCTAATGGCTTATTAAGGATTTCTAATGGCTTATTAAGGATTTCTAATGCCTTATTAAGAATTTCTAATGTCTTATTAAGGATTTTTAATGTCTTATTAGAGATTTTTAATGTCTTATTAAGGATTTCAAATGGCTTATTAAGGATTTCTAATGGCCTATTTTGACTCACTTTGCCATATTTGTTTTCCCAACTGCTTTTGTCCTCGACTTCAAAAGCGGAACAGCTGCTCTAAAAAATGAGCGAAAAATACTGCCAAAGCCATATCTTTATAAAATGGGTTTTCTTGGCATTCGTTAAGACTGTAAGGCGTTTATTGGACATGGTAGTCTTCAAATGATTCCATGCAACATCCATACGGAACATACATTATGACAGGCACTTTTGGTGAAAATGGAGTTTCACGCATTTGTGTTCGCGTTCGAATGACATGAGGCCTCCCGTGTGCGTTCTTAGGACGATTTCCAACATGCTTATCATTTTACGATTCACAGGCAGGTAGTGAGGATTTTCGAGTTCAGTCGAAACCAGTTTTCTATTATTTCCTGTCACTTTAACCATACGTAACATGGGTAAAACTCTATTAACATTTCTTTCTAAGTGATTTTCAATTAAACTGGGATGGAGGGGGGCCTTCACCTCCCAAAGAGATCCCCATCTTCTACAAAAATCCCCATCACTTTCCTCAAGAAAGAAGAAAAATTCCACCCAAAAGAAGAGATAAAAAAATATGATTAAGTCTTCGTTGTGACCCAAAGAAGACTTACGCGATTCTTCATTATTACAAAACTGTTTGAGGAGACAATGACATCATCATCGTGGATTCAAAGTGGATCCAAATCAGGCTGTCAAAATAGGTCATAGTTTGCTATGAAGTCAGCGAGGAGGTAAAAATGAGGTATTAGGAGAGTTGCCCACTCTCTTGATACAGAAGTATGCTTTTCCCCCTACTCTGATATTTAGTCATTTATCTCACAAAACACATTTAAGCAGCATCTCAATAAGTTTTCTTAAAGGAAGAAGAAGAATTGAATGACTGCTTAAATGGATGGATGAATGATTAAGTCTTTGTGTGGCATGCACAATTCTCCACAATTTTACAAAACTGCTTGAGGAAGCAATGATGCCATCATTGTGGGATTCAAAGTCTACATCAGGAAGTCAAAAGAGGTCATAGTTGGTTATGAAGCCAATGCGGAGCTATAAATGAAGTAGGGGGTAGGGTTGCTCCTCCTCTGGGCGTAGTGTTCTTTTCCACCTACTCTGATATTTAAGCTCCTCCTCTGGGCGTAGTCTTCTTTTCCACCTACTCTTATATTTAATAATTTATCCCACGATATACATTTAAATGGTATCCCAATGTTTTTTATTAAAGATAAAAAAGAAGAATAACAAATGAATGACTTCCAAGCGTCGAATGCAGGTGTCTTGATAACAAAAACTTTCGACCATTATCTAGAAAATCCATTAGTCTTCCAGCTTTATTATCACTCGCTCCACAACTTTTCCAGAAAAGAGTAAATCTAATGGCAGATTCATTAATCTGTTTTGAGAATTGAAGACATGTATATTGTATTTCATTTAAATACTTTATATTAAATGTGTAAGTTTAACTTTTAAATTATACGAGTGAAAATCCGTCATTTTTTTCTTTAAATTTATACTTTTCGCACATATAACTTTTTCTTTTAAAATTTCGCACGAAGAATCTTTGAAATTTCTATAAACTCCTTATTTGAATTTTATATTGCTACATATTGCTGTGGAACATTTTAAAGTAAATATTATTTAAACTATGAAGACAGATTTATTCTTTAAATGCAAATTTGCCAAATCCGCACAGACTTTTAAGCAATTGAAATACATTGTTTATATATTTAGAAACTTCTTTTTAAAATAAAATATTCATCTACGTTGTACTTAATTAGATGGATTTAATGAACATTTTAACTCTTTCTAATTTGAGTATATGAGATAGTTTGGTCATATTAATTTAATGCAAATATGTTTACTAACTTATGTTAAATAACTTTTTTGTATATTATAATATATATATATATATATATATATATATATATATATATAAGAAAAGTTTAGAATATTTGTAAGTGCAAACAAGAGAACAATCGCAGCTGATACATGCAAAATACCATCTCTTATGTATAAATAAAATGTTGGCGGAAAACAAAATATTGATAATAAAACATTGCCTAAATATCGCTTTCATTAGAGAAGTAATATTGATATCATCGACGTTAAGATATTGATATTTTCTATCAATGCATCGATGTTAAAATATCGAAATGTTTTATCACTACATCGATGTTCAAACATTGATCTGTTTGTTCTATTGATAAATGGATGATACTTGCAGTCGATGATATTTTTTAAATGCATCTATGTTAAAATGTCGACATTTCCTAACGTTACATTGATGTCAAAACATGGATTTATTCTATCGATCAATGGATGCCATATCAATGATACTTGCTATCGATGCATCGATAGCGTTGATATTTTTTTCGATGCATTTATGTTTTTGTCGATTTATTAACATGTCGAAAATCGAGCAGAGCGTCTGACGGCAGACATTCGAAGCAGCAGTTAATGAATGCATTAAATATGATTTCTATATCGATGTAAATTTGAATAACTTCCAAACACAAGAATGATATTTATTTATAAAAGTGTATCATTTAAAATGTTAATCAATGGGTTTCTTTAAACTATCTTTATTTTCAGGTAAGAAGTGTTATGCACTCTTTCATTTCATGTAGAAGTTGATAAAAGCAATAAAGTATGTATATGTTGTTTTTTACTTTATTATACATGTTGTTTCAATTTGTACCAACAGAATATTCTATTACGTCATAATATATGTTGCGATTGCGACAATATTATGGTTTAGAAAATTATGCATACGGTAACATATGAATCTTCTAAGAGTGCATTTTGCCAGGAGATAGATACACTGTGTCTATGATAGGCCTTGTCATAATTCTATTTTCGATTAATATTTTCGATTCATGTTTTATTATTTATAAAGTAATTTTACTGGAAACATAATTACCAGTATTACTTATGAGTAGAAAAAATTGATTACTTATGAGCTTAAATTACTTATGAGCAAAAAAATTGGTATTGCAAGTGAAATTTATATTGGAATTCGCATTTTTATAAGTTGTTTTCCAATAAGTTTTATTTATCAGTGAATAAAATTATTTTACATAAAATAGCAAAGAGTGGATGAAATGCACGAGATTTTAAAATGTTATCTATGTAACGAGATATAACATTTTAAATGTTTTCTTATTTCTGAACTTTTATAAGCATTTTATTAAATATGAAGTTATGGCCGCTCATAGGGGAGGTGCAGGGGGCGGGTTCACCCCCCCCGCCCTTGGACATTCAATATAACAAAGGCGACCATGAAACCAGTCAATGTTGTACATCATGTGCTTGTGTTTGCCCCCCACCCCGGAAAAAGTTTTGCAGGCGCCTATGTACGAAATAGAAATGTTAGAATATTATTAGCAAGTGATAGAAAAAATATATCAGTTTTGTAAATATAAACATATAGAACTAACGAAATAAAGCAAAGGAGAGCGCTAAAAATGGCTGAGAACACTGTAGTCAATAATGTCCTTAAGCAATTTTATATATTAATTATTTACAAATATTACTAAAAATCCGCTAGAAAATGATCAATGGCTTTTGTTTAACTGAGATTTTCGTGTAACGTGATTTTTAAAGGGAAATCAGATTTATTCTTTCTAACACTCTCAAATACGCAAACGGATGCTTCGCCCTATTATTGCTGCGACTAAGTCTGCTTCACAAACTACTTAAGTTTAATGGTAGTCTTTAATAGTATGTTTCTTCGTCCTGATATTTTTTATAATTTAGGTGAATGTCATGTTATTCGTGGAGAATGCCCAATATCCAATCCACCTTGAAAGCTAGATAGATGATTTCAGCTTCTAAATATGCGTTTTGATCGGAAAAATACTTTGAATCGTCTCGTTTTAAGTAAGTAGACTGTAACCGTTTTCTAAAAAAAGACATATATATTTGTAAAGTTATTTAAAAATATAGAATAAATAAAAGGATCTTTAAATTAGATTTTAAACAAGGGAAGCAGAATGGACGCTACGCCACTGTTACATATATGTTATGAATAGCACGATGTATTTTTGATTGTAGTTTATAGGGTAGTTTTCGCTACTTATACTTTAAATTGGATTTTTTATTTACAATATTTGAGTTGGCAACATATGCACTTTATCTTAAATTATTCTTTACTAGCCGCCTTTGGCGACCAGCCTGTTCGCTACCCTTGAAAATTCTGACCGTGGCAAACTCGTTGGCGCGACCTACCAGAAAGGTGTAAGGTAACTGCTTGGAAGGCCAGGAAGTGCCACACAATTTAGACCGGAACCCAATGGGGGAGGCATCCAAAGAGACCGTACCCTCCTTCCCCTACCACAAACCTCTCGAAAGGACTTGCAGTCCCACACGTTTAACGTGATCGTACTCCGCGTGAACACGGCTGCAGTTTTGGCAATGGCGGGAATCGAACCCGGGCCTACCGAGTGAAATTCCCGCGCGCTAACCACTGGGCTACCGTGCCATCCGCGACAATCTCCATAACTTTATTTTTATTCGGCAATTTTGGGACCAGCCTGTTCGCTACCCTTGAAAATTCTGACCGTGGCAAATTGTAACCGTGGCACACTCGCTGGCGCGACCTTACCAGAAGGTGTAAGGTAACTGTTTGGACGGCCAGGAAGTGCCACCCAATTTAGACCGGAACTCAGTGGGGGAGACATCCACAGGGACCGTACCCTCCTTCCCCTACCACCAACCTTTCGGAAGGACTTACGATCCCGCATGCTTAACGTGATCGTACTCCGCGTGAACGCGGCTGCAGTTTTGGCAGTGGCGGGAATCGAACCCGGGCCTACCCAGTGAAATTCCCGCGCGCTAACCACTGGTGTACTTCGCCCTCCGCGACATTTTCCATAACTTTCTTTTTATTCACCGAATTTAGACCGGAACCCTGTGGGAGAGGCACCCACGGGGACCGTACCCTCCTTCCCCAACCACCAACCTCTCGAAAGGACTTACAGACACACATGTTTATTCCGCGTGATCGTACTCCGCGTGAACACGGCGGCAATTTTGGAAATCGAACCCGGGCCTACCGCGTGCAATTCCCGCGCGCTAACCACTGGGCTACTTCGCCCTCCGCGACAATCTCCATAACTTTCTTTTTATTCACCCAATTTAGGCCGTACCCTCCTTCCCCTACCACCAACCTCTCGGAAGGACTTACGGGCCCACATGTTTAACGTGATCGTATTCCGCGTGAACACTTCGGCAGTTTTGGCAGTGGCGGGAATCGTACCCGGGCCTACCGCTAACTTCCCGCGCGCTAATTTACAATTTAAAATGACCATATGCTCTCTAAGCTCTTAATTCCATCATCCTCATTCCATTGTTCCATCATTTAAAATATCCATAAAATTTAAATATCCATCGTTCCATCATTTAAAATATCCATAAAATTAAAATATCCATTTAAAAAATCCATATCGTTCCATCATTTAAAATATAAATATAATAATTTCTACAGTGCATATGTTAAGCTCTTATTTCATTTAAAATCGGAAGCGCGGGAAACGGAAAGTAAAAACTAATTCGGTTTCTTATTGTCCCACCCATCGCTATGCATATACAGAACCGTGACGTGTCACCTCCACCTTGACGTCCCCACCCACCACCTTCCTTCCTTCAGCGGTGGAGAAATGAAGCGGCACGCCGAGCGGAACGCCGAGAAATCGAAATTCGGAAACTTTTAAAATCCCGATCCTGTGGGCAATACGGAATATTTCCTGACCAGATTGGACTTGTAAGAATGCCAGATGTTTGACCTTTCTGAAAATGTAAATTATTAGTCGAAATTATGAGTACTTTTCACGATGCGAGAATTTAAAAACCAAAAATCGTTTTCTTGAGCAAAAAGTGACTTTTGTTTTAAAATCTTTAAAAAATATTAGAAATCGAAATTCAGATTTGAAATTGATATATTTTTACTCGCAATTGTCTGCTCTTTCCGATGGTGTGAGTTGTTTTTTTCTACGACGTCTGGATCGTGGAGAAAAAAGGGCAAAAAGGGCAAAAAAAGGTCGAAATCGCATAAAACATTAAATAAATAAAAAAATAATTAGAATTTTGAAAATCGGTTTTCACGTGTCCCTTTCCCTCCCCCCCCGGGTCTCCGATTGCCAAATTTCGTAGCTCTCCGACGCGCGGTCGCGAAACGTATAGTGTATAAGACAGACAGACACACACACACACACACAGACATTGCCTTTTATTATTTAAGATTATTGGCAACAACTTCTTTACGCATTAGGTTGGGTTGGTCTGTGCAGTGTGGCCATCTGTACACGTGCAAGTCAATTTTTTTTTGTTTTTTAATTTTCTCATTCAATTTCAATTTATAGCACATAGGGGTGATTAAAGGCCTTTTTGTTTACAGTAACAAGGTCTTTAAATGAAATGTTCTACTTAAAAGTGGTGTTTTGAAGTCACCCCCTGATGATTTTACAAATATATTACCTTCAATAAACTGTTCTTTTCTCCATTTTTATAATTCGTTTTAATTTAAAAGTGTTGTTTTCTGGTTTTTAATAATGATGACAAGCATTCTTTTGAGTCTTATCCGGTAATGAATTGAACTCAATTGTTTGTTATGGATGTTTTACTATATCTCTTCATATTCTACTTAAATTCATATATTTATCTTATTAATTTCATCTTATTTATGTGCTGCAATAGCGCAATAAGTAGGTGCAATTTTAAATGTTGTTGTTGTTGAGACCCAGACCGTTCGACCTACCAGAAAGGTGTAAGGTAACCGTTTGGACGGCCGGGAAGTGCCACCCAATTTTAAATGTGTAGTTATTTAACATACTTAAGTATTGTTACCAGTTTTAACATGCTTGATTTATTGTATTTAAATTCTTTGTTCATTCTTTCTTTATATATATATATATACAGAGAGAGAAAGAGAGAGAGAGAGAGGGAGGTAGACAATGGATAATCGCATTTAACTCAAAAGTAAGAAGAAATATTGAAATGAGGGAAAAAAAGTAAAGTTATTTCAACAATTTTATATTAAACATTATAAAAACTGCGTAGATATCAGGCGGCTGACATTGATGTTTAATCTTTCAACTTGCTTTAGAAATTAGTTTTATTAAAACATGAAAACTTAATAGCAATTCGTGATTTACTGCGTTTTTAAAAATTAATGTAATTAATTTTGGAACGATATTGAAAAGTACGTGACTGATCTTATAATTTTTTTTGTTCATAAATATTATACATTTCCAGTTTTTCAGGAATATGTTTTGAAGATTATGCGTTAATATGACAGAAAGATCTCAACATTAATTAAAATAATTCTGTCAAGTAAAGCACTTTTGAACGAAAAATGTTGCATTTTTTTTTAATCTATTGCAGCGCTCTCATAAGAATAAATATTAAAAGTTAAGAAGCAATTTCTCCATCCATTGTTCGAGTAAGAAACAACAATAATTAGATCTTCGACTCGTATCTTTTAATCTACGAGAATGTAAGTAGTACAGGTCTCATTTTGTAATACGGTTAATCTTCTACTAACACACGGACATATCTTTTAATTTACGGCAATATGAGTAGTACGGGTTCTTCCCACATAATTTTAGCGCTTTCATTGTGGCATATATTGGAATCCATTACTGTCTTTAGGTTTAAAGATTACACGTATAAATTAACACCAATAAACACGTAATCTACTAATATAGGGTATATCTTCTAATATTCGCGAATATACAACTCCGAGTCAAAAAATTATAATAATCGAAAAAAATGAATTTTGGAAAAAGGCATTTTATGCGTCGCTTATACAAAAAGTAATACAGGAGAAAACTTCATAATGTAAAAAACTATATAATTTGTTGAATATTGTAGCACAAAAATTAAACGAAATAATACAAAAATGAAAATAATTATTCACACTTGGAAAAAATCAAAATAGTAGAATAACATTTACGTGGTTCAAAATATTAGAATAATTCTTTATAAATCACCTTATTTAAAAAAAAATCAAAAATAGTGACTGTTTAATATTTTGTAGCATCATCTTTACATTTTATAACAGCACAAACTCTATTTGGCAAGTTAGTTACAAGTGGCTCATAATGTTTTCTGCCCATACATGACCCTATCGATTTTATGATGGAAAAAAGATCAACTTTGTTTTCTGGCCCAATTTCTTGAAGTCTTTTCTTGATTACTCTCCATAAATTCTTGATTGGATTTAAATTCGACGAATTAGCCACCCAGGGAAGTACGTTAATTTGGTGTTGTGTAAGCCAGTTCGTAGTGGAAAATGACCCGAGACAAGATGCTAAATCATGTTGGAAAAAAATCGTCACCACACAAATCTTCCGACGATGAAATTCTCAAGGATTTCTTGATATATCTGAGAGATAATCCTTTCGTAAGTGACACATGGCCTTCCAGCTGGCTGCTAATGTCACTGATTGCTTCATGCATTTCTTGTAATAGGCTTCTCGCTTCATTCGCCATACACAAACACCTTGATCACCATATGATACACAGAACATACACTCATCACTGAACAATACCTTCTTCCAATCATCCACACCCCCATAAAAGTCTTTTTTTTCACCACTTCACTCTGTCCCTTTGCTGTTTACTAGTCATGAGAGGCTTTATCTTTGCTACACGAGAATGACATCCAAGTTTATGGGGCCGTCTTAATGTTGTAGATTTACACACATCAACACCGTGTTCTTTCCACTTCCGATGCTAATACATTTCTAAAACGATTTTTCTTAGCAATATTCTTTAGCTTTCTATCATCTCTCGGAGTCGTTTTTGGCTTTTCGCCCACTATTCAGACGATTGTTTTCAAAATGTCCATCGTTAAAATACTGCTTTATTGCTTTACTAACACTTAATTGAGAATATTTTTTGTAACTGGCGATATATTACTGATTACGACCTTATTTATGCAAATCAATAATAGGATTCTTTGTAAACGCCATTATATCAGATGAACGACCCATGTTTCACACTAAATGAACAAACAAACACGGAAGTCCGGCAGAAGCTAATTTTACACTTAATGTATGCAACTTTCTGAACCATTCAGGAAAATTCATAAGTATTCTCATTTTTTGAACCACCTATTTTAGTATTCTAATATTTTGAATAATGAAAATCATTGTTAAAATCTACAATATTTGCTCGAAATTAAAACTTTTAAAGTTTTAATTTACTTTAATAACATGTACATTTATTAAAACATCAACCGTTGTTCTTTTTCGAATTTACTACGCTGAAATGAAGCTAAATGCAATTCAAATTATAAATGAAATGCCTTATTCTAATAGTCTGACTCGTAGTTGTAAGTAGTACAGGTCCCATACAATGTTAACGCTTTTATTTTGCTTATATAGATTCAATTGCATATGTTTTGTAAATTTGCTTACAAACAGGGGCAGGATTCTTCAGATCTGCCAGTAAAGATAATTTTGTATAGCGAGAATAGAGATTCTTAAACTTATTTTTAGGAGCATTAAATTAAATATTTTAACAGAATATTTTGATTAACAATGTTATTTAGTATACTACAGGAATTTGCAAATGATCTTGAATTAAGTATCTTTATATTATACACTCCGCACGAAGAACGGGTATACATGGCAAATAATTGTTTATATAAGTAAAATAAGTAGTTAGTATAAGTAAAATAAGTAGTAAGTAGTTTAGTTTATATAAATAAAATTGAAAATCTGTTCTGGTATGTATGTGTGTTAGTTTAATCATCACAGAAAAATGGCTGCACCGAATTTTACGAAATTTTGTGGGTAGCCGTGAAATAGTCCCACTTAAAATTGAGTCCATGTTCCTGGGGTGTTGAAGACCCAGACCACACGACCAACCCTAAGGCTTATGGTAGTTTAATGTGTGGCCGGATGTTTCTGGGGTGTGGAAACATCCGGCCACATGTTTCTGGGGTGTTGTTGCTGTTGAGACCCAGACCGTCCGACCTACCAGAAAGGTGTAAGGTAACCATTTGGACGGCCGGGAAGTGCCACCCAATTTAGACCGGAACCCAGTGGGGGAGGCATCCACAGGGACCGTACCTTCCTTCCCCTACCACCAACCTCTCGGAAGGACTTACGGACCCACATGTTTAACGTGATCGTACTCCGCATGAACACGGCGGCAGTTGTGACAGCGTGCAAATCCTGCGCGCAAACCACCGGGCTACCGCGCCCGAAATGTGCCAACAACACGCGGTGTTCCCAGGTGGTCACCCACCCAAGTACTAACCGCGTCCGATGCTGCTTGAGAAATTAATAAAAGAGAGACTCATTTAACTCATTCAGAGTTAAAATTTCTATGGATATAGCATTATGTAGACGATATTTTTTCCGTCAATTTATTGGAAGAAAATTATATCATATCACTAAGCAACGGATTTAAATACTATGTGTTTATGCAGCAGACGATATTTATTAAAACTTTTCCAATTTAAATAATAAAGAAATGCATGTAAAATAAATGTTTATCGAAATTGCATTTTTGACTGGATTATAGCTGAGTGGTTAAGGTAAGGGTTCCATTCTAAACTGTTTTCCAAACTTTCTTCGTGATCACGCAGAGTACGGGAACGTAAAATATATAGATCTAAAAGTCTTTCTGAAAGGTTGGTGGTAGGGAAAGGAGGGTACGGTTCCATTGGATGTCGTCCCACTGGGTTATGGTTTAAATTGGGTGACACTGTCCCCGTCATCCAAATAGATAACTTGACCCTTCAGGTAAGTCGGACGGTCTAGGTCGAAAGGAAAAAAGGGATTTTCTTAAATTGCCGGATTGGTGTAGTTGATAGCTTACCTGGGAATTTTCCTGTAGGACGATTTCCTGTAACAGGACGATTAATTGTTTTTACTATCCGGCTAATTGCTTTTACTTTCTTTATATACATAGTATAATGTATAAGGAAAGTATTGTGATGGGGTCGAAAATTTGAATTCGAGTTTTCGACGGCAGAGCACATTTCAAGCATCCCTGACCACGTGTCAAACGTTATTGAGGGGATGTCTGTGTGTGTGTGTCTATGGAGACGATACCTCATGAACGAATGGAGCGATTTGAATGAAATTTAGTACAAAAATTACAATCCGTGAGTACTGGAAGCCTATTGTTTTTAAACGCAATCGAATGTTCAGAATCCGCCGAAGTTTTCAAGTGAAATTTTGAAAAACTCAAAACCTTTAATAAAGTTATGCAATACCCATTTCTTATGTAATTTTTTTATTAAAAAACGATTGACACTAGCTTTAGATCGCTAACATGAACCGTTCTCGAGATATTGCTCATTTTTCAATTAAATTTATCAAAAACTCACATAAAAATATTAACTCTTGTGATATATATTCACTTTTCATATGTAATATCATGTGATAAATTGAGTGATATTATAATTAAATACATTCTCGTAGATCTAGCTCGTTCCATTCATGAGAAAAGATACTTTGTGTAATACTTTTTTATTTGAACGCCAATAGTCATTTATCTGCTATAAGAGTAACTATTTCTACGTCCATAACGTTTGGCGAGATTTAGGCGACAAATTGTGCGAAATATCGCCAACTTGGCGACTTTTCTAACCATATTTGCCAACTTAACGAAAATGTCGCCAAATTGATAAAAATGACGCTAAATCAATGAAAATGATGAAAATGACGAGTAATTAACGAAAATTGAATGTCTTTGAAGAAATCAACTATAGGAAAAACCAATTTTTCTGCCTGTAACGTTTGGTAAAATTTTGGTGACGAATTTTCGGAATATTTCCAACTTGCTGACCTTTTAAATGTTGCCAAATTGATGAAAATGTCACATAATTGATAAAAATTCGTCAAATTGATGAAACTGACGCTAAATCAATGAAACGACGATGACTTGATGAAAGTTCAATATCTTGAAGAGAACATGAGTAGACTGTAAGAATAACCCATTTCTCCGCCCGTCCGCTTCGAGGAAAATTTAGCGGGACTTCGCCAGCTTGGCGACTATTTTAAATGTTGCTAAAGTGGCAAAAATGTAGAAAAAATTGTTAAAAATGGCGTCAAATAGTAAGTATAATGTTTCGCAAATTCTGATTTCCGTCATATGATGGGCATACAGTCTAGTATATAAGAAATGCTCTTTTCTCCGTTTATCTGTAACACTTGCTGATGCATTTGGCAAACTTGGCTAATAATCTAGCAAAGTATTGCAAACTTGGCGATATTTCGCCTCAAATTGACGAAAATATCGTTAAAATTGTAAAAATGACGCCTAATTGATGTATAAATTATTAAAATATTTTAATATATGAACTCTATCGCTGATTGAGGATGCTATCCATATTGATAATTGTTTATTTAGAGTTGCGCGAAATGTAAGTTTATTTGAAACAGTTTTACATGTTGTCGTTTGGAAAATCGCCAAATGGGTAATTCAACGTTGAAAACACAGTACCGTGGAACTTATACATTATTTTTTGACTCTAAAAGGAGTCAATTCATTGCATTCTATAAGGAAAATCATGTGCTGCCCACATCAGATTTTTTTTTTTTTTTTTTTGCGGTAAAATTAAATATAATGCAGTCATTGTTAAAATAAAAATATATGTAGTCGAACGTCCCTAGCTCTTTAAAGCAACGATTTTAATACTTTTACTGTATTGAATTCGAAAGTAATAATGATTTATCATTTATTTTTCCTGTAAAACGTTTTTGCTAATAATGCATGTTTCCTCTTCTTAACCAATGAATAACATTTGCGGGGAAAAATTTCCCCTGTTTTATAATTACAACTCCGTTATTAGTATATTTTTGTTTGAATATTTGAGTTTTTTCACTTTTTCTATTCTTTGAAAATAAAGGGCCATCTCGTAATTGCCAATTTAAAGTCCCCAATTTTTATCCCAATAATTAACATTTTTTGAAAGATGTTGCAATCATTGTGAAAACGATTTTTACTGTCTTTTCTCCATATTTGATTTTCTCTTTTCCATCAATTATTTACATATATTATATTAATGTTGCATTTCGTATAAAAAGTATATATCTGTAGAATAATATTAGAGCATTTTGAAGAAACAAGTGAGCAAAATATGTTCTGTAAATAAGATCAAGGACAAAGCGTTTTAAAAAACGAAAGGTATTTTATTTAACACATCCTAAAAGACGTACAAAATATATATTAAAAACTGCCAGGGAGACCAGATTATAGCAAATTTGCATAAATTATAAAATTGTAAATGAACTTACTAAAAATAACACAAGAAATATACACCGAAATTACAAAATAAGTTTAAACGCTTACGAATTTTAAATTATTACAAGAAAAGAACTAATAAAAATTTTAGAAAAACGTCAAGCATGATATTCCTGAGAATGACGTCACAAATAACTTTTAAGAGGTTTGAATTACATGGAGTAGAGAATGAGTCGCCAAGCATAACTTAAAATTTGAATAGGATTAAAATTACGAATGGATTCACGGTAAATATAAATAAACAGGGATTCATAAAGAAGAATATTTCGTGGATTGTTACAACGAACCAAAAAGAATTTTTTTTTCCAAAAACGGGAAGAAATTTATCATTAACCACATATTGAGCAAGAGCCGTAGAAAGTTTACCAGATTTGACATCGCGAGTATGTTCTGCTAAACGGATGCCAACAGTACGTTTTGCACTACCAATGTAAAATTTATAGTCACCAGCAGGGGTATGTCGTTCCCCTGTTATTCTGCTGGTGACTATACATTCATGTAGCCACCGATGAAGGGCGTATATACGTCCGAAAGCGCCCTGGCAATTTTTAATATATATTTTGTACTTCTTTTAGGATGTGTTAAATAAAAGACGTTTCGTTTTTTAAAATGTTTTGTCCTTGATTTTATTTATTAAATGCAGACGTGATACCAATCTTGATTGTGTTCTGTAAATCTATATATATAAAATTGAAAATCTGTCTGTCTGTCTGTCTGTCTGTCTGTCTGTCTGTCCTATCATCACGGGAGAATGGCCGAACCGAATTTCATGAAATTTTGTGGGTAGATTGGAAATAGTCCCACTTAAAATTTAGTCTATGGAGTTTCTACGATCAGTGTTTCTCGAGATATTAGTAAAAAACAAAATTTTTGTTTGTCTCATCATCACGGTAGAACGGCTGAACCGAATTTTATGAAATTTTGTAGATAGCCTGGAAATAGCCCCGCATAAATTTAGCCCAAGTTTTGAGTATCTAAGACCAGGGGTTGTCGAGATATCAATGAAAAACGAAACTTTTTCCTAAGAGTTCTACTCTCTAACTCCGTGGTTTATCCAAGCGAAAAGCCTGAAAATCGTTTGAAAGTGAATTAAAATTTAATTTCTGAGTTTGATGGGAGATTTTTTACGCTAATTAGTCACTTTCTGAAACATGAATTGTTTGAAACATGATTTAAATGGGAAATCTATCTCCATGGTTTATTTTAAACAAGCTTTTACTGAACAATGAAAAGTATAAAGAAATCAAAATGGCTATTTAATTTCGCAGTTTATGAGGAAGATTCTATCTTATATCATGTTACACAGAAACGCAATTAAAATAAATCTGTCTGATAATTTTAATAATTATTTTTTCGATTTGAATAATAAAAAATTGGATATAAAAATATATTTTAGAAAAGAACGATGTGATTTTTCTTATAGCATTTTTGACTGGATAATATCAATTATGGTCTTCAGGTTTAAACATTATTATTATTGATATTTTCGGGGATTGATTTAGGGATTATTGATATTTTACAGTTATTATGCCATTGTTTTATTATGACAAAAATTGTTTAAACTCATATATTGTACGTTGTACGAGTAATCTTCTACAAATACACGGGTATATCTTTTAATCTACGAGAATATAAGTAGTACAGGTATATTGGCATATGTTTTGATATATATTGGCATACATTGGAATCAAAACCAAGAACAAAACGTTTTTAAAAAACGAAAGGTCTTTTATTTAACATCCTAAAATACGTACAAAAATTGTTAAAAGTGTGTTTTAATTTCACCAATTTTTGTACGTATTTTAGGATGTTAAATAAAAGACCTTTCCTTTTTTAAAAACATTTTGTTCTTGGTTTTGTCTATTGTATGCAGACGTGGTGCCAATCTTCATTATATATTGGAATCAATTACGACCTTCTGGTACAAAGAGTACGGGGATTATTGATATTTTCAATGTAATACGTCATCTCTTTTATTTTGGCAAATATTTTTGAGACTTATATTGTATTACGCGTAATCTTCTACTAACACACTGGCATGTTTTCTAATCTGCGACAATATAAGTAGTACAGGGTTGCATATATTGATTCCATTCTTTTTTTTTTTGTAAATTTGCTTAGAAAAGGGGTCAGGATGTTTTATTTTTTAGATCTGCCCGTGAAGATAATTTTGCATAGTGAAAACATATATTCTTAAACTTCTCTTTAGGAGCAATAAATTTAATATTTTAACAGAGTTTGCTCATGATTGCGAATTATAAGTTTCTTTATATTATATACTCCGTACGAAGAACAGGTATGCTGCTAGTATATAATAACTTCCGTGAACAAATGTCATGGAATCTATGCTGTCGTAAAAAAATTTAAAATTTCTTTTCAAATCTAAATTTTATGTGTATGATGTGTTGCTTAGTACGTATTTTTTAGTTTGTAGTTATTACGTAGATTACGATGGATGAGTACAGATATTTTGATTAACTTAACGTAAATAATACAGTCATTTTTAAGAAGCGCAAGCCTTATCTAAATATATGTCACTATTTTTAACTTTTTGACTGACGTGCATTATATGATATTCCGAAGCTGTATTTTATTAAATCTTTAATAATATTTATTAAAAATTAGTTTTTTTGAATTTAAAAGGAGGAAAAAATTTCATTCATTAAATGAAACTTTTATTTTTCGGCACATCTTTAAAAGTTAATATAATTCATTTGCGAGCGGTTTCGGAATGTGCGAGGCTGATTTTATTTCTCCTTTTACAAATTTTGTGTTTCGAAACTATTTTATGAGTGCACATGGGAGGAAGAATTAATGAAAATAACTAAACAAAGTATACAACTTTTAGGGAAAGTTTTATTTTGTTTAAAAAAAATTGTCCACTAATGCTTCAGTTATTAGCTACTACTGCAAGATAAAAACATCTGATGTGAGCAGCACATGACTTTCGCTACATGATTCAAGTGCTTTACTTATTATACGTTTATACTTATTATAGGTTATACTTATTATATAGGTTATACTTATTATAGGTTTATATATTATAGGTTAATTATAATTTCATCCAGTTGGCGTTATTTTGGTAACTTTATTTTTGACAATTGGATGTTATATTTGTCCATTAAAAAGTTGTCAAGTTGGCGATATTTCGCCAAATGAGTCGTCAATTTCACCTAATTTATCACTAAGTGTTTCATATTGGATGATACTTACTACTGTAATAATACTAATATATACTGTACATATACTATAATATATACAACTACTAATATCTCGAGAATGGTTAAAACTAGCATTCAAAAGTTTGTGTCATTTATTTTACAATAAAACATTGCATATAAAATTATTTTTATTTAGCATTATTGAATGTCCTTATTTTCAAAAATCCATTTGACAGTTTAGAAGCCTTCAGAACATGCGATCGCGTTTAAAATTTGCAGAGTTCACCGATTGGAATATTGGTATAAAATTTCATTCGAAACACTCCATTCGTTCATAAGATATAGCATCTTCAAGCTTATGGACATACTCACTAACATACATATACATAACATAGCATTATCATAATACAGTGTATGCTACCTTTTGCTACCATAAAACAAATATTTAGATTAATTTAAAAACTTGAGCGTCATTTAAATTTTATTTACTGCTATTCATTTCTCATGCTATGGAATATAATATTGAGAACGCATTGTTTTCAAGAAAATGTTCGATTTTGAGATTTGGATGCCAATCCATGTTTTAGGATCCCCTACACACGTTTTTACTACTTATAAAGTGATGTTCGTCTGTCTGAAATCGATTTATTGTGTGCACGATAGCTACTACAGATGTTAATGGATTTTTATCCGGCTTCGATAATGAAAAATTTAGAACTGAATAGAATCTTTCGACATTCGATCGAAAACTTTTACATTTCTTTGACATGGCAGTATATAATGTTACGAAATGTATCCTCTAGAATCGTGGGTGTACACGCAGAATACAAGAATGAGTCCAAGTTTCTGGATAACTTAACGTTTATTCATAAGCTCAAAGTAAACAGGAACACTATATAATCAAACTCCACTTATTTCACAGAATAAACGATATTATTCTCAAAGAGTTGACAAAAGTAATTTCACAAAACAGCCGCTATTATTCTCAAAACACTGACTAAAACCACTGTCCAGTGTAGCTCGTGTCATGTCCATTTGTCAACTTCCCTGCAACGGAGAGGTGAGTCCTTTTTATAGTCTCTCCGTGGAAACTTCTGGAAATTTCTATATCTCAAAGAATAATCGTTCAATCGAGAAGTTTCTGAAACATTCCAGAAGTCTTCAAATGTCGCCAAATGGGCGATAAATTGTCAAATCTAGAAACCCTGCTTCTAACTGGGAAATTCTGGAAGCCCTGGGAACACGTCATCCTCACGTCATGCTGACGTCATGCACTGTATTTTCTTCGCCTGGCCTTCAAGACAGACGAAAGAGGAGGCGGCAAGTGGAACATTGCGCGTTCGCAACAATAAAAAAAAAATTGACATAATTATAGGGATAGTTGTAGCTCAATAACCATGAAAGTTCATTGCCAGCGACTAAGGTTTTTTCAATTTTTTCTTACAGAATTGAAAAGAAAAATCCCACAAGCTATTTATAAGGGGATTCTGGTATGAGAAAGTCGAGTGGAGTCACACTCCACTTAATTTTCATTTATTAAATAATTTCAAACTGGATGGCTCTGGTTGAAATCATATCGTCATTGCAAGAAGAGTTGTAATGACGATTTATTGTATAAGTAAACTGTGTATAATTTAACTGTGTGTAAAATCTTTTCCCATGTGTTGCCACATAAAAAGAACAATAGATTAACAAAATATTGAGTATGCCTGACATACGAACATATATAGATGCTAACATACATATTAATGTATGTTAGCATTATAATAGTATTGTTAATACTATAATGATCGGACGTGTTTCAATAGTGTAGGTTTCTTTTTACACCTAGTGTGTATTTTATGTTTACTTTGGCACATTTTATTTTACACACACGATTTTTATTTTATTTCTACCCAAATGTTGAACTAAACGAAAGTGAAGCCTACGATCTGAAAGTTGTACTAGCTTAATATTTAAATACCACAGCTTTAGAATGACACTCTCAGAAAAGATATAACGAACTTTGCTGCCCTAACCGGAAATTGGATCTCCGAACTGACCAGTCGACGCTCTACCGTTGAGCTACTGGGACGAAATTTTAAGCGCTTATTGTCGAAGTGGATTCTATTAATAGTGGTAATTCTTATGATCGGACGTGTTTCAATAGTGTAGGTTTATTTCTACCTAGTGTATATTTTATGTTTACTTTGGTGCATTTTATAAAGCACACGATCTTTATTTTATTTCTATGCAGCCTGTCCAACTACACAAAAGTGAAGCGCAGGATCAGAAAAGTTGTGATAGCTTAATATTTAAGCACCATAGCTTTAAAGTAACTCTCTCAGCAAAGGAATACTCGCAACATTTTTTGCACTCCCAATTTGAAAAATAATTCCAAAATAGGTAAATTATTCACCTCGGTCAATTTGATAAGAATCCCATCGTAAAAAACAATAAGAAAGATCCATCATTTATAAAGCATTGAGTATGAAACACTTTCCAACCGAAACGCAATTTTATTTAAACCTCTCTAAAATGCGATACATTCAACGGTGATATTTTTTAATGATCACAGAACTACAATCATTTATTTTACTTGAAAAGTTTAAACTTCAATGAAAAAAATAAACTTTAATCAAATGACGTCATCGAAATAAAAATTGTCTGGCTCTCTATGTAAAAGTAGTGAATATACTTTTATTCATACACTTTAATTCCAGACTTCAGAGTTGAAAAAAAAATCAGCAATCCTTGTACAACTCATCTTACAATCGCTTGTTTACATTCAGCATCCATTAAAATGAGGCTTCGTTGTAGAAATAATCAAATTTTGATGATCATTTAAATTCAAAAATATTGTTATTGCGTGGGTAAAGAATATAGATGCACAGAAAATATGCAAAAATATGAAAATATGCGTGTTTAGGACGGATCAGCACTCCATATAAATTTAAAATCACAATTTTTACTCGGGGAAGAAAAGATGGATGCCCTATTTCATTTTGTAGTGCGTCAAATGCTCTCTTCGTATTAAATGGGTGTCATTATTATTTTAATTTTTATTTGAAAACACTACAGAACCTATCTTACTAAACATTTCTTTATATATTTTGTGGGATAATTTGAATATTTTCTAAAATTTTCGAAGCAATTTGGGAATTCTAACTTAAAAAATAAGGTCCCATTAGGTTCAATGTCTCATTTTTTCAACCCGGGTTCAATACAAAACTAATAGGGTGATATTATTTATATACATTCCCACAGACCGTCTCAACAACAAACTAAAATTGCATTTTATAAAGTCATTGTTACGGCAGTTATCGTGCGGACAGATAGACAGACAGAATGAACAAAGTCATAAACACTTTTAAACTATGTTGTAAAGTGTTAAAAATGTGCATGAAATAAATTTTTAAGCCCTACGAACTTTTTCTAACTTTCTAAATGTGTTCAGATAGCGACATTTGTCAAATGAAGAAATTTCCACTTATACATTGAAAAATATCCTCCAAACTGTACTGTAATTTGGGCAGTCATTAAGCAAGGGTGTAAATCATTTTAAAATTAAGAACATTTCAATGATCAACAGCTTTTCCTAATTGCCTCCTTGTTTATGTGAACTTTCGCGACTTTAATGAACACTCATATTTCATTTGCGAAACTTAAAGTCGCATTTAACTTTAATGCATTCTGAAAAGTTCTTCTTAAGGCTCAGTTTCATTTACTAACTAATTTATCAATTATAATTCTTCCATGAAAAATTCCTAAATGTACAAAAATAAATAGAAAAACGCACCCTTCGAATATTTCGCGTTTTCAATTTTATTTTTTCATACTATGTAATATAGAACAAAGAAAAAACTGTTTTCACGAAAATAATCGAATTTGGATGTCAATATATGCTTTAGTACATTCTGAATATATTTTGACTATTTTTGGAGTGATGTCTGCTCGTCTGTCTGTCATCCATTTCTTTGTTTACACGCTAGTGGCCACACATATGAATGGATTTTCACGAAACTTTATATCCGGCTTTGTTATTGAAAAATCAAGAGCTGGATAGAATGTTTCTAAATTCGAAGGATAACTTCGAAATTTTATATTTTTTACTTTCCCTGCAATACATGATAATGTAGAGGGAAAGTACTGGAATCATGCCGAAAATCGCAGTTTGAGTTTTCGACGGATAGACACGTTTTGACATCTCTAGAACACGAAAACACGTCTCTGTGTGGGTCTGTATGTCTGTGCAATGTATGTAACCCCTTTAAATCAAAAACTAATAGACCGAATGTCATAAAATTGGGTAGGTAAGTCACTTGGGTGTGACCCTGGTGCTGATTAGTTTTGGTACGATTCGGTAAAAAACAACCCGCCTTCTTTTTGCGAAATGGCCCGCAAAAATGCTTGTATCCACTCTAGCTGGAAAAATAATAAGTCAAATTTCATAAAATTTGGTAGATACGTCACTTGTGGGTTACTCTGGTGCTGGTCAGATTTTGGTACGATTCGGTAAAAAGTAACCCGCCTTCTTTTGCGAAATGGCCCGCAAAAATCGTTAAAATATAAAATAAGATACTAGTTATGCTTCAATATATCCATTAAATGTTTGTTTTATGCATAACTTTTAACAATAAAAAGAATAAGACCAACCCCTTTACACTAGGACTAACCGTTTTCGAGATAGTTTAGTTTATTCGCATTTAAGCTGCGTCACCGTTGAAAATACTTTGAGTTCTCAACTGAGACCGAAAATTGAATTAAAAGTGCCCATTTAGTGTCATTTTAAATCATTGTTGCCGTTAATGTGTGCAATTAAACGATTGTGCAAGCTGTTTTCGAGATATATTAGTTTCTTCACATTTTGCTATGCCGATTTTGAGACCAATACTACAATGATTTATACTACAATGACAATACTACAATGATTTATTTTACTTTAAAACTTAAAACCATGGAGGTAAAAGTAATTTAAATCTATGCTTAAAAACTTCATCGAAAAAGTCTGCTATAAAATCGTCTACGTCTCTATGTAAAATCAATGAATGCTTCATTCATATCAACTATATTTTAGACTCCAGAGCAAAATAATTTTGCATTAAAGAAATTCAGCAATTATTATACAACTCATCTTGCAGCTTCATGTGTTGACATTCTCCATAAGTGAAATGGAGAGTAATTAAGCTTCATTGTAGAAATAATCAAAGTTTGATGATCATTTAAACTCATATATATTCCAATTGCGTTGTTTCAGAATACAGATGCACAGAAGTTAAGCAAAAATAAAGCGGTTTTAGGACGAATGCAACACTAAATATAAGTTAAAAAGAACTTTAAAAATCACGATTTTGACACAAGATGGATGGCATTGATCGTTTAAACTCAAATATATTATAATTGCGCTATTTCAGAATATGCATGAACAGAAATTATGTAAATATAAAGCGGTTTATGACGGATACAACACTCAATATAAATTAAAAAGAACTTTAGCAATTACAATTTTGACATATGATGGATGCCCTATCTTATTTTATATAAAATAGGGCATCCATCATGTGTCAAAATCGTAAGAGGGTCACGAGATCTCTTCATATGATATGGGTGTCATTATTATTTTAATTTTTATTTAAAAAAACAACCGAATATATTTTGCTGAATTTTTTTTATTTTATATGGGATAATTTGAATATTTTCTAAAACTTTCGAAGCAATTTGTAAATTTTAAATTCGTTTAAAAAATGTTTGAAAAATTAGTTTCCATGGAGTTCAATGCATTTCATTTTTTTAACCCAGGTTGAAACCAAAACTGATTGGGTGATATTATTCATTTATATTCCCATAGGACCCATAGACAGTCTGAATAACATGCTAAAATTTTATTTTGATAAAGGCATTTTTACGGCAGTTATCGTTCGACCGGGCAGACAGACAGATAGAATGAACAAAGTTATAAACACTTTTCAACTATGTCGTAAAGTGCTAAAAAAGCATAATCTATGTGATTCCAAACCAGCATATGTAAAATTCTGTTGATTTCAAAATGCAACTTCCGAAAATGTGATTTCAAATATTTTAGAATTAAAGAATTTATATTTTAAAAAGTTAAATTTTTTAATTAAAAAAAAGTATACATTAAGTTTAAAAACACGTAAACTAAGATTTTTGTAAGTATATACTCGAATGTTACAGATCACATTTTTTTCGGAACTTTAACTAAACTTTTCAACACCTAAAAATCTTTTCAACAACATTCACTATAAAAAATATGCACCCTGCTACCTCATAGTGATCCGAATCGAATTACGACGCTGTAGGAAGTAGGAGCTTCTCCAATGGCATAAAACATTTAAAATGGAAACTATTTTTGATTTATATTCTTTAGCTCTTGGATTAGACTTGTACAAATTTGAATCTTTTTAACACTTTCCAACATATTTGAAAAGTGTTTATGACATGCTGTCTGTCTTTCTATCTGTCAGTTCGCACGATAACTGCCATAAAAATGATTTTATCAAAATATATGTTGTTGAGACGGTGTGTAGATTTAATCTAATATCAAGCCCAAACTGTGCAGTGTGTGGTGTTAACGCTGCCATGGATGCTGATCATTTAATGAACTGGCCAGGACTCTCTGGTGACATGTACAAAAGGTATTGGAGTGCAAGGGAGAGCATGCAGGCCCTTCAAGCTGTTTGACTGTTCTGAATTTGTGTTTTTGGCTACCGTCCATGTATGTCCTATATTTGTTTTATTGTTGTTATTGATGCTTGTTCATGTTTCTTGTTTCTTGTAATAGTTTTTCTCCTGTACTTTTGGTGTTGTGTATTAGTACATCAGTGAATGATTTGTATCAAGTGCTGCTGCTAGAAATAAGATACGGAATGGATAATATCATCCAATTAGTTTTGGATTGAATCCGGGTTGAAAAAATGAAATACATGGAACCTTATGGAACCTCATTTTCCAAACATATTCCAACGAAGTTAAAATTCATTAAATTGCTTCGAAAATTTTAGGAAATATTTAAATTATCCCACAAAATATATAAATATTTTTCAGTAAAATAGGTTAGGTAGTTTTTAAATAAAAATTAAAATAATAATGACACCTGTATAATAGGAAGAGATCATTTGACCCACTCCAAAATAAAATAGGGCATCCATCCTATTTTCGCAGAGTAAAAATTGTGATTTTTAAAGTTCAATTACATTTATATTAAGTGTTGCATGCGTCCTAAAACTGCTTTATTTTTTGGTATTTTCTGTGCATCTATATTCTGCTCATCGCAATGACACTATTTTTGAGTTTAAATGGTCCTCGAACTTTGATTATTTCTACAACGAAGCCTCATTTTAATGGCTGCAGAATGTAAACAGGTGATTGTAAGATGAGTTGTGGAAGAATAGCTGACATTTTTTCACGCAAATTCATTTATCTCTGAAGTCTGTAATAAAAGTGTATGAATGAATTATTCACTGCTTTTATATAGAGGATTAGACGATTTATATTTCGATGACGTCATTTGAATAAAGTTTTCAAGTAAAATAAATTATTATAGTTCTGCGATAATTAAAAAAAATATCACCGTTGAATGTATCGCATTTTGCATTTCAGTTGTAAAGTGATCTTTCTTGTTATTTTAATACACGTGATAATTTACTTATATAGAGGTTGTGAATTCTGCACTCATCCTAGTATGTCCGCATATAACCTTCTCCATCTCTATCCCTCATTCAAACTCGGATTCTATGCATCTAAAGGACAGAAAGGGGCCCGTTCGGTCCCGTATCTATAATAAAGACAAAATGTTAAAACATATGTTTATTTGCATTTAAATTAAGAAGTGTCATATGTAATAAATTCATCTTAAAACTTCAATTAAATTTAGCGTTGCCAGAGAAATAGGAACACACACAGATAAATTGAATTATAAACT
Organism: Amaurobius ferox; assembly: GCA_951213105.1. Taxonomy (NCBI): domain Eukaryota; kingdom Metazoa; phylum Arthropoda; class Arachnida; order Araneae; family Amaurobiidae; genus Amaurobius; species Amaurobius ferox. The sequence continues at coordinate 140,680,455 of OX578147.1, read as the reverse complement.
AGACATTAAACGCTCCTAATATCAAAGCAATCATTCATAATTCGCTAGTATGTGCAACTATTTAACGGATCCTTTTCTAATTTTGAAAAGGGTCGTTTTTGAGTCCATTCTTATTTTTGAGCGTTTAATAACAGAGTCGCTTAAATTAGATATTTTCGGGAAATGCGCAGCAATGGATCATCGCTCATTGGGCATTTAAAAATACATTTTTATTCGCATTCTTAAGTACTTTGAGTATGTTTATATTGAACAAGAAAGAGTAATCATGCATAAAGCATTGATTATGAAGCACTTTCCAACGGAAATGCAATTTTATTTAAACATCTCTGAAATGCGATATATTCAGAGGTGCTTTGTTTTAATGATCACAGAACCACAATCAATCATTTATTTTACTTAGAAATATAAAACTTCATCAAAAAAGGCAACGGTATAAAATCGTCTGCTTCTTCATGTAAAATCAATAAATATTTTATTCATACCACTTATATTCTAGGCTTATAGAGCTAAATAATTTTGCCTGAAAATAGTTCAGCAATTCTTATACAACTCGTTTTACAATCGTTTACATTCTGCATCCATTAAAATTAGGTTTCGTTGTAGAAATAATCAAAGTTGGATGATCATTTAAACTCAAAAACAGTGCATTTGCTTTGGCGCAGAATATAGATGTACAGAAAATACGCAAAAATAAAGCGGTTTCAGGACGGATGCAACACTCAATATAAATTTAAAAGAACGTTAAAAATCCCGATTTTGACACTGGGAAAGAAAATAGATGCCCTATCTTAGTTTGAAGTGGGTCACGTGATCCCTTCATATAATATGGGTGTCATGAATATTTTAATTTCTATTTAAAAAAACTACCCAACATATTTTGCTGAAATTTTTTTTATATATTTTATGGGATAAGCTGAATATTTTCTAAAAACTTCAAAGCAATTTGTGAATTTTATCTCCGCTTAAAAAATGTTTGAAGAATGGGGTACTATAGGGTTCAATGTATTTCATTTTTTCAACCTGAGTTCAAGCCAAAACTAAGTGTGTGATATTATTTATTTATAATCCCATTGGTCCCACAGACCATCTGAACAACATACTAATATTTCATTTTGATAGTCATTTTTACGGCAGTTATCGTGAGAACGGACAGACAGACAGACAGAATGAACAAAGTCATAAACATTTTTCAACTATGTTGGAAAGTGTTAAAAATTCGCAGTTTCTTTTTAAAAAAGAAAGATAGTGTACCCGCAGACAGGTACTCAAATATAATTTCAGGAATAGTTGTCTCGTGTTTATAAAAGCTAAAAACGTGTGTGATGCATCTAAAGTCATCCTACTGTAGCGCCGTGTCTACCTTTGTAACCAATATTATTTTCTTAGATTCCGTCATTTTGGAAACAGCTCGTTTTCATAAAAATAAACGTAAACCTTCTGAAAACAGTTCGAATTTCAATGTGACGGAAAAGTATGGCCAACAGAAACGCAATAACAGTTTATCAACAATGAACTAAACAGTAAAACATGTTGATGTGAAGAGCATCTAGGCTCGGGTTTCTGTGGCGAAGAACGGAGCGTTACGAAAAATGTAAACATTTTGAACGTATATATCTCCGAACCTAATGAAAAAAACTCTGATGTGAGCACTGAAAAACCTGATGTGTCTTTTACAGTCAATAAATAATGTAGAATATCCACGGTACTGTGTTTTTAAAGTTGAATTGTATACATTGGGTGATTTTCTGGGTGACAACATGTACTATTTCAAAGTACACAATTAATAATTGTTATTATTAATTAATAATGTAACTATTTAAAAGTACACAATTAATTCGCGCAACTCCAAATTAACAATAATCAATATAGATAGCATCCTCAATCAGTGATAGAGTCCATATATTAAAATATTTTAACAATTAATTCATAAATGAGGCGTTATTTTCATTCATTTAACGCCAGTTTTGCAGTTTTGACGATATTTTCGTCAATTTGGATCGTAATATCGCCAAGTTGGCGGTACTTTGCTAGATGACTCGCCAAATGCATCACCAAGTGTTAGACACAAACGCAGAGAAGAGCATTTCTTATATATTAGAAGGTATACCCTTCATATGAAGAAAATCAGAATTTGCGAGACATTACTTCCCCTTTGGAGCCATTTTTTTTTATCAATTTGCGACATTTTTGTCACTTTGGCGACATTTAAAATAAGCGAGTTGGCGACGTTCTGTAAAATTTCTCGCCAAACGTCACGGACGGAGAACTGGGTTATTTATTGACTACTCTTATATTCTTTCCAAGATATTGAACTTTCATCAATTTGGCGAATTTTTATCAATTAGGTGACGTTTTCGGCAATTTGGCAACATTTAAAAAGTCAGCAATTTGGAGATATTCCGACAAATTCGTCACGGAAATTTTGCCAAACGTTACGGATGGAAAAATGGGTTGTTCTTATACGAGTAGTAGATTCTTATATTCTTTCCAAGAAAGGGAATTTTCGTCAATTAATTTGTATTTTCATTGATTTAGCATCCTTTTAAAAGTCGACAAGTTAATATCTAAAAAGTAGCCAAGTTGGCGACATTCTGACAAACTCGTCACCAAAATCTTGCCAAGCGTTATGAATGGAGAAATACATTATTTTTATAACAGATAAATGACTATTGGCGTCTAAATACAAAAGCATTACCCAAAGTATCTTCTCTCCTGAATTGAAAGAGAATGCTGTCAGCAAATTGATCGCATGATATTACGTATGAAAAGCATATTTCACAATAGTTAACATTTTTTTATTTTATGTGATTTTTTGATAAATTTATTTCAAAAATGTGAAATATCTCGAGAACGGTTCATGCTTGTGTTCAAAAATGTATATCAATCATTTTGTAATGAACATTTATATAAGAAATGACTATCTGCGTAACTTTATTGTTTTGACTTAAGATTTTTTCAAAATTTCACTCCAAAATTTAGGGGAGTTCTGAACATACGATTGTGTTTAAAAGCAATATGCTTCCAGTATTCATGGATTGTATTTTTCGTACCCAATTTCATTCGAATCGCTCTATTCGTTCGTGAGATATTGTCTCCACAGCTTTACTGACACACACACACAGACATCACTTCAAAAACGTTTTATTCGTATTCAGCAGTGCTTGAAACGTGTTCTTCCGTCGAAAACTCGAATTCGAATTTTCGATTCTGTCACAATACCTTATATATTATACTATATATATAAGGAAAGTAAAAATCTGATGTGGGCAGCACATGACTTTCCTTACATAATGCAATTATTTGACTTCTATCACTATTAGAAAATGATGTAGTGCCACGGCGCAGTGTTTGTAACGTTGGGCGCTTGGATGAAAACATGTCAAACTATTTTGAACCCAATTAACTTCTATTTCACGCAAATTAACAATTATCAATATACAATTTTCCTCAATAATCAACAGTCCATATAGTAACATATTTTAATAATAATTTTTACTTTCCCTGCAATACATTGTAATGTATAGGGAAAGTATTGGAATCATGCCGAAAATCGCAACTCGAGTTTCCGACGTATCTACACGTTTCGAGACCTTTAGAATACGAAAACACTATTTTTAGCGTGACGTCTGTGTGTGTGTCTGTGTGTCTGTCTGTGTGTCTGTCTGTCTGTCTGTCTGTGCAGATTTTGTATCCACTCTAACTTAAAAAGTAATTAACCGAATTTCATAAAATTTGGTAGGTAAGTCACTTGTGGGCGAATTTAGAGCCGATTAGTTTTGGGTACGATTCGGAATAAAAGAACCCGCCTTTTTTTTGCGAAATGGCCCGCAAAAGCTTGTATCCACTCTAACTGAAAAACTACTGGACCGAATTTCACAAAATTCGGTAAAAGAGTCACTTGTGGGTTACCCTGGTGCTGATTAGATTTTAGTACGATTCGGAAAATAATAACCTGCCTTTTTTTGTAAAATGGCCCGCAAAAATCGTCAAAATCTAAACTAAAGAACTAGGTATACTCAAATATATCCATAAAATCATCGTTTGATACTCGTACGTAATTTTTAACGACGAAAATAATAAAACCAACCCTATTACATTAGGACTAGCCGTTCTCGAGATATATTAGTTTTCCGTATTTTCTTTACGCCACCTTTGAAAATAAGTCCGATTACCGAATGGGAACGAAAATTGAATTAAAAGTGAAATAAATTTACTTAAAATATAGATAACGTTAATATAAGTCTGCAGGGAAAGTCATGTGCTGCCCACATCAGATTTTTTTAATTAGGTGTCATTTTCATTAACTTGACCTCAGTTTTATTATTTTGACGAGCTGTTTTAACGAAATAAATGAGTTTGAAAAATCGAATAAACTTATTGTAGTACAACCGGAGTTTTATTTTATAAAATGTTATTCTCAAATGACTTATTGAAGAAATAAAGAGAACGTGTATATAAATCTGCATGGAAAGTCATGTGCTGCCCACATCAGATATTTTATGTTTATTTGATATTGTAGATAGACCCAAAAAGGAGGTATTTTTACTTTCCCTGCAATACTTGGTAATGTATAGGGAAAGTATTGGAATCATGCCGAAAATCACAACTCGAGTTTTCGACGGATCTACACGTTTCGAGACCTCTAGAATACGAAAAAACTATTTTTAGCGTGACGTTTGTGTGTGTGTCTGTGTGTGCGTCTGTGTGTCTGTCTGTGTGTCTGTGTGTCTGTGCAGATTTTGTATCCACTCTAACTAAAAAACTAATGGACTGAATTTCATAAAATTTGGTAGGTAAGTTACTTGTGAGCGAGTCTGCTGCTGATTAGATTTGGGTACGATTCGGAATAAAAGAACCCGCCTTTTTTTGCAAAATGGCCCGCTAAAGCTTGTATCCACTCTAACTGAAAAACTGATGGACCGAATTTCACAAAATTCGGTAGATGAGTCACTTGTGGGTTACCTTGGTGCTGATTAGATTTTGGTACGATTCGAAAAAAAATGACCAGCCTTTTTTTGCAAAATGGCCCGCAAAAATCGCCCAAATCTAAACTAAAGAACTGGGTATACTCAAATATATCCATTAAATGCTGATTTAATACGTAATTTTTAACGACGAAAAGAATAAGACCAACCCCATTACACTAGGACTAGCCGTTCTCGAGATATATTAGTTTTTCGTACTTTCCCTACGCCACCTTTGAAAATAAGCCCGGTTACCGAATGAGAACGAAAATTGAATTAAAAGTGAAATAAATTTAATTAAAATAAAGAGAACGTTAATATAAGTCTGCAGGGAAAGTCATGTGCTGCTCACATCAGATTTTTACTTTCCCTGCAATACATGGTAATGTATAGGGAAAGTATTGGAATCATGCCGAAAATCGCAACTCGAGTTTTCGACGGATCTACACGTTTCGAGACCTCTAGAATACGAAAAAACCATTTTTAGCGTGACGTCTGTGTGTATGTCTGTGTGTCTGTGCAGATTTTGTATCCACTCTAACTAAAAAACTAATGGACCGAATTGCACAAAATTTTGTAGGTAAGTCACTTGTGGGCGGGGCTGGTGCTTATTAGTTTTGTGTACGATTCGGAATAAAAGAATCCGCCTTTTTTGTGAAATGGCCCGCAAAAGCTTGTATTCACTGTAGCTGAAAAACTAATGGACCGAATTTCACAAAATTCGGTAGATGAGTCACGTATCGGTCACCCTGGTGCTGATTAGATTTTGGCACGATTCAGAAAAAAAATAACCTGCCTTTTTTTGCAAAATGGCCCGCAAAAATTGCCAAAATCTAAAATAAAAAACTGGGTATACTCAAATATATCCATTAAATGCTGATTTAATACGTAATTCTTGACGACGAAAAGAATAAGACCAACCCCATTACACCAGGACTAGCCGTTCTCGAGATATTTTAGTTTTTCGTACTTTCCCTACGCAACCTTTGAAAATAAGCCCGGTTACCGAATGAGAACGGAAATTGAATTAAAAGTGAAATAAATTTAATTAAAATATAGAGAACATTAATATGAGTCTGCAGGGAAAGTCATGTGCTGCCCACATCAGATTTTTTATTTCTAGAGCAAATAATAGTTATAGTAATATACATCTATATGGCTGTGGATCTATATAAACGATTTTCACCCATTTATTGATTATCTTTTAAATAGATTTAGTCATTACTTCAGCAATCATCTAGGCGTTCATCCAAAAACAATAAAAATAATTAAAATATTACCTCACTTTAAATATTTCAAATTCAATTGACTTGAAAAAAATAAATAATGCTCATTTCTCAACACAGTAGCCGCATAATGGCATTTGCTAGAAGACAAAACCACAGAATTTTCATGTCATTATTATCGTGTAAATGTTATTAAAATCTCGAATTAGGAGATTTTTACACCTGACGAGTTCTTAATCCCAAACACTTTCAGCTATTTATTGACTGCTTCGACTCTTGATTTTTATGGGCATAAAGGCGTTTACATAAACCAGTCAATTCACTTTCAACGGATGAGGGGGAGCTTGAACCGAACAGAAAGAGAACACAAATCGCTCTCTGAATACCTTCATTTGTCTTCTCCGAACATTGCAGATATTTGGACCGATAACGATCTCAAGTTCCATACCAACCACACTAAATCTGCATAATTGAATAGAAATGGCAGGAGTCATTTGTTTTGAAGAAGAATTGTGCATCTGTTCTGTTACTAGACTTTATTACTTTCCTTATATACATAGTATGATGTATAAGGAAAGTATTGTGATGGGGTCGAACATTAGAATTCGAGTTTTCGACCGGAGAGCACGTTTCAAGCATCCCTGAACACAAATGAGACGTTTTCGCGGAGATGTCTATGTGTGTGCCTGTGTGTGTCAGTGAGACTGTGGAGACGATATCTCACGAACGAATGGAGCGATTCGAACGAAATTCGGTACAAAAATTACAATCTGTGAATACTAGAAGTTTATTGCTTTTAAACATAATCGAATGTTCAGAACCCCTCTAAATTTTCGAGTGAAATTTTGAAAAATTCATCAAAAAATCAAAACCATTAATAAAGTTGCGCAAATAGATATTTTTATGTACATTTTCCTTAGAAAACGATTGACAAACTTTAGAAAGCTAGCACAGACCCTTCTCGAGTTATTGCACATTTTTATAAAGAAAATCCCATAAATTGAAAGAAAATATTAACTGTTTAGAAACATGTTCACTTTTCATATGTAATATCATGCGATCCATTGGGTGACATCATTCTCGTGGATCTAGTTCGTTCCCTTCATGAGAAAAGATACTTTGAGTCATACTTTTGTATTTGAACGCCAATAGTCATTTATCTGCTATAAGAATAACGTATTTCTCCGTCCATGACGCTTGGAGAGATTTTGGCGACGAATTGGGCGGAATATCGCCAACTTGACGACTTTTTAAATGCTGCCAAATTAATGAGAATTTCGCCAAATTTATAAAAATGACGCTCAATCAATAAAAATGACAACTCATTGACGAAAATTCCATATCTTGGAAAGAATATAAGTATCTACTATAAGAATAACCTATTTTTTTTACTGTAAAAGTAGTCAATTCATTGCATTATATAAGGAAAGTCATGTGCTGCCCACATCGGATTTTTTAAGAGAAGCAGAAATGGCCATAGAGGTCAAATACATCGATAGATATTCACACAAAATAAATTCATTAGCGACCTAAAATAGTATCACAGCGTTTCTATCTACACACTCATTGAGAGACCCAATAACGATCTTTCCAGCAATGTTTAAACTAAATACTCATTCATTTACATTGACTTATTTATTTAAATACGAAATTTTATTATGACGAAAAGTGCTTGGTTAGGTGTGTTCTATCACCCATTAAAGTTATCGTACTATCACCCATTAAAGTTCTATCACCCTTATCGTTTTGAATCTCCCTGTATAATCGTAGCATCCGAAAAACCCAGATCAGCACAATTCCATAACATGGCTAAAACTTCTCCATATATCTCAACATTTCTAACAAAATAAATTTTAATTTCATAAATAATTAATCTTTGTAATGTTTTAAAGGGTCGCATTCAGTTATAGCAATGGACCGTCTTTCACTTCAACAGAGATTCCGTGTCCCCCTCCCCCCTCTTGGCATCCGAAAAAAAACTTCCGGAGAGAGGTGTTTATTTTACTTTCTCTGCAATACATGGTAATGTATATTGATATCATGCCGAAAATCGCAACTCGAGTTTTCGACGGATCGACACGTTTTGGAACTTCTAGAATACGAAAAAACTAATTTTAGAGTGACGTCTGTGCGTGTGTCTGTGTGTCTGTCCGTGCAATGTATGTATCCACTCTAACTTAGAAACGAATGGACCGGATTTCATAAAATTTGGTAGGTAAGTCACTTGTGAGATACTCTGGTGCTGATTAGATTTTTGTATTATTCGGAATAAAGAAAAATCTGCCTTTTTTTACAAAATGGCAAGCAAAAACCGCCAAAATTTAAAAAAAAAAAAAAGATTACATATGCTCAAATGTATCCATTAAATGCTTGTTTTATATGTAATTTGCGACGAGGAAAAGCATAATATCAACTCCATTACTCTAGGACGAACCGTTCACGAGATATTTGAGATTTTTCGCATTTTTGTTACGCCGCGTTTGGAAAAATGTCCAATTATCAAATAAAAACAAACATTGAACTAAAAGTGCCAATTTAGTGTTCTTTTGTGCAATTAAAGTGAATGAATTATTAAAGAAATAAATAATCAATGTATTTGAGTCTGCAGCGAAAGTCATGTGCTGCCCACATCAGATTTATTTTTTTATTTTGTTCTGCTTTTTGGAGGTCGGAAACACCTTGATGTGTGATCGTAGGCCGGGGCATTAATACCCTTTTGCGTTTTCATAAGCGGTCAAAATGGAGTATTGGAAATACGTTGTTTGCGAAAGATGTGGGCAGTTATGATTCGAATTTTATGATTTGTAGATTTTATTGGTATCGTTAGAAAGATTATAGTTCAAAGCAGGCGATTTGAAATGGAGTAGGTATTACTGATGGCAGTTGATTCGTTCTAGTACATTATACAGGGTCTTTATAATTAAAGTTCCACTTTGAAATGGCCATAAAAGGAAAACTACTGGACAGAATGTTATCAAACTTGGTAATAGTTTACAGGAGGTTATGGGATTTTATTTTCCGCAAAAAAAAAAAAGTTCAAAAACTCACCGTCAGCGGGGAGCGGCGCTGTCTGCAATAACGTTAAACGAAATAAGACATGAAGACATCAGTTTAAAAAGTTTTTAATCGTTTCTAAAACGTGTTACAAATCATGTTCAATGATCGCCGGGGACTTGCTTTCCACCATTTTCGGAAAGCAAGTCAAATTGCATTGCTGCGTTCTCAAGAGTAGCTCTTAGCATATCAGGAGGAATGTTACGGACATGTTGTGTATCACATTTTTCAATTCTGTCAAATTGTTTATGTTATCACCATAAACAGTGGATTTGAGGTAACCCCATAGCCAGAGGTCACAGGGGTTAAGGTTTGGTGACCGGGGTGGCCAAGAAATAGGGAAGTATCGGCTTACAATCCGGTCATCCGTGAAATGTTGGTTAAGTAACTGTTTGACACAGGTACCAATGTGAGATGGAACCCTGTCCTGCATAAAAATCGTGATATCTAAGCCACTGTTTGTGGTGATAACATATGATAACATAAACAATTTGGCAGAATTGAAAAATGTGATATCTAAGCCACAGTTTATGGTGATAACATATGATAACATAAACAATTTGGCAGAATTGAAAAATGTGATACACCGACATGTCCGTAACATTTCTCCTGATATGCTAAGAGCTACTGTTGAGAACGCAGTAATGCGATTTAACTTGCTTTTAGAAAATGGTGGAAGCCACATTGAACATGATTTGTAACACGTTTTAGGAACGCTTAAAAACTTTTTAAACCGATGTGTTCATGTCTTATTTCGTTTAACAATATTGCATACAGCGCCATTCCCGCTGACGGTGAATTTTTGAACTCTTTTTTTTTTTTTTTTGCGGAAAATAAAATCCCAGGACCTTCTGTAAACTATTACCAAATTTGATAACATTCTGTCCAATAGTTTTTTCCTTTTATGGCCATTTCAAAGGGGAACTTTAATTATAAAGACCCTGTATAATGAATGCAGGGAAGGTAATACGGTATATTATGAGTGTAGGGAAAGTCATGTTTTCAATTCCTACATATGAATTATAGGAAGAAATTTTACACTTAAAACGTAAAAGTCAACCTTCATTTGAGGTCAACCTTTTTTGATTTCATCTTCTTCATCAACCTTTTTTTTTCTGCTTTCTTGATATACGCATTTTTCTCGTAGTTATCTTTTCTTTTTCTGACTTGTAGCTTTCTTCTTGTAAACTCTGTTTCACCCCAAATACATTGTTTGTGAAAATTGCAGAGTCTACTTCAAAGATAAGAGCTTGCCATTTCTTCCCAGTAGCTCACCGGTAGAGCGTCGGCTGGCCAGTTCAGAGATCCAGGGTTCGATTCCCGGTTGGGGCAGCAGGACTCTTTACATTTTCGTCCGAACCAATCAACCCTGTAGGTTAGTGCAAAGAGGTAGGAGGTCTGGAAGTGACCCTAGTGTAACTAGTACGAATTCAGTGGACTCTGGAAGATCAAGCACCGATTTCAAATTGAGAGAATAACCACCGCCTAGGATACTAACCTGGGTAAAAATAATAGTAGCAGGAGACTAACCTGAGGTAAAAATAGCAGGAGGTGGTCAGTCAGATGGTCAGTTGCTCGCTAGTCTAACATTAGAGGGTGGAGAATGTAGAGTCCACTGCAACGATAAGAGCTGACAATTTCGTCCCAATAGCTCAATGGTAGAGCGTCGGTTGGCCAGTTCGGAGATCCAAGGTTCGATACTCGGTTGGGGCAGCAAGGATCTTTACAAAATGGGCTACATAATCACAGATACTCATTTTTTCTCTATTGAGTCAGGTAAAACGTATTTACAAACATACTGTATTTAGTGAGTTAAATGTTAATTAAAAACAAAAAATATAAACGTGATTTACCTTGACTCAAAAATTTCATATTAGTACAACTAATAAGCATTCACTAATATTCAAAAGCATACACGATATGGCTACCTATTTAAAAATCGATGCGCAGTCATCCACATGAGCTTATTGTACGAAGCACAATGTGCGATAGAAGAGTTTCAGAAAGTGCCAGCCGACTACAGCGTCCTTAAATGTCCCATTCCTCCCCTGTACTCTATTCCGCCTTGGTCTCCCCTAAATATACTTTTAAAAATAAGTTTAAATACTCGATACATAAGAAATGTCTCTTGATTTATTTTCAATAACATTAACCTTTAAGAAGAAAAAAACACGAACTCTGACAAGGAACTTTAATGCACCATTAAAACATTAAATTGACTTAATATGCAAACACTAACACCTTCTTCGTAAAAATGGATGGCTGCTTTAAAGGTTATTTTTGCAGATTTGAAAAATCGACCTATAAACTCTTTTGAAACAATTATTGTTATTGAGCGCTGAGAATAATTCCTACATGGACTGAGATAAACGTATTTCGGGTAATGGTTCTATCTTAATTATGCTTTCAAAACCACATTTTTTTCATTCACCTTGTCACAGAAGTTTAAATTATATACAATTAGGATAAAGATATGCATTTCATCTTTATGAATATGAGAAATATAAGAAAGGGGGGTCATTATGCTTCCTAAATCTTCCGGATCGAAACCAATTAAAAAGAAATCAAATGTATAATAATATTTAAATTTTCTCTAAAAATTAATCTGTCAGTAAGAAGATGGAATATAGTTTTCTGACATGTAATCACATATACAACCACTATAATCGAAAATAGCCTGTTCGGAAGAACATAAAACTTCGTTTGAACAAGGGGCAAAAATTAATTCAAGGTAAAAGCATGAAGAGAAAAAAAATGAACAAAATGGGGTGCTTCTTATGACTTGGTTGGCAAAAACCATACACTTTACTGTTTCAAATTGAAATATCTAAAGTGCAAATCTTCATTCGACTTTCTCAAACATTCGCAATCCACAATGTTTAGATCTATTTGTATCACAAGCATTATCAGTATGAAAAAAAATAATATTTTTTATATATCGTACTCCAATTCTTCTTTTAAAATATATCGTAAAACGCAATTAAATGTTTCAATTTTCAAGTTGGCAACAACTCAGTGATGCCAATGGATTTACTTCTTTCACGGTGAAAAAATGATGTCTAAGATCTACAACAATTTACACTTCGGGCGCTTTTATCACTGCATGTAAAACTCTTTCGAAGCACCCAATTAATCTATATTTCATACAATTTTAAATTGGCATTTATGAATATTGATAGCATCGGCAATAACCAAGTTTATATATTAAAATATTTTAATAATTAATTTAATAATTTGGCGTCATTTTTGTTAACAAAGCGTCATTTTTGGTTATTTTTGTTAATCTGGGGCGACACATGGCCAAGTTTGCGATATTTTGCTAAATGAATCATCAAGTTCGCCAACTGTATCTCCAAGCGTTACAGACAAACGGAGAAAAGAGTATTCCGTATATATAAATGACTGTTGGTATATTGTTGGGAGTCCAAATTCAAAACTAATACTCAAAGTACCTTCTCTCGTGAATGGAACGAACTAGAACTACGAGAATGGTGTTAACAAATTTATCGCATAATATTGGAAGATATAAAAAGTTAATTTCACAAGAGTTAATACACTTTTAATAGTTAGTTTAATAGTTAACACGTTTAATAGTTAATACACTTTTAATAGTTAATACACTTTTTAATTTTATACGATTGTTTTTGAACACACTTTTAATTTTATACGATTGTTTTTGAAACTTTATTTGAAAAAAGTTCAATGTTTTTCCGGAACGGTTTATGCTAATTGTTTTTTAATTAAAAATTAATTATAAAATGAATGTTTATTTAACATTATTCGAAATCTTGATATTTCAATGATTTATCAAAGCGTTATATGAAAGTGCAATATCTGGAGAATGGTTTATGCCAGTTTTCTAAAAATTATATCATTCGTTTTCTAATGAAAAATTTTGTCCGAAATAATATATTTATTATCATTATTGTAAGTGCTGATTTTTTAATGATTTTTTAACACTTTGCAACATAGTTGAAAAGTGTTTACGACTTTGTTCATTCATTCTGTCTATCTGCCTGTCTGTCTGTCCGTTCGCATGATAACTGTCGTAAAAATAACTTTATCAAAATGAAATTTTGGTGCTTCGTTCAGACGGTCTGTGGAACGTATGGGAATGTAAATGAATAATATCGCCCAAATAGTTTTGGACTGAACCAGGGCTGAAAAAATGAAACGCATTGAACCCTATGGGACCTCATTTTTCACACATTTTTTAAGCGAATTTAAAATTTAAAAATTGCTTCGAAAGTTTTGGGAAATATTCAAATTATCCCATAAAAATATGAAAAATATTTCAGCGAAATATATTCGGTAGTTTTTTTAAATAAAAATTAAAATAATAATTACAGCCATATTATATGAAGAAATCACGTGGTCCACGTAAATAAAATATGCATCCATCTTGCGTCAAAATCATGATTTTTAAAGTTCTTTTTAATTTATATTGAGTGTTGTATACGTCCTAAAACCGCTTTATTTTTGCTTAATTTCTGTGCATCTGCATTCTGAAACAACGCAATTATAATATATTTGAGTTTAAATGATCATCCAACTTTGATTATTTCTACAACGAAGCCTAATTTTCACTTATGGAGAATGTAAACACATAAAGATGTAGGATGAAATGTATAAGAATTGCTGAATTTCTTTTACGCAAAATTATTTAGCGCTGGAGTCTGCAATGTAGCTGACATAAAACATTTATTGATTTTACGCAGAGACGCAGACGATTTTATAGCAGACTTTTTCGATGAAGTTTTAAGCATAGTGTTAAATTATTTTTACCTCCTTTGTTTTAAATTTTTAAATAGAATAAATTACTGTAGTATTGTGATAAATGAAAGGAATGGGATAAAAGTGTACGAATGAAATATTTACAGCTTTTACATAGAGAGCCAGGCGATTTATATTTCAATGACGTCATTTGAATAAAGTTCATTTGTTTCAATGAAGTTTTAAGTTTTCCAATATAATAAATTATTGCAGTATTGTGATAATATTAAAAATTTTACCAGTGAATGTATCGCATTTTAGAGATGTTTAAACCTGGCGATTTATATTTCAATGACGTCATTTGAATCAAGTTCATTTTTTTCGATGAAGTTTTAAGTTTTTGAATATCATAAATTAATGCAATATTGTGATAACTTTAAAAATATTACCGCTGAATATATCGCATTTTAGAGGTGTTTAAATAAAATTGCATTGCAGTTGGAAAGTGTTTCATAATCATTGCTTTATGCATGATTGATCTTTCTTGTTTTTAATTCATTCAAAAATTGGAAAAAAGGGTCTTCTAAAAATTTGATTGCGTTTAAAATCAGTGTTTTGTATTCGCTGATTGTAAGAATCGGGACTAATTATATTTAAAATGCGTCTTTGTTCGTGAGATATCGAGTTTAAAAATTCGCGAGTACATACGCAGACACATTAATCTACATACACGCCTATATACTAACATACATGCACACATACTAACATACATACACACCTATATACTAACATACACACACTCATGTACTAACATATATACATATCTATATACTAACATACATACACATCTATATATTAACATACACACACACATATACTAACATATATACATATCTATATACTAACATACATGCACACCTATATACTAACATACATGCACACCTATATACTAACATACATACACACCTATATACTAACATACATACACACCTATATACTAACATACATACACATCTATATATTAATATACACACACATATACTAACATATATACATATCTATATACTAACATACATACACATTTATATACTAACATACATACACACATATACTAACATACATACACACCTAAATACTAACATACATGCACACCTATATACTAGCATACATGCACGCCTATATACTAACATACATACACATCTACCTGTATTTATTAACAGACATAACATCTATATACTAACATACATAACATCTGTATACTAACATACATACATACCTATATATTAACATACATACACACTTATATAATAACATGCATACACACCTATATACTAGCATACATGCACACCTATATACTAACATACATACACATCTACCTGTATTTATTAACAGACATAACATCTATATACTAACATACATAACATCTGTATACTAACATACATACACACCTATATATTAACATACATACACACTTATATACTAACATGCATACACACATATATACTAACATACATGCACACCTATATACTAACATACATGCACACCTATATACTAACATACATACACACATATACTAACATACATACACACATATACTAACATACATACGCATATACAATAACATACACACACACACAAATGCTTGAATCGGAGTTCAAATATGCTTTAAACGTGCTCTTCCATCGTCGAAAACTCGAATTTAAATTTTCCTTATACATTATACTCCGTTGTAGGGAAAATAATAAAAGGAATACAAGTCAGAGGAAACGAGTTACGACTTACACTAAAGATTGTCGGAACTTTGTTTACTTGCCATTGACTGTAATTGACATAAACATCTTCCTCCTGATTCAATCGATATTACGGATAAGGTGTAGAGAATCTCATATTGCCACCCACAGAAAGAGAAGTTCGTTTAGGAGGAGAACCTTACCTGAAAGTAACTAAATTGATCAAACTTATTATGCGGTGGAAAATCAATGCTCGCTCGGAAAAGGGGATAATTAAACTGATAAATTAAAGGATTCGTTTGATATAGTTTTTAAGGGGGTCTTTTAAATCCAATGTTAATAGGATACTGCTAGAAATAAAAGGATTTAGGATATATTGAAAAGTATCGAAACGAGTCATATATATTTTATAAATATGTTACCAAACAAAATTTTTGATTTTTTTTTTAATTTACATATTTTTAAGGGTCAGTAGTCGTTGGTTTGTATACGTTCTATCTCAGGTACAACGCATTTTAACATTGACTTTAACAATTTGCTTTCCATGTACTTTCTTTAATTCTTAAAATTTATTAAAAGTCAGATATTCATTAGACACAAACAAATATTATTTTGTTGATATTCATGTTGATGTACGTGTTTACGCTTAAGTCGATCCAGAATCCTATATATAAATGTCAATTGGCGAATGGTTGGGCGGAAAAGTGCAAAACTATTACACAAATGATGGAACGAACGTGATCCAATAAAATGATGTTAACAAATGTATCGCATAATATTGCATATGAAAGCGAACTTATTTCACGACGGTGAATACTTTTTTCATTTTATATAATAGATAATTGATTTGAAATATTTATGTAAAAAACTGAACTATCTTGAGAACGGTTCCTGCTAGCCATTCTAAAGTTTGCGTTAGGTAGGAAATGAGTATTTACCAAACAATATTGAAGGTTTTGCCTTTTTTTTTCAAAATTTCATTGGATAATTTAAGGGTCTTCCGTACATTCGATTGCGTTTAAAATCAATAAGTTTGCAGTACTTACAGATTGTAAAATTTGTGATACATTTCGTTTGAAATGCTCTATCCGTTCGTGAGATATCGCATTTACTCACACACACACACACACACACACACACACACACACACACACACACACACACACACACACTCTCTCTCTCTCACACACACGCATACTGTCTCTCTCTCTCTCTCACACACACACACTGTCTCTCTCTCTCACACACACACACACACTGTCTCTCTCTATCTCTCTCTCTCTCTCTCTCACACACACACACACTGTCTCTCTCTCTATCTCTCTCTCACACACACACACACACTGTCTCTCTCTCTATCTCTCTCACACACACACACACTCACACACACATACACACTCACACACACACACACTGTCTCTCTCTCTCTCTCTCACACACACACACACTCGCACACGCACACACACTCTCTCTCTCTCTCTCTCTATCACACACATTACCTCAAGAACTTTTGATTGGAGTTCAGATATGAATAAAACGCATTATTCCGTCGAGAACACGAATTCGCATTTTCTACCACTTCGCAATGCTTTCTGTACACATATGCTATGCATATATATGAGGAAAGTAATTAATAATGAATCACATTTATTCAATTTCCAACCTTGGTTGACCAAGTATATTAAATTATAAATATTTTGTCATCTTAGACAATGATTAGAGTATTTAATTATGAATATTGAACAACTTAATAGCGATGATAATAATATGTGAAATTTATTAACTTCAAAATATATGTGAAAATGAAAGTGCTGAAATTGTATGGGAAGATACATCCGTGCTACTTATAATCTTGTAGTTTAGAAGATATACCTGTGTTATATGAGTTTTAACATTCTTTGCTAAAATAAAATAGATGACGCAATAAATCAAAAATATCATTAATCCCCATAATCTTTAAACCTGAAGATCGTACTGATCCATTAAAAAATGAATTTTCTATAAAATTAATTTAATGAACATTTCTCCATTATTTAAATCGAAAAAGATTTCATGAAAATCGCTGCCGCATAAACACATTGGATTTAATTCCGTTGCTAAGTGACATTTTCTTCAAATAAATTGGCGAAAAAAATACCGTCTGCAAAATGCTATGTCTATATAAGGTTTAATTGTGCAGATTTCTTTTTAATATCTCGACCTCTGGCTCCAGAAATTTGAAACATGGACAACATTTTAAGTAATGCTATTTCTAGGCTACTCAAAAAATTTCATAAAATCGGTGCAGCCGTTCTCTCGTGATGATGAGACAAACACACACACACAAGCACACATATATTTACAATTTTATTTATTTAAACCAGAAATAGGCGAAAACTCCAATACTATAATCGGGATTGTATAATCGGTACTTTAACTATAACGTTAATAGGAGAATTTCGAATATCTCGACAGGTTCTGGAATGAAATGTTTCAGAAGAAGAAATTCGAAACTCATTGAAAAACAGTCTATCCTCACTTAAAAGAAAGAAAACTCTCTAAGACAAGATTACACTCTAAGACAAGAAAATAGACGCACCAAGAAAGAATTATCCAAATGAGAAAAAGTTTAGTACGTTTAATGTGGATGTACAGAAATAGAAATGATTAGAATTTCAGAACAATTAGATATATATATATAATTTATTGCACTGAAAGATCTACACAAAGTGAACACGTCAATAGGACGTGGGTCCACCTTTGGCCTTGATACAAGCTGTTACCCGACGTGGCATGGATGCATAAAGTTGCCGGACGGTGTTTTGAGGGATGTCGTTCCAAATAACCTCCAATGGACGAGCTAATTCGTCTACATTCTGGGATGGTCGTAGGCAACGCCCCATCTCAGCCCAAATGTGCTCTATAGGCGAGATATTTGGGGATCTGGCTGGCCAAGGAAGTATATAAGCACGCAGGAAGGAAGTGTATAAGCAAGGAAGGAAGTGTATGTGCAAGGAAGTGTATAAGCACGCAGACAATCAATAAAGAGTCATGCCGTGTGTGGCCTGGCATGATCTTGCTGAAAAGTTAGGCTGGGGTGTCGCGAAAGGAATGGCAATACAGCGGGTCGTATAATGTCGGCAACGTACCGCCGTGCTGTGATGATGCCACGGAGGACTATCAAAGGGGTCCGGCTATCAAACGAAATGGCACCTCAGGCCATAACTTCCTGTTGTCGGGCCATGTGGCGTGTGGCAGTAAGAGCAGGATCCTGACGATGTCCGGGCTGTCTCCAGACACGTCTGCGCTGGTCGTCGGGACTCAGTTCAAAACGGGACTAATCATTGAAGACAATCCGAACAATTCTCCGTTGATCCGGCCCGGCACCATTGCATACTGGTCAGTGATAAGCGACGTAATGGGCGCTGCGAGTATAGATTTCGCTCCCGTAGTTTTCTATTAATGGTCCGGGTGGTCACTTCCGCGTTTATCGCACGTTGGATTGTTGATAACGACGAATATCTGTTGTCATAGCTGCTCTGACAATCGCTCTATCTTCCTGTTTTGTCGTCGTTCTAGGCCGTCCGCTGCCAACTTGCCGCTGAAATTTGCCCTTCCGGACCCATTCCTGCCAACATCGTCTAACTGCTGTATCACTCTTACCCAAATGCCGAACGATTCGTCGGTGTGCTCATCCAGCCTCATGCAGTCCGACCGCACGCCCTCTTTCAAACTCCTTCATATGCTTGTAGTGACGGCGAATTCGCCGGCGAGACATTGTTACAATCAAGGTACGTAAACGCAATTGAAATCCACTGCACGTTTTGTTCCTGAAAGCGATGTTCGCTTCCTATATACACCACCATGGTGCTCAGTTTCAATGCACTGTAGTTCCGACTAGTCATTCATTGCCTGCGAATTTTTGATCATTTGCATATTCGGTCGACAGGTGTTTGCATGTACAGTTTCATTACTATCGGATTATTTTGAGGGGTGCGTCGATATTTTTGTCGATATCTGCGTCGAAATTGATTGTATTTTTGAAGTATTTAATCACACCACCGCCAACAGATTTTAAGAGGGGCTCTCCCGAAATTCTGGTCTAATTTGCAAACAAAAAATCTGATGTGGGCAGCACATGACTTTCCCTGCAGATTCAAATTCATTTTTTCTTTATTTCTTGAATAATTCATTAAATTGAGTTTAACTGCACAAAATAACACTAAATTTGCATTTTTAATTCAATTTCTGTTTTTATTTGGTAATTGGATATTTTCCCAAAGACAGCATAACAAAAATGCGAAAAGTCTCAAATATATCGAGAACGGTCAGACCTAAAGTAATGGACTTGTTTTTATTCTTTTCCTCGTCAAAAATTACGTATAAAACAAGTATTTAATGGATGCATTTGAACATAAGTAGTCTAATTTTTATATTTTGGCGATTTTTGCGGGTCATTTCGTAAAAAAAGGCAGGTTTTTCTTTTCCGAATCGTATCAAAATCTAATCAATCAGCACCAGAGTATCCCATAAGTAACTTATTTACCAAATTTTATGAAATTTGGTCAGTTAGTATTTCAGCTAGAGTGGATACATGATATATTTGTGGGCCATTTCGCAAAAAAAAGGCGTATTCTTTTTTTCCGAATCGTACCAAAAACTAATCAGCACCAGCATCACACCCAGCGTTACACCTACCAAATTTTATCAAATTCGATCCATTAGTTTTTGAGTTAGAGTGGATACATACATGTCACAGACAGACAAACAGGCAGAGACACAGACAAAAATGGTTTTATCGTATTCTAGAGGTGTCAAAACGCGTAGATCCGTCGAATACTCGAGTTGCGATTTTCGACATGATTCCAATACTTTCCCTATACATTACCATGTATTGCAGGGAAAGTCAAAATGAGGTCCTAAACGTGTACAACTTTTCATGGATAAAAATCTGCGGCAGATGAGAAACATTTATAAATGGCTGAATTATCGTTGTTAAGAGTATCTAAAATGATAATAATAATAAAAAACAAGAAAGATCAATCATGCATAAAGCATTAATTACGAAACACTTTCCAACTTCAATGCAATTTTATTTAAACATCTCTAAAATGCGATACATTCCTCAGTAATATTTTAAAAATTATCCCAATACTGCGTTAATTTATTATTATTTTTGAAAACTTAAAACTTCATCGAAAAAAATGAACTTCATTCAAATGACGGCATTGAAATATAAATTGGCTGGTTGAAACACCTCTAATATGCTATACATTCCTCGGTAATATTTTTAAACTTATCATAATGCTACAATAATTTATCATATTTGAAAACTTTATCGAAAACCACTGAAATTCATTCAAATGACGTCATCAAAATATAACACGCCTGGCTCTCTCTATAAAAGCAGCATTTCATTCATCCCAATACTATAGTAATTTATTTTATTGGTACCATGGAGGTACAAGTAATTAAACTCTATGCTTAGAACTTCATCGAAAAAATAGTCTTTCTCTCTGTAAAATCAATGAATATTTCATTCATATCAGCTATACTGCAGACTCCATGAGCTATATAATTTTGCGTTAAAGGAATGCAGCAATTCTTATACAACTCATTCTACATATTTTGCTGTTTACATTTTCCATAATTGAAAAGTAGGCTTCGTTGTAGAAATAATCACATTTGGATGATCATTTAAACTCAAGTATATATGGTAATTGCGCTGTTTAGGTATGTAGATGCGCAGAGTTGAAGCAAAAATAAAGCGGTTTTAGGACGGATACAACACTCAATATAAATTAAAAAGAACTTTAATAATTACGATTTTGAAACAAGATGGATGCCATATTTTATTTCGAATTGGGTCACGTGATCTCTTCATATAATGGTCACGTGATCGCTTCATATAAAAGGTGTAATTATTATTTTAATTTTTATTTAAAAAACTACTGAATATATTTCGTTGAAATTTTCTTTATATTTTTATGGGATAATTTGAATATTTCCTAAAACTTTCGAAGCAATTTGTAAATTTTAAATCCGCTTAAAGTTTGAAAAATGAGGTCCCATAGGGTTCAATGTATTTCATTTTTTCAACCCGAGTTCAATCCAAAACTAATTGGGTGATATTATTCATTTATATTCCCATAGGTCCGTTCCACAGACCGTCTGAACAACATACTAAAATTTCATTTTGATAAAGTCATTTTTACGGCCGTTATCATGCTAACGGACAGACAGACATATAGACAGAATGAACAAAGTCATAAACACTTTTCAACTTAGTTGTAAAGTGTTAATAAAAAACTGCAAAATAATTAACATTTGAAATAAAACGTTTTACTTCTAAATGGGTGAGGTTTCATGACACTTTTTAAGTTCCCTACACATGCATAGGTATAGGGAATGTATTGGAATCGTGCAGAAAATCGCAACTCGAGTTTTCGATGGATCTACACGTTTTGGGACCTCTTGAATACGAAAAATCTATATTTAGCGAGACGTGTGTGTGTGTGTGTGTGTGTGTGTGTGTGCGTGCGTGCGTGTGTGCGTGCGTGTGTGTGTGTGTGTGTGTGTGTGCGTGCGTGTGTGTGCGATGTAAATGTTCACTTCAGCCTGAAACTATTAGAAGAAATTTTATAAAATTGTGTTGGTATGTTAGTTATGGGTGACCTTGATGCTGATCCGATTTTGGTATCATTCATAAAACCAGAACATGCTATTTCGATGATAAGGCCCACAAACTCATTAAAATCCGATATAAAATGTAAAGTACGCTGAAATGCATAAAATGCTTGTTATAGACGTGATTTAACTTAAAAAAAGGATGATACTTTATCGTAGGACAAGTCATTATTTCCGAACAATACGTTATCAATATATTTCAGTTTTTAGCATTTGTGCACAGCCAGCATTTGATAATAGGTTCGGTCACTAAATGAAAATGTAAATTGAAATAAAATTGCAAATTCGGTGCAATTATAAATGTATCTATGGCAGATTGTTAAATTAAAGTCATTTTAATGTAATGTAAAATAGAGAATGAACTTAAATAGGTACCTGTTAAATATGCAGAATTGAAATCGTTGGTTATCCATATCCGGTTTATAACACTTTACAACATAGTTGAAAAGTGTTTATGACTTTGCTTATTCTGTCTATCTGTCCGTTCGCACGATTACTGCCGTAAAAATGACTTCATAAAAATGAAATTTTAGTATGTTGTTGAGACGGCCTGTGGGACATATGGGAATGTAAATGAATAATATCACCCAATTAGTTTTGGATTGAACCCGGGTTGAAAAAGTAAAATACAGTGAACCCTATACAGTGACCTAATTTTTCAACCATCCTTCAAGCAAAGTTAAAATTCATAAATCGCTTTAAAAATTTTAGGAAATATTTAAATTATAGCATAAAATATATAAAAAAAAATTAAGCAAAATATGTTTGGTAGTTTTCTAAATAAAAGTTAAAACAATAATTACACCCATATTATAATGAGAGATCACGTGATCCACTTCAAAATAAAATAGGGCATCCATCTTTTTACCCAGAGTAAAGATCGTGATTTTCAAAGTTCTTTTAAATTTATATTGAGTGTTGCATCCGTCCTAAAATCGCTTTACTTTTGGGTATTTCTGTACATCTATACTCTGCACCAACGCAATTATAATATTTTTTAGTTTAAACGATCATCAAACTTTGATTATTTCTACAACGAAGCCTCATTTTAAAGTATGCAGAATGTAAACAAATCAAGCTGTAAGATGGGTTGTATAAGAATTGTTGAATTTTTTTAACGCAAAATTATTTAGCTCTGGAGTCTGGAATGATATGAGTATGAAGTCGCTAGGTGATATGAATACCTCCTGATAATGAATAAAAGTTCTATATTGGCAGTACCAAACGTACTGTCGGTATCCGTTCAGTTGAACATGCTCGTGACGTCAAGAATGGTAAACTTTCTACGACATTTGCCCAATGTGTTGTTAATGATAACTTTCAACCCTTTTTTGAAAAAACTTTCTTTTTAATTCATTGCAATAATCCTCGTCATATTCTTCTTTATGAATCCCTGTTTATTTCTATTTGTAATTTTGATCCTGTGCCGATTTTAAGCTTTTTTACTTGGCGACTCTTTCTCGACTCTCTGCATATTAAACCTCTACACAGTTATCTGTGACGTTTCATTTTGATGTAATATAGGCTTTGCTGGAATTTTCTTTTCTGTATTTATATTTCTCTTAAGTTCCCTGTTTATAATACAATTTAATGTATTTTTGCAATCGTTTAATCTTAAATATTCTGTTTATAACACAATTTAATTATCATTATTCCGTAGTTGATTTAAGCAAATTTGGTCTGCCGGTTTGATCTGCATATAAGTTTGTTTGCACGGTAAAATTTTTACATAGCCACTGATGAAGGGTATGGGGATACCCGAAAGCGCTCTGGCCTTTTTTGTACGTCATAAAGGATGGTTTATATTAAACGACTTTTTAATCTATGATGTGTTGTCCTTGATTTAATGCATAATATACTATTTTCTTTAAAATTAATGTATCGATAGTATCACTTGCATTTCTTGAGCTGTTGGCGGTCTTTAAAATTTATATATCCAGTTAAATCAACAGAACATTTCTTATTACATTTTGTCACAACATATACTTGCAATTGTTATAACATCTTTAACATATAACGACAAAAGAGTTTTATTTAATTCGTAACTGAAATGTTAAATCCAAAATAAAATTCGCATCTACAAGTTGCCCGAAGCCAAACTGAAATTGAATAGCTTATATAAAATTCGCATATCAGTCGAAAAACATAATTAAAATAAGATACCTGTAGACGCTCCAGGGGTGTAGCGGAAGATCAAAGTTCCATCTGAACGTTAATCTTTTAGCAAATATTTTACATTTATATCTTTATTTTTTCGTTTTCATAACAGGACTGCAGGAACAAATTTATTAATCTGATGAATAACAAAAAATATATATATTTCTTACTTATTTCAATATGGAAATAAATATTTGATGTGGGCAGCACATATGACTATTCCTATAGACTCAAATCTATTGACTCATTATTTCTTCATAAATTCATTAGAGTTTATTTGCACAAAATAACACGCATCATTATTTCAAATGACACTGAAATTCCACTTTTAGTTTAATTTTCGTTTTCATTTCGTAACTGCACGTTTTTTTTTTTTACAAAGGGAGCGTAGCAAAAATGCGAAAAAACTAATAAGAATTGTAAAGAGTCTTGCTTCCCCAAATGGGTATCGAACCCTGGATCTCGGAACTGGCCAGCCGACGCTCTACCGTTGAGCTACTGGGACGAAATGGCAAGCCCTTATCGATGAAGTGAACTCTGCAAATATATGGGGTTGATCTTATTCTTATCGCCATCAAAAATGACGTATAAAACAAGTATTTCATGCATACATTAGTGCAGAGTTTTATTTTAGATTTTGACGATTTTTGCCAGTCATTTTTCAAAAAAGGTCATGTTCCTTTTCCCGAATCGTATTAAGATAGAATCAGCATCAAGGTAAACCGCGAATGACTTATCGACCCAATTTTGGGGAATTTGGTCAATTCATTTTATCAAAAGTGGATACATACGGCTTTTGCGGGCCATTTCGCAAAATAATGCAGGTTTTATATCTTTTTTTGTTATCTTGAATCGAACCAAAATTCAATCAGCACCAGGGTCAACTACTTATAAAATTTTGTGAAATTGAGTGAATTAATTTTTGAATTAGAGTGGATGTATCTATTGCACAGACAGACACACACACACACACACACACAGACGTCATGCGAAAAATACTTTTTTCGTGCTCTAGAGATCCCCCAAACGAGAAGATCCTTTTAAAATTCGAGTTACGGATTTCGACACGATTCCAATACACTTCCTATACATTACCGTGTATTGTAGTGAAAGTAAAAATGGTTTTTACTTTCTTATATAAAAAATTGAAAATATTTGGTTTACCAGGAATTCTAAAAATCCATAATTTGACAAAAGTATACATTTAGACGACCAGAATAGTGATGGGCGATATACAGGGTGATTATAATTAAAGTTGCTATTTTAAAACGCTGTAAAGTAAGAACCACTGGTCAGAATGACCTGAAATTTGACATGAGTATACGTGAAGCAATGGAATTTTGTTTGGCGAAGGAAAAAAAAATACTTCAAAAAAAGTACCGATAGCCGGCGCTGTATTTTCCAAACACGGGGTGTTGTTAGCCGAAAGAAACCAATAGTCAACTAAAGAAAACGACAGTTTAATCAACATCACTTAATTTAATAATGGATTGAAACATCATGAAAACATGAAACAAACACCTAATACGCAAGAAATATTCAATATGCTGTCTACCGTACTCGGCTGCGAGTTGGAAGCGCAAAACAGCATGTTCCACAACAGATCGGAAGGTATCAGAGGTGATGCTGTAGATGTGGTGCGTAAAGCGTGCTTTTAAGTCAGTTAAGTTCCTCGAACCTCCTGTTAATGGGCAGTCACCGTTCTGGTAGAAAAGTTTGACGAGCAAAGCACGATCCCTCAGTGACAAGGCACTCCATGAGAATTGCTTCTGCTCCTCGTTTTTATCCCAACTGTAATGTGCGGTGCGCATGCCTAGTCTTAATTGGCAGACCTCCAGATGAGAGGTGTGCTTCCACGCGGACCTAGTGGCTAATTTTTCGTTCGTCGTCAAGCAAATTCAATGTTGGATTCATACATTGCCTTTTTTTGGTACATTTTTGAAGTAATTTTTTTTTTCCGCCAAACAAAATTCCATTGCCTCACGTATACTCAGGTCAAATTTCAGGTCATTCTGACCAGTCGTTCTTACTTGACAGCGTTTTAAAATCGAAACTTACATTATAGCGAGTACCGCAGTCAATGGCGTTTATTCTTACGTGTTTATTTTAGATACTGTTTGGCCTTTGACGTGCATTGTGATACAGTATTGACATGTCATTTTTGCAATTTTCGCACTGTATTTTCCTATTTACAGCTTCTATATCGCTTTCTGGTCTTAGTGTTCCTCTAGGGATTCTGCTTTTCCCACATTCGCGATGGTGATTGCTTCGGGCATTTAGTGGTTTCTGGGAGTGTTTCCGGGGACTGAAAGCATGCTTCAACCAGGAAAAGGGGTCACAATCCCCCTTGACCTTGCTACTTCCCCGTAAGCACACCTTTCTCTCTTTTAATTTTTTTTTTTTTTTTTTAAATTTTATATGGCAATAATTTTTAGAGCTGCACATGCGCCTAATTACTATATGCTTCTATATTTACTATTATCATTGCTCTTAGATTGTTTTTCACTTGATATATATATATAATATATATATATATATATATAATATATATATATATATATATAATATATATATATATATATATAATATATATATATATATATATAATATATATATATATATATATAATATATATATATATATATATAATATATATATATATATATAATATATATATATATATATATAATATATATATATATATATATATATATATATATATATATATATATATAATATATATATATATATATATATAATATATATATATAATATATATATAATATATATATATATATATATATATATAATATATATATATATATATATATATAATATATATATATATATATATATATATATATATATATATATATATATATATATATATATATATATATATATATATATATATATATATATATATATATATATATATATATATATAAATAAAAATTAAATGATTTTAATCGAAAATTTTTTGCATAAACTACTGTATGTACAAAAAAACCCATCTCTAGCATATCTGTTACAAATGAGTAACTATAAGCCAAGTCTAAGGATAAAGATAGAAGGTTACATATCACTACATTGGAATGATGAAGATGATGAGAAGAATATTAGGATTCAAAAATCACAATTAAAAGTATATAAAAGTAAATAAAAATAAAACTCTGCAAAAATGAGAATAGGCAATAATAATCAGCTCAAGACAAGAGATCAAGAATAGAGAACAATCAATCGAAACCACACAAAAAATGGCGGTCAGTTCGAAATTGCATTCTCATCAGGACAGCCATACAATTCGAATTAAAACCGATAGAATAGCCAGTTTCTGACAATGGCGATAGTATTTAACTATAGACACCATTGGAGCTGTCTACTGGCTAGTGGAATTAGAAAAATAAATCAATTGAATTATACAAAAGCTGAAAAACAATACCTCCACGAACTGTAATGTGAAATAATAGCAGCACGTGTAAGATAAACTAGTAACTGAGCATTTCACCTCACTTCGTCAATGCGAGTGGGAATGAATACAATTGAACGATACATAATAAGTATGGAGACTTTCGAAAATAGTAAACAGTATAGGACTCAGGACAAGTGGAAAATAGACATTCTAAAATAGTAAACAGTATTAGACTCAGGCCAAGTGGTAAGTAAGGTGATAAGAATGGGTGAATTTTCAAAAATGAGTTAACCAATCAAAGATAAATAATGCATGTGTAAAATTATTACGTGGTATATTTGAAATTATTAATAATATTATTTACAAATACTTCCGGATATAGGTAGTTTTGACAAATGCGTTTAAGTTTATTGATGTGGAGAAAGTGAAACTGAGGATCAGAAAGTCGATGTATTCGAAATAGCTGGTTTAAAATGATGTTTCTAAACAATTGAATAGAATTACAAGATTGATATGATAGCAGCTTTATGATAGTGAAGTTGTAAGAATCTTTTTTATCATATAGATTGGTGATTAGATGATTATTGAGGGTATCTAAATTGAGGTCTAAAAAATTAACAGTTTGACTAACGCAAGGCTCATTAGGAATTAATTCTAGGTTAGACGGGTAAAAATCAATATTAATGGGATAGGAATCATCAATGATAATACAAATTAAGTCGTCAACATATCTATATATAATATATGAATTAGAGTTAAAATGACATTCATAATAATAAAGATATAAGTTAGCGAGTATAGTACTACTACAGCCACCTTGTGGTACACCAGATGTTTGTAAATAAATGTTATCACCTTGGATAATATAATTGTTGTATAACACAAAGTGCAAGAGCATAGGAAAATTTTTGACATTAAAAGCATCATGATTGGAAGATATATAGTCATGATAAAGAGAGATAATAACTTTATGTAAATCTTTAATGACAATATTATTAAATAGGTCTTTAAAATCAAAGGTTTGGAAACCAAGAATTTGTGGTAACTTGCTAAGGTGATTAACTAAATCAAAACTATTGTTCAAAATGAAATATCCTGAATTCCTGAATTTAAGAGATTCATTATATATATATATATATATATATATATATATATATATATATATATATATATATATATATATATATATATATATATATATATATATATATATATATATATATATATATATTGCCTGACTAGAAATTTTCAGGAACTGCATAGTTACTGCCATACTAAAAATGCATATCAACCTATTGAAAGGTTATTAAATTTGAATAAATTTAAAAGAATCGTTTATCAGTGAGAAAATAAATCATTTTAAATTTTAATAATTTTCTCTGCTTCAGGTGAAGAGCATAAAGAGATGCAATCCATGACACCTTCAGTCTTTCCATTTCGAGGTGAGCTGAACAATAAAGACATTACGATTTTTCGAAATGCTTTTTAAAAATCTGGGAATAAATAAATATACACTTGTCGAAATTGAAATTGCAGCACCATGAAGGAATAAACGTAGCCATATGCAAATCACAGTATCGATAGAAGAGATAATCATATGCAGATGATTAAATTTTCGTACGTATCGGGCCACGTGACACCCAGTTTCGGGTGATAAAGTCCAGTAGATGACTCGTCTCGTAAATGTTATCAGCGACGATTTTTAGTAGTCGAACTTTCGAAAAAGTGAAGAAGCGATGCCTCGAAGACGTGAGCGAGCTGTATACCAGCAGTTAACGACTGGAGAACAAGACCGTATCCTGGAGCTGCATGGCGTGGGTTTGTCGATGCTTGCAATTTCCACGCGTGTAGGGCACGACGTGAGTACCATCCAGTGATGTGGGAGACTATGGGCGCAAGAACATCAGAGAACACGTCGAAGAGGAACTGGATAGAACAGGCGCACAAGTGAGCGCACAAACCGACAGATTCACCAAACGGCTCGTCGAGACCCGTTGGCAACGGCATGTGACATACGAAACAGCCTGCCACCATCTCACGGTTACACCTGTGTGCACCCAAACCATTCGCAACAGGTTGCATAAATTACAGCTGCTCTCACGGTGACCACTCACTGGGGTGCCATTAAGCGCTCGACACAGGGATGCACGTCTGTCGCGACTGGACCAATGAATGGCATCGGGTATCGTTTACGGATGAATGTCGCTTCTGTCAGTGGAGGAATAAAAGCCGTGGATGGGTGATGCGCCTTCTCGAGGAACGCCACTTACTAGCCCATATCACCGAACGTCACCCCGACCTCACACCAGGACATCATTGTATGAGGCGATATCATGTTCCATCAGCTCTGGTGCACTTTGCAGGTAGTTTTACAGCGGACCGGTACGTCACACAAGTTGGGATGCCTGTGGTTCGGCCACTGGTGCAGGTCGTCCCCGAAACGGTGTTCCAGCAAGACAATGCCATACCGCACGACAGCCTGAACGGAATTCACATCCTTTCCTGGCCGACAGCCTAGCTGGATCACTCTCCTATTAAACACGTGTGTGCCCTCATCGTACGTCAGATGCACCGGGGACCACCGGTACATACCGTAGACAAATGCAATGGACGCTGCTTGGCAAAGAATACCTCAGGCAACCATTAATAG
The DNA here is from genome assembly GCA_951213105.1 of Amaurobius ferox. Classification (NCBI taxonomy): domain Eukaryota; kingdom Metazoa; phylum Arthropoda; class Arachnida; order Araneae; family Amaurobiidae; genus Amaurobius; species Amaurobius ferox. The sequence continues at coordinate 140,649,883 of OX578147.1, read as the reverse complement.
CCTCATCGATAGTATGCATCGCCGTTTAGCGGCCAGTATTGTTACCCGTGGGGGCTACATTCTTTACTGAATAAACAAGTTTCTTTTGCATATTTTCGTTTGTTCTTTTTAACACTTTACAACAAAGTTGAAAAGTGTTTATGACTTTGTTCATTCTGTCTGTCTGTCTGTCTGTCTGTCCGTTAGCACGATAAATGCCGTAAAAATGACTTAATCAAAATGAAATTTTAGTATGTTGCTCAGACGGTCTGTAGGACCTATGGGAATATAAATAAATAATATCACCTAATTAGTTTTGGATTGAACCCGGGTTGAAAAAATAAAATACATTGAACCGTATAGGACCTAATTTTTCAAACATTTTTTAAGCGGATTTAAAATTCACAAATTGCTTCGAAAATTTTAGGTAATATTCAAATTATTCCATAAAATATATAAAAACAAATTCAGCAAAATATATTCAGCAGTTTTTTAAATAAAAATTAAAATAATAATTACACCTTTTATATGAAGCGATCACGTGACCATGATATGAAACGATCACGTGACCAACTTCAAAATATAATACGGCATCCATCTTGTCTCAAAATCGTCATTTTTAAAGTTCTTTTTAATTCATATTGAGTGTTGTATTCGTCGTAAAATCTCTTTATTTTCGCTTAAATTATGTGCATCTACATACTGAAACAACGCAATGACAATATATTTGAGTTTAAATGAGCATCCAACTTTGATTATTTCTATAACGAAGCCTATTTTTCACTTATGTGAAATGTAAACAGCAAAATATGTAGGATGAGTTGCATTAGAATTGCTGTATTTTTTTAACGCACAAGTATTTAGATCATGGAGTCTGCATAGCTGATATGAATGAAATATTCATTGACTTTATACAGAGAAGGACGATTTTTTTCAAAGAAATTTTAAGCATAGAGTTTAATAATTTGTAGTTCCATGGTCATAATTTTTAAATAAAATAAATTATTATAGTATTGTGATGAATGGGAAAATGTTATGAATGAAATGCTGTTTTTATAGAGAGATCCAGGCGTGTTATTTTTTCTATGACGTCATTTGAATGAATTTCAGTTGTTTTCGATGAAGTTTTCAAATATAATAAATTATCGTAGTATTATGATAGTTTTAAAAATATTACAGAGGAATGCATTGCATTTTAGAGATGTTTAAACTAGGCAATTTATATCTTAATGCCGTCATTTGAATGAAGTTCATTTTTTCTGATGAAGGTTTAAGTTTTCAAATATAATAAATTAATGTAGTATTGTGATAAGTTTTAAAATATTACTTAGGAATGTATTGCATTTTAGAGATGTTTAAATAAAATTGCATTGGAGTTGGAAAGTGTTTCATAATCAATGCTTTAAGCATGATTGATCTTTCTTGTTATCATTTGCATATGACTTTCTCTTATACCAGGTACTGTGGTTTTCATATGGCTACGTGCATTCCTTCATGGTGTTGCAATTTTACTTTTGACGAGTGTATATTGTACATATATAAAACTTATTTGTTTAAAACAGAATTCCGTCATTTATATAGGCCTCTAACATACACCGTTCTAGATATATTTTACATTTTAGAACTAAAATGAAAAAATAAATCATGAAAAGTACTCATTAACATCATGTGAGTGAATCCTTTAAATACTTTTTACTAGATAGAATTAAGTACCATTATTTAATAGTTATCACGAGTTTCTGTCTAGATATTGAAAATGTTACTGTTCTACATGGAGTGCTATATGCGGGCCCCTGGCAAACAATCTCGGGACTTGAGGCTAAAGCCTCTTCGCCCCCCCCCCCGTATCTTCGTTACATGTAAGATTTACTCTCGTCTTTAAATAATAATTAATAATTTCTAAAAGTTTGGACCAAAACAGATTTGAGAGTGCAACAAGAATTGTGGCTCTAAGCGGGTAGAAGAAAATATGGACATTCAGAAATTCGAAGCAGAGCAGAATTCAATGAGCGGCTGATTATCACAAGAGCTAGAATATTCGAATATCAGGTTTTTTATTACCCCATTGTGAGGATGGCCCTAATTAATTTAGTTATGTTCAAATCTTTAAGGTACGATAATATCGCCCCATCTAGTTTCCAACCCTTGCATTACCAAGGCCTGACTAATGCAGGGGCATGAGGGGCGGCTGCCCTGGGCCCCCTGCATCAGAGGGAATCCCTACATTAAACGCAACATCGAAAAATTTAACTTCTGTTTCCTAGAAAACATATTTATACCAACGGAATTGGCTCGACCACTGAAAAGATTTATTTTGAAGACATATTAGGGATTACCAGACTCATTCGCCCTCTTGGCTATGATGAGAAAGTCAATAATTTAAAACCATTAAAATATGCAAGAACTTCATCTTGTATACCTTTCTCTACAGCACAATTATGTTGTTGAAAAAATGTTTTCGTTTATTTCTGATATGTCGAAAGGGCCCCGGAGGAATGTCTGCCCAGGGTCCCAGTTAGGCTAAGTCGGGCCCTGTACGTTACAGTAGGATAATTAAATATTACCTAAGTTAATGACTTAAATGTTGAGTAATAATAAAATGTTATTTTAATAAATCATGTTAAAGGAAAATTTACTTTCTTTATTTGTTGTGAAATTAGCATTCTTAGTGTGCAGTCCTTACATACACGTGGATCCCAAGGAGGCGTGTATGTAAGGGGTATGTAAGGGTATTGAGGGTATCTTACGAAGCAATGCACGAACATGTAATAGTAAAGTTAATTTATGTAACATAAATATCTCAACTCACTTAAATTTTAATGTTGGTGCCGTGACCAGGATTCGAACCTGCATCGAGTGTTCAATTTCATGTTTATTGCGAAACATCTGGCATGAATTTTTCCTGTTCAATCTACTGCCGACTTTTCTCTCTTTACTACAGGGAAACCGACTTAATTGACACTCTGATTTATCTACCAAAGTCCCGAGCCGATGCTTATGTTATCTCCATTGTTTATACCCTTTATTATTCTTCTTCGTGGCGCACAAAAACAGAATTGTGGCATCTATTCTATTTTAAGCACATCTTTTATCTCTTTGTAACATACTGTATCCTCAGAAAATCGATGAATCAAAACTCCGACCCTATACAGTATCGATTTTCAATCTTCGAGTCGTCATTCGGTTTTTCTTTGTAGAAATAAAATATCGATTCTCACTTTGCGAACTGTTGTACTGGAAATTGGAAGTTTAAGAGTTAACTCTGCGGATTTGTCATTCGTATTAGTCAAACAAAATGGCGAAATAATTGGTAACAACAGGTGTCGCTTTATGGCTTGCTTAATACAGAACAGTTCATAACTGGAATTTCTATCGGTTTTCGAGGTGTTTGTTCATCGATAAATGGACGCATGAAATTGTAAAGAGTCTTGCATTGAAAGTGAATAGAGATTTTGGACAGTTATAATTAATAGCGTCATCATAGATTATCTCCTACTTTCAAAAACTGGAGTTTCGCTGTTTCAGCCTATTGTTCAATATGCTCATTTGTAATTGTACAGCATTTTATACAATGTTCAATACTTGATGCCTGCTATCAGCGTATCCTCTGTGTGTGTCATTAAGATAAAAGCCACAGTTCCAGCATCTCGAAAATTCCAAGTTGTTTCCGAAACAGCAATAAAAGTTAACAGGAATTAAATATTTAGTTTCTGTTATTTACTATTTGATACACTCTTAATACAATTGACAGATACAATGCTAATTATTATGTAATTAAATGCTAATAGTGTTTACAAAGGTGAAAACCGTATTCTCAGAGCAGCGACGTATTTACAATACACTTAAATCTTGTACAATAAATACATTTCATAAAAACTATGATGTGGCCAGCAAATGACTTTCCTTATATAATGCAATGAATTTACTTCTTTAACGGTGAAAAAGTGCTAAAAAATCTACGGCACAGTGCTTGTAACGTTAAATTGTACAATTAGCGCTTTTCTGGATGACAACATAAAAAAATATTTCGTACCCAATTAACTTATATTTTACGCAACTCTAAATTAACAATTATCACTATGGATAGCATCCTCAATAAACAATATAGTTCATATATATTTAAATATTTTAATAATAAATTCATCAATTAGGCGCCATTTTCATTAACTTGGCATCATTTTTGCCATCTTGACGATATTTGCGTCAATGTGGGGCTAAATATAATCAAGTTGGCGATATTTAGAAGAGCATTTCTTATATAATAAAAGGTATGCCCATCATATGACGGAATCAAAAATTTGCAAAACATTGCATCCTATTGGGCGTCATTTTTATCCATTTGGCGACATTTTTATCAATTTGGCAACAGTTTCGCCAATTTGGTGACATTTTTATTAATTTGATAACATTTTTATCATTTCTTATACATCATGTATATAAGGAAAGAAACAAGCTTCTTAGGAAAATTATAAAGCAGAGCAATAACTTTGTAAAGAAAGGTACACACACGTTAGGACTGTTTATAGAAAAGTGACCATGCCTGAGCGATAAAAGTCACTGTTTCCTTTTATTTTTTCAAGCATTAATGTCTTCAAGCATTAATTGCATTTAACGTTTTTTCATTCCTTTCATTCATCACAATACTATAATAATAATTTTATTTAAAAACTTTAAATCATGGAGGTACAAGTAATTTAACTCTATGCTTTAAACTCGGAAAAATCGTCAGGTTCTCTGTGTAAAATCAATGAATGTTTCATTCATATCAGCTATATTGCAGACTCCATGTGCTAAATAATTTTGCGTTAAAGAAATGCAGCAATTCTTATACATCTCATTCTACATCTTTTGGTGTTTACGTTCTACATAAGCGAAAATTAGGCTTCGTTGTAGAAATAATCGAAGTTGGATGATCATTTAAACTCAAATATATTGTAATTGCGTTGTTTCAGTATGTAGATGCACATAATTTACACAAAAATAACGCGATTTTAGGACGGATGCAACACTCAATATGAATTAAAAAGAACTTTAAAAATCACGATTTTGACACAAGACGGATGCCCTATTTTATTTTGAGGTGGGTCACGTGATCTCTTCATATAAAGGGTGTAATTATTATTTTAATTTTTATTTAAAGAACTACTGAATATATTTTGCTGAAATTGTTTTTATATATTTTATCGGATAACTTGAATATTTCCTAAAAATTTCGAAGCAATTTGTGAATTTTAAATTCGCTTATAAAAAAGGTTTGTAAAATTAGGTCCCATACGGTTCAATGTATTTCATTTTTTCAACTCGAGTTTAACCCAAAACTAATTGAGTGATTTTTTTCATTTATATTCCCATAGGTCCCACAGACCGTCTGAACAACGTACTAAAATTTCATTTTGATAAAGTCATTTTTACGACAGTTATCGTGCTGACAGACAGAGAGGCAGACAGACAGACAGAATGGACAAAGTCATAAGCACTTTTTACTATGTTGTAAAATGTTAAAAAGGTTAAAAATTGAGTCTTCGCTGGGGAAAGATTGAGGTGTCCACATCCGATTTTTTATTTAGATAGCTAATGAACGACAATTATTTTTGCCATTCATCAAAAGTGACATAATATATTATGTTTTTTCCCCTTTATTAAATTGTATGTTTATCGATTAAGAAACTATTTTTCATACAAGATTATCGCGTTTGTGATAATTTTCTTTTTACATACCCAACACGGTACCGCTTAAAAGTTTTTAAATTCTTCCTTCTTCCATTAAGTAACACAGAGCAAACAGTGTTTAATTCCAATTTTAATTTCAAACTGGATCCTGAAATCGATTATGCCATTAACGGCACTTCGTATTCATCACTATCCAGTGTTGATTCTTAACGTTGTATTGGGTGGATTAATATGTTATTATTTTTGTCTTTGTCGACAACTTGTGTGGATTTATATCTTTAAATTTAATTATAATTTTCGCACCACACGTATTATAGAAAGAGGAATGCGTTGGGGAGGGAAGGGGGGGGGGGGTCAAAAATTGTCCTGACACCGAATCGAACATTTATGAGATGCTGTAATCCTTTGAAGCAGAATGTTTAATGAGGGGGGTAGTGGCTGAATAAAAAATTCTAAGTTTCCTGATTAAATAAATGAACTTAGCATTCAATACATACTTTGTTGGGCTACGCGATATTTTCTGAATCACAATATTGTTAGATAAAATCGCAAATTACACATTGTGTAGAACATATTCGTGTAATTTTCCATTTTTTGACCGAACCGTTTTTGAATGACTTTCTCTTTCTTCTCAGGACATGTAATAGGAAAAAATGTGCCTCGTTAGACAGGGGTCAGTATCCTAGATTTGTGTGATGACGCAGCTCCGTAGGGGTGTATAAAAAACATACAATCATCCTAATGTCGAGTTATTGGTTTGGTTTAATCCATGACATTGGACACTTTGTACAAGAGCTCATTTTAAAAACAACTTATTTAAACTTTTTTGCTATTTTTAAGGGCAATGTCAGTGTAGAGATCAGAAATCATTGACTGGTTTAGTGCTTTCAACTGTTCTTCAGCACAATGCCAGTTTCTGAGCGCGATTTAAAGCCTTGGAACGCCGCTGTTTGGCGTTTCTACTTTCCCGGCAATTCAGGGAAAGTATTGGAATTATGCCGAAAATCCCAACAGAGGTTTTCGACAGATCTACACGTTTTGGGAGCCCTAAAACTATTTTTAGCGTGACGTCTGTGTGAGTCTCTCTCTGTGTATTTCTCTATACAACGCACTCTAACTCAAAACAGAATGTACATAATTTTATAAAATCTTACAGGTAAATCCCTTGTGGGTGACCCTGGTGCTGATTAGATTTTGGTATGAATCGAGATAAAAGAACCTGCTTTATTTTGCGAAATGGCCCGCAAAAATCGTATGTATCCGCTTTAGATAAAATTTATTGACCCAATTTCCCAAAATTAGGTAGGTAAGTCATTCGCGGATTTCCTTGATGCTGATTAGATTTTAATACGATTCTGGAAAAAGAAGCTGACCTTTTTTGAAAAGTGGCTAGCAAAAATCGTCCAAATCCAAAATAAGTCTATGCTCAAATGTATCCATTAAATACTTGTTTTATACGTGCTACGCGGCCGGTCAGGACGCAGAATTCGTTAGTTAATTTCATTCCCCCCAATTGTGGTGCTTTTCGAACTGGCCGTATCGTATTTTATGATATCAAGAAACATTAGATACATTCTGAACTGAGGACAATGAGGACACAATGTTACATATATACAACATTTTTTAAAAAACAATTTACAGCACTAAAATAAACAACCTTAACTTAATTAATATACAATATTTGAATTCTAAAAATAGAATTGGTTTCCCGTGAAAATAATCAAATTCGCCTCCCATTATTTTCTTAGATAAATTATCCAACAATGCCTTCATGTTAACAAGTGCCTAAAATTATTCTATTATCATTTCCTACTAATACATTTATTACTGCGTTCCATTAACTACTTTCACATTTTCTCTACACAATTATATCTCTACACAATGTCGCCTGATTTATACATATAAACGTCATTACTTAATGCTGAGAGAGATTTAGGAATATCAAGTGGTACATGGAACATGCATAGGCCTACCTCGGTCATCTCATCGGAGGCTCCGGCGTCAAGACAGGTGTTTTGGGTCCGGACATCGATTTTTAATGCGCATACTCTGGAAGTTTCAAATCAAGTCTTCGATACTCATCTTAACTTCTAACTCTCAATACTAAAATTGTTTCCGCCTTCATTTTGGGGCCCCAGCTTTCCAGTTGGACAGCATAGGGTTAACCCTACGCCCCATATTGCCCCCATTGACTGGGTTGTTGTTGTTGTTACCCACACCGTCCGACCTACCAGAAAGGTGTAAGGCCCATATTGCCCCCATTGACTGGGTGCCATCTTTGATAAATATGAGAAACTCGAAATTCATAACTTTGTTGGCCCTGCTTCCCACGCTTCCAAGGAACACGTGTTACTGGGGCGGTCAAGAGCTCAGTCTCGTTATCGACTCAATCACGGCGCCCTGTGAAACTCGAGATCGTCCGCTCTTGAGCCTCAAAAGGGGGCGCGGAGGTGAAGAACAGGGAACCTCGCACACATTTCATAGTTCTTTAAGGGGCCCTCTTCAAATGCAGGTATCCTTTGTACAATCTACAATGTTACCATTGTGAGAAATATCAATATAACAGTACGTAATTTTTGATAATAGTAATAATATTAATAAGAATCCCATTACTCTAGGACTAGCCATTTTGAGTCTGTTCGCATTTTTGTTAATCCCTCTTTGTAAAAAAAAAAAAAAAAAAAAACCCATTCAGTTACTAAATGAAAACGAAAATTGAATTAAAAGTGGAATTTCAGTGTTATTTCAACTCTCCCTTTTTTGCGAAATGACCGGCAAAAATCGCATAGATCGACCACTCTAGCTAAAAGACTAACTGACCCAATTTCGCAAAATCGGGCAGATCATTCTCGTGTAGGTAACCCTGGTGCTGATAAGATTTTGGTTCGATTCGGAAAAAAAAGAAGAATCCTTTTTTTGTGCAAAAATCGTCAAAATCTAAAATAAAGGACTATGTATGCTGAAATGTATTCATTAAATGCTTGTTTTATACATCATTTTTGACGTTTGAAAGAATAAGATCGAATCCATTACTCTGGGACTGCCCGTTCTCGAGACATTTTAGTTTTTTTTTTTGCATTTTTGCTATGCTGACTTTAAAAATAGGTCCATTTATGAAATAAACACGAAAATTAAATTAAAAGTGCAAATGCAGTGTTATTTTGTGCCATTAAGCTCAATTTAATGAAGTATTAAAGAGTCTGCAGGAAAAGTCACGTGCCCACATCAGCTTTTTACCCCCTTATTGGCGGGCTCTGTATAAGAATCTTCTTTTACTTTAAAACTATCAGGTTATTACATTATCCTGACTCAAGCAGAATAATTGTCTACTTGACAATTCTACATGGCTATCCCAATGCATGTTTAGCATGTGCACGATCCATGCGGACGATGTAATCTTTAATTACAAATTAGTGACACTTCTGTATTTCAAAATTTTCGTGTGATTACTACTAAATTTAATATTAGAATTTTCTTTAAGCTTTATGTATTAAATACGAACTGCAGAAATTAAAGTCTGAATCCAACATTCCCATCTTCGAAACTATTTCCGATTCGAAATCATTTCCAAACATCTGACACCGGACATTGCGGACAGATTGAACCGCGGCATTCTCTTAAATGATCGTGTTCTGACGCAAGATGAAATAAGCTAAGCGGAATTTTAAGCGTAAAATGTAGCAATAATATACAGGGTTATCATAAGTTATGTATCCCTATTGCAATTAAAAAAATCTGCTGGGTGAAAAACAAAAATCGGACGTGAACAGAACGTGACTTTCTCTACAGACTCTAATCCATTTTACCTTTATTAACACTTTACAACAAAGATGAAAAGTGTTTATGACTTTGTCAATTCTGTCTGTCTGTCTGTCTGTCCATTAGCACGATAACTGCCGTAAAAATAACTTAATCAAAATGAAATTTTAGTATGTTGTTCAGACGGTCTGTAGGACCTATGGGAATATAAATGAATAATATCCCCCAATTAGTTTTGGATTGAACCCGGGTTGAAAAAATGAAATACATTGAACCCTATGGGACCTAATTTTTCAAAATTTTTTAAAGCGGATTTAAAATTCACAAATTGCTCGGAAAATTTTAGGTAATATTCAAATTGTTCCATAAAATATATAAAAAAAAATCAGCGAAATATATTCAGTAGTTTTTTAAATAAAAATTAAAATAATAATAACACCTCTTATATGAAGCGATCACGTGACCATGATATGAAAAGATCACGTGAGCCGCTTCAAAATGATATATGGTATCCATCTTTTCTCAAAATCGTAATTTTTAAAGTTCTTTTTAATTCATATTGAGTGTTGTTTCCGTCCAAAAACCACTCTATTTTTGCTTAAATTCTGTACATCTACATACTGAAACAGCGCAATGACAATATATTTGAGTTTAAATGCTCATCCAAATTTGATTATTTCTACAACGAAGCCTATTTTTCACTGTAAAATGTAAACAGAAAATATGTAGAATGAGTTATATTAGAATTGCTGTATTTCTTTAACACAAAATCATTTAGTTCATGGAGTCTGCATAGCTGATATGAATGAAATATTCATTGATTTTACAAAGAGAAGGACGATTTTTTTCGATGAAGTTTTACGCATAGAGTTTAATTACTTGTAGCTCCATGGTCTTAATTTTTAAATAAAATAAATTATTATAGTATTGTGATGAATGACATGAATGGGAAATTATTTATGAATGAAATGCTGCTTTTATAGAGAGAGCCAGGCGTGTTATTTTTTGATGACGACATTTGAATGAATTTCAGTTGTTTTCGATGAAGTTTTCAAATATAATAAATTATCGTAGTATTATGATAATTCTAAAATTATTACCGAGGAATGTATCACATTTTAGAGATGTTTAAACCAGGCAATTTATATTTCAATGCCGTCATTTGAATGAAGTTCATTTTTTTCGATGAAGGTTTAAGTTTTCAAATATAATAAATTTATGTAGTATTGTTATAAATTTAAAAATATTACCTAGGAATGTATTGCATTTTAGACATATTTAAATAAAATTGCATTGAAATTGGAAAGTGTTTCATAATCAATTCTTTAAGCATGATTGATCATTCTTGTTTCTTTAACAATTCGTTAAATTCAGATGAATTAGGATTATTGATACTTTCGATTACTTAAGTCATTTGTTTTATTTTGGCAAATATTTTTCAAATTTGTATATCGAGTTTTGTCAATTGTTAAAACAGAATAAAAATAGCACGAGTATATCTTCTAACACCATTCTAGCACTTTCATTCTATAATGATCCAATTCCATAGCGATTTCATTTTGGCATATACTTATCAAATTTTATATTTTTTGTAAATGTGTTTACAAATGGGATCATGATGTTTTATTGCTCAAATCTAGCTATGAAGGTAATTGTGTATAGCAAAAATAGAGATTCTTATCCTTTTTTTTAGGAGAATTAAATTAAATATATTGTAGTACGTACCCATATACTGTAGTACGGGTAATCTTTTACTAATTCACGGATATATCTTTTAATCGACGATAATATAAGTAGTACGGCTAAATCTTATACAATTTTAGAGCTTTCATTTTGGAATATATTGATTCTATTTAATATGTTTTGTAAATTGGTTTACAAACGGGACCAGGATGTTTTATTCATCAGATCTGCCTGTGAAGACCATTTTGCATAGCGAGAACAGAGATTTTTGAACTTATTTTCAGGATCATTAAATTAAATATTTTATTAGATTGTTTTAAATAATATTGTCATTTAGAATACCACAAGAATTTGCCCATAATTGTGAATTTTAAATTTCTTTAGATTATATATTCCGTACAGAGAACGGACATACTGCTAGTTACTCATAATTCCCAACGTCTTATTTTGAAAGGCCTGCGACTCCTTCTAAATTTAATGTTAAAACTTCCAGACGGCTTCCTTTATTAATTACCAAACTGCTGATTCAAAGCAGCAAGCGAAGCCATTTGTAAACCGTCGTCTGCTGACACATTTAATGGCCAACCGCTGTAAGTAAACACACACTTTTGACATGACTTAAAAGATCGAATTTTGACGCATGGTGGAATAACCACACCTCACTACTCAGCAGAAAATTAAACGCCGCCATTTAGAAAATAAACGTTTGGGTACTGCAATTAATAGAAGAAATAGTCTGGATTATGCCGGTGATAAATATAAACATTTCCCGGTTGCAGTCATTTCTCTCTCATATATATATATATATATATATATATATATATATATATCACTCTTCCCCTATGGCTTAAATCAAATTTATAATAATAATAATGTAGTTAACAATAATTTTGAATACAATTCTAATAAATCTTCAGTATATAAACATCTTTTTCAGTATTCAAAGTCATTAACTCCTAGTAAAAGGGATATAAGCGTGGCAAAGGAAAAAGTAACTTAAGTAAAACTATTGATTACAATGCAGACATTTTAAAATTACAATATAATTATTCTCAAACTTTCAATTTTCTACCTTTTAGAACTTGGTTATGTAAAGTCAGAAAATGCAAATTAAGTATTGTTTATACTAATTTTTAAAAATTAAAATTAAGTCATGAGCATTTTAAACATTTATTTTATGATTTGCTTCTTTCACGTACAGTTTCTTTAAATTATCACCTACTCCATTCACCAAATCCACATACTAAAATAGCTTATTGTGTAATTTCTTTTAAACACCCTATTCTTAATTCTCTCAACTTCAATAATTTATTTGCAAAACATCAGCACTTGTTACCAGTAAATGATATCAAAATACAAAAATCATTCAAATATAATTTACCAATTGGTAGAACTATTTACAATTACAATGAAGTTTCCAGGACATTAAACTCCGATGACCTTATATCATGTGTATGCAGCGATAAAAATCTAACCCCTTATGTCAACTCCTCTCATGGACACATTATTACTGGGGATCTCAGTATAGTTCAGGATTATATACTTAGGGAAATTATGAATAAAGGTTCTAAATTTCGCATTCCATTCTGCCATCACCCCAAACAACTTCTTCAGTCTATATCTTTTGATTGTGATAAATTCATATATCAACTAGTTTGGTCACATTCCATTCCTATTGAAGCATTCCATCTATGGAAGTATACCACCTTACATTTTCTTAAAAATGTTATAATAAACATTAAATTAACGAAGCCTAGGTATCCTTATAAACAACTCCCATCTGCTATTAAAGAACTACAACAACATTTTGTCATAACTTAAGTAGATAAAGCTTCTAATAATTATGCCATCATTTGTAAAAAATATTAGGTTTCTCTGTTACAGAATTACTTAAAAAATAATCAAATTTTTAAACCCATTAATAATCAGTCTATCAAAATCAAAACTAAAATGCTAAAATTATATGCACAATTAAATATTAATTGTAAGTTTTTTAAATTTCCTTATGTTACTTTGGTTCCTAAATTCCATAAATCACCTCTCAGTTTTAGAACGGCCACTTGTGGACATAATACCTTTACCACTACAGCTAGTAAGTACTTGCTTAACTGTTTAAATAGAATTAATGAATATCTTAAATTTAGGAATTCAGGATATTTCATTTTGAACAATAGTCTTGATTTAGTTAATCACTGTTCCAAGGCAAATATGAAACATTGCGAATTATGGAGGGAGTACAACCTACAAAGATGGTCCCTGTGCTTCTCCTACAATTCATATACAGTTCCCTAAGAGAACACCTGCGAAAGGATGAGCAAGCCATGTTTCTGGGAAATATGGACAGCGATGGCTCAGTTACAGAGGGGCGCACAGCAGGGCGTTCTTGGGGAGAGCTGACCCTTGTCCGGTTCGGCCGCACGTGCACCCAAGGTCGTGGGATCTTGGCCCACCTGCCAGATATTAATTCTGGGGTGATCGACATCCTCCTGTCATCACAGCACCCAATAGCTGGGCATAATTCTGAAATATCCAATGAAAATACCAGGGGCTTCAATTGGCGGAACCAGTAAAAAACCTGGGGCTTAATTGTGTAGGAGGAGACATTTTTCGGATGTTCGAGAGTGTTAGATTTTTCAAAAAGAGAGAAGAGAATTGATTTTGTGCTTCGGAGAGAAAGTTCTCCAAAAGACGTCTGCAGCGATGACCGGTTTTTCCGCGGTCGAAGTTCCCCGCATCCAGTGACGACCCAACGAAGCATCGAAGGTACGAAATGCATGTCCCTTATACTCAGTCTGTTTGACACTATGTTAGTTAATTTCGCACTCTCTCGACATCTTATTCAATTTACACTTGAGTGAAATAATCAGAGTGAATTTAATTGTAAACTTAAATGAAGGAGATTTTTAATTATATACTTTAAATATTCATGATTTAGAGAATGCCAACACGAATTTCAATGGAGAGTGATTATGATTTAGTAAGAATGTTAATTGAATCAATTAAATATGTTTTTATTATTTTTTTTAATTTCCTTTTTGTTAATAAATATATTGTTAATGTTTTATATCATGTCCGTTGTCCTCATTTTCCATTAATTTGATTTTTATGTATTTTTATTCGACACGGCCAATGTCGGAGATTGTTTTAATGAACAATATTACTGAATTATGCGTTCTGACCGGACGTGTGGTTAAAATCCACATAACAATCACCTTAGCAAGCTTCCACAAATTCTTGGTCTCCATACTTTTTATTTTAAAGACCTATTTAATAATATTGTCATTAAAGATTTATATAAAGTTATTATCTCTCTTTATCATGACTATCTATCTTCCAATAATTTTGCATTTAATGTCAAAAATTTTCCTATGCTCTTGCACTTTGTGTTATACAGCAATTATATTATCCAAGGTGATAACATTTATTTACAAACATCTGGTGTACCACAAGGTGGCTGTAGTAGTAGTATTCTCGCTAACTTATATCTTTATTATTATGAATGTCATTTTAACTCTAATTCATATATTATATATAGATATGTTGACGACTTAATTCGTATTATCATTGATGATTCCTATCCAATTAATAATGATTTTTACCCATCTAACCTAGAATTAATTCCTAATGAGCCTAGCGTTAGTCAAACTGTAAAATTTTTAGACCTAAATTTAAATACCCTCAATAATCATGTAATCACCAATCTATATGATAAAAAAGATTCTTACAACTTCACTATCATAAAACCTGCTATCATATCATTCTTGTAATTCTATTCAATTGTTTAGAAACATCGCTTTAAACCAACTATTTCGAATACATCGACTTTCTCATCCTCAGTTTCACTTTCTCCACATCAATAATCTTAAACGCATTTGTCAAAATTACCAATATCCGGAAGTATTTGTAAATAATATTATTAATAATTTCAAATATACCACGTAATCATTTTACACATGCATTATTTATCTTTGATTGGATAACTCATTTTTGAGAATTCACCCATTCTTATCACCTAACTTACCACTTGGCCTGAGTCTAATACTGTTTACTATTTTCGAAAGACTATTTTCCAGTTGTCCTGAGTCCTATACTGATTACTATTTTTGAAAGTCTCCATACATATTATGTTTCGTTCAAATGTATTCATTCCGGTGCCCACTCGCATTGACGAAGTGAGGTGAAATGCTCAGTCGCTTGTTCAACCTACACGTGGTAGCAGTGCTCGTGAGTAAGTAATTTCTGTTCGAGGAGGTTTTTTCATTTTTCTGATTTGTAATTCTATTGATTTATTTTTTCTCCTTCCGCTAGCCAGTAGACAGTTCCAATGGTGTCTATAGTTAAATACTATCGCCATCTTAGAAACTGGCTATTCTATCGGTTTCAATTCCAATTGTATGGCTGTCCTGATGAGAAATCAATTTCGAACTAACCGTCATGTTTTGTGTAGTTTCAATTGATTGTTCTCTATGTCTTAATCTTTTATCTTGAGCTAATTATTATTGCCTTTTCTCATTTTTGCCGTGTTTTCTTTTTAATATATTTATATACTTTTAATTGTGAATTTTGTATCCTAATATTCTTCTCATTCCCCCTTCCATTGTAGTGATATGTTACCTTCTATCTTTATCCTTAGTCTTGGTCTATAGTTACTCATTTGTAACAGATATGCTAGAGATGGAGTTTTTTTGTACACACAGTAGTTTATGCATAATTTTCGATTAAATCTTTCAATTTTTATTTATATATATATATGAAATATTTTCTACTTTATAACATTTTTTTGAAATATTTATGAAATACTTTCTTTACATTTTTAGCATCATAATTTCTTCTTCCTTTGGTTATTATGTAATCATATATATATATAATTATATAATATCCAAAAGAAAGAAGAAATTATGATGCTAAAAATGTAGAAAATATTTCATAAAATTGCGCTGTATAGCTGTTAATTTCAAACAAGAAAGATCAATCATGCATAAGCATTGACTATGAAACACTTTCCAACTGAAAAGCAATTTCATTTAAAAATTTTAATAATGTGACACATTCAGTGGTGATATCTTTTACATTATCACAGTATTACAGTAATTTATTATACTTAAATATATAAGACAGTATCGAAATATAAACCATCTGATTCTCTATGCAAAATCAATGAATATTTCATTCATGTAACTTGTATTCCAGACTCCCGAGCTAAATAATTTTATGTGAAAACAATTCAGCAATTCTTATGTAACTCACCTTACAATCGCTTGAGATATTTGCATTCTGCATAAGTTAAAATTAGGCTTCGTTGAAGAAATAATAAAAGTTTAGGGATCATTTAAAATCACAACTATTGTAATTTCGTAGGCACGGAATTTAGATACACAGATAATATATGTGTGTGTGTGTGTTGTATGTATTCAAAGTATTGGAATCGTGCCGAAGATCGGAACTCAAATTTTCGAAGGATCCCCACGTTTTGGGACTTCTAGAACACGACAAAACTATTTTTAGGAAGACGTCTGTGTGTGTAAGGGTGTATCTGCGTGTGTTTCTGTGTGTCTGTGAGGATATTGCATCCACTCTAACTGAAAAACTAATGGACCTAATTTCATAAAATTTGGTAGGTACGTTTATTGTGGAAATCCCTGATGTTCGTTAGATTACAGTATGATTCGTAATAAAAGAATCTGCCTTCTTTGCGAAATGGCCGGCAGAAATTGCCTTTATCTACTCTAGCTATAAACTAATGGAACAAATTTAACAAAATTTGGTGTATAATATTTCAATAACCTACAAGTGATTTATATACCAAATTTAACAAAATTTAGTATATAAATCATTTGTAGGTTATTCTAGTATGATTCGGGAGAAAGGAACGGGCTATTTTTGCGAAATGGCCCGCAAAAATCGTTAAATATAAAAATAGAAGACTACGTGTGCTCAATTATATCAATTAAATTCCTATTTTATACGTGATTTTTGACAACAAAAAGAATAAGACTAACCCCATTACTCTAGGACTAGCCGTTCTTGAGATATTATAGTTTTTTCGCGTTTTCACTACGTCACCTTTGACAATAAGTCCAGCTATCAAATGGGAACCAAATTCAAGTTTAACGTGCAAATTCAATGTCATTTAAAATACTTATGGCTGTTATTTTGTGCAGATAAACTCAAATTATTATTAAAAAAATAAAGAGAACGTGAATATGAGTCCGCAGGGAAAGACATGTGCTGCCCACATCAGAATTCTTAACAATATTATAACGATGATTCATAGAAGTGAACGGGGATTATTTGCAGGCCATTTCGAAAAAAATGTAGGATCTATATTTAAAGATCCACCAAATTTTTGTAGAATAAAATGTTTAGCATATTTAAGCCGTGTACCAAATTTTAACTCTCTACGACGTAGGAAAGTGCATTAAAAATGCCATCAAATAAGTATATCATGAAGAGTTATATAAAATAAAATAAAAATTTGAAAAATTCGTATCTACCAAATTTATTTTAAAATGTGAAGCCTCTCTTATATACAAAATAATTAAACTCTTGGAAAGATATTTATTATATAATATATCTCTTTTTCCTTTCTGGAGGATATTCCAAAAGTCAGAATTTAATTGAATTTGTTTTTCTTCCTATATTAAATATATTTTAATTAAAAAACTACCTAACATATTTTACTGAAATTTTTTTTATATATTTTATGGGATAATGTGAATATTTTCTAAAAATTTCGAAGCAATTTGTGAATTTTAAATTTGCTTAAAAAATGTTTGAAAAATTAGGTCCCATAGGGTTCAATGTTATTCATTTTTTCAACCAGGGTTCAATAAAAAACTAATTGGGTGATATTATTTATTTATATTCCCATAGGTACCACAGACCGTCTGAAAAACATACTAAAATTTCATTATATATAAAAATATTTGTAATTGCGGTAAGCATAATGCTAATCATAATGCTATCTCTATGGAAGGTTTAATGGTTCGTTTTTAATTAATATCTAGACAACTCCTGGTCTTAGAAACTCGAAACATGGACTCAATTTTAAGTGCGGCTATTCCAAGTATACCTCGAAAATTTCATCCTATTCGGTGCATCCGTTCTCCCGTGATGATGAGACAAACATAGACACAAGACAGATTTTCAATTTTATTTATATAGACTAGCAGCATACCCGTTCTTCGTACGGAGTATATAATATAAAGAAACTTATAATTCGCAATCATGTGCAAATTCTGTTAAAATATTAAATTTATTGCTCCGAAAGAGAAGTTTAAGAATATATATTCTCACTATGCAAAATTATCTTCACGGGCAGATCTGAAGAAAAAAAATCCTGACCCCTTTTGTAAGCAAATTTACCAAAAAAAAAAAAAGGAATTGAATCAATATATGCAACCCCGTACTACTTATATTGTCGCAGATTAGAAAATATGTCAGTGTGTTACTAGAAGATTACCCGTATTGCAACATAATTTTCAAAAATATTTGCCAAAATAAAAGAGATGACGTAATAAATTGAAAATATCAATAATCCCCGTATTCTTTATACCAGAAGGTCGTAATTGATTCCAATATATGCCAATATATATCAAAACATATGCCAATATACCTGTACCCTGTACTACTTATATTCTCGTAGATTAAAAGATATACCCGTGTATTTGTAGAAGATTACTCGTACAAAGTACAATATATGAGTTTAAATAATTTTTGTCATAATAAAAGAATTGCATAATAACTTGAAAATATCAATAATCAACCCTGAATCAATAATCCCCGAAAATATCAATAATAATAACGTTTAAACCTGAAGACCTTAATTGATATTATCCAGTTAAAAATGCTATAAGAAAAATCAAATCGTTCTTTTCTAAAATATATTTTTATATCCATTTATTATTAACACTTTACAACAAAGTTGAAAAGTGTTTATGACTTTGTTCATTCTGTCTGTCTGTCTGTCTGTCTGTCTGTCTGTCCGTTAGCACGATAACTGCCGTAAAAATGAGTTTATCAAAATGAAATTTTAGTATGTTGTTCAGACGGTCTGTAGGACCTATGGGAATATAAATAAATAATATCACCCAATTAGTTTTTTATTGAACCCGGGTTGAAAAAATGAAATACATTAAACCCTATGGGACCTAATTTTTCAAACATTTTTTAAGTAAATTTAAAATTCACGAATTGCTTCGAAATTTTTAGGAAATATTCACATTATCCCATAGAATATATAAAAAAAAATTCAGTAAAATATGTTAAGTAGTTTTTTAATTAAAAAAATTATTTAATATAGGGAAAAAAACAAATTCAATTAAATTCTGACTTTGGGATATCTTCCAGAAAGAAAAGAGAGAGATATCTATATAAATAAAATTGAAAATCTGTCTGTCTGTCTGTCTGTCCCGTCATCACGGGAGAACGGCTGAACCGAATTTGATGAAATTTTGTGGGTAGCCTAGAAATAGCCCCACTTAAAATTTAGTCTATGGTTGGAATTTCTACGACCAGTGGTTCTCGAGATATTAGTAAAAAACAAAACTTTCGTTTGTCTCATCATCACGAGAGAACGGCTGAACCGAATTTAATGAAATTTTGTGGGTGGCCTTGAAATAGGCCCCCATAAATTTTGCCCAAATTTCAAGTTTCTAAGACCAGGGGTTGTCGAGATATTAATGAAAAACGGAACTTTTTTTATAGGAGTTCTGCTCTCCAACTCCGTGGTTTATCCAAACGGAAAGGATAAAAATCGTTTGTTTAAAGCGTCAAAGGGAATTAAAACTTTATTTTTGAGTTTGATGCTGGATTTTTGCATTAAATAGTCACTATCTGAAAGCATGAATTGTTTGAAACATGAATTTAAATGGAAAAATCTACCTCCATGTTTTTACATGTATTAACCTCCATGTATTTCACAAGCTTTTACTCAACGATTTGAAGTATAAAGAAATTAAAATGGTTATTTAATTTCGCATTTTATGAGGAAGATTCTATCTTATATCATGCTACTCGGCAAAGGAATGGAATTAAATGTGTTTGTTAATGATTATTATTATTTTTTCTATTTGTATAATAAATAAATGGATGTAAAAATATATTTTATAAATGAACGGTTTGATTGTTCTTTTAATTATATATATTTCGGACTGCGTACATTATTTTTATTTATTTTAGCAAAGAGGTTTCAAGCTCATATATTGTGTTCTGCTAATAAACTCATAATAAATGAACGGTTTGATTGTTCTTTTAATTATATATATTGCAAACTGCGTACATCACACTTTTATTTATTTTAGCAAAGAGGTTTCAAAGCTCATATATTGTGTTTAACTAATAAACTCATAAATTGTGTTTACCA
Source organism: Amaurobius ferox (assembly GCA_951213105.1). Lineage (NCBI taxonomy): Eukaryota > Metazoa > Arthropoda > Arachnida > Araneae > Amaurobiidae > Amaurobius > Amaurobius ferox. The sequence goes on along the minus strand of OX578147.1, from coordinate 140,629,428 downwards.
AATAAATTCATTTAGCCGATTGTTGAAGCAGAAAAAGAGTAGAACGGACGTATGTATCTTCTAATACAATTTTAGTGTTTTCATTTAGTATATATACAGACGGGATATGGATATCTTATTCTTCAAATCTGCAAATTTAGAGCTACGAATTTAGCGGAATATCTCTAAATAACTTGGTAACTTTTCTTAAACTTTACCAAATTAGAGGAAATATCTCCAAATTGATAAAAATGACCCAAATCAATGAAATTAAATTTGTTTTTTTAGAATAGAGTACTGAAATGATGTTTCTGTAGCATTTGTCGGTCAGTCCATCCATCCTACTTAGTAACGCATTTAACTAATTATTTTAATATCACTAAATTGATAAAAATATTTGTAAATCCATAAAAATATCATGGAGACGAAAATGTCGCCAAACCTTCCATGGAGATCACATTATTCAGACGACATGATTTCCATCAATTTATTTGAAGCAGATGATATCATGTCGCTTAGCAACGGATCCAATGTGTTATGTGTCATACGATTTTTATTAAATCTAATAAAAATATGTATATAAAATAAATTTCATTGACATTGCATTTTTAACTGGATAATATCAATTACGGTCTTCAGGTTTAAACATCATTATTATTGATATTTCGGGGACAGTTGATTCAGGAATTATTGATATTTTCAAATTATTATGCTATTGTTTCATTATGACGAAAATTGTTGAAACTCATATATAGTACGTTGTACAAGTAATCTTCTACAAATGCACGGGTATATCTTCTAATCTACGAGAATATAAGTAGTACAGGTATATTGGCTAAATTTTTATATATATTGTCATATATTGGAATCAATTACGACCTTCTGGTATTAAGATTACGGGGATTTTTGATACTTTCAATTTATTACGTCATCTTTTTTATTTTGGTAAATATTTTTAAGACTCATATTACAATATGTTTAAGCTTCTACTAACACACTGGCATATTTTCTAATTTGCGACAATATAAGTAGTACGTGGTTGCATATATTGATTCAATTCTTATTTTTTGTGTGTGAATTTGTTTACAAAAGGGGCCAGGATATTTTATTCTTCAGATTTGCCCGTGAAGATAATTTTGCATAGTGAGAACAGATATTCTTAAACTTCTCTTTATGAGCAATAAATTTAATATTTTATCAGAATTTGCACATGATTGCGAATTATAAGTTTTTTTATATTATATACTCCGTACGAAGGACGGGTATGCTGCTAGTTATATAATAAATATCTCTCCATTTGTTTAAACGTTTTGCATATGGGAGTGGCTTCATATTTTAAAATAAATTTGGTAGATAACAATTTTTCATTTTTTTTAAATTTTATATAACTCTTCTTGATAAATTTAATTGATGGCATTTTAAATGCACTTTCCTACGTCCTAGAGAGTTAAAATTTGGTACACAGCTTAAATTTGTTGAACATTTTATTCGACAAAAATTTGATGGATCTTTAAATATAGATCATACATTTTTTTCGAAATGGCCTGAAAATAATCCCCGTTCACTTCTATAAATCATTGGTGTAATATTGTTAAAAATTCTGATGTGGACAGCACATGTCTTTCTCTGCAGACTCATATTCGTTCTCTTTATTTATTCAATGATAAGTTGAGTTTATCTGCACAACATAAGTATTTTAAATGACATTGAATTTACACGTTAAACTTAAATTTGGTTCTCATTTGATAGCTGGACTTATTGTCAAAGGTGGCGTAGCGAAAACGCGAAAAAACTAGAATATCTCAAGAACGGCTAGTCCTAGAGTAATGGGGTTAGTCTTATTCTTTTTGTTGTCAAAAATCACATATAAAAAAGGAATTTAATTGATATAATTGAGCACACGTAGTCTTTTATTTTTATATATAACGATTTTTGCTGGCCATTTCGCAAAAATAGCCCGTTCCTTTTTCCCGAATCGTAGTAGAATAACCTACAAATGATTTATATACAAAATTTTGTTAAATTTGGTATATAAATCACTTGTAGGTTATTGAAATATTATACTCCAAATTTTGTTAAATTTGTTCCATTAGTTTATAGCTAGAGTAGATAAAGGCAATTTCTGCCGGCCATTTCGCAAAGAAGGCAGATTCTTTTATTACGAATCATACTGTAATCTAACGAACATCAGGGATTTCCACAATAAACGTACCTACCAAATTTTATGAAATTAGGTCCATTAGTTTTTCAGTTAGAGTGGATGCAATATCCTCACAGACACACAGAAACACACGCAGATACACCCTTACACACACAGAGGTCTTCCTAAAAATAGTTTTGTCGTGTTCTAGAAGTCCCAAAACGTGGGGATCCTTCGAAAATTTGAGTTCCGATCTTCGGCACGATTCCAATACTTTGAATACATACAACACACACACACACATATATTATCTGTGTATCTAAATTCCGTGCCTACGCAATTACAATAGTTGTGATTTTAAATGATCCCTAAACTTTTATTATTTCAACGAAGCCTAATTTTAACTTATGCAGAATGCAAATATCTCAAGCGATTGTAAGGTGAGTTACATAAGAATTGCTGAATTTTTTTCACATAAAATTATTTAGCTCGGGAGTCTGGAATACAAGTTACATGAATGAAATATTCATTGATTTTGCATAGAGAATCAGATGGTTTATATTTCGATACTGTCTTATATATTTAAGTATAATAAATTACTGTAATACTGTGATAATGTAAAAGATATCACCACTGAATGAATCACATTTTAGAAATTTTTAAATGAAATTACATTTCAGTTGGAAAGTGTTTCATAATCAATGCTTATGCATGATTGATCTTTCTTGTTTATTATTCAAATAGAAAAAATAATTATTAAATTTAACAGACAGATTTAATTTAATTGCGTTTCTGAGTAACATGATATAAGATAGAATCTTCCTCATAAACTGCGAAATTAAAGAGCCATTTTGATTTCTTTATACTTTTCATTGTTCAGTAAAAGCTGGTTTAAAATAAACCAAGGATATAGATTTCCCCTTTAAATCATGTTTCAAGCAATTCATGTTTTCAGAAAGTGACTAATTAGCGCAAAAAATCTCCCATCAAACACAGAGATTAAATTTTAATTGACTTTCAAACGATTTTCAAGCTTTTCGTTTGGATAAACCACGGAGTTAGAGAGTAGAACTCTTAGGAAAAAGTTTCGTTTTTCATTAATATCTCGACAACCCCTGGTCTTAGATACTCGAAATTTGGGATAAATTTATGGGGAGCTATTTCAAGGACATCCACAAAATTTCATCAAATTCGGTTCAGCCGTTCTCCCGTGATGACGGGACAAACAGACAGACAGATTTTCAATTTTATATATATAGACTAGCAGCATACCCGTTCTTCGTACGGAGTATATAATATAAAGAAACTTGAAATTCATAATCATGCCCAAATTCTTATAGTATACTAAATGACATGTTTAATCAAAATATTCTGTTAAAATATTTAATATAATGCTCCTAAAAAGAAGTTTAAGAATCTCTGTTCTCGCTATATAAAATTATCTTCATGGACATATCTGAAGAATAAAACATCTTGGACCCCTTATGTAAGCAAATATAAAAAAAATATGGAATTGTATCAATATATGCAAAATAAAAGCGTTAAAATTGTATGGGACCCGTACTAATTATATACGCGAATATTAGAAAATATAACCTGTATTAGTAGATTACATGTATAAATTGAAAATACCAATAAACCCGTAATCTTTAAATCTGAAGACAGTCATTTATTCCAATATATGTCAAAATTAAAGTGCTAAAATTATATGGGGAGATATACACGTACTACTTATAATGTCCGATTATTAGTAGAAGATTACCCGTTTTGCAATATGAGTCACAAATGTTTTTTGGTAAAATACAACAGACGACGTAATAAATTGAATATATAATTAATCCCCGCAATCTTCATACCAGAAGACTGTACTTGATTCCAATATATATGCCAATATATGTCAAAATATATGCCAATATACCTGTACTACTTATATTCTCGCAGGTTAGAAGATATACCCGTGCATTCCTAGAAGATTACTCGTACAACGTACAATATGCGTGTGTCAGCAATTTTTGCCGCAATAAAACAATGGCGCAATAACTTAAAAATATCAATAATCCCTGAATCAATAATTCCGGAAAATATCAATAATAATAATGTTTAAACCTGAAGAGTATAATTGATATTATCCAGTCCAAAATGAAATGGCAATGAAATTTATTTTATATACATATCTTCATTATTCAAATCGGAAAGGATTTAATAAAAATCGTCTGCCGCATAAACACATTGGATTTAAATCCGTTGCTAAGCGACATGATATCATTTGCTTCAAATAAATTGGTAGAAAAAATATCGTCTAAATAGTTATATTTCTATGGAACATTTGGCAACAGTTTCGTTAAATTAGCGACATTTTAAAAAATCGCCAAATTTATCGCCAAGTGGGACTGTAGAACTGACAGTTCCACTTTGCGACAAATTGACGAAATATCATCACAATACTATCCCCTAACAAAAAACAATTAATATCATTTATGTAGCGCAATTTTATCAATTTCAAGATATTTTTATAGATTCGAAAACATTTTTATCAATTTGGTGACATTTTAAAACTTCGCTAAATGTATTACTAAGTAGGATGGTTGGTCTGACAGAGAAATGCTAACCAAACATCATTTCAGTACTCTCTTCTAACAAAACAAAAAAAAATTTCATTGATATGAAGAAGACACAAGCCACACGACCAACCCGAAGGTTTATGGCAGCTGGTTGTGTGTCGTTTATATCAATTTGGCGACATTTCCGTCAATTTGGCAAAGTTTAAGAAAAGTTGTCAAATTAGCGATATCCCTCCAAATTCGTAGCTTTGAATTTGCAGATCTGAATGAAACATTCTTATCCCGTTTCAATATACTAAATGAAAACACTACAATTGTATTAGAAGATATACCCGCTCTACTCTTTTTCTGTTTCAACAATCGGCTATATGAATTTATTGGCTAAACACAATATATATGTTTAGTAGCTAAATGCGATATAAGCTTGAAAACTCTTTGCCAAAATAAATGAAATTGATGTACGCAGTCAGCAATTAATATAATTAAAAGACAAATCAAACCGTCCATTCATAAGATATACTTTTACATCCATTTATCCATTTATTTATTATTTAAATCGAAAAAAAATAATAAAAACATTAACAAATACATTTAATTTAATTGCGATGCCGAGCAACATGATATATCCTCCTAAAATGTTAAAATTTATTAACCACTAACAGCACACCCGTTATTCGTACGGAGTGTATAATTTAAAGAAACTTAAAGTTCGCAATCATGTGCAAATTCTGTTAAAATATTAAATTTATTGCTCCTAAAGAGAAGTTTAAGAATATATGTTCTCACTATGCAAAATTATCTTCACTATCAGATCTGAAGAATAAAACATCCTGCCCCCTTTTGTAAGCAAATTTACAGAAGAAAAAATAGGAATTGAATGAATATGAGCAACCCCGTACTAATTATATTGTCGCAGATCAGAAAATATGCCAATGTGTTAGCAGAAGATTACCCGTATTGCAATATGCGTCTCAAAAATATTTGCCAAAATAAAAGAGATAACGTAAAAAATTGAAAAGATCAATAATATCCGTACTCTTTATACCAGAAGGTCGTAATTGATTCCAATATATGCCAATATATATCAAAACATATGTCAATATACCTGTACTACTTATATTCTCGTAGATTAAAAGATATACACGTGTATTTGTAGAATATTCGTACAACATACAATATATGAGTTTAAACAATTTTTGTCATAATAAAATAATTGCATAATAACTTGAAAATATCAATAATCCTTGAATCAATAATCCCCGAAAATATCAATAATAATAATTTTTAAACCTGAAGACCGTAATTGATATTATCCAGTCAAAAATGCTATAAGAAAAATCAAATCGTTCTTTTCTAAAATATATTTTTATATCCATTTATTTATTATTCAAATCGAAAAAATAATTATTAAAATTAACAGACAGATTTAATTTAATTGCGTTTCTGAGTAACATGATATAAGATAGAATCTTATAACATGTTAAATATGTCATGTCTTATAACATAAACTGCGAAATTAAATAACGATTTTGATTTCTCTATACTTCTCATTGTTCCGTAAAAGCTTGTTTTAAATAAACCATGAACCATGGAGATAGATTTCCCCTTTAAATCATGTTTCAAACAATTCATGTTTTCAGAAAGTGACTAATTAACGCAAAAAATCTCCCATCAAACTCAGAGATTAAATTTTAATTCACTTTCAAACGATTTTCAAGCTTTTCGTTTGGATAAACCACGGAGTTAGGGAGTAGAACTCCTAGGAAAAAGTTCCGTTTTTCATTAATATCTCGACAACCCCAGGTCTTAGAAACTCGAAACTTGGACAAAATTTATGGGGGGATATTTCAAGGCTATTCACCAAATTTCATTAAATTCGGTTCAGCCGTTTTTTCGTGATGATGGGACAAACGAAAATTTCGTTTTTTACTAATATCTCGAGAACCACTGGTCGTAGAAACTCAAAATACGGATATAATTTTAAGTGGGGCTATTTCTGGGCTACCCACAAAATTTCATCAAATTCGGTTCAGCCGTTCTCCCGTGATGGTGTGACAAACAGACAGACAGACAGACAGACAGATTTTCATTTTTATTTATATAGATTTAATGGACGAGATTTTAAAAATGATGTATAACAAATTTCAATATGTAAAGCACCGATTCTTCATGATTTAATATACCATTATGGACGTGAAATAATTAAAAATTTTAAAATCATAGAGGTTATTGGAATGTACAATTCGCTATAGAGGAAGAAAGAATATAATATACAGAGTTGCTAGGAAAATCGTTAAGAACCCCAATGACTTTGTAAGGAAAGGCCCACGAGTGTGCACTCATCAGGTCTATTTATAATAAAAGAGCCGTGCCTGATGGAATAAATATAATTGCAGAGTCACTAGCTGAGAATTTAAGTCAAGATAACGAATTCTTTGACAAAGCGGGCTAAGTGAAAAAGCCAATTAAAGATTGCCGAGCTTTGCCAAATGAGTAGAAACCGGGGTGGGACAGCCCAGCGGTTAGCGAGCGGGGATTGCACTCGGACGACCTGATTTCCATTCCCGGCTCTGCCCAAAATGTCCAAGCGTGCACACGGAGCACGGGCACGTTAAATATGTGAGTCCATATGTCCTTTCATGGGATTGGTGGTAGAGGAAGGAAGGTACGGTCCTTGTGGATGTTGCCCCCACTGAGTTCCGGTATAAATTGAGTGGCACTGTCCCGGTCGTCCAAACAGGTACCTTACACTTTCGGGTAGATTAGGTGGTTTGGGTCAAAGAAGGAGAAATGAGTACGAATCGACGTTAGAAACGCACAAGAAACGCAGGGTAGTTAACACTCGTAAAATAGTCGTATTACCAAAGAGTGTAACACAGCGATATGTGCAATGTTTTTCAAAATACGCTGAAAAAATATTTCTCAAATGCAAATGTGCATTGTCGCTGACTGCGGCTATTTACAACTTCAACACTAGATACGCCAATAAATAGAGAGTGCCAAATAAATGTCTTCTGTAACAGTGTTATTGTTGATGACTGATCATTAGACAATGCTACACAACTTTGTAATTGGCTTTTTTCGTTTATCTCACTTTATTGCAGAGTATTTTGTCATAACTTTTAAATTTTGCGATAGAGGCCTTGAAATTGCTTTCGCTGGATCAGTCACGGTTCCTTTACTATATGTTCCTTTACTTAGACCTTACGTGTATACTCGTGGATACTTACAAAATTATTGAGATGAGATATCAGCAAATGAATTTTAAAGCCTGCTTAAAATAAAATAAAATTATTATTACATGTGAAATTTATCTTTCTAAACAGTGTTGATTTTGTTGAGACCCAGACCGTCCGACCTACCAGAAAGGTGTAAAGTAACTGTTTGGACGGCCGGGAAGAGCCACCCAATTTAGACCGGAACCCAGTGGGGGAGGCATCCTCAGAGACCGCACCCTCCTTCCCCTACCACCGACGACAATCCTGGGTGGGTTAATGGAGCGCCTAGATAAAAAATATATCTGTATCTCCTGGATGAAGTAAGAGATCATGAATTTTGCATTATATGTGTTGCAACAATTGGTAGGATGAAATGTTCAAAAAGTAGTTCAAGTGCTGATGCTGCATACATTACAATGAGAAAACCCAAGAGGAAAAGGAGGGGCAAAAAAATTAGACTCAGTAACAAGAGATTCAGGGGTGACCAATAAGAAAGCAGCTAGCAGAGCGGGGAGGAGCCTCATACAAGAAGAGCGTAGAAGGCATCAAGTATCATGGTTATTTTTTCAAACGGCTCAAGGGGCTTGGAAAGATTTGATTTCAAGCAATTAATAAATTTGGCGATGCTGGAAAGGTTGATTTCTTTAAATAAGGATTTGAGGTCTCTGAGAATCGTAAGAATTTCACTTTTGCCGTTGTCATTATGAGTATCCTTATTGGAATTTCCTTCCTCAGAAGAGGGGGGGGGGGTTCTGACCGTTAGAACTGGCCGCATTTGCGTACGAGTAAATGGGAGTCTGAGAGTGAGAATTGATATTGTTAGTCTCATTTTCTTTGCTTTTGAGGGCCGGGAAGTCCTTTTTCGTGGGAATCGGTTTGTTGGAGTTGTGATTATAATTTAAGGGAGCTTCAGTTTGGTTTTTCACTTGGGGATTTCTACTTTTTTTGGAGAGTCTATTTTGGGGATTTGCCGGACAGAGCCTAAAGTTCGCAGGATGCTCCCCCCGACAATTGCAGCAGAGCGCCGGGGAATCCCGGGGATGCTTGCAATCTCGAGTAAGGTGCGATCCCGCACACTTCAGACATCTGCTCGGGAAACTACAACATTCAGACGAGTGACCGTGGCGCTGACAATTAAAGCATAATTTAAGACCGCTAGAAATAAAGGGCGAGATATAAATTCTGATGTGAAGCAGTTGCTTGATTTCGAGAAAGGAGCTGACAGAATTGTGACTAACAAGCGTGAGAAAAATTGGCAAGGGAGTTCCTAACTTGCGATTTTGAAATTGAGTAATCCTAGCGACTTGGATTCCAAGGGCTCTGAGTTCGTTTTCAATGACTTCAATTTCTGTGTTAGTGGGAAGGCCACGAATTAAGAATTTAGAGGGTTTTTCATTGTATAAATTGAAGGAACTGAAGGGAATATTTTTGTCCGTAAGATACTTTTGCAGTTTGCGGAAGTCTACGATGCTGCTGGGAGAAAGTCTGATCATCTCGCGACTGTACGTTCCAGTGATAGGGGTGTCAAGATGGGTGTTAATGTCCGTAACAAGTTTCTGCCAGTCAGAGCAGGCATTAATGAAGAACGGCTGCGGTTTGATGGTAAATTCCGGATTTTTTGCCTGATCTTGGAGGGTATCAATTTGATCAATATCAAGAAGTTCGAATGAGTTATCAGTTTGGATGGGCGTGGAAGCACGCGGAACGGCAATTTTACAGGTGAGTCTCGGACTCGGGAGTTTGAAATTTTCATCAGTGTAATCCTGATGCGGTTTGTTGTTTTCAATTTCCTGGATATGGGTGGTGTCCTTTTTTTCGTTGAAGTCAACATCAAAAGTTATGGGTTCCGTAGGATTTGTTAAATTAGGTGTCAGTTCGATCGACCGTCCAGCAGGGGAGGGGGGGGGGGGGCAATTGGCAATGAATTTGATAAATTTGGTTTTTCTAGTTTTAAATTTTTTAACAGTGTCGTTATCATAGATAAGTGCGAAGTCAATGCAATCAGGGAAGGGATTAGAAAATGGGTTCTCAAAGTAACGAAATGCAGAAAAGCACTTACCCTGGAACTCCTTCATCGTTACTTCCCCTACCACCAACCTCTCGGAAGCACTTACGGACCCACATGTGTAACTTGATCGTACTTCGTGTGAACACGGCGGCAGTTTTGGAGGGAATCGAACCCGGGCCTACTGAGTGCAATTCCCGCGCGCTAACCACTGGGCTACCGCGCCCTTTTCCAAACAGTGTGTAATAGTACACATCGAATTTAAATCACAAAAATAAAACTGCAGTTTGTGATGATAACATTCTTAACACTTCTTTAAAGTGTAGAGAATAACACTAAAGGATTACAGCAATGGTATTTCGTGAAACTTTGGTTTTCGACTTAAAATATAGCTAAATTTTCAAAATTCAGGTATAATGTATATCAGGATGTAAGGCCGTAATTATCCTGATACAATTTAAAGCAGTATATGGACCACGGAAAACTCTTAGTAATTAAATCACTAAATGCGTACTTCATTAAGATCTCATTAATTTTGGTCTATTATTTAAATTTAATTTATTCGATCACAAGTGGTTAGTATTTTAAAATTAGACTTACACTCCAAGGAATCTGAAACATAACATAATTATCATTAATTAATTCCAAAATGCACAGTCAAAAGAAGAGGCAGGTGTGGATCCAGAATAACATATATATATATCTATATAAATAAAAATGAAAATCTGTCTGTCTGTCTGTCTGTCTGTCTGTCTGTCTGTCTGTTTGTCACACCATCACGGGAGAACGGCTGAACCGAATTTGATGAAATTTTGTGGGTAGCCCAGAAATAGCCCCACTTAAAATTATATCCGTGTTTTGAGTTTCTACGACCAGTGGTTCTCGAGATATTAGTGAAAAACGAAATTTTCGTTTGTCTCATCATCACGAAAAAACGGCTGAACCGAATTTAATGAAATTTGGTGAATAGCCTTGAAATATCCCCCCATAACTTTTGTCCAAGTTTCGAGTTTCTAAGACCTGGGGTTGTCGAGATATTAATGAAAAACGGAACTTTTTCCTAGGAGTTCTACTCCCTAACTCCGTGGTTTATCCAAACGAAAAGCTTGAAAATCGTTTGAAAGTGAATTAAAATTTAATCTCTGAGTTTGATGGGAGATTTTTTGCGTTAATTAGTCACTTTCTGAAAACATGAATTGTTTGAAACATGATTTAAAGGGGAAATCTATCTCCATGGTTCATGGTTTATTTAAAACAAGCTTTTACGGAACAATGAGAAGTATAGAGAAATCAAAATCGTTATTTAATTTCGCAGTTTATGTTATAAGACATGACATATTTAACATGTTATAAGATTCTATCTTATATCATGTTACTCAGAAACGCAATTAAATTAAATCTGTCTGTTAATTTTAATAATTATTTTTTCGATTTGAATAATAAATAAATGGATATAAAAATATATTTTAGAAAAGAACGATTTGATTTTTCTTATAGCATTTTTGACTGGATAATATCAATTACGGTCTTCAGGTTTAAAAATTATTATTATTTATATTTTCGGGGATTATTGATTCAAGGATTATTGATATTTTCAAGTTATTATGCAATTATTTTATTATGACAAAAATTGTTTAAACTCATATATTGTATGTTGTACGAATCTTCTACAAATACACGTGTATATCTTTTAATCTACGAGAATATAAGTAGTACAGGTATATTGACATATGTTTTGATATATATTGGCATATATTGGAATCAATTACAACCTTCTGGTATAAAGAGTACGGATATTATTGATGTTTTCAATTTATTACGTCATCTCTTTTATTTTGGCAAATATTTTTGAGACGCATATTGTAATACGGGTAATCTTCTACTAACACATTGGCATATTTTCTTATCTGCGACAATATAATTAGTACGGGGTTGCATATATTCATTCAATTCCTATTTTTTTTTCTGTAAATTTGCTTACAAAAGGGGGCAGGATGTTTTATTCGTCAGATCTGATCGTGAAGATAATTTTGCATAGTCAGAACATATATTCTTAAACTTCTCTTTAGGAGCAATAAATTTAATATTTTAACAGAATTTGCACATGATTGCGAACTTTAAGTTTCTTTAAATTATACACTCCGTACGAATAACGGGTGTGCTGTTAGTGGTTAATAAATTTTAACATTTTAGGAGGATATATCATGTTGCTCGGCATCGCAATTAAATTAAATGTGTTTGTTAATGTTATTATTATTTTTTTTCGATTTAAATAATAAATAAATGGATAAATGGATATAAAAGTATATCTTATGAATGGACGGTTTGATTTTTCTTTTAATTATATTAATTGCTGACTGCGTACATCAATTTCATTTATTTTGGCAAAGAGTTTTCAAGCTTATATCGTATTTAGCTACTAAACTCATATATTGTGTTTAGTCAATAAATTCATATAGCCGATTGTTGAAACAGAAAAAGAGTAGAGCGGGTATATCTTCTAATACAATTGTAGTGTTTTCATTTAGTATATTGAAACGGGATAAGAATGTTTCATTCAGATCTGCAAATTCAAAGCTACGAATTTGGAGGGATATCGCTAATTTGACAACTTTTCTTAAACTTTGCCAAATTGACGGAAATGTCGCCAAATTGATATAAACGACACACAAACAGCTGCCATAAACCTTCGGGTTGGTCGTGTGGCTTGGGTCTTCTACATATCAATGAAATTTTTTTTTGTTTTGTTAGAAGAGAGTACTGAAATGATGTTTGGTTAGCATTTATCTGTCAGACCAACCATCCTACTTAGTAATACATTTAGCGAATTTTTAAAATGTCACCAAATTGATAAAAATGTTTTCAAATCTATAAAAATATCTTGAAATTGATAAAATTGCGCTACATAAATGATATTAATTGTTTTTTGTTAGGGGATAGTATTGTGATGATATTTCGTTAATTTGTCGCAAAGTGGAACTGTCAGTTCTACAGTCCCACTTGGCGATAAATTTGGCGATTTTTTAAAATGTCGCTAATTTGACGAAACTGTCGCCAAATGTTCCATAGAAATATAACTATTTAGACGATATTTTTTCTACCAATTTATTTGAAGCAAATGATATCATGTCGCTTAGCAACGGATTTAAATACAATGTGTTTATGCGGCAGACGATTTTTATTAAATCCTTTCCGATTTGAATAATGAAGATATGTATATAAAATAAATTTCATTGCCATTTCATTTTGGACTGGATAATATCAATTATACTCTTCAGGTTTAAACATTATTATTATTGATATTTTCCGGAATTATTGATTCAGGGATTATTGATATTTTTAAGTTATTACGCCATTGTTTTATTGCGGCAAAAATTGCTGACACACGCATATTGTACGTTGTACGAGTAATCTTCTAGGAATGCACGGGTATATCTTCTAACCTACGAGAATATAAGTAGTACAGGTATATTGGCATATATTTTGACATATATTGGCATATATATTGGAATCAAGTACAGTCTTCTGGTATGAAGATTAAGGGGATTAATTATATATTCAATTTATTACGTCGTCTGTTGTATTTTACCAAAAAACATTTGAGACTCATATTGCAAAACGGGTAATCTTCTACTAATAATCGGACATTATAAGTAGTACGTGTATATCTTCCCATATAATTTTAGCACTTTAATTTTGACATATATTGGAATAAATGACTGTCTTCAGATTTAAAGATTACTGGTTTATTGGTATTTTCAATTTATACATGTAATCTACTAATACAGGTTATATTTTCTAATATTCGCGTATATAATTAGTACGGGTCCCATACAATTTTAACGCTTTTATTTTGCATATATTGATTCAATTCCATGTTTTTTTTATATTTGCTTACATAAGGGGTCCAAGATGTTTTATTCTTCAGATATGTCCATGAAGATAATTTTATATAGCGAGAACAGAGATTCTTAAACTTCTTTTTAGGAGCATTATATTAAATATTTTAACAGAATATTTTGATTAAACATGTCATTTAGTATACTATAAGAATTTGGGCATGATTATGAATTTCAAGTTTCTTTATATTATATACTCCGTACGAAGAACGGGTATGCTGCTAGTATATATATATATATATAATAGAAGTTTGAAAATCCAATGAACGAAAAGTAAGAAGATGTAACACGATAAACCTAACTTTTTAAAACACCCACAGAATAAAATATAATACAGCAAATCATCAATCATATGGATATAAAATACAAAACACAAGCTATCAAGTTACAGAAAATCAACCAAATTAAAAGATATGGAAACAAAAAAAGAAAAATTTAAACTAAATTCAACTATCTAACTGGCTTACAAAACAAAAGTAAAAATCAACTAATCCTCAAGCAAATGGAAAAAAAAAATAAATAAAATAAATATCGAATCAACAAGTCAATGAAAAATATATAATACAAAGGTATGGAATCGAAATAAGTATAACAAACGAAATCAAGCAATAACGCCTTACACGTGGACGAGGCTCTAAGCCTAAATCATGAATTGTTAACCTCTACAAAAATCTAATCATGTCCAAGTTTTTTGTAGAAGCAAACACAAAAATGTATGTTTCTGAAGAAATAGATAGATTAAATCTATAAACTATTTCTACTTGGACGACATACATAAAGAAGGAATAAAAAAGAAAAAATGAATACCTGGAAAAAGCCCAGCGTATGTACAATCGATTCAATACAGGGAACACTGATAGAAGAGACCAGTGTTGCCATTCGTAAAGAAGAAATAAAAAACCATTTACTGTTGCCATTCATAAGAATTGAAAAACTGTGAAGCGAAATGTTAAGAAAAAGTATTAATATACAAAAAGAGCTACTAAAAAGAGGGGCAAATAATAGTAATGCTGAAGTGGGAAGTGAATGTAAAATATATATATATATATATATATATATATATAATCTATTATTATTTATAAGCATGAGAAGTGAATATATATATATCTATTAAAAATTCTTGCACATTATGATCCCAACAAATTAATGCATCGTCACATAACAATATCTAATTATATTACTACTAATATAGCATTTCGTAATATCTAAGTTTCATCATTACATATTTACATTTTAATATTCATCACACTATTATTATATTCTTCCCTCTATG
This sequence comes from Amaurobius ferox, assembly GCA_951213105.1. Classification (NCBI taxonomy): domain Eukaryota; kingdom Metazoa; phylum Arthropoda; class Arachnida; order Araneae; family Amaurobiidae; genus Amaurobius; species Amaurobius ferox. The sequence goes on along the minus strand of OX578147.1, from coordinate 140,614,353 downwards.
TTTCTATGGGGGTTTCATTTAAAATTATTAAATCAGTATTAGATTGAGCATTGTAAATAAATGCTATAATTCAAATTTCAATCAATTATACTTGTTAAGACGTTGCTACTATTCATTATTTCAATCAATGGATACAAATAACACTGTTAGGTTTTTTTTTTATCTTAGATTACTTATTTCTTATTCTAGTTGTTTAGAGTCATTGGCCAAAGAAATTACAATATTAGAAATTGGGTGACTTACGGGAATGAGACGCTGGGGTTTGTATGTTGAGGGACTTGTTGCTGTCATCAAAAGCGTGATTTTTGTCTTTTATTTATTACACAGATTGGCAACTCTATTCACAAGTCTGCACCCCTAGTGCACACAGCAATAGTGATGAGGTAAGGCGTCTCCACAAAGAATCGGCTATTCTCAGTAATATGCCATGTTGTTGTTGAGACCCAGACCGTCCGACCTACCAGAAAGGTGTAAGGTAACTGTTGGGAAGGCCGGGAAGTGCCGCCCAATTTAGACCGGAACCCAGTGGGGGAGGCATCCACAGGGACCGTACCCTCCTTCCCCTACCACCAACCTCTTGAAAGGACTTACGCACCCACATGTTTAACGTGATCGTACTCCGCATGAACACGGCGGCAGTTGTGGCAGCGTGCAAATCCAGCGCTTAAACCACCGAGCTACCGCGCGCGAAATGTGCCAACGCGGTGTTCCCAGGTGGTCACCCACCCAAGTACTAACTGCGCCCGATGGTACCCGACTTCGGTGATCTAACGAGAAAGGTGTTTTCAGCACGGTACGGCCGTTGGTTCTATTAATATGCCATGTGTAGCAGGACGTATCCACTTATCAGGAATCCGTTCCATGGCTTTCGGTTGTCTATGATTTCTCAGCATTCACGTATCAAAGATGTCACCATCGTCTAATTGAAATTTAACCATCTCATGATTCCTTTCCGGAGTCTGTATAGGAACAAGCCTCCACTGGACCCCAAATCCTGTAACGATTCACTCAAATCTTAGAGCCAGCATTCTTTTGTTTCGGTCAGCAACAGACCAAAATTTAGAAACATCTTTTTGAAAAAGCATAGCGAGCGAAGTGGCCGGCCCCAGTGCCCAGGCCGCCACCTTCGCCGCAGATCCCTAGACTTTCTCTTTTTTTTTTTATTTATTACTTTTTGCTGCGCTAGTAATGGCGTTTTTGCAGGAACATTTGTAATTGGCTACTCCTTGACTTATAAATACCTCTTATTGGACGTAGCCTGCTATAATGCAAAATCAAAGGGGAATATGACGTTGATTTCCCCCTTGAAGCGGCATGCCCATCTGCGACTTCTGTCCAGCTGTACCGTAAGGTGGGAATAACTTTTGCACATTATTTTCTGCAGTTGACAGTACAAATTGGCTTCTTTCTAAGATTGCCCATGTTAACTGTGGACAGGCCACCCACATTCAATTTTGGGCCCGGGTACTAAGTCGATCCGCGGGCCCCGGGTAAAAACAAGGGGGAGGAGGGTACCTTTTTTAACATTTTACAACATAGTTGAAAAGTGTTTATGACTTTGTTCATTTTGTCTGTCTGACTGTCCATTCCCTCGATAACTGACGTAAAAATGACTTTATCAAAATGAAATTTTAGTATGTTGTTCAGACGGTCTGTGGGACCTATTGGAATATAAATGAATAATATCACCCAATTAGTTTTGGATTGAACTCAGGTTGAAAACAAGAAATACATTGAATCCTATGGGACCTAATTTTTCACACATTTTTTAAGCGAATTTAAAATTCACAAATTACTTTGAAAGTTTTAGAAAATATTCAAATTATCCCATAAAAAAACAGAAAAAAATTCAGCAAAATATATTCGGTAGTTTTTTAAATAAAAATTAAACTAATAATTACACCCATATTATATGAAATGATCACGTGACCAACTTCAAAATAAAATAGGGCATCTATCTTGTGTCAAAATCGTGATCTTTAAAGTTCTTTTTAATTCATATTTAGTGTTGTATCCGTTCCAAAACCGCTTTATTTTTGCTTAATTTCTGTGCATCTACATACTGAAACAACGCAATTGCAATATATTTGAGTTTAAATGATCATCGAACTTTGATTATTTCTACAATGAAACTTAATTTTCACTTATGGAGAATATAAACACATCAAGCTGTAAGTTGAGTTGTATAAGAATTGCTAAATTTCTTTAATGCAAAATTATTTACCTCTGGAGTCTGCAATATAGCTGATATGAATTAATTTTACATAGAGACGCAGACGATTTTATAGCAGACGATTTTTTCGATGAAGTTTTAAGCATAGAGCTAATTTACTTTTACTTCCATGGTTTTAAGTGTTTAAGTAGAATAAATTATTGTAGTATTGTGATGAATGAAAGGAATGGCAAAAAGTGTATGAATGAAATATTTACTGCGTTTTCAGAGGGCCAGCCGATTTATATTTCAATGCCGTCATTTGAATGAAGTTCATTCTTTTTGGATGAAGTTTTAAGTTTTCAAATATAATAAATTATTGCAGTATTGTGATAATTTTAAAAATATTACCGCTGAATGTATCGCATTTTAGAGATGTTTAAATAAAATTGCATTGCAGTCAGTTGGAAAGTGTTTAATAATCAATGCTTTATGCATAATTGATCTTTCTTATTTTCTTTTATGTATTATTTAGCGTTAGAGTTGAATTTAATAAAATATATCAAGGTACGAGGTTAACACAATATAACACAGAAAAATAATACAGTTTATACAATTTAATAAAACATATCAAGCACGAAATATAACATAATATAGCACAGTTTATGAAAGATCTTTCATATGATGGTAAGTGGTGTGTACATTTCATTTTAAACGAAATATTTTTATACACATTTGCACACGTATTTCGCATAGTCATACGAATTTTGACATTGAGTGACAATTTTGAGTGATATCTCCGAAACCAGAAGTATAAATCATTAGTGAGCCCTACTTCCTGCAAAATTCGATGCTGAATCCATTTAGTCATTATCTAAGCTATTTCCACAGCCAAATCCTGAGAAATAGGTATTGTAAAGAAAATTAAAACATTTTTAAACGGAAGTGACATCTGTAGAACCAGAAGTGGAAATCCTTAATGAATTTTCCTAACCCCTAAGCAATTTTATACTGATTTTATACTCAGATTTTATACAATTTTATACTTAGTCATCATTTAAGATCTATCTATAGCCGATTTGGAGAAATAAATGTTAGAAGGAAAATGAATTATTTTTTATCCAGAATTGGGAAAAGAACGGGAAGTGAAAATCCTTAGTAAATCCTCATCCCCTACCCTTACTGAAATTTGATGCTAAATTCATATTAGTCATCATCTAAGCTCTATAGTCAATCAAAATATACGTTTCAAGGAAATGTTCTGAACCGTAAGATGAAAAACCGCAAGTAGAGATCCTTAGAAAACTAAATTCCAGAGGGGGCAGGAGGTTTCCTACTTCCTCTGGAATATGATGCTGAATCTATATCAGTCATCATATCTAAGTTCATCCTTAAAAAAATAGATGTTGCAAGGAAAATGTAAATTTTTAAATGGAAGTGACACCTCCACAACCTTGAAATTCTTAGTGAATTCCTCTATCCCCTTCGCAATTTGATACTGCATAAATCATCGTCTAGGCTCTATCCTTAGACAATTCCAAGAAATAGATGATGCAGAGTAAAATTTTGAATCGTAAGTGGGAAAAATATAGGAAATAAAAATTCTTCTTGAATTCAGAATTTAATGCTGAATCCCCTGGATATTCCTTGGCAAAATGTAATAAATATATAATAGAGAATGTGTGAATTTTCTTTTTCAATGAGCACAATTCCTAGTAATTACCAAGTTCAACATAAAATCATACAATATAAAGTGAAAGTTTAAAAAAGCATTATGAACACAAAAGCATTAATTTTTCTTTCATAATTTCAATATTTTCTCTGAAGTTTTGTACTTATTTAATTATAGTTATTTTAGAGGATTGAATTTACAAAACAGCATAGAAATTTGATAAAATAAATTTTAATTCATTCTAAAATTGACTTTGTTTTAAGATTAATATATCTGAAAATAATATTTGAAAAATGTAAGAAAATTATTTTGAACATACCTTAATTCTTAGATGGTAGCATTGGGATTTGTTTCAGCGAATAATTTTTTTTATAAGATTTAGTCAGGTGTTGAGAGATGCACTTGATAACACATATGAGATTACCATATAATTGCATGAGGAATTAAAATATACTTTTCAAAACAATATCGGCTATCACTGAAGTCAACGTGGGAAGCAAGTTCATGCCAGGAGGGAGAATTAAGAATTTTTCTTTCTACATCCTTGCCTTCCGTCACGCCATGGATACCCCGTCGCGTTAATTGGTTTATGTTAGTTAGCTGGACGTGATTGATATGAGCTGTAAACATGAATGAATGACCAAAAGCAAACTTACCCACTAGAGTCATAAACGTATCTATTTAGGTGTAATTCTGAAAATTTTTCTCTCATCGGTTTTTATTGCCTTGGCCCTTTCTTAACAACAAATAAAACACAATGACTCCGAAGCTTTTACAATGACACCAAAGTACCCAGACGGCTTGTATTGAACTAAGGGGCCCTTCTTTGAGGCTTATTTGACTATTTCAGAACTGAGACACAGAATCCAAACAGATGTTTACAAAATGTTTTGTGCTTTTCTTTCATTCAAACTTCAAGGTTGTGTTTAGACTTTAAATCTAATTTATATTTGTAATTACGCATATTATGTAAATTTCAAAACGTTCAACTAATTTTGAAAAAAATATATATTCATACACAAATGTATAAATATTTTATCATCAGCAATGTTCACGGGCCCCTAACAGGCGCCGGGCCCCATTACTGTAGTACCAACTGAACCCCCCCTTTGTGGGGGCCCTGACTGTGGAAAGGTGCAGAATTCCAGTTTTAGGTTTCTGTGGGAAACAAAGTTTGTGGCTGCGAAGGAATTTTGACCGTTACGGGTTAAGCAATGTAAAATCCTTGCACGTGCTGAAGGGGGGGGGGGGGGGGAGGGCTGACTTAGCTCCTTTTACAGCTGTGGGCTCATCCTGCAGATATTACATCGCGTAGAAAAAGAAAATTGCTCCTTGGCAAGGCGAAAGCCTTAAGAAGTCTTTAAAGAAGATAAACTGTAAAATCCAATTTTGAACCCAAGATTCAATTCATAATTAAAATTTAAATTCCAAAAAAGTTAGAAGGTTTTCAAAAACACTGTGCATTATTTAAAATTGCATAAAATGTCATATTCTTTATATGACAATGTATATAAAATAATGATAAATTTTATGGGTGTGAGGACTTGGGGTAAATAGTTGCAATTCTGTCAGAAATCTTGAAATATTGATTTTGCGACAAAATTGAATTCTGCACAAATGTTCAAATAAAAAAATTATCTATCGAGTATTAATAAATTTTTTTAACTATCGGTTTTCACTATCGGTTACTCCAGTTCCTTGAAGACGATTTTGTGCTTGGTTAAATAAAAATTAGAAGTGTATAAATTGTTTTCTTCTATTTTTAAAGCTAAATGTTCAACATAATTTAAAATTTTCATATTTTTTTAGATTTGTTATTTATATTTTTCGAATACAGGTGTCACTGCTAGTCAGGGTTCCCACTAAGTCAGGAAAAGAGGGGGAGAATTTCTCTCCTTCCAAAAAATTTTGGGAGAGATTTTCTGTTATAAGGAGAGACACTTAAAATTTCATTTTTTTTACCATGCTAATTTAGAAAGTAATAAAAAACAAAGCATTAACTATAACTCATATTCTTCGGCATTTAAATTTTTTAATTCTTAAAACTAACATTCTTTTAACATTCTTACTAACATTCTTTTTAAAAATTAATTAGGAGTCGTTTAAGTATTAAGTAAGCACATTTTTGGTATTTTTATAGCTCCCCTCCCCACTTGTTAGCAAAACTACTCAAATTCCTGACTTTCCCCATGCTTACGTTATGATTTTATTTGCTGACATAAAAACGTCTACATGGGTTTTTTTATGTAAAATGACTCACATGCGAATTTACGATTTTTTTGTCTGTAAACTGATAAAGTCGAGGGCCGACTGTATTTACTTTATTTTGATTTTTAAAATCATATTATGATCAATTTTCATGCAGCAATAGCAATTAAAAACTTTAACGATTTTTGATCGCCGAAGGCGAATATCGACGAAAACTATTTCTCTAGGCAAATAGAATTAGGTAATAAATTTGACTTTATGTTTGAAAATGGATTTTTTTTTTGTATTTTTTACAAAACTTGCAGTACATAAGGATTGCATCATCCTTTTGTTGAATCTCAAGCCAGTCATGTGATTTTAGCCATTTTGTTTGACTCGACTTTTTCTTTTTGTTTTCAAAATAGCCCTTTATTTCATAAATAATACGTTTGTAAAATAATTTTTCTGTATAAAACGCGAAACAATTACAAACACTGTAGTCGATGCAAACAGATTGGAAAAGTGAGAAATATTTTTCAAATTAAACGAGGTATGCCGAGGATAGCGTACAAATGCAGATTTTCGTGATGCTGCTGCAAAATAACCTTTCATTTTATTAATAATACGGTAGAAAAATGGTTTGGTTTTTATTATTTGTATATTAAACGACATAATTATAAAAAAATTCAGTCGATGCAAATATATTGTGAAAATGGCAAAAAGATATTCATTGGTCATCTCTCCTCAGAAAATGTGGGAATCGCCGTATGCGAACGCCGTTTTCGCAATCGCGGAGAAACAGATTTTCAGATCATATAAGAAAGGAATGTCTCTGATAAAAAATTCGTTGCTTTGTTCAAATTTTGTAACATTTTTTGGGCATATATGGCCAATTTCACGACATTTTCGGGATTTTTGTAACCTGTAGACATACTGTGTACGGGGGAAAGGATTTTCGTCCGCGGAAAGAAGAAAATTTCTCGAGCAAAACACAAAAAATGCGGGAAGTACGCGGAAAGAGCATAATTCAAATCCGTGAAAGAATCCTATAAAAAAAAAGCAAAATTTTATTTGATCGAATTTGCCACCCGCGCAAGCTGAGGGGACACGTATAGTTTTCTATAAAATATCTCTCTAATTAGAAACACGTAGTACTTTAGTGTACCCAAATCGCGATCCGCGACCGCTCGGCAATCGGCCCGCGATTCGCAATAACGAGGCTGTGTAAAGGCAACTGATCGCGATTTGCGGTCGCGAAGCCCGATCTCCGATGCCCGATAGGGATCGGGCATCGGATTTCTCGGTATCCAATTTAAAGGAAAAAATAATTTTAGGCCGGAACTGGAGAGAGAGAAATTCTCGCGCAGTCTAAATTTTTACGCGAGATTTTTCATGGATTTCGCTAGAATCTCGCGGGTTCGCGCTGAAATGGGAACCCTGCTGCTAGTCATTTTTGGACTTTTCAAAGCAGGGGGTGGTTTCAGAGGCTGCTACTTTTCTGATTGACAGTTGTTAATTACAGAGTTCCTCCGAGAAGGGTGTTGTGGTTAACTTAAAACTGGTTTTCGCATTCGAGACTGGTCAAAATACCCTTTTGGTGTTTGGGATCAACAATTTGGCTGGAGGAGGGGGGGGGGGGGGGGGTGACCCCCACGTATGCTTTATGCCTCCATTTTCCAGTCCAATTTTCCATTTGGTTAGCTATGTTTGTATTCGATTTGATTGAAGTCGGCAGCTTAGCTCTATTCTTTATTTAGTAGTATAACAAATAGCAGTACACAGTATAACAAAATATACTATTCCTTATTTAGTAGTATACTAAATTACATTACATTTGTATAATATATATATATATATATGATGTTCATAAATTTATCGCATGATATTACATATGAAAAGTGAACGTATTTTATAATATTTAATACTTTTTTTTTATGTGATTTTTTGATACATTTATTTAAGAAAAAGCACAGTAATTCAAGACAGGTTTGTGCTAGCGTTTTAAAGTTTATGTCAACCGTTTTCTAATTAAAAATGACATAAGAAATGATTATTCATGTAATAAATACTATTGAAGGTTCCGATTTTTTGATAATTTTTTTCATTCGCAAATTGGGGGGGGGGGGGGAGAGTCTTCCTAACATTTGATTACGTTTTTAAAATCAAGAGACTTATAGTAATCACTGATTGTAGTTTTTGTATCAAATTTCGTTGAAATCGCACCATTCGTTTGTGAGATATCGTCTCCACAGACTCACTGACACACACACACCTATCATCTGGTAAAAAGGGTTTGTTAATATGTACTCCTTTGGATAACTAATGTAATTTTTCCATAATGAGAGAGAGTGAAACACCTAATAACCCCTCCCTTCCTTTTCCGTGTAAAAATGCAGTTTTTAAGGAGCGCCTTGAAAAGGTGGATTTTCAAAAAATAATGCCCAAAATAACTGTCTAGAAATTAAATAAGTTCGGATTGAAATGATATGCATTCCTTTTTAATTTATTTTTCATCTTAATCAGTAGATCATAAAATTATAAGTAATATTTTTTCAAAATTTCATTCGGAAATTGGGGGGGGGGGGGGGAGGAGTTCAATTCGGTTATGTCCACGATACCACAAGTGTGCAAAGTTTCACTCTACTAGAATTACTTAAGAACTTTACATATTTTCGCTGCTGTTTACCGAAGCAAAAATATTTTAGCTAAATGAGTATTTTTTTAACCCTGACGAAAAAAGACGCCAAGGGATTCTGAAAGAAGAAAATACGCCAAAGAAAAATAAGTCCTTGCCAAACGGTCATTCAACATACAACCCTTCAACCGCAAGGCCCCCATCCAAATATCAAGCAAAACGACGGAAAATGTTTCCCTGCGTTCACCACCACATACAGGGAAACTTCAGGCTCGTCCTTTGATAAATTCCGTTGTTTGGTAACAATACTCCCGGTATGTGGCGGGCTTTAGGTTTGGGATATGTAGAATTTACTAACGTCTACAGCTCGCGAATATTCGATTTATCAAAAACGCTGCACTTAGTTTTGCTTTTTACGCATGCGCAACGATTATGTGGATTTCGCGGGACTCTATATGTTTGTTCTTATTGCAGTTTCTCTTTCTACGACGGTTTATAAAGTAAATTTCTCGATTTAAAGAAATCAATTACATGATCTGCGATTTCATGTAGGAATGAGGGCTCGATTGACAAAGATCGTAGATAATTCTTTTATCAGTTTGGAACGAAAGTAGCTTAAATTCACTTTTTGAAATTAAAATTAAATTCAACCCACACGTTATAGAATTGGTGATGAAATTTATTTTTAACTTTGCAGCCTGTTTAAAAGTCAAATATCTGTTATTTTTATTTTACTCATGAAAATTCTAATGCTAAATAATGTTTTTTAATATTTTTGGACACTTGGCAATTAGTATATTATAGATATGTGCTGAAAATAGGGTCTTCCTCAAAGGGAAAAAAGGGCGAGTTGCCGCCATAGTGTGAATTCTTTTCACATGTCACTATCAGCATTTCTACAATTTGCATGGAAGTAGCATCAGCAATTTTTGCGCATGCAATTATGGTCTTATGAATGTAATTACGTAAAAGACGCTAAAAGCTACTCTTCAGTTTGCATTTTAAATTTGAAAATTAAATGAAATACATAATTACATTTCGCGTTTATTGAACTCGTTATTTATACATCTACTAAATCCCCCTGTTATTCAATTAATACTTTCAATGAAATGGACATAACAAGTTTATACAGACTTCGTTCATTTGTATGACGTTGTGCACTTAAAATATATTATTGTCGATAATGAAAACCGAACGGACCGGATAAATTAGCTTAATTTCTGATAATTTTGAATTGGGTAAGCACATTCTTATGAGACGCATACAATTTCATCTGTGAAGCACTTTAAACTCTTTATTGATACTTTTAATCCATTTTAATTGAATTTATTTTTATGATGTTAAATTAAAATGGATTGTACATTTTATGTAGTACATTTGTATTGTACATTTAAAACAGCCCCGATGACATTTTTTTTTTATCGTGGCGTCATTAGCCTCTTTGGGGTGCATTGTCAATTAAGGTATCAATCCAAATATTTTTTCAAGCCCTTTAAAGTCAAGGATAACAAGCTAGAGTCGTAATCAATTGGACACAGGATACCGATTTTTAAATAATTTTCTTGTGAAATTCGAAAAGGAAAAAAAAGGATTCCGGTATTCGAAAGTCGAGTTGAACCACACGATAGTTAATTTGTCTAGTATTATTGAAGATTCTGACTTTTTGATGATTTTTCCAAAATTATATTTTAAAATCTGGGGATCTTTCGAACATTCGATTGTGTTTAAAATTAATAGGCTTCTTGTATTGATAAATTATAATTTTCGTACCCAATGCATTCGAAACGCTTCATTCTAGATTTACACAGACATTATCTCATCTTTCTGGTAGGTCGAACGACCTGAGTCTCAACAACAGCAACAGACATTATCTCAAAAATGATCTATTCGAGTTCAGGGATGCTTGAAACGTGCTCTACCGTTGAAAAATCAAAACCAAATTTTCGACACCGTCGAAATACTTTCCCTATGTAATATAGTATGTATATAGGGATAATAATTGATATACTCCCATTTAATATACTCCGGCTATTTATTTATTTTTTATTTTTATTTTTAATGCAAATAGCGAGAAGGATAAGATAAGTTTGTTCAGGCATAGATTTCAATTTTATATTTTGCGAAGTGCTTTGTATTTTTGACAATGTCTTTAATTTTAAGACAAGGGGGGAATTATTACAGAAAAGATGACATCAGAAGAGATTGGTTTTCATATTTGTACATACTACGGACAGAAAATAACTTTCAAATAATGATTCTTACAGAATAAAAAAACATTTACGAAGAATCAGAAGCAAAACAAAATAGTTCATTTAAACTACAAATAAATTATATATTTTCATAAAAATTTGAATGCAAAACAAGAGATTGAAATACACAAATTCGAAGCATGTGTAAGCTATTAGACAAAAGGGAAAAGTTTATATATCAGAGGTACAAAACTAAATTGATGTTTTAGTGTTCAACATGGAGCAGAGGACAATTAACTGTTTACAAAATTATTATCCTAATGACATTGATAAGTGAACAGTTTGTTATGAAATGGTAGTACATATTGCTGTAAGTAAATATTATATACTCCAAGAAATCGGAATCTAAGAAAATCGCGTAAATTATAAGACATGCGGAATTATGTTTTGCAAAACAATTGACATCAATACAAATCCATTACGTTCTTTCACTTTTGAACCTCTATGGGCAGAGATGTTTAGAGTATCCTTGAATAGGAATCTAATTATATACCCAACATCTAGTTATATACACTTATAGTGCTTTCAAAGATTTACAAATTCTTGGCTATTGTTCATAACTAGCACTTTTAGTTTTAGAGATATAAACATTACAAACTTGGAAAAAGGAAAATTTTCAATCTTCTTCAACTTGACAAGCCGATTATTCAAAAACTATATGAGCTTTTTAAATGCAAACTCTAGATCTAGGAAATAGATTTTCTAATACACAGTTTTGTCCCTTACTATTTATATCAATGCTTTACAGCTTCAAAAATATTTTGAATGTTAATTAAAAAAAAAAAAAATCGCTTGGGGGAGGGGGTAGAAAAAAAATTAAATTACTTTTATATATTCATAATTTGTACCCTAATTTCGACAAAGCAAGGAAAAATTGCTTATATTTTATATCTATTAGGTTCGGAGATATAAGCGTTTGAAGTGTTTACATTTTTCGTGAAACTCCGATTTCAACCAAAGATACCCCAATCATTAATGTGATTCACATAAAATTAACTGGAGTTCACCTTGACTTTTCCATACCAGAATCTATTCTTAAGCAGCTTATGGGTTTATTTCTTTATTTTTTCAAATTTCACAAGAAAAAATTTGAAAAATCGGTATTGTTGGTCTATGTGATTACAATTATAACGTGTAACCTTTCACTTTAAAGTGCTTGAAAAATAATATTTCGATTAATATTATACTTAACAGCGTATCCTCCTAGAGTAACTCCCCCCCCGCCCGAGGGAGGCTAATGGCGTCGCGACACAAAAATTGCATCATTACTATTTTTCACAACAATGATTGCCATACTATTGTTTTGTTTTTACTAATAATTCTTCTTTTAAACATTTGTTTCTCAAGATCTGATAGAACTTGAGAAACAGCTGATTATGACTGATATGAATTTAGCATCCAATTCTGAAAGAGATAGGGGGAATGGGTATTAAAATCGCCCTTTCCGGTTGGTTTCCCATTTTCGGTTTTAAAAGTTTTATTTTCCTTGAAATATTCATTTCTCTGATTTTCTATAAATGGAGGTTAGATAATAAGTGATATAGATTCAGCATCAAATTTTGGAAGACGTACGGTGGTTCTCTAAAGATTTTCTCTTTTGGTTCCTTTTCCACTTCTGATTCAAATATTTGTCTTGAAACATCTATTTCTCAAGAGCTGCTATAAATAGAGCTCAGACGATGACTGATATGGATTCAACATCAAATTCCCTAAGGATTTTCACTTCCAGTTCGGGAGAGGTAACTTTCGATTAAAATATTTCCATTTTACTTGCAATTATATATTTTGCCATTTTACTTGCAATTATTACTTGCTATATTTAATAGTATCAGCGACAGATATAGTTGAAATGATGATTGATATGGATTCAGCAACGAACTTCGAAAGGGGTAGGATGGTTTTCTAACGGATTTTCTCTTTCATCCCCCCCCCCCACACACACACATCTGGTTCAAAACTTTCCTTGTTTGAAACATTAATGTCTTATAGTATTCAACACAGCTTAAATAATGCCTGATATAGTTTAAATAATGGCTGATATGGATTCCAGAAGTTAGACTATATATAGATTGAACGACTAAATATGGATATAAGATAAAATTCAGCCTTTCCTTTTGAACTTTTTTTAGTGAATGATCATAATGATCATTATAAGATTTCTGTTATTAACTAGAAAGAACAGCATAAAATGAAATGGATTATCTAAAACTTTTTCTTGATTTTCTTACTACAAGAACAGAAATTTTAAAATAAAAGCAAAATTTAATTCGTGATAAAAATGTATTAGGTATTTTAAAGTTCATTATAAAAACTGGAGTTCGTATCCTTGATATTCGGGGAATTAAAATGTATGAATTATTTCGTTGTTGCCCCACACCCTCGTTAAAGTATTTCACAGGCAACGTCTTTGCATCCAATACGTCTTTTCATACAACAGCGTCATAAATTGTCATACAACTCATACAAATATCAAAATATCGCTAGATATTTAAATATATCGGCATAATGAGAATAACACAAGCTGGGAGAAGAGTTAAAATTCCCGCGAATACTTTGATTGGTTAAAATGCACCTGTCTCAGCCACTGACATTGAGCCTTAAAGATTAATTTACAATGACCATTAATTTACCAGACAATTTACAATGTCTCCCTTTGTAAATTGAAGGAGGCATCCCAGGAGTTCGGACACACCTTCCCCGTGGCCCGGCCGTCCAAATAGCTGCTCTTAGTCCTCTGGACGAGTCGGACGGTCTGGGTCTTCAACACCTTCCCCGTGGGGCGCGGTAGCCCGTTGGTTAGCGCGCTGGAGTTGCACTCGGTAGGCCCGGGTTCGATTCCAGCCACTGCCAAAACTGCCGCCGTGTTCATGCGGAGTACGATCACGTTAAACATGTGGGTCCGAAAGTCCTTCCGAGAGGTTGGTGGTAGGGGAAGGAGGTTACGGTCCCTGTGGATGCCTCCCCCACTGGGTTCCGGTCTAAAATGGGTGGCACTTCCCGACCGTCCAAGAAGTTACCTTACACCTTTCTGGTAGGTCGGACGGTCTGGGTTTCAACAACAACACCTTCCCCGTGGACCCGTGGCCGGCCATTTATTTTGCTTCTCTAAGTCCTTGGACGAGACGGATGGTCTGGGCTTTCGACACCTTCCCCGTGGGGCGCGGTAGCCCATTGGTTAGCGCGCTGGAGTTGCACTCGGTAGGCCCGGGTTCGATTCCAACCACTGCCAAAACTGCCGCCGTGTTCATGCGGAGTACGATCACGTTAAACATGTGGGTCCAAAAGTCCTTCCGAGAGGTTGGTGGTAGGGGAAGGAGGGTACGGCCCCTGTGGATGCCTCCCCCACTGGGTTCCGGTCTAAATTGGGTGGCACTTCCCGACCGTCCAAACAGTTACCTTACACCTTTTTGGTATGTCGGACGGTCTGGGTTTCAACAACAACAACAACACCTTCCCCGTGATTTTCTGCGCCATCTATGTTTTTTAAATCGAACCTATACTGGCCTCGTTTCATTCAAGTACGCCGTTAAGGTGTTTTTTGTTTGTTTTTTTCCCCTAATGGCCAGGCATTGACTCTTTCATCTTCGCCTATACATCGACCAGAACCGTGAACCACTAGTCTTTACATGACGTTGCCCCAGCGCACCAGTGGGGGTGGGAACACATTGCGCCCAACAACACAAACATCTCTGCCTGAAGTGGGACTCGAACCCACAACCCGGCTGTCGAACGAGTACGAGGAAACGCTTGCCTTTGGCCGTTCGACCACCGCGTCGGCCGCCGTTAAGGTGTAGAGTATAACACTTTCAATAATTATTTAAATTGTAAAGGATAACACTTTCAATTGCCTTTCATACCTTAATACCTAACACCTATTGCCTAACACCTTTCATACTCCCTCCCAGATACTTCCATAATTTGAATAAATCTGCTTTCTTTAAGGAAGCCATTCAAAGCGTCATCTTATTTAAATTTATGACATATATTTGTGTGATAAGGCTTTCACACCTCTGTGTTAAAATTGTATATTAAAGTATTGTTTTATTTCTGTGTGATTGAAAGTGTCAATTTCGAAATGTAAATGTCTTTTCTACATGTTTTCAATTACATTGACTTTTAAGGGAAGTGAACTCTAAAATCGCAAAAGTGTTTATGTTCCAGAAAAATAGTAATAGTTTTGTATTTTCGCTTCTCAGTCGCTAGTTGGGAACTTGCAGGTTTTGCGCACGCGCGCGTTTGAAAAAGGATTTTGGAAGCAGTGTGGAAGGAGTCGTGGAGAAATGTAGACGTGTGTGTTTGATTCGCGTATGATCGCGAATTTTAAGAAAAGGTGGATTAATTTTGAAAGTGGAAGGATGTGACTAAAATATGTAACATAGTTCGACAAGTTGTGCGTAGAGTCGTTTGGCTCGGTTCAGAGATGAGTCACTCGTGTTTTTAAATGAATCAGCCTGGTAGTAATGGAATAATGAATCTTGTGAAAAGAGAAAATGGTTCTTTCACTGGTCGGCTTGAATCGCTAATAGGGCTAGAGGGAAAGCTCATTTTACAGCGATTTGTATTTGCCTGACTCCGCCTTGTGTCCTAAGGTACGAATCAACCAATCTCCGTAACCAACCAAGATGTCGAATTCCGCCAGCATGATGTTGTGTAGTCAAGTTTCCCGACCATTATGGATTTTGTTCTGCGCAAGAATCTCGATGAGTTTATGCCGAGAGTCCATCCTGATATCCTTTCCCATGGTACAGAATTGTAAATGTTATATTTAAAAGAGACGAGGTAAAGTTTTATATATATTTAGTCTTCCACCTAACGAATAGAGTGTTAATTGTCAAATCCTCGTGAGCATCGAGTCATTGATGATGTTATATGAAAATGTCGTATATGTTCAAAGTATACAAATGTGATATATAAATGTCAAGTATAATATGAGGAATATTGTGTTTATTTTATGTATCAGAAAATATGTGTATTCTCTTGGTTCCTCTTCCTCCAGGGGTGTTCTTAATGGTCACCCTACCGAGTGTAACTCTGAGTTATTGCGAGAAATGCTTGTACTCCACTGTTTTCGATCAACTGCCTTGTTATTTCATGTTTAATAAATGTGTTTGATTTCAAAACTTTGTCTTCTCTGTCGAGTATACCAAAACGTTCGCGACATTTGTAGCATTTAAAACTGTTAATTATTTGAAATTTATAAATTATTGACGACTTTGTATACACCATAGCGTATAATTATATACAAGGATTGGGTTTGAAATACGAGGCGACTCAATTTAATGATCGAACTTTAACCTCGCTCTATTTATTAATTACCAAACTGAACAAGAGAAGCCATTTTCGTTCTCCTTACCGTATCGTACCCACTGCCAGCTTTTAATGGAGAGGCGTTCTGCTTCAACACTCGCTTTAAGTGATCATGATGGGATACATGGTAAATTAATCACACAGCACTTTATCAGAAAATGAAACTCAATTTAAGGGGGATCGTTACACAAAATTCGATTTTAACACTTTCCAACATAGTTGAAAAGTGTTTATGATTTTTGTTCATTCAGTCTGTCTGTCCGTTCGCACGATAACTGCCGTAAAAATGATTTTATCAAAATGAAATTTTAGTATGCTGTTCAGACGGTCTGTGGGACAGATGAGAATGTAAATGAATCATATCACTCAAATAGTTTCAAATTGAACCCGGGTTGAAAAAGTGAAATACATTGAACCCTATGGGACCTCATTTTTCAAATATTTTTTAAGCAAAGTTAAGATTCACACATTGCTTCGAAAATTTTAGGAACTATTAAAATTATCCCAAATATATATATAAAAAAAAATTGAGTAAATTAGGTTTGGTAGTTTTTTAAATAAAAATAAAAATAATAATGGCACCCATATTATATGAAGGGATCACATGACCCACTTCAAAATAAAATAGGGTATCCATCTTTTTTTCCCAGAGTAAAAATCGTAATTTTTAAAGTTCTTTTAAATTTATATTAAGTGTTGCATCCGTCCTAAAACCGCTTTATTTGTGCGTATTTACTGAGCATCTATATTCTGTGCCAACGCAATTAGAATATTTTGAAATTTAAATGATCATCCAACTTTGATTATTTCTAGAACGAAGCCCAATTTTAATGGATGCAAAAGGTAAACAAGTGATTGTAAGATGAGTTGTACAAGAATAGCTGATTTTTAACGCAAAATAATTTAGCTCTGAAGTCTGGAATAAAAGTGATATGAATAAAATATTCACTGCTTTTACATGGAGAAACAGACGATTTATATTTCGATAATGTCATTTGAATAAAGTTCATTTTTTTAAATGAAATTTTAAATTTTCAAATATAATAAATTATTGTAGCGCTGTGATAATGTTAAAATATATCAGCGCAGAATGTATCGCATTTTAGAGATGTTAAAATAAAGTTGCATTTCAGTTGGAAAGTGTTTCATAATCAATGCTTAATGCATGATTAATCCTTCTTGTTTTAAAATTTTTACAGATGAAAAATTAGTCTTATTATGTATAATTTACATGTCAGACACATTATAAGTAAAAAAATTTGATGTGGGCAGCACATGACTTTCCCTGCAAACTTATATTCACGTTCTCTTTATTTTAATTACATTTAATTCACTTTTAATTCAATTTTCGTTCTCATTTGATAACTGGACTTATTTTCAAAGTTGGCGTAGAGAAAATACGAAAAAACTAAAATATCTCGAGAACGGCTAGTCCTAGTGTAATGGGGTTGGTTTTTATTCTTTTCTTCGTTAAAAATTACGTATTAAACAAGCATTTTATGGATATATTTGAGCATACGTAGTTTTTTATTTTAGATTTTGGCGATTTTTGCAGGCCATTTTGCAAAAAAATGCTGGTTATTTTTTTCCGAATCATACCAAAATCTAATCAGCACCAGGGTATCCCATAAGTGATTTACCTACCGAATTTTGTGGAATTTGGTTCATTAGTTTTTTAGCTAGAGTGGATACAAGCTTTTGGGGGCCATTTCGCAAAAAAAGGCGGATTCTTTTATCCCGAATCGTACCCAAAACTAATCAGCACCAGATTCGCCAAGAAGTGACTTACCTACCAAATTTTATGAAATTCGCCAAATTACTTTTTTAGTTACAGTGGATGCAAAATCTGCATAGACAGACACACAGACACACACACAGACACACACACACAGACGTCACTCTAAAAATAGTTTTTTCGTATTCTAAAGGTCTCGAAACGTATAGATCCGTCGAAAACTCGAGTTGTGATTTTCGGTATGATTCCAATACTTTCCCTATACATTACGATGTATTGCAGGGAAAGTAAAAATATATATATTATCGAAATTTGTGAAACTTTGAAAATGAATTACCTTTAAAAAGCTATGTTTTTAAAATGCTAAAACTTCAAGATTAATTATAACACTTTTAATTTTTTGTGTTTTGTGTATCTTGGGCTATGAAAATATACATTTTTACTTTCCCTGCAATACATGGTAATGTATAGGGAAAGTATTGGAATCATGCCGATAATCGCAACTCAAGTTATCGACGGATATACACGTTTTGGGACCTTTCGAATACGAAAAAATTATTTTTAGTGTGACGTCTGTGTGTGTGTCTGCGCAATGTGTCCACTCTAACTCAAAAACTAATAGATCAAATTTCTTAAAATTTGATAGGTCAGTCACTTGGTTGTGACTCTGGTGCCGATTACTTTTTAGAAAAATTCGGGATGACAGAACCCATCTATTTTGCGAAAGGCCACGCAAAAATGCACTGTATCCATTCTAGCTGAAAAACTAATATATCAAATTTTACATATTTTGGGTAAATATGTCACTTGTGGGTTACCCTGGTGCTGATTAGATTTTGGTACACTTCGGAAATAATAACCTGCCTTTTTTTGAGGAATGTCCGCAAAAATAGTCAAAATCTAAAATAAAAAGTTACGTATGCTCAAATATATCCATTAAATGCTTGTTTTATACGTAATGTTTAACGATGGGATTAATAAGACCAACCCAATTACACTAGGGCTAGCCATTTCTCGAGTTATTTTAGTTTTTTCGCATTCTCGCTATGTCTCGGTTGACAAGAAGTCCAGTTGCCAACTAGCAACGAAAATTGAATTAAAAGGGCAAATTCAGTGTCATTTTAAATAATTATGGACGTTATTTTATGCAATTAAATTCAATATAATAAATTATTGAAGAAATAAAGAGGTCGTGAATATGAGTCTGTAGGGAATGTCATGTGCTGCCCACATTAGATTTTTATAATTGTTCTAACACAAATTCACAATAAATTCATTCACAATAAATTTTTTTCGAAAAATACACCTTTTGTAGATACACTCACTTCCAAAAGTTAAACACGCAATGCGAATTTTTATTTTTCGGAAACGTATTTGAATTTGACTTGCTGAAAATCGCTGCGGATGTAGATGGCAGTATGCAAATATCGTATGTTACAGCCAACCACGATTGACTGTCCCGATATATGCTAATTAGGTAGTCGTTGAAGACGCCAGCATTCTGAAGGGTTTGAGAAGGTGTATTTAAATGTTGATACGAAGTGTTTATAACTTTTGTAGGATTATTTTTGATGATATTCGTATTTCTATGGCTGTAAGAAGACGAATGACAGATATTGAGCTCTGGCATGTTGTCGGACGCATTGAAGCAGGATAGTCAATCAAAGATGTCGCCATTTTCTTTGACGTTGATCATTTGGTAATTTCTCGATTATGGAAACAATTCCAAACAAATCAAACAGTTGTCAGGAGATCTGTGTCCGGTCGTACAAGGGTTACCACCCCCTCTGATGTTCGGTATATTGCTATAGTAGCCAAGCGGAATCGACGAGAGACATCTACAACTGTTACATCCATGGTAGCAGCGGCACTTGGTAAGACAATATCTGCCAGTACTGTGCGCTGAAGGCTCCAGTTGAAGGGACTGTACGAGGGGCTCCTGTTGAAGAGACCACGTTTTGTGTTCCACTAACCGTTCAAGCCAGAGGGGCAAGATTAAAGTGGTGTCGTCAATATGTAAATTGAACTGTCTCCAGGTGAAGGGACTATCCGCCCGAGTACCACGTTTTTGTGTTCCACTAACTGCCCAAGCTAGAGGGGCTAGATTAAAGTGGTGTCGTCAACATGTAAATTGAACTGTCTCAAATTGGTGCAACGTCCTGTTCACGGGCGAGTCCAGATTTGTCCTGGAATCAGATGAAAAGCGTGTAAGGGTCTGGAGAAAACGAGGCACAAGGGATCAGGCCAAGAACATCACGCATTCAGAGGTGGGAGCGTCGTGGTGTGGGCGAAATTTCGATGGGATATCGCACAGAGCTGCACATCTTTAAAGGCGATTCTGTGACGTCTGCACGGTATCCGGATAAAGTCTTAGACCCCATTGCGAGACTCTACGCTGCAATAGTTGGCCCTGATTTCCTCATTATGCCCGTCCTCATCGAGCTAACAACGTTGACGAATATCTGAAAAGAAAAATCATTTTTCGTATGGAGCGGCCGGCGTATTCCCCCGAGCTTAATCCCACTGAAAACCTTTGGGATGCCCTCGGACGTGCTGTCTCTGCACGTTTACCTCCTCCAGACAGTCTCAGAGAGTTGGAAACTGCGCTATTGGAGGAAAAGCCATTGCTCGCATTTGCGATGGTTGATCACCTCATTGAAAGCGTGAAAAATAATTGTAAAGTTTGTGTGAACGTCCAGGATAGTCACATACCATACTAATATAAGTTTTGTTTGGTGTCTTTGCCCTTAAACATCATTTTGTTAGTGACTCAAATGTGACGTCATCATATACCTTACGAAAAGTAAATATTTTTTTCATCTTTTTACATAATTCTTATTTTGTTTAATGCATAAACACATTTGCTACCTCCATGTACAATTTTGAGTTAATCAAAGCTTTACTTTTCATTTTTGTTGATTTTACTGTCCGTACTTAACTTTTGGAAGCCAGTGTACATTAATACTTATTAAATTTATAATGTTATAATTCATAATGATATAATTAATACTGCTATAATTAAAAAAAACATGTATTAAATCGAATAAAGCCTTAGCAGTTTACAATATAATAATAAATGTAAAATATGTATTCTGAAAAAACGGTAAATAAAATTTTCATTTTATTAAAAGCATTATGAAATAACACTTTATAAAACCACTTTATAAATAGTACATTAGTTCAATTCAAAAATTTAGAATTTTGAATTTTGGGAAGTGATTTTTAAGAATATATAGATTTGAAATTAGGAAGAAAACTAAAATCAATTTTTGGAGGCTCAATTTCTCATTTCTGTGTAACAATTTCCTTTAAACTACTCATTATGATCTATTTTGAATGAAGGAATAGAAATTAACAGTAGACGGCTTCAAATCCTTCACCTCATTCTACTCTTCATGAACATTTTCCTGCTGTGCTTTTTCCTTAAGTCTAGGTTTTTTTTTTTTTCATTTTCTTTTAATTTTCATTTGGCAGTCATTTCCTTTCCCGATAGCTCGATACAGTTATTTTTTCTTTTACAGAAGTATTCTTGCCCTTGTTAGTACTGATGCTCTGTCTCATGTGTCTGGACGAAAAATGCTTTTTTTTGCCTTAGAAACCAGTTGATACAGTTATGATTTTGTTCTATGCTGTGTATTAACAAGGATTTTACTTTTTACATTGTTTATCTCCTCTAATGGAGTGAGAAATCAAATTTTCTGTTAATGTCGGTAGATAGCTGTTTTTGTGAAATACAGGGTGATCCAAAGGTCCTTGACACATTTTAAAATTGAATATAAACTCATGTAATTGCCGTACGATAGTGAAGTTTGGACTAAAATACTTTCAACGTTGAAAAGTTTTGGTTAAGCAAATAAAAAAAAATAGTTCCAAACTTTGCCCATAGATGGCGCTGTACCTTAAGAATACCAAAAAAAGCATAAAAACTGCATTTTTCTTTTTATCCGCTACCATATTTCAATAAGCGTGCCCTTTGTAGCTGGAACCACATTCAAACAGTACTCCATTTCCAACGCAGATATGCAAAAATTTGAATAAGTAGCGTCATCTATGGGCAAAGTTTGGAACTAAATATTTTATTTGCTTAACCAAAACTTTTTAATGTGGAAAGCATTTTAGTCCAAACCTCACTATCGTACGGCAATTACTTGAGTTTATATTCAATTTTAAAATATGTCAAGGACTTTTGGATCACCCTGTATATTAATGTGTAGAATGTCTGCAGCAAAAAGACGAAATTTAATCAGTATAATTAATTGTACCTACTATTACTTTAAATTAAATTAAAAATCCATTAATAATTATGGATAAAAGTCTCACATCATCCAATGTAATGGTATTTAACTAAAATATTTTCATCTTGCAGAAAAATGTTTACTTATAAAGCAAGACAATCCATGCGGTTAAAATGGATTAAATCGACGGTTTTCTTTTCCAATTTTCACCAAAAAGAACTATTATTTGTAACACAATGCCGATGAGTGATGTCTATAATGACTAGGATAAAGACGGATGAACAATGAATAAGCAGTTACGTTCTTTTATACAGATGTTGATGCTTGGAAAGAAGAGTCACTAATTGATCACTTGTTTCTGATTACAGCCCGATTTTTTTTCTTGCATTTGAACAAAATTATGGTTAAAATGTTCGGATAAAAGAAAATTATATTATGTAAAGATAATATATAAAATGTAAGTTTTCATTTCATTCAGGGGCGGAACCACCTAAATATTAAAAATATACGTTTTCAACCACAGGTATGAACTGGATGCAGTTTGCTTATCTGCGTTTAACTATATTATTTTAATATCCACTCATAAGTTCATTTAAATTACCAAATTTTCGATAGTCTGTAACTATATATTTTTTTCGGAAAACATCGTTGTTTTAATTAAGAAAAAATCTGATGTGGGCAACATATGACTTTCCTTATATAATGCAATGAATTTACTACTTTTACAGTTTAAAAAAATGTTTATTCTTATAGTAGATACTTATATTCTTTCCAAGATATTGAATTTTCTTCAATGAGTCGTCATTTTCATTGATTTAGCGTCATATTTATCAATTTGGCGAGATTTTTGTTAATTTGGCAACAATTAAAAATGTCGCCAAGCTGGCGACATTCCGCCCAATTCGTCGCCAAAATCTCGCCAAGCGTTATGGACGGAGAAATATGTTATTCTTACAGCAGATAAATGACTATTGACGTTCAAATACAAAAGTATTACTCAAAGTATCTTTTTTCCGGAATGGAACTGACAAGTTCCACGAGAATGATGTCACCCAATTTATCGCATAGTATTACATAAGAAAAGTGAACATGTTTCTTAATAGGAAATATTTTTTTTTTATTTTATATGACTTTTTGATAATTTTATTGAAAAATGTGCAATATCTCGAGAACAGTTCATGTTAGTGTTCTAAAATTTATGTCAATCGTTTTCTAATGAAAAATTACATAAGAAATGTCTACTTGCGCAACTTTATTAACGGTTTTGATTTTTTGACGATTTTTTCAAAATTTCATTCGAAAATTTAGGAGAGTTCTGAACATTCGATTGCGTATAAAAACAATAGTCTTCCAGTGTTTACGGATTGTGAATTTTGTACCAAATTTCGTTCGAATAGGTTCATTCGTTCGTCTGTTATCCTCTCCACAGACTCACTGACATACACACACACACACACACAGACAAAAATGTTCGAAATGTTTCACTTCAGAAATGTTCGATTCGTGATCAGGGATGCTTGCAACGTGCTCTCCCGTCGAAAACTCGAATTCGAATTTTCGACCCCGTCACAATACTTTACATTATTGTATAGAAGAAAAGTAATAATGCTATAAAAATTTTTAAAATTGGTATAGTTCGAGTTCTTATCATTCAGAAAATTTCTATGGAAAACATCTATTAAATATTCTATCCAGCTTACATAACGAATCCACATAAAACATGTATAAGACGGTGCATGCATTCAGTCTTGAGTTACGTAGTCAACTGACGTGCATACAAACGTACGTGCAGAAGATTTCGAGCTCTTTTTGAAAATTTTTCCAAATATGCTTATAAGTTTTGAAACACGGTAAAAATGAATAAAACTCTTACGGTGGCTGATGAAATAAATATTCGTATTAACTTTTATTTAAGTAGTTCAAGTGTTACTCGAACGAAGTTGTTATATTTTTGACTCCGTGGTACATATTCTTTTACATACAATATGGATTGTAATAAAAGGAAATGACGAGATTAATTTTTTTTCATATTACTTCTCGCTGTTAGGGAAAACTATGGGAACTAAAAATACAGAACATGAATGTGCGCCCAAGCAATAAACAAACAGATTTACAGAGTAAAATGCTTCGCATATTTAATGTACACTCTTTTGCAAAAAAAAACGAAGCATCATGAAGAAAGTGACTGTTTTTATTGAAATTAAATATGCGTACAGCTCATACACAGGTAATGAAATGATTACAAAATCAAGGCCGCAGGATCCATCAATGGTGAGCAATTGCTCATTGAATTTTCAAATCAGTAATTAGTGAAGCCCTCTTTAACTGCAATGCATGCTTGTATACGTCTAGATAAGGAGTGATAAAGTTTCCTAATGTTATCGCGCGATATGTTTTGTCAGGCATTCCTCAATTGTTGCTTCAGATCTGCTGCATTTCGGAGTGCCCGAATCTGGCGGCCTAGCATGACCCATACATTCTCGATTGCCGAAAGGTCTGGTGACCTTGCTGGCCAAGGAACAGTATCAACAGCACGCAGACAGTTCATAGATATGTGAGCCGTATGTGGCGTGGTATTATCTTGTTGAAAATGGCCCCAGAATGACGTACCATGAAGGGTAACGCAAACGGTCGCAAGATTTCATCAACATATCGTTGACCTGTTAAAGTTGTACTCAGGATGACTAGGCGCGGCCTGCTGTTGTAAGAGATAGCACCTCACACCATCGCACCAGGGGTAATGGCTGTATGCCTATGTCAAAGGTTGAATGGGACCGCTGTCCCTGGCGCCTCCACACACGTACCCGATGGTCATCTGCTGAAAGACTGAATCGTGATTCATCGCTGAAGACTATGCGATGCCGTCTGCTGACAGCCATGATGCTCGGCTACGACATCACTCCAAACGACTCTGTCGATGTTGTGGGGTTATGGGCAGACATCTTAAAGGCTGCAGTGAGCGTAACCCCACCTTAGCCAAGCTCCGCGAGATGGTGGAATGTACTACTGGTGGTATGGAAGAGATTGTAGCAAGTTGGATGGCGAACAATAATGCTGTTGGGCCATTTCGGGTCTATGGCATAATCCTCCGATTTTGCCTGGCATTCGTGCACCTTGGCCTTCCAGAGCCTTCATTCCGCCGATGAGTTAGTTCCTTGTAGCAACCATTGCTGCCAGCACCTTTGCACAGCTGTGTCCGTTCGGTTCAGGTGGCGGCCTATTGCTCGGTGGCAGCTTCATGCATCCTGACTATACGACCACGTTCGAACTCGTCCAATTGTTTATAAGTTCGTCGACAACGTCGTAACGGCGTTATTGTTTATGTCTCCGCGGAACTGCAAAGCCGATAAAGAGCAAAGATAACCCGTTCACAATTTTAACTTGTTTTATAGGATGCTAGTTGCTCATCAGAAACGTGCGCTATGACAGAAGTTAACACTCATTGGCCTTGCAAATTTAATCATTTTCATACTTGGTATAAAGGAATTCGCATGCGAAATTTCGAGATGATCGGATTATGTTTTAGGGGTGCTTCGTCTTTTTTTTGCAAATGAGTGTATAAAACAGACGGTTTTTTCGAAAACATATGTGTTTTCTTCTTCAGTGCGAACAAGTTAAGGCTACACACTAAATGATCTTATTATACTTTGGCAACTATTAAAATACAGTAGAGTCCCTCTATATACATGCCCCTTTATATATAGACTCTAAACTACAGCAATAGCTGCTGCTATAGTTTAGAGTCCCTTTTCGAAGGATTCTAATACAATTAGAAAAACAGACGTGAAAATCAGAATGAAGAGCAAAAAATGGACGCTTAAAAGGAGAGAGATAGAAGTGTTTCTTTCAGGCATACCTCCGGGGTGGGGGGGGGGGGGGCTAAAACCCCTCGGAGACATTTTATGTTTACCTAGTTTCTATTTATGTGACACAGTATTTAGATATACTTATATAGGGCAAATAGAAAACTTGCCCCCCACCCCCACCCCTAAAATTTCATTCGCTCTTCAGCCCAAAAAGTCCTGTAAGAAACACTGGGAGATAGAACAGTGAAAAGAAAAATTAAATACGGGTAAACTGTAAGTAGAAGAAATATAGAGTCATAAACAAATCATTAACCGGATTATTAGAATTGTATGAAAGAAGGGCCACCCATACAAACAGTGGGGCCCCTATAAACATTTACCACAAGACCACCCCCCTATTTGAATTTCCCTCCTTATAAATATTTCATACATTTCTGTCGTTCAAAAAAACGAGGCCCTTCGGACGCCCGGGGTGTCCTTAAGGGGGTTTCCACCCCCCTATGGACGCCCCTGATTGAAGTGAAATGATTCAAAGAAGTCAAAAACTGGCGATCCTTTTCGAATGGACGTGATAACTCAGTAGTTCAGGTGTGGGGATCGCCCATTGTAAAAGTCGGCTTCGATCCGAAACTATCTCTGTGTCTACGCGGATTATGGGCACTTTAAATTGGTTGGTTTAGAAGTCTATCCGAGAGAGAAAGGGTTAGGCGAAGGATGTTATGATTCCTGTAGTTTCCACTCCATTGGGTTCGCTCTAAATTGGATGGCACTATCCTGACCATCTAAATAGTTACTTTACACTTTCATGCTGGTAAAAAAGCGATTCCTACGTTATGACGGCTTTTTTCGTCCTCCGGTATTTTGCGTTCTGGAAGCGTGATTTTTGCATTATTTTCTAATTTTTTGTTCACTTAACGTTGTACTCCCTCTTAGCTTTATTTTGATATCTCCAGCTTTTGAATCCTCCTCATAGTTGGTGAGATATTTATAGTTTCAATTTGTAAATATTCTATTACTTTAAGCCTTTTCAACAATGCAATTGTAATGGGACTTTCGTCAGATTGGGTCCAAATTGGACCAATCTTCCATCTGTAAATATACATTTATATCATTATTTTACTATAATATCTTATATATTCATGTATTTCAATGTTTTAACTTGACTTTTTGAGTAATTATTTTCAAGTTAGACCTATTTTTAATATTATAATCAGAGTTTCAAAACTTCATGTTTTATGAATTGTACTTTCGATTCATAGCGCGCCATTTTGCCATCGGCGCATCATTTCGCTTTTGGCTCATCATTTTGCTTTAGGCGCATCATTTTGCTTTTTGTACTCTACCTGTTGTATTAGTATGATCAATTCAGTAATGCCTTTGAATTACAAAAGTACTATTTACAATATTGTTTAACCTTTTAAAAATGATTTTGCATCATTTTGCTTTTGGAGCATCATTTTGCCTTTGGAGCGTCATTTTGCTTTTTCTTGTGCCCATCTCATGTGCCCATCTCATGTTTTCATTAGTATTATTCAAAGTAATGTTAAAAATTATTATTTAAAATATGATATTGTTTATAATTTGTGTTTATATTATTGCAAATGTACTGTTATTTTTATCCTTGGCGACACCTCCGGCTTCAGTTAAGGTAACCTATGGTCTTTATATTTTTGTATATCTATAAATATTTGATATTACTGATATTATGGATCCACCTATGTATTCCCCTTCTGCCGAAGACTTTCCTCCCCTTCAACATTCCGTAGTACTTACCCCGTTATCCCTGGACACTGAAAGAGCTGCAACTTCTGAATCCTTTTCTCTTGTGTGCACGCCTCCTGATCAAACCTCATTGGATGTTACACCCACTACTGGAAATCCAGGCATCCGGTTCTCAAATTTTAAAAGTGTGCCACGAACATATGATTCTGCTCTGTTTTCTCACACCATTGTGCCTCCTCGTCTTCCTCGCCAGCTTTCTACAACACAACCTTCAAATGCAACCCAGGTACTCGCACCTTTTGGAACCTCAAAATCTTCCAAACCAACCATCATCCCAGCGACAACTTCGACATCAAAACCAACTTTTACTCCTTCTACAAAATCAATGATTGCTGCATCTACAAAACCAATGATTGCTGCCTCTACAAAACCTATGTCTTCTTCTCCCTCTGGTTCTGCATCTTCAACCTCAACCTACAAACTTCCATATTCTTCTATGCCTGTCCTTTCCTCCCAACCTGATCATCCTCCTCCTTCTTTCGCTGGCTCTGACTCTTCACTTTCACATGCTTCTCCGCCTTTTATTCCTTCTGTTAGCGCTTTACCAGCTCCGTCAACCTCCTCCAAACCTGATGACCAGTCTTCCACTCTTGCTCCTTCTGCTGCTTCCAGTCCTGGCTCGTCTCTCACAGATATAGATATTCCTCCTTTCAACGTCAACAACGAGCATGTTGCAAGAATTTTACTAAACATCTCAAGGCTCGAGAAATACATTGCCAAAAATATCAAGCTTAATGCAACCCAGAAATCATAAACAGAGGAGAAATTTAAAGATATAAAGATTTCCTGTCACACTCTTGAAAGTAATGTCTCTCCTCCGTCTCCACGTTCTCGCCGTGCAAATACTGATGCTATCTCTGCACTCTCCAAAACAATCAACGATAATCTTTCTACTCTACAAAATAAATTGGATACTGGCCTGAAAGCTCTTTCATCTTCCATAACCAAAGAAATTCCTCTTCTTGTCAAGAATACGGTGCAACAAACTCTGAAAGGATCTGTTCCTCCTGGTGCTTCTGCCTCAACCTCCGCCTCTGCTCATCCTTTGACTGACCCCGCCGGGAACAGACTTTATTCAAGTATCCTCCTCCAGGGGAAGGACAGGACAAAAGACAACGTTCAACTTAAAAAGGATCTATTTTCACTACCTTGCCCTCGGGGCATCAACATAAAAAACATTTCGACTCTCCCGAACGGTACCCTAAAGGTAACCTGTAAAGAGCAGAACCCTGGAAACCTGTTGCCGATCTTCCAAAACTCAGCAATTAAAGATAAATTTACCATTAAACTCCAGGAAGATCGAAAACTAGCTCTTATCATCTTCGGCGTTCCTTCAGACTTTTCAGAAGAAAACATTAAAGCACTTATTTGTCTAAACCATCCTACACTAAAACCTGGAGACATTCGAATCATAAAAAATTTCAAAACCAGATCTGGTAGCCTGAACTGGGTGTTCCTAGTCGACCTCTCTACTGCTAACCGAATATTGGACTCGAAAAAACTGTTTCACCATTTCAAGTCCTACCTGGTGAAAAAATACATATCCCTAAAAATGTGTCATAAGTGCCAGGGATACGGGCACGTCGCTAATTTTTGCCATTACTCCGAAGGCAACTGCAGCCACTGTACTCGCAGCGGCCATACTTTTAGAGACTGCAAAGCACGAACTCCAACATGTGTCAATTGCACAACCTCGAACGATCTGAACCCAAACCTACATTATGAAACTGATCATAACACGCACGATCGAAAAAACTGTAGAACTTATATGGCCGAAATGGCAAAAATTCGCTCCCTTCAGAGGGAGGCGTGAAAACTTTTATACAGATTTAGCTTTTTTATCTGTTTCCTTGTTCTATTTTAATATGTTTGTATTGCCTCTGTATATATGTTTTTATTTATTTTTTTTTTTTTCTTAAAGCTTTGCCTTGGGGTTTCATCCTCCCATCCGAGCCTTTTCCCTTTTTTATACTTCCTTTCTTGCCATGACTATTACCGGTATCCAGATTAACTTAAACCACTCTCTTTCCGCCCATTCAAATCTCTTTAAATTTGCAATAGACAACTCAATAGA
This sequence comes from Amaurobius ferox, assembly GCA_951213105.1. NCBI lineage: Eukaryota > Metazoa > Arthropoda > Arachnida > Araneae > Amaurobiidae > Amaurobius > Amaurobius ferox. The sequence continues at coordinate 140,584,519 of OX578147.1, read as the reverse complement.
CTACGTATGTCTTCAAGAACCCTATATAAATCATAATTTAATTCTCTCCCCCCCTCCTGGTGTTCGCCAATTTGTCTCCGTCTCCCAGAAGGCGGCTATTTTAATCTTTAATCCACTCTTAACAGTAAACTTTAAATTTAAATCATCCTCATCAATCTTTATAGAAATATTACTTCCCCAGCATCCCATCATTAATCTAGCTAGCATATATTTCCCACCCCATGATAACTTTTTGACCCTTTTATCAGAAATAGATATCTTTGACTACCTGAACTCTAACTTTCTCCTTCTGGGAGATTTTAATGCCCGTGCTCGGATGTGGGGATATGGGTTCACCGACCAGAGGGGGTTGGACATGATTGACTTTTGCCTCAAAAACAATCTCATAATCTGTAACGATAAAAATTGTGGTCCAACTTTCGCTTCACACTCCGGAAATGGATTCCCCGACCTTTCTCTCATGAACTTTTCACTCTTCGATTCTCTTTTTAGCTGGGAGGTCCTCTCGAGTGATACTCTTAGCGACCATAAATATATTAAAATTACACTTAGCCTTGACCCCCCCTCTAATGATACTTTCTTTTTCAAAACTCAATACGGAATCGGTAAATTTATACATAACTTTAGAGCAAACTTAAATTTTCTCAATCCCCTTTTAGATAATATTCATGACACTAACTCCCTAGATTCTTTTTTTAAAACTCTTATTGATATAACCCAAAATTGTGCCTTAAAATTTATTAGAAAGAAAAAATCAAAAACAATTAAAAATTTTTCCTGGTGGAATCCCACCCTCACAAAACATAGAAACTTCGTTACCGCCCTTTATAAAAGAGTCAAATCACTCGAGAGGAATTTTGCCCCTCCCGCCGAAATCTCTGCGGCCTTAATTCTTTATAAACAAAATAGAGCCAAATACAAATTACTGATTAAGAAAACAAGACTTGACTCCTGGAAATCTTTCTGCACAGGATGCAGCAAAACTTTCGGCTCTCAATTCAAATTTACTTTCCAGAAACACAAAAAATTTAATAACATTAATCTCCACTTCCCTGACTCCCCTTCCCTCAACCTTGATGATAAACTGAAACGCTTGTTGGACCACCATTTTAAAGAAGATAAGGATTTTATAAACTTTCCTTCATTTACTTTGCCTTCTGAGGGACTGGGGGTGGTTTCGGATGAAGAGCTCCTCATTGTCTTTAAAAATTTAAAAAATGGTAAGGCCCCAGGCCTTGACAATTTAGATTTCACAATTTGGAAGCAACTTTATAAATTTTTCCCTTCTTTCCTATCAAAAACTATAAATCTATGTTTTAAATTCTGCCACTTTCCCTCTTGTCTCAAAAATGCCAACATTCTCTTCTTTAATAAACCTGGAAAAGACCCGTCTCAATGTTCTTCGTATAGACCCATTTGCCTCCTCCCGACCCTTGGTAAAATATTGGAAAAAATTTTCATAAATAAACTCAATTTTTGGCTTTCTTCTGAGGATGCTCTCCATCCCCTCCAATATGGCTTTAAGGAATTAACGAGTTGTGAGGACGCTGCTCTTGGGCTAATTCAAACCATTTCCTCCCACAAGTCAATACATTTTGTTTCTTTGACCACCGTGGACATCTGCGGAGCATTTGACAGTCTCAACTGGAATGTCTTGCCTCTTTCATTTTCAAAAATCAACCTCCCTCAGCCTTTTCAAAATTTCATTTTTTCATATCTTTTTAACAGAGAAATTTCACTCAACATAGGTAAATCACATATTACAAAACACATTTCTATGGGCGCTCCACAGGGATCGGTTATGTCCCCTTGCCTGTGGAGTATCTACTTTAATGACATTCTAAAACTCAACAACGATCTTTTTCACCTCCAGGCCTTCGCGGATGATCTCGCGGTGGTCACCTATTCATCCAACTTAAAAACACTACAACTTAATACCAATAACCTTTTAAACCTTATCTCATCCACTCTCACAGTTTTAAAACTTTCCATAGCTCCAGAAAAATGTAAATCAATTATCTTTAATAAAAACCGCTCAAAAATCAGACAACGCCCTTCCTTCAAAATTCAAAACCATAAAATACCTACAACTAGACAACTCACCTTTCTTGGAATCACTATCGACGATAATTTAAAATGGAGCTCCCACATTTTCAATCTTAGAGAGAAATGTTTTAAGTTCGCCAGCACCTTTGGGAGGGTGTCTGGCAATAACTGGGGTATAGATAAATCCTTTTTAAAAATCTGGTATCTTTCGGTCATCGAAAAGATAATCATTTTCGGCGCAGGAATTTGGGGACAAGCTTTGACTGGGGCTCAGGTCAAAAAACTTTTGTCTTTGCAAAGGATTTTTCTTCTCAAAATCTCTTCTGGTTTTCGGACTACTTCCAACATTTCTCTTTACTCTATAACTGGTATTCCCCCCATTCATTTTGTCATTAATACACAATTTAAAAAATATGCCTTCTGGAAACTCAGAACAAATCATTTTACCAACCCGTCTCTTCCCTCTCCCCCTAACTTTGACTTCAATCGCCCTTCCTCTTCTATCCCCCCTTCCCTTCGTATCGCCTATCTGGCTCCCTTCGACCCCTCACTTTTTTCAGACATAAATATTTACACTGATGGCTCTGCCATTGACGACAAAGTGGGTTACGCCATTTGCATATACAGGGGGGATAAACTTCAAAACATATATACTTTCAAACTCAACCTTGGGAACACAGTTTTTCAAGCTGAAATAGCAGCAATACACTTTGCTATCAACTGGGCTTCTACAAATAATTTAAAAATAAATATTTTTTCAGATAGTCAATCCTCCATTTCGGCCCTTAACTCCATTAGAAACAAATCTGACTATCTTTCCAAAATTAAACTAGATGCAAATTTAAACAAGCATTTAATAAACCTCTGTTGGGTTAAAGCCCATTCTGACATCTCGGGCAACGAGGCCGCCGATGAAAATGCAAAACTTGCTACCTCTTCAGGTACCCCATCTCCTTTACCTTTTCCCTACTCTCTGTTAAAAAAGCATTGTAAACTAGATATCTTAAACGCCTGGCAATCCTATCTAAACAACTACATTTCCCCTCGCACCCATGACCCAGCCAGAATTTTAAACTTTCTTCCCCACGTAAACTTTAATTTCCTTTTAATGAACAAATATCTTATTTATTTTATCACGGGCCACGGCCCATTTTTGGATTACCTTTACTTTTTTAAATTTAAATCAACCTCTTGCTGTTCCTGCGGTTCCTTTGGAGATGCAGACCACTACGTCTTTGCTTGCCCCCACTCTAAACCTTTTCATCTTTCTAAACCTTCCCCCGCTAATTCCGCGGCCTGGTTCTCGAGTGTCTGCTCGAATAAAACTTCAATTAACAAAATTAAAAACTGTGTTCTCATAGCGAGAGAAATATCCAACAAAATCACTTGAATAGCCTGAGAGCCATTGCTGCTTTTAACTTTTTCTCTGGTTGTTGATCCCCTTGGTTTTTACTTGCTCCTCCCCGGTGGTGCCGCCTTCCCTTTTATTTTGGTTTGCTGTGTTGTTTTGATGTTGTGTTTTGTTTTTGATTACTGCTTTGTTTGTTTGCTGTTTTGTTTAGTTGTGTTTTTTCTGGTGTTGTCGCCGGATCTCTTCCCGGCCGTCCAATTAGATACTCAAGTCCTCCGGATGAGTCGGACGGTCTGGGTCTTCACACTCACACACTTTCATGTCAATTGAAAGATCAGAGTAGGGGTCAGAGAGAGGGGAACACTTTTGTATAAGAGAGACAGAGGAAGAAAGAGAATGTGCTCCAATAGGAGACGAGGAGAGGTAAATGGAGACAGCAATGACGGATTCCCATTGGTCCAGAGAATCTGGGCTTTAGGAAATCGAATCGCAGGAGATATAAGAAAAGAACAGAGTAATAATCCGAAGAAAAATAAGTCATTTCGGACATCGGTGGGCTTTGATAAATGAAAGTCCAAGATTTCAAAAATTTTAACAACTAAATCGTCTTCAAATTTAAAATTTTTTGCAAACATACGAAAGCGCAGAATCGCCTGCAACGCAGAAATGCATCACAGGCGAAAAATATCTGCCTCTTATCTTTAATGGATCTTTGGCAGGGATGGAAAAATTTTTGAACAAGTTTTGTAATCTTTGTGTAAAGTTATTTTTTCTATGCAGTGTAGATACTTTTGCACCAATAAATAGTAAAATTATTATTTATTTATGTAATCATTGTTTTCTTTCGTAATGTGGTGGTGGTGTTGTTGTTGAGACCCAGACCGTCCGACCCACCAGAAAGGTGTAAGATAACTGTTTGGACGGCCAGGAAGTTTCGTAATGCATGTAAAACCCCTGAAACGCGATCTGCCGACATGATTTTTCCCCTCTGAGAACCCATGTCGATGCATCGAAAAGTGGTTTAAGTCAGTATTTTTGGCTTTTCATATCTCTGGGACTTTTTAAAATAAAATGCTGAAATTTTGTACATCACATTATTAGTGTATGGGGCCCATTTTACTCAATGGAAATTTTTTTGTACGGGGGCCGTATAAAAATTAAAATTTAATTCCCTAGAAAATTTTAATCGATTTCATAAAATGCTGTACCTTTTTTTTTAAGCAACTTTGTAATTTATTATATATGTCTAAGATCAATATTTAAGAAATAAAAACCGAGGTGAATATTTTTGGGACACCCTGTATATAGGAGCCTCAGAAAGGAAGCCACTGATTATGTATCTGGAAGTGCTGAGAAATTTTCCCCGTTAGAGGCAGGGGGAGGGTACGGTAACATGGACACCCTTCTCCGGCGATTTGGAAGTATTCTTCTTATTTCTCTCAATGAACCATTGGTTCTGGGGAACATTTCAAAAATTATCTGGCTGATCCCCATCAATGGTTAATTTTGGAATTGAAACTCGTGTCGGCCTTGAATCAAAAGATACATCGTCTTCGTCACGTTTTAAATATCTGGGGTCTAGATTACAGCGGGTTATAGAGTAGAAAAAGATGTTGACATTTTCAACATTGTGGAAATCCTTTTTTGAGTTTTAATTTGTATATATTAAAGATACTCCAGTGAGTGAACTTCCTCACACCCTTCAGTTTGTTGACCATAAGTACAGGAATAGGTAATATAGTTTTTCTATTTCTGAGCTGAGAGACTTGAACAGCTTCAAACATTTTCGGCCGAGAGGTTTAGTTTAATATTCTCAGTTTCAGATTTTGAAGGAATTCCTTTAATGGCCATTTTTTAGGAACTATCCGGTTTTAAGCTAAATCCGCGGAATTTGAATTTTTCTCAATCGGGTATTTCTGGAGAATTACGTGGTCCTCACCGAATTTTACTTCTAATGAAGGAGGGGTCAGCCATTTTAGATTCCGTACTTTCGCTAAGTTTGATATTAACAATGAAAATGTGTTCTTTTCATGGGTTGTTCCCATCTACGCTGGATTCAATTCTTAAAGACAGTTTTTTTTTGTCTTTGGCTTAGTACCATAGGCATTTGGACAGTGTTCCGGTCCATACAAGTTTCAGAACTAGAATCAGAATCATCGTCTAGAATATCCGCATTAGAATTCACGGCAGAGAGTGTTTCGTATCTAGCACCACGTGATCTTCGATACATTTTGAGGAGTTCTTCCGATGCCGCTGTTTAGACTCGATACAAGAACTGTATGGCTATCCTAAAAGACGATATTTACAATGATCTCAGATGTCTGAAATTTCAAGACAGAAAGACACTCTTCACTAGGGACGATCATAAATATTCGTAAAGTATTTAAAATGGCCGAAGTTAAGGAGGTTATGGTGTTGTTATATTAAATAGGGCAATTTTTATTGCTGAACATTGGCAATTCCGTCCTTCAAAAATACTTTAGACTTTTCCTCTTTAACTTCTATCTAATGTCGCCGACTTCATTCCAGAAAGCATTCTTTAGTGTGTTTTTCGTATAATTTTAATCATTTATATCCCAAAGGTGTCTATAATTTACTAAAAGTTCTATTATTTTTTTTATTCTCCGGACTTCAGCAATTACGCTCGACAATACTGCTTTAGGCCCGCCTTTCTAACATGTCCCACCTCTCTAATGCCGCCGATTTCATTCCAAGAAGCTTTCTTTCGTATAATTTGGATCTTTTATATCCCGCAGGTGTCTATAATTTGGTAAAAGTTCTATTATTTTTTTCCATCTCCAGATTCAAACGTAGTTGAGCTGTTTCGATGGGCTTGCATTGCAGTCGCCATCGCCATCTTGAATGCAAATGAGGAGAGGAAAGGCGTAGGGGACTGACGTCCAATATTATCGTCCCCTGATTGGTTCGCCACTCAGAAATGGATTTATTTTTATTGTCGAGTATGAAAGAATTGCGGCCATTCCGCAGCAAGATTTCTTCCCATTGAAATGTATGGTGTTGCTGAAAAATTGCTGGAAGGAATGGCTCCGTGTAATAACACCATTAGGAGCAAAGAATGAGGAGCAAGACTCTTACCTTCAATTACAATGTCCAGGTTATTGCAATGGTCTTCAAACACGCAGGTGGTTTTTTTCCCAACTGGGGTGTTTCTTCACATAGGTGTTGGCCCTCCTCTTTACAATGGGGTCACCAGAGTCTGTTATCGCTTCAAGAGTGTGGAGACGGTTGGTCGTTACGATGACCACACCTGGGCAGTCAGCGCCATGGCAGCAGAAATGCGTGTGTCCACCTCTGTCAGGACGTCGATTGATCATTAATATGAAATATAGTAGCAAAATAAGTTGAGCTTTGAATGCAGTCGCGCCTGCGAAGTATTTGAGCTGTGAAAGATAGATTTCAAATTAAAATGTCATTTAAAAAATCGTTATGAAATTAGAAGTATAAAAAAATAATTTTAATATTTGACATTCCTAATACAAAAGAGCCTATATGTTTTTAAAATTTGAATATTGAATTAAGTAAATTAGAATACAGGAAAATAAGAGCAACACTTTTAACTCGCAAAAACGTATTACTTTCCTTATATACATAGTATAATGTATAAGGAAAGTAGTGTGACGGGGTCGAACATTTTAATTCGAGTTTTCGACGGGAGAGCACGTTTCAAGCATCCCTGAACACGAATCAAACGTTTTTAAGGTGATGTATGTGTGTGTGTGACAATATGTGTGTGTGTGTCAGTGAGTCTGTGGAGACGATAACTGACGAACGAATGGACAGATTCGAATGAAATTTGGTACAAAAATTACGATCCATGAATACTGGAAACCTATTGTTTTTATACGCAATCGCATGTTCAGAACCCCCCCCCCCCCCTCCCTAAATTTTTGAGTGAAATTTTGAAAAAATCAACAAGAATCAAAATCTTTAATAAAATTGCGCAAATAGGCATTTCTTATGTAATCTCTCATTATGAAACGATTAAAATAAAATTTAGAACGCTAGCGTGAACCGTTCACGAGATATTATACATTTTTCAGAAACACTACCAGAAAATCATATAAAATTAAAAAAAATATTACCTATTGTTGAAATATGTTCACTTTTAATAAGTAATATCATGCGATCCATTGGGTGACATCATTCTCGTGGATCTAGTTAGTTCCATTCATGAAGAAATATACTTTAGGTAATATTTTTGTATTTGGACGCCAAAAGTCAGTTATCTGCTACAAAAATAACTTATTTCTCCGTCCATAACGCTTGGCGAGATTTTGGAGGAATGCCGCCAATTTGACGACTTTTTTAAATGTTGCCAAACTAACGAAAATGTCGCCCAATTGATAAAAATGACGCTAAATCAATGAAAATGACGACTAGATGATAAAGTCATTATTGAAGTATTTTAATATATGGACTGTATCGCTTATTGAGGATACTATCAATATTGATGATTGTTTAGAGTTACGCGAAGTATAAGTTAATTGAGTATTTTGAAATAGTTTTACATGTTGTCATTCTGAAAATCGCCCAATGTACAATTCAACGATAAAAACACAGCACCGTGGATCTTATACATTAGTTTTTTATTGTAAAACTAGTGACTCCATTGCATTATGTAAGGAAAGTCATGTGCTGGCTACTTCAGATTTTACTTATTATACAGGAGCCGTTTAAATCATAATGCATGCAAGGGCACGCTGCTTAAAATCTTGTTATTTGTAGGAAGCGTAGTGAGCATACGCAGCTTAAAAATGGCGTTTCGCCCTGTTACAGTTTGTTTCATAATTGAAATTGCAATTCAGCAAACGATTTCACGTGTGGATGCAAAATGTAATATTCCTACTCATTGTGTTTTTCGAGTCCAGGGGATTTTAAAATTCAGGCAAATCCTGAGTCCGCTTCTGTAGGAAGGGAAAATAGACTTCGCTTCGCTCATGCATAATAAATGCGAAACTGAGATAGATGTAGATAGCTTAGGCTAAGCTGACTGAAAAAAACAAAAACGTTCCTGACATATAAAGTCCCGTTTGGTTATATGATTTAGCTTTTCTGGGTGATATTACTTATCATTTAAATACGTTAAATACGCGACGTCAGGACAAAGACTAATGGGTTACTCAGTTTTACGGCCACATTTTGCTTTTCAGTGTAAGTTCAAACCCAACCGAAGTCAGGGAATGATATCCATTTTCCTAGTTAGAAGAAAGTTTTTGAAAAGTTCACTGTCAACATCAAAACTGTATATGTTGAAAAGATTGATAATCAACCTTCAAGGATCGTTTTTCTGATTTTCAAAAATTAAAACCATTGCTAGATTAAGCAGCCCTTTTGCCATTTTGCCCGAAAATGCTCCTGAATCGGTAAGTACAGCTTGACATCATCGACATTCAAAACGATGAGAACCTGCGAAATAAATTTAATGAAGGCAATTTATCAAACTTCTATCGCTGTGTCGATAAAAACAATTATAAATCGTCGCTAGATATTGCATTAAAATGCGCAAGCCTCTTTGGGTCACCCTATATTTGTTGTTGTTGAGACCCAGACCGTCCGACCTACCAGAAAGGTGTAAGGTAACTGTTTGGACGGCCGGGAAGAGCCACCCAATTTAGACCGGAACTCAGTAGTGGAGGCATCCACTGGGACCGTACCCTCATTCCCCTACCACTAACCTCCCGGATGAACTTACTGATCCACATATTTAATGGGATCGTACTCCGAGTGAACACGGTAGTAGTTTTGTCAGCGGAGGAATCGAACCCGGGCCAACCGAGTAACAAACTTTTTCAGTCATGAATATTAACAAATCGAAAAATAGGAACCGCTTGACTGATGAAAATTTGGAATCCATTTTGCGGTTGGCTACTACAAAACTCGAACCAAATATCAAAACAATTGTCAAATCAATGCAATGCCACGCATCTAATTAAATTCACTTATTTCTTATTATCTTTTTTTTGTAACAATTATGATAGGTATAAATAAACTAAACAATAGAGTAAATAAATTTCAAGGCGGTCCTCCCATAAGCCACAGTGGATCCGCATGGTGTTAACAAGTCCGTGCATTTCTGGCTTAGACAGTTAAGAATGTATCCAATTACATAAATTTATTTCATTTAAAATGTGGGGGATAGTTAAAACAGAATTTAAAAAGCTTTCTATGAAATTGCAAAGGCACACTCTCTATCATTGCAACCTATACAAGTTAAAGAATCAGTCCGTTCTTCGTTTAGACTATGATGTATCAGTATTGTACTTCGAATAGACATTTGGAAAGGGTTTCGGAGACATTTTCGTCTAAAATAATTAGAAACGAAAATTTACAATCTTATTGAACATTTCTTAAAATGGAACAGTTTGGAGGTGAAGGTCGAGTCTCCATCTTCTCTTAAACACGCCCCCTGATGTGATCGTCCCCTGTTAGATACAGATAGAAGTGGATCTTTAGCTTAAATGCATATTGTAAGTGAATGTCGACGTCCCAGAAGTTGGGCTCCACTGAACCTATTGAAGGTAATATATTTTAAATGATCAAACTCAAATTTTAATATGTCACAAAAGAACATAAATTAACAAGAAAAGTCAATCATGATTATGGAACACTTTGCAATTCAAATGCAATTTTACTTAAACATCTCTAAAATGCGATACATTTAGAGCTGATATATATTCGAATTATCACAGAACTACAATAATTTATTATATTTTAAAACTTCATCGAAGAAAACGAACTGTATTCAAATGACGTCATCGAAATGTATATCGTCTGCCTCTCTATGTAAAAGTATAGTGACTATTTCATTCATACACTTTTATTTCAGACTCCAGAGTTAAATAATTTTCCGTGAAAGAAATTCAGCAATTCTTATACAACTCATCTTACAATCACTTGTTTACATTCTGTATCCATTTAAATAAGGCTTCGTTGTAGAAATAATTAAAATTCAAAAATAGTGTAACACGTGATCTCTTCATATAAAATGTATGTAATTATTATCAGCATACCCGTTCTTCGTACGGAGTATATAATATAAAGAAACTTAAAATTCACAATCATGTACAAATTTCTTTAGTATACTAAATGACATTTTTAATCAAAATATTCTGTTAAAAAATTTAATGTAATGCTATTAAAAAGAAGTTTAAGAATATATGTTCTCGCTATACAAAATTATCTTCACGGGCAAATCTAAAGAATAGAACATCCTGGCCCCTTATGTAAGCAAATTTACAAAAAATATGGAATTGAATCAATATATGCAAAACAAAAGCATTAAAATTGTATGGGACCCGTACTAATTATATACGCGAATATTAGAAGACATAACCTGTATTAGTAGATTACATGTATAAATTAAAAATACCAATAAACCCGTAATCTTTAAACCTGAAGGCAGTAATTTATTCCAATACATGTCAAAATGAAAGTGCTAAAATTATATGGGAAGATATACCTGTACTACTTAAAATGTCGTAGATTAGAAGACATGTCTGGGTATTAGTAGAAGATTACCCGTATTACAATATGAATATCAAATATCTTTGCCAAAATAAAACAGATGACATAATTAATTGAAAATATCAATAATCACCTGAATCTTCTTACCAGAAGGCCATACTTTATTCCAATATTGCCAATATATGTCAAAATACATGCCAATATACCTGTACTACTTACACTCTCATAGATTAGAAGATATACTCGTGCATTCCTAGAAGATTACAACGTACAATACGTGAGTTTCAAAATTTCTTGCCGCAATGAAACAATGGCGTAATAACTTGAAAATATCGATAATCTCTGAATCAATAATCCTCGAAAATATCAATAATAATAATATTTAAACCTGAAGACCGTAATTGATATTATCCAGTCAAAAATGCAATGGCAATGAAATTTATTTTATATACATATCTTTATTATTCAAATCAGAAAAGTTTTAATAAATATCATCGTCGCATAAACACATAGGATTTAAATATATGTTTGTGGAAAAATGTCTTCGGAATAATGCTATCTCCATGGAAGGTTTGGCGACATTTTCGTCAATTAGCGACATTTTAAAAAGTCGCCAAATTTATCGCCAAGTGGGACTGTAGAACTGACTGTCCCACTTGGCGACAAATTGACGAAATATCCTCACAATACTATCCCCTACCAAAACACAATTCATTACATTTATTTAGAGCAATTTTATCAATTTCAAGATAATTTTTCTGGATTTACAAACATTTATATCAATTTAGTGGCATTTTAAAAATTCGCTAAATGTGTTACTAAGCAGGACGGTTGAACTGCTAGACAAATGCAAACGAAACATCATTTCAGCTCTCTTTTCGAATAAAACAAAATAAATTTCATTGATTTGCGCCGTTCTTATCAATTTGGCAACATTTCCGTCAATTTGGCAACGTTTAAGAAAAGTTGCCAAATTAGCGATATCCCTCCAAACTCGTAGCTCTGAATTTGCAGATCTGAATGAAACACCTTGGCCCCGTTTGTATATACTAAATGAAAACACTAAAATTGTATTAGAAGATATACCCGTTCTACTCTTTTTCTGTTTCAACAATCGGCTAAATCAATATATTGGCTAAACACAATATATGAGTTTATTAGCGAAACACAATAAGTTTGAAAACTCTTTGCCAAAATAAATGAAAGTGATGTACGCAGTCCGCAATTAATATAATTAAAAGAAAAATCAAACTGTTCATTTATAAGATATATTTTTATATCAATTTATTTATTATTCAAATAAAAAAAATAATAATAAACATTAACAAATGCATTTAATTTAACTGCGTTGCCAAACAACATGATATATCCTCATAAAATGCTGAAAATTAATTAACCATTTTGATTTCTTATACTTTTCATCGTTGAGTAAAAGCTTGTGAAAAATAAACCATGGCGACAGATTTTCCATTTGAATTCATGTTTTCAAACAATTCATGATTTCAGAAAGTGACTATTTAGCACAAAAATCTACCATCAAACTCACAGATAAAGTTTCAATTCACTTTCATGTTTGAAACAAACGATTTTCAACCTTTTCGTTTGGATGAACCAGGGAGTTAGAAAGTAGAACTCCTAGGAAAAAGTTTCGTTTTTCATTAATATCTCGATAACTCCTGGTTTTAGAAACTCGAAACTTAGACTAAATTTAAGGGGATCTATTTGAAGCCTATCCACAAAATTTTATTAAATTAGGTTTAGTCGTTCTCCAGTGATGATGAGACAAACGAAAGTTTCGTTTTTTACTAATATCTCGAGAACCACTGGTCGTAGAAACTCGAAACATAAATAAAATTTAAAGTGGGGCTATTTCAAGGCTACCCACAAAATGTCATCAAATTCGGTTCAGCCGTTCTTCCGGGATGATGGGACAGACAGACAGACCGGCAGATTTTATTTATTTAGATTATTTTTATTTTGAAAACTAAGGAACATATTTTGCTGAATTTTTTTATGTATTTTATGGAATAATTTAAATATTTCCTAAAATTTTCATAGCAATTTGTGAATTTTAACTTCGTTTAAAAAATGTTTGAAAAATTCGGTCCCATAGGGTTGAATGCATTACATTTTTTCAACGCGGGTTCAATCCAAAACTAATTGGGTGATATTATTCATTTACATTCCCATATGTCCCATAGACCGTCTCAACAACATACTCAAATTTCATTTCGATAAAGTCATTTTTACGGTAGTTATCGTGCGAACGAATAGCCAGACAGAATGAACAAAGTCATAAACACTTTTTAACTGTGGAAAGTTTTAATAAAACGGTAAGCATAAGTGTTAATACCGACAAGCTTTAGATTAGGGGAATGACCAGAATTACCTCTATGAATTAAAGCAATTGCAAGAGTCTTGAGCTGTGAACAAGTGGGTTTTTACTGAGAATAGTAAAATATATCCAGAAAGATAATAATTGCATTCTCTCTAAATCACAAGAAAACTGAATACAAGGATCAATATCATGAATAACAGAAAGGACACTGCCATGATCCGCATTGGACTGATCCAGAAGAACAGTCAAAATAATCATCCACGAAAGAGGAAGCCAAACATAAAAGGGATACTAAAAGCGATTAAGCCTTCCATGGAGATAGCATTATGCAGACGATATTTCTTCCTCTAATTTATTTGAAGAAAATGATATCATGTTACTTAGCAACGGATTTAAATCCAATGTGTTTATGCTGTAGACGATTTTTATTAAATCTTTTCCGATTTAAATAATAAAGATATGTATATAAAATAAATTTCATTGATTAAAACGATGATTAAAAGATCATTTCACTTAAATGTCACAAAATTAGAAAAATAGCATCATCCACTTCAAGCAGGAATGATATTTTTATAACCAGTTTCTGAGGTATAAAAAAGAACTTTCAACGCCAACATGAGTGGAAGACTGACTTCCAATGAAACCGTAATGGATATAGCTGGCTTGAAGATGCCATTTTTTTGGCGAAAATCACGAATTTCGAAGATTCTTACATTTTATTTGTACAGCGTTTTACGTTGTCATCTGTGCATTCATGAGTAAGTATGATACTAGATAAGAAAAGAAAGTATCTCTGTTGTCAGTCTACCCCATTGGGAGATGAATGGGTCAACCTTGGCCGCATGGATGATATATTGGGTAAAATGTTCGCTAATTTGGCGACTTTTTAAAGTTCAGCAAATTTAGTGATGGGTCGAACTTTTCCAGATTTATCCAGGTCTCCGCTAAATTCCCATAGATGCTTGGATGCTCGTTTACACGAAGAAAGCTAATATTTTTGTCTGTCTGTCACGCTAAACCAAAAATGGACGATATATCTTGTGCAATATCAACAACTTGGCAAATTTTGAAGTATGTCAACGAGTTAGCGAATTCAACATATGTGAAAAACATTTTATTTATACGAATAAGGACTGTCACTTTGTAGGAATTATTTATTCAATATTCTTGACTCAAACTATAACGAATTTCACTATTTCTGAGATAAGTACGATTTGTTACGGGATCTTACAGAATTTGAATTTCTTAAGGGATCTATAGGTTCGTAAGTATTTCATTTCAATAATTAATTCTATATTATTTTATATTAATTATGTTCTGTTAGAGGTCGTATAATAATTAATAATCCTCACCAAAAAAAGTTGCGTGTGTCCCTGAATTTTAGGAGCACAAGGGCTGAAAGCGGACGCCACATTTTATATAATTTGATGCACCCTGTGATATGACGGGCATAATATATTTTTATTTTCCATCAAATATTCATTTTCTTAGCTGCGCATCCTGTAACATGTAATTATGTATACACCAATACAATATCCGCTGTTAAAGTGAACTCAATAAACGCAGCGTGTTTTTTCTCTTCCAATTTTCAATAAATGTGGAACAGGTATTTGCAACACAATGCCAACAAACGATGGCGAACAATGATAAATTAACAAGAAACAAGTCGTTATGTTGTTATAGAATGAGGCAGACGGCGTTTGAACGGGGATTTCATTAATTATTCACCTTATTTCGGATACAATGACGAATTTTCTAGATGTTATTTTTCCAGATTAAAATCTTGTATGACAAAAGAAAAAAAGGAGAAATTTAAGAAAGGAGTTTATCTAAGAAAGAAGTGTGTTCGGCTGGAAGGTTTTTACTGCATTTTCTTTGAGTAAATATGATTTTAAACCTTAGGAACTTCGTTATCGATCCGGGATCTTAATAAAGGTTTTGTAACTTGACTCATTTTTAACTTTTCCTTTTAAAATCCATTAAAACGCGGTTCATGCATTTCTCATTTACATATTTTAATCGTTTATGTGCCCTTTTCTGTGGGATATTCTTATATAGTTAGTTCACTGTTAAAATGATTAATTTATACGATGGAATTCATTTTATATTTTCGATTATAAAGCTAAATTTATCCTACAGTTTCATGTGAACGTTGCTTCGTTTCCAATTTCGTGAGAAATAATTCAGAATTTCTTTGCCTAAGTGGAATGCGGGATTTTGAAAATAAGAAACAGTGAATTGAAATTGTCATTATCGAGGCTGGATTTTGAATTCTATAAAGTACTATTCCACTTCAAGGTTATGGTTCTTGTATAAACCATTATAATTGACTTCCTTCTAAATTAAACTTCCAATAACCTGATGACTAGAGATCTACGAAGGAATCAAGACATTTAACAAATAAACAAATTTATTGATAGCTAACTTCGCTGGGAATTCAAAACACACATCATACATACACACATACACACACACACACACACACATATATATATATATATATATATATGTATGTATATATATACAGGGATGATAAAATAAAACTGGCGGGGAAAAGTTTTCTAATGATCTCCTTGTTGTTTAGATTACGTTTTCAATCCTGCAGGGTTAGCTTTATTTTGGCAACCCTGCATATATAAATACAGGATATAAAATAAAACTAGCCCGGAAAAGTTTTTTCGGAATTTCGTGAAAACGTAATCTAAACAACAAGGAGATCATTAGAAAACTTTTCCCCGCCAGTTTTATTTTATCAACTCTGTATATATATATATATATATATATATATATTATAAATTTATATACAAACTATT
Organism: Amaurobius ferox; assembly: GCA_951213105.1. NCBI lineage: Eukaryota > Metazoa > Arthropoda > Arachnida > Araneae > Amaurobiidae > Amaurobius > Amaurobius ferox. The sequence goes on along the minus strand of OX578147.1, from coordinate 140,568,486 downwards.
TTTACAACACTAGCATTATAAATTCTACCCGAGACATACTAATCTACAATGAAGTTCAAGACTAACTTATTACTAAACTGATCTTCAATCTGAACCTATGATGATTAAACTACAACACAAAATGTATACCCACAAAATTGCAGCCTATAACTTCCATGGACAATCAGAACACACACACGTGCTCGAACTTAGTCCTCTGGACGAGCCGGACGGCCTGGGGCTTTCACACGTGCTCGAACTCGGCAGGATGACAGATACGTCATTCTAAACACTGCCTTTCTTATAGATCTGGGCAATCGTGAGTATGCGATTCTTCGGAATGAAAGTTGAGAAGTTTAGGACATGCATTAAAATCAGGAAAAAGTAGAATTAGACTAAAAGGATAATAAATAATAGAATCCACACAATTTTTAAATCACTTTCAGAATATAAGAATTCTGGTGTTATTTTAGCAACCACGAAATTTATCACATGAAAAAAAAATCTGACGTAGACAGCATATGACTTTCCCTACAAACGTATTATTATTTGAAATTACACTGAATTTGTACTTTTATTTCAATTGTTATTTGTTTCCTTCGGTAACTGGACATATTTTCAATGGCGGCGTAGCAAAAATGCGAAAAAATTAAAATATCTCGAGGACAGCTAATTCTAGGGTGATGGGACTGATCTTATTATTTTTACTGTCAAAAATTATGTATAAAACAAGCATTTAAATGATACATTTGAGCATGCATATTCTTTTATTTTACATTTTGACGATTTTTGCAATCCATCTCGTAAAAAATGACAACTTCTATTTTTCTGAATCCTACCAAAATCTAATCAGCATTAAATTCACCTACATGTGGCTTATGTACCAAATTTTGTAAAAGTGGGTCAATTAGTTCTTTATCTAGACTAAATGCATGCGATTTTTTGCAGCCCATTCTGAAACAATAGGCAGGTTCTTTAATCCCGAATCGTGCCAATATCTAATAAGCATCAGGGTCACCCAGAAGTGACTTATAACATTGACTATAAAATTTTATGAAATTTGGTCAATTAGTTTTTGAGTTAAGAGTGGATACATACATTGCCCACACAGACAAACGTCACGCTAAAAATAAATTTTTCATGTTCTAGAAGTCTCAAAACGTGTCGATCCATCAAAAACTCGATTTTCGGCAGGATTCCAACACTTTCCCTGTACATAACCCTGTATTGCAGGAAAAGTGAGTCCAACACATCACGGTTGTCTTCTCCGAATCGTACCGGTAACTAATCAGCACCAGGGTCACCCACAAATAACTTACCTACCAGATTTTATGAAATTGGGTCCATTAGTTTCTGAGTTAGAATGGATACATACTTTGTACAGACACACAGACAGACTGACTGACTGACAGACACACAGACGTCACGCTAAAAATAGTTTCTTCGTATTCTAGAAGTCCCAAAACGTGTAGATACGTCAAAAACTCGAGTTGCGACTTTCGACATGATTCCAATACTTTCCCTATACATTACTATTTAATGCAGGAAAAGTAATGATTGATATGCGATACGAAATACAAAATAAATTAATGAAATTATTAAAAAGTCTCTTAAGGCAATATCCAACGCTAAATCTGTAATTTTAACCGGTTTCAAAGGTAAAAATTACAAAGGTAGGAAGATCAAAGGCAGAAAGTTTTTGTATTCTGATACAGATCGAGATACAAGTAGTCCTAAACAGAATATGAATGCATGAGAAGGTCGAATGGAGTCTCACACTACAAATATTTATACAGAAATATTTTACGAACATATACATTGTGTTGTATATCCACACTATATCTTTATAACATCATTGATCATTATTCATCTTCAAGTACTATTTTTCTGCAAAATTATTTACTTTGAAGACAATGGACGCCTTTAAAGTGGATTAAATTACACCGCCCCCCCCTACCACCCTTGTGATTTTTATTAATGTGTAAAACAGATGTTTGTTGCTGAACAGGGATGTCTTTTATGATGAATATAACGACCATGATAATGATAGATGAATGCTGACAAGTAGTTATTTTGCTATTACAGAGTTATACGGGTTTGTGAATAAATATATGTCTAATTAATTACTCACACATTTTAGGATACAATGGGAAAATTTTTTAAGGATTTTGAAGACATTTTCTAATTAAAATGTTGTCTGAGTAAAAGGCAGAATAAAATCTGATGTGGACAGCGCATGACTTTCCTTGCAGACTGATATTCACGTTCTCTTTGCTTCTTCAATAATTAAGTTGAGTTTAATGGCACAAAATAACATGCATCATTATTTGAAATATACACTGAATTTGCACTTTTAATTCAATTTGAGTTTTAAATGGGTGACAGGACGTATTTTCAAAGGTGTCCTTGCAAAATGCGAAACAAACTCAAATATCTCAAAAACGGTTAGTCCTAAATAATGGGTCTGGTCTTATTTCTCTTTGCATCGCCAAAAATTACGTATAAAACAAGCCTCTAATGGATACATTTGAGCATACGGAGTCTTTTATTTGAGATTTTGACGACTTTTTGAGGGCCATTTCGCAAAAAAAATCAAGTCCTGTTTACCAGAATTGTACCAAAATCTAATCAGCACTAGAGTTAGCGACAAGTGACTTACCTATCAGATTTTATGAAATTGGGTTAATTAGTTTTTGAGTTAAAGTGGAAACATATTTTGCACAGCAAGACACACAGACGTCACTCTAATAATAGTTTTGTCGTGTTCCAGAGGTCCCAAAACGTGTAGCGCCGTTGAAAACTCGAGTTACAATTTCTGGTACGATTCCAATACGTGCACTATACATTGCCATGTATTGCAGAGAAGGTAACAACTGCTGAAAGTTTTTTAGTTTTTCTTTTAAATGAGCGTGGTGTGCTACATTGGAATGATATGCGGTTAAAAATGATGCCATTGTGTAATGGCTAAACTTTCCCTGCAATACATGGTAATGTATAGGGAAAGGATTGGAATTATGTCGAAAATCGCAACTTGACTTTTCGACGGATCTAAACGTTTCAACACCTGTAGAATACGAAAAAACTATTTTTAGCGTAACGTCTGTGTGTCTGTCTGTGCAATGTATGTATCCACTCTAACACAAAAACTAATGGATCCAATTTTAAAATTGGGTAGGCATGTCACGTGTGTTGATCCTGGTACTGATTAGTTTTTGATACGATTCGGGATAAAGGAACCCGCCTTTTTTGCGAAATGGCCCGCAAAAATTGTCTGTATCCATTCTAGATGGGAAAACTAATAGATCAAATTTTACAAAACTAGGTAGATAAGTCACTTGTGGTTTACCATGATATTCATTAGATATTGGCATGAATCGGAAGGAAATAACCTGCCATTTTTTGCGAAATGGCCCTTAAAAATCGCCTAAATATAAAACAAAAAACTACGTATGCTCAAATGCGCCAATTAAATGTTTGATTTATACATAACGTTTAATGATGAAAAGAATAAGACCAACCCCATTACACTAAGACTGGCCGTTCTCGAGATATTGTAGTTTTCCGCATTTTCGCTACGTCACCTTTGAAAATAAGTCCAGCCACCGAATGAAAACAAAAACTGAATTAAAAGTGCCCATTCAGAGTCATTTAAAATAATGATGGCTGTTACTTTGTGCCATTAAACTCAATGTAATAAATAATATATTATTGAAGAAATAAAGAGAACGTGAATATGAGTCTGCAGGGAAAGTCATGTGCTGCCCACATCACATTTTTTTTTATTATTCAATTAAAATTCTCCGATCATGATATGCATTGGGAAGTTGATTAAGAATATCAACTGGTTTTGAATTGCAAAATGGTCTTATCGGGAAATCAGTGATTATATTCTGAAAACTTATGCTTAATTTATAAAGTTCGACTTGCTTTGTAATTTGCAAACAAATCAGCTTTTATAATTTGCAAACGTAGTAAATATATTTTCCCTGTAAATACTTGTATGTATGATCTTCCGTGCACACTAACAAATCCTCTTCGTATGTATGATCCTCCTTGTATGTATGATCTTCCGTGCACACTAACAAATCTTCCGCGCACACTAACAGGGAAAGTCATGTGCTGCCCACATCACATTTTTTTTATTATTCAATTAAAATTCTCCGATCATGATATGCATTGGGAAGTTGATTAAGAATATCAACTGGTTTTGAATTGCAAAATGGTCTTATCGGGAAATCAGTGATTATATTCTGAAAACTTATGCTTAATTTATAAAGTTCGACTTGCTTTGTAATTTGCAAACAAATCAGCTTTTATAATTTGCAAACGTAGTAAATATATTTTCCCTGTAAATACTTGTATGTATGATCTTCCGTGCACACTAACAAATCAAGGGCATTACTCATTTATATTTCATTATATGTTATTAAAATATGTGGATGAATGACTTTCCTGTGGCGTAGCAAGTTTTTTATGAGATTAATAAATTTTATGAAATGGCTCAATTACTTTTTGATTTAAGAGTGGATACATACATTGCACACACAAACACACATACAGGCATCACGCTGAAATCGTTTTAAATTAATAGTTAATAGTTAAAGTTATAGTTAATAGTTAAAAAATGTCTTCTTCTGTTTCTAATATAACTCTAAATAAATAAAAACTTTATATGTATTAACCATCCATGGACGCCAATGCCTGCAAAGGGGGATCGAACTGTTTGGGATAGGATATGTCAAATACTTGTTTTTTTGAGAGGTTCTTCGTTTGGGATGGACGCTGTCCCACCCGTAAGCAAAATGCTAAGCACGAGAATACATAATCCGAGGAAACATAGGGGGTTCAGATCAAGCTGTGATAGTGTGGTAACCAGAACAAAACAATGTTTCCTCAAAAATTTTATAGAAAAATTAAGTATTTTATTGTTATTATAACACTTATACGTGTTCAGTTATTTATGACTCACTGAACTGATTGTTATGATAAATACGAAAACAATTTTGCACAAAATCGCCATGACTCAAAATTTCACAAACGAGGGGGAGGCAGGACGAGGCCAAAAGCGTCAGCGTAACTATTTTGCAATTGCCTTCACATCACAGCGGGAAATAATACACCAGGTGTAAAGGATCCGAGGTTCTAACAGTTTTTTTATATACTCAAACTATTTCAACACATTTGAAAATAATTTTCATTTAATATACTGACAAAACTTTTAAGTAACACTAGTGAAGCTACAATAGGAAAACAACAACAAAAGTAAAATAAGAGAAATTAAAAAAAAAAATTCGAATTGTTTTCACTTATGAAAAAAAAAAATTTTTTTATTTTTTTTATTTTTGAGTACCAAAATTTTAGTTTTGGGAAACTAAAATCTGAAAGGATGCAAAAGTTTAGAGTCCCCCAAAATGTAAGCCATTTTTAAATTATTTAATTTCATGGGAATCATTTTACATATTTTATTTTGCTTAAGGGGCTAAAATTATTTTATCGGTTATATTGTAAAGAGCCTGGTGTCCCAACCGGGAATCGAACCCTGGATCTCCGAACTGGCCATCCGACGCTCTGCCGTTGAGCTACTGGGACGAAATGGCAAGTTCTTATTGTCGAAGTGAACCCTGTATACTGACTATAAAACTTTATGAAATTCGGTCAATTAGTTTAAGAGAGAGTTAAGAGTGGATACATACATTGCACACACATACAGACATCACGCTAAAAATAGTTTTAAAGTAACAGTTAATAGTAGCAGCAGAAAGTTTTAGTTAATAGTTAAAAAATGTCTTCTTCTGTTTCTAATATAACTCTAAAGAAGTAAAAACTTTATATGTCAATATGAAATGCTTAGCTTTCCACGTCCAATAATTATAATTTTCTTCATTTAAGAACTGCCCTTCCCATATTAATAAATATTTAGATAGCAGGACAATGAACTTTTTAAAGTGGATTAAAACATATTACGTTTCCTCCGAGTTCTATTCAAGATTAGAAAAAATATGTGAAGTACAATGTCGATGAATGACATGAAAATATAATGACTAGCATGAAGATGGATTAAAAAGAAGCCAACAGTTATGTTGTTATTATATAAAGTGAGGCGAAGTTGACGTTTAAATAGAAGTTTCATTAATGACTGGCATGTTTTATCATACGGCAGTCTTTCTTTTTTATACTATCACGCCTGAGAAGAAAATATTAACGGTAAGAAACCATTCTAACACGAATGTTTTATTAGATTTTTCCTAAAATCAGTATGATGCCTTACATATTAGATAAAGGAATCAATAACGTTTTAGGAGTTTATCCCGATGGTTACGAACACAGAAGTCCGCAAAATTGGGGCATTTTGTGAGTTGCCTGTATTGGCTGACGACTGCGTAATAAGAGTGAAACGGGTTCATGGATGCTGTTATTTGCATTGCATGGGAGCGCTCTCTACCGGCGGGTTTTGTGATTAGGAGCTTATTCATCCCATGGGGAATAACTGTGTAAAATTTTACGTCCTTCATCGAGGACCTAGCATTTTATAAAGGTCGTGGAAAAAAAAGATGTAACATTGTACTCTTTTAGTGATGTTCCGTAGTTATTTTACTGTATAAGTATTCTCTCCCTCTAGAGGTATAACTTTCTACCGGAGATAAATGGTATTGTACTGAATGATTCGTCAGGTTATGGTTACGGAAAAGCGTGGTTTAAAAAAGAATTTAGCAATTGGGGTACATGATAATCACTTTGCTCTGACTATCGACTTTTTCTTCTTCCGATTTTGCCAAAGTGGGGGATAGCAGTACTGCTAGCAGACATCGTGACCCTCAGTCTGACTTTTTTGAAGCACTGCTTCAATACTGCAACAATAGCAAGACACGTCCACTTGCACGTCTATTTATACTAAATGGTTTAGTGGTGGGTTACTTTAAGTATTCTATATTATGACACTGTTGCGTTTACTGTATTACTAATCCAACGATATACTGCAGGGTGATTAAAAAAAAACATAGATTACAAACTTTACGAGGTGGTAGTACACATCAAACTAAGCATTTTTCGTCACAGTTTACTGGGTCGGAAATGAAATGTAAAGGCCTTACAGGACGATAAGTCGTTGGAGAGCGGCCGCTCCACAAATTTAAAAGCGTCATTCTGGGTGTATTTTCTGGTTGAAGAAGAAAACCAAGTATGCAAATTTCATCTGGGGAGGAAGAAGACCCCTTATGCAAATTTTCGTAACACCGAATGTACGGCCTTATCAGTTTGCAGCTCCAACTTTTGAGATGATGGAGGAATTTGCAAATAGGGAAAAAACTGATATGGATGTCATCTATGGATCTTCTTTTTGTGGGGATATCTCAAGAGTCTCGTCTATGACACTCACCTTGAATCTGAAAAAGAACTCCTAACCAGAATTTCGGTCGCTGCTGCCGAAGTGCGCGACATGCCTGGTCTGTTCAAGAGAGTTCGCCAATCCCTCCATCGCCGCTGTGAAACGCACATTGAGGTTGGCAGTCGTTCTTCTGAGCCATTATTGTAATTATTGCTTATTAAATATCATTTTATAACTTCGAAGTTATTCTTGTGTTTTTGCCTCACCACGTCGGTTTCAACTTTAAGCGCCCACTGGCGCCTTTACGTTTCATTTCCGACCCGGTAAACTGTGACGAAAAATGCTTGGTTTGGTGTTTACTACCTTTTCTGAATCACCCTGTATATTTATTTTCATATACATTTGAATGATGAATAGGGCGCAAGCAATTGTAGTATAAGCGAGGTTAGCGATTATACGGTAAGCAATGATAAACAACTATATAGATAATGGGTTGTAAGATAAGCTAGAATAAGCAATTCCAGAGTAAGTGGAGTTAAGAGGACACACATTGGAAATATTTTATAAGTAAATATATGAGAGGGTTCTTTTTTAACAAAATTTCATCCTTTTCCTGTTTCAACAATTAAGGCAATTCGAACTGTTTCAGTAGCAACAATTTGTGATGTGAAATTCTAAAATTTTTGTTTTGTTTTTCTGTTTTGAATTTTTTTTTCTTTTGGGAGAATAATTATTTTATTGAAACAATTATTTTTTTGTAATTTATTTTGGATTATATAAATAAAAAACGTCCAATTAAACCTGCAAATTCATTTAAAGAAAATGAGTATTTAAATCCAATGTGTTCATACAGCAGACGATATTTTTTAAATCTTTTCCAATTTAAATAATCTATATAAATAAAATTGAAAATCTGTCTGTCTGTCTGTCTGTCTGTCTGTTTGTCCCATCATCACGGGAGAACGGCTAAACCGAATTTGATGAAATTTTGTGGGTAGCCTAGAAATAGCCCCACTTAAAATTTAGTCTATAGTTGGAATTTCTACGACCAGTTGTTCTCGAGATATTAGTAGAAAACGAAACTTTCGTTTGTCTCATCATCACGAGTGAACGGCTGAACCGAATTTAATGAAATTTTGTGGGAGGCCTTGAAATAGCCCCCCATAAATTTTGCCCAAGTTTCAAGTTTCAAAGACCAGGGGTTGTCGAGATATTAAAGAAAAACGGAACTTTTTTTTATAGGAGTTCTACTCTCCAACTCCGTGGTTTATCCAAACGGAAAGGATAAAAATCGTTTGTTTAAAACGTCAAAGGGAATTAAAACTTTATTTTTGAGTTTGATGCAGGATTTTTGCATTAAATAGTCACTATATGAAAGCATGAATTGTTTGAAACATGAATTTAAATGGAAAAATCTACCTCCATGTTTTTACATGTATTAACCTCCATGTATTTCACAAGCTTTTACTCAACGATTAGAAGTATAAAGAAATTAAAATGGTTATTTAATTTCGCATTTTATGAGGAAGATTCTATCTTATATCATGTTGATCGGCAAAGGAATGGAATTAAATGTGTTTGTTAATGATTATTATTATTTTTTCTATTTGTATAATAAATAAATGGATGTAAAAATATATTTTATAAAGGAACGGTTTGATTGTTCTTTTAATTATATATATTGCGGACTGCGTACATTACTTTTATTTATTTTAGCAAAGAGGTTTCAAGCTCATATATTGTGTTTAGCTAATAAACTCATAATAAATGAACGGTTTGATTGTTCTTTTAATTATATATATTGCGAACTGCGTACATCCCACTTTTATTTATTTTAGCAAAGAGAGTTTCAAAGCTCATATATTGTGTTTAGCTAATAAACTCATACATTGTGTTTACCCAATAAATTCATTTAGCCGATTGTTGAAGCAGAAAAAGAGTAGAACGGATGTATGTATCTTCTAATACAATTTTAGTGTTTTCATTTAGTATATATACAGACGGGATATGGATATTTTATTCTTCAGATCTGTAAATTTAGAGCTACGAATTTAGTGGAATATCTCTAAATAATTTGGCAACTTTTCTTAAACTTTACCAAATTAGAGGAAATATCTCCAAATTGATAAAAATGACCCAAATCAATGAAATTAAATTTGTTTTTTTAGAATAGAGTACTGAAATGATGTTTCTGTGGCATTTGTCGGTCAGTCCATCCATCCTACTTAGTAACGCATTTAACTAATTTTTTAATATCACTACATTGATAAAAATATTTGTAAATCCATAAAAATATCATGGAGACGAAAATGTCGCCAAACCTTCCATGAAGATCACATTATTCAGGCGACATGATTTCCATCAATTTATTTGAAGCAGATGATCTCATGTCGCTTAGCAACGGATCCAATGTGTTATGTGTCATACGATTTTTATTAAATCTAATAAAAATATGTATATAAAATAAATTTCATTGACATTGCATTTTTGACTGGATAATATCAATTACGGTCTTCAGGTTTAACCATCATTATTATTGATATTTCGGGGACAGTTGATTCAGGAATTATTGATATTTTCACATTATTATGCCATTGTTTCATTATGACGAAAATTGTTGAAACTCATATATAGTACGTTGTACAAGTAATCTTCTACAAATGCACGGGAATATCTTCTAATCTACGAGAATATAAGTAGTACAGGTATATTGGCAAAATTTTTATATATATTGGCATTTATTGGAATCAATTACGACCTTCTGGTATTAAGATTACGGGGATTTTTGATACTTTCAATTTATTACGTCATCTTTTTTATTTTGGTAAATATTTTTAAGACTTATATTGCAATATGTTTAAGCTTCTACTAACACACTGGCATATTTTCTAATTTGCGACAATATAAGTAATACGTGGTTGCATATATTGATTCAATTATTTTTTTTGTGTGTGAATTTGTTTACAAAAGGGGCCAGGATATTTTATTCTTCAGATTTGCCCGTGAAGATAATTTTGCATAGTGAGAACAGATATTCTTAAATTTCTCTTTATGAGCAATAAATTTAATATTTTATCAGAATTTGCGCTTGAAAATTATAAGTTTTTTTATATTATATACTCCGTACGAAGGACGGGTATGCTGCTAGTAAAGAAATATATATGAAAATAAATATTTGAAATGCATATGAAAGTAAGTTTTATAGAAATATTTTTAATATTCTTCGGTTTCTAGAAGTAATTTACTTGAAATATACGTGGAATAAAGTTGAAAATTTTGAATTTGTTAGTAAAGAAGTTATTTTAAAATAATGAATAGCAAAATTATAGCAGTTATTATTCCTACTTTTGTAAGGAATTTTTCTTATTCTCGGCGTAATTACGCATAAAATATCTACACTATTTAAACTTATATGATCACGTATATATTTGTATCTATAGCTAGCGTTTCTCTCTAACAATTCGCACTCCCAAAATTATCATAACTATTAATAAAATACAATATTAATACATTTTTAATTATTTGTATAAAGTTTCTGATAATTTGGTTAAAAAGTTTCAGATAATGTTCTCATTTGGCGATAAATAATAATAGTGTCGATAATTTTCCCTGTAAATTAATCGTTAAAAAATAACAAAATAAAATTCAGTGTGCCGCCTGATTGATACACAAGAATCAAGAATATCTGGAAAAGGGTTGCCATAGGAGATGGAACTTTCAGAATTTATTAATTTGCTTTTTAACTGCACACGCTATCGTCAATCAATCCGGTCTAAGAATAAATTAGAAAATCATTTCATGAGTAATTTAGTATTAGAAATCAAATGGCAATCATTCTCTTAATACTGGCCTGATCACATTTTTAGATATTACAAATTTTACGAATAAATGTATAAAAAGAGTTGCATAACGTTTCTATTAGTCCTATTTGATCTCACTTGGTGTGTATTGTCGTAGTAACCTACCTGCTCTCGTAACCGGAAATATACCGACCAGTTTTAAATCAATTATATTTTAAATAAATTTCTCTTTTAAATTAACAATTTTGTTAGATCAACTATTCCGTTATATCAACGATTTTCTTTTAAATCAAAAATTTGTTTAATTCATTTTTTCAATTTTTATTAAATGAAAATTTTAGAAATCTATATAAATAAAATTGAAATATATATATATATATATATGTAGGCTTGTGTGTTTTGCTTATCATCATGGGGAAACGGCTGCATAAAATTTTGAGGACAGCCTTGGTATAGCGTCATTTAAAATTGAGTCCATGTTTCGGGTTTCTAGGACTAGTGATATTAATAAAAATAAATAGGGATATCAATAAATAAGAAAGATCAAACACGCATAACGTATTGATTATGAAACACTTTCCAACTGAAATGCAATTTCATTTAAACATCTCTAAAATGGGATACATTCAGCGGTGATATTTTTAAAATTATCACAATACTACAATAATTTATTATATTTGAAAACTTAAAACTTCATCGAAAAAAGAAATGAACTTTATTAAAATGACGTCATCGAAATATAAATCGTCTGGCTCTCTATGCAAAAGCAATTTAGTCACTCGGATGAATATATATCATCAATGAAATTTATATCACTTTTATTCAGACCCCAGAGCTAAATAATGTTGCGTGAAAAAAATTCAGCCATTCTTATACAACTAATCTTACAATCACTTGTTTACATTCTGCATTCATTAAAATTCGGCTTCGTTGTAGAAATAATCACAGTTAATGATCATAAACTAAAAAATAGTGTCATTGCGTTGGCGCAGGATAGAGATACTCAGAAAATATGCAAAAATAAAGCGGTTTTTAGGACGGATGGAAAACTAAATATAAATTTAAAATAACTGGGAAAAAAGATGGGTGCCCTATTTTATTTTGAAGTGGATCACGTGATCTCTTCATATAATATGGGTGTAATGATTTTAATTTTTATTTTAAAAACTACCGAACCTATTTTGCTGAAATTTTTTTATATATTTTATGAGATAATTTAAATATTTTCTAAAATTTTTGAAGTAATTTGTGAATTTTAACTTCGCTTAAACTATGTTTCAAAAATGAGGTCCCATAAGGTTGAATGTATTCCATGTTTTTAACCCGAGTTCAATCCAAAACTAATTGGGTGATATTATTCATTTTCATTCCCTATGTTTCACAGATCGTGTCAACGATATACTAAAATTTCCTTTTGATAAAGTCATTTTTACGGGAGTATATTAATGGATCGACAGACAGAATGAACAAAGTCATAAGCACTTTTCAACTGTTAGAAAGTGTTTTGAAAACGCCCAATTAAACCTTCTATAGACATAACGATATTTGTACCGCAAGAAAAGGATATCATGTTGCTTCGCAATGCATTTAAATCCAATGTGGTTAATACAGCACACGATATTTATTAAATATTTTCCAATTTAAATAATAAAGACATGTATATAAAAATAAATTTTATAGGAATTGCATTTTCGACTGGAATAGGCCTTCGGGTTTAAAGATTACGGGAATTATTGATATTTTCAAAACAGTATAAAAGGGGTACTGATATATCTTCTAATAAGCTTTCATTTTGTCATACATCGATCTAATTTCGTATTTTTTGTAACCTTGTTCAAACACGGGGCCAGGCTGTTTTATTCTTCAAATTTGCACGTGAAGTTAATTTTGTATATCCAGAATAAATATTCTTATACTCCTTTTTAGGGAAATTATATTAAACATTTTTTATAGAATGTTTTGGATAACAATGTTATTACAGGAATTTGTACATAATTGCGAATTTTAAGTTCCTTTTTATTATATATCCCGTACGAGGAATAGGTATACTGCTAGTCAACTATATTTTCAATACTTGCACTATTTGCATATATCGCAACCTGTAAAATATTTATATAACAAATGTAAAAGTTTATACTTTATATATTCCTTCTCTGAACTATCCTTCTTTCTTTTCAGCAGCAAGTTATATCTTAAAAATAATTATTTATACACAACAAGACCATATTGATTAAAAATATGTCTGGGTTTTTTTTTCCACTCCACATCCATTGAAGCATGAAAGGGTTATTTTCAACACAATGCCGATGAATGATGTCGTTCATGATGAATATAACGACCAGGATCAACATAACACAATGCCGATGAATGATGTCGTTCATGATGAATATAACGACCAGGATCAACATAACACAATGCCGATGAATGATGTCGTTCATGATGAATATAACGACCAGGATCAACATAACACAATGCCGATGAATGATGTCGTTCATGATGAATATAACGACCAGGATCAACATAACACAATGCCGATGAATGATGTCGTTCATGATGAATATAACGACCAGGATCAACATAACACAATGCCGATGAATGATGTCGTTCATGATGAATATAACGACCAGGATCAACATAATGATGGATGAAAAAGAAATAAGTGGTTCCGTTGTCGTTATAAAATGAGAAAAGAACTGACATCGAAATCAACGTCTTATTAAATATTCACTTATGTTTGGGTTACACAGAAGAATTTTCACTAATGCTTTAGGACAATTTTGTTAAATAAAATCTTGTGCGGGAAAATAAAAAAGCTGATGAGGGCAGCACACGACTTTCCCTGCAGACTCATTTTCACGTTCTCTTTATTTCATCAATAATTCATTATACATAATTTAATGGCACACAATTATACTCATAATTGTTTAAAATAACACTAAATTTGTCCTTTTAATTCAAATTTCGCTTTCATTTGATAACTGGACTTATTTTCAAAGATGGCGTAGCGAAAATGCGAAAAAATTAAAATATTTCGAGAACGGCTAGTCCTAGAGTAATGGGATTAGTCTTATTTTTTTTCATCGTCAAAAATTACGTAAAACAAGCATTTGATGGATATGTTTGAACATACGTAGTTTCTTAATTTAGATTTTAACGATTTTTGCGAGCCATTTCGCAAAAGAAGGCTGGTTATTTTTTTCGAATCCTACCAAAATTTAATCAGCACCAGGGTAATCCATAAGTGACTTATCTACCAAATTTTGTAAAATTTAATCCGTTAGTTTTTCAGCTGCAGTGGATACAGACAATTTTTGAGGACCATTTCGCAAAAGATGGCTGGTTATTTCTTTTCGAATCCTACCAAAATTTAATCAGCACTAGGGTAACCCACAAGTGACGTGTCTACCAAATTTTGTAAAACTTAATCCACTAGTTTTTAGCTGCAGTGGATACAGGCAATTTTTGCGGGCCATTTCGCAAAAAAAAAAGGCGGGTTCTTTTCTCTCGAATCTTATCAGCACCAGGGTCACACACAACTGACTTTGCTACAAAATTTTATGAAATTGGATTCATTAGTTTTTGAGCTAGAGTGGATATATACATTGCACAGACAGACACACACACACACACACACACAGACGTCAGGCCAAAAATAGTGTTTTCGTATTCTAGACCTCCCGAAAAGTGTAGATTCGCCGAAAACACTGAGAGGTTGGTAGAAGGGAAAGGAGGGTACGGTCCCTGTGGATGTCGCCTTCACTGTGTTCTGGTCTAAATTGGGTGGCACTTCTCATCCGTTTAAACGGATGCTTTACAATTTCGGGTAGGTCGAAAGGTCTGGGTCGAAGAAGACGAAGTTGGAGGGTGGGTGATGGATGGGCCTGAATTTATCGATCTCCATAGTGGTTTGTGGGGGCAGGAGATCTCCGATGGGGGAGAAGGAGGTTTGAACTCGAAACCTTTAGATTGCTGCTCCAGCGCTATGCCGTCAGGGTCAAAAGAATTCTTCGAGGCCGAGGGAATAATCGGTGTTATCTTTCGTAGAAGTAATGCTGAACCCCCTCGCCCTTCCTGGTGAGAACGTAGATAGGATATCTGCGGGCGAGAAGCTCAGTCGAATTTCAGTGAGGAGGAGGGGTTTTCTTACAAAGTTATTGAAATGCATAAGGTCTTTACTATTGGTACTACAGATAGACCTTACTATAGATAGACCTAACACTCCATGGAGATTTACTTACACAAAGTTATTGAAATTCATAAGATCTTTACTATTGATATACTATAGATAGATCTTACTGTATATAAACCTAACACACCATGAATCTTTCCTTACAAAGTTCTTAGAATACATGTAGAATTCATGTTTCTGTCCAAATCGTGAATTCCAAAATGATCGGGTAGGGTATACTTTTCAATTCAAGTTGATAAAATGCTATATTTCTCTCAGGAATGAATCTATTGATCTGTACAAATCGCAATAAATCGTATTCTATTTATAATCACGAACGATGAGAATGTGAGGAGTGTGCCTTTGCTTTATCAAATGAAATCGAATATATTTCACGATGAGCTCTGACAGGAAGTCACGTCAATCACTTCCGCCTCTCTGGCTGTCGAAAACTTTGGAATGTTTTCTCCAAGAGAACTTTATGCTCGTTGATGTTTTATGATTTCTGGTTGGGCAAGTATTTACAAATGAAATTGATATCGAATAGTTAAATAGACAAATATAATTCCAAAAAGTTGTAAAAATACAAATTGCTTCTTCTTGCATCTCAAAACTGATATGACAGGAGTGGGACATCACAGTGGTTAGGACACTCGGATGACACGAGTTTGATTCCAAAACCGTCCACGTGCTCACACGGAGTATGGGAACGTTAAATATGTGGGTCCGTAAGTCCTTCCGATTGGTTGGTTGTAGAGGAAAAAAGGTTACCGTCACTGTGGTTGCCGCTTCCACCGGATTCCGGTCTAAATTGGGTGGCACTTCCCAGCCGTCTAAACAGATGCTTTACAAATTCGGGTTGGTCGGACGGTTTGGATCGAAGAAGAAAACCGATATGATAAATGCGCGACTTTTCCTTTCAAATCTCTTCAATTTTATATTTCTACCTGCAAATATTTTAAAAATTTTTGTTGAGTATTTTAAAACTCTTTAATACAAGTCTTTACAAAACTAAGCAATAATAGACTATTTAACTTTCTTTGAGAAATCTTCGACTCCTACTAAATATTGAGCCTCTAAAAAATGATATTGAGCCACTAAAATGATCATGTACGGGGCAGAAATATGGTACAAAGATCATAGGGGGATAAATGACAAAATTATACAAATCCAGAGGATCGCATTATTATCCATCACTAAATGTTACAGGACTGTATCTAATGAGGCCATACAAATTCTTGCAGGGTGTGTGCTTCTCGACATAAAGATAAAGAGAAGTAAATATGTATAATCTCTTCCACTGGAACCAAGATATTGAATTGGACAGTGAGGAAATAAAAGCAAGTGAAATTGAAAAACCTTTAACAAAGAACAAAAAACCTTGGGAAGAAGAGACCATCCATTGGTCAATTGGAAGAGGAATAGAACCTGATTGGGAGATATATACCGACGGCTCAAAAATGAACGAAGTGCGTACGTAATTTATAAACATGAAGAAATTGTTAAAAAATGGCAGGAGATAATAGAGGACAACGGAACAGTATTTAATGCTGAATTATACGCAATCTGTAAAGCTGTGGAACATGGAAAATATAAGAGAAGTTCATATTTTTAAGGTCTCAAGATCGGTCTTAATGACCTTGAGTTCATATGGTATCAAAAACAAGTGGATTTCTAACCCCAAACAGAAAATGTTGCACAGTGAAGGGCAGTTTAACCTACATTGGGTCAAGGGCCATGTGGGACTTTATAGTAATGACATGGCTGACCAACTAGCAAAGGAAGCCTTGAAACTGGATGTAAATAGGGTTTTTGGAATAACCCAAACCCAAATTAGGAACAAAATAAAGCACAATCGCGAGAAAGAATGGCAATCCAGGTGGGACGCGTCCCTTAAGGGACGTCAGTTATACAGACTTTTACCTAAAATCTCTACAACGGCAACAAACGGTAACTTTTACCTAAACCAAGTGCTCACTGAACACGGAGCGTATAGATAGATCCTATCAGCACAGGTTCCATAACAAAAGTAAGCTGTGTAAGTGCGGACTTGAGGAAGGAACGATGGAACATTGCATAGATAGATTCGAACACTGGAAATAGGTTAGATTAAAATTCTTTCCTAAAAATTTCTTGCAAGTGCCCTTAATCAACCTCTGTAGAGGAGAGAAGAGTAAAATAGGAATAGAAACAATCACCAAGTTGTTGCTCAACAGAGAGCTAGACGAAATTTAAAAAGTGATTTTATGGTGTCGGAATTTTATACACTTTACTCTTATAAAGAATCTTAATATTGCTTTCTCTTGATTGTATTATATTTGCATGAGAATTCTAGTGAATTCCTAGATGTAAATATGGTGATATATTATGTTGTTGTAAATTTTGGAATTTATAATGCATGATACAAAGTTATACCAAACACTACAATATATCAAACGATATACTCCAACTAAAAGTCATTATATACAAAACATTTTTATCATCATGAGCCATTATTTACATTTTATCCAAGGGCAGATATCACCAGGATACCAACTTCCCAACAATTTACAGATTTCAACTTTTACAGCATAATATATTTACAATATATTATGCTGTATATTTTCCATTATTTACATTTTATCCGTTGGAGAATAACTCCAGGATACCAACTTCACATCAATTTATGGTTTCCAACTTTACAATCACAAATATAAATATGCAAATATATAATATTTTTACCAATATTTACATTTTATCCTGGGGTCAGAATCTACAAGATATCAACTTCGTATCAATTTACAAATTCCAAAATTTACAACAACATAATATATCGCCATATTTACATCTAGGAATTCACTAGAATTCTTATGCAAATATAATACAATCAAGAGAAAGCAATATTAAGATTCTTTATAAGAGTAAAGTGTATAAAATTCAGACACCATACTTGTTTAAATGAAAATATTAAAGCTTGGTCATTGTCTTGCTTTTCTTCACACTCACCCTTTGTACTTTGTACTTTCAGAATTGTGGGGAATTCCTGTATTTGGAAGATGTATGTTTTTTCGGATACTTGTTAGTATCTTTCTTTTGTTTCGACAAAATTGTTGTCGACTGTTGTTTATCCTTTCAGAGGATGACTCTTGGCGGATAGCAGGGTCGCCTGTTTTGCTTTTTGGTTCTGGCACCTTGGCTGGTGGTGTTGGGGTTTTTGGTGGTTCTGGCTGGAGGTGTGGGTCCGGATCTTATGGAGCGGGGGCGTGGCCCACTGCTCGTTTGTCAGGGCGCTGTGCCGGGCGTTCGACTGCTGTCGTAATGGCGGATCGTGGTGTTTCCCGGATACCTTCGGGTGGGACTGATTACCGTGGTTGTGTCTGATTACCTTCGTAATTAGATTGTCTTTTCATCTTGTTCTGTTTAATTCTCCTTTCTTTCTCAAAGTTAGGATTTGAGCCTAGTTTGTCGGCTAATCTGTAGTACCAGCAATTACACTATTGAAACCTGATCTGAGCTTTTCTAGAAAACTCTTCACACTTTTAGAAAGTCCATGATACTCCTTAAGCAAAGGGATATTTTTGGAGGGCCACACATTCATTTTGAACAGAACTCTCTCTCCCCCTCCCCCCTTTCTCATCCTCCCTCCCTCCCTCATGCTCTATCCCTCTCTCATCCCCTTTCCCTTTCCTTCATTCCTTCCGTCTCTCTCCCCCTCCCTCTCTCCCCCCTCGCCCTCTCTTCTTCCCCCCTCGCTCTCTCTTCCTCCTCCCTCTCTCTCCCTCTCACACGGATCACTTTTTATATCGAGAAAATACATATATCTTTTATAGTGGAATTAAATTAAATATCTTTATAGAATTTTTTTAAAGGCACTACGAATGTTTTTAAAATTTGAAGGTATTTATAGACAAGAACAACTTTAGGTATATCTGTTGTTAAGAATTTTATAAATAGTATAAGAACAGAGATAGAAATTATGGATTCAAAAATGTAAAGAACACTTCAATTTAATCAGTCATGCATCATTTTGCAGTCGTGAAGTAAACGTAGCTCGAAAGAGTTAAAACAAATATAATCATCAGGATATTGGATTAAACACACTATTTTACTTCTCGTTCCACTCTTCAAATTATATTTTGAAAATCTAATTACATTGCTAAAAGAAAGACTTGTTCGGAATGAAGGAACAGCTTGCATCGGATCGGAGTTACAAAGAGAATTTTAACTAGTTTGTCAGAACATATTAAGTTTTCATATTTTTATCTGAAGCAAAAATAAATCGTAACGAACGAATGCGAAACTTTAGCCAAGTGTATCGGCACGGCTCGATAGCTTCAGAAATTCCGAATTCTTTTTCTGTTTGTATGCATTAGTTTATTCTAAAATCGTTAAAACATTGAAAGGTCCATGCAAAAACCACTTTTCCGCATGAGCTATTTTTATCATTTCAAATAATAGTTGAATAAACTGACTTGTCAAAACAGATAATGGCTGTGGTCATAAAAGCATCCAAGTTTATGAATGAAGGTTAATTTGAAAGATGTTAAAACACTTCACACATACAATTTTACAATACTGGGTGTCTTCATATCACTTGTCACTAGAGTCATATTTTTATTTCCCTACATGATAATGTATGTATAAGTACATATCGAAATGAAGAATGAAGTTGGAAATACGAACACCGGTTTTGGACAGATATACGATTTCAGGCCACTATATCACGAATAAACCATTCTCAGAATGTAGTCTTTGCGTGTGTGTGTGTGTGTTATCTAGCTCAAAATTGATTTTAGTCATGTCGCGTATGCATTACGCTGGTGCATATTAAATTCTAGTACGGTAAGTAAACATTTTGATATGGGCAGTACATGACTTTCCTCGCGTCTATTTTATCTTTATTTCATTAATAATTCATTAAACTGAGTTTAATTTCATTCAACAACAATCACAATTAATTAAAATGACATTGAATTTACATTTTTAGTTTAGTTTTCATTTGATAACTGGACCTATTTCTCAAATCCAGCTGAGCAAAAATGCGAAAAAAAAACTAAACTATCTCGAGAACGGCTAGACCTAGAGTAATGAGGTTAGTATTATTCTTTTGATCGTCAAAAATTACGTATAAAATAAGTATTTAATAGGTGCATTTGAGCATACGTAGTATTTTATTTTAGATTTTGACGATTTTTGTGGACCATTTTGCTAAAATAGTAGGTTATTTTTCTCGGAATCGTACCAAAATCTAATCAGCACCAAGGTAGCCTACAAATGACTTAGCTACCAAATCTTGGGAAATATGATCCATTCGTTTTTCAGTTAGAATAGATACAGGCAATTTTTGCGGACCATTTCGTAAAACATGCAGGGGTTTCTTTATCCCGAATCGTACCAAAATCTAATCAGTACCAGGAGCTCCTACAAGGGACATACTCAAACAATTTTATGAAATTGGGTTCATTAGTTTTTGAGTTAGAGTGGATACATACATTACACAGACAGATAGACAAATAGACAGACAAACAGACAGACAGACACACTCACACACAGACGTCACGCTAAAATTAGTTTTTTCGTGTTTTAGAGGTCCAAAACACGTAGATTCGTCGAAAACTCGAGTTGCGATTTTCGGCATGATTCCAATACTTTCCCTATACATTACGTCTAAACGTTTTTATTTACAGATTTCTTCAGGCAGCAGTCGGATTGAATTTTTATACTTAAAAGATTGGATGTAGATAGAAGTCGTTTGTAATTTGAAAGGAATTGCTAAACACATCATCAGTAGAAAATATTGATTTTGATAGTTTAAGATTTTCAATGTCCCGTTTTCCTCTTACAATGTGTTAGATTTCATATGATTTTTTTTTTCAAATCAACGTACTCGATTTTATTTTCCATCCGATTTTGAACTGGGAAACAGATTTCCAACTCTTTGCCATCACTCTTCTTAATTAAGATACCAAATTACCTTCTCCATTAGTTTCTCCCATTGTTCCCCCAGATAACGTCTTTATAATGAAGTCTGCTGCAATTAGGACGCAGGATAAATCTTCAGACGGTCATTGTGCAGTTAACCTATTTTATCGTGTTATAAGGAGTCAGTAAAAAGCTACTTTATCTCCTGTCTGTCGCTTTAGATTTTGTTTGGCTTCGAGTCTCGAGTCTAACGGAAAAGAATAGATTTTCTCCAAAAGCATCTGATGAGGGAGGGCAGCGCATGACTTTCCCTGCAGACCGCTATTCACGTTCTCTTTGTTTCTTCAATAATTCATTAAATTGAGTTTAATGGCAAAATAACACCCATAGTTATTTAACCGAATAGTTATTTAACCCATAGTTATGACACCGAATTTGTAATTTTAATTCAATTTTCGTTCTCATTGGGTAATTTGACATACATTCAAAGGTGGCGTAGCGAAAATGCGAAAAAACTAAAATATCTCGGAAACGGCTAGTCCTAGTGTACTGGGGTTGGTCTTATTCTTTTAATCGTTAAAAATTACGCATAAAACAAACGTTTGATTGATATATTTGAGCATACGCAGTTTTTTATTTTAGATTTTGACGATTTTTGCGGGCTATTTCGCAAAAAAAACGGGTTATTTTATCCCGAATCGTATTAAAACTAATCAGCACCAGGGTTACCCACAAGTGACTTATCTACCCAATTTTGTAAACATTGATATATTAGTTTTTCCGCTAGAGTGGATACAAGAAATTTTTGCGCCAAAATTGGCGGGTTCTTTTACCCTGAATCGAACCCAAAACTAATTAGCACCAGGATCTCCCACAAGGGACTTACTACATTTTATGAAATTGGGTCCAATCGTTTTTGAGTTAGAGTGGATTCATACATTGTACAGACCGACACACAGACAGACACAGTAACAGACGCACACGCAGACGCCACGCTAAAATAGTTTTTTCATATTCTAGAGGTCCTAAAACGTGTCGATCGTCGAAAACTCGAGTTGCGATTTTCGGTATGATTCCAATACTTTCCCTATACATGACCATGTATTGCAGGGAAAATAAAAATGTATTTTTTGCAAAAAGCATTACTTGGAAAAAATATTATTGTTCGTTTATCTGTTTTAAAATTTTAAGAAATGTTTGTTTTTGTAATTATTAAAAAGTTCAGATTTTGTATTTTTTTATTTACCTTCAAAACACATTATATGTATATGTCAGAATACTTTCCTTATACATTATTGTATATAAGGAAAGTAATAGTCTATCCATCTTTTTTCCCAGAGTAAAAATCGTGAGTTTTAAAGTTCTTTTAAAAGTATATTGAGTGTTGCATCCGTCCTAAAACCGCTTTATATTTGCTTAATTTTGTGCATCTATATTCTGCGCCAACGCAATTACACTATTTTTGAGTTTAAAGGTTCATCATCAAACTTATTTCTACAATGAATTTTTTTGTCAAGCAAAATTATTTAACTCTGCAGTCTGGAATAAAAATGTATGAATGAAATATTGACTGCCTTTACATGGAGAGCCAGAGGATTTCTATGTCGATGACGTCATTTGAATAAAGTGCATTTTTGTTGATGAAATTTTAAATTTTCAAGTAAAATAAATGATTGCAGTTCTGTGATCATTAAAAAAATATCACCGCTGAATGGATCCCATTTTAAAGATGTTTAAATAATATTGCAGTTGGAAAGTATTCCATAATCAAAGTTTTATGCATGATTCATTTGTCTTGTTAAAATTTTACAATTTTTTTTTAATACTCGATTGTGTGTGTCCAAATGATTACAATTATAGCATGTAATCTTTCACACACTTTAAAGGGCTTGAAAAAACATTTCAATGAACGCCATATTTGACAATGAATCCCTTCTTCGGGGGGTAACTTGCCCCCCAAGGGGAGTTAAATACTTCACAAACGAAAAAGAAATTGCAAGCGACTATTTTCCGTTACAATGATTGAAACTATTAAGTGTTGTGAACATTGGGTCCTAAATAAACTCTTATGTATGGTCATGTCAAATTGTGTCCTATGCTTATATTCTTCTTCGATTCATATCAAGATCTAATCAGTACCAGAGTCATCCACACGTGGCTTATCTACTGAATTTTGTAGAATTGGGTCTAATAGTTTTTCAGCAAGAATGGATACATATAATTTTTGAGGATCATTTCGCAGAAAAAGGAAGGTTCTTTGTTATCGAATCGTACGAAAATCTGATGAGCGTCAGGGTAACCCACAAGTAACTTATCTATCAAATTTTGTGAAATTGTGTCCAGTAGTCTTTTAGCTAGAGTGGATACATACATTGCACACACAGACAAATAGTTCTATCGGATTCCAGAGCTCTCGAAACATGTCGACTCGACAAAAACTCAAGTTGCGACACGACTCCAAGATTCCGGACGACCATCTTGCTGCTCACGTCCTCGGATGAGTCGGTCGTTCTGGGCTTTCGACGACTCCAAGATTTCCCAAGACTTCCCCGAGTGGCCCGTTACATTGACTTCGTGGTTAAGGTCGTAGCTAGAAGCGTAATCTAAGAGGGATTGGAGGGAAATTCGACAAGGAAATGCTCAACAGCCTTGAAGGAGGGGCTCTCTAGAAAACAACATTTGGAGGGGGGGGCGTAGGGAAATGCACTAAAAAGTTAAATTTTAGTTTTTAATAAATGACTACATTAAAAATATTTGAATTATAATTGAATTTATTATATCACCTAACATTAAATGGACTGTTTTAACTTACCAGTTGATAATGTATAACGTGATGATGTAGTACTCTATATAACTAATGGCTCATCCGTATAAATCAGTTGACGGTGAAACTCACAATAATACAGAAGTGCCCTAAATACTATGTTCTCAATTTAATTTTTAAAACTTCATTGAATATTTTTAAATTAAATATGTAAATACATGGATGATCATCCCTATAATCACATATTCAGCAACGAAAAAATCTTAATTCTATACTGTATAAAACGAAGTTTACAAACAATTCTGAAAAAGCTATTATTTGCAAAATTTGGATGACATGTTGCATACAATATCATACCACTACAAAAGATTAAATATTTCTATCAGAGAGGGGAGAAGCTGGGTATACTTTTTTTTTGGGGGGGGGGGGGGTGAGGCTCAGCCCCCTCCTGGCCCCTGCCTGGCTACGGTTCTATTTGTGATGGGGGCAAATTTTCCCCGGCCGGGGATTAAGATGCTCTGTGCCTTTGGGCGAGCACCTTGGTCTAGGTTGCGGAATATTTATAGCATGGGGGTGAGATAGCCCAGTGGTTAGCACGAGGGGACGACCAGAGTTCGATTGCCGGCTCTGCCTAAACTGTCTCCGTGTTCATGTGGAATACGGAAACGTTAAATATGTAGGTCCGCAAGTCCTTTCGAGAGGTTGACGATAGGAGAAGGAGGGTACGGATAAACCTATGGATGATACATCCCACTGGGTTCTGGTCTGAATTGGGTGGTACTTCCTGGCCGTCCAAACAGATACCTTACACTTTCCGGTAGACCCCTGGACGGCCTTGGTAGAAGAAGAAGAATAACGTTCATAGCATCCGCAATAAGCAGTATAGTAGATATATTATATATTTTAATCATTAATTCATCTCTTTGCCATTAGTTTCGTTAAGTTGGTGTCATTTTTGCAATTTTAAGAATATTTTCATCAATGTGGACGATACATCCAACTTCACGATATTTCTCTACACGAGTCGCCAAGTTCGCCAAATGTGTAGTGGAGAGAAGAACATTTCTGAAATATAAATCACTGTTGGCGAATGGTTAGACGTCAAGATACAAAACTACTACCCGAAGTATCTTCTCTCGCGAATGAAACAAACTAGATCCACGAGAATGATGTTAACGCATTTATCGCATAATATTACGTATGAAAAGGAACCTCATTCACAATAATTAATATTTCTTTGATTTTGTGGGATTTTTTGATACATTTATTCGAAAAAGGACGATATGTCGAGAACGGTTCATGCTGTCTGTGACAATCTGTGACAATCTGTGACATGCTGTCTGTGACAATCGTTTTCCATTGAAAAATTGCATAGAAAATGAATATTTATGTAACGTGTAAGGATTAAAATGTTTATTCTCGACTTCTTATTTTGAAAGCAATGTCCTTCCCCGGGGAAAGAAAAGTCTAACTTTAAATGGCAGTTGCGCAGATTGCGGATGGCAGGTAGATCTGGCAACCAGGTTCTTAAAAATGGAGTGTGAAGCACTAGAAGGAGTTGCTACGAGTTGGAACGTGGCGTGAGTGGATTCAGTTGATGATAGAAAGGGTAGGCCATATACATTCTGATTTATTATTTGTAACTTACGTTTATTTTATTGATTTTTTACAGTTTTAAGAATAATAATTCTTAAAACTGTAGAATTTGTTTAAAGAAGCCTGCGTGTTCATTCCATTACCTCCAAAAGCGTTATTGAACCACCTGGTATTTTAATAATATTTTTACTTTCCTTATATACATAATGTATAAGGAAAATATTGTGATGGGGTCGAAAATTCGAATTCGAGTTTTCGACGGGAGAGCACGTTTCAAGCATCCCTGATCACGAATGAAACATTTTTAAGTGATGTCTGTGTGTGTGTGTGTGTGTGTGAAAATATGTGTGTGTGTATATACGTGTGTGTGTGTGAAAGTATATGTGTGTGTGTGCATGTGTGTGTGTGTGTGTGTCAGTGAGTCTGTGGAAACGATAACTGACGAACGAATGGACCGATTCGAACGAAATTGGGTACAAAAATCACAATCTGTAAACACTGGAAGCCTATTGTTTTTATACGCAATCGAATGTTCAGACCCCCCCTAAATTTTCGAGTGAAATTTTGAAAAAATCGTCAAAAAATCAAAACCACTAATAAAATTACGCAAATAGACATTTCTTATGTAATTTTTCATTAGAAAACGATTGACATAAATTTTAAAACGCTAACACGAACCGTTCTCGAAATATTGCACATTTTTCAAAAACATTATCAAAAAGTCATATGAAATAAAAAATATATATTTCCTATTGAGAAACATGTTCACTTTTCATATGTAATACCATGCGATAAATTGGGTGACATCATTCTCGTGGAACTATCTCGTTCCATTCAGGAAAAAAGTTACTTTGAGTAATACTTTTGTATTTGAACGCCAATAGTCATTTATCTGCTTTAAGAATATCTCATTTCTCCGTCCATAACGCTTGGCGATATTTGGGTGACGAATTTGGCGGAATGTCGCCAACTTGGTGACATTTTTAATTATTGCCAAATTAGCAAAAATCTCGCCAAATAGATAAAAATGACGCTAAATCAATGAAAATTACGAATAATTGATGCAAATTCAATATTTTGGAAAGAATATAAGTATCTACTATAAAAATAAAATTTTTTTAAACTGTAAAAGTAGTCAATTCATTGCATTATAAAAGGAAAGTCATGTGTTGCCCACATCAGATGTTTTTATTATACGAACCTGTCAATCAGACATAAAGCATATAATTATTTAAATTAAATTAACTTCAGATCAAATAATATCTAATTTGATGGTTGAGCAGAAGCCTGAACAAGTATTGATGACGCAATTTTGAAGGTAAAGGGGCTCTCTATCTTCATGAATACTCCGTGAAAGAGGAAGACTTTTCCTTTGTTTTCATATTTTAAACCATGGAGGTAAAAGGAGTTAACATTAAGAAAATGCCCATATCGTTTGAGACAATCATTCCGGCGGCGTTGGGATAAGATAAGTAGCTCTATTGTATGCATTTCTTTGGCGAAAGGCCTAAAATATTTATTTAAACTGTCCATTTTGTAAAAATTAATTATCATCGCAATGCAAAGTAGAAATGAAACAATAAAGAATATTGCTACGTATCCAAAATTATTTTACTTTTCCATTTATTTTTATCTTCCTATATGTTGTACTCTATCCTACCACTATGAAAATAGACTAATTAATTATACTCATAATGAGAGAACCTTTCATTTAAAAGTAATCAAAAATACATACACTCAGTACTACGCCTTTCTGTTGTGTCAACTAGCAATAACAGCTACTTTACTAACTCTATGCTACACCTAGATATAACTCTCAAGGCATTATAGCAGTTTCAAACGTTTCATCCATAGGAGTTTCATCTCCTCCTTTCTAACTCCATGTTTTAAACAATGTAAATAAAGCTAAAACCGCTGCCATTCTGGAAACGATCATTAGGTTCTCTTTAGCATGACCTACCTAAGCGATTTACACATGGAATTAGAAAAAGGAGATAAAACTCCTATAGTGTAAAACATTCTGCAACCGTAACTCATTTTTTAAGCTACTTTGTTGATTATTTCCCCAAACTATCAAAAAAGACGCAGTGGCAGGCGTTGATAAAAAATTGAAAATGTTTCATTTCTGAAATATTCAGCTAATAATTGTCGGTCGAAGCGCTATTTTTGTATATATATATACATACATACACAGGGTGTCCCAAAAACATTGACCTCGGCTTTTATTTCTTAAATATTGTTCTTAGACATATATAATAAATTAAAGTTGCGTAAAAAAAGGTACAAAATTTTATGAAATCTATTAAAATTTTCAATGAAATTAAATTTTAAGAAATTCAAAATTTAAATTTTATACGGCCCCCATACAAAAACATTTCCAATGAGTAAAATGTGAGAACCTACACTAATAAGGTGATGTACAAAATGTCAGCATTTTATCATAAAAAGTCCCAGAGATATAAAAGACAAAAATGCTGACTTAAACCACTTTTCGATGCATCGACATGGGTTCTCAGAGGGGGAAATATCATGTCGGCAGATCGCGTTTCAGGGATCATACATACATTACGAGAGAAAACGATGATTACATAAATCAATAATAATTTTGGTATTTATTGGTACAAAAGTATCTACACTGTGTAGAAATAATAACTTTAGACAAAGATTACAAATCTTGTTCAAAATGTTTTCCATCCACGCCAAAGATCCATTCAAGATAAGAGGCAGATGTTATTTGCCTATGATGCATTTCTGCTTTGCGTTATTTGCACTATTGCTGTAAACAGTTACATTTTAATGTGTGATTAATCCCTCACCAAATTTGTTTAAACATATCTCTGGGACTTTTTATGATAAAATGCTAAAATTTTATACATCACCTTATTAGTGTATGGGGCACATTTTACTCATTGGAAATGCGCATAAAAATACGCATAAAAATTTAAATTTTGTATTTCTTCAAATTTAATCTCCTGAAAATTTTTATCAATTTCATAAAATTCTGTACCTTTTTTTAAGCAACTTTGTAGTTTATTATAATGATTTTGGGCCACCCTATACATATATATATATATATATTACTCCCCAAAACGGAGAGCAGATTCCCCTGAAACAAACTTTCAGTAATATGCTTGCAAATGTTTTACAGTGTATGGATGCCGGCCGTCCAAACAGTTACCTTACACCTTTCTGGTAGGTCGGACGGTCTGGGTAACAACAGTGTATGGATGAAATTCTTGAAAATGTCAAAATGCTTTGAGAATTATATCTGGTGTCGATAGTGTTAGTAAAGTAGCCGCTGTTATTAGTTAGTACTACGCTTTTCTGCTATGTCAACTAAGTATATGTATCTTTGATTATTTTTAAATGAAGTGTTCCTTTATTAAATGTATAATTAATCAGTATTATTTTCATTGTTGTAGGACGGAGTATAGGATATAGGGAGATAAAAATTAATTAAAAAGTAAAATAATTTTGAAGACTTAGAAATATACTTTATTATTTCAGTTATATTTTGCATTGCGCTCATAATTTATATTCGGTAAAATTGAAAGTTTAAATAAATATTTTAGACTTTTCACCATAGAAATACATGTAATGCAGGATTATTTATTTTATCCCAGCGCCATCTGAATGATTGTCACAAACGATATTGGCTTTTTCTAAATACGAAGTTTTACCTCCTTACTTTTACCTCCATGGTTTTACATATATAAACAGTGCTCCAATAACATCGAAAACTAATCCTATTTGACGAAAACCACTTTTGATTTTTTTTTATTGCAGAAAATTGCATCTGATACCAAGTAATCTACATATTCTTCGAGAGTAGGTTAAATCGATTATTTTAAAAGCTATTATAAAGCTTCCAATGCTTTACAAAATGCAAATTATGTAAGTATACAAAGTACGAAAAGACACTTTAGCTTAATTACTTTGTAAGTTTTTTATTATTTAATTAGATTTTATGCAAACTATCTGAAAAAAAAAATACTGTTTGTTTCAAAATGTTTGAAGTGGTAAATAGTTTTCACAGTTATTTACAGAAAGTTTGGAGTTATTTATAGATTAAGATTGTATTTGTAGTCTTTTATAGATCATCGTTTTTGAAGGGTAAAAAATGCGGCTTTTAAGGGGATTTGAGATTTTAAATAAGTTTGTTCAATAAAAACTTTTAAAATTAGGATAAACGCCAAACAATATATCTGATTTTGTGGTCAAGATAGGACGCGATATTCTATTCAGCATTTAATAACATTCATTATTATAGACTAATGTTATAAAAAAACAAACTTTATCAAAACACTGTAAATTAAATTTCAAGGGTTGAAGGTTTCGAAAGCAAAAAACAGTCTTCTTCTGGATAAACAAGAAAGAGGCAAAACATCCATTATTAAAGTAAATTTATCTGAATAAGTGATAAGTTAATAAATGAGGTTCTGCTTCTTGTTTGTGCTGCAGATGAAGGCCTTAAAAACAGTTGACGTTTAACATTTAATGCATGCCGATATGTAGACATTCTTTTTGATGTGAATAATATATATCGGAGTTTCTGTACGAAAAATATAAACACATTGGACGCTAATACCTACGAATCAAATAGATAACAAGAAAGATTAATCATGCATAAAGCATTGATTATTATGACACACTTTCCAACTGAAATGCAATTTCATTAAAACATTTCTAAAATGCGATATATTCTGCGGTGATATTTTTTAAATTATCGCAGTACAACAATAATTTGTTTTACATGGAAACTTAAAACTTCATCAAGAAAGCCAATGAAACAAAATCGCTTACTTTTCTATATAAAATCAGTGAATATTTCATTCATATCACTTATATTTCAGACTCCAGAGCTAAATAATTAGGCGTGAAAAAAATTCAGCAATTCTTATACAACTCATCTTACAATCGCTTGATTTGATTACAATCTGCACACGTTAAAATTAGGCTTTTTTGTAAAAATAATTAAGGTTTAGTGATTATTTAAAGTAAAAAATATTGTTATTGCGTAGGCACAGAATTAAGATACACAGGTAATATGCAAAAATAAAGTGGTTTTAGGACGGATGCAACACTAAATATAAATATAAGAGTTCCTTAAATTTCACGGTTTTCACTAAGTGAAAAAAAATGGATGCTCTATTTTATTTTGCAACGAGTCACGTGATCTCTTCATACAATATGTGTTGAAGACCCAGATCGTCCGACTCATCCGAAAACATAGAGCATCCATTTGGACGGCCGTCATACAATATGTGTGTAATTATTATTTCTATTTTTAACACTTTCCAACAGTTGAAAAGTATTTATGACTTTGTTCATTCTGTCTGTCTGTCCTTTCGCACAATAGCTGCCATAAAAATGGCTTTATCAAAATGAAATTTTAGTATGTTGTTGAGACGGTCTGTGGGACCTAGAGGAATGTAAAGAATAATATCACCCAATTAGTTTGGTTTTAATCCGGGTTGAAAAAATGAAATACATTGAACCCTATGGTACGTAATTTTTCAAACATTTTTTAAGCGGAGATAAAATTCACAAATTGCTTGGAAAATATTAGGAAATATTCAAATTAGTGAGTAAAATGTGCAAAAATTTTTTTTATCACAATATGATTTTTAAATAAAAATTTAAATAATAATTACACCCAAAAATATGATGAGATCACGTGACTCATTGCAAAATAAAATATGACATCCATTTTTTTTTCGCTTAGTGAAAATCGTGATATTTGAGGAACACTTACATTTATATTTAATGTTGTATCAGTCCTAAAACCGCTTTATTTTTGCATATTATCTGTGTGTTTAAATTCTAAGCCTACGCAATTACAATATTTTTTATTTTAAATAATTGACTAAACTTTGATCATTTCTCCAACGAAGCCTAATTTTAACATATGCAGAATGTAAACAAATCAAGCGATTGTAAGATGAGTTATATAACAATTGCTGAATTTTTTAACTCAAAATTATTTAGCGCAGGGTCTGGAATATAAGTGATATGAATGGAATATTCATTGGTTTTGCATGGAGAAGCATGAGATTTTATAACATTGTCTTTTTTGATGAAGTTTTGAGTTTCCAAATAAACTAAATTATTTTAGTACTGTGATAATTTAGAAAATATCACTGCTTAAAGTATCGCATTTTAGTGATGTTTAAATAAAATTGCATTTCAGTTGAAAAGTGCTTCATAATCAATGCTTCATGCATGATTAATCTTTATTGTTATTTAAAAATCTACATATTTTGATGCATTTATTTTTACACATTTTACGTGATAATTTGAACATTTCCTATAATTTTCGAATGGCGAGATTTTCGTTAATTTGGCAACATTTAAAAAAAGTCGCCAAGTTGGCGACATTCCGCCAAATTCTTCGCCAAAATCTCGCCAAGCGTTATGCACTAAGAAATAAGTTATTGTTACAGCAGATAAATGACTATTGGCGTTCAAATACAAAAGTATTATTCGAAGTATCTTTTTTCATGAATGGAAGAGTTAGATCCACGAGAATGATGTCACTCAATTTATCGCATGGTATTACATATGAAAAGTGAACATGTTTCTCAATAGGAAATATGTTTTTTTTATTTTATATAACTTTTTGATATTTTTCTTTTAAAAATTTGTAATATCTCGAGAACGGTTCATGTTAGCGTTCTAAAATTTATGTCAATCGTTGTCTAATGAAAAATTACATAAGAAATGTCTATTTGCGTAACTTTATTAGTGGTTTTGATTTTTTGACGATTTTTTTAAAATTTCATTCAAAAATTTAGGAGGGTTCTGAACATTCGATTGCGTATAAAAACAGTAGGCTTCCAGTGTCTACGGATTGTGATTTTTGTACCAAATTTGGTTCGAATCGGTCCATTCATTCGTCAGTTTTCGTCTCCACAGACTCACTGACACACACACACACACACACACACACACACACACACACACACACACACACACACACACACACACACATACTTTCACACACACACACACACACACACACACACACACACACACACACACACACACACACACACACATACTTTCACACACACACACACACACACACACACACACACGCATCACTTCAAAAATATTTGATTCGTGATCAGGGGTGCTTGAAAGGTGCTCTCCCGTCGAAAACTCGAATTCGAATTTTCGACCCCGTCACAATACT
Organism: Amaurobius ferox; assembly: GCA_951213105.1. Classification (NCBI taxonomy): domain Eukaryota; kingdom Metazoa; phylum Arthropoda; class Arachnida; order Araneae; family Amaurobiidae; genus Amaurobius; species Amaurobius ferox. The sequence goes on along the minus strand of OX578147.1, from coordinate 140,535,759 downwards.
TTCCTTATACATTATGTATATAAGGAAAGTAAAAATGCTTGGTTTGGTGTATACTACCAACTCGTAAAGTTTGGACCATCTTTTTTAATCACCCTGTATAACGGGGTTACTTGATTTTATATCAATTTAATATTCATTCTTTTCTCGATCAATATTCTTTACAAACAAAGCTTCTAGAGATTCACTAAAACGTAATTCCTGCATAAAGAAAGCAAGCATTAAAACACTTTCTTTCCTTGTACAAAATCCAATTGCATCTAGACACCACGCAAATTCGCATCTTTTTTGGGAGAGCCAGCCGAGATTACTTTAAGCTCTTTGCCAAGTTCTTAAACTAAGAATATAACATTTTAAATTGAACACAATAAATTTTAAGTCACTTTGTGCGCTGTTTCTGTAAGTTTAATTTCAACCGAAATATATCTGGAAACATGTTATAATAAAATACTGAGTTACAAATATTTTGCTGAATTATTCCTGGAAAGTGCAGACTGTGTCTTTGTAGATTATTTGTAGTTAATTATAAGTAAATTTACTTGGATGTTGAACAAGAACAGACAATTACTTTCCCTGCAATATACGGTAATGCATAGAGAAAGCATTGGAATCCTGTCGAAAATCGAGTTTTCGAAGGATCAGCACGTTTTGGAACCTCTCATATACGAAAATACTATTGTTAGCGTGACGTCTGTGTGTGTATGTGTGTGTGTATGCAATGTATGTATCCACTCTAACTCAAAAACTAATTGACAAAATTGCCTAAAATTTCATATAAGGTTACAAAAAATCTTACTGCCCCAACCGGGACTCGAACCTTAGATCTCTGAACTGGGCAGCCGAAGCTCTACCGTAGAGAGACTAGGACGAAATGGCAAGCTCTTATCTTTGAAGTGGACTCTGCATTCTCCACCCTCTAATGTCAGATTGGCGAGCCACTGACCATCTGATTAACCACCTCCTGCTATTTTTACCCCAAGTTAGCCTCCTGCTACTACTGTTTTTACCCAAGTTAGTATCCTGCGTGGTGGTTATAGTGTGATTGTCTGGACGTAAAATAGTGTGATTGTCTGGGAGCAGAATATAGATGCACAGAAAATACGCAAAAATAAAGCGGTTTTAGGACGGATGCAACACTCAGTATAAATTTAAAAGAACTTCAAAAATCACGATTTTTTAGCTTAGGAAGAAAAGACGGATGCCCTATTTTATTTTGAAGTGGGTCAAGTGATCTCTCCATATAATATGGGTGTCATTATTATTTCAATATTTATTTAAAAAACTACCAAAATTACTTTGCCGAAATTTTTATTATATATTTTATGGGATAATTTGAATATTTCCTAAAATTTTCAAAGAAATATATGAGAATTTTAACTTCGCTTAAAAAATGTTTGAAAAATTAAGTACCATTGGGTTCAATGTATTTCAATTTTCAACTATTTTAATTCTTTAATTAATTAAAATTAAGTAATTAATCAAAATTTTCAATGTATTTCAATTGAAAATTGAAATACATTGGGTTCAATGTATTTCAATTTTCAACCGGGGTTCACTCCAAAACTAATTGAGTGATATTATCCATTTACATTCCCATATGTCTCATAGACAAGTCTCAACAACATACTAATATTTCATTTTGATAAAATAATTTTTACGGCAGTTATCGTACGAACGGACAGACAGACAAAACGAAGAGTCAAAAACACTTTTCAACTATGTTGGAAAATATTAAAAATAAAATAAATGGAAAGGTTTCTAATTATTTCTAATTAAAGGACACTATATCTCTGAATTTACATCACTGCGCTTTGAACGAGGAATATATGTGCCCAACTCTCAGAGAGGGGGCGGATATTTTGTGCGATTCTCAAATTATAAAGCGGATGTTTGTTGAGTGGCTGGTCAAAATGATTTGAATACCCAAAATGTCTCCATTTTACTTTCCTTGCAATACATAGTAATGTATAGGGAAAGAATTGGAATTATACCGAATCGAGTTTTCGTAGGATATGCACGCTTCGAGACCTCTGGAATAGGAAAAAACTATTTTTAGCGTGACGCCTATGTCTGTGTATGTGTCTGTGTGTGTGTCTGTGTGTCTGTGCAATGTATGTATCCACTCAGAATAAAAAACTAATGGACCGAATTTTATAACATTTGGTAGGTAAGTCACTTAGGTGAGACCCTGCATTCTTATTTCTTTAATAATTCATTAGATTGAGTTTAATTGCCCCAAATAACACTAAACTTGCATTTTTATTTCATTTTTGTTTTTATTTGGTAATTAGACATTTTTCTGGAGATTTTTGAGGCCCATTTCGTAAAATAGGCAGGTGGTTCTTTTCCGAATCGTACAAAATCTAATCAGCACTAGAGTGCCCCAGCACAGGTAACTTATCTACCAAATATTGTGAAATTGGGTCAATTAGCACTTTAGCTAGGGTGGATACATGAAATTTTTACGGGCCATTTCGTAAAAAAAGGCGGGTTCTATTTTTGCGAATCGTACCAAAAACTAATCAGCATCAGCACCAGGGTCACCTCCAAGTGGCTTACCTGCCAAATTTTATGAAATTTAGTCCATTAGTTTTTGAGTTAGAGTGGATACATACATTGCACAGACACTCAGACGTCAAGTTAAAAATAGTTTTTTTCGTATTCTAGAGGTCTCGAAATGTGTAGATCCGTCGAAAACTGGAGTTGCGATTTTCGACATGATTCCTCTGCTTTCCCTATACATTACCATGTATTGCAAGAAAATTAATAAATCCAGTTACCAAATGAAAACGACAATTGAATTAAAAATGAACTAAATTTAATTAAAATAAAGAGGACGTGGATATAAGTCTGAAGGGAATGTCACATGCTGCTCACATCAGATTTTTTTGTATTATGTTTGAACATTAAAATATACGTTCATATTATTATATTGAAATATGTACCGAAAATGACATGATTTTGATTAAAAAAAATAAGTGATAGGAGGCTCTTAGATCATTTGTCCTCTGAAGAGAGATAGATGAAAGGAAATTTATTTTTCGAATATTATTTTTAACACTTTACGAAATGAAAATTTATCAAAATGAAATTTTAGTATGTTGTTCAGACGGTCTGTGGGAATCTATGGGAATATAAATGAATAATATCACCCAATTAGTTCTGGATTGAACCCGGGTTGAAAAAATGTAGGAACTCATTTTTCAAACATTTTTAAACTAATTTAAATTCACAAATTGCTTCGAAAAGTTTTGGAAATATTCAAATTATCCCATAAAATATATATAAAGCATTTCAGCAAAATTAATTTTGTAGTTTTAAATAGACATTAAAATATTAATTGCACCCATATTATATGAAAAGTTCAAGTTACTCACTTCAAAATAAAACAAGAAAGATCAATCATGCACAAGCATTGATTATGAAACACTTTCCAACAGAAATGCAATTTCATTTAAAAATTTCTAAAATGTGATACATTCAGTGGTGATACCTTTTATATTATCACAGTACTACAGTAATTTAGTATACTTAAATATTTAAAACTGTATCGAAATATAAATCATCTGATTCTCTATGCAAAATCAATGAATATTTCATTCATATAACTTGTATTCCAGACTCCAGAGCTAAATAATTTTGTGTGAAAAAAATTCAGCAATTCTTATGTAATTCACCTTACAATCGCTTGAGATATTTGCATTCTGCATAAGTTAAAATTAGACTTCGTTGAAGAAATAATAAAAGTTTAGGGATCATTTAAAATCACACATATTGTAATTGCGTAGGCACGAAATTTAGATACACAGATAATACACAGATGCACAGATAATATATGAGTGTGTGTGTGTGTGCGTATGTATTCAAAGTATTGAAATCGTGCCGGAGATTGGAACTCAAATTTTCGAAGGTTCTACACGTTTTGGGACTTCTAGAACACGAAAAATATATTTTTAGGAAGACGTCTGTGTGTGCAAGGGTGTATCTGTGTAGGTTTCTGTGTGTCTGTTAGGATATTACATCCACTCTAATAGAAAAACTAATGGACCGAATTTCATAAAATTTGGTAGGTATGTTTTTTGTGAGAAACCCTGATGTTCATTAGATTATAGTACGATTCGTAATAAAAGAATCTGCCTTCTTTGCGAAATGGCCTGCAGAAATTGCCTTTATCCACTCTAGCTAAAAATTAATGGAACAGATTTAACAAAATTTGGTGTATAATATTTCAATAACCTACAATTGATTTATATACTAAATTTAACAAAATTTGGTACATAAATCATTTATAGGTTATTCTCTAGTACGATTCGGAGAAAAAGGAACGGGCTATTTTTGAGAAAAAGGGTCGCAAAAATCGTTAAATATAAAAATAAAGGACTACGTGTGCTCAATTATATCAATTAAATTCCTATTTTATACGTGATTTTTGACAACAAGAAGAATAAGACTAACCCCATTACTCTAGGATAAGCCGTTCTTGAGATATTCTAATCTTTTTGCGTTTTCGCTACGCCACGTTTGACAATAAGTCCAGCTTTCAAATTAAAGTTTAACTTGCAAATTCAATGTCATTTAAAACACTTATGGTTGTTATTTTGTGCAGATAAACTCAAATTATTATTGAAGAAATAAAGAGAACGTGAATATGAGTCTGAAAGGAAAGACATGTGTTGCCCACATCAGAATTTTTAATAATATTACAACAATGAATTATGGAAGTAAACGGGGATTATTTGCAGGCCATTTCGATAAAAAATGTAGGTTCTATATTTAAAGATCCACCAAATTTTTGTAGAATAAAATGTTCAACAAATTTAAGCTGTGTACCAAATTTCAACTCTCTAGGACGTAGGAAAGTGCATTAAAAATGCCATCAAAGAAGTATATCATGAAGAGTTACATAAAATTAAACAAAAATTTGAAAAATTGTTATCTACCAAATTTATTTTAAAATGTGAAGCCTCTTTCATATACAAAATAATTAAACTCTTGGAAAAATATTTATTATATAATATATGTCTTTTTTTTTTCTGGAGGATATCCCAAAAGTCAGAATTTAATTGTATTTGTTTTTCTCCCTATATTAATTAATTTTTAATTAAAAAACTACACAACAAATTTTACTGAAATTTTTTTTATACTTTTTATGGGATAATGTGAATATTTCCTAAAAACTTGAAAAAGGGAAGCAATTTGTGAATTATAAATGCGCTTAAAAAATGTTTAAAATATTAGGTCCCATAGGGTTCAATGTATTTCATTTGTTTAACCCGGGTTCAATAAAAACTAATTGGGTTATATTATTTATTTATATTCCCATAGGTCCCACAGACCGTCTGAAAAACATACTAAAATTTCATTTTGATAAAGTCATTTTTACGGCAGTTATCGTGCTGACAGACAGACAGACAGAATGAACAAAATCATAAACACTTTTCAACTATGTTGTTAAGTGTGAAAAATCTGAAGTGGGCAGCATATGACTTTCCTTATATAATTTAATGAATTTACTACTTTTACAGTAAAAATGATATATTAATATATTATTCTTATAGTAGATACTTATATTCTTTCCAAGATATTGAATTTTCCTCAATGAATTGTCAGTTTCATTGATTTAGAATAATTTTAATCCATTTGGTGGGATATTTGTTAATTTGGCAACATTTAAAAAAGTCGTCAAGTTGGCGACATTCCGCCCAATTCGTCGCCAAAATCTCGCCAAGCGTTATCTATGGAGAAATAAGTTATTCTTATAGCAGATAAATGATTACTGACGTTCATATACAAAAGTACTACTCAAAGTAACTTTTCTCATGAATGGAACGAGCTAGAATACGAGAATGATATCACCCACTTTATTGTATGATATTACATTTAAAAAGTGAACTTGTTTCTCAAAAGTTATATTTTATTTAAATTTATGGGATTTTTTGATAAATGTATTTGAAAAATTTGCAATATCTCGAGAACGGTTAGTGCTAGCTTTCTAAAGTTTATGTCAATCGTTTTCTGAGGAAAAATTACATCAGAAATGCTATTTACTTTATTGAAGATTTTGATTTTTTGATTATTTTTCAAAATTTCATTCGAAAATTTAGAGAGGTTCTGAATATTCGATTGTGTTTAAAAACAACAGGCTTCCAGTTTTCACGGATTGTAATTTTAGTACCAAATATCATTCGAATCGCTATATTCGTTCATGAGATATCGTGTCCACAGACTGACACACATTCACACGCAGACATCACCTCAAAAATGTTCTATTCGTGATCAGGGATGCTTGAAGTGTACTGTCCCGTCGAGAACTCGAATTCGAATGTTCGACTCCGTCATAATATTTTCGTTATACATTATACTAAGTATATAAGGAAAGTAATATAGCATCCATCTTACGTCAAAATCGTGATTTTGACATAAGTTCTTTTTAATTTATATTGAGTGTTTCATCCGTTCTAATACTGCTTTATTTTGTTCTGTGCATCTATATGGCGCCAACACAATTACAATATTTTAGAGTTTAAATGATCATATCAAACTTTGATCATTTCTACAATGAAGTCTAACTTTCACGTATGGAGAATGTAAACACATCAAGTTGTAAGATGAGTTCTGAGAATTGCCGAATTTCTTTAACGCATAATTATTTAGCTCTGGAGTCTGCAATATAGTTGATATGAATGAAACATTAATTGATTTTACGTAGAGAAGCAGTCGATTACATATTATTGCTTTTCTATGAAATTTTAAGCATGGAGTTAGAAAGTATTTTTACCTCCATGATTGTACGTTTTTAAGTAAAATAAATTTTTGTAGTATTGTGATAATTTTAAAAATATCGTCGCTGCATGAAAGGAATGGAAAAATGTTTATGAATGAAATTTTCACTGCTTTTATATAGAGAGTCAGGCATTATAATATATATTTCGATGAGGTTATTTTAATAAAGTTCATTTGTTTGCGATGAAGTTTTCAAATATAATAAATTATTGTAGTATTGTCATCATTTCAAAAATATCACCGCTGAATATATCGCATTTTAGAGCTGTTTAATTAAAATTGCATTTCAGTTGGAAAGTGTATCAATGCTTTATGCATGATTGATCTTTCTTGTTAATCTTTCATCCGAAAATCTGTTCCAGATAAATTCTAATTTAGAATAAAATGCCACGAATAACATCCCCGATATTCAAAATATATTTACTCAATGTCAGAAGAAAGACTGACTCTTACGTACAATAGACATTTCAAACGTATTTTAGACATTTTCTTTTGCAATAATGCCTCTAAACCCTTACAGCAAAAATTTGTAAACTTTTATTTTCTTAAAGAAGCAGTTTACTTTTTTTCTTTTTATAAGAAAAGAAAAACAAATCTGATGTGGGCAGCACGTGACTTTCCCTACTGACTTAAATTCCTTTCTTTCCTTTATAATTCATTAAATTAAGCTTAATAGTACTCAATAATACGGATCATTATTTGAGTGACACTGAATTTCCACTTTTACTTCCATTTTCGTTATGATGGGTCGACTGGGTGGACTTGCAAAGGCAACGTGACAAAAATACGAAATGTTAAAATATCTCGAGAAAGGGTAGTCCTACAGTTATGAGGTTGATCTTCTTCTTTTGGTCATCAAAAATTACGTATACAACAAGCATTGAATGGATACATTTGAGCATCCGTAGGCCTTTATTTTAGGTTTTGGCCAATTTTGTGGGTTATTTCGCAAAAAAGGCAGGTTTTTACTTTCCCTGCAATACATGGTAATGTATAGGGAAAGTATTGAAATCATGTCGAAAATCGCAACTCGAGTTTTCGACGGATTTACACGTTTCGAGACCTCTAGAATACGAAAAAACTATTTTTGGCGTGACGTCTGTGTGTGTGTCTGTGTGTCTGTCTGTCTGCTTGTGTGTCTGTGCAATGTATGTATCCATTCTAACTCATAAACTTCTGGACCGAATTTCATAAAATTTGGTAGGTAAGTCACTTGGGTATGGCCCTGGTGCTGATTAGTTTTGGTACGATTCTCAAAAATAGAATCCGCCTTTTTTACGAAATGGCCCTCAAAAATGTCATGTATCCACTCTAGCTAAAATACTAATTGACCCAATTTCACAAAATTTGGTAAATAAGTTACTGGTGAGATACTCTGGTGCTGATTATATTTTGGTATTATTCGGAAAAAAACAACCTGCCTTTTTTTACGAAATGGCCCACAGAAATCGCCAAAATCTAAAAAAAAGCTACGTATGTTCAAATATATCCATTAAATGCTTGTTTTATACGTAATTTTTGATGAGGAAAAGAATAAGAACTATTACTCTAGGACTAACCGTTCTCGAGATATTTGTGATTTTTCGAATTTTTGTTATGCCGTCTTTGGAAAAATGTCCAATTATCAAATAAAAACAGAAATTGAATTAAAAATGGAAATTTAGTGTTATTTTGTGCCATTAAAGTCAATTTAATGAATTATTAAAGAAATAAAGAAAAAGTGAATTTGAGTCTGCAGGGAAAGTCATGTGCTGCCTACACCAGATTTTTTGAATAGGTTTTATAATAAATTTTAATTACAAAATATATTTAAGGAAAGTACGTATTTGAATAAATAATGTATATTTAAAGAAACTTGATAGGAACACAATGTTTCTCAAAACACGGACTATTTTTTCCTTATTCTTTACGAGTCTTTAACTGCATCCGATTTCATGCTGCTGTGTGCGTTCGACATTTAGATCTGGACGCATACTGGGCAAAATGACTGCTCAACAAAGTTTAATTTTCAAGAAAGTGTCGCGAATTCAAAAATGCAAAATATATATTTTCAATATCAGAAGGAAAACGTCTCCGCGCACAATAAACATTCGAAGCGTAGTTTAGAAAGTATTTTCTATTGCAGCAGCACCGTCAGATAGACGAGGCAGGAACTCGTAAACTTCTTATCTCGAAGGAGCAGGTTTAACATTTCTTTCTTGGAAAGTTTACTTTGTACCTTTTGGTATGCTTTCTTGCAATATTATACAGGGTGTTCCGTGTTGAATAATCCATCAAAAGTTGCTAATATATACTATATTCTTCTAAGATGTATGCACTGATCATTATGCACTGATTTAAGCATGATTATGTATTAATTATGCATGATAATTATGCACTGATTTTGTATGAAAAATATTTAACGGCAACTAGGCACAGAAATAGTGACCCATTTAGTCACATCTCGACTTCTCGAGGTTAGAAATGCGTTTCGCTAAAGCGAAATATTTTACAATATAAAAAAAAAATTACTTCAGACTTTTATTTTTAATTAATCACGATTTTGGACGGAATTTGTACAAGTTTCGTATTTTATGAATAAGAATATTTTATGGATTTTTCAAGCATTTTTACTTTCCCTGCAATACATGGTAATGTATAGGGAAAGTATTGGAATCATGTCGAAAATCGCAACTCGAGTTTTCGACAGATCTACACGTTTCAAGACCTCTAGAATGCGAAAAAAACATTTTTAGCGTGACGTCTGTGTGTGTGTCTGCGTGTCTGTCTGTCTGTCTGTGTGTCTGTCTGTTTGTCTGTGCAGATTTTGTATCCACTCTAACTAAAACACTAATGGACCGAATTTCACAAAATTTTGTAGGTAAGTCACTTGTGGACGGTTCTGGTGCTGATTAGTTTTGAGTACGATTTGGAATAAAAGAGCCCGCCTCTTTTTGCGAAATAGCTCGCAAAAGCTTGTATCCACTCTAGCTGAAGAACTAATGGACCGAATTTCACAAAATTCGGTAGATAAGTCACGCATAGGTCACCCTGGTGCCGATTAGATTTTGGTATGATTCGGAAAAAAATAACCTGCCTTTTTTTGCAGAATGGCCCGCAAAAATTGTCAAAATCTAAACTAAAAAGCTACGTATGCTCAAATATATCCGTTAAATGCTTGTTTAATACGTAATTTTTAACGAAGAAAAGAATAAGACCAACCCCATTACACTAGGACTAGCCGTTCTCGAGATATATTAGTTTATTTCGTATTTCCACGCCACCTTTGAAAATAAGTCCAGTTATCAAATGAGAATAAAAATTGAATTAAAAGTGAATTACATTTAATTGAAATAAAGAGAACGTGGATATAAGTCTGCAGGGAAAGTCATGTGCTGCCCACATCAGATTTTTACTTTCCCTGCAATTCATGCTAACGTATAGTGAAAGTATAGGAATCATACCGAAAACCGCAACTCGAGTTTTCGACGGATCTACACGTTTCGAGACCTCTAGAATACGAAAAAACTATTTTTAGCGTCACGTCTGTGTGTGTGTGTCTGTCTGTGCTGATTTTGTATCCACTCTAACTAAAAAAGTAATGACCGAATTTCACAGAATTTGGTAGATAAGTCACTTGGAGAATCTGGTGCTGATTAGTTTTGGGTGCGATTCTGGTTAACTAAAAAAGTAATTGACCGCATTTCACAAAATTTGGTAGGCAAGTCACTTGTGGGAGAATCTGGAACTGATTGGTTTTGGGTACGATTCGGAGTAAAAGAACCCGCCTTTTTTGCGAAATGACCCGCAAAAGCTTGTATCCACTCTAGCTAAAAAACTAATGGACAGAATTTCACAAAATTTGGTATAATTTGCTTGTGGGTCACCCTGGTGCTGATTAGATTTTGGTACGATTCGAAAAAAAATAACCTGCCCTTTTTTGCTAAATGGCCCGCAACAATCGACAAAATCTAAAATAAAAAACTACGTATGCTGAAATATATCCATTAATAGCTTGTTTTATACGTAATTTTTAATGAAGAAAAGAATAAGACCAACACCATTACACTAGGACTAGCCGTTCTCTAGATATTTTCGTTTCTTCGTTTTTCTGTATGCCACCTTTGAAAATGAGTCCAGTTACCAAATGTGAACGAAAATTGAATTAATAATGAATTAAATTTAATTAAAATAAAGAGAGTGTATATATAAGTCTGCAGAGAAAGTCATGAGCTGCCCACATCAGATTTGTACTTTTCCTACAATACGTTGTAATGTACGGTGAAAGTATTTGAACAAGAAAAATCTGATATGGGCAGCATATGACTTTCCCTGCAGAGTTATATTCACGTTCTTTTTATTTTAATTACATTTAATTCACATTTAATCCACTTTTTAATTTATTTTTAATTCAATTTTTCTTCTCATTTGGTAACTGGACTTATTTTCAAAGATGGAGTTGCGAAAATACGAAAAAACTAAAATATCTCGAGAACGGCAAATTCTAGTGTAATGGGGTTGGTCTTATCCTTTCTATCGTTAAAAATTACGTACAAAACAAGCATTTAATTGATATATTTGAAAATACGTAGTTTCTTATTTTAGATTTTGTCGATTTTTGCGGACCATTTCGCAAAAACTGGTAGATTATTTTTTTTCTAATCGTACCAAAATCTAATCAGCACCAAGGTAAACTCCAAATGACTTGTCTACCAAATTTTGTAAAATTTGATCCATTAGATTTCAGCTAGAGTGGATACAAGCCATTTTTGCCGTTCATTTTGAAAAACAGGCTAGTTTTGTTATCCCGAATTGTACAAAAAACCAATCAGCACCAGGGTCACCCCAAGTAACTTACTTGCCAAATTTTATGAAATTGTGTCCATTAGTTTTTGAGTTAAAGTGGATACATACATTTCACAGACAGACACACAGACAAGCAGACACACACACAGGATGTTACGTTAAAAATAGTTTTTTCGTATTCTAGAGGTGTCGAAAAGTGTAGATCCGTCGAAAACTCGAGTTATGATTTTCGATATGATTCCAACACTTTCCCGATGCAATACCATGTATTGCAGGAAAAGTAAAAACTATTATTAGCGTGACGTGTGTGTATATGCCTGTGTACAATGTATGTATCCACTCTAACTCAAAAACGAATGGACCGAATTCCATAAAATTTTATCGGTAAGTCACATGTGGGTATCCCTGGCGCTGATTAGATTTTAGTACAATTTAGGAACCTGCTTTTGTTTTGCGAAATTGTCTGCAAAACTCATCCGTTCTAGCTAAAAACTAATTGACCCAAATTCACAAAATTTAGTATATAAGTCACATGTGAGTTACGCTCATGCTGAGTATATTTTGGTCCGATTTAAGATAGAAAAACCTATCTTTTTTTGCGGAATGGCCCGCACAAACCGTCAAAATAAAAACAAGAAAGATCAATCATGCATAATGAAACACTTTTCAATCCAAATGCAATTTCTTTTAAACACCTCTAAAATGCGATACACTCAGCGGTGATATTCTTTTAATTATCACATAATTCCAATAATTTATTTTACTTGAAAACTTAAAACTTTATCGAAAAATATGAAGTTTATTCAAATGACGTCACTGAAATGTAAATCGTCTGGTTCTCTATGTAAAAGAAGTGAATATTTCATTCATACTCTTTTATTCCAGACTCCAGAGTTAAATAATTTTGCTTGAAAAAAAATCAGCAATTCTTATAAAACTCAGAATACAATCACATGTTTACATTCTGCATCCATTAAAATAGTGTTCGTTTTAGAAATAATCAAAGTTGGATGATCATTTAAACTCAAAAATAGCGTCATTGCGTTGGCGCAGAATATAGATGCACAGAAGATACTCAAATATAAAGCGGTTTTAGGACGGATGCAACACTCAATATAAATTAAAAAGAACTTTAAAAATCACAATTTTTACTCTGGGAAAAAGATGGATGCCCTATTTTATTTTGATGTAGGTCACATGCTCTCTTTATTATATGGGTGCCATTATTATTTTTATTTAAAAAACTGCCGAACTTATTTTGCCGAAATTTTTTGTATATATTTTATGGCATAATTTGAATATTTCCTAAAATTTTCGAAGTAATTTGTGAATTTTTGCTTAAATGTTTAAAAAATGAGGTCCCATAGTATTTAATGTATTTCATTTTTTAGACCCGGGGTCAATCCAAATATAATTGGGTGATATTAGTCATTTCCATTTCCATATGTTTCACAGACTGTCTCAACAACATACTTACATTTCATTTTGATACAGTCACTTTTCGTGAGACCGGACAGACATACAGACAGAATGGAGAAACTCTTACACTTTCAAGTATGTTGTAATGTGTTAAAAAAGCTTTGTCTGCTGAAATATATATATTAAATGCTTGTTATTACTTAATTTTTGACTATGATCAGAATAAGGCCAACTCCATTATTCTAGATCGAGCCGTTCTGGAAATAATGTAGTTTTTCGCATTTTTGCTGCGTCGTTTTAGGAGATACATGCCGTTAAGAAAAGGAAACGAAAATGTAATTAAAGTGAAAATTAAGAGTATCATTTTTTATAATTATTCATGTTATGTTGTGCAATTAAACCTAATTTAATGAAATATTAAAGAAATTTTGAGAAAATGAATTTGATTCTGTAGGGAAACTCAGGTACAGCCTACATCAGACTTTTTTATTTTAATATTGACTATATAATTTAAACATTTTGTTACATATCGTAGATACCTGCTAATTCTTCAACTTTTGTTCAACGGAATGTATTGTAAATATGGGAAAAAAACTTATAAATATCAAATAAAACATACAGGATAATATCACCCAATGAGTATAAAGGATATCTCTACTTAAAATACATAACATTTTCCTACTCAAGTTCTTCTGTTCCCACATTCAATAAGAAATACGTGATATTAAATTTAGGCAAATCTAAATAAAATCGTCAAATTAACCAGAAATCTCCCCTCTAAGAATAGATCGCAAGGAGAAGAATAATGCCCTTGGAGACAAAAACTCTTAAAAGGGAAAAAAATTCAAAGAAAGGGACATTTTTCTCTTCAATTCATGCAAGTCTCCCCTGGCTCTTCCTTAAATAACCCTCATCTTGATAAATTATTGGAATGATAACAGTATTAAAGAATAAAATGGGTAAAATTTCCCCCCCAAAATACGTATTCTTACTTTCCCTGCAATACATGGTAATGTATAGGGAAAGTATTGGAATTGCGGGGTTTATTGTTGCTTTGAAGTTTGTGTGGGCTGAACCTGGCATGCGGTATTAATGCCCAGCACAAATCCCCGACATTTGTTGTTGTTGTTTTGTTCTCTAGACAGAACGTTAACTTGCGTAAAATAGCATTTTATTTACATTAAATTTTACAAATATATATACAGCATACTAATACTTTGCAGAGAGATTCTGCGGCAAGCGGATAAATCCTGATTGTTGGAACGTTAAGTTCGAAGCAGTCGGAAGGAGGTTTCGACTGCGTAGTTCCAAAGTTCGAAAGCAAGTAGACCGAGAGTCGACCGATTAGGTCGAGATTTTAGGAGCGAGTCTCTGTCCGAAAAGATGAAAGTTCTTTTCCAAACTGAATTTTGTAAACGCCCCAGAAGGAGTGACCGACCATCTTATTGGTCGTCGTCGGTCTGGGGCTCATTAATGGGGGTGCTCCCCATGCACACCACGTGTTTTCGGTGTGCACCATCGTCTTGTTTTTCACACATGCCGGTGACGAAAATTATGGCTTTCACATGCCAACATACTGTCACCGGCGTTAAAGTTATGTGTAAATCCCCATCGGGAATCTTTGAAAGTCAGACGTCCCAAAACAGGAAATGGTATGCGGTTTCCTCAGTTATCCGATACACTGAGAAAAGCCGCTTCTAGTTCATTTTGGTGCAGGTGGCATAAATGGCAATAGTTAACCGCCACACACTCCCCTCCTTAAAGGTTTCCAGTGAAACCATAACGATCCGTGAAACGAACACGACGGCCTGATCGTGTCGTAATTTTCGGAGGCATATTTGGCACTGATGAAGCTTGAGTGGTCGAAACCGGTTGGCCGGTTGTTGCCGGTGCATGTACTTCATCATTATTCACATAAAATGCTGGTTTAATACGATCAAGTGCAATGTTCACTTTCCTACCTTTGATATCGATTTTAAAAAATTTATCGTTTCTCTTTAAAACCTGATATGGTCCATCGTATGGAGCTTGTAGTGGAGCTTTAACCGCATCATTACGCACAAATACATGCGACGCTGTGTGAAGAGCGGGTGGGAGAAAAATTCTCGGTTTCCGATGGTGAGAGGTGTTGGGGGGACGAAGGTCCCGCATTGACTCTCTTAGCTGCACTATGAAGTCTGAGGGGTCAGTGACTGAGCTATTGGGAAAAAAATCGCCTGGCAGGCGCAGTGTTTCTCCGTAGAGAAGCTCAGCTGGCGTTGCACCTATGTCCGGTTTGATTGTAGATCGAAGCCCCAGCAAAACTATTGTCAGTGTCTTAGTCCACTGTTTATTACCATGTGCTTTTAAGGCTGCTTTCAGCGGCCGGTGGAAATTTTCTATAATTCCATTGCTAGAAGGATGGTAAGCAGTTGTGCGTATTCGCTGGACTCCCAAGCACTGTGCTAAAGACTGAAAAAGTCTAGATTCAAATTGCCGCCCTTGATCACTGGTGATTCTGGAAGGAACACCGAAACGAGAAATCCAATGGTCGATCAGAGCTTGTGCCACTGTAGAAGCCGTGATGTCTGGAATTGGGATTGCCTCCGGCCATCTTGTGAACCGGTCAATCATAGACAGTACATTGGTCATTCCTTCAGATGGGGGCAAGGGGCCCACGAGGTCGATATGTATGTGTTCGAACCTC
Source organism: Amaurobius ferox (assembly GCA_951213105.1). Classification (NCBI taxonomy): domain Eukaryota; kingdom Metazoa; phylum Arthropoda; class Arachnida; order Araneae; family Amaurobiidae; genus Amaurobius; species Amaurobius ferox. The sequence continues at coordinate 140,520,089 of OX578147.1, read as the reverse complement.
TGAGAAGTTTTGGGGAAAAAACCAATGGGTGGGACAGTGTGTCGTTGAATTTTACTCTTTTGACAAGGGATGCATTTTCTCGCCCAATCATTAATATCTTTATTCATATTTGGCCAGACAAAACGATCGCGGAATAACTTCGAAGTTTTTCTTATACTTGGATGAGATAAATTATGTAAATTTGAAAAAACGTTGAATCTCATAAGCTGCGGTACATAAGGACGCGCCGTACCCGTGGATACGTCGCAAAATAATTTGGCTGAAGCATTTGGAATAGCGATTTGCTTTAAGTCGATCGAGGATGTTCCTTTTAAAATATCTTGAAGCTCCGAATCGTTGCTTTGTAAATCTGCGAGTTCTTCATAATCAATTGGACCAGGTACCGTAATCATATTTATGCGAGACATTACGTCGGCAGGGATGTTATTAGTACCTTCGATATGACGTATATCCGTAGTGAATTCCGAAATAAATGCGAGTTGCCGATTTTGGCGAGGCGAGCATTTGTCCAATTTTTGTTGAAATGCGAACGTTAGCGGCTTGTGGTCGGTAAACAAGGTAAAATTTCGCGCTTCCAGCATATGCCTAAAGTACTTGATAGCCGAATACGCAGCTAAAAGTTCTCTGTCGTAAGTACTGTATCTTGTCTCTGCCGGGGATAATTTCCGCGAGAAGAAGGCCAGGGGTTCGATACCCGTATCAAGAACGTGATTCAAAGAACCACCTATCGCAAAATTTGATGCATCGACGAATAAAATTAAATTCGCATCTTTAGCAGGGTGCGCGAGTAGCGTTGCCTCAGCTAATTGATTTTTGCATGCTAAAAATGCGTCCGTAGCCTCATTAGTCCAATTAACTTTTCTCTTATCGTTCTTTCGTGCCCCCTTTAGATACTCATTGAGGGGCTTTTGCGTATGCGCTGCATGTGGTAGGTGTCTCCGATAAAAATTCATCATGCCGAGAAATGCGCGTAAATCCTTAATTGTTTCAGGTTGCTTGACATTCAATATCGCTTGTACTTTATCGGGCAAGGGTTTAGTGCCTTTAGAATTTATGAGATGGCCTAAAAATGATACCTCGGATACTCCCAGAACGCATTTAGAGATGTTAAGGTTAATTCCGTAGTTATCTAGACGTTGGAATATCTGTTTTAGATGGAGCTCGTGCTCTTCTTCACTCTCAGAAAAAACCAAAATGTCATCTAAATAAGCAAAACAGAAATTTAGATCCCCTAGAATTTCATCTATGAAACGTTGGAAAGTTTGAGCTGCGTTACATAATCCAAAATTAAGATAGGGAAACTCGTATAGGCCAAATGGCGTCGTTATTGCCGTTTTAGGAATGTCAGGTTCGTAAACTGGAATGGCGTGATATGCGCGAAAAATATCTAGTTTAGAAAATACTCGCTTGCCATTTAGAGCGTTCGAAAAATCTAAAATGTTCCTTATCGGATAACGATCAGGTAAAGACACCTGATTTAAAAGACGATAATCTCCCACGCAGCGAATTTCGCCGGAACCTTTAGGCACTACGTGGAGGGGCGACGACCAATTTGATTTAGACTGCCGGCAGATCCCGCGCTCTAGCATGAATTCAAATTCCTTCTTTGTAGATTCGTACAGCTTCGGATGTAATCGTCTGGGTCGTGCATAAACTGGTGGTCCTGAAGTTTCGATATAATGGACCGTCTTATGTTTTACATTTTTGAATTTAGGAGTTGGGTTAGCAATATCTGGGTATTGTCGGAGAATTTGGTGGAAACGCGTGTCGCCTGAAATCAATTTGATTTCAGTAACGCTACCTTTCGTTAATTTGCCTGGTATGTGCAACTTTGTATTGGAATCTATTAGTTTCTTTTCTTTTAGATCCACAAGAAGTCCAAATTCTTTCAAAAAATCTGCCCCGATAATGGCTTGGGATACAGATGCGATGACAAATTCCCAGCGAAATGCGCGTCTTAGACCTAAATCTATATCTACTAATTTTGTTCCGAAAGTTTGGATTTTCGAGTTATTTGCCGCGAAAAGTTCCAACGAAGATGGTTGAAGTTTATTATTTAGAGGTTTTGGTATAATTGAAATGTCGCTACCAGTGTCAATTAAAAATTTGCAATTTGTTTTGCGGTCATATACATGGAGTCTACTAGCAGGATCTATTTTAATTTCCGCTGTCATTCCTATGTTTGGAATGACAGGCTTTACAAGTTTTTTTGGTCGGCAAATTTGCAAGGGGTATGGCATTTATATGCTTCTTTACCGAAACGTTTATGGTAGAAGCAAAAATCGCTAATCCTTCCTACGTCGTTTCCTTTGTCATGATTTCTGAAAGATCGGGCGTTGTTACGCGATTTTGAGCGTGGTCTATTATCTCGAATTTGATTTCTTGAGTATGATCTTGATCTAGATAGGCGCTCGATCTGGGTGGCTAAGTCAGCTATCTGCTTCTGCATGTTCGATAGATCCGTTAATGCAGGATTTTCATTACGCGATGCTACTGCGCAAATATTTTCCGAGCTTGCTGTAACTTCGAATATTTTATCTGCCAAATTTGCCAGTTGGCTTAAATTTTCCGAGCTTGCCGATAAAATTGCGCGGACGTTTGGCGGTAAGCGATCTAGCCATAGAGATTTTAAAATATCCTCGTTCACTTTATCGAGAGCTAATTCTCTCATCTGCCTCAATAATGCGGATGGTTTGAGGTCCCCTAGTTGCAATTCTGATAAAAGTTTTCTCGTTTGCGTTAATTCCGAATCTGCAAATTCTGTAATTAGCCTATCTTTTAAGGTCCTGAATTTGTTTTCCTGCGGTGGATTCAAGATTACATCACTTACATGGGATAATGCTTCCGAGTCTATCGCCGCTACGAGATATGCATATTTCGTCTCATCCTTCGTGATATGCGATATTTGGAACGCATTCTCAACCTGAGCTAGCCATAGGGTTACATTCTTTTTCCAAAAAGGAGGGATTTTGCATGTAACCCTGTTAATTTGGGGTTGCTCGTCGTTTCCATCCATGCTTAAGATATAGAAATATATATAATTAAAATACAAATTAATGGAATATAAACAATTTTTACACAGGGTTCCCTAGAACGCGTAATTTTGCGAATTAGCGGTAATAACGCGAATACACACTGTCCCGAAATAAAAATAATTTTGAGGGAAGGGAAAAAAGGAACTGACCTGTGCTGACCTTAATGAACTGCAGTTGTTTCGGAGGATCCTGCCTTTCAGCGACGTCTGTGTTGGCATGGAAGGGGAGAGCTCTTAGCCGCCGGAAAGGATATCTTTTAAAAGTCCGGAGATGAATAGCCGGGGTCCGAGGAAGGCGAAGTTGCTCCACGGGGGTTCTCCTGGGTTGACTTTCCGTTCATTGCTGGTAATCGGAAGCAGTCATTCATTGTGTCAGGAAGGAACTCAGTTGCTTTGCGAAGTCGTCATCAGCTGTTGGGTAGCACTGTTTGCGTCTGCGAGCATGCTTGTCTTTGAGAGAGCAGTCTTATATGAGCAGTAATTTATTGCTGTTGACAAGTAGAGTATTGCTCCATTGTTGGCATCCGTAGAGAATTGTTCCATATGCTCGGGCGTTCAAGTCCATAGGGTCACCATTGCGGGGTTTATTGTTGCTTTGAAGTTTGTGTGGGCTGAACCTGGCATGCGGTATTAATGCCCAGCACAAATCCCCGACATTTGTTGTTGTTGTTTTGTTCTCTAGACAGAACGTTAACTTGCGTAAAATAGCATTTTATTTACATTAAATTTTACAAATATATATACAGCATACTAATACTTTGCAGAGAGATTCTGCGGCAAGCGGATAAATCCTGATTGTTGGAACGTTAAGTTCGAAGCAGTCGGAAGGAGGTTTCGACTGCGTAGTTCCAAAGTTCGAAAGCAAGTAGACCGAGAGTCGACCGATTAGGTCGAGATTTTAGGAGCGAGTCTCTGTCCGAAAAGATGAAAGTTCTTTTCCAAACTGAATTTTGTAAACACCCCAGAAGGAGTGACCGACCATCTTATTGGTCGTCGTCGGTCTGGGGCTCATTAATGGGGGTGCTCCCCATGCACACCACGTGTTTTCGGTGTGCACCATCGTCTTGTTTTTCACACATGCCGGTGACGAAAATTATGGCTTTCACATGCCAACATACTGTCACCGGCGTTAAAGTTATGTGTAAATCCCCATCGGGAATCTTTGAAAGTCAGACGTCCCAAAACAGGAAATGGTATGCGGTTTCCTCAGTTATCAGATACACTGAGAAAAGCCGCTTCTAGTTCATTTTGGTGCAGGTGGCATAAATGGCAATAGTTAACCGCCACAGAATCATGTCGAAAATCGCAACTCGAGTTTTCGACGGATCTACACGTTTCGAGACCTCTAGAATACGAAAAAACCATTTTTAGCGTGACGTCTGTGTGTGTGTCTGTGTGTCTGTCTGTCTGTGCAGATTTTGTATCCACACTAACTAAAAAACTAATACACCGAATTTCACAAAATTTTGTAGGTAAGTCACTTGTGGACGGGTCTGGTGCTGATTAGTTTTGGGTACGATTCGGGATAAAAGAACCCGCCGTTTCTTGCAAAATGGCCCGCAAAAGCTTGTATCCACTCTAGCTGAAGAACTAATGGACCGAATTTCACAAAATTCGGTAGATAAGTCACGTATAGGTCACCCTGGTGCTGATTAGATTTTGGTACGATTCAGAAAAAAATAACCTGCCTTTTTTTGCAGAATGGCCCGCAAAAATTGTCGAAATCTAAACTAAAAAGCTACGTATGCTCAAATATATCCGTTAAATGCTTGTTTAATACGTAATTTTTAACGAAGAAAAGAATAAGACCAACCCCATTACACTAGGACTAGCCGTTCTCGAGATATATTAGTTTATTTCGTATTTCCACGCCACCTTTGAAAATAAGTCCAGTTATCAAATGAGAATAAAAATTGAATTAAAAGTGAATTAAATTTAATTGAAATAAAGAGAACGTGGATATAAGTCTGCAGGGAAAGTCATGTGCTGCCCACATCAGATTTTTACTTTCCCTGCAATTCATGCTAATGTATAGGGAAAGTATTGGAATCATACCGAAAATCGCAACTCGAGTTTTCGACGGATCTACACGTTTCGAGACCTCTAGAATACGAAAAAACTATTTTTAGCGTCACGTCTGTGTGTGTGTCTGTCTGTGCTGATTTTGTATCCACTCTAACTAAAAAAGTAATGACCGAATTTCACAGAATTTGGTAGGTAAGTCACTTGTGGGAGAATCTGGTGCTGATTAGTTTTGGGTACGATTCTGGTTAACTAAAAAAGTAATTGACCGAATTTCACAAAATTTGGTAGGTAAGTCACTTGTGGGAGAATATGGAGCTGATTGGTTTTGGGTACGATTCGGAATAAAAGAACCCGCCTTTTTTGCGAAATGGCCCGCAAAAGCTTGTATCCACTCTAGCTAAAAAACTAATGGACCGAATTTCACAAAATTTGGTAGATAAATTGCTTGTGGGTCACCCTGGTGCTGATTAGATTTTGTTACGATTAAAAAAAAATAACCTGCCCTTTTTTGCTAAATGGTCCGCAACAATCGACAAAATCTAAAATAAAAAGCTACGTATGCTGAAATATATCCATTAAATGCTTGTTTTATACGTAATTTTTAATGAAGAAAAGAATAAGACCAACACCATTACACTAGAACTAGCCGTTCTCGAGATATTTTCGTTTCTTCGTTTTTCTCTATGCCACCTTTGAAAATGAGTCCAGTTACCAAATGAGAACGAAAATTGAATTAATAATGAATTAAATTTAATTAATATAAAGAGAGTGTATATATAAGTCTGCAGGGAAAGTCATGTGCTGCCCACATCAGATTTTTACTATCCCTGCAATGCAAGGTAATGTATACGGAAAGTATTGGAATCATACCGAAAATCACAACTCGAGTTTTCGACAGATTTACACGTTTTGAGAACTCTAGAATACGAAAAACCTATTTTTAGCCCGACGTCTGTGTATGTGTCTGTCTGTCTGTCTGTCTGTGTGTGTGTGCAATGTATGTATCATCTTTAACTCAGAAACTAATGGACTGAATTTCTTAAAAATTTGGTATGTAAGTCACGTGTGAGTGACCATGGTACTGGTTAGTTTTTGGTATGATTCGGGATGAATTAACCCGCCTTTTTTGCGAAATGGCCTGTAAAATTGTCTGTATCCACTTTATCTGAAAAAATTTATAGCTCAAATTTTATAAAATTTGGTAGATAAGTAACTTGCGGGTTACCCTCTTGCTGATTAGATTTTAGTACGATTCGGAAAAAAGAACCTGCCCTTTTTGCGAAATGGTCAGAAAAGTTGCCAAAATATAAATTATATAAAACTACGTATGCTCAAATATATCCATTAAATGCTTGTTTTGTACGTAATATTTAACGATAAAAGAATAAGACCAACCCCATTACACTAGGACTACCGTTCTCGAGATATTTTAGTTTTTCGCATTGTCGCTACGCTACCTTTGAATATAAGTCCAGTTACCAAATGAGAACGAAAATTGGATTAAAAGTAAGTTTAAATAATTATGGGTGTTATTTTGTGCCATTAAACTTAATTTAATGAATCATTTATGGAATAGAGAACTTGAATGCAGGGAAAGTCATGTGCTGCCCACATCAGATTTTCCTATCTGAAATAGTTCCAGTTAAAAATATGAACTTCTTAATAATCCTTTAACTAATTTATTGGAATCATATATTCTAACACGGGTAATCTACTAATACACGGCTATATTTTCTAATCCACAAGAACATAAGTAGTACGGGCATATCTTATACAATTTGAAAGCTTTAAATTTAATATTTTCTGTAAATTTGTTTACAAACGGGACCAGGCTGTTTTATACTTAAGATCTGACTGTGAAGATCATTTCGTATTGCGAGAACAAGGATTCTTAAACTTCCTTTTAGGAGCATTCAATTCAATATTTTATTAAAATGCTTTAATTAACTGTGATTCAGAATACTATTCAGAATAGGAACAAGATTGGGAATTTGAAGTTTCTTTATAATGTATGAAAAACGTATATTCTGCTTGTATAACATAGAGAAAAGATTAACATTATATTTAAAATTTGCGGTGAACTTTTTATTTTCCCTGCAAGACATGTTAACGTATAGGGAAAGTATTGGAATCATGCCGAAAATCGCAACTCAAGTTTTCGACGGATCTACACGTTTTGGGACCTCTAGAACACGAAAAAAACTATTTTTATTCCGATGTTTGTGTGTTTGTGTGTGTGTTTGTATATCTGTCTGTTTATTGTGCAATATATGTATCCACTATAACTCAAAAACTAATGGATCCAATTTCATGAAATTGAATAGATAAGTCAACTGTGGGTGACCCTGGTGCTGATTAGTTTTTGGTGCGATTCGGGGAAACAGAAATCGCCATTTTTTGCAAAATGGCTCGCAAAAATGGACTATCCACTCTAGCTGATAAAGTAATAGATCGAATTTTACAAAATTTGATAGGTAAGCCATGTGTGGGTTACCCTGGTGCTGATTAGATTTTGGTACGATCCAGAAAAAAATAACCCGCCTTTTTTTGGAAAATGGCCGCAAAAATCTTCAAAAAACTACGTATTCTCAAATATATCCATTAAATGCTTGTTTTATACGTAATGTTTAACGATGAAAGAATAAGACTAACCCCATTACACTAGGACTAGCCGTGCTCGAGATATTTTAATTTTTCCACACATTCGCCATGCCTCCTTCGAAAATAACTCGAATTACCGAATGAAAACGATAATTGAATTAAATGTGCCAATTCAGTGTCATTTAAAATAATTATGGGCGTCATTTTGTGCAATGTAATTCTAAATTTAATTACCGAAGAAATAAATAGAACGTGAATTTAAGTCTGTCGGGACAGTTATTTGCTGGCCACATCAGATTTTTATATTTGGAACTTTTCTTTCTGAAATTTTATAATAATTTCAGAAAAGAAAACAGGCAAGTTTTCCCGTGCTGATATAAGAGAAGACACATATAAAAGCACAATTTATGACTACATTTATCAAATTAATGCATATACTAAAGGGCATTGTCGTTCAAAACATTTTATTAAAATATTAAGTTTAATTCTTCGAAAAAGGGTATAAGTGTATTTGTTCTCGCTATACGAAATTATTCTCCCAGGCAGAATTGAAAAATAATACCACGGGACCTGTTTGAAAACAAACAAAGAATGTGAATATAAGCCACAAAAAATAAAAATATAAGCTACAAAAAATAAAAATATAAACTACAAAAAATAAAAATATAAGCCGCAAAAAATAAAATATAAGCCACAGAGAATAAAAATATAAGCCACAAAAATAAAAATATAAGTCACAGTGAAAGCGCTAAAATGGTATCAGAAAAATAAGCCACAGTGAAAGCGCTAAAATGGTATCAGAAAATATATCCTTACCATTTTTATTATATTTAAACAATTGGTTTGAAGTATTTTTACTTTCCTTATATACATAATGTATAAGGAAAGTATTGTGACGGGGTCGAAAATTCTAATTCGAGTTTTCGACGGGAGAGCACGTTTCAAGCATCCCTGATCACGAATCAAACATTTTTGAAGTGATGTCTGTGTGTGTGTGTGTGTGTGTCAGTGGGTCTGTGGAGACGATAACTGACGAACGAATAGACCGATTCGAACCAAATTTGGTACAAAAATCACAATCTGTAAACACTGGAAGCCTATTGCTTTTATACGCAATCGAATGTTCAGAACCCCCCCTAAATTTTCGAATGAAATTTTGAAAAAATCGTCAACAAATCAAAACCAATATTAAAGTTACGCAAATAGACATTTCTTATGTAATTTTTCATTAGAAAACGATTGACATACATTTTAGAACGCTAACATGAACCGTTCTCGAGATATTACAAATTTTTAAAAGAAAAATATCAAAAAGTTATATAAAATAAAAAAAACATATTTCCTATTGAGAAACATGTTCACTTTTCATATATAATATCATGCGATAAATTGGGTGACATCATTCTCGTGGATCTAGCTCGTTCCATTCATGAAAAAAGATACTTTGAGTAATACTTTTGCCTTTGAACGCCAATTTATCTGCTGTAAGAACAACTTATTTCTTCGTCCATAACGCTTGGCGAGATTTTGGCGACGAAATTGGCGGAATGTCGCCAACTTGGCGACTTTTTGAAATGTTGCCAAATTAACGAAAATCTCGCCAAATGGATAAAAATGACGCTAAATCAATGAAAATGACGACTAACTGTCGAAAATTCAATATCTTGGAAAGGATATTAGTATCTACTAGAAGAAAACCCTTTTTATTTTACTCTAAAAGTAGTAAATTTATTTCATTATATAAGGAAAGTCATGTGTTGCCCACATCAGATTTTTGTAAAAATTAAACAGATGGCTTCAGAAATTAAAAATATCAATTATTCCCGCAATCTTTAAAACCGAAAACCGTAATGTATATAATCCAATCAAAAATACAACTCATATAAAATTTATTTTTATATACATTTCTTGATTAAAGTCGTCTGCTGTATTAACACATTTAATTTAATTCATATTTATTTTAATTAAACTCGTGATATATTTTCTTCAAAAAAATTAGCGAAAAAATTATAGTTTGCATAATGCTTACTCTATGGAAGTTAGTTTATTATTTATATTACGACACTCCCTGGTTCTAGAAACTTAAAATATGAACCAAATTTTAAAGGGGACTTTTTCACGGCGACTTACAACATTTCATGACATTCGGTGCAGTCTTTCTCCTATGATAATGAGGAAAACAAACATACATACTCACAGACAAATTTTCAATATTCTCAATATTTTCAATATAGATTACTAGCAGTATATTCCCCTTTTGTATGGAATATATAATATAAAAAACTTAAAATTCACACTTATGAGTAAATTCCTTATTCTAAACTAGAAGAAGAAGAAAAAACTCTTTATGGCCGTCGTATGACGGAATTAAAATTTTGCAAAGCATTGTCTTCTATTTAGCGTCATTTTTATCAATTTGGTGAAATTTGTATCAATTTAACGACATTTTCGTCAATCTGGCAATATTTAAAAAAGTCGAGCGACATCCCGCCAAATTTTTCGCCAAGCATTACGTACGGATGGAGAAATGGGTTATTGTTATCGTCGTTTATCATGTTATTTCCAAGATATTGAATTTTTATAAATTAGTCGTCATTTCCATTGATTTATTGTCAATTTTATCAATTGGGCGACATTTTTGTCAATTTGGCAACATTTAAAAAAACTCGCCAAGCTGGCGATATTACTCCAAAATGTGTCACCAGAAGTTTTGCCAAGTGGTACTGCCGGAGAAATAGGTTATTCTTATTGTAGATTCTTATATTATTTCCAAGATATTGAATTTTTATCAATTTGTCTATAAGAAATAAAATAATTTCAGGGTCTCACTTTCAGTATCTGCAGTCATACGCTACGTAAAGCTTCATGGTTACATCATAATTTCGCTGTGATAGAAATATAGCCATTGCATTATGCAGGAAACGGGCTGCCCATATCATGGCCTCACTTTCGGTATCTGATGTCATACACTACGTAAAGCTCCATGGTTATATCATAAAAATTGAAATGTTTATCCGTGATTGAAACACGTTTGGTAACATTTTGTAGCAGCGTTACCCAGAGATAGATAGATAGACAGATAAATCAAGATTTTTATATTATAAATGACACTGTAACTGAAAACATTCTATAAAAATATTTAGTTTAATTCTCCTAAAATGAAGTATAAGAACCGCTGTTATCGCTATATAAAAAAATAATCTTCACAGGCATAGATCTGAAGACTAGTCCTATTTGTCAACAAATGTACAAAAAGTATGACATTGGATCAAAATATACCAAAATGAAAGAGTTAAAATGGTATTATAAGATATATCCGTGTCATTTTACTTTTACTGCAAGATATGGTAATATATAGGGAAAGTTTTGGATTTGTGTCGAAAATCGCCACTTAAATTTTCGACGGATCTACAATAACCAATCTAAATAACTAACATCCAATTTCATAAAATTTTATAGGTGAGTGTGTGAGTTACCCTGGTACTGATTAGATTTTGGTTTGATTCGTAATAAAAGAACTTGCCTTTTCACGAAATGTCCCGCAAAATATACATGCACCCACTCTAGCTAAAAAGCTAATTTATAAAATTTCATAGAATTTGGTATATGCTGATTAGATTTTGGTACGATTCGGAAAAAAATAATACTAATGGATTTTCACAAAACGTTATATTCTGCTTTGTTATAAAAAAAGTCTAGTACTAGATCAAAGTTTTATAAATTCGAATGGAAACTTTGAATTATCTTCGAAATTTGATATTTTTTTAACATGGCAGCACAATTTGACATAATTATGCATAAAAAGAACTATTTATAGATCATTAATCACTGGACTTCATAGTTTCAATCATTGTTGTGAAAGATGTCGAGATGCAATTTTTTTGTTCGTGACGTCATTAGCCCCCCTCGGTGTACTTTGCCCTATACATTTCCCTATACATTTCCCTTTAAGTAACACGATGTAATTGGAATTATTTAACACAGATTTCATATCGATTTTCCAACATTTTTCTTATAAAATTTATAAATAAGGCTACTAAAAATGGATTCTATCATGAGAAAGTCGTGTTAAGTTACACTCTAGTTAACTATTTTTAAAAATCAAGAATAACAACTTTGAAAATTCATAATATCTGTTTCCAATGTCAGATAGAAGTTTTTGTCGCACGCTAAACATTCCAAGCGTTGTTGAGAAAGTGTATTTTTTTAGGAAGAAACGCCTGGAGACGCACGGAACAAGAACTCGTAAACGTCTTATCTGGAAAATGCAGGTTAATGTTACTTTTATAAAAAGCTTACTTTGACATCTTTCGACGCCCTTCCTTGCAATCGGGTAACACGTTTAATAATCTATTAAGATTGTAAATACATATTTTATTCATCGGATGTCACTCAAGAGCAATATGCTATAAATTCTGAATCAGCCATTTTGAAATCTACGTATAAATTATGGCATAAAACGGCCGACATAAGTTATTATAAACGTACATATATTTTAACTTTTTATGACAAATAAACATTACTTTCGTAGCGCGAAGAACTAGAGGAACAGAATGTGATAGTAATTGTAACGTGTGCCATTTTTTATTTCTTTCCCTGCAATACATGGTAATGTACAGGGAAAGTATTGGAATCATGTCAGAAATCGCAACTCGAGTTTTCGACGGATCGACACGTTTCGAGACCTCTAGAATACGAAAATACTATTTTTAGCGCGACGTCTGTCTGTGTGTCTATCTGCCTGCCTGTCTGTCTGTCTGTGCAGATTTTATATCCACTCTTAACTAAAAAACTAATGGACCGAATTTCATAAAATTGGGTAGGTAAGTCGCTTGTGGGCGAATCTGGTACTGATTCGTTTTGGGTACGATTCGGAATAAAAGAACCCGCCTTTTTTTTGCGAAAATGCCCGCAAAAATTGCTTGTATCCACTCTAGCTGAAAAACTAATGGACCGAATTTCACAAAATTTGGTAGTTAAGTTACTTGTAGAATACTCTGATGCTGCTTAGATTTTGGTATGATTCGGAAAAGAACAACCTGCCTTTTTTTACGAAATGGCCCGCCAAAATTTGATGTATCCACCCTAGCTAAAATACTAATTGACCAAATTTCACGAAATTGCGTAGATAAGTTACTTGTAGGATACTCTGGTGCTGATTAGATCTTGATACAATTAGGAGAAGAACAACCTGCCTTTTTTTACAACATGCCCCTCAAAAATCGCCAAAATCTTAAAAAAACACAAGACTACGTATGTTTGCTCAAATGTATAAATTAAATTCTTGTTTTATACGCAATTTTTGGCGAGAAAAAGAATATAACACACTCCATCATGCTTTAGGTCTAACCTTTCTCAAGATATTTGAGATTTCTTACATTTTTGTTACGTCGATTTCGGAAAAATGTCCAATTACCAAATAGAAACACAATTTGAATTAAAAATGCAAATTTAGTGTTATTTGGTGCAGTGCAATTAATCTCAATCTAACGAATTATTAAAGAAATAAAGAAAATATGAATTTGAGTCTGCAGGGAAAGTCATGTGCTGCCCACATCAGATTTTTACTTTCCCTGTAATACGTGGTAATGTATAAGGAAATTATTGGAATCGTGTTGAAAAGCACAACTCAAGTTTTTACAGGATCTACACGTTTTAGGACTTCAAGACCACTGAAAAACTATTTTTAGAGTGATGTATATGCAGTAAAACTTCGATTAACCGTCACCGTCGGAACTAGGGCTGTGACGGATAACCGAATAGACGGATAACAGAAATCTCTTAATACATATGTACAGTAATGTGATTTCACTGCGGGCTTGGGACGAAAATGAAAATAAAATCCTTTAAAAGGGAACAATACATACATATTGTATTTAATTTTACACAAAACGATTAATATAAACTTCAATATAAGAGTAGTAATGTACAGAAATTTATCGTAATACCATAAATATAATATCGTAATATTATGACGGATAATCGGTAATATTGTAATACCATGACGGATAACAGAAACTGACGGTTAAAATAGTGACGGTTAATCGAAGTTTTACTGTATGTGTGTCTGTGTGATTGTCTCGGCACAATGAATGTATTTATCCACTCTAACTCAAAAATAATGGCTGAAATTTTATAAAATTTTGTAGGTAAGTCAGTAGTGTGTCATTCTGGTGTTGAAGAGATTTTCGTACGACTCGGGAAAAATTACACAGTTTTTGTAGCTAAAACAGTTTTTTTTGCGAAATGGCCCGCAAAAGTCGTCTAAATCTAAAATAAAAGACTATGCATGGTCAAATGTATCCAATAAATGCTTGTTTTATGCGTCATTTTTGACGATGAAAACAATAATACAAAACCCATTACTCTAAGACTAGCATTTCTCGAGATATTTTAGTTCTTTTTTCTTTTGCATTTTTACTACTCCAGATTTGAAAATACATCTAGTTACCAAATGAAAAAGAAAACTGATATAAAAATGAAAAAAAAAATAAGAACCACCCAATTATTTAGAACTAGGCGTTCTAGAAATATTTCAGTTTTTTCGCAATTTTACAATGACACCTTTGGAAATAAGTCCGCTTACCAAATGAAAACAAAAATTGAATTAAAAGTGCCAATTCAATGTCATTTCAAATAATGATGCGTGTTATTTTGTACAATTAAACTCAATTTAATGAATTATTAAAGAAATAGAGAAAAAATAGGGAGACTCATGCAGTGCTCACATCGGATTATTTTGATAGATATTCCTTCAGTAATAGATTAAGCAAGCTTATTACTTTAACCCAGAGGTTCTCAATCTTTTTAAAGTCGGGTAACACTAAACTCTGACATTTTTTTTTATTTGGCGGAGCACTTACAATACAACATAAGCTTCTAAGCAGGGGTAGCCATTACATTGTATTGATTTTTCTGTTGCAACACTTTTTAATTGTGTATTTGATTTGATCCCTAAAACACAGCGGTGACGACCCTAAATACCAGAAAGTACTGTTGTCGGTCTGTGAGCGTGTGAATAGATGTGGGTGGTGGCATTTCGTTACCTGCAAAATGATTGAAGCGATTTGAACTTAATTCGGGCGGCAAGTTTGATGTATACTATGTAAATATGGAAGCAGAATAAAAAATCTGATGTGGACAGTGCGTGACTGTCCCTGCAGACCCAAATTCATTTCCTCTTTATTTCATTAATAATTAATTAAATTGAATTTAATCGCATTAAATAACAGGTATAATTAATTGAAAGTTACACTGCATTTATATTTTTAGTCCAGCTTTTGTTTTCATTGGGTAACTGGACTTATTCTGAAAACCGGTGTAGTGAAAATGTGAAAAACTAAAATATCTCGAGAACGGCTACGCCTAGAGTAATGGGGTTGGTCTTATTTTTTTCATCGTCAAAAATTACATATAAAATAAGCATTTAATTAATGCGTTTGAGAATGGTGTTTTAGTTTAGATTTCAATGATTTTTGCGGGCTATTTTGCAAAAGAAGGTTCTTTTTTCCGGATCGTACCAGAATCTAATCAGCACCAGAGTCACTCACAAGAGACGTATCTACCACATTTTGCGAAATTTTGTCAGTTAGTTTTTTAGAGTGGATACAAGCAATTTTTGCAGGCCATTTCACAAAAAAAATGCATGTTATTTTATCCTGAATCGTACTAAAATCTAATCAGCACCAGGGTCAACCACAAGGGACTTACCTACCCAATTTTATGAAACTCGGTCCATTAGTTTTTGAGTTAGAGTGGATACATACATATATTGTACAGATAGACTCACATACACAAACGTCAAGCTGAAAATAGTCTTTACGTGTTCTAGAGGTCCCAAAACGTGTCGATCTGTCAAAAACTCGAATTGCGATTTTTGGTATGATTCCAATACTTTCCCTATACATTACCATGTACTGCAGGGAAAGTAATATCCTTAAAAATGTATGCAGTTTCGATGGGATTTTGCCACAATCGTTAGCACTTCGTCATCTCGTAAACAACTAAAGCGATTTGGTCAAAGTTTGGGCACTATACTGCGCATGGTGTCCAGATATGAGCGCAGAAGGAGAAATTCCGAAAATGCATATAGTTTAGCTATAAAACGAGACTTCTGTGACACTTCGTAATGACAAGGACCGCTGAAGCGATTTGGATTCAATTTAAGCAGGATATTCTGCATATTGTTATGAACGTGCTGAAATCACTGCCATCACTGAAGTCATTTTTGAAACCAGACGAAGAAAACACCCGTAGAGGCAACATTTCCTGTGATGTAAATCTAGGGTTTCCATAGGCTAAAGTTCGAAAGGCGTGCCAGATTGGACGATTTATCGCCAACTTGGACCGTGGGCGACTTATGAAAGGTTCGAAAACTACCCCGAAATAAAGAATATTTTAGAGATACGAGTCCATTCTAGAAGTTTCTACAGAGAGTCTATAAAAGGAGACATCGCTCAGTTGGAGTAGTGAATGTGATGTGTGAGGTACCTCAATGTTCTGAGAATGACAGCTGCTGTTTTGTGAAATGAGACACGTCACTGTTTGACAATAGTATCCGCTGTTTTGTGGAGTGATGGGAACATCTAAATGCTCGTTTACTGCACCCGACACTTGTATAGTGATCTTGTGAGGCAGTTATCGAGCCGTTTCTGTTTACATTATACTTGTAGATAAACGTGTTTGTTATCTAGAAATTTGAACTCATTCTTGTATCCTGACCGTACATCCGCGATTCCAGAGGATTTCTTATCAATAGTGTTCTCGATATTACTAAATAATGAATCATTTTATACGTAATTCTTTATTCTAAAACGAATGGCCTAAACTTTAGATCGCCAACTTGAACCGTTCTTAGATATTGCACGTTTTCAAATAAATATATCAAAACATTGCATTAAAATGAACAGTATTAAGCATCATCCAATATATAACACTTGGCGATAAATACGGCGACCTTAGTGACTCATTTGGCGAAATATCGCCAACTTTACGACTTCTTTTAATGGAGTGTCAAATTAAAGAAAATGTCACCCAATTGACAACAAGAAAGATCAATCATGCATAAAGCATGGATTATGAAACACTTTCCATTTGAAATGCAATTTTATTTAAACATCTCTAAAATGATATGCATTCAGCGGTGATATTTTAAAAATTATTATAGTATAATTTATTTTACTTAGAAACTTAAAACTTCATCAAAAAAGGCAATGCTGCAAAATCGTCTGCTTCCTTATGAAAAATTAATGAATATTTCATTCATATCACGCCAAATGACGCCAAATTAATGAATTGATAATTAATATATTTTAATATAATAACGTATATTGCTTAGCAGATGTTAGCGATATTTCCAATTGTCAAGTTATATTGACGCGAAGTTAATTGGGTCCTTTACCATACTGTCATCCAGATGGCGCCCAATATCAATATACTTTTCAACATGTAAAACATTGTGCAGCGGTAGCTTGTCCATCATTAGCTCGCATTGAAAGAAGCGAGGTATTTGCATTACATAGGAAGAATCATGTACTGGCCACACCAGATTCCCTCGCTTTGTTTGAGTTACTTTTTCTTCTAAATTTTTAATTTATCCGCTAGGAACGCTAAAATGCCTTTAATTCGACAGGACATGGTCACTTTATACCTAACATATACATTCGTGGACCCTTACTAACAAAGTCTTTGTGTATAACGACAATCCCCAAAACCCTGTATAGGTAATTTACTTATCTTATAGTTAATGAACTCCGTGAAAGAGGTCTTTGAAATGCAATGTTTGTAAAAAAATTGCCTGCAGTAAATAAATATTCTGTACCCATTTTTTGTAGCAAATGCTAAACAAATTATTTGCTGATTAATATGCGGTAACAAAAACTGTCCTCCTTGCAGGAAAAAAAAATGCTGGAAGGTTAAATAGCAGGGCTGCCAATTACCAGGATAAATTAATAAGCTTCGCGACAGAATAAATCTATTAAATGGGTTGTCTACGTGAGGTGTTGATTTGGAAAATATTTATCTATGGAATACATTCTTTTGATTGCATCCTTTTTGGCGAAAGTAAATAGTCTGTCTTATTTAAGTAATTGATGTGGGAAAGCAAATTACGTAATTGAGTTTGTAAATTAGATAACCAAAGTATGAATCTCCACTCCACTTTCTTGTACAATTCAATTCCATAGTGTTTCTCCGTGAAAGACTATTTTGACGAGCATTAGGATATTCAGAACATTTCAAAAGTATTAGAAAATAACCGCGAAGACTTATTAATGTATATCCTAAAGTATTTGGAAATTATAAAAATATTTAACATTATTTCGTTGTAAACTCTGACGAGCCAAATTCTTAAAATTAGGTTACAAATAAAATTCTAAATAAATAGGATTAATTATAATTTTAAAATCGTAATGGAAAAAGTCTCAACTTGTTCTTTTATGTAAAAAATAATTGAAAAGTGGGTCGTGACAAGATATGTGCAACGTACCCAATATACTCTGGAAATATCGAATTTCTTTAAATTTCGATTTTGAAATTGATTTCGGAAACTGAAATTAACCGGACTTCGGAAACTAAATAAACGTTCTTATAACTAGGAACGCCCCAATTAAACGGCATCGATGTGATAATTAGAACACGAAATGTTCAAACTGTCTTATATTTAGTTGATTATATAGTGTATTTTATAATAAACAAACTTTAGTCATACGCAATTTTATGTGACTTTATTGCAGAGTTGAATGGAAATTATCTTAACTATCTCTGATTCTGTATTCTTTTAGATAAGTGTTCAAATATTTTTTTTATTTCAAATGGCAGAGAATAAGACATACATTATACAAACAGAACAAATATCCCGTACATATAACATGAACAATCAATATCTCAAACAAAGGCCAGAGCCGTGAACCTGTTAGCCGTCATATGACGTTGCCCCAGCGCACCAGTGGGGTCGGAACACGCTGCGCCCAACATCACAACATCCATGCCCGCAGGTGGGACTCGAACCCACAACCAGGCAACCGAGCGATCACTAGGAAACGCCTGCCTTGACCACTCGACCACCGCGTTGGCAGTGTTCAAATATAGATGCTTACACTCTGCAAATTAAAGCATATTGTTACGAACACGCAATTTTCCCCCATATGGAGTCTCCCCTTTCGTCTACCACGAAGGCCAAAGCGAAAAAAATACAGTGCATGACGTAAGAATGAATCGGGTCCAGTGTTTCCAGATATCCCAGTTTGAAGAAGGGTTATCAGATTTGGCGATTTATCGCCCATTTGAAGACATTTGATGACTTCCGCATTGTTCCAGAAACTTCTCGATAGAACGATTATTCTTTGAGATATAGAAATTTCCAGAAGTTTCTATGGAGAGGCTATAAAAAGGACTCACCCCTCCGTCGCAGGGGAGTTGGCGAATGGACGTGACACAAGCTCCATTGGACTGTGATTCTTGTCAATATTTTGAGAATAGAAGCGGCTGTTTTGTGAAATGACTTTTGTCAACGTTTTGAGAATAATATCGCTTATTCTGTGAAATGAGTGGAGCATTGAAGTGCTGTTGGATTGTCTAGTGTTCCTGTTTACTTTGTGCTTGTGAATAAACGTGAGTTATCCAGAAACTTGGACTCATTCTTATATCCTGCGTACACACCCACGTTTATGGAGGATACGTTTCGCAACAATATAGCTGAAGCATATATAAGACAAATTAATGTTTGTAATCAAAGCATATATATAATAAGCAAATTAAAGCACATCGCTATAAATCTTTATTTAACCTCTACCGTTCACTGAACACACTTTCTTGGTATTTTTCCAAACTGTAACAAAGTAGATGGATAAAGGAAAAGAAATACAAAAGATGATATTCTCAATCAAAAATCTTCGCTAGAGTACACAGTAACAATGATTTAAAATTGTAATAAATAGCGAATTCTTCTTCTTTCTACATACATATGAAAACTTTATGCATATATTGACCTTTATCAGAAAGCGATTTAAAATGGTGTTTCTAAAGGAGTTTACAGAGACCAGTTACATTATAGCTTCCTGTTTGTGAAAATAAATATGATTACGTGATTTTAATGACTCCAATTATTCAGAGATATAAGAAGTTTGGAGATCTAGTTTAAAAAATCTGATGTGGGCAGTCCGTGACTTTCCCTGTAGACTTATATTCACGTATACTTTATTTTAATTCAATTTAATTAATTTTTAATTCAATTTTCGTTCTCATTTGGTAACTGGACTTATTTTCAAAGGTGGCGTAGCGAAAATAAGGAAAAACTAAAATATTTCGAGAACGGCTGTTCTAGTGTAATGGGGTGGGCCTTATTCTTTTTATTGTTAAAAATTATGTATGAAACAAGCATTTAATGGATATATTTGAGTACATGTAGATTTTCTTTTGGATTTTAGCGATTTTTGCGGACCATTTCGCAAAAAGAAAAAGAGGCGGATTCTTTAATCCGTACTCGTATCAAAAACTAATCAGCACCAGGGTCATACACAAGTGACTTACCTATCCAATTTTATGAAATTGGGTCCATTAGTTTTTGAGTTAGAGTGAATACATACATTGCACAGATAGACAGACAGGCAGATACACAGACGTCACGCTAAAA
Organism: Amaurobius ferox; assembly: GCA_951213105.1. NCBI lineage: Eukaryota > Metazoa > Arthropoda > Arachnida > Araneae > Amaurobiidae > Amaurobius > Amaurobius ferox. The sequence continues at coordinate 140,499,798 of OX578147.1, read as the reverse complement.
ATTGTTTTTCGTATTCCAGATAGAGGTCCCAAAACGTGTCGATCCGTCGAAAACTTGAGTTGCGATTTTCGGAATGATTCCATTCCTTTCCCTATACATGACCATGTATTGCAGGGAAAGTAAAAATAACTTAAAATGAAATTTCGCTTCTGTTATTGGATGGAATGTTACAATAAGTGACCACTTTATGGGATGAGATAATAATACATATCTAAAAATCGAATTCTTTTATGTAGTTAGATATTTATAAGTTTTGAAAACCTTGACCAGAATTAAAGCGTGGGCACAATGTGCTTCGAACAAATCTAACAGAGTAAATTAGATTTTTTTTTGTTTAGTTATTTCAATCGGAAAAGGATATTGATTTTTAATAGCTCTCTTATGCGAAAGAGGTTTTAAATTCTATTAATATTTATTTCAGAAACTAAATCTATGTAAATAAATTTGAAAATCTGTCTGTTTAGATGTCGCATCGTCACGGGAGAACGACTGCCCCGAATTTCATGGAATTTTGTGGGTAGTTTTGGACAAGCCCCACTCAAAATTGAGTCCATGTTTCGAGTTTCTAAGACTACAAGTTCTCTAGATATTAATTAGAAACGCGCAGTTAAACCTTCCATGGAGATAAATTTATGCAAACGATATTTTTTTCCACAATTAATTTGAAAAAAAAAAGATATCATGTCGTTTAGCAACCGAAACAAATCCAATGTGTTTATGAAGCAGACGGTATTAAATATTTTCTAATTTAAATAATAAAGAAATGTATATAAAATAAATTTATCAAAATTTAATTTTTGACTGTATTCATTACGGTCTTCATATTACGGGGATTATTGATATTTTCAATTTATTAGGTCGTTTTATTTTGGCAAAAATTGTTGAAATTCATATATTGTAGTAGGTGTCATCTTCTACTAATACACGGGTATATGTTCTAATATTCGAGATTATAAGTAATACCGATATATCTTTCCATACAATTTTCCCTCTTTCATATTGGCATGTATTGATTCAATTCCATATTTTTTTTAATTTGTTCGTAAACGGGACTAAAACAGAAATTCTTAAAATTTTATAGGAGCTATAATTTAAATATTTTAATAGCATGTTGTGAATAACAGTGTCACCGAACTTTATAGGAAGTTGCATATGATTGGGAATTTTAAGTTTCTTTATATTATATATACCGTACGAGGAACGGGTATAGTGCTAGTCAATCAAAAAATTAGTTATGAGCAAACTGAATGAAAGTGATTTTATTTGAATTACTATAGCACCATTAGGTATATACAACACACAATAACAAACCATTTTAGAGACATTACACCGCTTATTTCTTTTACAATTAATTGCGATGCACCTAAAATAGAATAGCATGATTGGGATGAATTTAATATGGATATTTACAGTGCCAATATTTAAGAAGCTGATTTATGTTCTGTTCAATGAAATTGTGAAAAATACCTTTATGTATGTTATTGGTATTGGGAAAAATTAAAATTCATGTTTGTGCAAAAAGTAATGTGTTGCAGACAACCCATTTAATTTATAAACGAATTTTTGAAAAATCCTATTTTTGTAATAAAGAAATTATCTTTTGTGTTTAATACAATATTTAAAAAAATCTTATGTGGGCTGCACATGACTTTCCCTGCAGACTTATATTCAAGTTCTGTTTATTTTACTTAAATTTAATTCACTTTTAATTTAATTTTCGTTCCCATTTGATAACTGGACTTATTTTCAAAGGTGGCGTAGAGAAAATACGAAAACCCTAATATATCTCGAGAACGGCTAGTCTTATTGTAATGGGGTGGGTCGTATTCTTTTCATCGTTAAAAATTACATATAAAACAAGTATTGAATGGATATATGAGCGTACGTAGTTTTTTAGTTTAGATTTTGACGATTTTTGCAGGCCATTTTGCAAAAAAATGCAGGTTATTTTTTTCCGAATCATACCAAAATCTAATTAGTACCAGGGTAACACTCACAAGCGACTTATCAACCGATTGTTGTAAAATTCGGTTCATTCGTTTTTGAACCAGAGTGGATGCAGCCAATTTTTGCGGACCATTTCACAAAAAAAGGCGGATTGGTTTATCCGGAATTGTACTCAAAACTAATCCGCACCAGAGTCGCCCACAAGTGACTTACCTACCCAATTTTATGAAATGCGGTCCATTAGTTTTTAGTTTGAGTGAATACAAAATCTGCACAGACAGACAGACACACAGCCACAGACGTCACGCTAAAAATAGTTTTTTCGTATTCTAAAGGTCTTGAAACGTGTAGATTCGTCGAAAACTCGAGTTGTGATTTTCGATATGATTCCAATACTTCCCCTATACATTACCATGTATTGCAGGGAAAGTAAAATCAGCTATGACACCCATTTTAAATTAATACTACCAGGAAATGTAAGTCAATTCCTAAAATAACTGCAAATAAATCCATTCTAGTCAATATAAATTATTCGCAGTAAATAAATAAATGATATTTTTACTTCCCCTGCAATACATGGTAATGTATAGAAAAAGCATTGAAATAATGTCGAAAATCACAACTCGAGTTTTCGGCAGATCTATAAGTTTTGGAACCAATAAAACACGAAAAGCTATTTTTAGCCGAACGTTTGTCCCGCTCTCTCTCTCTGCGTGTTTCTCTCTGTGTGTATGCGCCTAAAATGTATTTATTTACTCAAATTCAAAAACTAATTGACAAAATTTCATAAAATTCACTTGTGGGTTATTCTATTACTGATTACATGTGGATAAGATTCTGATATATAGAATCTCCCTTTTTTTGCGAAATGGCTCGCAAAAATCGCCTGTATCCACTTTAGCTAGAAAAGTAATTTACCCAGTTTCTTAAAATTGGGTACATAAGTAACTTATAGGTTACCCTAGTGCTGATTAGATTTTGGTACAATTCCAGAAAAAACGGAGCAAAAATTTAATAACAAGAAAGATCAATCATGCGTAAAGCATTGATTATGAAACACTTTCCAACTTCAATGCAATTTTATACAAACATCTCTCAAATGCGATACATTCCTCGGTAATATTTTTAAAATTATCACAATACTACATTAATTTATTATATTTGAAAACTTCATCGAAGAAAATGAACTTCATTCAAATGACGGCATTGAAATATAAATTGCCTGGTTTAAACATCTCTAAAATGCGATACATTCCTCGGTAATATTTTTTAAATTACCATAACACTACATTAATTTATTATATTTGAAAACTTCATCGAAAACAAATGAACATTATTCGAATGACGTCATCGAAAAAATCGGCTCTATATAAAAACAGCAATTCATTCATAATCATTTTTCCAATCGTTTAATTCATCACAATAGTACAATAATTTATTTTATTTAAAAATTTGAAAAATTGTTATCCACCATATTTATTCTAAAATGTGAAAACTTTCTCATATGTAAAATAATTAAACTCTTGGAAAGATATTTATTATATAATATATCTCTTTTCCTCTCTGGAGGATATAACGAGAGTCAGAATTTAATTGAATTTGTTTTTCTCCCTATATTAAACAATTTTTATTTAAAAAAACTACCTAACATATTTTACTGAAATTTATTTTACACATTTTATGGGATAATTTGAATATTTCCTAAAATTTTCGAAGCAATTTATGAATTTTAAATTCGCTTAAAAAATGTTTGAAACATTACGTCCCGTAGGATTCAATGTATATCATTTTTTCAATTCGGGTTCAATAAAAAACTAATTGGATTATATTATTCATTTATATTCCCATAGGTCCCACAGACTGTCTGAAACACATACCAAAATTTCATTTTGATAAAGTCATTTTTAAGGCAGTTATCGTGCTAACGGACAGACAGACAGACAGAATGAACAAAGTCATAAACACTTTTCAACAATGTTGTAAGGTGTTAATAACGGACAGACAGACAGACAGAATGAACAAAGTCATAAACACTTTTCAACAATGTTGTAAGGTGTTAATAACGGACAGACAGACAGACAGAATGAACAAAGTCATAAACACTTTTCAACAATGTTGTAAGGTGTTAATAACGGACAGACAGACAGACAGAATGAACAAAGTCATAAACACTTTTCAACAATGTTGTAAGGTGTTAATAACGGACAGACAGACAGACAGAATGAACAAAGTCATAAACACTTTTCAACAATGTTATAAAGTGTTAAAAAAAGGGGATTCATAAAGTAAAATATTACGGGGGTTATTGCAGATAATTAAAGAAAAGTCTTATCAAATAAAGGATGAAAATTATTGTGAACTGGGCTAGAACCGTTGTCCACGGATTTAGTAGATGTTTTATTTTGTTTTTGAAGGCATTTTTATTGGTTACTATTTAATTTTAGAATATTTTTCTTTTTATTGTACTTTTTATATTTTATAATTAAATTATATTTTAAATGCCTCGTATTTAAAAATGTGAAATGATTAATATGTAAATTTTGTCTGGCGGTTCTGGACTGTATTTAAGCACACGTCTGCCACCGATGAAGGTCACGCCCGAAAGCGCTGTATAGTTTTAGTACGTCGTCAAAGGAGATTTTAATAAAATTCTTTTAATTATGTCCAATTTATTGGTTGTCTTTATTTTTAAAATATTGATTTTTCTGACGGGTTTTCATACAATTTTGTTTTTATATTCTTGTAAAATTTGAAAAAAGAATAATTATGGTATGAGAAAGTCGAATGGAGCCATACTTCAGTTAATTTACAATTGCTAAAAGTCATATTTTTGAAAACTTATAAACTTTTTATAATAAAACCGATTCCTCAAATACTTTGCAATAGAATATATTTTAATATATCATCCAAATGTAAGTTTAATTCTATCCACTTTACGTTTTAACATTATTAGCCCCACAGCGGTCCTAAAATTGAAGTCCCATGCCAAGCGGATGTGGGCTGGTCGACAGAAGATATATCCAGAGTAATTAGTTTTGACCTGCAGAAAACGTCCCTTACTTGTTTGCTGATGCCACCTAAGAGATGACAAATCATCGTGTCTATTTACTCTTTTGACATATCTTGGTATTTGCCTCCTCCGAACATTTCAACTCATAATATGAGTTCGAACTAAATACGTTTAATTTGCACGGCTTCCATTAATATAGATTGTTGAATGATATTTTCTGGACAGCAATATTTCCACACTATTAGAAAGCCTATAGTTATCCTGCATATTAAAATCTTACTGCGAAAATTTAGTATGTCTTTTAACTTCAAAATTAAGTAAAAGTGTCAATAAGTGAAGTAATCAACAGTGGCTCCAGTCGAAATGGTTGTGCGTGAATAGTATCTTTCTTTGTGTGTGGTTCTATTTCTTTAAACAGTTTCAAAACAGTTAAAAAAATCTGATGTGGACAGCACATGACTTTCTTTATATAATGCAATGCTTTTACTATTTCTACAGTAACAAAATATATTATTCTTATAGTAAATATTTATATTCTTTCCGAGATATTGAATGTTCGACAATTAGTAGTCATTTTCATTGATTTAGAGTCATTTTTATCCATTTGGCGAGATTTTCGTTAATTTGGCAACATTAAAACACGTTGCCAAGTGGACGACATTCCGCTCAATTCGTCACCAAAATCTCGCCAAGCGTTATGAATGGAGAAATAAGTTATTCTTACAGCAGATAAATGACTACTGGCGTTCAAATACAAATGTATTACTTAAAGTAACTTTTCTCATGAATGGAACGAGCTAGATCCACGAGAATGATGTCACCCAATTTATCTCATGATATTACATATGAAAAGTGAACATGTTTCTCAACGGTTAATATTTTTTTTTAATTTATGGGATTTTTGACAAATTTATTTGAAAAATGTGCAATACCTCGAGAACGGTTCATACTAGCGTTCTGAAGCTTATGTCAATCGTTTTCTAAGAAAACCTTACATAAGAAATGTCTATTTACGTAATTTTATTAAAGGTTTTGATCTTTTCAAAATATCAAAATTTAAGGGGTTTTGAACATTCGATTGTGTTTAAAACAATAGGCTTCCAGTATTCACGGATTGTAAGTTTTATGCCAAATTTCGTTCGAATCGCTCCAATCATTCGTGAGATATCGTCTCCACAGGCTCACTGACACACACACACATCACCTCAAAAATGTTCAGGGATGCTTGGAACGTGCTCTCCCGTCGAGAACTCGAATACAATTTTCGGACCCCGTCACAATACTTTCCTTATACATTATACTATGTATATAAGGAAAGTTATTTTAAAATGTCAAATTAGAACCCACTTATTAAAACAGTTTGAAATACTAAAATATCGAAATAATAACCTATATAATTCGAAAACTAAGAATCTGATACAAAAGCTAATTATATATCCTTGTAGGGCTGCAAATTGCTTTATAAATGGTTAATTAAACGATGTACGTCACGCAACTTTTTTGACTTGTACTACTCACTTGTAGCACTTCTAGCGGAATATTTTAAAACAAATACTTTCTTAAATGAATCATTTCCGAATGTTTTAAATGTTATTACTACTAAATATGGTTGAGTTCAGTTGCTGATAAGTCTGCAGAAGTTGAACAGGGGTTCTGTAACTATAATCAACCTGGTAGCGTGACATGCAACTTTTCCTATCACGTGAATCAAGGGTTGCCATGTGCTGAAATTTAGAGAAAGTTACCAGATTTGACAATATCTCGCCAATTTGGCGACCTTTCAAAAGTTCGAGAAACACTTCGAAACAACGAATATTCTACAAGATATGACAGATTTCTAGCAGTTTCTATCGAGAGTCTATAAAAGGAGTCATTATTCAGTTGGAGAGAAGTTAATGTGATACGAACTACATTGAAATGTGATATTTGTCCATGTTTTGAAAATAGTAGCGACTGTTTTGTGAAATAAGTGGGGCATTTAATAGCTGTTTTACTGTATATTGTTCCTCTTTAATCTGTGCTTTGAAATAAACGTGTTAGTTATCCAGAAATTTGGACTCAGTCTCGCATCCTGTTTCCTAAGGAAACGTCGTAACAATCTATTGCTATTAAAGTGATATTATAAAAGTTTTAATTATGGGCTATATTCTGTAAACGGGAGTTTTACATGTCCCAGGTGTTTTAATAAATGTTTGCATGACTTGGGACTGATTTTGGACACTGATCAGTTTTACTATATATTTTTACTATATATTTTCAGTTTTACTATATATTTTCACCCATTGGCTAAAAAAACAATTTATATTTTTAATATTTAAAAATTTAGTTTTTTATTAAATATCATTACCCTGTGTGTCCTAACAGCCAAATAATAAAATCACAATTTTATTAACAAGCCTTCATTTTCTAGTTTTCTTTTAATTGGATGTTTTATATTAAATTAAACAATTAAAAATAAAAACTGTAATAAAAAATCCGCTATGCATTAGAGCTATATTTTAAATTAGTTTTTACAATTGTATTCTAGCTTTTTGTCATTCACCTGTCTTTAAATTTTAACACTTCATTCTGTACATAGATGGCAACACAATATAATTAAAGTATGTATTATTCTTTTCTACTAAAGTCCATATTCCCCATTTCAAGAGTTCGACTATGTTCTATTAGCTATCCTCCTTCGCAGGGAAATATTACGGAACAATTTTGGGTAATTATTTTTATTCTTTTTCATTCACCTGTCTTTAATTATTCTCAAAATAAAAAAGTAAATAATTTTTAACATATATGTGTGCCTAAGTAGTGCAAAAAACTGAATATCAAGTTAGGCTTAAAAACTCATGTACTCAGAAAGTAAATCACATGATTTATTTATCTTTCCCCATTCGTCATTCATCTGCCGTTTTGGAAGACAAGGGAATGACATTAGACCAGGTGAATTACATGTAAACTAGATTTTCTCTTTAGGAGATAAAACAAATAAGCAGTTAGTTCTAAATATAAAATTGCAACTAAAGTAAAACGAATTTTTGATTTTTCAAATAATCTCTCTCTCTGTATATATATATATATATATATATATATATATATATATATATATATATATATATATATATATAGTATATATATATATATATATATATATATATATATATATATATATATAGTATATATATATATATATATATATATATATATATATAAATTAGTAAATCCAAAGTTAGAATGTATGTAGTAACTCATAATACACTATTCCAAAATTTTCCACAAAATACAAAAAAATAAAAGAAATTAAGACATAAAGAGGAAATAATAAAGCGTAATGCTGGTCATAAAGACAAAGACAATCAACAAATTTCAAAAATGAGGAATGCAAATAAGGAAACAAAAAAATCAAGCAAAAATAATATATTATATATATATATATATATATATATATATATATATATATATATATATAGTATATATATATATATATATATATATATATATATAGTATATATATATATATATATATATATATATAGTATATGTATATATATATATATATATATATATATATATATATATATATATATATATATGTATATAGTATATATATATATGTATAGTATATATATATATATATATATATATATATATATATATAGTATATATATATATATATATATACTAACAAAGCAGTTGCCTATTTTAAGTGTACCTGCCATGCTGTCATTTACTTTTCTTGAAATTAAAAGTCTGTATTTTCTATTTAATTTTCACAAAATGATCGCTGCTACAGTTTTTATTTTTAAACCACCCATGTTAAAATATAATGCAGGAAACAGATTAAAAATAGAAAGAAAAAATATTGTAAAAAAAAAAGATTAAAAAGCCCGTTTAGAGAAAATGACCTATTTAATGAAGGCAATTAATGTTTTAAACAAACAAAACCGAACGAAATAGTTATTAATTTACAACGGAGCACAGGAAACAAAAAATTTATAAAGGAGCCTACATAGCATGGTAAATGGTGTATATACACTTCATTTTTTATGCAACTATTGAGGATTTTTATTCTCTTTCGCGTACAGTTATACGAATTTTCGATAAAACCGGAAGTGTCATCTCCAGAACCAGAAATGGAAATCCTTAGTAAACCCCCTACTCTTTCTAAAATGATATGCTGAAACCATATAAGCCATCATTCAAGTTCTATATCTATAGCCAATCGTGAGAAAATAAGTTTTAAGGAATTTTTTTTAACCGGAAATATTTACTGAAATCCCCGATCTACTTTGAAATTGGATACTGCTTTCTTATCAATTAATCCTCAATGATCCATAGCTAGACGTTTAAGAAAATAATAAACTGGAAGGGAGAAAAGTACCGAAACTGGAAATCTTTATTGAACCTCATACCCCCTTCCCGCAGAATGTAATACTGAATCCATATCAGTCATCATCTAAGCTATATAGCAGATTCCGAGAAATAGATGTTTCAAGGAAAATGTAAATTTTTGAATCGGAAACGACATCGACGTGGAAATTCGTAGTGAGTTTAATGACCCCGTCCAGAATTTAATGCTGAATCCATATCAATCATTATTTAAGCTATATATATATAACCAATTCTGGGAAAAAGATGCTTCAACGAAAACTTTTAAATTGGAAGTGGAAAAAAGAACGGGAATGAAAATTGTAAGTAAACTACTCCACCTCCTCTATAATTTGATGTTAAATTCGTATGAGTTATCATCTAATCTGTATTTATAACCAATCTTAAGAACTTGATGTTTCAAGTTAATTAAACATTTTTGAATAGGAAATGGAAAAAACACCGGAAGTTGAAATCCTCAGTGAATCCCCTCCTCTTCCATTACAGAATTTGATGCTGATTCCATATCAGTCATCAACTAAGCTTTATCTATAGAAAATCTTGAGAAATAGATCTTTCAAGGCACAATTTTTCCCAAAATATATTTTCATGGCAAAATTTTTGCCACCAACAACAATTATAAAACTACTGTAATTCGGCTCAAACCTGACCATTTCAAACCAATTAAATGACAGCAGCATTCAATAGAGCCCGATACTGATACAGCCCATCGGAAACGCAATAAATTTTAATTTCAGAAATGTCATTTATTCCGACTGCTGCGCTAAAATTTATAGTCAATGTTGAAAAGTGAGACGCGCACGCCATACTTCGAAACATATGGAATCTGCAAATGTAATGCAATTTCTACCTCCATAAAATTTAAACAAACGCTTTTGTACGCCAACACCATTAACTACTACGATAGCCAAGCTTCAGAAGCGAATTGTCGTACACAAGCATTAACTCGATGACAACGTAAATGTAGAATAATGAGTTTCAACCTGCAGCAGAGGTCCTTGCTTATTTGCTGATGCCACTTAAAAGACGACACATTGTCGAGTGTGTTTGCTCTTTTGACGTAACTCTAGGTCTTCTGACGTAGCTCGAGCTCTGTTTTCGTAACCTCGAGGAGAGATTTCAGCTTTTAATATAAAGTTCGAATTAATTGTAATTTCAGTTGGATCCTTATTCTTAGTTTTACTAAGAAATATTTATTAGGCAGCGTAATGCAGTGAAATTCAATGTTCCGTTCCATTATTTAACGTTGATCAGGTGTTATTTGAATTTAGTTAATGGATTAACACTGATACCGTCTGGTTCTTGTCGTTTCGGTTATAATCGCAGAATTTTAATCGCTAGTATTTTCAACTTTGTTAACGATTGTCCTTTAAATTTCGTAGATGATTTTAGCTCCAATTTTTATTGTATAAATACACTGAAAAGTCATTTTTTAAATTTAGAGTAAAGTTTATAGTATTTAGAAAATTATATTGAAGTACCCAATTAACTTATATTTCTGTCAAACGTACTTTAAAAATTGGAAACATTTTTAATATTTGCCAAGTAATGTACTCCATTACATTAATATATGTTAATTATTTGTAATAATGTGTCTTTATTTTTGTAACTTCAGCGTTCCCTTTGCCAATTGAGCGACATTCTCGTCAAATTAACAACACATTGAAAACAAACTCAAAGTTGCTACATTAGTCGCCAAATTTCTCGCCGATAGTTAATCGCCAAATTAGTCGCCAATAGTTAACCGCCAAATGAGTCGCAAGATAGTTAGCCACATCAGTCGCCAAATTTATTGCCACGGTTACATATTGGATGGTATTTACTATTGCTCATTTTTATCTAATTTTTCAGATACATTTATTTGAAAAATGAGCATAATCTCGATGACGATTAAAGCTTGCATTCCAAAGTGTATGTTATTTGTTTAATAATAAAAATATACACCTAAAATGATTATTTTTTTAACATTATTGAATGTCGAACAGAGAATTAGGTTATTCTTATAGTATTCTTATAGTATTTCACAATAGTTAACACTTTTTTTTTTATTTTATACGATGTTTTGATACATTTATTTGAAAAATGTGCAATATATCGAAAACAGTTCATGCTGACATTCTAGAATTTGTGTCAATCGTTTTCTAATAAAAAAATACATAAAATATGACTATTTAAGTAACAATATGGAGTTTTTTTTAATTCATTCGAAAATTTAGGAACTTCTGAAAGTTTGACCGCGTTTAAAATCAACAGGGTTCCAGTATTTACTGATTTAAATAATCGTACCAAATTTCTTTTGAAACGTTCCATTCTTTCGTGAGATATTGCATCCACAGGATCAGACACACACACATATCAATTCCAAAAACGTTGACTCGAGTTCAGAGGTGCGTGAAATCGTCGAAAAGTCGAATTCCAATTTCTAACCCTATCGCAATACTTACCCTATACATTATATCTATGCCTGTAAAGTAAAAAGGATTAACTATGGTAATTCGATTTAGCAGTGATGTTTTCGTGGAATACAAATGTTTCACCTCCAACCCTTACCTTAGCAAATGTTCGCCAATCTAAACAGTTTATCTCAATGTCGCCATTCTAGATTAAGCTCAATTAGCCGCTTCATTCTACTTGACATGAAATCCCTTTCATTTAGCGCCGGGTTTTGGCAATAACAAATTACATCCGGTGAATAAGCATTTCGCACATAAAACTCTTTTCTTAATCTCAAAATCCGATTAATGATTTATTTATCTCTGAATCCGGTTGATGATTAATTTATCTCTGAATCCGGTTGATGATTGATTTATTTCTGAATCCGATTACTGAATTATCTATCTCCGAATCAGATTTATAATTTATCTATCTCTGAATCCGATTGATGATTCATTTATCTCTACATTCGATTGATTATTTATCTGTCTCTACACCCGATTATCTATAGCTGAATCCAATTGATGATTGATTTATCTCTTAATCCGATTGATGCTTGATTTATCTCATGAATCCGAATGCTGATTTATCCATCTCCAAATCTGATTGCTGATTTATCTATCTCCAAATCCGATTTCTAATTTATTTATCTCTGAATCCGATTGATGATTCATTTAATTCTACATCCGATTGGGGAATTATTTATCTCTACATCCGATTGATTATTTATTTATGTGACTGTGGTGGTAGATAGAGAGAAACATTTAATTGGAGTTTATTTCTTTTATAAATATAATTCTGTTTTGTGGATTATTTTCTTAACATTACTTATTAATCTTAATTAATAGTGATCGGATTCATACATTTCGTGCATTTTTATCGTGCACGAGTTCCTTAATATAATTATTACATTAAAACACTACATATTAAACTACACATTTTTAACTTTTAAAATAAATATTATTTATTCACACATATTATTGTCATGATTAAAATAGCATTGATTTTAATAAACGCTTAAGGAGGAGAAAATGTACAGTGTGAAACCAGGTCTTAGAATATTATTCCAAAATCAACAATTGACCTAATATATACGCAGACAGTCGCATACATTTGTTTTTCGGGTCTGTTGCTCAGCATGGCTGTGATTGCCACTTTTGCCAATTCTTGTTCTGGCATTTGTAGTCAGCTTTGTCTTTTTCTAAAACATTTTAGACTCACTACTTGAAAATCAACATTATTTCTTATAACGACATTGTTCGAATTTCATGACCGCTCGCTCTCGCTTCTTCACAATCATTCGTGAATTTCAACGCTTCTGCATCATCATTGCTTGAATATTCATTGAATTATCTCCTTGTTGCCACATCATTCTGCCTGCGGTTCATATAGCCTTCCGCACTCTCATTGGTTGCTCTTCAGTGCGATGTAGCACCATTGCATCATTGGCTACTTTATTTACCAATAGAGCTTGGTTTATATCTTAGTCCTAGGAGATATTTTCCCCAACCACATCTGCAATTTATGCGATGTGAATTTATTGGGATCATGACCTTCCGGGCCAAGACTGCCATGAAACGGCGCCTAGAAGTCTGGACTTTGTTTTGTCGTAAATAGTCGTAAATATCAAAACTATATCATTGCTTCCTGGTCTCATACTTTCATTTCGAAATGCTTAATGTCGTACCATGAACAAATTTAACATTTCTCTACTATTGTTTGTGGTCAAAACTTATATACGATTACGCTTCCACAGTATTCATGAACTGGCACTGCTTTTTTATGCATTCATTAACATAGAATAGAAAATGAATCCTAAATTTTGAAACCCTGGTGGGTTTTATGACAATGAAGTTGCAGCCTTGTGCAACCTCAACTAAATCCAGATATTTGAAGTCAGCACCGTGAAAGGACTGAATGAGTCGCTTCTCATAGAGGCTCGCAAGCTTGTAGCATGTAGCTAGTTTCTTACATTCATTGCAAATATGGAATATTTCGTTCTAAGAAATGCATAAGAATCGCAAAACCGGTTCCAGGGTGTTGTTTAATTCAGGAACACTTTATTTGCCCATTTCTAATAAGCAAATTTCTTGCCAAAACTTTTGCAGATTCCAGATTGCCTGCACTGAGAATAAAAAACATTATACGTTTTCGAAACTTTTGTCTATTTTTACTTTCCCTGCAATACATGGTAATGTATAGGGAAAGTATTGGAATCATGCCGAAAATCACAAGTCGAGTTTTCGACGGATCTACACGTTTCGACACCTCTGGAATACGAAAAAACTATTTTTAGCGTGACGTCTGTGTGTGTATTTGTGTGTCTGTCTGTCTGTGTGTCTGTCTGTGCAGATTTTGTATCCATTCTAACTAAAAAAGTAATTGACCGAATTTCATAAAATTTGGTAGGTAAGTCACTTGTGGGCGAATCTGGTGCTGATTAGCTTTGGGTATGATTCGGGATAAAAGAACCCGCCTTTTATTGCGAAATGGCCCGCAGAAGCTTGTATCCACTCTAAGTGAAAAACTAATTTACCGAATTTCACAAAATTCGGTAGATGAGTCACTTGTGGCTTACCCTGGTGCTGATTAAATTTTGGTACGATGCGGAAAATAATAATCTGCCTTTTTTTGCAAAATGGCCCACAAAAATCGTCAAAATCTAAACTAAAGAACTCGGTATACTCAAATATATCCATTAAATGCTCGTTTAATACGTAATTTTTAACGACGAAAAGAATAAGACCAAGCCCATTGCACTAGGGCTAGCCGTTCTCGAGGTATTTTAGTTTTTCGTATTTTCTCTACGCCACCTTTGAAAATAAGTTCGGTTACCGAATGAGAACGAAAATTGAATTAAAAGTGAAATAAATTTAATTAAAATAAAGAGAACGTGAATATAAGTCTGCAGCGAAAGTCATGTGCTGCTCACATCAGATTTTTTACTTTCCCTGCAATACATGGCAATGTATAGGGAAAGTATTGGAATCATGCCGAAAATCGCAACTCGAGTTTTCAACGGATCTACACGTTTCGAGACCTCTAGAATACGAAAAAACTATTTTTAGCGTGACGTCTGTGTGTGTGTCTGTCTGTCTGTGTTTCTGTCTGTGCAGATTTTATATCCACTCTAACTAAAAAACTAATGGACCGAATTTCACAAAATTTGGTAGGTAAGTTACTTGTGAGCGAGTCTGGTGCTGATTAGTTTTGGGTGCGATTCGGGATAAAAGAACCCGCCTTTTTTGCGAAATGACCCTCAAAAGCTTGTATCCACTCTAACTAAAAAACGAATGGACCGAATTTCATAAAATTCGGTAGATAAGTCACTTGTGGGTTACCCTGGTGCTGATTAGATTTTGGTACGATTCGGAAAAAAATGACCTGCCTTTTTTTGCAAAATGGCCCGCAAAAATCGTCCAAACCTAAACTAAAGAACTGGATATATCTATTAAATGCTTAATACGTAATTTTTAACGGCGAAAAAAATAAGACCAACCCCATTATACTAGGACTAGCCGTTCTCGAGATATTTTAGTTTTTCTTACTTTCCCTACGCCACCTTTGAAAATAAGCCCGGTTACCGAATGAGAACGAAAATTGAATTAAAAGTGAAATAAATTTAATTAAAATAAAGAGAACGTTAATATAAGTCTGCAGGGAAAGTCATGTGCTGCCCACATCATATTTTTACTTTCCCTACGATACGTGGTAATGTATAGGGAAAGCACTGAAATCGTGCAGAAAATCGTAACTCGAATTGTCGATGTGTCTATACGCTTTTGGACATCTTGAACACAAAAATACTATTTTCAGAATGACGTCTGTGTGTGTGTATGTGTACAAATTAGTGTTGCGTTGTCTTGATAAATGGAACCTGGATAGGTTGTGAGTATCGGCAGCAGAATATTGCCGATTTACAAGCGAGCCGCCCTATTGGTTTGAGCACAATTAGAGGATCTACACGTTTTTGGACCTCTGAAACACGGAAAATCTATTTAAGCACGACGTGTGTGTGTGTGTGTGTGTGTGTGTCTCTGTAATGTATGTATCCACTCTAACTCTAAAACGGATTGACCCAATTTTATGAAATTTCATAAGCCACTTGTGGGTGTTTTTAAGATTCGGAATAAAAGAAGCTGCCTCTTTTCTGCGAAATGGTTCTCAGAAATCGAAAAAAAAAAAAAAGAGACTACATATACTCCAAATGTATCCCTTAAATGTGTCTTTTATACAAAGTTTTTGAAGTAGAAGAAATAGTACAAAGAATAAGACCCACCCTGTTCCTTTAGAACGCGCCGTTATCGGGATATTTTATTTTATTTCATCCGCATTTTTGCTACGCCACTTTTGAAAACACGTCCAGTTACCAGGAAAAAACGAAAATTGAATTAAAAGTGCCAATGCAGTCATGCCAGCCATTAAACTCACTGAATTATCAAAGGAATGAGGAGAAAATGGATTTAAGCCTGTAGAAAAGTTCACATCCGATTTTTACGACTAATTTGTGCAGCGTTTTATGCCGTGCAAGTTATCTAGTTCTTACTTTCCCTGCACTACATGGTCATGTATAGGGAAAGCATTGGAAACATGCTGAAAATCGTAATTCGAGTTTTCGACGGATCTACACGTTTTAAAACCTCTAGAATAAGAAAAAACTATTTTTAACGTGACTTATGTGTGTGTATCTGTCTGACTCTGTGTGTGTGTTTGTCTGTCTGTCTCTCTCTCTCTGTGTGTGTGTGTGTCTGTCTGTGCAAGGTATGTATCCACTCCAACTCAAAAACTATTGGACCGCATTTCATAAAATTTGGTAGGTAAGTCACTTGAGTACGACCCTGGTGCTGATTAGTTTTTGGTACGATTCGGAAAATCAGAACCCGCCTTTTGTTGCGAAATGGCCAGTAAAAATCGCCAAAATCTAAAATAAAAGACTACGTATGCTCAAATGTGTCAATTAAATTCTTGTTTTATACGCAATTTTTGACGAGGAAGGTAATATAACCAACTCTATTACTTTAGGACTAACCGTTCTCAAGATATTTGAGATTTCTTGCACTTTTGTTACGCCGCTTTCTGGAAAATGTCTGATTATCAAAGAAAACCAAAAATTGAATTATATATCCAAATTTAGCGTTATTTTGTGCCATTAAACTAAATCTAGTGAATTATTAAATAAATAAAGAGAAAATGAATTTTAAGTCTGCAGGGAAAGTCATGTGCTGCCCACATCAGATTTTTATTTTTGTGAAAAGCTCGTTATATATTTACAGTTAGTGATGCTCAGTATAAAGAAAAAATTCGCATTTAACAGCGTTCCATGTTCTTTAAATTCCGGTTTAATCAGATTTATTTTAGCGAGTCTGTAATGGATTTCTGTTTTTAGATTTTTATTCGCTGTATAAATCTTCTGACCACCTTTATATTATTCGTAAGCTTTATTTATATCTGTTTGCAACAAAACTCCTATGCATAAATAATCGTTTATATTTTTGTAATCTTGAAAATAAAAAATACTACATATTAAAGTTGTTCTTACAAACAAGTGTCTATTTAAACTGATTCATTGCGTACTCTGTATTGGGTCGGATTTTTTTTTCCTGACGATGTCAGTCCTTTTGGTGTTCCAAAACCGGCTGTTTTTAACATTTTCCAACATGGTTACACTTTCCAACAAAAGTGTTTATGACTTTGTTCATTCTGTTTGTCCTTTCACACGATAACTGCCGTAATAAATGAATTGATCAAAATTAAATTTCAGTATGTTGTTGAGACGGTCGGTGGGACATATAGGAATGTAAATGAATAATATCACCCAATTAGTTTTGGATTAAATCCAAGTTGAAAGAGTGAAATACATTGAACCCTATAGGACCTCATTTTTTAAACATTTTTTAAGCGACGTTAAAATTCACAAATTGCTTCGAAAATTTTAAGAAATATACAAATTATCCCATAAAATATATAAAAAATTTTCAGTAAAATAAATTCGGTAGTTTTTTAAATTACACCGCTTACAACTGAAATCGCAACATGAAGAAATTGATGTATCCTAATGAAATTTACAGAATATAATTGTAACATTGAAATGTGCAATTGATAAAAAAAATCATACCTGGGAAATGCATGGAACTTTATTGACATTAGATCAATATGGTATAGACCCACCGCGAGCGGCTATGCAGGATTGAATACGACGAGGCATCTCATTAATGAGATGGTCAATGGTGTGCTGACGGATGGTATTCCATACAGCATTCAATTGAGCTTGTAACTGAACATGGTTTGCTGGAATTGGGAGTTATCTTAATAGGCGACCCATGATGTCTCAGATACGCTCAATTGACTACACATCCGGAGAATATGTTGGCCAAGGCAAGATATCAAAACATTGCAGACTATTCATAGTTACCCGTGCAGTATGTGGCCTGGCATCATCCTGCTGAAAAGTAGTACAGGCTTGGTTGACAGATATGGCTGTATCACAGATCTCATAATGTCAGAGACGTACCGTTGTGCCGTGATTCTGCTAGAAATGTGGACTAAATGCGTTCGTCCATCAAACGTTATACCACCTCAAACTATGGTACCACTTAGGGAGGGAGACAGTGTGGCGACTGATAGTAAAAGCTTCCTGGTGGCGTTGTTAAAAGCGCCGCCATACGCGAGTACGACCATCTACCTCCGAGGTCGTCTACCTCCGAGTCCTGCGTCATGCAAAAGGTTTCAAATTGTTTGCTTCGAAACCACATTACCTGTTGTGTGAGATAAATGTCGTTGTAATACAGTTGCTGTGGTAAACGGCTCCCGCGCAACGTTTCTCAGAAACATACGAAGCTCCACTACCTGATCTTCGTGTCGTTTCGTTGTCTCTCACAAACCGTAACACACACCGTTGAACTGTGCTCACTCACATCACGATCCAACGATCCTTCGAAGGCTCATTCCACCCTCACGTAAAACAATCGTTTGTTGCCATTCCTTTGACGACAACTGAACGTATGCGGTACGTTGACGTACTCTTGGCATACTGAGATAATTTTGACAACCTGAAACCAATGACACTACAATTTAGTCGTGATAGCGCTCCTCTTTGATCTGAAGCTTTTATGCTGCTTGGCAAAATGTTACGTCACTATGCGTAACGAAACCGTGATCATTTGCATATCTCGCCTTGCTGTTTCCATTGCCTGATTTACATAAAGCTGCACCTACAACTTTATGGTGTTGCGATGCGATTTCAGTTGCGAGCAGTGTAAAATTAAATTAATAATGACACCCAAATTATATGAAGAGATCACGTGACCTACTTTAAAATAAAATAGGGCATCCATCTTTTTTTACAGTGTCGAAATCGTGATTTTCAAAGTTCTTTTAAATTTATATTGAGTGTTGCATCCGTCCTAAAACCGCTTTATTTTTGCGTATTTTTTGTGCATCTATTATATCTAACGGAATTACAACGAAACCTAATTTTAATGGATGCAGAATGTAGACAAGTGATTGTCAAATGCGTTGTACAAAAATTGCTGAATTTTTTTCGCGCAAAATTATTTAACACTTATGGAGTCGGGAATAAAAGTGCATGAATGAAATATTTACTGCTTTTACATAGAGAGCCAGATGATTTATATTTCGATGACGTCATTTGAATAAAGTTCCTTTTTTTCTCGATGAAGTTTTACATTTTTAAGTAAAATAAATTAGTGTAGTATTGTGATAATTAAAAAAATATCACAGCTGAATGTATCGCATTTTAGAGATGTTTAAATACAATTGCCTTTCACAGGGAAAGTATTTCATAATCAATGATTTATACATGATTAGTCATTCTTGTTTTTAACACTTTACAACATAGTTGAAAAGTGTTTATGACTTTGTTCATTCTGTCTGTCTGTCCGTTAGCA
The DNA here is from genome assembly GCA_951213105.1 of Amaurobius ferox. NCBI lineage: Eukaryota > Metazoa > Arthropoda > Arachnida > Araneae > Amaurobiidae > Amaurobius > Amaurobius ferox. Next base: position 140,480,124 of record OX578147.1, on the reverse strand, counting down.
CGATAACTGCCGTAAAAATGACTTTATCAAAATGAAATTTTAGTATGTCTTGCAGACGGTCTGTGGGATCTATGGGAATATAAATAAATAATATCACACAATTAGTTTTTTATTGAACCCGGGTTGAAAGCATGAAATACATTGAACCCTATGGGACCTCATTTTTCAAACATTTTTTAAGCAAATTTAAAATTCACAAATTGCTTCGAAATTTTTAGGAAATATTCACATTATCCCATAAAATATATATAAAAAATGTCAGTAAAATATGTTAAGTAGTTTTTTAATTAAAAATTATTTAATATAGGGAAAAAAGCAAATTCAATTAAATTCTGACTTTTGGGATATCCTCCAGAAGGAAAAAAAGAGATATATTATATAATAAATATCTTTCCAAGAGTTTAATCATTTTGTATATGAGAGAGGCTTAACATTTTAAAATATTTGCTGCAACAGTATAAAGAATTAATCGAATCCCTTAGCCCAGAAGATGTATCGCTCTGGCAATTCGCAAAAAGACTCAGGAAACCTCAAATTAAGCTCCCGCCACTAATGGATGGCGCTAAAATCGCGTACTCAGACGAGGAAAAAGCCGAGGCGCTCGCAAGTCATTATGAAAAACAATTCCAACCAAACCACGATCTAATGTGTCAGGATTCCCTAAGAATGGTTAGCCAAACTTTAAATAACTTCAGGAATTCCCCGATAACGGCTGAGATTAACCCAGCCACCCCGCAGGAGATAGTAGAAATTATCAAAAATCTCAAAAATCGTAAAAGCCCAGGGCACGACAAAATCAGAAATATTGCGGTTAAAAACCTGCCCCTAAACGTAATATGTTACTTGACTATCTTAATAAATAAAATATTAAAACTAAACTACTTTCCCAAAGAATGGAAGGAAGCGATAATCATAACAATCCCCAAACCAGGTGAGGATGCCACAATTCCAGCCAACTACAGACCAATTAGCCTGCTACCGACACTTACTAAAATTACTGAGAAAATAATTCTTAAGAGACTGAACACGCACCTTAGTGAGAATGACATCCTCATTCCGGAGCAGTTTGGATTTCGGCCAAAGCACTCCACCACTCATCAATTGCTGAGAGTGGTAGAGTACATATCTTCTGGACTTAATAGTAAGACACCCACAGCTGCGATTTTTCTGGACATACAAAAAGCCTTTGATAAAGTATGGCACTGTGGATTAGCGTACAAATTGATCACTTTAAAAGTCCCTGACGATCTTGTCAAACTTTTAATCTCATACTTAAATAACAGACACTTTCAAGTCAGAGTAGGAGGTAACTTATCAACACCCAAGCTCATTAAAAGTAGTGTACCGCAAGGTTCTATCCTGGGCCCGACACTCTTTAACATATACCTGAACGACATCCCCAGGACTCCAAACACAGAGCTGGCACTCTATGCAGACGACAGTGCGATACTTGCAAAACACCCATATGTCTCAGTAATGCTACAACAACACTTAGCTACAACAACACTTAGACATACACAGCTACAACAACACTTAGACATACTCCAAACATGGCTGGAAAAATGGCGAATAAAATTAAACCCCAACAAATGTCATTGGATCTATTTCTCGAGGAAAAACAAACCGCCGCCGCCACTGTATATAAACAATCATGCCTTACGCGCGGAAAAATCTACTAAATACCTAGGTGTAACGATAGATTCCCACCTAACCTGGAAACAGCACGTAACGAACTTAATCAAAAAAGCGTATATAACTACAGGAGCCTTATATCCAATGATAGGAAACGGAAATCTCAGTCATCAAAACAAACTGCTAATTTATAAATCGGTCATCCGCCCGGGAATGCTGTATGCAGCACCCGTATGGGGATATGCCTGTAAAACTACGATAGACCTCCTAGAGACAAAACAAAACAAAATCCTACGGATTATCAGGAAAGCTCCCAGGTATTTAAGGAACTCGGTAATTAGGAATGACTTCAAAATAAAAACTGTTAGAGCCCAAATTAAAAAGCTAGCGCTTAAATTTTACAAAAATTTACCATCCGTTCCAAATGAACTGTTATTCAATCTGCAGGATTATGATCATCGCAAGGCCAAATCTCGTAAGAGACCCCGCGCTGTTCTAAACATCGATAATCGGAATTAAAAGATCCCACCCCAAACATCTGATATCAAATTAAACTCGCGACTAGTGTTCAAAACTCTAAGCTGTTAAAATGCTAGGTAACCCTCAGATCTGCATCAACCTCCCAAACTGCTTAAACTCTAAATGTGCAACAAACTGCCACAATAAGAGCTAGGATAAATAATAAAAAAGTAGTAAATAAAAACCTCGAACCTCCTGTTAGGGTCACTGAATTAATGTCACAGTATGACGATAAGAACCACATTTTGAAATTGGAGATTAAAGGCGCCTCGCGCCTGGTGCTCTGTTTTGTACGACACTCGACTTTCTTTAATCATTTTATATATAAGAGAGGCTTCACATTTTAAAATGAATTTGGTAGATAACAATTTTTAAAAATTTTTTTAATTTTATATAACTTTTCATGATATACATATTTGATGGCATTTTTAATGTACTTTCCTACGTCCTAGAGAGTTAAAATTTGGTACTCAGCTTAAATTTGTTGAACATTTATTCCACAAAAATTTGGTGGATCTTTAAATATAGATCCTACATTTTTTTCAAAATGGCTTGCAAATAATCCCCGTTCACTTCTATAAATCATTGTTGTAATATTGTTAAAAATTCTGATGTGGGCAGCACATATCTTACCCTGCAGACTCATATCCACGATCTCTTTATTTCTTCAATAATAATTTGAGTTTATCTGCACAAAATAACAGCCATAAGTATTTTAAATGATATTGAATTTGTACGTTAAACTTAAATTTGGTTCTCATTTGATAGCTGGACTTATTGTCAAAGGTGGCGTAGCGAAAACGCGAAAAAAAAACTAGAATATCTCAAGAACGGCTAGTCTTAGAGTCATGGGGATAGCCTTATTCTTTTTGTTGTTAAAAATCACGTATAAAATAGGAATTTAATTGATATAATTGAGCACACGTAGTCCTTTATTTTTATATTTAACGATTTTTGCGGGCCATTTCGCAAAAATAGCCCGTTCCAATTTCCTGAATCGTACTAGAATAACCTACAAATGATTTATGTACCAAATTTTGTTAAATTTGGTATATAAATCACTTGTAGGTCATTGAAATATTATACACTAAATTTTGTTAAATTTGTTCCATTAGTTTTTAGCTGGAGTGGATAACGGCAATTTCTGCCGGCCATTTCATAAAGAAGGCACATTCTTTTATTACGAATCGTACTATAATCTAATGAACATCAGGATTTCCCACAAAAAACATACCTACCAAATTGTATGAAATTCGGTCCATTAGTTTTTCAATTAGAGTGGATGTAATATCCTCACAGACTCACAGAAACATACACAGATACACTCTTACACACACAGACGTTTTCCTAAAAATAGTTTTTTCGTGTTCTAGAAGTCCCAAAACGTGGAGATCCTTCGAAAATTCGAGTTCCGATCTTCGGCACGATTCCAATACTTTGAATACATACACACACACATATATTATCTGCGTATCTGTGCATTATCTGTGTATCTAAATTCCGTGCCTATGCAATTACAATAGTTGTGATTTTAAATGATCCCTAAACTTTTATTATTTCTTCAACGAAGCCTAATTTTAACTTATGCAGAATGCAAATATCTGAAGCAATTGCAAGGTGAGTTACATAAGAATTGCTGAATTTTTTTCACACAAAATTATTGAGCTCTGGAGTCTGGAATACAAGTTATATGAATGAAATATTCATTGATTTTGCATAGAGAATCAGATGATTTATATTTCGATACAGTTTTAAATATTTAAGTATAATAAATTACTGTAGTACTGTGATAATGTAAAAGATATCACCACTGAATGTATCACATTTTAAAAATTTTTAAATGAAATTGCATTTCAGTTGGAAAGTGTTTCATAATCAATGCTCATGCAGGATTGATCTTTCTTGTTTTATTTGTAGCTGTTGCTGTTAATTCATTTATTTTCTGGAACAGGTGCTTCTTTTAAGAACATCTTATTTTTTTTTTCCGCTGATGCAAATAACTCAATAAATTTCTGAAACCGGTTATTGTCTCTAATTTATAATTGATATGATTCGAATTTCTAGATAATGTCTTTTATTTAGTTTCAAAAATGGTTTTTGTATCCTTTTTTTCCCTTTCTAAATGAAGGAATCTCATTTCGTTTTCGGAACAGATTGTTTTGTTTGGTTATGTTACTTCATATACGTTTATGCTGACATTCTTATATTTTCAAAAAATATGTACACTGTGTTTTGATTAATTTTACTTGCTATTTTTTTTTAATTTTTATTGCTTTTAGAAGTGCCTTTCTAAAGCTTAGCCTTATAAAGAAATTTCTGTGGACAGGTATCTAATGCTACCGGAGCAACTTCTTGGTATAATACTCGTATATCTTAAAGAACATTGCTCTTTTTCCCCCTCTGAAACCGGTTGATATCTTAATTCATTAGTTTTATGCTGCTATACTAAGGACTGGCTGAATTTTAGCGATTTATTTATATATCTGATTTTTGCAGTATTAAAAAATCATATTGATTATATAAAATACAGTCTAGACTAAACAATCTATATTAATAAAATTGAAAATCTGTCGGTCTGTATGTTTGTCTCATCATCACGGAAGAGCGGCTGAACCGAATTTTATGAAATTTATTAGGTAGGCTTGGGATAGCCCCACTTAAAATTGACTGCATGTATCGAGTTTTTAGGATCAGGGGTTGTCTAGATATTAATTAAAAACGCACCATTAAACCTTCCATTACTTTATTTGAAGAAAATGATAACATATCGCTTAGCAAGGGATTTAAATCCAATGTGTGTATGCAGCAGACGATTTTTGTTAAATCATTTCCGATTTAAATACTAAAGAAATGCATATAAAATGAATTTTATCGAAATTGTATTTTTGACGGAATTATATCCATTACGATTTTCAGTTTTTAAGATTACTGGGATTATTAATATTTTTAATTTATTACGTCATCTGTTTCATTTTAGAAAAAAAAGGTTAAAACTCATATGTGGTAGTACGGGTCATTTTCTATTAGTACACGGGTATATCTTCTAATCTAAGAGAATATTAGCAGTACGAGTATATTATTCCCATACAATTTTATCGTTTTGATTTTGGTATATATTGGAATCAATTACATCCCTCAAGTTTAGAGATTGCTGGGATAATTTACATTTTCTCTTTATTACCTTATCTGTTTTATTACCTTATCTGTTCTGCAAAGATTTTTGAAATCCATATATTGTAGCACGGGTCATTTTTCACTAATACACGAGTAGATTTTTTAATATTCGGGAATTAGTACACTGATCTTATCCGTCCGCCCACTTTGCTGCTCTATGTCTTAGGATGAGCCGGACGGTCTGGGCTTTCGACGGGTCCCATACAATTTTAGAGCTTTTACTTTGGCATCTATTGATTCAATTTTATATTTTTCGCAAATTTGTTTGCAAACGGGACTAGGCTAAAACAGTCTAGTCCCGTTTTATTCTTCATATCTGCCCGTGAAGACAATTTTTATGTAGAGAGAGAGAGATTCTTGATATAATTTAGTATAATTTTGTATAGGAAGAACAGAGATTCTTAAACTTCTTTTTAGAAACATTAATTTAAATATTTTAATAGAATGCTTTGAATAACAATGTCATTTAGAATATTACTAGCCGAACACCCGTTGAAAATCAACGGTCCCGCAATAAGCAACCCCTGAATAATGTAAATTTTTGAATAATTCGTGTTTCACATTTATTCGGCAAATCGAATATTTTAGTGTGCAGAACCCGCTAAAGAAGAAAATATTGGAAAATTTAAATTGCGCACGTCGTCCTTTCGAATTATCTACCAGTACACCAAATTAAAGTCCCTATCTCATCCTGAAGCATACTATTTTATCATCTCCCCTTTCCAACGTTTTTCTTTGGAGCATCCCCATAAATGAACATTTTTGAAAAACTCTGTTCGTATTGTGTTTTTTATCAGATGATTGGCCCATATACTAAATATCAAGCCTCTATCACATTTAAAAGCAAGAGTGTCTCATTTATTCCGAAAATCGAACATATTGGCGCTCGGCAACCCCTAAATTAGAAAATATTGGAAATCTGAAATTTGCACACTTTCTTCCTTTCAAACAATCTACCAGTACACCAAATTTGATGTCTCTATCCTGTTGTGGAGCATGTTTTTCTATCACTTCATATTTCGAACGTTTTTACGGTTTTCTGTGTTGCACCCCCGTAAATGATCATTTTTGAAAAACCGTAATAATCTTAGGTTTTTTTTATCAAATGATTAGCCCATATACTAAATTTCAAGCTTCTACCCCTCTCTGAAGGAGGCGTTTTTCAGTTGTTCGTGAAATCGAACATTTTAGTGTGCGGCACCTCCTACAATAGCAAATGTTTGAAAACTGAAATTGCACACTTTCTCCCTTTGAAACTATTTACCCGTATACCACATTTGAAGTCTTTTTCAAACTATCTTTCAAAGTCTTCTTTTCAAACTATCTAATCGTATACCAAATTTGAAGTCTCTATCTTATCGCGAAGTATACTTTTTCTATCATTCCTTCGAATGTTATTCTGTTGTTGTTGTTGTTGAAACCCAGACCGTCCGACCTACCAGAAAAGTGTAAGGTAACTGTTTGGACGGTCGGGAAGTGCCACCCAATTTAGACCGGAACCCAGTGGGGGAGGCATCCACAGGGACCGTACCCTCCTTCCCCTACCACCAACCTCTCGGAAGGACTTTCGGACCCACATGTTTAACGTGATCGTACTCCGCATGAACACGGCGGCAGTATTGGCAATGGCTGGAATCGAACCCGGGCCTACCGAGTGCAACTCCAGCGCGCTAACCAATGGGCTACCGCGCCCCGAATGTTATTCTGTGAAGTACCCACCCCCTTAAAAATATATTTTTGAAAAACTCCATTCTTCTTGGGTTTTCTATCAAATGATTCGCCCATGTACCAAATAGCAAGCCTTTATCACGTTCTAAAAGGGATATTTCTACTTCACGCCGAAAATCGAACATTCTGGTGTGCGGCACCCCCTAAAGTATGAAATATTGGAAAACTGAAATTGTACACTTTCTTCCTTCCAAACTATATATTCATATACCAAATTTCAAATCCCTATCTCATCCCGCAGTATGTTTTCTTATCAATTCACCTTTCGAACGTTTTACTCTAGAACACCCCCTTAAACGAGCGTTTTTGAAAAACTAAGCTTTTATCACACTCAAATGGAGGCGTTTTTCAGTTGTTCGTGAAATCGAACATTTTACTGTGCGGCACCCCCTACAATAGCAAATGCTTGAAAACTGAAATTGCACACTTTCTCCCTTTGAAACTATTTACCCGTATACCACATTTGAAATCTCTTACTCATCGCGAAGTATACTTTTTCTATCATTTCACCCTTCGAATGTTTTTCTGTGGAATACCCACTCCCTTTAAATATATATTTTTGAAAAACTCCATTCTTCTTGGGTTTTCTATCAAATGATTCGCCCATATATCAAATATCAAGCCTCTATCACGTTCTAAAAGGGATATTTCTACTTAATTCCGAAAATCGAACATTTTTGTGTGCAACACCCCCTAAAGAATAAAATATTAGAAAACTGAAATGGTACACTTTCTTCCTTCTAAACTATCTACCCGTACACCAAATTTCAAACCTCTATCTTATCCCGCAGTATGTTTTCTTATCAATTCACCTTTCGAACGTTTTCCTCTAGAACACCCCCTTAAACGAGCGTTTTTGAAAAACTATATTCGTCTTGGTGTTTTCATCAAATGATTAGTCCATATACCTAATTTCAAGCCTCTATCAAATTTTAAAGGAGCCGTTTCTCATTTATTCGGTACATCGAACATTTTGGTGTGCGGCACCCCCTTAAGTATAGAAAATATTGGTGATCTGAAATTGTACACTTTCTTCCTTTCGAACGATTTACCCATACACCAAATTTGGAGTCTCTATCTCATCGCAAAGCATGCTGTCCCATCTTTTCACTTTTCGAACGCTTTGGTGTGGGGCACCCCCTCTATAGAACGTTTTCGGAAAATTCGATTTTTCCAGGGGGTTTTATCGAACGACCGAGCCGTGTACCAAATTGCAAGTTTCTATCTATTCGGAAAGTTCCTGAAAAAAGCGTGACAGACAGACAGACAGACAGACAGGCAGACGGACACTTGGCAATTAGTATATACTAGCCGAATACCCGTTGAAAATCAACTGTCTCACAATAAGCAACCCCTGAATAATGTAAATTTTTTAATAATTCGCGTCTCACATTTATTCGACAAATCGAATATTTTGGTGTGCAAAACTCCCTAAAGATAAATATATTGGGAGACTAAATTTCCACATTTCTTCCTCTCGAATTATCTACCCGTACACCACATTAAAGTTTATCTTATCCCGAGGCACCCCTATATTATTATTTCTCTTTTGGAACTTTTTTCTGTGAAGCACATTCATAAATGAACATTTTTGAAAAAATGTTGTTTATCTTGTGTGTTTTATCAAATGATTGACCCATATACAAAATATCAAGCCTTTATCACATTTAAAAGGAAGCGTGCCTCGTTTATTAGAAAAATCGAACATATTAGTGTGCGCATCCCTTAAAATAGCAAATATTGGAAATCAGAAATTTCACACTTTCTTCCTTTCACACTATCTACCCTTTCACCAAATTTAATATCTCTGTCTCATTCCGAAGCATAGTTTTATCAATTCACTTTTCGAACGTTTTACTCTGCAGCACCTCATAAACGAACATTTTTGAAAAACTATATTCGTCTTGCGTGTTTCCGTCAAATGATTGGCCTATATACCAAATTTCAAGCCTCTATTAAATTTTAAAGGAGCGTTTTCTCATTTATTCTGTAAATCTAACATTTTAGTGTGAGGCACCCCCTTAAGTAGAAAATAGTGGAAATCTGAAATTGCACACTTTCTCCTTTTCAAACGATTTACCCATACACCAAATTTGAAGTCTCTATCTCATCGCAAAGCATGCTTTCCCATCATTTCACTTTTCGAACGTTTTGGTGTGCGGTACCACCTTCAGTTGAAGATATTGTAAATCTGAAATTGCACGCTTTCTTCTTTTCGAATGATTTACTCATACACCGAGTTTGAAGCCTCTATCTCATCGCAAAGCATGCTTTCCCATCATTTCGAACGTTTTGGTGTGGGGCACCCCCTCTATAGAACGTTTTCGAAAAATTCGATTTTTCCAGGGGGGGTCATCGAACGACTGAGCCGTGTACCAAATGGCAAGTCTCTATCTATTCGGGAAGTGCCTGAAAAAAGCGTGACAGACAGACAGACAGACACTTGGCAATTAGTATATATACTAGCCGAATACCAGTTGAAAATCAACGGTCTCGCAATAAGTAACCCCTGACTAATGTAAATTTTTAAATAATTCGTGTTTCACATTTATTCGGCAAACCGAATATTTTAGTGTGCAGAACCCCATAAAGAAGAAAATACTGGAAAATTTAAATTGCGCACGTTGTCCTTTCGAATTATCTACCCGTACACCAAATTAAAATCTCTATCTCATCCCGAAGCATACTATTTTATCATCTCCCCTTTCGAACGTTTTCCTTTGCAGCACCCCCATAAATGAACATTTTTGAAAAACTCTGTTCGTATTGTGTTTTTTATCAGATGATTGGCCCATATACTAAATATCAAGCCTCTATCAAATTTAAAAGCAAGAGTGTCTCATTTATTCCGAAAATCGAACATATTGGCGCTCGGCATCCCCTAAAGTAGAAAATATTGGAAATCTGTAATTTGCACACTTTCTTCCTTTCAAACAATCTACCAGTACATCAAATTTGATGTTTCTATCCTATTGTGGAGCATGTTTTTCTATCACTTCATATTTCGAACGTTTTTACATTTTTCTGTGTTGCACCCCCTTAAATGATCATTTTTGAAAAACTGTAATAATCTTAGTTTTTTTTTATCAAATGATTAGCCCATATACTAAATTTCAAGCTTTTATCACACTCAAATGGAGGCGTTTTTCAGTTGTTCGTGAAATCGAACATTTTACTGTGCGGCACCCCCTACAATAGCAAATGCTTGAAAACTGAAATTGCACACTTTCTCCCTTTGAAACTATTTACCCGTATACCACATTTGAAATCTCTTACTCATCGCGAAGTATACTTTTTCTATCATTTCACCCTTCGAATGTTTTTCTGTGGAATACCCACTCCCTTTAAATATATATTTTTGAAAAACTCCATTCTTCTTGGGTTTTCTATCAAATGATTCGCCCATATATCAAATATCAAGCCTCTATCACGTTCTAAAAGGGATATTTCTACTTAATTCCGAAAATCGAACATTTTTGTGTGCAACACCCCCTAAAGAATAAAATATTAGAAAACTGAAATGGTACACTTTCTTCCTTCTAAACTATCTACCCGTACACCAAATTTCAAACCTCTATCTTATCCCGCAGTATGTTTTCTTATCAATTCACCTTTCGAACGTTTTCCTCTAGAACACCCCCTTAAACGAGCGTTTTTGAAAAACTATATTCGTCTTGGGTGTTTTCATCAAATGATTAGTCCATATGCCTAATTTCAAGCCTCTATCAAATTTTAAAGGAGCCGTTTCTCATTTATTCGGTACATCGAACGTTTTGGTGTGCGGCACCCCCTTAAGTATAGAAAATATTGGTAATCTGAAATTGCACACTTTCTTCCTTTCAAATGATTTACCCATACACTAAATTTGAAGTCTCTATCTCATCGCAAAGCATGCTTTCCCATCATTTCACTTTTCGAACGTTTTGGTGTGAGGCACCCCCTTAAGTAGAAAATATTGGAAATCTGAAATTGCACACTTTCTTCCTTTCGAACGATTTACCCATACACCAAATTTGAAGTCTCTATCTCATCGCAAAGCATGCTTTCCTATCATTTCATTTTTCGAACGTTTTGGTGCACCCCCTCTATAGAACTTTTTCGAGAAATTCGATTTTTCCAGGGGGTTTTATCGAACGACCGAGCCGTGTACCAAATTGCAAGTCTCTATCTATTCGGGAAGTGCCTGAAAAAAGCATGACAGACAGACGGACACTTGGCAATTAATAGTATATATAGATAAAAGATAGATACGAATCTGCATATAATTGTGAATTTCAAGTTTTTCTTATATTATATATTCAGTACGAAGAACGGGTATACTACAAGTATGTTAATAAAAATCCTGCTGACACTAAACTCTAATCTACAAGACAACTATTATTTTAACACGCACTTTTAATAATGAGAAATGATGCGCATCCATTAGTATTTTCTCTGCTAATAAATACTATAGTGTTCAAGCTAATCTTAACCGAATTTATAAATATCGTTCTTCTGGGAGCTGAGATTTAATTTAGATTCACGGCAGTAATACTTTCAAGTAACATGAGCTAGTATGTGCCTAATTATAAATGCATTTTTCTGTGTGAACAGCATGATTTCAAAATAAATTATCTTTTCCAAATAATGTAGTCAACGTTTATTCTCCTTTTTATCCCCTTATACTTTTGCACAGAGGAAGATTTATTTTTCCGAATATTTTCAAATTCTAGATTTTAATGGATAAGCACGATAAAGATCTTATGAATTCATTCATAACACGTTTGAATTTTTGTCTGTCTCTTTGTGTGGGTATAGATGGTGATAGAAGTAATTAAACACTAACAAAATAAGTAGATATATATTATATGAAAATCTTGATTAATAGATAGAATTTATAGTAATTCTCTTAATTAAAACTCGAATTATTCGTAATTTGCATATTATTATACATATTATTATTATTTGCATATTATATTATTACATATTATTACTATTTACATAATATTCGTAATTATTAATTTACATACCAATAATTTCTATGGAGAACAATGATAATAATATATAGTAAGAATAAAGAAAATAGTTTGAACCACTCTGTATGTTCATGGTATTAAAATTTACGTAATAAAAGAAGATGTCTGTCTGTTCGGTCTGTAGAGGAAAGTCTAATCATCATAAGGCCATAAAATTGGGTGCACAAGTTTCCCAGGAATCGAAAAGGTGCCCCTCAACGTTATTTTTTTTAAATTTGAATTAATGGTTTAGTTATTTTATGTTTTAAAAAAGTGCTTTAGTGACTGAAACTATTATCGTAGAATTTCCAAATTGACATCATCAGAATGATCGAAACATTCTCTTTTAAACAGACCTTAAACGGAATCCACACCATTAATAAACGAATTTTCGTAAATTTTTAAATTATATATACTTTTCATTTGTTTGTAACGTCCTTTATTTTTGATATTAGTTATTAATCGATTTTTCTTATATATATATATATTCATAGAGGGTATCCCAGAAACATTGACATCGGCTTTTATTCCTTGAATATTAATCTTAGACATATATAATAAATTACAAAGTTGCGTAAAAAAGTACAGGATTTTATGAAATTGATTAAAATTTTCAAGGGAATTAAATTTTAAGAAATACAAAATTTTAATTTTTATACGGTCCCCGTACAAAAACATTTTCAATGAGAAAAATGTGCCCCGTACACTAATAAGGTGATGTACAAAATTTCAGCATTTTATGATAAAAAGTCCCAGAGATATGGAAAGCCAAAAAAGCTGACAAACTACTTTTCGATGCATCGACAAGGGTTCTCAGAGGGGGAAAAATCATGTCGGCAGATAGCGCTTCAGGTGTCATACACACATTACGAAAGAAAACAATGATTACATAAATCAATAATAATTTTGCTATTTATTGGTACAGAAGTACCTGCACTGTGTAGATATAATAACTTTACACGAAGATTACAAAACGTGTTCAAAATGTTTTCCATCCATGCCAAAGATCCATTAAAGAAAGATAAGAGGCAGATATTATTTGCCTATGATGCATTTCTGAGTTGCGCCATTTTCACTCTTGCCGTAAACATTTACATTTTAATGTGTGATTAATCTCTCACCCATTTTGTTTAAACATATCTCTGGGACTTTTTATGATAAAATGCTGAAATTTTGTACATCACCTTATTAGTGTCTGAGGCACATTTCACTTATTGGAAATGTTTCTGTACGGGGGCCGTATAAAAATTTAAATCTTATATTTCTTCAAATTTAATCCTCTGAAAATTTTTATCGATTCCATAAAATTATGTACCTTTTTTTACGCAACTTTGTAATTTATTATATATGTCTAAGATCAATATCTAAGGAATAAAAGCCGAGGTCAATGTTTTTGGGACACCCTATGTACAGGATTAGCAAGAAATAAGTTTCCCACTTCAGAGAACTTGACATTTATTAAATCAAAAATTTTAGTATCAACATTCACCTATAGATGGTGCTATAACACAAATGGTATTTATTTGCATATTTTGAAAATGTGAAACATTATTTGCGTTACAGCGCATGCCTAGTAGCATTATTCTTTGGACAAAAAGAAGGCGGATTCTGCACGAGCATTAGTTACTTCTCAGCACATCATGCCAACGTTGCAAGAAAAAGTGCTACTGGTGAAATTGTTCTACCAGAACCAGCAGAACTCCGTTGCAGCTGTAAAAGAATTCCGTCGTATGAAGCAGATACTACGAAGAGGTCCAATGTATCCATGTGCCCTACGCAAGATGATAAAGAAATTTGAAACAACTGGGCAACTTGGCATTCTTCCAGGTAGAGGACGAAAGCCAATCCAGTCTTTTAGCGTCGAAAATGTGGCTACCGCGTTCGTTGAAGCCAGCAGTCATTCGCCGCATGGTAGTGTGAGTGTGCCATTTGCTTCCCGTGTATTGGATATGCCGTATTCCACTGTACGAAAAATCTTACGGCAGATTTTGAATTTTTATCCCTACAAAATCAGGCCTGTGCACCTATTGCAGGACGGAGACTCAGAAGTTCGTAAAACCTTTGCACTTCAGTTCCTTGCTCGAATGGTGGTTGACGTCAGTTGGCCATGGAACATCCTGTGGACTGACGAAGCCCACTTTTGCCTCAATGGGCAAGTTAACACTCACAGTTGTCAAATTTGGGCAGCGGAAAACCCTCACGCTATCCAGGAACAACTCTTGCATCCTGAAAAAGTGACAGTATGGTGTGGTTATACGGCTACCTTTATCATTGGACCGTATTTTTTGAAGAGGTCACTGCAACTGGAATCAAAACCTGTTCCGTCACAGGACTACGGTACTGTGATATGGTGAGGGATTTTGTAATCCCACAACTTTAACAGCGTGGATGCCTTCAGGACATCATTTTCATGCAGGATGGCGCACCTCCTCACATTGAGCGTAGTGTAAAGCAATTGCTAACACAGCATTTCACAGCTGAACGGGTGGTCAGCCGGCATTTTCCAACAGCATGACCTCCTCGTTCGCCGGATATCACCCCCTGAGACTTTTGGTTGTGGGGTTTCCTCAAGGACAATATCTACCATAAAAGGCCAGCATCTGTGCCAGATCTGAAGGACAGCATTCGGCGCCATGTTCTTGATATTCCGGCAGACTCACTCCGGTCAGCTGTGGCAAATATGGTTCTACGATTAGAGCACATTGTTGAACATGAAGGGGGACATATTGAGCAGTTTTAATGCTACTTTTTTAATATTATTTAACATTTATAAAGCCTATTAAATGTTGTTATGTGTATTACAGCGCCACCTATCGGCGGATTTTTGTACTAAAATGTTTGATTTAATAAATGTCAAGCGCATAATTTGAATTATCTGTATTTAAAATTTTATCTCATTTGGGCCAATAGAACGCATTCTAGAGACCTGAAGTGGGAACTTATTTCTCGCTAACCCTATATATATATATATCACCAGCTAGCACACTAACTTAAGTATTAGCGTGAAACGAAACTTAGTCATCAATCACCTAACAAGATATACATGTTTAACTTCATCCAAACAAGAACTAATTAAATGTGAACAACATTTAATGAAAGAAGCCCTAAAACAACAATTTCCGATTCGATTCCTTAGACATTATTACGAAACTTCATACAGAAACTTTGGTAATGAAAATCATGCAAATTTCAGTGAATTGTTGCCATACACACAAAATACATAAGGTATCTCACTGTAACTTTAATCCCGAAACTCACACGTATTGTCATGGAAAAGTGTTGATCGTAGCGATGTACACTGTATTTTGTGGATTTAACTATTGGTAAAGACTTTTTAGTCTTTGATATGGTTTGTGACGGATTCTTATTCACTTCCACTTTTGGTTGTCGTGTCCCTTTATGGATTCTGCTTTTCCAACATGTAGGAAGGGGTGTTTGCTTCGGGCATGTAGTGGTTCTGGGAGTGTTGTCCGGGTTTCAAAGCATGCTTCAACCAGGAACAAAGGGTCACAATCCCCCCTGGCCTTTCTACTTCCCTGTAAGCAACCCTGTTTTTATTCCTTTTTATTCCTTTTCATTTTATTGTTCTTATACATCTTCTTTTGAAAACATATATATATATATATATATATATATATATATGTATTTTTGTCTATATATTTCTGATAATTTTTAAATGAAAGGTTTCTTTATTATGAGTATATTTAATCAGTATATTTTCGCAGTTTTAGGGTAGAGTACAGAATATAGGGAGATAACAATAAATTGAAAGGTAAAATAACTTTTAATAACGTAGTAATATTTTTGATTCAGTTCTACTTTTCATTACGCTGATAAACTACTCATTTTGTAAAAATAAATTAAATAAATATTTTAAGCCTTTCGCGACAGAAAAGCATACAATGACGGGCTACTTAACTTATCCCAGCGCCACCTGAATGATTGTCTCAAACGATATGGGCGTTTTCTTAATATGAAGTTTAAACTCCTTACTTTTACATCCATGATTATTACACATGTTCCTCTTCATTCCGCTACATTATTGCCAACGTGTCGCAGTAGCTTAAGAAGCTTATAGCCCCATAATGACAAGAATCGTCTCAGTTACAGCCCCGACGCGATGACAGACCTTATTACTTTCCTTATATACATAGTAATGTATAAGGAAAGTATTGTGACGGGGTCGAACATTCGAATTCGAGTTTTCAACGGGAGAGTACGTTTCAAGTATCCCTGATCACGAATCAAACGTTTTTGTAATAGTGTCTCTCTGTGTGTGAGTGTGTATGTAAGTGTGTGTGTGTGTGAAAGTGTGTGTGTGTGTGAAAGTGTGTGTGTGTGTGTGTGTGAAAGTATGTGTGTGTGAACGTATGTGTGTGTATGTGTGTGTGAGAGAGAGAGAGAAAAAGGGAGAGAGAGAGAGAGAGAGAGAGAGACTATGGAGACGATATTGCACGAATTAATAGAGCGATTTTAATGAAATTTGGTATAAAAGTTACAATCTGTGAATACTGGAAGTCTATTGTTTTTAAACATCATCGAATGCTCAGAACCCCCCTAAATTTTCTAGTGAAATTTTGAAAAAATCATCAAAAAATCAAAACCTTTAATAAAGTTACGTAAATAGACATTTCTTATGTCATTTTTCCTTAGAAAACGATTGACATAAACTTTAGAAGGCTAGTGTGAACCGTTCTCGAGATATTGCCCATTTTTTAAATAAATTTATCAAAAAATCCTATGCATTATAAACAAATATTAATTGTTGAGAAACATGTTCACTTTTCATGTAATATCATGCGATCCAATGGGTGACATCCTTCTCGTGGATCTAGCTCGTTCCATTCATGAGAAAGGATACTTTGAGCAATACTTTTGTATTTGAACGCCAATAGTCATTTATCTGCTATAAGAATAACTTATTTCCCTATTCATAACGCTTGGCGAGATTTTATTGACGAATTGGGCGGAATGTCGCCAACTTGGCGACTTTTTAAAATATTGCCAAACTAACGAAAATCTCGCCAAGTGGATAAAACTGACGGTCAATCAATGAAAATGAAGGGTAATTGACGAAAATTCAATATCTTGGAAGGAATATAGGTTTCTACTATAATAATAACCTATTTTTCTTTTACTGTAAAATTAGTAAATTCATTGCATTATATAAGGAAAGTCATGTGCTGCCCACATCAGATTTTTTTAAATGTGACTGACTACAGCCACTTTTTTTATTTTTTTAATAAAAACGTTGTCAATTCTTTTCGTCTATTTTAAATTATCGACCACAAAAGTGAAAAATTATAATGTTTTCATAGATATGAATCGACACTTTATATACAAGCTGTGCTGCGCGACGCATATACTCTACAGAGTAACATCATTTCTCAGAAATTCTAGATTTTATTCATAATACTATTAAACTAATCACGATCAAACGAAAAAAAAACACCTTTTGTAATAGCTTTTTATATTTAACGTCAAGCAATTCACCCATTATTATTTATTTTTATATATATAAATAAATAAATATTCGCTTTCTGATGTGGAATTCAAATGAAATATGAATACATTGTTTTGGTTTGACCCATAAAGTCGCAAAAAAGCGCAATTTACATTAAATTAGTTCAATGCAAATAATTCAATGGTCATTTTATTTATACACACATTTGGAGACATGATGAACAATGGTTGAATGGTTTCCATAGTAACGAATTCATCTTTTTAAATTAAATAACACAAATTTAAATACATAATTGGAATACGATAACCCTCATTAGACTTAATATTTTGAATTTTGTAACGCTACAAAATTTCAAACCTGGATCGTTAATAATTCCCGAAATGTAATTATTCTGCGCCACATCGTATTATACAAAAAATAATCCTTTAATATATTAAAACTATTAGTTAAAAATAAATTAACCTGGCAAGAAAACTAAAAATACCTATTAAGTTTCCTAAATTCTTACATCATTCTTGACATTCTTTTAATAATGATAAAGTGTCTGGTGTAGTGTTTCTCTTGGTCACAGATACACTTAATTTTGAGCAAAGTTATATGAAATAATAATTATTACTCCTTCAGGGATTTCGCATGTAATATAGATATGCTAGAGTAATACTATGGAATGGCATGTCCTTGTAACAAGCGCATTTTTAACATTAAAAAAGTACTTTTTAAATTTATTCTATTTTATTTATTTTAAATGTGTTGTAGTGGAATTCTAGTTTTTAACACTTTCAAACACAGTTGAAAAGTGTTTATGACTTTGTTCATTCCGTCCGTCTGTCTGTCCGTCTGTCCTTTCGAACGATCGCTGTAAAAATGATTTTATCAAAATGAAATTTTAATATGCTGTTGAGATGGTCTGTAGGGCATATTGGAATGTAAATGAATAATATCACTCAATTAGTTTAGGGTTGAATCCGGATTAAAAAAAATGAAATACATTGAACCCTTTGAGACCTCATTTTTCAAACATTTTAAAGCGGAATTAAAATTCCCAAATAGCCTTGAAAATTATAAGAAATGTTCAAATTATCCCATAAAATGTATAAATAAAAATCAGCAAAATAGGTTCGGTAATTTTTTAGATGAAAATTAAAATAATAATGACACCCATATACTATGAAGAGATCACGTGACCCACTTCTAAATAAAATAGAGCATCCATTTTGTTTTAACAGAGTAAAAATCGCGATTTTTAAAGTTTTTTTAAATTTATATTGAGCGTTGCGTCCGTCCTAAAACCGCTTTATTTTTGCTTATTTTCTGTGCATCTATATTTTGCCCCAACGCAATTACACTATTTATGAGTTTAAATGATCATCAAACTTTGATTATTTCTACCACGAAGCCTCATTTTAATGGATGCAGAATGTAAACAAGTGACTGTAAGATCAGTTGTATAAGAATGGCTAATTTTTTTTTCACGCAAAATTATTTAGCTCTGGAGTCTGGAGTAAAAGTGATATACGAAATATTCATTGATTTTACACAGAGAGTCAGACGATATATATTTCGATGACGTCATTTGAATAAAGTTCATTTATTTCGGTGAAGTTTTAAGTTTTCAAATAAAATAAATTATTGTAATTCTGTGATCATTAAAAAAATATCACCGCTGAATGTATCGCATTTAAGAGATGTTTAAATAAAATTGCATTTCAATTGGAAAGTGTTTCAGAATCAATGCTCTATGTATGGTTGATCTTTCTTGTTTTTATATTTTTCGTGTTTACACCATATTTACAAATTAAATCGTTATTTATGAATTGAATAGTCACATTTTGCTTTCATTTTACTTTAGATTCCTTACAATACATAGCATATGTATGGAGAAAGTCTACTTCACAAATAAAAAAAAATAGAGGAATATATAATCTAATCAGTTGCTTAATGGATGCAATGTTGTCTGGCCAACCAAAGATCGATGTTTGATTCTGAGTCTCGAATTATCTACATCGTTATTGTATTAAGTTAATACAAAATAATTGTGTAAATAACGTCTACAGTAAAAATATGGTTGGGAAAAAAATCGCCTTCTTCGGTTCAAGCAAGAAGCACAACCTCAATTATTCAATTCGTTTCAGTATGTACTATAGAATTGAAACCGTGACTGAAGGTAGGAGAAAAGTTACAATAGCTGCGAAATGAAATATAAAGAGATAAAACCAAGGAGGCAGAATAATGAGTTGCAGGATACTACGAATGAACTCTTAAAAACTAGCGAGGAAAGGAATAATACCATAAAAAAGAATGAACAGAAAGAATTAATTAACAGAGAACGAATAGCAGAGCGAATAGATACAAATGAATAATAAGTATACCAATTAAACCGATAACGGGAAACAGTAGACATTTAAACCAACTGTAAAAAGCACATGTACTTTTACAGCTGGCAATAACAGAAAAAAAAACTGATATGAGCACATTTTTGACCACTAAAAGTATACATTCCAACATAATATTTCTTTTACTGCATTATTTTGTTAAAATTGATATTAACAAAATTTTTGCTGATATTGCACATAAATTCCAGAGAAAAAAACTAAACATTTTATTAAAATATCCATCAAAATGTTCTTTATCACTGTATGTTAACGACTTCTGAAAAATTCCTCCCACACATACGTCTCAATAAAATCTAAATATTAAATTGACTTTTTACAGCATTCAACATTTGGGGGGAAAATTAAACTTTTTATTATTAATCAATATGCAAAAAAGCAAATTACTCAGAAACCAAATTTACAAAATAAATGGAATTGGCTCGCTTAATTCTTTTAACATAAAAAAATTGTCCTCTGTAATTAGTAGTATTCTCCTGGTCGGCGCTCTACTTAATCTTGAGCGAAATTAATAACTAATAAATCTTATTCCTTTGGGACATTGAGATTAAATTTAGATACAGCAAGTTAATACTACCAAGTGACACGAGTTTATTTTGTGCTTTATTGCAAGTGCATTTTTCTCCTAATGGGGACATTGAGTAATATACGATCTCTTTGAATTATGCAATATAGGAATTTCTTTTTCGTCAGCTAACGCAAGAGATTTAAACATTCTTCTGCTACTGTATTATTTCATTTACGTAGAAATATTACTTTCATTAAAATATATAGTACAGGGTGATCCAAAAGTCAGGAAAAACTTTAAAAATTAATAATTCATGAAGTAATAAAGGTAAATAGATGCCGTTTGCACAGAAAGAATGGAAATAAAGCCGGATATTTTGTCAAGAAAAAAAATATTGTAAGTATAATTTACATTTCTACCAACAGATGGCGCTGTATTAGGTACAGATATCAGATTATGCAAATTATCAGACGTTATAAAAGAGCAGCTGTAGCTGATAACGCCATTCTTGAAGCAGATAGTAGTGGTGGTCGATCTGTCCTATGTAATGTAAACTAGGTGCCATCTGTTGGTAGAAATTCAAGTTATACTAACACTATTTTTTTTATTGACAAAAAATCCGGCTTCATTTCCATTTTTTCCGTGCAAGCGGCATTTATATTATTTTATGAATAATTAATTTTTAAAGTATTTCCTGACTTTTGGATCACCCTGTATATATAAAGGAAATGATAGGGGGGGCGAAATTTTGAGACTAATTTTAATAGATAGACACATTCTCAACTTACCTGACTAGGTATCTCTACACTATTAAAATATCTCAGACAATATATGTATATATTGTTACGAAATGTATCTTTTAGAATCGTGGGTGTAAATGCAGGATACAAGAACTAGTCCAAGTTTCTGGATAACTTACGTTTATTCATAAGCACAACGTAAACAGGAACAGAACACAAAACAAACAACACTTAAATGCTCTACTCATTTCACAGAATAAGCAATATGAATGTTTACGAAAGTCATTTCACAAAACAGCAGTACTATTCTCTAAACACTGGCTAATTTAATTTCACAGTGCAGTCGTCAAATCCATGCAACGGAGGGGTGAGTTCTTTTTATAGTCTCTCCATAGAAACTGGAAATATCTACACTGGCTTCCAAAAGTTAAGTACGGACGGTAACATCAACAAAAATGGAAAAGTAAAGCTTTGATTAACTGAAAATTTTACATGAAGGTAGCAAATGTGTTTATGCATTAAATAAAACTAGAATTATATACAAAGATGAAAACAATGTTTACTTTTCGTAAGTTATATGATAACGTCACATTTGAGTCATTAACAAAATGATGTTTGAAGTCAAACAAACCAAACAAAACTTACATTAATAGGGTATGTGGCCACCCCGAACTTTCACACAAACTTTACAAAGATTTTCCATGCTTTCAATAAGGTGATCAAACATCGCAGTTGCGAGCAATGGTCATTTCTCCAATAGGGCAGTTTCCAACTCTCTGAGAGTGGCTGGAAGAGGTAAACGTGCAGAGACAGCACGCCCGAAGGCATCCCAAAGGTTCTCAGTGGGATTAAAGTCGGGGGAATAGGCCGGCCATACGAGGAATGCCCCCACTTTCCAGGTATTCGTCAACGATGTTAGCTCGATGTGGACGGATATTATAGTCCATAAGGAGAAAAATAGGACTAATTGATGCAGCGTAGAGTCTCGGAATGGAGTCTAGGACTTTATCTCGATACCGCGCAGCGTTCACAGAAACACCGTTAAAGATGTGCAGTTCTGTGCGATATCCCATTTAAATTCCAACCCACACCATGACGCTGCCACCTCTGAATGCGTGATGTTCGATGATGTTCTTGGCCTGATTGCGTGTGCCTCGTTCTCTCCAGACCCTTACACGCTTATCATCTGATTCCAGGGCAAATCTGGACTCGTCCGTGAACAGGACGTTGTACCCATCTGAGACCGTCCAATTGACATGTTGACGACACCACTTTAATCTAGCCCCTCTAGCTTGGGCAGTTAGTGGAACACAAAAACGTGATACTTGGGCGGATAGTCCTATCACCTGGAGCCTTCGGCGCACAGTACTGACAGATATTGTCTTACCAAGAGCCGCTACAACCATAGATGTAACAGTTATGGAGGTCGCTCGTCGATTCCGCTTAGCTACTATAGCAATATAGCGATCATCAGAGGGGGTGGTAACCCTCGACCGGACACAGGTCTCTGGACAACTTTTGACTTCTTTGAAATTGTTTCCATAATCGAGAAATTACCGAACGATCAACGCCAAAGAAAATAGCGACATCTTTGATTGACTGTCCTGCTTCAATGCGTCCTATAGTACGCCAGTGCTCACCATCTGTGATTCGTCTTCTTTCATCCATAGAAACACGAATATCATAAAAAATAATCCTACAAATGTTATAAACACTTCGTATCAGCATTTAAATGCACCTCCTCAAATCCTTCAGAATGATGGCGTCTTCAACGACTGCCTAATTAGCATATATCCGGACAGTCAATCTTGATTGGCTGTAACATACGATATTTGCATACTGCCATCTGCATCAGCAGCGATTTTCAGCCACTGAAATTCAAATACGCTTTCGATAAATGAAAATTTGGAATGCGTGCTTAACTTTTGGAAGTGAGTGTATATCTCAAAGAATAATCGTTCTATCGAGAAGTTTCCGGAAGTCGCCAAATTGGCGATAAATAGCCAAAAACTGGCAATCCTTCTTCTAACTGGAAAATCCTGAAAACCCTAGGCTCACATCATTCTGACGTCTTGCACTGTATTTTCTTCACCTGGTCTTCAAGACAGACGAAAGAGAAGGCGCCAAAAGGAACATTGCGCGTTTGCAACACTATATAAAGGAAAAGATAAGGTCACAATTCTGAGATTAATTTTGATAGATAGAAACGTCTCCAACATACCTGATTAGGCTATTGAAATGCGTCTACAGTATTAAAATGCGTCCGACAATATATGTACATTTGTTGGAGATTTAAAACACTAATTATTGGAGTAGAAAATTGTTTAATGTGAAACATAAAAAAAAAATAAGAAGAAAACAATTGTTTATTATTTACAAAATAACCGCCTCAAGAGTCAAAAATTGAAGACACTTAACTATACGTTATCGTTGCTAATTCCCTTGACCCAGAAATTGCTAGGTCAAGTTCAAAAGATCCCGCCGCTCATAAAGCAATGGGAGTACTCTCTCCTAGTCTTCTACTAGAAGATCTAAAGAGGTGTAATCGAGAAGATGGGAGGGAGTAACCGAGGAGGAAACAGGCACGAGGAGGAAAGACTCTGTCTCATCGTTCAAACCTCATATTTTTAGTATAACCGCTCCATAACCTGGCCAATACTGCTTGAATAGATCTAGGGGCGTCCTATTGTCTTTGCCGAGTACCATGTGATGCACGGAGGAGTGTTTTGACATTCCTAGATCAAATCAAGGTTTAAATTTCAGAAGCAGTGAGAAAATGGTTCGAAAGTGTGTTCAGATGACAAGCTCATAGAGGAATCCACACCACGTGGTATCAGGCCTGGAACAGCATAGCAACCGGAAATGTAGGACAGACAGTTAAGACTTAATCTTTGTGTTAACATGGATTTTGCAGTGGTAGACATATCAAAATAAAATTTCCATCATAAAAGGTATTGATCCATATATTTAGATTCCAAAAATGGATTAAAATCTCCTCAAGCTACATTGCCGATGACAACCATACTTACGCTCGATATGGTTTAGAAACATTTCAAACTAAATACTCTCTGAATAGATAAGTGATTAATAGAAAAGAATAAACATAACCTCTTATAATTGTACAGTCAAAATACGCTCAAATTTCGCTCGTACTCAAATTAAATCCGATGTTTTTGATTATGTTTTACACTTGTTCCGTGGAGTCCTTCCGAGAGGTTGGTGGTAGGGGAAGGAGGGTACGGTCCCTGTGGATGCCTCCCCCACTGGGTTCCGGTCTAAATTGGGTGGCACTTCCCGATCGTCCAAACTGTTACCTTACACCTTTCTGGTAGGTCGGACGGTCTGGGTTTCAACAACAACAACAACTTGTTCAGTAGAGTCCAGGGAAGATAATATCAAAAGGTCCTGATGAATAGGAAGTGAGCTAGAGTCAGAAACTCGAAAAAACAAGAAGAAAAACGGCGTCTTATTTTGGTTTTTTGAAAATATCTCGAAAACGTTCAACTCTAGCAAAGAACTTTGTATATACAAAATGAAGAGCATTAAAAATCCTATAAAATTACCTCTTTACTTTTTTGTACCTCTAATAGTTTTTGAGATAATCGTTCTTGAAAAATGGCACATTTTTCAAGTTTTTCCCTACCAGAGTTTTTCCCTATCAAAGTTTTTCCCTATCAAAGTTTTTCCCTATCACAGTTTTTCCCTACCAGAGTTTTTCCCTAAAAGAGATTTTCCCTACCAGAGTTTTTCCCTATCAGAGTTTTTCCCTACCAGAGTTTTTCCCTACCAAAGTTTTTCCCTACCAAAGTTTTTCCCTACCACAGTTTTTCCCTATCACAGTTTTTTCCTGTCACAGTTTTTCCCTACCAGAGTTTTTCCCTACCAAAGTTTTTCCCTACAAGAGTTTTAGTCAGAAACTCAGAATTCAAGTTTTTCCCTACCAGAGTTTTTCCCTACCACAGTTTTTCCCTATCACAGTTTTTCCCTACCACAGTTTTTCCCTATCAGAGTTTTTCTCTATCACAGTTTTTCCCTACCAAAGTTTTTCCCTACCAATGTTTTTCACTACCACAGTTTTTCCCTACCAGAGTTTTTCCCTACCACAGTTTTTCCCTATCAGAGTTTTTCCCCTATCAGAGTTTTTCCCTATCAGAGTTTTCCCTACCAAAGTTTTTCCCCCACCACAGTTTTTCCCTACCACAGTCTTTCCCTACCACAGTTTTTCCCTACCAGAGTTTTTCCCTACCACAGTTTTTCCCTATAACAGTTTTCCCTACTTGAGTTTTTCCCTACAACAGTTTTTCCCTACCACAGATTTTCCCTGCCACAGTTTTTCCCTATCAGAGTTTTTCCCTATCAGAGTTTTTCCCTACCACAGTTTTTCCCTATCACAGTTTTTCCCTATCACAGTTTTTCCCTATCAGAGTTTTTCCCTATCAGAGTTTTTCCCTACCACAGTTATCCCCTACCACAGTTTTTCCCTACCAAAGTTTTTCCCTATCACAGTTTTTCCCTACCAGAGTTTTTCCCTACCAGAGTTTTTCCCTACCACAGTTTTTCCCTATCACAGTTTTTCCCTATCAGAGTTTTTCCCTACCACAGTTTTCCCTATCAGAGTTTTTCCCTACCACAGTTTTTCCCTATCACAGTTTTTCCCTACCACAGTTTTTCCCTACCAAAGTTTTTCCCTATCACAGTTTTTCCCTACCACAGATTTTCCCTGCCACAGTTTTTCCCTATCAGAGTTTTTCCCTACCAGAGTTTTAGTCAGAAACTCAGAATTCAAGTTTTTCCCTATCAGAGTTTTTCCCTACCACAGTTTTTCCCTATCACAGTTTTTCCCTACCACAGTTTTTCCCTACCACAGATTTTCCCTGCCACAGTTTTTCCCTATCAGAGTTTTAGTCAGAAACTCAGAATTCAAGTTTTTCCCTATCAGAGTTTTTCCCTACCACAGTTTTTCCCTACCACAGTTTTTCCCTACCACAGTTTTTCCCTATCAGAGTTTTTCCCTATCACAGTTTTTCCCTGCCACAGTTTTTCCCTACCAGAGTTTTAGTCAGAAACTCAGAATTCAAGTTTTTCCCTATCAGAGTTTTTCCCTACCACAGTTTTTCCCTACCACAGTTTTTCCCTATCACAGTTTTTCCCTACCACAGATTTTCCCTGCCACAGTTTTTCCCTATCAGAGTTTTTCCCTACCAGAGTTTTAGTCAGAAACTCAGAATTCAAGTTTTTCCCTATCAGAGTTTTTCCCTACCACAGTTTTTCCCTATCACAGTTTTTCCCTACCACAGATTTTCCCTGCCACAGTTTTTCCCTATCAGAGTTTTTCCCTACCAGAGTTTTAGTCAGAAACTCAGAATTCAAGTTTTCCCTATCAGAGTTTTTCCCTACCACAGTTTTTCCCTACCACAGTTTTTCCCTACCACAGTTTTTCCCTATCAGAGTTTTTCCCTATCACAGTTTTTCCCTGCCACAGTTTTTCCCTATCAGAGTTTTTCCCTACCAGAGTTTTAGTCAGAAACTCAGAATTCAAGTTTTTCCCTATCAGAGTTTTTCCCTACCACAGTTTTTCCCTATCACAGTTTTTCCCTACCACAGTTTTTCTCTATCACAGTTTTTCCCTACCAAAGTTTTTCCCTACCAATGTTTTTCACTACCACAGTTTTTCCCTACCAGAGTTTTTCCCTACCACAGTTTTTCCCTATCAGAGTTTTTCCCCTATCAGAGTTTTTCCCTATCAGAGTTTTCCCTACCAAAGTTTTTCCTCCACCACAGTTTTTCCCTACCACAGTCTTTCCCTACCACAGTTTTTCCCTACCAGAGTTTTTCCCTACCACAGTTTTTCCCTATAACAGTTTTCCCTACTAGAGTTTTTCCCTACAACAGTTTTTCCCTACCACAGATTTTCCCTGCCACAGTTTTTCCCTATCAGAGTTTTTCCCTATCACAGTTTTTCCCTATCAGAGTTTTTCCCTACCACAGTTTTTCCCTATCACAGTTTTTCCCTATCAGAGTTTTTCCCTATCAGAGTTTTTCCCTACCACAGTTTTCCCCTACCACAGTTTTTCCCTACCAGAGTTTTTCCCTACCACAGTTTTTCCCTATCAAAGTTTTTCCCTACCACAGATTTTCCCTGCCACAGTTTTTCCCTATCAGAGTTTTTCCCTACCAGAGTTTTAGTCAGAAACTCAGAATTCAAGTTTTTCCCTATCAGAGTTTTTCCCTACCACAGTTTTTCCCTATCACAGTTTTTCCCTACCACAGTTTTTCCCTACCACAGTTTTTCCCTATCACAGTTTTTCCCTACCACAGATTTTCCCTGCCACAGTTTTTCCCTATCAGAGTTTTTCCCTACCAGAGTTTTAGTCAGAAACTCAGAATTCAAGTTTTTCCCTATCAGAGTTTTTCCCTACCACAGTTTTTCCCTATCACAGTTTTTCCCTATCAGAGTTTTTCCCTACCACAATTTTCCCTATCAGAGTTTTTCCCTACCACAGTTTTTCCCTATCACAGTTTTTCCCTACCACAGTTTTTCCCTACCACAGTTTTTCCCTATCACAGTTTTTCCCTACCACAGATTTTCCCTGCCACAGTTTTTCCCTATCAGAGTTTTTCCCTACCAGAGTTTTAGTCAGAAACTCAGAATTCAAGTTTTTCCCTATCAGAGTTTTTCCCTACCACAGTTTTTCCCTATCACAGTTTTTTCCTACCACAGTTTTTCCCTACCACAGTTTTTCCCTATCAGAGTTTTTCCCTATCACAGTTTTTCCCTCCCACAGTTTTTCCCTACCAAAGTTTTTCCCTACCAATGTTTTTCCCTACCACAGTTTTCCCTATCAGAGTTTTTCCCTACCACAGTTTTTCCCTATCACAGTTTTTCCCTACCAAAGTTTTTCCCCCACCACAGTTTTTCCCTACCACAGTCTTTCCCTACCACAGTTTTTCCCTACCAGAGTTTTTCCCTACCACAGTTTTTCCCTATAACAGTTTTCCCTACTAGAGTTTTTCCCTACAACAGTTTTTCCCTACCACAGATTTTCCCTATCAGAGTTTTTCCCTACCACAGTTTTTCCCTATCAGAGTTTTTCCCTACCACAGTTTTCCCCTACCACAGTTTTTCCCTACCAAAGTTTTTCCCTATCACAGTTTTTCCCTACCAGAGTTTTTCTCTACCAGAGTTTTTCCCTACCACAGTTTTTCCCTATCACAGTTTTTCCCTACCACAGTTTTTCCCTACCAAAGTTTTTCCCTATCACAGTTTTTCCCTATCAGAGTTTTTCCCTACCACAGTTTTCCCTATCAGAGTTTTTCCCTACCACAGTTTTTCCCTACCACAGTTTTTCCCTACCAAAGTTTTTCCCTACCAGAGTTTTTCCCTACCACAGATTTTCCCTGCCACAGTTTTTCTCTATCAGAGTTTTTCCCTACCAGAGTTTTAGTCAGAAACTCAGAATTCAAGTTTTTCCCTATCAGAGTTTTTCCCTACCACAGTTTTTCCCTATCACAGTTTTTCCCTACCACAGTTTTTCCCTACCACAGTTTTTCCCTACCAGAGTTTTTCCCTACCACAGTTTTTCCCTATCAAAATTTTTCCCTACAAAAGTTTTTCCCTACAAAAGTTTTTCCCTACCAGAGTTTTTCCCTATCAAAATTTTTCCCTGCCACAGTTTTTCCCTATCAGAGTTTTTCCCTACCAAAGTTTTTCCCTACCAGAGTTTTTCCCTACCACAGTTTTTCCCTATCAGAGTTTTTCCCTATCACAGTTTTTCCCTATCACAGTTTTTCCCTACCACAGTTTTTCCCTACCAAAGTTTTTCCCTACCAATGTTTTTCCCTACCACAGTTTTTCCCTACCAGAGTTTTTTCCCTACCAGAGTTTTTCCCTACCACAGTTTTTCCCTACCAGAGTTTTTTCCCTACCACAGTTTTTTCCCTACCACAGTTTTTTCCCTACCACAGTTTTTCCCTACCACAGTTTTTCCCTATCAGATTTTTTCCCTAGAGTTTTTCCCTATCAGAGTTTTTCCCTACCAAAGTTTTTCCCTACCACAGTTTTTCCCTACCAATGTTTTTCCCTACCACAGTTTTTCCCTACCAGAGTTTTTCCCTACCAAAGTTTTTCCCTACCAGAGTTTTTCCCTACCACAGTTTTTCCCTACCACAGTTTTTCCCTATCAGAGTTTTTCCCTATCAGAGTTTTTCCCTATCAGAGTTTTTCCCTACCACAGTTTTTCCCTATCACAGTTTTTCCCTATCACAGTTTTTCCCTATCGAAGTTTTTCCCTATCAAAGTTTTTCCCTATCAAGGTTTTTCCCTATAGAAAGGGGCTTATATGTCGTTAACCGTGCCTCGCGCAATCAAAATGCTCTCAATTCCCTATATTCCACTGCGGGATGATGGGGTAGTGGACCCTTTTGCGTTCCTACAATGGAACAAAGTGCTACAATGTTTCTACAATGAAACAAACAATGGTGCAGTTACTTTCCTTTGTTACTTTTCCAGAGGATCTTGATAAGTAAAAAATCTGATGTGGGCAGCACATGACTTTTCCTACAGACTTATATCCACGTTCTCTTTATTTTAATTAAATTGATTTCACTTTTAATTCAATTTTCGTTCTCATTCGGTAACCGGACTTATTTTCAAAGGTGGCGTAGAGAAAATACGAAAAACTAAAATATCTCGAGAACGGCTAGTCCTAATGTAATGGGGTTGGTCTTATTCTTTTCTTCGCTAAAAATTACGTATTAAACTAGCATTTAATGGATATATTTGAGCATACGTAGTTCTTTAGTTTAGATTTGGACAATTTTTGCGGGCCATTTTGCAAAAAAATGCGGGTTATTTTTTTCCGAATCATACCAAAATCTAATCAGCACCAGGGTGACCCACAAATGACTCATCTGCCGAATTTTGTGAAATTCGATCAATTAGTTTTTTAGTTAGAGTAGATACAAACTTTTGCGGGCCATTTTGCAAAAATAGGCGGGTTTTTTTATCCCGAATCGTACCAAAAACTAATCAGCACCAGTCTCGCCCACAAGTGACTTACGTACCAAATTTTGTGAAATTCGGTCCATTAGTTTTTTAGTTATAGTGGATACAAAATCTGCACAGACAGACAGACACACACACAGACGGCACGCTAAAAATGGTTTTTTCGTATTCTAGAGGTCTTAAAACGTGTAGATCCGTCGAAAACTCGAGTTGCGATTTTCGACATGATTCCAATAATTTCCCTATACATTACCATGTATTGCAGGGAAAGTAAAAACAGAAGACTTGATCACGTATATGGAATATGAGTTGATTCCATTTCCCTTAGCTCTCTTCGACGAAACTGGGACGCGGAAAACCAAGAAAACAGCCCTGCACGACATGTTTGAGGTGACAAGGGAGAACTTTAACTTTGAGAACTATGACTCTGTTGTTGATGGTGGCTTCCTACTACACAAAGTCATATGGCCGAAAGGTGTGCCAAAGCTATGTAAATTACATATTAAAACATTATCCTGGAAAAAGGTGTGCAGTAGTTTTTGGTTGTCAACATCACAAAAGAAGCTGAGCACCATCGAAGGTATAAAGCGAAGAGGTCAATTGACATCCTTTTTGATGGAAACATAAAAATAATGGTGACCTCTTTCTGTCAAATGACAACAACAAATCACAGCTAATATCAATACTGAAAGCCAAACTTAGAAAAAGCAGCATAGAATGCCATGAAAGTCTAGATGACGCAGACATCTTGGTCGTTAGAACTGCCATAGATAAATCGTCATCAGGTAGCAATGTGTCAATAGTTGGAGAGGATGTCGACCTTGTGGTTTTGCTAACTGCGCTAACTTCAACAGATCGAGAAATACTGTTCGTGAAGCCAAGCCATGGTAAAGTGGGAACTAAAATCTTCTCCTCAGAACAGTTACAAGAATCGGGACTAAAGAGAAGCATCCTTTTCCTACAGTGGCTGTGATACTACTTCTTACAGGAAAGGAAACGCTACATGGTTCAAACTGATCAAGAAGCACCAAGACCTGCTCTATCTTGCTATTGTGTTCAATAGCCCACATTCCACACACGAGGTTGTTGCAGAAACTGGCTACAGACATTTCCTTCGACTGTACGGAGCATTCTCAAAGTAAACCTCCCTTAATTACCACTGGTCCAATTCATTCACAAAATCAATGTCCAAAGTAAAGCCTGATATTTCTGCACTGCCTCCAACAGAGGGAGTCGCCAGGCAGCACGCTTATCGTGTGTACCACCTGGTACAGCTGTGGCTGGGAAATGAATTACCGCCTGAAAAATGGGGTTGGGAATTCAAAAAAACGCGTTTGAAATCCATTCAGATCAAGGAGCCCGTTGTCTCTGAGGAAGTTTTACGCCTAGTTTTTTGCAGATGCACCACAGGATGTGGAGCCAAGTGTGGATGCAGAAAAGCCGCAATGCACTGCACTTCTGTTTGTCACAATTGCCATGGTGATTGCATAAATGAGATTCCTTTCGAAGGTGAAGGGGAGGAATGACTCGTCTCCTCAATTAAACATCAACCGTCGATAGAGGAAGATGAGTGATTGAGGGAGAATTCTTAACAATAACATTTTTGTCCGTCTTATTTATGTCAAAATTTATTTCACAAATTTTTATTATTCAATTTATAAAAATAATTAATTAATTATTAATTTTATTATTATTAATTATTTGATTTTTATTCTTATTTCTCATTTTGTCTTTTTTGTCCTAAATAAATTATTTGAAAAGTTAAAAATGCTGTTTGAATTATTAGTTGCTAATTTTCCCCGATATTTGTTGAGAGAGCTGGCATGCAGACTATAGCTATTTAACGGACTAAATTTACTTAAAAATTGCAAGGTACGCATTTTATAGAGAATTCAATTCTCTATAAAATGTGTAGAGCATTCAAATGCTCTACAATATTGATAATGAGCACTTTTATCGGGCAAGGTGTGGTTCACGACATATGGCAATAGCCCGTTTCTATGGGGAAAATCTTTAATAGGACAAAACTTGAAAAATATGCCATTTTTCAAGTGCGATTATCTCGAAAACTATTAGAGGTACGAAAAAAGTGAAGGGGACCTTTTTATAGGATTTTTAATGCTCTTCATTTTGTATATAGAAAGTTCTTTGCTATACGGTTGATCGTTTTCGAGATATTTTCAAAAATAAAAAAATATGCACTTTTTCTTGTTTTTCCGAGTTTCTGACTCTAGCTCGCTTCCTATTCATCAAGACTTTTGATATTGTCTTCCCTGGATACTACTGAACAAGTGTAAAGCATAATAAAAAAAATCGGATTTAATTTGAGTACATACTATATTTTGACTGGACTATAAGATGTATGTCACAAATCGAATTTTTAAGCATGTGAGAACTTCAATTTTGAACTAAATAAGATTAAAGTCACAACGTTTAGACAGAAGGTCTTTTATTAAAACTTCTTATAAGACGTACAAAGTATTACAAATGCCAGAGCGCTTTCGAGCGTTAATGCGCTCTTCATCAGTGGCTACATGGAAAGTAAATATGGATCGTTCATATATAGAGCAGAAACATAGCAAATTTGAAGAAGGCCTTCTGTCTGAAAGTTGTTGAAATTAGACGTGATTTAGTTGAAATCAAACTTGATACCAAATTATTTATTTCAATTTTGAAGTTGTCAATATTATCATATCTTTTCTCTTATGAGCTGAAATCCCTTTTTCGTGTCTTTAAGATTTTAATTAATCCTTACCGGGTTTTCCAGTTTTGGGAATACAAGGGAATCTGAAAAAAAAAAGAAACAGAATATTGATAACCTCGACTACACCACATCCCAAACAGTACAAAAATTCGGCATATTTATAAACTTGTCCTTCAAATCTCACTATTTTCTTACAAGTCAAATGGATCAGGTTAAAGAATGATCAGGTGGTGTCTCACACACCCTTTTGAAGCCCGGCCACACACCTAGCTATGGTAAGTCTTTTGGTCTGTCGTGTGGTCTGGGTTTTTCACACCCTTTTGAAGCAGACGATAAAGAACGTGTGACGTCGTGTAGGAAAGCTCTATTGGCTGAGGTCGGCATTCTCTTTACCACAAACACCAATATGAGAGGGAATCCATTGGATTATAATGTATCTAACATTCTTCATCTGATATGCCATGATGATGATGTCCCGGCTAATCTTGGTCAATGATTTCTGGCCAGTTTTAAAGATGTTGAATAGAACATTTACTGTCTGTTAGAATGCAGACAGTATCATAATCAGTGGTTTCCACATATTTTAAGGCCTCTCTGATTGCCAGAAGTTCAGAGCGAAAAACGGAGCAGTGGTCAGGATTCCTAATCATAAGACTCGGACCCCTCTCTGAGTTCCCAATAAAAATGTCGTTTTCACCATTGTAATGCTTACTGCTAAGAAGCATTGCTAGGTATTTTATGTATGACTTCGAAAGCAAGTTGTGCAAGCACAGGATCGAGTCACATTATTGTGACCACCTCCTTTTTTGACGCTAGTAGCGAGTAGCTAATGAAAGAAGGCAAGTGTCGTGAGCGGGATTGGTGGTTATATAAGGTGTGGTGAAAACATATCATATCATTTTGAAAACATATCACTCGTTGCTGATTTTTCTAAAAGGAGCGATTTATCAGATTTCGAAAAAGTAATGATTATCGTGTTTCGGGTGGCAGTATTTACTAAACAGTGCAGTTTGTGAACCGTTCACGTTCTGCTGTAGTTAAAACAGCATCGTCAATGGAGAAACTGAACCATTACGAATAACTGACGTGGAAACTGCGGTGCACCATTGATGTGAAAGGTGAACGTTGGCTCCGAAGGTTCGTGAGGGCCGATCGCCACGCTACAGTGGAGCAATTCACTGGCCAAATGAACCAGAGGGATACCGGAAGTGTCGAAATCCCAGACCACTCGACTGACCCGAAGGCTTATAGTAGTAGTTTGAGTGGCCGGGAAGGATACCGGAAGTGTGTCGCAAACGACATTTTAGTCAACCCTGCTGCGTATGGGCCTCGGAAGCAGACGGATGGTTACTGCATCTATGTTAATGTAGGTGCATTGGCAGAAAAGGCTTATTTTTGCATAGCAGTATCGGAATTGGACATCTGCTGATGGCAAAAGATTGTCTTCTCCGATGAGTCAAGTTTTGGGCTTTATCGAATGGATGGACGTTCGTGTATAAGGCGTAAAAGATCGGAGAACAAACACTCATCGACTATTGCTGGAAGAACACAAGGTGTTGGGTGCAGCTTTATGATCTGGGGAATGATTTTGTGGCATTCTCTGAGTCCACTCATACCTGTGGAAGGCTGAACCGAATTCGTTATGAATCCATCTTTGAAGACCACGTACATCCATACATTCTGATTGTCTTTCCTGGGGCGGATGGGACCTATCAGCACGACATATCACACAGCGAGGGCTGTCCGAGAGTGGTTGAAGACGCACTATGAAGACTTCAAAATACTTCCATGGGCCCCTAATTCCCTAGACTTAAACCCAATTGAGCATTTTTGGGACCACATTGATCGGGTTGTTCGCTCTATGGATTCTACACCATGCACCCTCCAGTAGCTATTAGATGCACTGCAGTCAGCATGGCTCCACACATGCACACCTCCTAGCACCTTACTGAGTCACTCCCAGGCCGTTTGGCTGCTGTTCGCGCTGGACATGGCGGTTACTCCGGATATTAACTGGTGGTCACAATAGTGTAACTCGACTGTGTAGTGTAATTCAGGATGCATATAAGCTTTTTGTTAGTAGTAAGGGATTCAGTGGGTTCAAGACAACCTATGAGAATAATAGGCTTAACCTTAAAATCCATCAAATCCTGAATAATGGTGAAGCTCATTGGGTTATCCGTTTTAAATTTTTGGTAGTTTACCTTATTTATAATATACTCTGTTGTTTTATTCTGAGGTTCCATGCCTTTAAGGTTATTAAACTTAACTATATACGAGATTAAAACGCGTATTTTCAACATAAAGAATCATAGATTTTTAAACGAGAGGTAAAGATCTTGGCATATACACAAAATATTCAAAAGCTCTAAAAATAAATATATTTCCTATTATTTAGAAGAGGCGGATCAGTATCGTTAAAATTTTCGATTTATGCATCATTTTACAAAGTTTATTTTTGTGAATCAAAGCTAGTATATGATGAGATCAAATGCCAGGCAGAGAGGCTCGTCTGAAACCTACAACAGCTTTGTAATTGAATAGGAATTAGAATTTATGCCCGATATACTATTTTGCAGCTATTTCGTTTTGTGGACAGTGCGACAGATGACTACATTATACACCAGAGCGTTTTATGTACCGGAGTATGTACACATCTGTATCTTCATGCGCACTTTTTTGTTGTGATTTCACTTTGTGAAAAGTTAGTTTAAGGGGAGCCCTGGTGTGGTTCATTAAAGTTTTGCTGAAAGAATCGCTAATCAGTTATGTACAGTCTCGCGTATATATCGAAATTTTTGGTTTTATAGGTATCAATTGTTAGCTGTGGCTGTTAAAAGAATGCCTGCCTCTAAAAGTCCCCGCAGGCAAGTCAGTTTCGGGCACCATCAAACCGAGAAATGCCTTCGGATTCCATATGGGTATCAAAGCCCAATCTTATATCTTAACTAGCAATATACCCGTTCTTCGTACGAAGTATATAATATAAACACAGTTAAAATTCACGATCATGTGCAAATTCCTATAGTATACTAAATGACATTGTTAATCAAAGTATTCTATTAAAATATTTAATTGAGTGCTTCTAAAATGAAGTTTAAGAATATTTGTTCCCGCTCTACAAAATTATCTTCACAGGCAGAGCTGAAGAATAAAAGACACTGGTTCCGTTTGTAAACAAATTTAAAAAACAATATGAAGTTGAACCAATGTAAACAAAATAAACGCGCTAAAATTGTATGGGACCGTATTACTTATATTTGCAAATATTAGAAGATATACCCGTGTAAAAGTAGAATATTACAAGTACTACAACATATGAGTTTCTAAACTCTTTGCGAAGTGAAACAGATGAAGTAATAAATTGAATATATTAATAATCTCGTAATCTTTAAATCTAAAGTCTGAAATTGATTCCAATATATGCCAATAAATGTCAATATGTGCCAATATACTTGTACTACTTATATTCTCATAGATTAGAAGATACCAGTGTATTTGTAGAAGATGACCCGTACTACGTACAATATATGAGTTTCAACAATTTTTGCAAAAATAAAACAATCACGTAATAAATTGAAAATGTCAATAATCCCCGAAAATATCAATAATAATAATGTTTACACCTGAAGACCACAATTGCTTTACAGTCAAAAATGCAATATTGGGGAAATGTTTTTCATATACATATCTTTATTATTTAAATCGGAAAAGATTTAATAAAAATAGTCTATCTCATAAACACACTGGATTTAAGTCGCTAAATATCTGTATAACTCCCGGTCTTAGAAACTCTAAAGATGGATAAAATTTTAAATCAGGCTATTTCAAGGCTATCTACAAAATTTCATTAAATTCGGTTCAGCCCTACTCCCGTGATGATGAGACTAACAGACAGACATGCAGACAGACAGACAGATTTTCAATTTTATTTATATGGATTTATAAGATAGATATACTACTATGCAGTGGAATTTATTTAATAACAGAATAAGCCGTTAAAATAATTTCGCATTGAACAGATTTTTCTTATTTGAACTATGTTCATTACAACATCTATTTATTTTTTGGAGTCATAAAATTTTTTCTACTACGCATATTCTCTTTCTCGAAAACTTAATTGCGCGTCAACGAATTTTTTACACACAGTCTTAACGGCCGTCTTGGCATATGGAAACAGAGGCTTTCAAATGCAACTAGTAGTTCCTAAACATAATGGGAATATTTAAGATTCTGCATAAATCACTGGGTGATTACCGTACGAGTAGTTGGTTTCAGGAGAAAACATAGAAACCCGTCAAATCATTGCAACGAATATGAAAATATGTACCGTGAACACTGTACACCACGATCACCAATGTTGCATTTGAAGCACGGCTTATAAACAGTATCCCTTGAAGATTTTTCCTTTCCATTTTTCCATTTTTAGTCTGCATGGTTCTTTAATATAAGGTTGAACACTTAGCCCGGCAAAAAACAAGAAAGATTAATAATGCACAAAGCATTGATTATAAAACACTTTCCAACTGAAATGCAATTTTATTTAAACATCTCTAAAATCCGACACATTGAGCGCTAATATATTTTAAGTTATCACAGTACTACGATAATTTATTATGTTTAAAAACTTAAAATTTCAGCGAAAAAAATAAAATTTATTCAAATGACGCCATCGAAATATAAGTCATCTGGCTCTGTATGTAAAATCAGATCTCTGTATGTAAAAGAGTTTTTCCCTACCAAAGTTTTTCCCTACCAGAGTTTCTCCCTATCAAAGTTTTTCCCTATCAGAGTTTTTCCCTATCAGAGTTTTTCCCTATCAAAGTTTTTCCCTATCACATAATGAAAATCAATGAATATTTCATTCATATCACTTTTATTCTAGACTTCAAAGCTAAAAGATACAGTGGCAGTGATCATTTTGAGGAAATTCAACAGAAAATGCAAATTTTTGTTGTCAAGACAAGTAAATGACAGCATGACAGGGGAATGATACTTAATATAGAAAACTGCTTTGTTAGTATATATATATATATATATATATATATATATCATTAGAAAAATGAAATTTTGTTTTACTTTAATTGCACGCTTATAAAAAGAAAATTTAGTTTAAATGTAATTCTAATGTCATTCCCTTGTCTGCCAAAATGACAAATTATGTGATTTTATTTTCTGAGTATGTGAGTTTTATTTGCATTTAAGCCTAACTTGTTATTCAGTTTGCTACACTAACTAGGCACAGATATATGTTAAAAAAATTATATACTTTTTATTCAGAGAATAATTAAAGATAGGTTAATGACAAGGAATAAAAATACTTACCTAAAATTGTTCAGTTTTATAATATTTCCCTGCACGGAATGACAGTTAGAACAGAGTCGAACTCGTGAAATGGTGCATATGGACTTTAGTAGAAAAGAAGAATACTTTAATTATAGTGTGTTGTCATCTATGTACAGAATGAGGTGTTCAAATTTAAAGACAGGCGAATGGCAAAAAAGCCAGTTAACAGTTGTAAAAAATGAATTTAAAATATTTCTCTAATGCACAGGGGATTTTTTTATTACTGTTTGTATTTTAAATTATTTAATTTAATATAAAACATCCAATTAAAAGAATACTAGAAAATGAAGGCTTGTAAATGAAGCTGTGATTTTATTATTTGGCTGTTGGCGGATATTTAATAAATTTTAAATATTAAAAATATTAATTGTCTTTTAGCTAATGGGTAACAAATATGAACAACATTATAGTAAAACTGATCAATGTCCAAAATCAGTCCCAAGTCATGCAAACTTTTATTAAAACACCTGGGACATGTAAAACTCTCATTTACAGAAAATGACCCATATGCTCTAAGTCAAGTATTGCACAAGTCGGTCATGGTCGAGTTGAGATGCCCCCGTTATTCATGAAGGCAAGAAATTCCGCTAGCTTCAATTTAGTTTTAAGTAATAAGTCCCGATTTCAATTCTTCTTCAATAAAAGAACCAATCAATGTCACCCATTAATTACCCCGCATTACTTGCCACGATGACAACGATCAATAGTATGTAATCAGCCATCAAACATCACAATAAATAAAGGTAAATAACGGCAACGTGCAGTTTGTAGACAGGAAGAACCCCTGACAAAAATTAAATTGGAATTGAATCCAAGAACTGTTTACTCAAGTTGGAAGATCGCTTTAAATCCAGCAAGAAATAAGTGTAATATTTGAGAATAAAGTAATGTAAAAATCCCTTTAATATCAGATAAAATAATGCAAAATAGCAATAATATAAATATATCAACCTAATTCCGCCCCGATTTAATTTAGAAATACATTTAAATAACATAATCAGACCTTTCAAGAAAAGCATATCACTCCGCCGACTTTACAAGACTTCAACAGACAGTATTACACTCTTAGATATCGCTAAACATTCTAATCAATAAATAAAACGTTATAATAACACTCGATGCAATGCTAATAGTCACCTAAATAGCTCAATAAAGTGTTTTTCCCACGGTATCAGACAACTACGCAGTAGGTGCTTCCGGTAAACAATACTTGCAAATTGAAATACTTTGAACTTAATAACATATTTTAGACAGTAAAACTTACCTAAAGCTGCTTTAATAACACTTAATAGTATCCTTTACAACACTTCAGAAGACGAGATTCTACTTGAATTTCCAAGAGAAGCACAAAATTGAGCGCACTATATATCGGCGAATCACAAACTTTGGCACTTCAGAAGAACACTTACTTGAAGAACAAAACGCACAAAAAATATCTTAAATCACTCAAACAATCATTCCACACCTTACTGAACCACTTTCTACTTATAAATACGCGACATTTTTATCATTTTGCATTCAAAAACAATCACCATGAAAAAACGCCGCCTGCCATCTTGATTCCGAGGTGAGAAATAAAGAGATGTGCATTGGAAGGCTTGCGAGGAAGGCTGGAATGGCGCAACAATGATTAGAATCCATGTAATCTCCCTAAAATGCAAATAGTTATCGGATCGAACATCATCGGGATAAAATATATGATGGTTTACAAGAAAAAAAGTCCAGTTTTTTGAAATTTATAAGCTGCTCTTAGGATCTTGTAAAGTATAGTTTTCAGGTTGATTTAATAAAAAAAGCTCAGCTGTCTTTATAATAATTAGAAATGTTGCATCCATCTTACAAATCTTGCATTATAAATCCACTTAAAACATTAAAACAGAGGGAAAACATATTGAAAGTTTTAGGGATGGAATAGCCCAGTGGTTAGAACACGGAAATTGTACTCGAAGGAACAGAGTTCGATTTCCGAACTTACTACGTGTCTATTTTAAGTACGGTATCCGTGGGTCCTAAAGTTCTTCTGAGAGGAGAGTACAGTCTCTATGGATGTCGTCTGGTATAAATTAGATGGCACTATATCAGCTGTCCAAACAGATACCTTAGACTTTCGGGTAGGTCGGATGATTTGGGTCGAAAGAAAAAAGGCTTGAAAGTTTTAGGGTTGACAGTAAGGTTGGATGGTTTAAACCGTGTTCTTCTTTCTGTTATTTTGTTTACTTAAACTATTTCTTTGGTTTAAACTATGGTGTAAACCACAGTTTTACGTTTTTTAAACCCATTTTCTCGACCTTGGTTGATGAAAAAAATTAAATTTCAAGGAATTAGCAAGACGCAGGGCATACTGAAAACGTTTCTACTATTTAAGAAGCATGCAGCTACCTAACTGCACCGAAAACTGAAAAGTAGATGGTAGAGTGTACTCGTATACCACGTTATTTCAGAAGTAAAATTACAAACAAGTGACCCGTTCCTTGCAAACCATTTCTGTCGCCTTCTAACTTCAAAAATACTAAGTGGAACATTAAGTGTGGCTCAACGCGACTTTGTCATAACAGAATCTATGGTTCAGTCATTTTTTATTTCAAATTTTGCAAGTAATTATCGGTACTGTTGGTCTGATATCGGTCAAATATCGGTACGGTTGCTCCGATATTGGTTAAGTATCGGTAAAATTGTTCCTATATCGGTCAAGTATTGGTACTGTTTGTCCGATATCGGTCACGTATCGGTACTGTTTGTCCGATATCGGTCAAGTATCGGTACGGTTGGTCCGATATCGGTCAAGTATCGGTACTGTTAGTCCGATATCGGTCAAGTATCGGTACTGATTGTCCGATATCGGTCAAGTATCGGTACTGTTTGTCCGATATCGGTCAAGTATCGGTACTGTTTGTCCGATATCGGTCAAGTATCGGTACGGTTGGTCCTATATTGGTTAACTATTGGTACTGTTGGTCAGCTGTCAGTACTGCTGGTCCGATATCGGTACTACTGGTCTGATATCGGTACTGCTAGTCCGATATCGGTCAAGTATTGGTACTGTTGGTCCGACATTGGTCAAGTATCGGTACGGTTGGTCCGATACCGGCCAAGTATCCGTACGGTTGGTCCTATATCGGTCAAGTATTGGTACTGCTGGTCCGATATCGGACAAGTATCGGTACGGTTGCTCCAAATGATTAAAATCATAGCGTGTCACACGTCACTTTACAGAGCTTGACAAAATCCTTTGTTTGATATCATACTGATACCTCCGGAGGGGCCTAATGATGTCATGAACCAAAAAATTATATCGCGGCTATTTTTCATAACAATGAATGAATCTATTAAGTCTCATGATCATTGAGCCATAAATAAACCATTTTGTCAAATTTTCTCCTCTGCTGCAATGTTTAAAAAATATAAAATTTCGAATCCTTGTCGAAGTTTTCGCTCGAATGTAAAAAAATATTCTATCTAGATCTAGATTTTTTTAAGAAACAAGCCGGATATAAAGTTTCTCGAGTATGTATTCATATGTGTGGCTGCTATCGTGTATACAAGAAATCGACCACAGATATACAGGCAGACAGACGGCCATCCCTCCCAAAATAGTCAAAACGTGTTCA
This sequence comes from Amaurobius ferox, assembly GCA_951213105.1. Classification (NCBI taxonomy): domain Eukaryota; kingdom Metazoa; phylum Arthropoda; class Arachnida; order Araneae; family Amaurobiidae; genus Amaurobius; species Amaurobius ferox. The sequence continues at coordinate 140,438,313 of OX578147.1, read as the reverse complement.
GGAGGTTAAAACATATATTGGCATCAAACTCTCGAATTTGAAAATTTTCGTTGAAACAATTCTTTCTCTACGCTATATTTACACAGTATCAGAAAGTAAAAAATATTATGTAGGTGACATACAGTTTTGACTGAAAACAAATTGTTTATTTTTTTTTAAATTTCCGTTAAAATAATACTTTCTCTATATATTACGTAGCGTGAGGCAGTAAAAATCCTGAACAACCACCTGCATTTTACTTTTATTTCAATTTCACCTTTATTCGCAGTTATGTAAAAGTAAGTACTGTTACGAATTATCTTTAATAGCTTTTTCTTTCGTTCATTTAGATGTCGAGGATTATGATTTCGAGGATGAACCGGACGACTGCCCCCGCGACAGAGACGAGGCGACAGCGAAGGGCCGCTCTTGTTTACGCAAGTGCAAAAACGACGCCGATTGCATCAGTGTACGGAAACGCTGTTTATGTGATGGATTATGTGGTTGGAGTTGCGTCAGACCAGGTAAGACAAAGACAACGTTCTCACTTTGTTTCATCCATAATTTATATTGCTTTTCACAATTTTCCGAAAGCTACTGCTGAGCATGTTTCTGCCTCCTATTCACTTCATGCAAGAAGAAAACACTTCTACAGGGAACCGTTGCTGTTACGTGAAAGTAGCCAGAATAGGGCGGTTTTCGGTTACTTGCTGTCGAGAGAAAATCGCCAGTCGCCAATACGGAAGTTTGCATGCCGTCAGCATGCACATTAAGTCTCCTGCGTATTATGACGGACAAAGCAAATGGAAGAATGTTCGGGCGCAAATCCATATTATAGTGGAAGCAAACGAATGGGACGAAAAGACAAACGCTGCTAAATTTCAAAAGTCGATACCAATATACATTTTAAAATTATTATTAGTGAAACTATTGATAACAGTGTACAACCCCCCAGCCTGACTTCAAGAATTGATTTTAAATGTGTTGATTCGGATACAGCTAATCATGAAAATAGCAGTAGAATGATTAGGCTTCAAATTCAATTCGAGACAGAACTGAACAAGAAGGCAAAATACTTAAGGATTATAAGAAGACTAGAATTGAATGGTCATTTAACAGTGGAGATGTATGTGTGCGAGAACAGGTTTGAGATAGATAGATTTGTAAAGAATATTAGACAAGATTTTAGAGATAAAAGGTTTAACATTTGTATGTTTCGATTTCATTCGAACAATTTTATTTTGAACTCTAATGTTCAGTTTTGTAACTGTATGTATGAAACTTTATATTTAGAATTTACATACGAGAATTTCTGAAGCCTTCCCGTTTTTGCCATTGGTGCATTACTGAACGTAAGGGCATGTAAAGGCTACGTAACAGCTGGTTTTGCTCTCGTCACTTTCTCTGACTCTTGGATTCCAAACACGCAAGAACCAGATGCACATGTAAATCCAGCTGGCTGCGGTAGTCCAGTGGTTAGCGAGCGGGAATTGCACTCGGTCGGCCCGGGTTCGATTCCTGCCACTGGCAAAACTGCCGCCGTGTTCACTCGGAGTACGATCACGTTAAACATGTGGGTCCGTAAGTAATTCCGAGAGGTTGGTGGTAGGGGAAGGAGGGTACGGTCCCTGTGGATGCCTCCCCCACTGGGTTCCGGTCTAAATTGGGTGGCATATCCCGGCCGTCCAAACGGTTACCTTACACCTTTCTGGTAGGTCGGACGGTCTGGGTTTCAGCAACAACAACAACGTACATCCAGCTGATTGGCTTTCGTGTGTTATACTTTATTTTACGTCTATCCAGAGTTCTTACTTTTTGTTTTTAATTTATGTAGTTTTGTTAAGTTTCTGTTATTAACTGTTAAGTTTTGTTACTTTAATTAGCAGTCGTGTAGTGTGTTTTTACAAAAATTATCCTGGCGTAAGAGAAAAATACCTCACAACTTGGGATGTCATGGGTAAAAATACATGCTGCTTGATAAAAGCGGTTTTTTCAATGCCGATTTTTGCAAAGTGGAGGATCCAAAACGAAAGCCACCCATCCAGCACAAACAGTCTGCTACTTAGTGAACCGTTACATAGAGAGCGGGATAGCCCAGCGGTTAGAGCACGGGGATTGCAATCGGGGGACTCGAATTCGATTTGCTCAAACTATCACCTTGTCTACGCGAAATACAGGCATGTGCGATATGTGGGTTCGAAAGTCCGAGAGGTTGACGGCAGAGGGTACGGTCACACTCTTGGGTTCCAGTACATATCTTATAAGTTAGGCTCTAACAAGGGAAGGCTTTGCAATAGTTCTCTCGGATTGCAATCTTTCATGTCCTATCTTGTAAAGGACCACAATAATGATAAAATGCCACAGCTTTCATCTTCTAAGTGATAGGGGGCCCCACAATAACAATCTGAAGTTGTCATGCTAAAGTGCTCTACTGACGTGTATTATTACCATTTTAGTGTGAAAATATTATTCTTTTCAATTATTATTATTTTTTTGAAATAAAATAGACAGTAATGGTAAGTAGTAAATGATAAATTTATTACTAATATAATTTATATCTTATTAATTAGCTAAACAACTGCCAAGACAGGGTCGTAAAGGTTGATCAAACACAACAAAGACAAAGGCTGAAATTTTTGGAAAAACCAAAACTGAACTATTCAACAAAACTATTGACTGTATTACAATGAAAGTCAAAGCAAATGAAATTTGTAAAATAATGAATGATTTAAATTCCTTGTAAGTTTGAAATTATGACTGGGAATGATTAAATGTATGATCAATACAAATGAAAACGTTACAATGTGCACATTTAACAAATGCATAATCATTGCAATTTACAATGAAACAAGTTGCTGAACCAATATTAAACACAGTTGCCATTACCTTGTTAAATTTTGTAATGTGTTTTTCAACAGAATATCCAGCTTTTTTCCAAGAATATATTAGCATATCTTGAAATATATCAGCGCCAAGTTAAATGTACACAAATGAATGCATTTTTAAAATAAATAATCTGTCATTTAACTTTCTGTTGGCCTCTTCATCGATGTTGGTTCAAAATTCATCGATGTCTTCAATATCGACCCCTTCAATGCATGCAGCTCGAAGAATCTTTATGTAGTCTTCGATACGTTTTACAAATGCCTTATAAGGATTGAAGAAGTAACAGTCTAACGGCTGTGCATATTTTATTGTTTTTTCAGGTATTATTTAATAATAATAATAACTGGAAAGGATAATATTTTCACACTAAAATGTAAATAATACACGTCAGTAGAGAACGTTTGCAAGACAACTTCAGATTGTTATTGTGGCGCCCCCTATCACTTAGCAGATGGAAGCCGTGGCGTTTTATCATGATTCATGGTCCTTTACAAGATAGGACATGAAAGATTGCAATCGGAGAGAACTATTGCAAAGCCTTCCCTTGTAAGGGGTGCTTTTCTGCTATCCAGAGCCGTAGCCAGAGACGAAATTGCAGAGGGGCTGGGAGGAAATTCAAGGGAGGCTCAACAGTCTTAAAGGAGGGGCTCACCCAAAACACAGTTAATCATTAGCATTTATAAACCATAATAGTTACCGTTATATATTTCAATGCATATAAATTATTAACAAATAATTGCATATTTACATTTGCAAGTAAGAGCTGATAGCTACTATACATCAATATTAATATATAATAATTACAATTGCTTTTAATGTAAGCATTAACTAGTAGTAAAGCTGTTAATAATCTGTTGAAACATTCTGAAAGTGAATACAAGTTAATGCTTAATATTAATTCTCACCTACTTATCAGTTAATTTTAACTCTGTATAACAGTGAACCCCGCAATAATACAAAAGTATCCTAAATACTAGTGTCATCATTTTTAAATATTTTTAAATTAAATATATCAATAAATGGATCGTTAGTATAATCACGTATTCAGGTAAATTAAAAAATCTTAAAAACGAAGTCATTTATAAAGATATTTCAAAACAATTTTTTATGCAAAATTTGAATGACATTGTATATGAAATTTTATATCACGACTAAAAATTTAATATTTTTATCAGGGGGGGGGGGGGGGCTGAGTATACCTCCTGCGGGGCCTTAGCCTATGGCCCCTGCCTGGCTACGGCCCTGTACATATATGGGGCCGAAAGTCCTTCCGAGAGGTTGGCGGCTGGGGTAAGAGGGTACGGTCCCTGTGGATGTCACACCCCAGGGTTCCGGCATATACATATTACAAGTATAGATACTCTAAGGGAAGTTTTTCTGCTCTCCGACATAGTAGAACTTGTAACGTGATCAAATACTTCCAGATTCAGGACTGGTCGTTGGACATACTGATATATTGTAAGGAGTGGACCTTACCTTTCGATAGCCAGAAATGCTCAAAAACAGAAATTCTGGATTGGTAGATGGGGTTTTAGATCACGTGATGAGTATTCTGTTGCATAGCTGTGTCTAAATACTGTAACAGTACAAGCCCCACCCTATAGCCGGTCCAATTTATAAGGTTTATGAGTTCGAGTCTAAATTAGATGACACTGCTCCGGATGTCCATTACATCTTCTTTTAGGTCGAAGAAAATATTTTAGGAAGAATCGCCAAATAGACTCCAACCGTCCGTTGCAACCGCTCTACACACTTTGGGTGAGCTGGTCGGCCTAGGTCATAAAGAACTGCTATAAATCTACGCTTGGATATCCATTATATAGCGTATAGAACTTTCCAATATGCCGTTACACGTTCTTTATCGTCTGCTTCAAAAGCGCTTGTAGGACACCACGTGATCATTCTTTGACTTGATCCATTTGATTTTGTAAAAAAAGCGTGAGATTTGAAGGACAAGTTTATAAACATGCCAAACTTTTGTGCTGTTCGGGATGTGGTAGTTGAGGTGATAGAGATTCTGTTTCTGTTTTAAGAACCCCCGGTATTCCCAAAACAGGAAAACCCAGTAATATTAAATTAAAATCGGAAAGACGTGAAAAAGGAATTTCATTCTTAAAAGGAAGGATATGTAATAATAACAACTTCAAAATTGAAGTTCTTATATCCTTGAAAACTCAATGTGTGATAAACATCTTATAACAGACACGTTTATTCTTTTCTATTAATGTAAAATAACTTACTTATTCATAAAGTATTAAATTTTAAATGTTTCTACGCATCATATTGAGCATGAGTATGGTTGTAATCGACAATAATATAGCTCGAGAAGCTGTTAATCCATTTTTGGAATCTAAAATATACGGATCAATACCTTTTATGATGGAAATTGTATTTTGATAACACTTTGCCACTGCAAAATCCATGTTAACACAAAGATTAAGTCAAATATCTATCCTATATTCTCGGTTACTGCGCTGTTGCCAGGGTTGAGGCCACGTGATGTGGAATACTCTATTTTTAATTCTTGTAACAATTAAACAAATAACTACAAAGTAAATAAACAAAGTAATTACAAAAACTAAATTTTCAATGATCATGAATTGCATATTTACCTGGTTATTATTACAACTCAAATTCGGTTACTTATTGCTATAAAATATCACTCAAGCGAAAACAATATTTTCGAACTCGGAATGAAATTCGGGATGCTAGTAAATCGTCAGAAATGTATATGCACCCAATATAAACTCATTCTTTACCCATTCTACCAATGGATTTGAGGTGAATGTATTACTTTCTAATGGGGATTTCCCTGATAACTGAAATTGAAATAGGCTGATGTACGTGGATGAAAAAACAGGAGAATTCCTCATTCATTTTGACTGTAAAAGTGTAATAGAAAAAGTCATGCCATCGGGAGACTGCTTAAGCTAATTGAGTTGTATTACAGTGAAATCGCGTTATAAGACTACCGCGTTGTATGGAAACTGAGTTTTATGAGTACCGCGTTATGAGAGGGCTGTCGCAATTCTTGCTCCGCATTATATGGAAATCGCATCATGAGAGTACCTCGTTATATAAGGGTTGACTGTATAATATATAGGGAAAGTACTGTGACAAGGTAGAAAATTAGAATTTACACTTTGTATAGTACGTATGACTCTTTCTTCTCCTTATATTCCTTTTTAGAGATTTTTCTCTTTATATTTCAGTAGTGATTAACGCAAACTCTGAGATTTCGACTTTTCGGCCCAAGAGCAATAACACAGGAATGTAATGGATAGAATCAAACGAATCTTTATTACGAATTTCACATAAGGACAGCAAATGGCAGTTTGAAGAAAGTCAGATACGAGGCATCCAATCTTATTGTTCACGTCCAGACTAAATTTTACCTTATACATGGTACTACACTTAACTAGTCTGGTGCTCACACTTAGATGAAACAACAAGAAAGATCAATCACGCATAAAGCATTGATTATGAAACACTTTCCAACTGCAATGCAATTTTATACAAACATCTCGCAAATGCGATACATTCCTCGGTAATATTTTGAAAATTATCACAATACTGCATTGATTTATTATATTTGTAAACTTCATCGAAGAAAACTAACTTCATTCAAATGACGGAATTGAAATATAATTTGGCTGGTTTAAACACCACTAAAATGCGATGCATTCCTCGATAATATTTTTAAAATTATCATAACACTACAATAATTTATTATATTTGAAAACTTCATCGAAAACAAATGAACTTTATTCAAATGACGTCATCGAAATATAAATAGCCTCTATATAAAAGCAGCATAATCATTTTCCGAATCATTTAATTCATTACAATACTATAATATTTTATTTTATTTAAAAATTTGAAGAATTGTTATCTACCATATTTATTTTAAAATGTGAAACCTTTCTCATATATAAAATATCTAAACTCTTGAAAAAATATCTATTATATAATAGTATATCTCTTTTTTCTTTCTGGAGGATATAACGAGTCAGAATTTAATTGAATTTGTTTTTCTCCCTATATTAAATAATTTTTATTTAAAAAAACTACCTAACATATTTTACTGAAATTTATTTTACACATTTTATGGGAATTTGTATATTTCCTAAAAATTTCGAAGCCATTTATGAATTTTAAATTCGCTTAAAAAATGTTTGAAATATTAGGTCCCATAGGATTCAATGTATTTCATTTTTTCAATCCGGGTTCAATAAAAAACAAATTGGGTGATATTATTCATTTATATTCCCAAAGGTCCCACAGACCGTCTGAAAAACATACTAAAATTTCATTTTGATAAAGCCATTTTTACGGCAGTTATCGTGCTAACGGACAGACAGACAGACAGAATGAACAAAGTCATAAACACTTTCAACTATGTTGTAAAGTGTTAACAAGAAAGATCAATCATGCTTAAAGCATTGATTATGAAACACTTTCCAACTTCAATGCAATCTTTATTGCAGAATTTAAACATCTCTAAAATGCAATACATTCCTCGGTAATACTTAAAAAATTATCATAATACTACGATAATTTATTATATTTGAAAACATCATCGAAAACAACTGACATTCATTCAAATGACATCATGGAAAAAATAACACGCCTGGCTCTCTCTATAAAAGCAGCATTTTATTCATAACATTTTACCATTCATTTCATTCATCACAATACTTTAATAATTCATTATATTTAAAAAGTAAGATCATGGAGCTACAAGTAATTAAACTCTATGCTTAAAACTTCATCGAAAAAAATCGTCCTTTTCTCTGTGAAATCAATGAATATTTCATTCATATCAGCTATGAGCTCTCCATGAGCTAAATAATTTTGCGTTAAAGAAATACAGCAATTTTTATACAACTCATTCTACATATTTTTCTGTTTACATTTTACATAAGAGAAAAATAGGCATCGTTGTAGAAATAATTAAATTTGGATGATGATTTAAACTCAAATATATTGTCATTGCGTTGTTTCAGTATGTAGATGCACAGAATGTAAGCAAAAATACAGTGGTTTTAGGACGGATACAACACTCAATATAAATTAAAAAGAACTTTAAAAATCACGATTTTGGGACGAGATGGATGCCCTATTTCATTTTGAAGTGGGTCACGTGATATGAGTCTGCAGGGAAAGACATGTGCTGCCCACATCAGAATTTTTAACAATATTACAACAATGATTTATAGAAGTGCGCCACCTTTGACAATAAGTCCAGCTATCAAATGAGAACCAAATTTAAGTTTAACGTGCAAATTCAATGTCATTTAAAATAGGCTGTTATTTTGTGCAGACAAACTCAAATTTTTATTGAAGAAATAAAGAGAACGTGAATATGAGTCTGCAGGGAAAGACATGTGCTGCCCACATCAGAATTTTTAACAATATTACAGCAATGATTTATAGAAGTGAACGGGGATTATTAGCAGACCATTTCGAAAAAAATGTATGAACTATATTTAAAGATCCACCAAATTTTTGTAGAATAAAATGTTCAACAAATTTAAGCTGTGTACCAAATTTTAACTCTCTAGGACTTAGGAAAGTGCATTAAAATGCCATCAAATAAGTATATCACGAAGGGTTATATAAAATTAAAAAAAAAGTTTGAAAAATTGTTATCTACCAAATGTATTTTAAAATGTGAAGCCTCTCTCATATATAAAATGATTAAACTCTTGGAAAGATATTTATTATATAATATATCTCTTTTTTATTTCTGGAGGATATCCCAAAAGTCAGAATTTAATTGAATTTGTTTTTTTCCCTATATTAAATAATTTTGAATTAAAAAACTACTTAATATATTTTACTGAAATTTTTTTATATATTTTATGGGATACTGTGAATATTTCCTAAAAATTTCGAAGCAATTTGTGAATTTTAAATTTGCTTGAAAATGTTTGAAAAATTAGGTCCCATAGTGTTCAATGTATTTCATGCTTTCAACCCGGGTTCAATAAAAAACTATTTGGGTGATATTATTTATTTATATTCCCATAGGTCCCACAGACCGTCTGAAAAACATACTAAAATTTCATTTTGATAAAGTCATTTTTACGGCAGTTATCGTGCTAACGGACAGACAGACAGACAGAATGAACAAAGTCATAAACACTTTTCAACTATGTTGTAAAGTGTTAAAAATGGAACGCACAAAATTCTGATAAGGCCCCGGTGATTCGTCTAAATAACTGAATCAGTTAGGATCGTTAGAACAAATAACATAAACTATAACGAAACGGAGGGAAATAATAATTGAAAGGTTATTTAGACCCCCACAAATTCAGTGACTGCTTTTTGAAAAAAATATTTATACAGTCGGAATGGAATAGTCAGTGAAAAGATTTAATTAAGACATAGAAGGATTAGCGAACTCATTTGCCCTCTTGCCTGTGATGAGAAAACCAATAATTTAAAATTCATTAAAAGAGGCAGGGACTTCATTTTGTATACCTTTCTCCACAATACAATTATGTTGTTGAAAAAATGTTTTCATTTATTATTTTCCTTATATAACATAATATAATGTATAAGGTAAGTATTGTGACGGGGTCGAAAATTCGAATTCGAGTTTTTGATGGGAGAGCACGTTTCAAGCATCCCTGAACACGAATCAGACGTTTTTGAGGTGATGTGTGTGTGTGTGTGTGAGTCTCCGTGAGTCTGAGGAGACGGCATCTCACGAACGAATAAAACGATTCGAACGACATTTGGTACACATATTACAATTTATGATTACTGAAAGCTTATTGGTTTCAAGCGCAATCGAATGTTTAAAACATCACTCAATTTTTAAGTGAAATTTTGAAAAAATCATCAAAAAATCAAAACTCTTAATAAAGTTACGTAAATCGTCAATGCTTATGTAATGTTCCTTTAGAAAACGATTGACATAAAATTTAGAACGCTAGCATGAACCGTTCTTGAGATATTGCACATTTTTCAAATAAATTTAATAAAATATCCCATAAAATTAAAAAATATATTAATTATTGTGAAATATGTTCACTTTTCGATACATTTGGTGACATCATTCTCGTGAATCTAGCTCGTTCCGTTCATAAAAAAGATACTTTCAATAATACATTTGCAATTGAACGTCAATAGCCATTTATCTCTATATATAAAATTGAAAATCTGTCTGTCTGTCTATCTGTCTGTCCCGTCATCACGAGAGAATGTCTGACCTGAATTTGATGAAATTTTGTAGGTAGCCTGGAAATAGTCCCACTTAAAATTTAGTCTATGTTTGGAGTTTCTACGATTAGTGGTTCTCGAGATATAAGTAAAAAAAAATTTTCGTTTGTCTCACCATCACGGGAGAACGGCTGAACCGAATTTGATGAAATTTTGTGGATAGCCTTAAAATAGCTCCCCATAAATTTGGCCCAAGTTTCGAGTATCTAAATTTAGGGGTTGAGATATTAATGAAAAACGAAATTTTTTCCTGGGAGTCCTACTCTCTAACTCCGTGGTTTATCCAAACGAAAAGCTTGAAAATCGTTTGAAAGTGAATTAAAATTTAATCTCTGAGTTTGATGGGAGATTTTTTGCGCTAATTAGTCACTTTCTGAAAACATTAATTGTTTGAAACATGATTTAAAGGGGAAATCTACCTCCATGGTTTATTTAAAACAAGTTTTTACTGAACAATGAAAAGTATAAACAAATCAAAATGGTTATTTAATTTCGCAGTTTATGAGGAAGATTCTATCTTATATCATGTTGCTCAGAAACGCAATTAAATTAAATCTGTCTGTTCATTATAATTATTATTTTTTCGATTTGAATAATAAATAAATTGATATAAAAATATATTTTAGAAAAGAACGATATGATTTTTCTTATAGCATTTTTGACTGGGTAGTATCAATTACGGTCTTCAGGTTTAAACATTATTATTATTGACTAGCAGCATACCCGTTCTTCGTACGGAGTATATAAAATAAAAAAATTTATAATTCGCAATCATGTGCAAATTCTGTTAAAATATTTAATTTATTACTCATAAAGAGAAGTTTAAGAATATCTGTTCTCACTATGCAAAATTATCTTCACGGGCAGATCTGAAGAGTAAAACAACCTGGTCCCTTTCGTAAACAAATTTACAAAAAAAAGGAATTGAATCAATATATGCAACCCCGCACTACTTATACTGTCGCATATCAGAAAATATGCCAATGTGTTAGTAGAAGCTTACCCGTATTGCAATATGAGTTTCAAAAATATTTGCCAAAATAAAAGAGATGACGTAATAACTTGAAAGTATCAACAATCCCCGTAATCTTAATACCAGAAGGTCGTAATTGATTCCAATATATGCCAATATATATCAAAATATATGCCAATATACCTGTACTACATATATTCTCGTAGATTAGAAGATATACCCGTGCATTTGTAGAAGATTACTCGTACAACGTACTATATATGAGTTTCAACAATTTTCGTCATAATAAAACAATGGCATAATAATTTGAAAATATCATTAATCCCTGAATCAACAGTCCCCGAAAATATCAATAATAATGATGTTTAAACCTGTAGACCGTAATTGATAATATCCAGTCAAAAATGCAATGTCAATGAAATTTATTTTATATACATATTTTTATTATTCAAATTTGAAAAGATTTAATAAAAATCGTATGTCGCATAGCACATTGGATCCGTCGCTAAGCGACATGATATCATTTGCTTCAAATAAATTGATGGAAATCATATCGTCTGAATAATGCGATCTCCATGGAAGGTTTGGCGACATTTTCGTCAATTTAGCGATAACCTAAAAAATCGCTAAATTTATCGCCAAGTGGGACTGTAGAACTAACTCATAGTCCCATTTTCCGACAAATTGACGAAACATCATCACAATACTATCCCCTAACAAAACACAATTAATTTCATTTATTAAGCGCGATTTTATCAATTCCATGATATTTTTATGGATTTACAAATATTTTTATCAATTTGGTGATATTAAAAAAATTCGTTAAATGTGTTACTAAGTGGGATGAATGGACTGACCGACAAATGCTACAGAAACATCATTTCAGTACTCTATTCTAAAAAAACAAATTTAATTTCATTGATTTTGGTCATTTTTATCAATTTGGAGAAATTCCCGCTAATTTGGTAAAGTTTAAGAAAAGTTATCACGTTATTTAGAGATATTCCGCTAAATTTGTAGCTCTGAATTTGCAGATCTGAAGAATAAAATATTCTGATTCCGTTTGTATATACTAAATGAAAATACTAAAATTGTATTAGAAGATACATACACCCGTTCTACTCTTTTTCTGCTTCAACAATCGGCTAAATGAATTTATTGGGTAAACACAATATATGATTTTATTAGCTAAACACAATATATGAGCTTGAAACCACTTTGCTAAAGTAAATGAAAGTGATGTACGCAGCCCTCAATTCATATAATTAAAAGAACAATCAAACCGTTCATTTATAAAATATATTTTTACATCCATTTACTTATTATTCAAATAAAAAAAATAATAATAAATATTAACAACACATTTAATTTCATTCCGTTGCCGAGCAACATGATATACGATAGAATCTTCCTCATAAAATGCGCAATTAAATAGGCATTTTGATTTCTTTATACTTTTCATCGTTGAGTAAAAGCTTGTGAAAGATGAACCATGGAGGTAGATTTTTCCATATTCATGTTTCAAACAATTTATGTTTTCCTATAGTGACTAATTAATGCAAAAATCCTGCATCAAACTCGGAAATAAAGTTTTATTTCATTCTGACGTTGTAAACAAACGATTTTCATCCTTTCCGTTTGGATAAACCACGGAGTTGGAGAGTAGAACTCCTAGGAAAAAGTTCCGTTTTTCATTAATATCTCGACAACTCCTGGTCTTAGAAACTCGAAACTTGGACTAAATTTATGGAGGTCTATTTCAAGGCTATTCATAAAATTTCATTAAATTCGGTTCAACCATTTTTTCGTCATGATGAGACAAACGAAAATTTCGTTTTTTTACTAATATCTCGAGAACCACTGGTCGTAGAAACTCAAAACATAGACAAAATTTTAAGTGGGGCTATTTCTAGGCTACCCACAAAATTTCATCAAATTCGGTTCAGCCGTTCTCCTGGGATGATGGGACAGACAGACAGACAGACAGACAGACAGACAAACAGACAGATTTTCAATTTTATTTATATAGATATCTTCGGAGATTATTGATTCAGGGATTATTGATATTTTCAAGTTATTATGCAATTGTTGCATATTATGCAATGTATTGGCATATGTTTTGATATATATTGGCATATATTGGAATCAATTACGACGTTCTGGTATAAAGAGTACGGGGAATATTTGATATTTTTAATTTATTACGTCATCTCTTTTATTTTGGCAAAGATTTTTGAGACTCATATTGTAATACGGGTAATCTTCTACTAACACACTGGCATATTTTCTAATCTGCGACAATATAAGTAGTACGGGGTTGCATATATGGATTCAATTCCTTTTTTTTTTTTTTTTTTTTTGCAAATTTACTTACAAAAGGGGCCAGGATGTTTTATTCTTCAGATCTACCCGTGAAGATTATTTTGCATAGTGAAAACATATATTCTTACACTTCTCTTTAGGAGCAATAAATTTAATATTTTAACAGAATTTGCACATGATTGGGAATTATAAGTTTCTTTATATTATATACTCCGTACGAAGACCGGGTATGCTGCTAGTCTACTATAAGAATAACTTATGCCTCCGTCCATAACACTTGGCGAGATATTGGCGACAAATTTGGCTATTGTGAAATATGTTCACTTTTCATATAGGGATTGCCGAACTCATTCACCCTCTTCATTTTGTACATTTTTCTCTGCAATACAATTAGGTTGTTGAAAAAATACTTTCATTTATTTCAGATAGGTGGAGAGAGGGATCCTGGACTCCAGTTAGCTTAAATCGGGTCCTGTCTCTGGAGCTTTTATAATAATAAACATGAACGCATGAAATACTGTATAACTTTGAAACATTTATAGTCGCCCACTTTTATGTATGATTGTTTCTTCAAATACTTACAAAATAAGCTGTATTCTCACAAAGAGCAGTTACACTCATTGGGATCAAGAATATTTATTCAATTCACACATTATTTAAAGCTTTTTGATAAGTATTTTCACTCACATTGCTTTAATACTTTAACTTTTCTTGTAAATACGTGAAAATTTGTATACCTGCAACTTCATTCAGACTTTTCTTTACAGTATTCCCCTGAGGAATTATTATTCTCTCACTCCTTGTTAAAGCATTTTCTACAAGTTCATCTCAGATAAAATGTTTCAAATAAAAATATAAAACAAGAAAGACCAATAATGCATAAAGCATTGATTCTGAAACACTTTCCAACTAAAATGTAATTTTATTTAAACAGCTCTTAAATGCTCTTAAATAGATGATCATTTAAGTTCAAAAATATTGTAATTGTTTTGGCACAAAATATAGATGCACAGAAAATACTGAAAAATTAAGCGGTTTTAGGATAGATGCAACACTCAATATGAATTTAAAGAACTTTAAAAATCACGATTTTTACATTAGGAAAAAAAGATGGATGCCCTATTTTATTTTGAAGTAGATCACCTGATCTCTTCATATAACATGGGTGTCGTTATTATTGTAATTTTTATTTTAAAAACTACTGAACATATTTTGATGAAATTTTTTTATATATTTTATGGGATAATTTGCATGTTCCCTAAAATTTTCGAAGCAATTTGTGAGTTTTAACTTCGTTTAAAAATTGCTTGAATAATGAGGTCCCATAGGGTTCAATGTATTTCTCTTATTCAATCAGAGTTCAATCCAAAACTAATTGGGTAATATTATTCATTTACATTCCCATAAGTCCCACAGACCGTCTGAACAACATACTAAAAATTAATTGTGATAAAATTATTTTTACTGCAGTTATCGTGCGAACGGACAGACAGACACACAGAATGAACAAAGTCATAAACATTTATCAACTACGTTGGAATGTGTCAAAAAAGGAGAAAATGGATTCACTTATATTTAATGTTTTATTTTGATTCTCGGTTCCTTACACACAGCAAGTAGAAAAGGATTTTCTAGTCTGGGTAAAGTGACAAAATGCAAACGTACGGAAACATAAACGGAAACATGGACTCTGAAGCCTCAACATGGAACACAATTTTTATTTGCTCAGCATTTGCATAGGACGCTGATACCGCAGATACAGACTTAAAAAGAAAATTTATCCGGGAAATCTTTTGATATATATTTTAAAATATTCGATGTATTTTCGAGTCGAACAGCGTAGGTAGAAATACACTATGTTTAGTAACGCAATTAAATATCAAAGAAATAGTTTAGTTTATTCGACTTTTGCAAGCAATTAAGAAAATCTGATGTAGGCAGCACATGACTTTCCCTGTAGGCTAAATTCATTTTCTCTTTATTTTTTTAATAATTCATTAAATTGACCTTAGTAGCTATCCCATATTGGCCCAATATTTGCAGACAATATTGGAAATATTGGATCAATATGAAAAAGTGGACATTTTGACGGAATTGGCCCAATATTAGCTTAAAATATTTGTGCAATATTACGCCAATATTGGAGCTTCACTGGAAATATTTCCAATGGAACACCAATATTGGCGTAATATTGTAATGAAAATATTTAGCTAATATTGGAGACCCATGTAACCCCAATATTTTCCCAATATTGGAATTACATTGGGAATATTTCCAATGCAATGCCAAGAAATACAATATTGGACCCATATTAAATGCTACTAGGGGAGTTTAATGGCGCAAAATAACACGCATTGTTATTTGATATGACACTGAATTAGCACTTTTAATTCAATTTTCGTTTCCATTGGGTGATTGAACGTATTTTCAAAGGTGATGTAGCAAAAATGCGCAGAAACTAAACTATCTCGAGAATGGTTAGTTTTAGAGTAATGAGGGCTATTTTAGTCTTTTTTGTCGTTAAAAAGATATGTACAAGACAAGAATTTAATGGATACGTTTAAGCATATGTAGTCTTGTATTTTAGATGTTAACGATTTTTGCGAGCAATTTCGCAAAAAAAAAAAGGCAGGTTCAATATTTAATCAGCACAGGGTCACCCACAAGTGACTTATATAGCAAACATTGTGAAGTTTTATTAATTACGTTTCCAGTTAGAGTGATACATTCAATGCACAGACAGACATACACACACACACACACACAAATGAAGCCAATGATTAATAACTATGAAAAAATATATATATGAACTTCCTAACAATCACCTCACTCGAAAACCTTTCTGTCAGATATTTTCTTTCTGTTTTCCTTTAAGAACAAATCCTTTCGTACAACTTTCTCTATAAAATTAAATTTTTGAAAGCACATTTTAAATTAAAAACAGAGAATATATATTTTTTTTCACCCACTTTTTGGCGTCTTATTTTGATTTTCGGTCACCTGCAGAAAGAGAAAAACGAATATTTTGTTCCTGGTGTCAAAATGCAAATCAATGGCGGATATTAAGGGAATCTTCCTCTGAAATTGACATATCGAGCCGAACAAGTAGAGTTTTATTGACTCTGTATTTGCATTGGATACTGATCGAGGTCGATGAAGGCTCGGAGAAAATGGAATTCGCTTAGGAGTTGTTCTGTTAAATATACGCCGTTCGAGCTCCTGTTTCAGAAAGGTAAGGGGAAAATATCTTATAAAATTACACAAATTTAATATATATATATATATATAGAAATATTTAAATTTATTCTATTTACTCTAAGAACAAACTTATATTATTGTATTAACTAGTACAGTTTTTATACATTACATACAAATAATAAGTTACATACAAATAATAAAAGAGGAACTTTAAAAAACAAGGTTTATTTTTTACTTATTTATTAACACTTTCCAACATAGTTAAAAAGTGTTTATGACTTTGTTAATTTTGTCTGTCTGTCTGTCCGTTCGCACGATAACTGCGTTAAAAATGACTTTATATCAAAATGAAATTTTAGTATGTTGTTGAGAGGATCTGTGGGACGTATGGGAATGTAAATGAATAATATCACTCAATTAGTCTTCGATTGCACCCGAGTTGAAAAAGTGAAATACATTGAACCCTTATGGACCTATTTTTTTAAATATTTTTTAAGCAAAGTTAAGATTCACAAATTGCCTTGAAAAACTTGAGAAATATTCAAATGATCCCAAAAAACATGTAAAAAGAATTTCATCAAAATATGTTCGGTAGTTTTTTAAATGAAAATTAAAATAATAATGCCAACCCTATTATACAAAGAGATCACGTGACCCACTTCAAAATAAAATAAGGCATCCATCTTTTTTCCCCAGTGTCAAAATTGTGATTTTTAAAGTTTTTTTACATTTATATTGAGCGTTGCATCCATCATAAAACCTCTTTATTTTTGCGTATTTTCTGCGCATCTATACTCTGTGCCAACGCAATTACAATATTTGAGATTAAATGATCATCCGACTTTGATTATTTCTACAACAAAGCCTCATTTTCATGGATGCAGAATGCAAAGTGATTGTAAGATGAGTTGTATAAGAATTGCTGATTTTTTATCAAGCAATATTACTTAGCTCTGGAATCCGGAATAAAAGTGATATGAATGAAATATTCATTGTTTTTACATAGAGAGTCAGACGATTTATTATTTCGATGATGTCATTTGAAGTTCATTTTTTTCGATGAAATTTTAAGTTTTCAAATATAATAAATTATTGTAGTACTGTGATAATTTAAAATATATCAACGGTGAATGTATCGCATGATCAATGCTTTATGCATATATATATATATATATATATATAATATATATATATATATATAATATCATATATATATATAATATATATATATAATATATATATATATAATATAATAGAAGAAAAATGGAAGTAATTATAGAAATTTGAAGTGTTATAGTATATATGCGCAAAGCAGCAAGAGGTACTATACACAATATAAAATGTATAAAGAGAATTTATAAAAAGTGAAAAAAGGAAGGAAGGCTTAGCAAAAAGCTTACTCTATGGCGGTAAGGGGTTGTGACCTCACTCCCCAGTTGTCAACAAGCTTGTCATAAATGCCGCGGCATTGCACTCCTGGACGCCAGCTTTGACTGAAGCCCACCTCCGGAGTGAAAATAAGAATTATCACAAGACCTCCAAAAAAGAAAGAATCAAGGACGATAGGATGACCATTAATGTATTAGCAACCAGTCTCGCTGACTACGATGACCTTTATATTGCTTCGTTTGATCGCTCTGCGGTCCTGTCATTTGCAGTATGCGAACCTTCATCTGCTAAATGTATATAAAAAAGATTTTAACTTTATACAATACACAATATTTTTACGGTATAAATTATCAATATATTGTAGCATAAATGGAACAGGGTAATTTTGTAGATATGCCTGCTGTAGAAATATTCGATCAAAATCAATACGCAAATCTTCGTCTTTAATAATTCTTTGAATTCTAACCAACCCCCCCAAGAATACATTCCTAAATATATTCGAGTGAAGGTTGGAGTTCCAATGTACTATACCGTTTATAGGTATTTTAAAACTGTTTCTTTTGTCTTAGATGGTAAAACTTATTGGGATTTGTCCAAAGTTGATACTCAAATCCAAAAACTCAACTACATTTTTAATTGTAGCCGGATTTTCTTTCAAAACCAGGTTGGGTGGGTAGAAATCAAAGTTCATACAATAGTTTTCATTTTCATATCCAACAATCACATCATCTACGTAACGTAGGTAAACAATTTCGATGTTAATATGTGAATGGCTTTCATAAAAATTGAGGTAGAGATCAGCAAATATAGAAGAACCCCCCCCCCCCCCCCATGGGGATGCCTTTAATTTGCTAATATATAAAGATTCCATTGAAAAGATAGTTTTCCTTAATGACAATTTTAATTATAGTCTTAAATTTATTGAATTAGTTTTATTGATTAATTTATTAGTTTTCTTCAAGTCGTATTCTTCATATAAAAGGTTAAGGATATTAGATAAGTCTTCAAGATCAATAGTGTTGAAGAGTTCTTGAAAGTCATAGGTTTTTAAGTAAAATGGATTTTTGTGATATTTTAAAGACTTTATAACTTCTTGACTGTTCTTGATGATGTAACTGCCTTTATTATTAATTTGTTTCAACAGAGGTTTTAAAAGTTTAAGTAAAATAGAATTAGCTTTTGTAAGATAAGTATTACAACCGACAGTAACTGGTCGGAAACTAGTAGGGAATTTATGCAATTTTGGAATATTAATTAAGTATGGGTACTTAACTAAGCCAGTGTATTTAATGCCTGTTTGTTGATATAAGGCTTTAATTCTATTAGAAATTTCCCGAAGGGGAAGGTTAACTTTGCGATATAGCATAACATTTTCATATATATATATATTATATTATATATATATATATATATATATATATATATATATATATATATATATA